>OX387286.1:7620000-10120000 GCA_947562105.1 Shargacucullia verbasci | reverse complement strand
CTTAACCCTAACATTCTGTATTTTATCCAGGACTGTACACAATGTCAACAGCATCAGCAACTGGCATAACGTTTGGGGCTATCGGCATCACTATTGTATTAGCTATGCTGGGCTATGTTGCGTGGAAAAAAAGAAGCGTCCTAGGCGCCTTCAGGCCTGAGGCTGAAGCAGCAGAAGTTCACGAAATGGAACAGCTGCCAGCAAGTCTTAGCCCTCAGAGAACTCCTCAAACAAGCAGGAGTATTCCCAGAGTGACCATGCAGTCGCCTTCCGAGCCTAGCGAGTCTCCATTAATTCCTCAAGCTGAGGCTTGAAATGCATCCATGCTTGATAGCTAAGAAAAAATATACGATTCTGACAGTAGTCATTTCAGAAAAAAATAAAACGGATATATTAGTTTGTAAATATGTAAGCCAAATTAGTCAAATGAGCCTTGATGTATTTAAATAAAGTTATAGCTTTACACTATTTTTCCTCTGCCTATTAGACACTTTTTTTTATTGGCTATCATTGGCATAACTCAAGGATATAAATCTATATTATCTATAGGCTTTCTGTCCGTGTTAAGTTTAAAATTCTCCATACTCCTTCCCTCTTTTGTTTTTACATCTACTTAAGGCAAGAGCTATAATAAAATAGTCATAATACATAAAATAAATATTTTGAATAATTGAGTCGTCTAGTTTCAAATTTGAAACTAGACGACTCAATTGTAGATTATAAATGAATGAATTTTATGCAATTGTAAAAATGTTTTAAGTGAAACTGTTATTTTATTGTTATAATTATATTTTAATATAAAAATGACTTCCAACAGTTTTTTTAGTACAATTATTTAATATCAACATAAACCTATATTTACAAAACCTACACACATATTACGCCATAAACATTATGTATATTTAAACTAAGATAGATTTTTTCTTACAAACTAGGGTGGTTTAGCAAGGCAGCCAGCCTTTCCATGTTGACAGCATAGACCGAGTGACATGATATAACATTTTTGTGGACCAGTAGAGTGTTGTAAAACTCGTCTATTGTTAGTTTGTCATCATTGGGATCAGTGTTTGGTGCACTGGAAAACAAAAGAAGCATTTTATTAATATTTAGAATGGAGGACACAGTGAATAAAACAAATGTTTAAGGGAGATAATGTAAAGGGCTACATAAAGAGATGCTACAATCACTGTCAGTTGGAAAACTATTATTATTATGGTTTGCAACTGGCAATTAGATATAAATAAAATTGTTAAGTGGTCCCTTACTGAACAGTAGAAATAACAATCTAAAACTCACCTGCATGCAATTTCAAAAGCTGCAGACTGTTCCATCTCATCGATTGTAGGCGGACACCTTGGTCCCAACAAATCGGACATACCCTCATCTACACTACATCTTCCTTCTCTCTGTGGATCATATAGTTTGGCTGTATTTCTCAACCAGATATTTGGCATGTCTCCTCCTACATCGTACATGAAGTGTTTGTTATGCATCTTGTAGCCTTTTCTCTGAGACACTACAGCAGCTATTACATTCTTGAGAAAATGTTGTACAGCAACAACAATTACATCAGCTGCATCATCATCTGCTCCTTCGAGTCCTAGCTCCCATGCTGCTAGCATGAAGCGACCAACTATTAGAGCATGGTCTGGTAAGAATATTTCCTGCAAACATATTCAATATTTATTTGGTTACCACATTGTTTCTGAATGTAATAAAGTCGCGACAGGGAAATACATTCACAACAGTGAATTCTAGTATGGTGCAATGAGAATCACTTCTAACAACAAAATGTTAATACTGACAAGTATTAACATTTTGTTGTTAGAAGTGATTTAAAAAATCTTACCTGTGCAGCATATTTGACACCGTCGCTGCCTGCACCAGGTGGCGAATTTGGCGGCAAATACTCCAACAAGTCCACAGGCTCGAAGTTAGATTTCTCGGACGTTCGGGAGCTCCTCTTGTGCCTCCTACTGTTCCTATTATGTGAACTCGCTTTTTCTTGAGCTATACTGATCGAGGTTTCTGCCAAGCCTTCGACTTTATTCAACAACGCGAGTAAAAACTCGTTGTGATAATGAACTTGGTCGGGAAACAGTAGTTTACGAGCTTCGGCATCAAAGTCTTCTTTAGTTAACTTCATACGAAACCACTGTTTCATGTGACTGAAATATTTTGTGGATTTTTCGCCAAGCACTTCGTTTAGTTTACGTCTAGCGACATTCAGTGGGTCGGAAGACATTATTAAAATTTAAGATATTAAAAGCAAACAGAAACAGCTTAGTTTTTCGCTGTAATCAAATTAAGGTTTTTTGATAAGCTTTCTTGATTCTTGCAGAGAAACAAAATAAATAAAACAGTAGTGCAATGCAGCATTCCAAGTAAACTTTGACATAGCAAATAGCAACTGTGATAGCAACTGTCAAATGTCGACGCTTAATTCAGTATTTGCCATCCGTGTATTCTAATTTTTTTACAGATATTTTTGTTTCACACCTTACTTTACAAAGTTTTTACATAATCATGCTGGAGATGATTGAATCGGATCTAGCTCATGAGCTTTTGAACTACTAAATCGGCGAATGTTCCTCAGTATATTAGACGAAGGTAACAATTTTTCAAGAACGGTGAACAATCAGCTTCACGACATATGATAGTGTCAACCAGTTGTCAAAGGTTTACTGCTGTAATGTCACTGTCATTTTATTGGACTGAGTGATTAGTAGGATAGGATTGCTCACAAAAATCAAAATAATAATAAAGTTGAAACGGAAATATTTCACCCATTATTTCAGAGCCAATTATAACACAGTTAGACTGTTAAAATGTTATTGAATTACTTATTAAATAATGGCAAAGCCAATTCAGTCATCAAAGGTAAGAGCGGTTTTCACAAAATTTTAAGGTTAGAAGTAGCATTAAAGTCTTATTAGTTTAGAGCCTTAAACTGATTTCGCTTTTAGAGTTGGTCCGTAACGCCAGTAAGAAGACCGGTGGTAGTACATCAAACACGAATTGTAAGGTGAAACCGAAGCGTAGGGGGTGGAAGGTGCAAGATGGTCACTTTGTTCAGGCTGGTCATATGCTGGTCACTCAAAGGACCCCCAGGTTCCACCCTGGATTGAATGTAAGTATTCTTGTACATTGTTACAGTTTTATACCTAGTTTCTAAAAGGCTGTTCGCAAATCTCTTATTATTTGAAAGTCCATGCTAGCTGGTATAGGCAATTGGTTTACCAAAATAGATAAAATCAGTTGACTTAGAATTTTCTGCTGGGTTAACTTGATTGATTTTGATTAATAGTTACATAGACTTTGGGAAACTGTCATTCTATTTATCTAAGTGGTTTTACATCACTATCTAACAGGAGTTACCTCAAGAAAAGCAGAAATAAATATTATATTTCTATTTATAACTTAATTAATCGAAATAAATTTTACAGGTTGGATTTGGCAGGAATGGCACCCTCTTTGCTATGGAAGCTGGAAAGGTGGTAGTGACCTGTGAGAAGTTTGATCCAAACTGGGAGCATACATGGGTTCAGAGGATTTATGGAGGTCGGGAACAACAGACAATTATGAAGAAGTATTTCAATATTATACCTGAACCTCAACATCAGAGATTTAAGCTAGTGGATGAAGTTTGAATATGTTTAGTGTTATTTTAGTAAATTAGGAAATATAAAATTATGTGTTAGTTGATTATACAGGTTGTTTTAATTATTTTATGAAAGGCAAATGTCAATGTTATGTTTGAAAACAAAATCTCTTCATACATAAAAATATTACCAGAAGATACACTACATATTGTGTTGCTGTTAACACAGTGAGTATGTAATGTATTGTAGGACTGGCAAAGTATTACGCAATGCTACCTACAGATGGCGTTTTAACACCAAACTGTATAGATGGGGCTACTGTCTTGATTGTGAGTTCACTTAGATCTGGGTAGAGAGCACTGTGTGTGCGTCTTACTAATATTTAACATTTCAACTCTACTATTTATTTGCAGTGAAAAGGTAGAGAGCAGAGCCAGCTATATTAAAAAATGTTGGCGAAATATTTATAACATATAAATAATTTGACGATTACGAGTTAGTACCATAAAATCCTGATTAATTGTGTAATGTATTGCCAGTTATGGTGGATAGGCCCGATGTCCATCCAGGAAACTCGATCAATCGTCGTGCTGAAAAGATGAATAGAAGAGAAATTGGGGCTTAATTTTCAGTGAGCGCCAGACATACCTACATGGATATCAGCACTTGGGGAGGCTATTTCCATACATATATAGCGTGAAGAGCTCACGGAGCTAGTAGCCATCAACACGCAATCCTAACCGTCACTATGTAAACCTAAGTAGTCTCATGATTTATGAAGAAGGTGGAACGTTTCCCAGAGGTAAGGACAAATTTTATTGGGCTAATAAATATCTTACGGCTGTAAATCATAGCATATTGCCAACTGGAACCATGTAAGGGATTTAAAGGGAAATATTCCACTGAAGTTGAGTTATGTATAACTTCATAGGATTTTTATATTTATACTAGGATAAGTATATTATACGAATGTAATATATGTTGTACCTCATCATCATCATCATCATCAGCAGCCAGAAGACGTCCACTGCTGAATGAAGGCCTTCCCCAAGGGGGGGTTTGCCATAATCCCCAGGCTTGGCAGGCGGCTTGGGGATCGCAGTGGCTCACCGATTAGTGAGAGGACGCTGCTGCCCATCCTCCGGTGTCTGGCCTCAGTTTTAGGACATACCCGGGTCCATGTGTTGTACCTATGTTGTGTAAAATAATAATATTAATTCTTGGTTTCCTAACCTGTATAGATTTAGTGGCCGCAAACGCATAAATATGTACAACCAGGTACAACCGGTAGGTACAGAAATACAGTATAACTTACCAGAAGTCCCTTTTAACAAGGTAAAACAGTCAATAAAGCATTGACTTATGAACTTTGACAGGGGACTAGTTTTGATGGACTCAATGTAGGTAGGTAAGTAAGGTATCTAAAAACTCGTATTCATAATGTTTCATTTCATTCAATGTTTTTTGGAAATAACACAAGGTAGATATAGTCGAATTCCACGGGAACACGAAACCAGTAGCAGTAATAGTCGAGCTACTAAATTATATAAAGTACAGTTGGCACCAGATGTCAGTAACATGGGCGTGTAAAATAAAAAATCCCTAGGGAGAGGAGATTGGTGATTTTCCGGTCCTGAAATGACGTCCGGCCGGTACGGATGTTGACCGTACCGGGCAGCGCCTCGTCAGGGACTGGATAAAGGTGAAAACTGTATTCTTGGAATTAGGTTAGGACAGTAAGGCAGAATTAACCTAGTTGAGATCGCATTGCTAAGCCGTTTTTTCCTTTCTTTTATTCCTGTGCCAACGTTTATAACATGATTTTGTTCTTCAGTAGTTTACGCTGAGTTACGTAGGTACCTAAGTACTATGAATGCGTCGAGTCAAAACACTCCTTACGTACTTTCAGAACTAATTAGAAACAATATGTATATGAAAGCGCAATAGCACTTTTAACTAATTACGAAATCTCAGTATAAGCATATCTACCTTAACATTGGCTCCGTATAAGAAATAGGTATCCGCAATGAAAAATTCGACCGTTATGTAGGCATGTAATTTGTATGAAACACCTATCATTGCGGGAACAGCCTATAATATGGAGGCAAAGCCTTGTTTGTTTGGTCCTTGGTAAGAATTCCTACTACTTATTTCTCTATTATTTGCCTATGTATGTTGTTCTGTTCAGCAAATGGTCAGAAAGAACAGGAAAACTTGCATTATTATTATTGCTTGTAAAACTTTTCCCTTTGCCACTTTTGTTATTAGGTGCGACGATGATCGCGGTGCAGGCTCTCGGGACTGCAAGCGAATTACTCGTATGTAACTATAGAAAACACCGAGTAACTATATTAAATATGGGATTTGGTAACGTTACATATAATGTCCTCCTGATCAAATTTCGATCATGGTGGCCAATCACACCAGAGATTAGCAAATTACGCAGGAGATATTATAGAGCATAAGTGTGTGCGCAAACACAGGTGCACTCTCTATTCCGATGGGACGGCAATCCGACACGACCGGAGAGAGATCAGGCGCAGGACCAACGGCTTTAAGTTCTTTCCGAGGCACCGTGTGTATTCACATACACAAAGACCCAGACCCGAAACAACTATCTGTAGATCATACAAATATTTGTTCCGTGCGGGAATCGAACCCGCGACACGTAGCGCCGCAGTCGATCTCTCAACCACTGCGCCAACCGTGCCGCTAAAGTTGCCGTGCCGTCATCGTGCGTTACATAGTGGATGGTTAAATAAATAAGCTTTGTTCTTTTAGTTTAGTCTATGATTCAACTAGTGTTTTGAGGCGACTCACAGATTGTCTAATGTAGTTAAGTACTTCGGTATACATACATTACCGTTTGGGTACCTATAATTTTCAATATACTTACTGATTATAATTTATTTTTACGCAATGGTTGTTGTTAATTTTATTTATAAGTTAACTACAACTCTATCTACTATTTCAGGCGGCCCTAAATATTTTCCAAATAAAACGATACTATTGTTTCATTCTATTTTCCTCAACCCACACGCAATGTGAATCCTCCGTTTTCATTATCACAAAGCGTTTCAGTCGTCACCTCGCAGCCCCGTCCCCTCGGTGCAGTCTGAAGGGTGCTCAGCTTTTCCCACTTGTAATTTTTCTCGGCAGCCATATTGCAATTTTCGCCCAATAACACCCGACATTAGGGCCGTCAGACAACGGAGTTTTGACGAAACTATTCATTGATCTTTCTAAAAGGCCTCAAACATTTTTCGTACTTTTGACATTTCAAAAATACTTATTAAAATTTTTTATTCACTTTAACTGGAAATGATTGAAATAAAATGAATATTTTTATTATTCTAGTAACATGTTTTCCGGATATGCCGACCCTACCTAATACCAGCTGCCGGTTATAACTCAAGGGCTAAATTAAACTTTTTGCTTCAAAACGTAAGTTGTCATGTGCGAATGACTTTTATGGATTAGTTTGTTTCATTCTGATTATTATTTTGTTCTCATGAATGCGAAGATATTTGAGAATATTTAAAAAAAGGGTGATTTTACATCTATAAATCTGTTTAGTACTAGGTATGTAAAGTATTAGTATTATGTAGTAAGTAGGTAAATTACATAGTCTTAAAGGAGCAATTCGAGTTGTTTAGAGATTTGCATACTTATTGGTCGGAATTACAACTGTTACATAGGTACCTACCCACTTACCACTAGTACACAGATTTTAATCTAAGATAATATGTATTACTAGCTTTCGCCCGAGCTTCGCCCGCGTGATATATATATATTTTTCCAGGATAAAAAAGTAGCCTATGTGCTATTCCAGACTATAATCTATCTCTGTGCCAAATTTCTTCCAGATCCGTTCACCCGGTCGGGCGTGAAAGAGTAACAAAGATCCATCTATCCATCCATCCATCCTCACAAATTTTCACATTTATAATATTAAAGTAGGATTATTAGGATTACGCCCACGGCATAACGTAGCTGAATAGTTCACCTATCAGAGATTTTATATTCCGTATGAGATGACATAGTCAAAGAAATCTCCCGAAAGATCCCGACATCAAGCAAACAAGTATCTTGCATTACCTGGAACAACTTCACAATAATCCCTTCGTTACATTCATGCAATGTTGAATGAGGAACGAGTATTCTTTCCATTTTTCACACCCATTCCGATCTTAGATTACTAGAGGCACCACTCAACTTCCGAGGCGTTTTTAAAAGTGAAACGTTTGTGTTGCGTATCCATTCGACTTTCACCTTTAATTTTGTTTACTTAGGGTTGTATTTCAGTTTGCTGGGTCTTGTACTCCAATTATAGTATCTGAGACAACGTTGGCACTGCTTCAGTAATGAAAGACAGTGAGACAGTAAGCCTGACTCGGTGACATAGTGTATTTGACGGATAGCTATCTAGCGGTGTTCGGTTTATTTCATCTGTGTTGTTTAATTACTTGTATTTTCATCATGTTTATATTGCCTAAGTATTAATTGAATAGGTATTATACTAAAATGTACTTTCTAGAATATTTTTGAGCATAAGACGGTTTTCAATAAGAAGGAAAAGTCTTTTTGCAGAAGTGAAAATTTACCTACAGGAAATGGTGATGGTGTATAAGTACATACCTGCCACCACCACCGTTCGTGATTTTGAAGAACTCCACTAATAACAAAACCTCTTCTCAGTTGCGTAAAAAACACTCGTGTCTTAACTTTCCGAATCCAATCTACAATCTTTATCTACTGATGCCTCTGTCAGGTCTATGGCTACGGTTCTTCTGGCTGATGGTCTCATCATATTATATCTTTACGCTGAAGTATCTCGTGAGTGAAATATTTTACCGAAACATTAAGCCATTATTACTCCCATGTCAGTCATTTACTTCCAAGGCTGTTACAATTCACAAACAAAATAAAAACTCAGTGTAAGGACTCTTCTAAGTTGTCGCACTTTTCGTATTTTGTTCCCCAAATCCTGCCCCCATGGTTCCCGGAACTGCCGTAACAAGACTTTGCCCTTTTTAATCTACCTGTACGTTTTACGATCGTCAACTTTTTCGTTATAAAGTACAGTCGTAGCAATAAACATTGTTATAATGAAGGTGCCTTCTGTTACTTGTTACTGAGCTACTTATTGTTTTAATCTATTAAGGTTCTGTTGACCTTTTTAATTTGTTGTAGACGGGAATGTGTGGCTGATTAGTGGCTTAATAATTAAACAGGAGTGTGACTATTAGTGAGTTGTGTAAAAAACGGGAATAATTATAATCGTTTATGAATAATATCTAAAAACACTAGGTTATATGCATTAGACGTTTATGTAACTTACTTTAGCCTTACTTTAGCCATGGGATGGTAGTAAACATCCGCAACAAGTGACGAAACCTCAAAACGTGAAGCGCAATTTGGGTTCAACCTCGATACCGCTATTGGTGATTGACTGGCATGAGTGATTTACATAGGTGATGATAGGTCGTGCCGACTCGTTACAAGAAGACTTGTCCAATTTAAAAGACATGCATAAATTTCAAAAAATTATAGCTTGTACTTTAGTTTCACTAGAAGTGGAATTTTCAAAATTCTCATGCACATCTGGAACGGCTGAAAGGTTCAAGCGTACCAAACACCTTTACGAATCCATTCGGTATGGCATTAAGGGTATCGATTCGCCTCCAACGTTAGGTGATTTACATCGTAGCCTACGTAATTCGTTGCCCTGACGGACGTCCTGTATAAATCAACGTTGGACCCCCGCTAACCGGACATTTATCTCGGCTCTACGATAAAAAACTACGGCGCCGTAGGGGGACCTGCCATGATAGGATACATTGCCGTGATTATTTGCTTTTCACGAGATTGAACTGTGATGGAAGCATGATTATGTTTTTACATTTCTTTTTAATATGCGATGTAAAAAGGAACGGCTTTACTTTTCAACTGTAACCATTACGTTACCATGTTTCAGTAAAATAAATACTATTCTAACGGTTTGTAAAAATAAGGGGCGCTAAAGTTTATTTCCTTTTTTGTCTTTTTGTCTAAATCTAATGATGTATTGTGAAAGATGTTAAATTGTACCTACCTAAGCTATTGGATTTTACTCATACTTGATTCTTTGCTATAGTTTTGATTTACTCTATTAAAATAGATCTATGATTTACATAAGTTGAATTAGATATTCTAAACTTTTACCATTAGATGCCACAGTCTGTATTGCCTGACACAAAAATTGAGGTTTCTGACACAACGTTCCATATTCAAAATACGAAGCTTCTAAATTCAATTTGAATCGACAGCCTCAAGTTACGAGCAAAAATTGAAACTTAAAATCGACTTCATCTTCAAAGAAAGATGATCTATATTACCTGCCCGCTAAGCTTAAGACCCCTGCACTCTGGAGGATTTTATATTATGATTCATTGAGATTTTTTCAGACGACTCTTGGTTAAGTAACGCAAAAAGATTGCGACATCGAGTATAATATTCATGGAAAGGCATAATTTAATTCCCCGAGACAGTCCGGGCGGGCCGAGCCCGTTGGAGATTAGAGTCTTGTCTCGGAAAACGTGTAATGAAGGAAAAACGCTCCAAAAATATGAAATTATGGACTCACGAATGATATATCTTCATTTGTTACAAGGAAAAATGTATGATCTGATGTTTACGTTAGGCCGAAATGTACGGTTGTGTTTTTTATTACAAAAGGATTCCGATCCTGGAATTTTGTTTTAATTTCTGTTTGAAAGGATATTATGGAACATCACAAAGGGCTGGAAAATGGTTTTCTTTTTTAAACCCGTGCCAATTATACAGCATAACATAACTTCGAGTACCTAAGTATGCAATTTCAAGTATACTGGATGCGGAATATAGGAAATTGGGTCTTGTTTTGTGGTCTTTGAGATTTGGTTTTAGTAGGTACTGGCGTCCTAGTGCCGGGCTGAGTGGAGGTCGGCATTCGGCTCTCGGGGCCCGGGTCCCGTTCTCAATGAGGATCGGCCTTCTGGTCCTGGGCTTCAGTGGGGATCAGCCTTCGCACTGCGGAATCTTGGCGTCTACATAAATTAAATCATATGCATACACCAGAGGAGAAAAAGAAGATCTTTATTGGCCTAAAATGTGACTTTGAAATCAAACAAACCTAAAACAGTACCTATAGCGTACAAATAACAACGACTGAACACAATAACGTCGGCAGAAAAGGGTTGACGGCGACATGACGTTTACAGGTTAACTCAATTAACTTGTTTGCTAGTCGTGGCGGTTAATTTCTTTAGCGCTTTAAGCTGAGACGTCCAATCTTTGAGATCTGACGGCTTTGGAGGGTTGAAATTGTTGTATATTGTTAAGAGTTTTCAAAGACAGGTTTTGTTGTAGGGCATTTAAGTAATTTCGGCGATTGAAACTTTGGAATTTAATTTAATTATAATTTTAATTTAATGGAAATGAAGAATTAGAGACGAAATTTTTTCTTTTGATTTTAAATTAATGGATCAATTTTACTATTGGGTACACATATACGTAAGTACGTATGCGCGCCCTACGCGCATGACTTTTGAATGGTCACCGTTCAACCGCATAAAACACTTTTTGAATTTATTCATGAACTAAGTACCTAGTTCATTAATAATGACTTTGTACTGAAAAAATGTTGTTAAGTTGCCAAAGTATATATCTACAAAACAATACATATAAGTTAACGAGAAAATATTATGGAGGTAACGAAAAAAGCTAAAAAAAAAACTACACAACTTTTATAGCCGGGATGTAATTAGCTATGCTTTTAAATATTTTTAATTAGCTCATATGTATTCACTTCAGGTTGGAGGTAATATTTTACGTACACTTAGCTACTTAGCTTCTTTTATTATTTTAATTATTCAAAGCGTTTAATTATTTTACGTCGTAATTAATTTAGTCCCACTAAAAGATCCTAAGAGTTGAAGTGGTTTTATTTAAAAAAAGTAGTTTATGCTTATATGTTTATGTTTATATAGTTACAAAAGTATATGCAATTTTTGAAGAAAGTTACATAGGTACAGCACAATCTACATATTTTCTAGCACAGAACAATCCTACGTATATAGCACGATTCACATAATATAAGATAACACGCCAATTTTTATTAAGTACTAAATTTTTATAAGCTTGCCATTAACAACTTATTCAGTGTAGGTACTACCCTATTTTATTTATATTTCTAATAAATCTTTAAGTTTTCCAAACTCTTAGTAGGTATAGGTACATATTAAACACGTCTTTGACGGCACGGTTGGCGCCAAAGATATTGAAAGGAAGGTTGGCGCAGTGGCTAAGTGATTAATTAGCTTTCTGCGTTAAGTGTCGCGGGTTCATTCCCGCACGTAACAATTTTTTTGTATAATCTACTGATATTTGTTTCTGGTCTTGTTGTGTGTGTATGCGACATGTATGTGTGTACCCACGACACAGGAGAAAACATAGAGCGGGGCAAGAAAAAAAAAATTGAACTGATCTTCCTCGATTCATCTTGTACCTACTGCTACAATCGAATAAGAACAATTCCTCAATAATTCCGAGTATTCCTGTCATTGATCAATTGGCTGATCCCTCCAAGGCGGGATTATTATTAGATTTTCTCGCAACAATTTAAAATTCCTCGGATTTCCTTATCTGTTTCGTTTTATTGTATTATACGAGTCTTATACCAAACTTAATAATGTGTATTTACATATTGTTTACGAGGGTTCTGTAAATAGGTATCTGGGATTCTTATGTGCGTAGGTAGGAAAGCAAGATAATGTTTCTCAAAATAAAATATTTAGAGAATCTTACCTCCGAATCTGTCTCAACTTTTCTTATATTTGTCAAATGGCATATATATCAAATAAATAGGACAACATATGTTAAAATTCTTTCATAGATTCTCCATCCATGTATAATATGAGAAAAGCTTTGACGTCAGAACTACGTCAAACTACCCTTATCTTTGACGTCATTCTCTATTGCATTAGCAAAATCGGGTTGAGGTTAGAGAAAAAATAACCAGCATTCATGAAAATACTTCTTTTGTTTAAGATTGACTGTATTATCGGTTGTTTGAAAGAACTTAATTTTAGTGGTAAGACCGCCAATTGTCCTCGTCTAAATTTAAGTTCCCGATGTATAAGTTTATTTTCTTAAAGTGCAATAAAGTATAGCCTATCTATCTACTTTCTTTTACAAAACCATCCAACGATTAATGGCATTACCGTAGCGTTCTTATTTACGGAAATAAATAAAAATGATAACAGTACCGCCCAATATTGTGTGTGATAAATTTAAAAGCATCTTGGTGCCATTTTTCATGGCAATATTGTATTTTTTTATATTGTTTGTTTCGTTGTATTTTATATAACATTATATTCAGGCGTCGCCTCACCGCGGGAGCCGTTTTAATTTTCCGCTACGTTTTAAATTTATATGTTCCGAACTGCGGATCTGTCTTTATGTATTTCGTTTAAATTTCCACTAATTCATTGCACAAAATTCTACGTAAACATTATTTTGTGTAGGCAACTCCCGGAAGAGCAGTTCTATTCTTACTAGGGAAAACGATATTTTGGCGTATTTTTACGAACATGAAATTTTATTCAGCTAGGATAAAAAAGAACAGGTCAATAGTAGTCATTTAAGACGAAATGAAAATTGAAGAAAATTTATAAATAGTTTAATTTTTATCCTTAATTTTTTTTTATTCAAATTTAAAATGGGAAAAGCGGGTTCTCAAGCAAAATTGTAAAAGGGATTCAGATTGAAACCTCATTTTGTAAACACGACCTGTAATAAACCACGTAGAGTACCCAATATGCCGGCCGAACACATAAAAACCCCAACCAAGTCTCCGAAGTCCACTCAATGCTTATCGAAACAACAATTCAGATACGGCTGCTTGGATTCGGCGGGAAAATAAATATTTTTAAATTTGGAACAATATGGCGGACAGCGGGTTGCCATAAATCTCAAGATGGCGTAATGCGAGAATGCACGTTTAGAATTCTTTATGAAGGGATACAAGCTTTAGTTCAGATCGCATTGAGGAAAATAAATTGCTTTTGAATGTTTCTAGGTGCTGTTACGTCAGATTTATTTTATTTTATAGTGGTTGAAAATACGCGGTAATCTACAATGCATATTACATGCATGGACAATATGATTTTATGTTGTCGGGTATTCAAAATACGCGTTCTGTTGGAAAAAACACCAATTTTAGTTATGTTTACTCCATTTACGCCTGGGCCGACGTTTTGCCAATCTATTTTATAAATAAATAACCTTATTATCAAGCCTGCATTCCCTAAAAGGTTAGGCAGAGGTGTGCCAATGTTACGAGAAAGAGGTGAGGCCAATGACGTTACTCAGTCTCATTTTGTAGGGGGTGAGGCAATTGCCATCTATCGGGCACGATTCTAAACTTCAGGATATTACTGAGAATTTCAGGAAAACCCAACAATAGTTTGCCCGACATGATTGCCCGAAATCGAGCCTAGAACCTCATGCTTAGCAGCCGCGCTTGCGACCACTAGACGAATAAGACATATATCAAAAACATCGAATAATCAATTCACGTATCAAAAATGTTGCTAGCCTTCGAAAACTTACGAAACTATAAGACATAATGGAAATGAACTTGTACATTACCAGTACACGTAAGTTAATATTAATCGAATGGTATTAATGATTCTAACGGTCTTCTGGTAATGGCAACAGTGCAAACGCATTAGTGCATCGTTAACCAAAACGATTGTTCGTATCGGGAATTTGAAGAAATGGCGCGTTAGTGGAACGACCCGCTAAGTATGTGGCTCCAATTGTTAACGGTAGGTATTGCTTTGATTTTGTAGATTATATTAGTAGGTACCTTCGGTACAACTTTAATAAGGTACTGAAAATAGTTCTCCCGGATGATGTAATGATTTTAGAGAAAAAAATTGCTTATAACACCATCCCATAACCTTGTCAAGTACATAAAACAAAAACAAATTCAAAATATTAGATACTTACATTATATATATTTTTTAAATATCGATATCCGAAACTCAGCCGTTAATCAACTTTTGTTGGTGACTGTACAAAGAAAGAAAATTGGCTAACATTATCAGTTTTGTAGACTTTAGTCCACTAGACTGTACACCAATGATTACAATACTGAACTGATGAGTAATCCTCTAATCCCTGAGTCGCTGCAACATCTACTGGAAGACGGAAACTAAATATAGGTACCTACTAAACAAAATAATTCTTAGATCTTGAATTGCGCACTTCGCTTCCAACGCTTTCATCAATTAATTTTATAAAGGTCCTTTGACAAAGAGACGTCTGGGATTTTAAATCAAAAAGACTGATGCTGTGTAAAGTAATGAGAGATTGGTTGATTATTCCCGGTTCGACGGTGTGCCAAACGACATTGGGCCCGCCTCACCGCCTCGGGAACCTTTTTAATTTTCCGCTAGCCTTCAGATTTATATGTTTTCAGTGCGCCCGTCAATTTTCGCGATTTTTAATTTAAGTGGTACGATGCCTTCCAAACGGCTTTCGTTTCGTCTTTTTAACACTTTTGGTGATTTATTTTTATAATGATTCATAGAGGACGGTGTTTTTAAGATAATTGTTCCTGGATTGCAATGTCGTCTGTTTGTTTTTGCTGAAACCTTCGCGGTAAACCGTTTGTTTTTTTGGTATTGTGGTTGAAAGCGAAAATAAAATTACGGAGATAGCACCGACTGCGTTTAATGAGATAAAATTAATGAACCATCAAAGTCAAATTGCTTTAGTACTTAATGGTAGCAAGATTGGTAACCTAACCTAATTATTTTAAGTTTGTAAAACAAGTCTAACTAATGCTACAGTTTCTAGTTTATCGGTAAATCTACTTGAAATACTTTTATACCTACTTTTCGTTTGCATTTTATATTGTAAAAATGTGCGTTGTATTTTTTGTATTGTGTATGGTGTGTTATTGTGATGACCAATAAACTTTCGTTCTTTCATTTCCAATATTATTATATGCTTACAGCGTACTGCCTCTATGTATTGTGTATGAAGCTTACGGTGTCTGTACACTTACGAGCTGTATATAGCTTGTCTAAGTGTATGCTTACTGTGATGTTAGAGTATGTATACATATGTAGTGTCGAGCAATAACTCCAAGTCACGAGGAACACCCCTTTGATCCGTGTAATGGATGATTTGACTAACGCTGGACAGTCCGTAATCAAACTACTCTATGCTATATGGTATTTACTACTGAACATATTATGTACTATTTGCAATTAGGTGTGTTATATACTCGTAAGTCCGCTGTTAAATTTTAATTTGAGACTGTACAAAAAAAAAATTCAAAGAATACGGTTTCAGACATTTATTTCTCAAAAGAAGAATACATTCCTTCACTTAATTAGAGAAACATAAAATAATTATTTTATAAATAATAAGGAAACGCAGGTAAGTCTATATATTAAAATGTTGACACAGTTAGTCAACGATGTACAACTGTACAAGTATTATACTACTACTATTTGTGCAAGGGGCTTATTACATATTGTAATTCAATTGCTATCTAGTTGCCATAAAATATCAATAAAAATAAATAAAATAAAATTCAAAAAATCTATGTATAATTTGTAGCATGTATGAATATTATTGTGTTATTAATAAGAAACGCAAAGAGGCCGCAAGTGTTGAGCGTGAGGTTGTGGGTTCGATTCCCCAGGTCAGAAATTTTTAATAGCAGTTTTGAGTTAGGAATTCTGCATGGTAGATGGTAATAGACTTGTTCCATATGATATGAGACTAACAGAATCGTTAGAATATGGGTGTATATTAGGCTTGCCACCCATTCTATATTGTACATATAGTATCGTACTATATTTTAGTCAATTGTATTTTAAATTATAGAAAAATGACATATTTTCATTGCTAATTTGCGCCTTTTTATATTATGTGTGACTGGAACGCACCCGCACATAAACTTAATATATTTTACGAATTTTGAGATAAACTTATAAGTTTCTGTTAAATTTTGTGCCATAAAAATAAAAACAGAAAGTGATTGGCAGCCTAAGTCAAGAGAATAACAAATACACATTAAAATGATTAAAAATAAATGTGTATTTAAATTTTTCCTGTTTTTCCCAAATGTACTATATTTTTTTCCAAAAAAAAAGGTGGCAACCCATATCATCAGTACATCTCTGCCTAACCCTTTGGGGAATACAGTGATTAATAAGAACAAAAAAAAAAGAACCAAAAAGCAGTTGTAGGTATGCACCACTATCAGGGTTGTTATATTTTGTAAAACACTGCCGAGTAAAGAGAGAGAGTAACGCTTGCCATTTGCCATAGAATTTGAAAATTACAAAAGAAAAGACGCTATTTCAAAGAATTTGTATCTAATAAATTCCGAAACGTTTTTATTATGGCTTAAAAGGACCATCCACTTATTTTAAGCTTCGTTAACTCATACATTCTCATTATTTTTTCCTTTTATGCTCCCGTTCGGAATTTAAACGATTAAAACTAGATTAAAACAGTTATTCACGTCTATGGACTCCTGCTTGTGGTATCAGATTAATGCTCAATCGATACGCAGTAATTGAGTCTATTTCCTGACTTCACTGCCTTTATGAGGTACCTATAAGTTCGTCCCGCTTGTCTGCCCTTTACTGTATGCGTTTGTACTTGGCGACTCTTATATAATTAATTTAGCGCATTCGATTTTTAAAAAGTATTGTTACATTATTTTTTTCTTTGGTGTTTTGAATTTTGAAATTAGATCTTGGTTTGTTTTATACCAGTCATAACTGAGAACATTGTTTTATTACGAGTTAAACCTTTTTACTGTCAGGTTTTTAAACATGTGTTAGAAAAAATATCTAAAGTTATATTTTTAGCTCGGACGGCTTGTACATTCTAGCAAGTTTCCGTAGTACGTACATACATCTTCAAGGTTCGCAAGGCTCTGGGGGACTCCGGAAAATTGCAAACATAAAGTTTCTAATCGACGGATCTTTTATTCCCTAGCTTTCGAGATACAGCCCATTAGCTTCGTAATGGGGGGATGTTCAAAATTTATTTTATCATCTCTTGGCACGTGATGTCTTTGTTTCAGTGGGCAGACGTTTTGAGCAGACGGTAGATTTATTGAAGTCATAATTTAAAGAAAAAAATAGGGAATGTGATGTTGGTATAAAAATGTAATTACTAAACAAGGTTTGCAGGATAAGATAACGGTGGTTGGTAAATTCGTTACAGCTTGGTATTAAAAGTTGGCGTTTGGTTTTGGTCTTTTGATTTTTTATATTTTGAAGATGACTTAAGAAGACAGTAACGCTAAAGATAACGATTACTAAATAATAAAATAATAATAAAAATGTTTATTTCTTCAACTTATGCAAATTACAACTATATGACACTTGGAATCACCTTTTAAGCAAAGATTTGCTTGTATTAGGTTGATTCGCTAGATACATAGTCACATATTAAATATTGATATAATTTAGTCTTTTTTAAATAACAACGTATAAATATGGCAAATGTTTAACACAGTAAAACGTTATGAACTTTAATGGTAAATCACGATGACCTGACACTGTAATTGAAGAAATGGTTCAAAAGATATTCGTGCCTTGGTCTTCGACGGATTTTTGTCTATTATAATAATACATGGAGAATAGGTTATTTGTATTATATTGTTTTGGTTCGACATACTGTTTGCAAAAACTCAATCAAAGATCAGTTTTTATTTGGAAACTTAAAATATAGAATCTACGTAGAAATCGACAAAATTTTTGTTAAATAAATCCACCACGCCAAAATTTTTCAACTTCATTGAAAGTCTTGCAGAATCGAATGGCTTTACTTCAAAACTTCTACCAGTGTAGTCGCTAACAGTCCCGCCGGTACCCGAAGTCTGTTTATAGCAGATATATGCGCATAAAGTCGAAAACAGTCATATCTCTCGTCGCAACAAGCCAGCAAAGGAAACCAGGGATCCTCTCACAACTGCATCCTGACGATTTCTATTCAAACGCGGGGCTGCGGTGCAGTCGTGTGCAATTTATATGTCTCTCGCAGCGGGAGTCATTCATACATTACAGGCATTAGGACAACCGCGATAGTCCGCACCAAGCTAATTCACGCGCCGTACGTATGAGAAAATGGCGGCACTCGTTCTGATTTTTGAATTAGGAACAAGGTAATACTGGGTTGTTTTTTTTTTTAAAGGGGAAATGTTAAAATGTCATAAAGTTTTGTTGCATCTGTATCACAAACGAATTATAAGAATAATATAATATTTGTAATATGATAAGAGTAGAGTAGAGAAAATAAATGTACATATAGACGTCGAACAAAATAATCACTTGCCTATTGATTATTTGGATCCGTTAATAAACTTTTTAAAGGATAAGTTACTAACGACCTATCGGGTGTATTCATTAGTGACTAGGGGGTGAGTTCACTGCAATAATTTGATACTAGAATCAGATTAATTAAGTTTCAATCTAGAGTCCGAATTTCAACCCCTTATTATTCACAGACAAAACAGAAACAAAGTACAATCCCTTTTAAATGTAAATAGACTAACTAATTTACTTGACATTAACCGTCAAGGGTCGTAAAATATTAACGAAACACAATAAGAGCAAACAAACCAGTATACTTACTAGTGTGTGAAATGAAAGCGACTACAAGAGTTGAGAAGTTGTGCTATAAATCCAGGCTATGTCTTTGCAAAGGTATTCTCGGACCTGTGGCAAAAGAAAATGGATTTTATTCCTTTCAATTAAGGTTTACTGGGAGCGTATTGTTAAGTTTGTAAGTGAGTACAGGCCCAAGGGAAAGTGTTGTCAAGGAACAAAAGATAAGTCGGGATTGTCGCGAGGCTCGTCTGCGAGGAAATTACAACTAGTATAATACAAAGAGGCTTCAGCATCCGCGTTTCTATTTGGAAGTTTCCGCGGGATTATGCGGTAATGTAGGTAGATCTGGTTAGTTTTGTAGCGGCAGTTTTATTAAGGTGGGTTGCTGCGTGTGCGACGGAAAGTGGAGATTGACTTTGTGTTAAGTTTATTAATGTGGTTGGCATGTTAAATGTTTTAGTTTATACATAGCGCATGCTCAGAAAGATGTTTTTAAAATGTTGACTTGATTTTGGGATTTTCCACCGATTTTAGGAATCTAGTCAAAGTATCATAATCAGTTTGGTCCTTTAAGCCAAAATATTATATAGTTCTTTATTCGCTGTCTTTTCTGGTTTGCTATTTTTAGTTGTAGTTTTTGTATTGCTAATAATATTCTGTAATAAAATAGTTACTTAAAATTAGTAAATACTCCATAGTTCCTACGTTTGATGTAGCTTTGGTCCAAAAAAATTGTGTGGTGACGTTGGCTGCGTTGTTTAATTAAAAATGATCAATATCTTAATTGATAGTTACCGTTTTTCATCAACTTTAGCTCCTAATGTAAGATAATAGTTTCTTTTTGAAAACTCTTTAGTTACATTAGTAATTGTTTATACTGTTCTTCTTATTTTTGCTTTCACAATACACGTCAGTCAAATTGTGACCAAAATAGGTCCCCCACACATTTGGCACCATACTTTCAAAACACTGACAGTAAAAAAAAAACATTGCAAAGTCCCAATCGTATAAAAAGGCGGTAAACAATAAAAGGCTGAGGATTTTCATTTGATAGACGTGAGACGATTATAAAGATTACCGCTCCGTTTATGTGCAAACGTTCGCCAAAATAAAACGGTGATGCGAAATTATTTTCAGAAATAAACCATTAATTTTCACCTTATAACTTTGAAAAGTCTGCTGGTTGCCGGTTTTCACCACTTCTATTAATTTAAATAGACTTATATATAGAAACTTTTAAATTAAAAATTTATATGTGTAGTTGACCTGAATATTTTAGTAAATAGTAAAACAATAGGACAAGTTATAGCTTTCTAAAAACGGTGCAAATTGTACAATGACTGATTACATTTTTATCTAATACATCATATCGTGTAAAAGAACACGGATAATATCATAATGAAACGCAATTTTACCTCTTCCCTTTATCAAGTATTGATCTTCGAAATCCCCAAAAAGTTTGATTATTACACATTCAAAATTAAAACCCCCTTCATGTTTTAGTCAGAGATCAAGCTTAGTTGCCGTCTGGTAATCCGATTTCATTCACCAAGTAATGAGCACCATTAAACATACAACTTCATAATTCCAAACAGAATTAAATTCTTACACCCTGCACCGAAAAATTATCTTTAAGATAAAGTTGATACAGTTGCAAATCCTTCAGCGACATCCATCGAGATATTGGACTGGAAACGATATCGGAAATCCATACTGGCAAGCAACTTTGAAGTTTGTTCTTTAGTGATAGAGTGTAAATTGGTTTGAGTTATCCACCTCATGTACAATTCATTTTAGACCTGAAAAGATATGCCGAACCGGGTGCAGACGAAATATGAGGATTAAATTCCTGTACTGCACTTAACAAGACTAATTTATGCACGGATGCCTGCAGCGTGGGGTATAGTCGACTTAACTAAACTAATTGAGAGGTAATGGTTGAAATTTCGTAGCAATATGTCTGTCTATTGTTGATCTTGGGTTGGGAATGTTTGTACAAAACAATGTGGTAGGAGTGTACAAAGTATAATTAAACTAAATTTAATGTAATGACTGCGTTAGTGTGATGGTTTTAATATACAAAGATGGGTATAAATTTATTTTAAGTTATTATGTAGACTGCTACGGCTACTGCTACGGTCAGCTACGACTGGCTACGAAGCTACACTGCTACGAAAACTTATGTTACGGAGTAACTTTACAATAAACTTATGAAGTAGACAGCTCAGTCAACCCAATTTTTTAGTTAGTTACGGAAGTTACTTACGCATACATTTGATTACTTTGTACTAAGAAGAAACAAAACATCAATTAAAATATAAAGAAAATTGACGTTTTCGAGATAAATCCTGTCATATTCTTGCAGATTGGCTTCAAAACGAGGATATCAAAGAAGTAATAAAAACCAATATAATTACGTAACGGCTCATTTTTTATCGCAGTTTTCCTTAAACATTTTTTATATTAGTCGCGATTGTGTGTGTCACAATAAAATTACGTAATACATTGTTTCAATACATTAATGGATGATATTTTTCAGTGTCGTGTTAGGCATATTTGCATGTCGCGAACGAATTACACTGGAGGCTCGCGACGACGTAGCGTTAAATTGCCTCCAGATGAAATAAGGTCGTGTTGCACCTACCAATTTTATTTTACAATATTCTGTGCCTGCCTGCATATATGTATGCTTACTATTTCTTTTTTGCTAGAGATAAGTAGGTTTTTGTGTTCGGTATCTGATTTTGTAAACTGTGGGTATTTTTTTTATAAATCCTTGTTTATAGACTTGGTTGTTATTTTGTATGACTATGGAATGTTATTACGAGATAAAAGTCATAATATTAATTCCCTCTTATTCATAAACTACATCTTTCATCGTTACTTTTATTTAATTGAACAATTTGATGTTGTAATTTTTCAAACGGGATCCTATTATTTGCGTTATAAAGAAAACAACTATTTGTTTGGACTAATTTAACTTTTACAATACATCATGCTAAAAAATATAACGAAAATATTGTTGATCCTCGAACCTCAAAGCATCACAAACAAAAATACCGCTCGAAGCTATACTTACGCACAAACGAGAACCAGTGAACGGTACCTAAGAATCCACTCCCCGATAAAGCTCAGGTGAAAACACGACGCGGGACAAACTCAGAAAATCAAAAAGAAAATACATTTCGCTTACCAGTATTGAAACCAGGATTCCGAACAAACGACTAGATCAAGTCGTCTGCGATCGTAAACGTTCGTATTGTTACGTAGTAAAATCTCCATCTTTGAATATCTAAAACGCGGGAAAATTGCAAATGGAAACAATAAATAATTCGAATGTTGCGGTTTTTATTATAAAAGTCAGCGTCAAAAGGCTGCGAAAGCTTTTACGGCAATAAGTCTTAGCACAAAAGGCGATTATGCCTGTTCGCACGCTTTTAAGCGTTAAATAATAATAGGGGAAATCTTAAACTTTTTAAGTGGCCATATTCCGTTCGCTATCGTTGAAAATTTCATACACAGGATTTATGTATACATTTTTAATTTTTGGTATGTTGCTTATTCAAGTATACACTGTTCTTGAGACTCCTATAGATTATGATTGATGCATTTTATTTGCTGATGCCATAAAATGACGGTAATTAAATATTGTAAGATATCTAATCTTTGTATTCTAAGTTCATACTAGAATATAATGATGTTAGCTGGACTAATCAGTAAGTTTGTTTAAAATCTGTATACACTTTAATTTGGTTTGGGAGCAAGTAGCTGATTTTTACAAGTTCGATAATAACTTATCGCAACGTTTACAATAGAATTTCAAAAATGGCCATCTTATTTAAAAAAAAAATAATGTCTCAATTGTCTTTGAAAAATGTGAGTCGGTTCTAAAAAGATTTATTTCTAAATTAAACATTTATCATTCTTATTTGATCAATTACCTAATAAATGTACTAGCTGTGCTATCGCTGTTCAAATTAATTTATAATAATAAAATGATTACCTGTATATTTTATTTAACTTAAAACCATTCTATAATGCTTGAACATCGACACAAATGAAAATTCACCTTACTTATCGTATGCGAAACTCCATGACAATGTTAATACCATTGGAAGCCATTTTAAGGGGCGCTTTAAGATGTTTACTTTCATACGAACGAGCATAAGATCCCACCATTGTTTGCTCGGATGAATTTTCATTTATTTGCGTAAACCGTACTCCCTCGTGCTGTTTCCTTTTATTTCCGCCTGTTGTTTGACGATACCGCCATTTTGTTGAATTATTGACGATCTCCTGTTATGATATAACCATTTTTAATGTGTTTCATACAGTACGGTTGGTATTGTAATAATTAAACGAATGTTCCACTTTGCGCGTAACGTTGGCAACGACAGAAACATTTGTATTTTGTCACCAACTTTTTTTACTCTGAATTTATTGGATGAAAATTAAAATTCATTTATTGAACTTTTTCGTACAGTTGTTATTATTGTTCTTTATGACTGCTTCAAACGATGAGTTTTTATTGTTATCTAAGGAGGACCTGCAGCCTAATTACGTAAAAAAGCGATAGCAACGCGATAGCCACGCTACAGCAATTTCACTGTCAGCTAATACATTATATGTCACAAAAATGACGTTTGACAGAAGTTATCGCGCGATCTACGCCTGTCGCTACATCGGTAATCAGGCTGCAGGAAGTATAAAGTCATAATAAAAGTTAGGTTTATTCTCTGTTAGGGCTAAGGGATTTTAGTGAAATTCTTAGTAGTAAGTGTGAAGGGGGCGACCCCGTCACATATTTTAAGCCTTCAAATTGAGCGCCTTTTTATGAATATTATTTCCTTACAGATAGCATAGACAAAATGAACCTGTATAGAATTTTAGAATTTACACATGTCAATACAGTTTTCTACTTTTCGAATTCAAAAAATAAACAGAACCTCAACTCAAAGGATAGTATCTATTGAAAAACCTGTACCTATTGAAAAACTCATATTATTTTCACAGATCATATCAAAAGGTTGTGTCAACAAGTTAACTCCGAACAGCTAATTCCAAATAGCCAGTCAATCCGACAAATCGAAAGTTATTGTTCAATAATGAAATTCTAAAATACTGAAGGGGTTATATTTATTTACATAACAAATATAATATGAAATGGCGTGGACGTGTTCATTTCAGAGATTAAATTCCACTCGGAGTCTGTGAGCCCACGATAACGGGTATTATTAATATTGAAAATATTCAAACATTGTGTTAATTTCAAAATGTTTTGCTTTTCGAAGATATTGAGAATGTATTGGTATTTTAAGTTAATATATTATTATAAATTATCAGACAGGCAGTTGAGACAACTAGTAAGTGCCTGTATCCTGTTATTCTCCTCTAAATTTTATTTTGCAGTTGAGAAAATGTTTTTCAAGTCGGTTTGTGAACTGATTCATTAATGTAAACTATGGATTGGATGAAAGTGTTTAATTTTTATACAGGGTAAATTATAGAATGACGAACGTTATCATGGCTGAAAAAAGAAAAAGTGAACTGTTGTTGAAGGATCTTCAATGTAACCAATATTTAAATAAAGTAACGTAATCATCCAATTAACCTGCAAATGCCTAATGTTGGTATTTCACGTCATTCAAAGACTAGTTTAGCCCGCGAAGAGCTCTTGCGCCACTATTGGCACTCACGGGCATGAAACATCATGGACATTGGATACAATGAGGATCGTTTAGGCTTCTCTTGTTTTTGTTCAGCTTGAGATCGGAAATATGCATAGTAAATTGAACCATTTTTGGTGCATTCTTGAGGCTCACACAATTATAATACAATATATTATGATTGGCTTTTTTAAAATTTCATTTTATATTTCGAAAGTACCTAATACTAGTATTTATTTATCGGTATTGTAATTGTATTGATTTATTGGTACATTTCTGTTACCAATCGCGTTTAGCTATCGATTGGTTTTAACCCTGTTAATGTTCGTAATGTTAGTAGCCGGGGACATGCAAGGCTATAGATCCATGATAGGAATGGACGCCAGTAACATGGAATTAAGGTTGATTATCTCTGCATTTTAGTGTTCTCTTGATCTAACATATGAGATTATATGCTGAATTTCTAGTCACCACTCAATGTCAGCTAACTTTGAAGATACCAGATTTAGTATTTAGCGTAGTAGTTAAACAATCGACTGCTGCACTACGTGTCGCGGGTTCTATTTCCTTTCTATACCACGTGTCTTAGCTACATGGTTAAGACGACGTATACCACGAAGGCGTTACGATTAGCCCTCGCCAAACCAAATAAAGACAACAAAACTGTCTGTTATAACATTGACAGAAACCACAAACGTTCATATTGCAATATTCTGTACTTCAGATAAAGTGCCTTACAATAGTGTCGTACATAATATTTTCTTTTGAAACCAACATTGAACGGAAGCCATAGATCTGCATCGAGTAGACATCGGACAAAGCCGGGGGCTGACAACAGTTCCATTTAGCTTTTGTTGGCAAGTTGTAACAATAGCGATGTACGGGTGACCTATTTGTGGTCGCGTTGCAATATTGAGAGCCATCTGAGCGAAAGTTTTGAATATCGCCACTTTTTTGTCGGTGTGTGTTTCTGTACTGTATTTTTTATTGATCAGATCTAGATCATATAGCGTAAGTAGCAATTGGAAATCAAATATGGACTGCACATGAAAATTTACGGCGTAAATCCGTACGTTTGTAGCAGGCAGTCGTGTATTTTTGGAGCTCCAGGCGTTCATCAAACTACCAGCATGGGTTTTCGATGTGTGTGGTGGGTGTTGTGTATTATACATACGCTCACCTAAATTCGAACGTATTGCTGTAGAAAGATAAATTCAGTCGAATAATACACAGTGTGGCGTGGCTCCGCAGCGGCAAGCGGTGCCGCGCCGCACCGTGTGTTACTTGCTTAATTTTACCTAAACTGCATCGAACACGAGAACCATCATGTATCAATCTTTAACAACTGTTTACTCCTCATAAGTAGTTAAACAGCAGAATCAATAAAGCAATAGGCTAGATGACTGCAACAAAAATAAATTCCGAGACCTTGTTTGGTAAATAGTTTTCCTTCTAAAAACTCAAGTCAAACTTAATCTCTTGCTTATCTTTGGCGTTTTCAATTTTTAATTTATCAAAATCACACAATAAGTATGTCAAAGACAATGAAAAACTATGACGTCATGTCTTAGTATTCCAAACATTTTTAGAACAAAATGTCGTTTTTGACAGTTCATAAAAAGTAACTCAGATGACTAGTAATCATCTACCGTATTCAGTCTGTTGCAGTTCACTTGACATACCTAGGTATGTAAAGTTATACAACTAGAGAACAAAATAAAACATACTTATTTTCTACGCAAATAAGCCACACTGTATTTTTGTATTTTGTACTTAACAACGATGAGTCATTAAGAAAAACATTTTGAAGAATTCCTAGTCTCAACATCCAAAACAAGAGCTTCGTAAAATATACACGAAGCTAAACATGCCTTATTAAATTTAATATTAATTAATGTTAAATTCCGGTAATGTAGCCCCAAGTTATTTGAGCACCACGTATTATGAAATAAAGTTTTAAACCTAATACCGAATGTTACTGGCTGGTAAGAAGATAAAAAACAAGTGTAAATTGTATACAGGGTGAACCATCTAATTTGTGAGTTTAGCGAGTGTGCAAGCGTTTTTTTATGGAAAGTTTTGGTAAATCAATTTAACACTAAACCGCTCAATAGTTTCAAATGAAGTAGTTTAAGAGGCCGGGCAGTTTCCTAACTCCGAATATTTCTCACAAATAGACCGAACACTTTCGCCGACGCAGGGAACGAACCCAAGATCTCACACTCGACACCTGCGCTTGCGACCACTACAAATGATACGGTGGTAAATTTGTCATTTAGGATATTAAGGTTTGCAGTACTGCAGTAGCGCAATAGCTCACCTAGAAAGTCGGTTCATAGACAAAACCACACAGCTAAAATCAGTTAAGTTACAAACCAAAGTTCTATTAGTAGAGTAAATAATAAAAGTTCCCACTCTTCAAATGCAGAAGACAAAGTCGCTACCAGACTTCAAACATTTCATACACTCAATAATAAACTAAGTAAACTCTAAAACAAACTTCTGTATTACGCGAACAAAACTTACACCTTAAGCATACTGAGCTAGAATGTTTCAACTTTAGTCTAGAATGTTCCAAACTATACAAACATGGAGGCTTTATCTCTTGTGTGCGGAGTGAAGTAATTAGTTCCGAAGATCATTAAATTTGCATGACAGTTCCGTTTCCTTAGGGCAGACGTTTGTTCGGGTGTGTTCGGACGACTTCGGACATTGAGATGCACCCTTCGGCAATAAAGATAGGCTCAACTATTCTTACTGCGGTCTGGAATATGAATGTGAATGAATATTCAAGTGTTGTTTTTAAATTCTAAGTGGTGGCAGTGGTAATCAACGCTTTGTGTTGTTTTTATTTTGCGTGCTCTTTGTGGTTTTCTTAAGTAGCTAGGATATCCTTTAGGAAACCCTTCATCGTTACAAGTAATGAGCGTTTCAATATATTCGTAAGTTTTTAGGTAACATCATCATTTTGAGTTCAGAAAGTGATCTGAACTCATATTGTCGTTTGAAATATTTATGTGGGGCGCATAATCGCAGCCATGATGGTATCGGATATCCATAATTACGGTAAAAAAACACATCCATACAAAATTAATATTCAAAAAGCTTGTGTCGATAACGACCCTCGATGCGTGATCGCGATAAAATTTGAAATTCCATTGTTTATCCGACAAAAATTGGGTCATAAAGTGGAAGTTATCGTTCCCTAAACCCCAATCACAATTTCACAAAGATACATAACATATTTCACTGGCCTTTCTTGTGTTTTTTTTTTAAATATACGCAACCGCGGTTAAAAAGGTTCGCTATAAATCGTGCTCATACGTGGGGCATGCTCAGAGCATATAACGCGTTTACTGCTCTTTAGACGCTGTTTGATTGTGTCTAGGGTAATTTTATGGTTGTTGAGCATTTTTATTAAAGCCGTATTTAAGATTTGCGTTTAGGTTTGCGTCGTCCTTGAATTTAAATAGACTTAAGAGCATATCAAAAATGTCATAAGGATATCCTAATGCCAGCCACGGGTGCGGCAAAAGGCCAACGTTACAGAAATAGATATTACTGACAGTTAAAGGTATAAAAGCGATTTTCATTTTATAGTAGTAGGGGTACGAACTTATTACAGATATCGGCCGTAAAATAAAAAGGATAAAGTTTATCGAACCTTTATATCTTGAAGGAAGGTTTGTCAATTTTATAAGTCGAAGTTGTCTCTTTAGGAGGTGTACCATGTATGTGTCTAAATTTGGCAACCAACACTTTTATTTAAATCATAAATTCCATCGGATTTAAGATTTTTAGGATTATTGGATGAATATAAAATACTCCGTGTATTAGCTATCAGATTCTTCACCGTCTTTTTTTGATTCTCAAGAAGCAAATATGCATGGTTCTGACGGTCTGGCCCCACTTCTCACATGTGAAGATCATTTGAGGCCGGTTAATTAGGGCTTGAAAGCTGAAAACTAAGAAATAACTAGGATTAAGGATAGGTATGTAGTTAGGTCAGGTCAGGGCAGCTTGTCGGCGCGCGCCTCTGAGACGATGCACGGGGTAGTTGAACACCTCACTACCCCGTGCAGGAGACGAGGCCCGGACAGACCGGGCCAGCACTAGTGTGGGGCTGCGGAAGAATTTGGATTCCCGCGGCCCCGCGCGCACGTGCGAGGAGACACCGGGGTGGTTTTAGCCGGTAAGAGTCCGGCACGCCCCTCCGCCTTTCCCCAGGCGGAGGCAGTCCACGAGGATTTCCCAACGTAAAAAAAAAAAGGTCAGGGCAGCTTGACGTTACCGTGCCATGCCACCAATTTGTTTCACAAAACGTCTACTTGTTTCTGAGCAACGAATCAATTAGGCCAGAAACTAACAACATACGGCCATCTTAATCAGCCTCATTATCAGCCTGTTCTGAAAACAAATGCCATTTGCCCTTAGTAGGTATATAGGTCGGTCAGCTTGGCGTGCCAGGGCGACATTAGCGTGCCATTCTGCCAACATTTTTCACAAAACGCCTGTCGCACGGCTGCATGCGAAATCGGTTTGATTCCACGAAGATATTTTCCCATACATGTCCGGGGTTGATACAGGTTGTTTTGTTTTTAATTGTGTTACTAGGGCAATTTAGTTATGGTTATATGAGCGGGTTTTTGTATATTGCTGGAGAATAAATAAGATTATTTGATCGTATCGACCTACTCAATAATCTGTTTCTATAATTTGCACGCCAAAATTATAAACGAGTCTTCGATGAGTAATTACAAACATGAAGATTTCCAAAATTTTAACGCTCCTTGAACTGGATGTTCAACTCTATTCATTGATAAATAATTAAATCGTTTATACGGAAAAAAGCTTATGTGGGCATCATTGGTGATGCCTTTCAAAAATGCCCTCCATAATCCGTGCCCATATATTAAACGATGCATGAATGTAGTTGAAGCAAAGGGATTATCTAAGGATGTAGCGACGTAGCATGTGACGTTCGATAGTTTCTGCCTACCCCCATGGGAAAAAGGCGTGCCTTTATGTATCATGTACGTATAAAATAAAAACTCAGTTAAAAATTAAATCTAGCGACTAGAAAAAAACTTCACGCTGTAGAATCTTACGTAAGGCCATGGCCTATTTCCGATTAGGTTGCGTGCCGCAAAGGAACTAAGACAATTGGATTCCATGTAAATCTGATTTTTTCACCTCGTATTGACGACAAACGAATTTAAACAAGGCAATTTGGAAGCTTAGCTTTGTATTCGGTTATCGATCTCTTATTGGCAACCATTTGCGATTTTATTTTGTCTTTGATTTCTGGCAATGAATTTGAATTATCCGATTATGAATAATAAAGCAGATATGATTTAAATATTCGATGATTTGGTAAAGCTTTAATTTTCGATGTATGTTTATTTGCTGTGGTACTATAAAAGCCCGAATCTCGAGACTGTTAATCTTGAGATTCAACAGTCTAAAATTTACCACGTGACGAGTTAGAAAAATCTTTTAAAGATTTTTGAGATTATTTTGGGAACTTCGTATGTTTTCATAATAAATTCTAAAAAAAATAAAGTATAGTGATGAATGCTATAAAAACTATTAATAATAACAATATCAAATGCCTTCAATGCCTTCAACTAAAAACTAAAAAGAATACAACCTGTAGATATCGTTTGAAACGTACAATGTTATTGGAAGTGAGAATTTAATTCATACGGTCAACTTTTGGCATTTTTCATAAGCAATCAATTTCAAATGACACGTATGTATAGGAGGCCAAAGAGTTATGGGAAAAAATAAATTCCCATCAAGTCCCATCAATCAGGGTCCACTTGGGTTGAAAAAGTGATATTGCTGTCATAGAAATTCTAATTGATTTTTAGATGAAATCACCCATAACGAGTTTTGGTCGAAGTGTGCTATGAAGTGCCGAGTACAAAGTGCGCTTAGTTTTATTGGTTTGTGTTACGATTTTTGGAATAATTTGAATTGTAGTGCTGTACGCGATATCCTAAGGTCTTTTAAAAATGCCTAATAAATATTTCAACATTTTAAAATATACCTACCTATATAAAACTACGACTGAAAAAAAAAAGGAAAAATTGATGTTAATTTAATGTGTCTTATAAAAAAAGTTATACCGATGAAATGAAATAAATGATTTATTTTGATATTAGGTTTTTCAATCACTTTTACACGTCTCTTTTAAACTAGATGGCGTCATTGGAATCAAAAACCCTGATACGGTTCCAAACTAAGCATATTTTTAATTTAGCTGCATATCCACAGAAATCGATAAACACAGGAACAAAAACGATAAAAAATGTTCAGTAAAAACGTAGATCCGCCAGTTAACAGTTGTTTAATATTTATTAGCGATATGCATGTGCGTGGGAGTGTAAACAACGTAGTCGTGTTTGCTCGTCGGCAAGGATTAGCCGTTCTGCCTTTAATTATTACCCTGTTGTCGAGTGCATGGTGTGTAAGGGACATAGAGTATACATTCAATAGATGTGACTTATATTTTAAATTATGTCAAATTTAAAATCTTTATAGTAAATTTTTGTTTAGTAGTTACGTACAATTAATTAAATAATGGCACGCAACTTTGTTCAAAATGTAGCAATTTAAACACTTTTCTGCTAAATACAATCAAAATTAAGGTTAATCGTTTAGCTTGCTCTTTGTGCTAATGGTTACTTAATTCCCTGTTTATTAATACATAAATATTTGTCGTTTAATGCTTTGTATTGTATCGAAATTATTATTACTGTTAGTGCAAGCCTCATATCTCTAACTGATGATTTAGATTGTTTGATTGAAGTTTAATTAGTATAATAGTAGTGATATACCTAGCAGCATTTGAAAAAAATGAAAGGAAGCGATTATAAAAAAAAATGATAAGTAGTCTACCTATAAAATGACCAACAATGGCAACAATACCGCCTCTGTCTCTCACCTACTCTATGGCTAAGCTTTATGAGAGAGATTGCAAAGTTTATTTGACGTCTCCCCGAAGGACCCTCGCGATTCCGCGACGCGTAACCACCGGTTCACGCACAAACGCCCAGCATCAACCTGTAATAAAATTAATTGCTCAGCTTTGTTGTACACGAAATAAAAGTGTGCTGTACACAATGGGCCATGCTGGCTCACTTTTAACGACATTGCTAGTATCGAAGAGGACCTTTGAAAATTGTTGAATCTGATTCTTATATTACATTCCTCGACGATGAAGGAGAATACGATGTCCATGGATATTATGATAGGATTTTTTGAAATACAAATCTTCAAGTTCATTCTTTAATATAAGGGTTAGAAAGTAATTCTCCATTACTTTTATTTAAAAAACTGTAATGAAAATGATCTAAAGTTCTATATCTATTACAATATAACTACAACATGCTATAAACCAAACATTTCTCAAAAACGAGGACACAAATCCTTCAACAACAAAGTCTAACTTGTGCTTTGTACTGAACCGTATTTTGTAGCCAAAATTCGGTGCTTCACAAAAAGGGAGTACTTTATTACACAGATACCGTCTGAAATCCGTCTGCACACGGGTAAGGAGCGTAATAAAGTGTTCTCCATGCCGGCAACTCTTATTTACTCTTATTTTTCTAAATACCAACACATCCGGGACGATTTACTGGTGCACGTAGAATATCTAAACTTTGTCGGAGTTTAGTGGCTGAGTTATACACCGAGGTCGTGTTTTCTTGAAGTTTTCTTTTGTGCGATTAACTTGTTAGAGCGTAAATTGTATTATGTCATGAAGTTATGTGGTTACAAAACATGCAGAGGATTTTCTTGACTGTCTCTTTGGTTTAGTAGTTTAGTTGACAGCACGGCTGCTGTCTAGCTGATTGACGAGCTGCTCTGAAGCTCTAGGTTCAATCACCGCGTTGGATAAACTGTAATTGTGTTTTTCTGTTATCAAATTCTCAGGAGCAATTCGAACCTAACATGGGACTCAAGGTTTAGAATAGTACACCTCTATTTAAATAGAGGTAGAGTAGAGATAAAGGTTAACCTTTCAGGGAATTTAAGCGTGATGCTTAAGTTGTTATCTATTATGCGTTTCTAATGAATGACATATTTAAACGCTTCACAATACTGCAAAATAAAGAAATTATTTCCAAACAACAGACAGACGGGAAAATATTTGCAAAGTATCACTCACTGAATCAATTTACCAACTCAGCATTTTCTATCGTGTAATATATATGGACACTTCGCCGTGGGGAAGGAACTTTTACCGGCTAAAATAGCACTGCTAGGTCACAGGATTTGGATGCGCATTCACTGAACCCCAAACAGTATCAATTCAGTCTAATGCATACTACACTAAGCTGGCAATGGAAACTTATTAAAATAAAAAGTTACTTGCAGGCAAAACAAGACGATTCTAACAAACACAACACTGCTTCTAGTACGCACGTTCTGAGCCACTCGTACGTTTATGATTGCATAGTGTAACACAAGAGCGATCTGTCCGGGGTTAATTAATAGATCCATCCCTTTGTTGCGCTAACAATGGTGCGCATTGTGCTCTGTGGACCAATCTTCCCGGCTCCTTTATGCTCCCACGCGGGCTTGTTGCAACTAACTTAGCCCAAATACGAGTATTGTATCATTGCATGTGGTTGTGATTGTGTAGTTCTGCATAACAGATTTTTTAAGATGGGAACAGGCATTGTAGACAGGTTTTTTAAATGTTATGTATAATATATTTTGCTTTTGCTGTTGTTTATTTACAGTTAGGAATCTAAATTCTAAAATACTCTATAATAATCTAGATTGAAAAATTACAACAAACTAATGATTTGAAACAAATCAAAGGTCTGACAGTAGACTCCCTAAGTCTAATTGACTTTCGGATTCTTGTTATTTGCAGCATTCACCTAGTAGTCCACAGCCTTGTTTATGCAGTATACCCCAACGCAAATTTTGAGGTAAATGGTTTGAAATAACCGACCTATGAACCACATCTTCAGCAAATTAAGAGACATTTTTTAATTAGCTCACTTTATTATTATTACAAACATACATCTCACGTGTACACAAACTCGGACCTATCTGCGGACCATATAAATATTTGTGCTGAGCGAGAATCGAACTTTGGACTCGTTGTACAGATAGCCATTCGCTGAGAAATACTCTAATAATGTCGTCATTTCTATAAGTCTATAACAGTCGTAACAGCTGATCACGAAACACAAATACCTCGATATCATGTTCCATATTCGAAACATAAAATGGCTATGACGCAAAAGCATGAAACTTACTCAAATATCCAGTATTATATGTAAGCGAAATAACCAATTAAAGTATATATTAGTATCAGCAGACGTTGCACAGCGAGCTGTTCACACCAATACATTACTCTCGGGCTGACGACTTAACTTGATATCGTTATTCGATTCTTGTAAATCTTCAATTTCTTGGAACGTAAACAAGAGGGGAATAGCTTGGTTTTAGTTAGGAGAAAGAAAATTGTGAGTTTACTATATGTTTTGCAGTGATAGCCTAGCGGTTGAACGCTTGCCTTCCATGCAGGAGGGTCTGAGTTCGAACCCGGCCCGCACCTCTGACTTTTCGGAATCATGTGCGGATCAGAATTTGATTATCACTTGCGTTTACGGTGAAGGAAAACATCGTGAGGAAACCTGCACACCTGAAAGGGCTCCATAAAGTTCTTGATGGTGTGTGTAGTCCGCCAACCCGCACCGGGCCAGCGTGGTGGACTAAGGCCTAACCCTTCTCGTTCTGAGAAGAGACCCTTGCCCAGCAGTGGGACAGTAATGGGTTGAATTTATTATATTATATATGTTTTGTGTAACTACATATTGTATATATTGAGAATCCTATTCTGATCTAGGATAGTACAAAAATATAAAGTATTATTTTAGAGATTACACTCGATTATTCGGGTCTACTTTGTAATGGATGCATATATCATCAACAGCCAGAAGACGTCCACTCCTGAACGAAGGCCTCCCCCAAGGGAGGGGGGGGGGGGTTGTTTGACATAATACCCACGCTTGGCAGGCGGCTTGGGGATCGCAATGGCTCACCGATTAGTGAGAGGACGCTGCTGCCCGTCCTCCGGTGTCTGGCCGCAGTTTTAAGACATACCCGGGATGCATATATAGTACTTAGATATTCTTATTTTTATTACAACAGTGATGTACAGTTCCTCGTAATTGTTCTAGAAACTTCTTTGAACATTTCAAATGAGCTAAGTTAGCTACGGCTGCTGTTTGCTATATTTTCATTACTTCGGGAATTAAATAACAATGTAGGAGAAACACAGTCCCTTTGTGCTGTTAAGAATTTCAAAAGTTTCATACAACGCGTATGCATGTAGATGCGCGGGTTTTGTTTGTTTGAAACATTGTGTTGCCAGATCTTAAAATATATAATAGTATTACAAAATTCTTAATGTGTACGTATGTTTAAGGAACAAAAGAAATCTTGAAAATAAAGACACGAAGCGTCCGACTTTAAAAAAAAAACTAAAATTGTCTAAAATACTGACATATTGGGATAATTTTCCTGCCAACACTAGAGTTAACGTGTTGATGTATTATTTAAGTACAATGTATTATTTTAGTAGGTATAAACCCGCATTCGCATGGCCATCATTAGATATCCTTCATTCGGGAATATAATAATCATTCTGCAACAAGTAGATTTTCACAACAGAGAAACAACATTCACTGTAAAAAAACTGATATTCCCCATCATAACCGGAAAACCGTGCGAATGCATGGAAATCAGAATAATATCAAAACATAATATGACATTAAATCCTAAACAGAACGTGTACATTTTTGAAATTCCACCCTGATAACCCCAGTACAAGGTAGGACTTATCTCTCACAAGTTAGTCGTCGCTGGTTGACGTTAATTTCGAAAATAAATTAAAGAAGACGCCCGAAGCGGCCAGAGTTTCGAACAAACTGGCGAGCCGGCAGTTAGATGTTCAACACAGTTTAAAGAGCTGTTTAGATGAAATTTTCAAAGGATTTGTTCCCAGTTTTCGTTGTACAGAGTGCTTTGTTCTGAAGTTTCACCTGTTCAAAATGGTGGACGTGTTGCGTTCTTATCTTGCGTTCATTGTGATAATTAAGTGCCTATTTTTGGAACAGTGTATGCAGTCGTACCCAGTTTGTTATAAATTAATTATTGACATTATAAAATCTGGTGATATTACCTTTGTTGCATGGTTTTGTTGCAGCATAGTGAAACTTGCATTTTGCATTGATATGGACATCTAGGAAACCAGAGAACTTGCTGCATATCGTCATCAAATTCTGGACTTGCTGGTGGTGGCTTGAAAGGCAGTGTAACGTTAAAAGCATACAGGCAGACACGATGTACAGGTTGATGCTGTTGGTCGTCTCTTCACATAATCCCATTGCGATTTCAGCCTTCACCACCATGTATCTATGTTTACGTACTCGCTTATAGCCATATCTTCACACCATAAAACATGGCGCTGTCAACGCCGCTTGTATTTGCATCGCACCCAGCTATAAATAACGCGGTGCCCACTTTCACTGACAGCCATTTTGCCAGTTTCCTCTGAATCTAATTTGGAGTGATACATGCCACCGTCGCAGACCACAATTACGTTAGTGTAGGGTGCCATAAATTTGGCAATTACAGGCTCGATGGCAAAACACTGGTGTTAAAATGTCGCTACAGTACAAATGTCCTGAATGTTGAACGGAAAAGGTTGTGAGAAGATTGAAGAGATTTAGAGTGAATATGATGATATATCAAATGGATGAACCTGTTTAATTAATAGGTATTTATGATTATAAAAAGTTATTGGGGCATTATAGCAAATGGGTGCAAGACCCTGTTTTATACCAAATTTTAATAAATTTGTTATTTAAGCGACGTGGATATTATACATAAATGCGAGGGACCTTATTTTTCTTTCTCCTTCGCATTTTCTAATAAAAATCGTCTATAGTCTGACTATGCCAGGTATTTCATAACATTTTAGGCGTCCACCCAGGAGAAGCGACTTAATGCCGTCGGCGACGCCGCGGCGGGGACGCAGCCCAGACGCTTAAACTTCCTTCACAGAATCTTGCAAAAAAGATACATATTTTGGCACCATACACGCCTTTATTGTACAGCTTCCTTTATCCTAGTTAAAAATTGTGGGGATTTTATCTCAACAAAGTATGCTTTGTAATGGATAGCTCTGTCTTAAAAGATTTAGAGAATTTTAAGCTTGGAATTTGGACTTGAACGTTAGACGGAGACATAAACTGTTTGTTGGAGAAAATATTTAGTGCACAGATAATGGCTTTGCGAATAAAAGCATATCTTATGTTAGATTTTTTATAGTGACATCCGGAGCAGAAGTGTGTATACCTACTTTATAGTAATAGCCCACGTAATGGATTAAGGCATAACCTATCATTCTAAGAAGAGACTTCTGTCCAGCTGTAGGATAGTAAAAGCTGGATTTATTTAATTTATATAAATAAACTAACGATCGAAAATTAGAATGAGACGTGAATCGCGACCAGACTGCTCTTGCAAAAATAGCATAGTACACCAGTCTCCTGCGCGGTTACTGTGATCACTTATGTGTATGCCAAACGCGATATTAACTACTAGGAAGGTACCTATAGCGTATTTTTGGTGGCTTATATTCAGAATGAATATTCAGACTGATGTCATGAAAACCTTTCATTTTATTGCTTGAAATTCTAAATGAAAATACATACAAAATATTATTAAAGAGTATAATGCCCAAAACGAACAACATTAACCGTTAAGCCGATATAAAATGACCCAATTTGCCGAACAATGCCGTGTAACGAGCCCACTGTGAAAAATAATCTGTAAAATATATTTTTACAACTGGCAATATTGTCAGGGCTGAAGGAATTATGTTCTAAGGTATAAAGGTAGGGTTTCTTGTGATACGGGTATGCTTTACAACCTTATAAAATATCATCGCGGTATAAATCATTCGGTATTTTGCTTGGAGTTCTAAAATTGCTGTTTCGTTCTTGATTTGCCAATGAAGTGAACGTTAATTTTCAATTTATTATCGCGTCTCAAGGCCTCTTTCCGGGAGTCGTAATAAATCAATGAATTAAGGCCTATTTTCTCTTTAAGAAGTATTACAATTTGGTTGGAAGATTTATTTGACTTTCTGTTGATTTTATGAATTATTCCCTTCTAGATGGATTGTTATATTTAGTTTATTACAGATAAAGGAACTTTTGAGGTTTATGAACCTTATCATCTTTAGGTGCTTATTAACAGGGTAAGCAGTACTTAGTGATAGACAGGAAAACCTACCCATGCGTCTCTTTAGAGCCTCATCGCGTGACGATATGTATGTACGTCCAGAGCACTATGGACACTTAGCATTGTTAAACCTGATTGATTAATCTTTCTTCCTCGGTAAGTAAGTATTAAATGACAGGTCATACCGGCACGATATTATAAGAAGATGATCTTGAAAAGAAACCAGAACCTCAAAGTCAGCACCTATGTAGTGCTTTTAAGAGCTGGGTTGAAAACGTCAAATAACAAGGTGTAATTCTTTCTTGAAATTGCTTTGCTTTTATCCATAACATAACATAAAATCGCGACTGTAAACTAAAAGTGCTTTAAGTCCGCTTATTGTGCATTTATATGCTGTTATTAAATCCCTTGTAATAGGGGGCGAGCCTATTGCCATAATCCGGGCACAGTTCCAAACATCGTGTTGCTACTGAGAATTTCTATATAGAAAAACCGGAACCGAATCCAAGAATTCATGCTCAACAGTCAATAGAACAAAGAGGCGGACAACTAATTTCACCAATAAAGGTTTAAGCTAAATACCTAGACCTCTCACAATTTCTAAATAAATAGACTCGCTCAAAGAAAACTTAGGCCGAGTACGTAAAAGCAACGGCGGCATGGAGCTGCACTGTTTGCAAGCACATCACTTATTCAAGACACTTTATCGCTCACTGCGATGGATTGCTAGCCCAACGCTTAGAAACGAGATACGATGAGCGTTTATCATTTATATTAAGTTAAAACTATTTATCACCATCTGCCTAAAATTCTAGTATTTTACACGGTGTGACTGTCACATGTCTTCCACCACACCACATTTGGGAGACATTGATAATCTAAGGTTAGACCTGCTGTGACAGTGTGAGCTACTGAAATCCGTTACGACTGTTGTAGATATTTGTATGATAGCCGGGATCTGCTTATCATGCTTCTCAAGACACCAAAGAATTTTAATGTGTTAAAAACGGTCACCGCTCCAAAGAGCGACCATAGCAAATGTTGCTTAACCTCGCAGATATGTAGCTACGAGTTCTTCACGTTAAGTTAAAAACACTTATGAAACCAGTAAAATTAACGTGGATCTCAAAATAACCATACGATAAAAATAAGGTCAACATTTCCAAAGCGATATTGTATCCAAGTACATACACGACTCAACAATCTATCACACTGCAATTGATTGGTAGCCTATCATTACGAAGTAGTATAGTATCAGCATTAGAAGTGTTCTCCATTAAATGAAAACCTCAGGTAAGCATACGAAAGCAGCACTGTCCCGGTTTGGAGCAGCATCACTAATTCAGCGAACATTATTGTCCACTATGACCGATAGATAGCTCCACACTTACAGACAACGAAATCCATTTAAAACCTACTAAATAATAATACAAATATCGTTCTTCAATAATAGTTGACAATGCCTCGAAATAACCTTTATAACTCTATTACATCAAAAAGTAAGGGTGAGTGTACAAAGGTGGTTTTTGTATTAGTACTATTTGCAGCCACATCACTTATTCATCGAACATTATTGGCACATATGATCGATAGCTTGCTCTTATCACACACAACGTCGACCGTTTAAAACCTAAAATACTGTTAAATACTTTAAAAGCAGCTACATATTAGTTTCCAAATCTAAATAAACTGCTAAAGCTCTATTACATGACAAAATAAGGCTGAGCATACAAGCGGCGCAGGCGTAGTGTCGTGGCAGCACTATTTGCAGTGGCATCACTTATTCAGCGCACATTATCGCCCGCCCTGCAGTCCGGTGTGGAATCATTGTGGCACCGACACTGCTATTTTTGGAGTACTTTTAGAATTTGTCACTTTGTTTGGCGGTCGCTATTGTTTCAATGGATGATGTTTTCTGTGATTTTCTCATTTTCATCACTCATACTAACGAGGTAAACAACGGTTCTCCTAGGAATTTGATCAGGATAGATAAATATGAAATAAACATATGAGCCAGGGCTTTTAAAAAAAATATCCAAATTGTAGAAAATATTATGTTAATATATTTGTAAGTACGAGTTGTAACTATTTGAATAAAAAATGTATTGGCTAACCATCGCAGTCATAGATTAATTAATTTATCGAGACTTGAGGCAGGAGTTTACCAAAGAATGAAGAGCAGCAATTTCAACAGAACTAGAATTTACAATAAAAGAATACATTACCGAAATAATATACCAAAATAGTATAAGTGTGTCTAACAAAATTAAAACGTCACTTGATATCTCATTCTAGAATCCCATTCATACGTGGCGTTTACTTTGCATATCGTTTGAAATGTGAAACTTTGGCCCCGCTATCATGCAAATGAAATGTAACACGGAAGTAATTGTGCGTAGTTTATGAAGAAAATCCATTCAGCCGTACTGTTGGGGAGATACCTGGGCTAACTTACAATACTCACGAAGTTTTACGACTTACCTGAGTTTGCGAACAAGTCAATTTGAAATTGGAAAGTGTGGAATTTTTGTTCGTATTTCGTTTGTTTATTTTGGCTCACCGTTCACTCGTTCATTGTCATAAAAATGTATATTTAACATTGTAAATAATTCATTTTGAACAAAATTTCTATTCAATTACCTTGTCTTCTTTGACAATAGTAAGATTTGTAGCGGGACAATAAAATCTAAGCTTCAAGTAGGCCTTGATCTAATGAGAAGATACAATGGTAACTAACTTCTACATGGATGGCGTTACTCATTCTCTATAGTAGTATTTTAGCATTAAAACCTCACAGATAAGCACTAACGGACAAGCTTTAGTACCTATCTTTTCGAAAAGCGAATAATTTCCATTCAAAGCTCCGGCATAAAACCGAGTGCCTACAATTCCCACTGGCACTAGAGTTTATATCTGAATTAAATTCGTTTGTCAAAATTTACAGCACAAAATTCATACAGCCCAGTATAATTTCGTAAACAGAGGCTTTTCCTAATCGCGGCTCTTCCGGAGTGCATCCAAATGGGATTATAAAAAGGACACGTCTGCAATTGCATTGGAATTTCAAATGAGTATATTTTTTTAGGCCGTCTGAGTGTACGGTGAATTAAATTAGAGCTGGATAGTAAGCAGTCTAGGCGGCTATTTGCGTACGTGCTCGTGTTGTGCAAATAAACTGCACTCAGATGAGCACGCTGAGATGTCATTAAAGTTTTAACATGTTTCGGGACGAAATGAGGATGATAATTTGCTTGAATCTGCTATTTTTGGATTCGTTTTAATGTAATTGATATTCGTTTATTACTTAACTTTATGAGTAATGTTGATATGCAGAAACTATTTCGGGGACCGCTCTCAAATTAGATCAGGATACAATTATTTTTTTTGCTTCATTGATAACTAGCTTCCGCCCGCGGCTTCGCCCGCATGGATTACGACCCCGTGCATTTTTTCGGGTCACACGTAGTGCCATCTAGCTTTCTAAAGCAATTGTAACCGTCGTTCTTTCCCTCGGGAACAGTCTTTTTTTTCTAGATTTAAGGTACCCTATGTCCTTTTCTGTATCCCTGACAATGTATATGCAAAATTTCATGATAGGTTTAGTGGTTAAGGCGTGAAAAGGTAACAAACAAACAAAATTACTTTCGTATTTATAATATTAGTTACGATTAGGATTATCGAGCGTCAGATCCTCGATTGAATTCCGAGTTTGGAAAAAAATGTTTTTGGGTTTCTAATTATGCCTAGTATGGCAATAAGCTTGGCCCCTTATTACAAAGAACTTAATAACAGCATCGGCGAAATGTGGGTGTACATTAGTACGCCTCTCTCTTTGGGGAATACATGATGCTAAGTTATTATTTCTGACGTGTCGGCTCTCACAAGGGGGTTGCGCACGCCGGAGTGGAAAGATCAGTCACCAATATTCGCATGGAGCAGACAATTCAGAGTGTACCTTCAGTTCTATCTTTCGGAGTTAAAAGAATTTTCCCATTTACATTCTTCTTCATAATCGTAAAAAGCTCTGATAACTATAACGGTTTTAAAATTTGTTGTTTTTATGAAACTGACTGACTGAGCTGGTATAATTTATTAAACGTATATAGAACGTTAATTAATATAAAGGGGTTACTCTCCAATGTTCTTAAACATCTGTGGATTCTTTCAAAGTTCTAGTTCCAATTAAGAACCAACACACTAACAAATATATCTATTAACGAAATACTAAGTACTCAAAACCATTTTCCACTTCGGATAGTATCAGTTGAGTGTTCGTGTGTTGCATTTCAAACAGCTTCCGTCTGTTATAACGTTCAATATCGTAATTGACGCGGCGAACTGCCGTAGTCCCGGACAACGTCCGAGCCGCGCTGGATTATTGCCGGACAGCCGGCGAACCTACAAACGGTCTGTCAGTTTGTACTGCCTTTTAGATCAATCAGAGTTCGTAGATATGATGCAGAATTAAGGCTTTGTGCATTTATATGTGAAGCGATGTAAGATAGTGTTTCTGTTGTGAATATAATAGGTACTTTGTTTTACACTTAATTTTAGCCGTAAGTTAAATATTGGTCTCGATTGTATGAAAGTGTTTTTGTTCTACTAGTCGCAAGCGCGGCTGCTGAGCGTGAGGTCCCGGGTGCGATTCCGGAGTTGAGTAAAGTGTAATTAGGTTTTTCTTTTAGAAAATTACCTCAGTAGTAGCCGGGAGTTCGGAATTGTACCCTGTGGATGGCAATAGGCTCGCTCTTTTACAAGGGACTAAATTAAAGTATCGATGAAATGTGGCTTGCACTTTACCGCCGGGGTAACACAGGCGTGATGCTATTCAAAGTGCTATGTATTTTCCGTTCATCCACTTATGACAGCTATGACATTCACACATTGCGGTATACTCAAATGGCAATAAAGTCCACGTCGTACTTATTCAAACAATCCGCTAATTGATTGCAGTTGAGGTGCGGGCTCTTCAGACCGTTCGACAATTTGTTATATCATCCAATATCCTAATTGACACATGGTAGGTGCGTTTGTGCGATTAATACCGGCGCTTGCCATCGATCTGTTGGCTTTGCTGCAGAATTGGATCGGCTTTTAGGTCAAAGATAACGTAAGGTAATATTGTGTTAGATGGATGGATGGATGACGGTACGGCTGGCGCAGTGGATCGACTGCTGCGCTACGTCTCGCGGGTTCGATTTCCGCACGGAACAAATATTTGTATGATCTACAGATAGTTGTCTCGGGTCTGAGTCTTTGTGTATGTGAATATATGTGTTTGTAAGTGCACCCACGATACAGGAATTGTTTCTAGTGTGGGCCAACGATTTATAAAGAAAAGAAAAGAAAAAAGAACAGAAAAGGATGTGTGTTGGTCATTGTGATAAAGGGATTAATCAGCCTAAATCCTTTGTTAACGGGTCTAGATGCTACCAGGGTGCATCGCAGGGAGACTCTTTTTGCCAACATGGGAATCTCTCAACCGATTCCGGACCCAGGTTGGTTCCTACAAAAGTAATTTGGCTAAATGGCATCACGAACTCATCTCAAGTACATTGTGGAGCACATGTAAGGACATGTCGCATCTACTGACTTGCCCATTGTGCACGATCACCCCCACTTGTGAGGATTTAAACATAGCAATCGACAGGGCAATATAGCATCGAGGTTGCTATATGTTGGTTCAGGTACTTTCACTATCGGACCTGGACGACAACCAATTTGGTTTTCGTCGGGGGCGCTCCACCGTAGACGCCATCATGCGCGTGAGGGCCCTGGCGGAGGAGACGGTGTCCCGGGGTGGGGTGGTGCTGGCGGTGTCATTAGACATCTCCAACGCATTCAACACCCTACCCTACAACTCCAGTTGTATTCGGGAGGCTCTGAAATACCATCGCGTGCCTCCCTACCTCCGCCGTACGGTAGGGGCTTATCTGGAGGGTAGATGCGTCACCTATCGGGGACGTGACGGTGCCGGTCGGCACCTCATGTCGTGCGGTGTTCCACAGGGATCGGTCTTGGGACCGCTCCTGTGGAACATCGGCTATGACTGGGTGCTGAGAGGCGAGCTCCCGTCGGGCGCCGACTTGACGTGTTATGCGGATGACACTCTTGTCACTGCCCGGGGGAGCTCGCACAGGGAAGCGACGTTGATAGCCACGGCTGCGGTGTCACAGGTGGTGAACCGCATCCGGCGCCTGGGCCTGGAGGTGGCCCTAAATAAGTCGGAGGCCATGGTGTTTCATGGCCCCCGACGTGCGCCGGCGCCGGGATCACACATCGTGGTCAGCGGGGCCCGGATAGCTGTCGAGTCCACCATGAAGTATCTGGGATTGGTGCTCGACAGCCGATGGGAATTCGGGCCCCACCTCCGGCGGTTGGCGCCCAAGCTGATGGGTGCAGCGGGCGCGCTTTCAACGTTGCTTCCCAACTTGGGGGGCCCGAGCGCCGCCTGTAGGCGGTTGTACGTGGGAATCGTGCGGTCCATGGCCCTGTATGGGGCCCCTGTGTGGGCGATGGACATGACGGCCGGCACTCTCGCCATTCTGCGCAAGCCGCAGAGGGCGATGGCCGTCAGAGTCGTCCGCGGGTATCGCACGATTTCCTACGAGGCGGCTTGCGTCCTGGCCGGATCCCCGCCCTGGGACCTAGAGGCGAAAGTACTCGCGTCATTATATCGATGGCGTGAGGAAGAGCGGGCACGGGGCTCGAGGCCGGTGCAGCGGCAGATCGCGCTGCGCCGAGAGGAGCTCCGTCAGGTCTTGGTGGCGGAATGGCGGCAAAGGCTTCTGCGCCCTACCGCCGGCCTCGCTACCGTCGAGGCGATCCGGCCAGTACTCGACGACTGGCTCGGGAGAAGGCACGGCTCCCTGTCGTTTAGGGTGACGCAGGTGCTGTCGGGGCACGGCTGCTTCGGCAAGTACCTGTGCCGCATAGACAGGGAGCCGGACGCTCGGTGCCACCACTGCGTCCATTGCGGGGAGGACACGGCGCAACACACGCTCGCCGAGTGTGTAGCTTGGGAGGAGCAGCGTCGTGTCCTCACAAATGAAGTAGGAGGCGATCTGTCGCTGCCGGCCGTAGTGCGGAGGATGGTCGGTAGCGCAGAGTCGTGGGACGCGGTGGTGTCCTTCTGCGAAGACGTGATGTCGCAGAAGGAAACTGCGGAACGGGAGAGGGAGATCTCGACTCCCTTCCCCGGCCGCAGAAGGCGCACCGGGCGCAGGAGAAGGGCGGACAACGCCCTTTTCCGGCCCCCATGAATGGGTCCAGGGGCGAGGGACTTGGGGAAGTCCCCGCCCCCTATTCGATGGACCCGAGGCGGAGGCGCGCGCGGGTGTCGGCGCGCGTTTAAAAAAAAAAAAAAAAAAAAAAAAAAAAAGGTACTTTCACTATGAAGTTAGATGAATTTATTACACGTTCTGTGTTTTTAGGGAAGAAAACATAGATTGCTGGTTCTCTGACGTCATCTAGAAGTTAGTGAAGCTCACTCAGGTCATGGTCACTGAAAGTTACCTCAAGGTAATGAATTTCAGGTCAAAGGTGTGGGGCGGGTTTGAACCCTCATGCATGGAAAATGAATATGAACGAATAGTTTAAATGAATAATTTAAAAAATCTTGTGAACTTTTTGGCAGGCTTAAATACAGACTGAAGCAATTTTCAAATTTAATTAAAGAAAACTACGCGATAAGCTACTAAACTAACTAACGTAAGCCATGAAACTTACAATAACACGAAACTTTTTCGTTTATACGGCAAAGTGGGTTCCATTGTGATTATTTGTGATCGAAAAAACTCTGCCAAGTTCCCAATATTTGACAATTACTGAACCATTATGTGTCTAACAGAACTTTCAGGAAAGTTAGATAGAAGTTAAATTGAGAAAACACAACAAACATTGTAGAAACTTATATAAAGTATCTAATACGGTGCTTCCCATCGTTTAGGGCGGCGTACGTAAGGGCGAGTAAAATATGTGACAGTGTGGACACGCTCCGCGGAGCGAGGAAGAAATGTAACCTTTTGAGACCTTTAATATGTATGAACATTTTATTCGAGATACATTACATAATAAGTAAAATGAACAGGATCGTTTCACTGAAAATTTACGCTAACATAATACGAAATTACCTCATGAATGTTATATCAGATTATAAAAATGCCGGAGGTATAATGAAAATACTTATTTGAGAATTTTTAAACAGATATATTTATATTTCATGTTGAAAAATTGAGATGGTTCATCTAAACGCTACGTCAGCTTAATGTTAAAAGAAACTTTTCTAATAGAGACTTCTCCGGTCTTCGATCAAAAAGTCGATTCACCGTGTTCATTACGGACTGCCAATCACATCGTCTCGTGTGAAATCATAACTCAGCAAGACGCCAACCCCTCTCGCTAAATCTTTGGGGAAGCTCCATCTATTGCGTTTAATTATAGCCCGACCCCAGCTCTCCACTACCTGAAGATCGTTAATCTTTCTTAAAGATATATACCCTGCCTTAGAAGGCTTGGTTCGCTGTAAGCGCTTCATATAGCACTATACGTATGCCGCGTCTAACGGCACAGTTTAACCTTTGCCGCTGTTTTGCTATATTTGCTACAGGGCTGGATTGGGGATAGGTCACGCCAGGATTCTGTGTCAGTTTATAGTTTTTTTTTATATATTAAAACGCAATTTTTTTAGAGAATTACTCACGGCATTTAATCCGCCTTCTGTTCCATTTTATGCATAAAAGTTTAAATGTATGAAATCTCGGCTATTTAACTGTTTAATAGACGTCCCTTTAGTTTAAAGTCATTTGTGACTACTTAGAATGAGCTTAAACAAAAATAGTCACCATAATCGATATAACCTGCAGTCCGGCAATCGGCTAGAACACGGTTACGTTCAAACGTTAAAAACATGATTTATCCGTGACGTGATATCGCCATTACTTTATAACGGTCGCGGTAACCGTCAATCTAATCCAAATCCGTCCCTGGGCCCAAATTGGAAAGTCTTTGAACTTTCCCCTCTGGGTATTAAGATGGGTACACGGCTTAACGTGTTCAAATCTCTGAATCGACGTCTATGTTTATTGATTAGCGGGACGAAGGCAGATTTCAATGAGCTCCATTAACCAATTTGGTTTGAGTTCAGTCAGTTTAAAGTTTATGGCGTTCCAGCTATCAAGTTGATTAGCCGATGTCTGTCAACTGTTGCGTTGAACTTTACATTCTGATTTGCATAATGGCATGTCTTTAAACGAGTCCTATTTCTGCAGTCAAGTAAAGCCGTTTTCAGTTAAAATAGGAAATTTTCTCCGGTACAAAGAGAGCGCAGAATTTCAACTGTTTATTAAAATTCTGTGACACTTGAGAACTGATTGCACGCCTAATTAAAATAGTAAGCTGAGTCTCTACTACATTTAAAAAAGTATATGATGTATGCCCCCAAACAAACTCTTAACGCTAAGAGATATTGAATAAGTTTTCAAAACCAGGAGAAAATTGTGTGACAAGTAAAGACCAGCGTGTGAATAAACTATTAAGTATTCCATAGCGCTGAGAACGTGTTATTGCATGAAAGCATTAGACAGCACAAAATAATTTCCACTGCAAACATAGCCGTCAATATCTCAAGTGCGGAACAAACAAGTTTTTTCAATTCGGTACAATCAAACACAACCGGTTGTTCAGTCTTTGACACAAGTCGTACAAGAGCTGTATACACACAGGCTGGTCACGGCGAGCGCTAAGTAAATACTCGTACGTCGGCGTTCGCTTTCAATTAACGTGGTATCTACGTACAGTTGGGAGTCAGCTATGATACCTGACTGCCTTTGACGTCCTCTCATATTCGCCCGACTGTGTGTAACTTGCTTTTGTAAATGTTAATTCTGTAAATGAATTTGGAAATTGAAGAGGTTTATTGACTGTTTATTTTTGTGCATAATCTAGACGTTACTTAGAATTTAGAGAGCACGTGAGTATAATTATAATATAATTTGAGTTTTAAAAAGATTTACTTTATAAAGACATCAACTGATAAAAGGCAAGTAAAAAAGTTCAAAAAAGCCCAAATTCAATAAAGAAAACATCGTGAAATAAAAAGGAAAAAAATTTACGTAACTTTAACGTTTAATAACGCCGAGAGCCTTACAACGCCTCTAAGGAGACAACGACATAAATGTCCTCTACAAAAATGAAGATGCTTCCCTGAAACTGGAAGATTTATACACTCGAGGTCCTCCGAGTTTCAAACCGAAGACAATGGAAAGGTCTCGACAAAGTTATTTAAATTACGCGACAATTTTCTTGGGCCATAACGTTTAAGTGGTGAAGGCGTCGAGACCCAGCTAAATGAGGTTTTAAGCCGTCGTTTTCATGAAAAGGGATTCGCAAAGCAGATTTGAGGCAGACAGTGAGGCACGCGTACACAATGCCACCGCTCATCCCCGCGATTCCGCGACTTGACGAGACTACAATCATTGCATTGTTTTATGAATATACTGTGGCTTATGACACTTCAAATTAAGCGAGACGAGTTATGCCTTTTGTTTCCATTCAAAAGGTATTATCATTATATTTTCGTTTCTATTATGTGTCATAAATCGGTATTTATATTGAGGTAGATTTGAAGCTTGCGGTCTGATTTCTGAATAAGTCGTGACGTCCGGTAATAAGACAAAATATGGGATATTTACCGTCTACCGTCTACAGTCTGGCCTTTACCGTTTAGCGTAAAACATTTTGTTCAATACATCAATTGAGGAGACAGGCTTTAGTTGAGGAGAACATTATTATGGCGTAAAAGCAATGAGGTAACCACCTGTCAGTTCTTGCGCATTATTGTGATCTTTAAACTCAGCTCAATAAAGTTACATGACTAAAAAGTTTTGTGACTACAGTTTGACTTCAGAATACAGGACAACAAATTCCAATTGCATTATAACATAAAATGCGCAACAACTGCATGGTGGCTGTTGCAACTATGTAGTCAGCTTTGCAGTTACGTTATGTACAGATGCATCCAAACTGTTTGTTTGTTTGTAGTTCGAACTCATTGGTCCTACATTTTATGGTGATACTATGTCCTGACTTGAAAATGCTTTTATATTCGCTTGGTTTCTAAATCATTTGTGGGCAGAAGCTACAGACAGAATGCTACGTGCTTTCTAACCATTTTTTAGTCTCGATTCCATATTTGAAATTTGAAAGTTTCCATTTACTGTAAAGAGATGTCTCTTATAATATAAAATGATAATTTATTATAATTTTGATAGCTCAACGGGATATTTGGTGCATTTAGTTCTAGACAATGTTCAATAACTATTGTTTAACGCAGACATTTTTATGACTATTTGAAATTGGAAGCACTTTTACTGACTGCAATTTAGAGTCGTCTGCGTTTTCTTTTGTTATTTATTAATATAAATCCCGCCCATAATTGGCCAACTGCTAGGCAAGAACCTTTTCTCAAAGTTAGCCTTCTGTGACAGAAATCATCTAGAGATTTTTTAGGCCTGTAACGTTTTATATATTTACTTTTTATACTTTATAGCGTTGGCAATGCGCGAATGATCCCCTTGGTGTTGCAAGCGTCCATAGGTTATGGCAACCGCTTACCATCAGGCGGGCCCTATGATTGCTTGCTACTTTAGCGGAATAAAATATATATTAGACTACAGGGTGCTATATACATAAACGTCTGTCTATATACGGTCTGTTGACAACGAAAGACAGAAAAAAAAACAATAAAAAAAACAATCTATAGACTTAAAGTGTAGTCTGTAGATCGTTTTTTTTTAATCATACATTCCATATTTAAATTTTCATTTTTCGTCTTAACTTCCAAAAATTCAATATTGTTCGCAATTGATTTTCAGATTGCTTTCCCACCCGTCCACGTAGAGGTAAAAACATCGCCGGAGGTAAGCGGCGAAAGATTGTGTGCAGACGGTGTGCAGTGCACCTTTGTCTAATCCTTTGTTGGAGTTCTTTGCGTTAATTTATAGCACTATCTTCGCAATGTACGCGGTTCTAGAGGCTGATGTAATTTGTTTGTTGTTTTGTTTTCACCTAGAGAAAAAGTTTTCTTTTGTATGGGGTTTGGTGGAATGTTATCGCTTTTTATACTCGTTTTCACATTTATTTTTATATTTAAATATTTTAAAAGCAGTGATAGCCTAACCCTGCCTGTACCTCTAACTTTTCGGAATCATATGCTAATCAGAATTTGATTTTCACTTGTGTTTACGGTGAAGGGAAACAACGTGAGGAAACCTACACACCCGAGATGGCTCCATAATAGTTCTTGATGGTAACTATAGTCCGCCACAGGACCGGCGTGATGGACTAAGGCCTAACCCCTTCGCATCTTAAGAAGAGACCCTTGCCCAGCAGTGGGACAGTAATGGGTAACATTTAATATCTGATATGGGCGTTTATAAAACTTATTTGACGAAATACTTCCGAATAAAAAAATAACAACCATTAGATTCAAATCTTGAACCGCCACAAAAGTCCGTCCGTCTCAAGAATACACAAACAGAAAGCGCGAGTTTTCATGAAATATGAAACTAGATAAACCACCTAGTCCCCGAATAGTTTCCAAAGAAATGGACGTAGTTTACCATAACGCGATACACTCAGTCATCGGTCCTTATCTAACTGAATATATTGTGGGTTCTTTAGCTATTAATCACGGGATAGTTTCAGTGGAAAAATGGTAAGAGTTCATAATTCTGTCGCCCTGATAACATCTCGACGGATGAAGACGATTTATTGAACTGTTTAGTTTGTGTGATGGAGGTGTTCATAAAAAAATGAAGAAGATTATTGTAGGTAACGTTGGTATTGGTTGGTATGGATTAGTATGGAAATAATGAAATGAAAACTCCCTTATTGGTCTAGTGGAAGCGCGACTGCTGAGCGTGAGGTCTTTGGTTCGATTCCCGGGTTAGGTAAAGTGTTATTGAGTTTTACTGTATGGAAATTCTCAGTAGCAGCAGGGAGTCTGGAAATGTGCCCGGTAAATGGTAATAAGTTAGTTCCCTATTACATGGGACTTAATAACAGTAACGGCGAAATATAAGTGTACATGTGTGTCTCTTCGGGAAATATAAGCCGTGATTTTATTGCGAAATAATGTTACATCGAGAATGTATCATACATTAATTAGGTTACTGTAGGCGTTACAAGACATATTGTCGGGTAGGCATCCAACTTGTCTTGCTAGTGATGCGCCGAACAGTGTCAGCTTTGTTATATATATGCATGCTCAGCATTGCTAGATCATATTGAGTTTTAACTTTATAGGGACTGGCATAATGCTACTTTTTTTGCGTGTAATGTTATCATTCGTGTCGGGCATATGATTTGTTTGTTCTGTATTTGAGTTTGGTTTTTCTTTATATCTCATTTGAAAGAAAACTAGCAAAGCTTCACTGTAATCACTCAAGGTTATGGTTAACGGTTCTTCGAAGATTAACTTTCATATTATGAACCTGGCAAAAGCTTGTCTCCAATACAAAGGTACTGTCAAGCAGACAATCAGTATTTTTGTGAGCTAACAAGCTTGAACTGTGAAGCAATCTCATAATAGGACGAAAGCCTATAAATTACACATAGTTTAGTATAGTAATACTATTCAAGTACCGAGGTTATTCGCCCGCAGTAATATATTTTCCATGGTTGACATTTATTACTATGCACAAGATAACGTCACAAGCTTTGTTCTTTTGTTGATTAACTTCGAACCTGACTTCTAAAGTGGTATAAATTATAAAGAGTTGTGTTCAAAGGTCTTCTTCTTCTACTGAGTTAGTATGAACATGGTGGTCGTTCATGAGGTAGTAGAAAGAAGCCCGTCAGCAAAGGTGGTATCGAGGCTGACTGCTTAAGCTCCAGACGATCTCATGATCTGTTACTCGTGGAGGTTCATTCCTTGAAACCCAATTTTAAATTATCAAAGGTATACATATCGAGTGTGAACTGGCAACTGGTACTATCTCATTTTTCGACAACATTACAGGATTAAGAAAAAACTCAACCGCGTTGTATGTACAAATTGAATGAATTCGATTTTGGCGTCTAATTTTGACTGAGGTAAGTAAGGCTTGTTGCAGCGCTGCCGGGTATGAAATAGTTTAGAATAGTATAACCAAGTAAAATCCTCATAAAATCGAGATAGGACATGTCGCCAGTTCACAGTCGATATAAAATTCATTAGAAATAATAATATAGTTCAGCCAATTACTCTCCGACTATTGATTATGGGCTTCTCAGATCAGAAAGGTTAAGCCATAGTCAGGTTAACTCACAATGTTTTCCTTCACACTTAACACAGTTTTATATATGTATTGCTATTTTTCTTTTGTGAAAGTAAACCGACTTATAAAATAAGATGAGTAAATAGGAGAAGATTTTCAAACTTGAGCTTAAATACAATGTTTTAATTTTAAGTATGTTTATAATTGAATCTTAATGATTCATTTTAACAGAAAACTTTGTATTCACATACATATTTAAACTTTTAATAGGTCAATACAACAATAACGGTGACATGGCCACAGATTTGGCCCATAATTTTTACAAAGGAAAAGAAAAAGGCTTCCGTATAGAAGGAATATTCTACTAACAACATTAACATACAAATGAAACCATATAAAAAAGTCTAGTTTATCGAGTTACTACAAATTTATTTGATAATAATCTCTATGAATTTCACGTACGTCGCTAAACCCTCTGTATTCTGTCAAAACCGTGTACTTACACATACGTACCTCTCAAATGTACGTACAACATCAAGTGTATTACGTGCCCAGGTCGCTTCGAGTGGGGATAAGAGTACCTTGGTGATTATCGTTGTTCCCTTAAAGGGTATCTCGAGATTCACTCAGCAATAATGAGCTTTTGTTGCTAACTATTGTGTGGGATTTATTTTAGTGTTTCCTTGTACAATTCTGGGTATTTACGGTATGATAGTGTACAATTTCAGTAGGCGTAAGAGTTCATCAAGATTTTGCGGCAAAATACAAATGAATTTGCGAATAGTACTTAGGTGTGTTAAGTTTCCAAGTAGTATATTTAGAATTACATAGGAAGGAATAAATTATTATTATTCCTTATGTATATAGAAAAGCTCGGAGGAGGTTTATGAATTATTTCAGATGAACATTTTGGTTACCCAAAAAAAAAGTATCTGGTGTGACTTTGGGGATAAAAATTTCGATAGTATGATGGACCTGATAATCTAAACAATATAATCACGGTTATTAAAAGATTTAAAAAAAAAAAAAATTAATATTTGTTTCTGTTGAGTGAATGTACCGATAGAATGTTGGTTTCGGAAATATACTAGCTTTCAAAGAGTAGACACAAAATGAAATATCGAGTGTAGTGATCATGATGAATGGGTGACACCCGATGAATCCACGTCGCGTGGACTTTACGTAACGGGATGAATGGCGTCATACATACCTACCGGTCTTCGGCAGTTACACGCCCCATATTCTGTTGCTCTTTAGCGTTAATAAGGTATCTTTTTACGGTAACTCATCATCTGCCATCTGCCTACCCTTTTCCCAACTACATTAGGGTCGGCTTCCAGTCTAACCGGTCGCGGCTGACTATCAGTATTTTACATGGAGCGACTGCCATCTGACCTGCGCCACCCAATTACTGGGAGACACTAACACTAAGGTTAGACTGCTTGTCAGACTTTTTTGGACTGCTGACACCCGTAACGACTGTCATAGGTCTTCATATAACATCCGGGACCAATTGCTTAACATGCTTTTGGAGTAACAGAGGTCTCGATGTGTGAAAAATGGTCACTCATCCAAGGACTGACCGCGACAAGCGCCGCTTAGCCTCGCAGATCGACCTATCAGAGTCTCTCATTTTTTTTTACGGTAATTAATCTATCATCATTATTTCGGTCCGAAAACGTCTTCTGCTGGGTCTTCAGAAACCTCTATAATGAAATTTCGTCAGCCAACCACATTAATTACGCCAAATTAGCGGTGACCAAACGCACTGTCTCTTCATACTATTTCAATATTATGTGACAAATCACCATGTAACTATGGCAACAACATAATATCAACTGAACTGTAACTCGCCCAAAAAGTACGCGATGGATGTAGTAGACACCTTGACTAAGAAGTAAGAAAGAAGTTTAAGTGACCCGCAGCCTAATTACGTAAAAAAGCGACAGCAACACGACAGCCATGCGACAGTAATCTCACTGTCAGCCAATACATTATATGACACAAAAGTGACGTTTGACAGAAGTTATTGCGCGATCTACGCTTGTCGTTACATCGGTAATTAGGCTGCCGATAAGTACTAGACACAATATAATTTTTCCTCAACCTCGATTTTTGTTAACATCAAGCCAAAAATGTATGAAAAAATTGTGCGTGCATATTTAAGTAAACTATCGCAAACGCACGCACAATATCTTTACACATTTTTGGAGTACGTTGACTATGGCTGAGATCAAGGAATATTTTGTAGGTTCTCCCTAGATATATTTAATTGTCTATGCTGTGTCGAAAACAGTGAAATACGATTTTCTATCTTTTTTCATATTTCCTACATCCATTTTACAAATAAACCGTACATTTACGTAGTTGCGAAGCGTATTGGAGCAATCCGGCAGACGCACTCATATCTGTGCCTGAGTTTAGAACTCGTTATCGTGTGCGACCGGGCCCGAAGCCCCCCGAAGTTCCCCGAAGCTCTTCACTAACAATAAATGCTTTGTCAAACTTCGACCCGGCGAGATAACCGACTTGCATTTGTTTCGAACCAACTTGTCTGTTGAATTTCTTTTTGCGATTCTAAAACTTTATTTTATTGTGAATTAAATTCAAAATTCAGAATTGCTGTAATGTTGGATAGAAGTGCATTTTATGTATTTTACACTTGAGTCCATTTGGCAGGATTCTACGAATCGTTCTCAACGTCGTTCCTCCGCCATCCCAAGAGTGTCCGTATGTAAATGTTAACTTAAGATTACTTAAATTAATTATTAAATTAATTAATTACTTAAATTGTAAAAGTGATTGAAAAATCCCAATTGTAAATAATAAATAGTTTTATTTCTTATGTTTAAAGGGTTTACATCAAAGTCATACGAGAGCGGGTTACCACACGCCTTACGCCTTACATCAGTGAATTATTTACTTTATATGTAACAGCATTCTGACATAAGAGCTCAGCAGACACCGTCGAGAAATAGAATAAACTTCCATATATTGTCATATAGTGGTTCTTCTGAAGATATATACCTAAATCAACAATATACAAAAAATACAACCAAATTAAACATAACATTAACGTTAGAAGACTCTCTTACACTAAGTCCATTATATACTGATCACAGAGGCTTTATGGGGTACCCGGTACACGGGGGTAATCCACGTGACGTAATAAAGGGGCACTTTTTCGAGATCTCCTTAGATAAGGGAAGGTGAGCACCGATATATCAGAAGATTAGTCGTTTGCCGCCGTTGTCGGGAAGACGCGTTGAATGTAAAGTGGTTATAGCCAGGATATAGCCAGGGTGGGGAAGTGTCGATAGGAATATTAATTTGTTGCAAATAGTTTAAATGCCTCATTGGTGGATAAAGTCGCAGGTGTGTGAGCGTGTGGTTCGTTTGCCGGTTCGGGAAAAATGTTATTGGATTTTTCTGTATAGACATTCTCAGTAGTTCAGCGAAATTTGGAAATGGGACTGGAATATGGTATTCGTCTACATTTAGACTTACATTTTGTCCGAACAGGAGTCTATCTCAGGACTAACCTAATACTTAGCTCATTGACGACACGGTTGGCACAGTGGCTGAGTGTGTAGCTTTCTGCGCTAGGTGTCGCGGGTTCGATTGCCGAACGGAACAAACATTTGTATGATCTACAAATAGTTGTTTCGGGTCTGGTTGTGTGTGCATGTGTGTTTGTAAGCTGTACCCGCGGTACAGGAGCAATAAAAGGCAGAAGCAAATTTAAAAAAAAACTCAGCTGTCACGCTTGCAACTACTACACCTATGAATCAATCACAATAAACATATTGCATTTTAATATCAACATCAATGTAAATATTTTCGATATTTACCACCAAGAGACGTCACTAGTAAGCAAGGAACTCCATAAGTCAACAGCTAGGCCTGTCATATATCAGGGCTTGGTGACATATTCGCCCGTCATGTACGCTTTGCATATCCGCACTACATAGTCTTGTAGAGCCAACAGGCTTATTTATCATGGTTTTGAGATTCAAATAATTTTTTGGGAGTTTTATTGCCTGTTGTCTCTGTATGTTTTTTACTGTATGTATCTATGAACATTGTTTAATTTTTCTGGTTGGTAGATCACTATTTTGATTGATAGATTGTTTGAAACCCTTATATGAAATGATGGATGAAAGCCGAGTTCTCACTAGCGAGATTTTACTGTAAACGAACATGTTACTCGCAGCGACTCCTACTCGCATTAAGGCAAAACTACAGCGCCATCTATCGGAGTGAGGTGATAGCAGAAAATCCTGAATCGCGCTATGAGAGAGATGACCCTCCTTTTTCAATGGAGGAACACCATCACACCTCGTAGCTCCATATTACTTTTAATAAAAACTTACTTAGATGTCGTCTGTCTACTGGTTTGTAACGTTACGCGCTGAATCGACGATTGTGGGTTTATTTATCGAAGGTACTTAGTCAGATAGTTCAAAGACTGCCTCATTTGTCTAGTGGTCCCAAGCGTGACTGCTGAGAGTGAGGTCCTGGGTTATATCCCCGGGTCGGGCTAAGTTTTATTGAGTTCTTCTGTATGCAAATTCTCAGTAGCAGCACGGGTCTGGCACTGTGCCCGGTAGGTCGCAATAGGCTGGCTCCCTATTACATGGGACTCAATAACATTGGAGAAATGTGGGTATACAATAGTACACCTCTGCCTGCCTCTTCAGGGAATACAGACTTGGCGCTGTCTATTTCCCGAATGAGTTTTGTGACCGACCGCGGGCTATTTGCGCGTTTATCATTCTTGATCACGAGTTGGTAATGGTAGATTATACGGCTTGCTGGCTTGGCTCATTGCCTGTGGATATCGCTCACACACTTGAATTTTGTAACTGTATCTCCAAAGATTATGATTATAACTCGCTAGTGAGTACCCGTCTTAAGAATCTCTGAACTCGATTGTCCGAACTATATATAGATCATTGTTGTAAATAGAGTTTAGCCGAGCCTATAGTCTGGGCTTCGATTTAGCAAATGACTGTGAGAATGCTTGCTGATCATCATCTAAATATAATCCGTACTGTTCGCTGTCTGCCTGTACATCAGAAACCGTACGGTCAAAATCATTAACACACACATACGAAAAAAAAGCCAAACGACATCAAACAGTGTACTCAGTCGTATTCATTGATCATTCACTTTACCGCTACCAATTGTACCGAAACGTACCTATCTGTACTTTTTCTTTTTAATGCGTCTGCTGCCCCTCGATAAATTGCGACCTTTGTTAGGGCGGGATGTTTATGTATGTAATTTGAGCGTTTACGTTGTACTGCAGTGTAAAATAGAGTAAATACTTGAGGCAATTAATGGGTTTAGTTTTACGGTGTTTAGTTTGGTTTTAATTAGATTTGTTTTGTATTAAAAAAATTGAATTTGTGTGCCTCCTCCTCTCTTTATGTGTGAAAACAAATGACAGGATCTATTTAAATTATTTTTAAGTTGTTTAATTTCTAAATAAAGTAAAATTATAACGTAGTTAGGTAATAAAATATTTATTTTTTATTGTTGCTTAAATAAATACTACTCACTATAAAATTATAATGACTCAACAACTTAAAAATGATTCAACATTTTTGATCTTCATTTGTTAATCCTGCGACCAATTCAGGCTTTGTAAAAAGACAAAGAATTCTGGCAATAACTTCTTAAAGGCTCGGTACTTTAACAAAGTTATAAAAAAAATTGTAGCGACACTTCTTTCGATTTAAGACAGTTGTAACAGAAGAGCTATCAAAATTTTACACCAAACTTCCGATACAAAATTGCGTCGTAAATTCTTACCTTCAAGGCTACAATCAAAACAAGGTTATAAAAGCAACAACCTGGCGTTGAATCGATGAGGAGGGCTTGCCGGGATCTCTCACTAAATTCTTAATACCTCACGTAACAGTTAAGGAGGGTTCCAACTAGTGTTGCTACGCGACAAGCTCCGGGATTGAGACGTGGCGCGGGACGTGAATGTTGGAGACTGTGCTCACATGACAGTGAAAGTTATGTGAGTTTGTATAGTTTTTATTCGTATAAGTAGTTTTGGTCAGTGTTTTATTTTGGCTATTTGTTAATATCGAATAATTGTTAATAGTCAATATATATGACTTTTTGGTTATACAGTTGTATTGTTCTTGCAATTTATTTTTTGAAAATTCATATTTCTAAATTAAGTATGTTTTTTTTTTCAAAATATTGCCCCTCTCTAGGATTTCTCCTTTATCGTGAGTACAGTTTACAAACATACATGTCACATGCACACACAACCAGACCCGAAACAACTATCTGTAGATCATACAAATATTTGTGCCGTGCGGGGATCGAACCCGCGACACGTAGCGCAGAAAGCTAATCGCTTAGCCACTGCGCCAACCGTGTCGTCGTGTAAATTATGTATGTAAATTTCCATTAATTTAACCGTATAAAATGTATAAAAATAAATGTGTTTTTGTTGCAATATACTAAGCGAGATATGTTATGTCCCGCGAAGATGAATACCGTAGCAGTTGGCAACACTATGCGATAGCTAGTTATCTTTTATTGTGCAGCCTCGAGACAATGTTGGTGACGATCGATGATATTGCACTGAAGCTTACAGATCAAAGTTCGACAAAAATAAGAAAGTTTTAAACTTTGCATTTCTTGTCAGTTCTAGGGAAAACGTTTGGTGCCTACATAAATAAATATACATATATGTATGGTTCGTCATAAATTTATACACCATACAATGTATTATTTTGTTTTCGCATCTTTCGTAGAATTTACCAATGTTATCCTCTGGTTACGAAACAACTTTGTTTTGGAATAAATCGCGGAGCTGTCAAAGACGTCCCGCGAATGCGGACTTTTGGCAACACTACGTTCAAACTATTTTATTGCGAGACATCGAGACAGTGTTCATACGATCGATGACAGTGCAAGGGGTTTAAGAATCAATGCCTTATACTTTACAGAAGCTTTTATAATTTTATTCAAGCTTGCTTGTGCGCAGTTTTCTGGTAATAGCAGTATCTTAAATATATTTTTCAAAACCGACGTCGACGTTTATTCCTTGGAATTTTCTAAATGCACTGAAAACTTAATGCTCTTATAAATCATCTTGCTCTCCTCGTACCAGCGAACTACTTTCAAGCTAACCGTGACGGCTATGAGTATGAAACTGTAACCACAAAATATAAGGTTCAGATAAGTAAGCTATATTTTCTGACATTTTTCATTTTATGAGAATTGAATCTAAATTGGTAAAGCATCGCAAATTGGATTATAAATAAATAAATAAAAAATTCTTTTAAATTTCTAGATATTTTCATTCTTAACTGTATTTTTATTTAACTTATTTAATATAAAATTATTGCCAGTAACATGCCAATCTGTAATTTTTGTATGAAAAATTACAGTTACCGACGGGTAACGGGCTGGCAAGGCATTAGAGCCTGTATTCTGAACATCAGAAGTGGCTGTTTGTATGTTGAATACATTTGTTAAATCAACTAACTTTATTTATTTTATTTACTATCTACAATAACATCTCAACAATAACATCCCAGGTCTCAGATTTTTCGCATACTGCGAGTAACATCGAATTGAACTCCCAATTATATTGAAGTGGGTGCATCCTTACTCGAAAATACACAATACGGTTTAAAATCCGGATGTGTAGACATGTTCGTCATTTCCCAAGTCGAGTCGAGTCGAGTTATAACAAGACAAACTTGTCTAGTTGCTAACAAGTCGCCGAGAGCTAGGGGTGACAGTCACTCGGATATTGTAATCCGCTTAGTTACCCGTCCTGTGTATTGTAGCTCCAAAAGGATTATACGTATATTATGTAGTAAATAGGTAGGTATATTTCTGATTGTTTTGTTTTTGGAGATTGTTTTAAGGCAGTCAATATTTCGTGCATGTGTCACAGATAGCGGTAACGGCTTTTGATGTTAGAAGGCAAAATTCTCCTTGGGCTTAACCAGCAAAGACAGGAACAAAGTAAGCGAACGCATCATTTGGTCTTAGAGTATTAATCATAGCAATTAATCTGCCTCATTGGTTCAGCGGTAGCAAGCGTGGCTACCAAGCGCAGGTTTCTGGGTTCGATCCACAGGTCTGGCGAAATGTTAATGTATTTATCAGTTAGAAAAATGGCAGTAGTATGATATGGTAGATAATAGTAATAGGTTCGCTTGTTTCTTAAGACTTAATATCACCACAGCATTGGCGAAGTGTTGATATATTTTTGTGTAACGGTGTTATGTTATATCCTATTTTAATATTATAAATGTGAAAGTTTGTGAGGATGGATGGATGGATAGATGGATCTTTGTTACTCTTTCACGCCAGAACGGCTGAACGGATCTGGATGAAATTTGGCACAGAGATAGATTATAGTCTGGAATAGCACATAGGCTACTTTTTATCCCGGAAAAATGGACGGGTTCGGAAACCACGCGGGTGAAGCCGCGGGTGGAAGCTAGACGTAGATAAAGTTTATATTTGAACTAATTTTAACATATTATTATATTATTATGTTTACATTATCCTCTTGGAATCACAGCATAAAAGCTGGTCGTATTGACGAACCAATCACGGGTTTATACCAAGTGGGATGGTTCGTTAACGAACTTAAAGAAGTGGATTTTTGTGTAGTCGATGTCAGGAATCGCCAGTTATTATTATTATTACAAATTATCAGTACCCGGAAAAATGTACGGGTTCGTAAACCACGCGGGCGAAGCCGCGAGCGGAAGCTAGTATGTTGATATAATTTCGTTGTTTATTCGGTCTGTTTGCATAATGAAAACACGCATCTTACCTATTGTTACCATTTAACTGGTAACCAGTAGCAGATAAGAAATGTTTCACGCAGCACGATATAGGGTTGTACGAAAATCGCTTGGAGCAGTTTATAACAAGATTGTAAATACTTGTAATGATTAATGTGAAAACTTGATTATGTATCTGTTTTAAGTCAAATTCTGATTCCTGTATGTAATAATATTACGGCACGGTTGGCGCAGTGGTTGAGAGATCGACTGTTGAGCAACGTGTCGCGTTCGATTCCCGCACTGAACAAATATTTGTACGATCTACAGATATTTGTTTCGGGTTTGGGTCTTTGTGTGTGTGTGAATACACACCGTGCCTCGGAAAGCATGTAAAGCCGTTGGTCCTGCGCCTGATCTCTCTTCGGTCGTGTCGGATTGCCATCCCATCGGACTATGAGAGTGAAGGAACAGAGAGAGCACCTGTGTTTGCGCACACACTTGTGCTCTATAATATTTCCTGCGTAGTTGGCTAATCTCCGGTGAGATTGGCCGCCGAAATCGGTCAGGAGGACATTATTAATATTATATACAGCTTATGTTGTGCTTAGAAAAATAGTCTTATTGTGAACAGATTTTGAAGTGTCCAGAATGCCTAAAATATCTATGTACATATTGGCAACACAAGGTGAAATTTTTAATTCTCAACATTCAAAACAAGTGCTAGATATATTTCCAAAAATATAAATAAAAAAAAAATGTTCGTAGTAATTTGTAGCTTGAATTATTAAACACTATTACTTCTTATAACTTTAAAGCATTATATTTTTAAATAGAACGTGTCTTGCTCTGTGTCATTCTATCAAAAAGTGTGACCCTCTTACCATTGACTTAAAAAGCGGAAATTCTGCTTAAATTTATGATGCTGAACTTTATATTTTTTTCCCATTAGTTCATGTCAATAAAAGCTTGTTTTAATGAGTCTTTTTTAATATATTTTTTTTCATGCATCCCAATGAAAACGGCTTATCACACGTGAGTTGTAGGATAATCCTCATTTAGACTGCACACAAACATATATGTAACGTTACGCTACAAAAGCATGTGTGAAAACAATCCCTGGACCCGTGTCAGCCTCCCCCGGATTTGCTTAACAAGATTAGAAGAACGAAAAATGCCAGACAATTGGGCCGAATTAACTGCGAATTCGAATGTGGGACATTTGTTGATACAAGAACTGGATGAGAATATTTTTATTAAAAATGTGCTTTTTATCTTTTTAATACTTTACAGAAATATTAATAGATAATTTTTATAATGGCAATTATTGTTATACTGTGCTATGTAAACCTCACTACGATTCTGCTTTTTCAGTCTGTTACGTATGCAAGCTCGAAATATTTGCCTAAATGCTGAACAATAGCGTATATATATTTTCACTAATAAAAAATGTACTTTCATGAAAAAATAAAACAATACTTCAACGGGCAATATGTACATATTATATCTGCATTGATTAATACGGTTGAATTACTGGCGTAGACTACTACGCCGTAGGCGCTACGCCGCACAATTCTCATTGCTATACATTGCTGCCGCGCAGTAAAAAAACCCCAATTGCAAAATGAATAATTTAATTTCATTTTTATTAGATGACAGTTGCTCCGTGTAAAATACTGATCTTCAGCTACATCTGATTATACCGAGAGCCGATTCCAACTTATATTCGAAATGGCTACGCAGATGATGATTATCCAAACTTGACTATAACTATAGAATTGCGTCTATTACTATGTAACCTTTAAATTATATCGCAATTTCAGACAAAACCGTTTTTTGAGGAAAAAAATTTGTTCGGAGAAATAAAAGATTATATTTTCAATATCTTTCAGATATCTTGGGAACTAAAAATATACTTTTATTGTGTGGAATTATAAACTTTTCACATAGATTATTTTATGAGAAATGTTTGATAAAAAGAGGTATTTTTAATGCACGATGTCGGAGCTAATGTTACCTAGAGGTTGGGAGGATCAGAGGGATCAACTCGGAGGATCGCTCGTTATAAATTATGAAAAATAAATTGGTTTTAACGTTTAAACAGAATAAAGAGTGTTGGGATAAAGGTGATATAGGTTAAGAGGCTTCCGAATATAAACATATTATTATTATATTAAATTGGCTTAACTTTTGTTTGAGTAGACGCCATTTTATGTTTCGAACTTGCATATTCCAGAAGTTTTTATTTAATTCATGGATGAGTACACATCAACCTAACATCCAGGAAATACACGCTATGATATGTTCTAACGGTTTTCAGAGAAAATTGTCTTTCAGAACTCAAACTGACACCATTATGTATTTTTTAGCGTCAGGAACTGGTTGCTGAGTAAGAACACTACAGAGATGTGCTAATAAGAATTAATAGCTCGGTACTATAGGACTTTGTTCAATTTGATTTTTTTTTCAATATTTAGGTGTAAAATTAGTGGGCAGTAATAGAATACAGGCACTTACTAGTTATCTCTCAACTGCCTGCCTGACAATTTGTAATAATTTCCTGATATCCACTACACAAACATCCACCTCGTTAAGTTCGTTAATGAACCATCCCACTTGGTATAAACCCGTGATTGGTTCGTCAATACAACCAGCTTTTATGCTGTGATTCCAAAAGGATAATGTAAACATAATAATAATATGTTAAGATAAGTGTAAATAAAAACTTTATCTACGACTAGCTTCCACCGGCGGCTTCGCCCGCATGGTTTACGAACCCGTCCATTTTTCTGGGATAAAAAGTAGCCTATGTGCTATTCCAGACTATAATCTATCTCTGTGCCGAATTTCATCCAGATCCGTTCAGCCGTTCATGCGTGATTGAGTAACAAATATCCATCCATCCATTCTCACAAACTTTCATTTATAATATTATTAGGATAAGATATTTCAGATATAATTTTCCAGTATTTAGGTATAAATATGTTTAAATAAATAACTGCAATCAAAAACTTTATCCATGATATTTTCATAAGCGTAATATAAACACGTGCAAAACAAATAAAAACAAATATTTCAAACCAATATTTATTCAACGAAACCCTTTGAAATCCCCGAATTGCATACGAGAACCGATTTAACGGCAATTAAATCACTGTTTCATATGGGGAAAATCGTTTGATCATCGTCCAATGAGACAAACGCTGTGATTAAAAACGTTTTCACTGTGTAAATAATCCAGAAATAACGAGGCAGCTATTAAATAGAGCTTTGAGACAACACTGGGTGGACAGGGGCTTACATCAAAGGGTCGTCAGGAGGCGTGGTCACGTGTCATCGAAGATAAGTCCGTTACTTAACTGTGGCTTCAACTATAGCAGGCTTCGAGATAAGCGATTGTTGTCTGCTATTTCTACGTAACATAATATAGCATCACACCTCTATTCCCCGAATGGCTAGGCAGAGGTGTACTATTGTACACATATACCCACATTTTGCCGTCTACCGGGCACAGTTTCAGTACTGTTACTGAGAGTTTGCATACAGAAAAACACAATAACACTTTGTCCGACCGGGGAATCGAATCCAGGACCTCACGCTAAGCAGTCGCACTTGCGTCTACTAGAACAATGAGGTAGTCAAAGTCCTATTAACTATTAACTTAGAATGTCCTCCTGACCGAAATTCGCTCAGGAGGACATTCTAAGTTATCGTTATTGGTGTAGAGGTCGCGCGGCTGCGGCATGCGGTTCTGGATTCAATTCCCGGGGCGAGCAAAATGTTACAAAAATTCTCAAAAGTTGCCCTTAATTTGGAATTGTGCTTGTTAGATGGCAATATAAGTAGTGTCTAATTAGGGAACTTAATAACGGCTTCGAGGAAATGTTCAATAGTATACCTCTGTTAAACCCTGCGCAAGTGCAGATCCAAGGACCAAAAACAAAACAAGTACGAGTATAGGAAGGTTTTAGCTTAAAAACTGAGAATAGTTTTGGGATAGCCGAATGTTGGCGTGGGTTGTGTGGATAATTTTGAAGACGTAGGGGTCGTAACACACTCTCTATTTATTAAAAGTAAGCTCAATTTCTCTATAGAGACCTATTAATTTCAAGTTGGGTAAAGTAGCGTGTCAAAATCGTTGTTTTAGTAGACCCACCCTTATATTTTACGAGCAGAAATACTAAAACGCTTGTCGGCCTGCTTTGAAATGAGGAATGTTTAATATTTGTTTCCATTGCTTTTATATTAATGCCAGTTACTAGTGTACGGTACACAGGTACTCATCAGAGGGATTTGTGCTACATCTGAAACGAAATCTGCCTTTGGGATTTTAACTTTTTAATTGAAATAACGGCGTACATATTTCGGGTTTATCTCTTTGCGTATGTAAATAGGTACAAATGTATTTTAAAGTGTATTTATAAAGCGGTTGTATGGTAGTTTACGTCTAGAAAACCTAAATAGAGGCGTGATAATTTGAAACAATATGCAAAAGAATATAATTTTATGAATAAACTTAAAAGCATGATGCAGGATTTATAATAAAATGTTTTGTTAATATGCAATAAAATCTATTGTATACAAAAAGTATAACAAAATAAAAAATCAATATCAGTCCATAATTGACGGAAATATCGATGAATATACATAAAAAATAAACATACAGCCGAACATAGAAACTCCTCCTTTTTTTGAAGTCGGTTAAAACACCTTTCACTCGAAATGTCTCGACACATTTCGAATTAATTTTGTAAGTTAAAAGCCCTTAATAAAACCAAATGCGATACCTACGGTCTACTGAAACTATTTCCAAATTTGTCGTTACTTCTTTGAAGTGAAGAATTTATCGAAGGTAAGTAGTTTATTTTTATCAGCTAAGACATTGCCAGTTGCTCTCATTTCCATATCTAAACGAGCATAAAATGTAAATTTATATACCTTTGCCTTACAAAAAGCCAAAGTCCACAAAGCCACGAACCACATCAGCCACTGAGTTCACAAATCCGTTGGCGTAACTGGCAGAGCAATTACTTGCTTAGACACTTTTAAAATCCCACAACATTGGGGAAATGGAAACGTCTGGCGGGATCCGGGGCTCTGCATGATCTAGTTTGTTTCATGTACGAATAAAAGCAACAACTTGCTACAACTTGTTCTAGAAAATGGGTTTTATTGCAGTACGATATTCTGAACTTGATTAAAAATATTTAATCATTTTTAGTTGGCATTTTATATAGTTGTTGTCTTCAGACGATTAAATTTTTTTTTTTAAAACATTGCCCCACACTAATATTTCTACTATATGGTGAGTACAGGTTACAAACATACATGTCACATGCACACACAACCAGACCCGAAACAACTATCTGTAGATCATACAAATATTTGTTCTGTGCGGGGATCGAACCCGTGTCAGGTAGCGCAGAAGGCTAATCGCGTAGCCTCTGCGCCAACCGTGTTGTTTGGTTGTCGTAACGTTTGGTTGATTGGGAGATTTAGTTGTAACAATCATTGTCTCGAATAGTAGGTACGTTTAGTATGGAAAATTTGACGGAGATTTAGGGGAGGGTTGATGATATGTAGGTATTTACAATCTTGCACAGTCCCTCTTACAGAGAGGGCGCGCAAGTCCCAACACTGGGAAAATTACTGGGGATCATGTGATCATGACAGAGCTGGTGTGAGATTTTAGAAACTTTTGCAATTGCTGAAAACAGTATTAAAATAGTCGTAAAAGCTTCAATAAAACTAGGTTTTACAACCATACACCGAGGGATGGAACTGTATAAATAAACAAAATGTTATAATGAGGGGACGTGGCATCAACTGAACTATCAGACGTGGCTAGTCTATGTCGTATAGACGGTTGCGTCCCCGGCTACTCATAAAATAGTACGTGCGTGTTCGGATGTTACCGCTACAGTGGGAAATCCATGGCGTGGTAATAATTCTGATTAAAAAAAAAAGACGGGGCGATATTACTTTTTTGCTTGTTTGAGACTCAGCTCAGAACAGGCTACTTGACATTATGATTGAAGGTTTTATGAATTCTTATTTTAAATTAAATCTACATATTATATAATTTAGCATCGTTTTATGACGAGACGGTATGTATAGTGGTTATTGACTGCTGCGGTACGTGTCGCGGGTTCGCTTCCTCCGTGGAATAAATATTTGTATGGCCTACAGATAGTTGATCCGGGTCTGAGTGTTTTGCATGTGAATATTTGTATTTATTATCGTGATACCCATACCCATGATACATGAATCATTGCAGGTGTGGTGCACGGTAAAAAAACAATAACAGTAACCGAGATTGCAAACTGTCAAACCTAAATGAAACTCAAAATTATCCGATCCATTTATTCATTTTCCTTAGAAACACTAGGCTAACAATAAATAAATAAACCAGCCAAAATCCGTATTTCTCATCCACCTACGACAATAATAGAAGCACAGATTAGCTCAATCAGATGTGGCCGAAACCGTGGAAAGTCAGTAATTCCGTGTAAACCAAGAGCCAGTTGAGCAGACCGCAGTACGTGTTCCGAATAAATAATAGTGCTGATTAGGATTGTACAGGTGTCGCTACGTGATGTCGACCGGCCACCATTAGGTGGCCGATTGGTAGAATATTGGGGACACAAAAAATTGTATGGTACCGACGTGTGTGCGTGGTAATTTGAAGGTTAGCCTTGTAAGTAACAAGTTAGTGATGTGGGGTTTCTAAAAGAATAGAAGAATAGAGTGCGATTCGAAATATGAAAAGATACGACTATACTTAATCTTTTGTTAAAAGTGCCTACTTTTTTAATAATAGTAATGGCAATTCTTCCGCGATTATATCCTATTACATGGGTTTTAATAGACGAAATGTTGATGTCCAATAGAACATCTTTGCCTAACCCTTCCTGAATACAGGTGTAATGCTATGTTATTTGTTAGGTTGTTGGAAAATATTTAGGTACTATGTATGAATTAATGACTTTACTCTAGAAATAATAAATAAACTTAATTGTATAAGAGTAAAAAAATATGTCGGAATAAAATAAAAAATAATTTAAAAAAAGAACGGGGTCAGGGAAAACTCTTGACTGCGTCATTAGTCTATTGGTCGCAAGCGGGGCCGCTGACCATGAGGTTCGGAGTTCGAGCCCCGGATAGGGCAAACTGTTATTCGAAAATTGTCAGTAGCAGTTTGGAGTTTGGAACTATGACCGGTAGATGTCAATAGGCTCGTCCCGTATTACATGCAACTTAATATACACATCGGTGAAATTTGGGAGAAACGATATACATATATATCCTTCGGGGTATTCAGGCGTGATGATATGTTACATACTGTTTAAGAAATAGAGCAGCACAAACTTGTCTTTCCAGTATCAATTGTTACTAAAGATCGTCAATCCTTATAACGATCTAAACTAGGGGTGGCCAACGAGTCGATTGTGATCAACCGGTTCATCGCGACTATTAGTCCAGTCGATCGTGGCAAGGCAAAGAAAAATATGATTTTAATATAATTTTAATATGTGATGTGATAATATACCGATTATGTAATTGGTAGATCGCACAGAGTTTTAGTCAGTAAACAGTAGATCTTGGGTTTAATCGAGTTGGCCACCCCTGATCTAAACCATTCTCTAAACTTTCAAACCCAAGATGCTTGTTACGTAAATCAGGGCTCCAGCTAAGCAGAACCCCGAAATCCTTGCAGTTAGAAGTGTCGGTGTATAAGATCAATTATCAAGTCCCGCAGTCCGGGTGCAACTGTTGTTTAGTTATACTGTCAGAACAATTTGGTTTATACTCACAGGAATACTGCAAACGACGAAGTTGCGTGGTTCGTACGGTTTAAATTGTGTATGAATACGTTCGGATAATTGTGATTCGTCTTCAGGGATTTTGGAGTTAACTGGTCCTTTTATCCGTGGTATTTTTAGATGTTTTTTAGGGTTGTGTGTTAGTGTTACTGAAGGTGAAAGGAGTAATTTGACAAAATAAATGAAGCGAGTAATGAGTCAAAGTAATAGTTAGGTGTCACAAGTCTTTTTAAACAAGAAGGTTTTATTTGTGTTGATTTATTCGTTTTAATCAATTAAGGCCTGATTGTACAATGAGTAAATAAATAAAAAAAATTGAACGATGTTTTGTTTAAACAATTTTATTTTCTTTTATTTCATTGCATTACGCTTATTTTCATCGATGGGTTAGGCAGGGGTGTACACTTCATTTTGCAGATGTGGTTATTGGGTTTCATTTAATAAGGGACGAGCCTATTGCAATCTACTGGGCACAGTTTCTAATTTGAGCTACTACTAAGAATTTCCATAGATACAGAAAAGCCCAATAATACTTTGCCCAACCTAAGAATCAAATCCAGGACTTCACGTTCAGCTAGACCAATGAGGCAGTTTTTACTTTTAGAGGTTTATTAAAGTTAATAAAGATTATATTTTATTGTTGATCTTTCACCATCAAGTCCGTAAATAAATAAAAATAAGTCCAAGTCCGCAATGTTTCAAAAATAAATATCAGTCCAGGAGCCTCATGATTTATGACCTCATTTTCCATCGAGTCTTACGCTGTATTTCAATTAATTTTTGTTGAAGATTAATGTTTCATCATTCTGTTTCTATTTATTTTCGAATCAGATTTAGATCCAAACATTTTTCATGTCCCTAATCTACGAATGGAAGAATGAACGAATGTTTGTTTAAAATTTCACTCTTTAGAAGCAAAAATTTTACGCTGGTCATTTTTCAAAAAGATATTATCATCGTGGTTTATTTTTAAACTGCAATAACTAAGGGTCCGAGCGACATTTTTTGTAAAAAGGGCTATAGTGTCCCTTTTTCTGTTTAGTTTATGGCCGTTCAATGTTGTGGAAGTGTGTGGAAAGTCAGAGATATGGCGGGAGCGTAACACATCATAAATATCGCCGCCTATAACGGATTTATACCGAATAGGCCGAAAAAGTTTTGTTTTTTGGAAAATTTAAACCTTTGAAATGTTTGTTTTTGAATTATTATTTATGGGTGGCGAGATCGTCCAATATTTTTCGGGATAGGTCAACCGCTGCCGGCTGTTGATAGTATTTGCAGTGTCAACAAGAACGGGAGCTTGGACGTAGCGTATTGAACACTGTCTAGACTTTATTAGTTTAGGAGTTTAGACTATCAACTTCAGTTTCTATTTTCGTTACGCAACGTTTCTTTATTTTTCGTCTATCACGCTTAAATTATGCATGACGCGATGCTTAATAATTTTCAATGATTTATAAATAATTGAAAATTATTAAGCAAGATTTAGATATCTGATGATGATAATTTAATGAATTGTGTAATGAACACGTATGTAGGTACAAATATTTTCAGATAACACAGCTATTAACAAACTTTGATAAAACATTCTTAGCCAAAAAACAAGAAAATAAAACGATTAAATGGACTATCAATCAAGAAGCACGCTCATATCTTAACAATTTAGATAAGTTTACACACATAAATATCCCCACAAATACGACCTCCAAATTTCACTAAAGACCAAATAGTTCCTAGTGTACGGTAAAAACTGGGCAACGTAAACCTGTAAATCGTAAACTGGTGTGCCATAAATACCGTAAACCTACCGGTGTTTATGTTTCATTAGCTTGTTTTGTTGAGTACACTTAAGAAGCTGTAAGTGTTGAGCCCAGGTGCGCCCGCGACTATTTACTAGTCGGCCGGGGTCACTACACCGAATTGTGAAGGGTGCCACGATTAGGGAAAGGTGTGGAGATTCGTATGCTATTTTATAAGGGCTTTTTGTTTTGTATAACGAGTTTAGTTTTAGAATGATACTCTGTCCCTTATCTTTAACATTAAAAGGCCGATCGCTATCTAGTTTGGTAAAGGACAAGGACAATGTTGTTGAAAAAGAAAATAATATATGACGCCTATTGATGAATAATTAAATTTGAATACATTAGACGTATCTGAAATTCGCAATAAGAAGGTTTATTCTTTTTTAATTGGACTATTTTTAATAGATACATTATCCAAAATACATTTATTGCACACATAAGTGATAAAGCAATTGTTAGAAATAAATATAGTCGCAGTTTATAAAACTAAAATACTTAATACAATTTTGTTACTCTCTAAGGATTTCCCTGTCCAATCCAAAAATTACGTACGTCGAAGATTATCGTTGTCAGAGCGCCCCGCACGGACCGGAAGCTGCACAATGCGAGGGCGGCGCGCCCGACCACGGTTATTATCTACCTGCAACGTCACTTCCGCTTGGACTCTCCCGCTTGCCGCCCTTTCGCTTCGTTGAAACGGGGGGTTCGATTTTTGAAAGTGCATGCCTCTATTGGTGTTTTCCCCCGTAGAAAAACTTTACGCGTGGATTGTCGGAAACAAAAATAATATTGCTTTTGTTTTAATGTTCCTTCGATCTTTCGTAATAAGTTAACTTTTTTATGGAATAATTTGATTCGGGTGTATTGATTTTGTACGGATATACTCGGCAAGTTGTTTAGGGATAAACACTATATTTACACACTAATCAGATTAGAAAAGAAAAAAATATAAAAACATTACGCATCAAAATACTCCTCCGTATCGCTGTCAACCGGCAGTGTGCCCAGAAGACTGGCAGCGTTGCCACGCTGTATGGCAACGCTGATTTTTTGGCATTGGATTAAATCAATGTAGATACTAAGTTCCGTTTTCAAATAGAAAAAAGAAATACCTGACACATTAATTTAGTTCAAGTTTCTTTTGCGGTTTTATTTTTGTAAATTACTTGTGACGGCGATTTAATCTACGTGACCTACACATAATTTATCCACCATTCACCCTGATGGTCCATTCTAAATATTGCTGAAAGGATTTTTGAAATCGGATGAGTAGTTTCGGAGATTACATCCAAACTTACAAACTTTAACTCTATATATAGTATACATAGTTGTATGTTATATAAAAAATAATTCTTCCATAAACGTAAAAATAAACTCGGATATTAGATTTGTCTGCTTGAAAGATTTCAAATCAGTTAACTTTTTCAAAATTCAGCTAGTCTGGTTAATCAAACTTTTATGGTTCTGAGCTTATGAAGTTTGGTCAGCAAGGTAAAGGAAATAGTCGGCAAAACTGGTCTACATTACTTTTATTGGAGAACTGGAAGAGTAGTTTAATAAAATAGATATAGACGACTGAGAGTTGAGTTTTTGTAATGAATATAACAGGGAAGTATCACAGTATTGCTTGAAATAGGTACTTTGTTCTTTTTCTTTTTTTTTCTTTTTTTTTTTATAAACGTTGCCCCACTCTAGGAATAATTCCTGTATCGTGGGTGCGCTTACAAACACATATATTCACATACACAAACAACCAGACCCGAAACAATTATCTGTAGATCATACAAATATTTGTTTCGTGCGGGGATCGAACCCGCGACACTTAGCGCAGAAAGCTAACACTTAGCCACTGTGCCAACCGTGTCGTCAGTTCTATGGGTAGGATAAAAATATAAAAATATATAGTTGATTATTGTTTGATATTATATAGAGATATAACATTACTATAGTGTTCAAGCGTGGCTGCTACGCGTGAGGTGTTGGGTTAAATCCCCGGTTGTGAGGTTTTTCTGTTGGAAAGTTCTCAGTAGTAACTTTAATTTTGGAATTGTGTTCGGTAGATGGCAATAGGTTCGCCCCTTATATCATGGTTCTTAAAAACAGCATCAGCGAAATAACAAAGTACAATAGTACACCTCTGCCTATCTCGTCGGAGAATACATGAAATTATGAAATTAAATTATTTATTTTGCAATAAGGATTTTCCAATCAATTTTACACGTCTTTTTTAAACTAGATCGTGAAGCAGCAGCAGACGTGAAGTCTGCTAAATTAGTCTTGATTGGTGATAGTACAGTCGGTGCTCTACATACCTGACCCCTCTAGAATTTATCATATAATGTCTAGAGGGGTCAGGTCAGGGCACCGACTGTACGTCATAAATAGAAAAATGTTCTATCTCACAATTTGACATCGAAGAATATGTTGCGCATTATCTGGATATCTTTCGGCTTGCAATACCCACGAGAAGAGCACGGGTTGCTAGTATTCTCACATGAAACCAGGCAGCTTGTTTAAGTCGTAATTTCAATGTAAATCAAGATTACATGAACATAATCTTCACATATCTCAAGTGGTTAGCCTGAATCAACGTTAGCCACTTGTGATACATTAATTCCAGCTCTCGATTCCGAATAACTGTCTAATTAAATGGTTCCTGGATCGAAGCCATGTGTCTTGGGGTTAGTAGCTATTATAAGTGATCTACGGACTTGAAGATCGTGTAATATTTGAAACATAGTCAGATTTTTTGCGTAATAAACAATTAATTATATAATATTTATGGATGACCATTAAGATCTATATTGACTAACAAAAAACCACGCTTAGCAAAGATACTTTGTGGAATAAAAAAGCAACTTCGTTACTTAATATAAAAATAATAAATGATTATATGTGATTGCCTCATTGGTCTAGTGGTCGTAAGCGCGACTGCTGAGCGTGAGGTCCTGGGTTCGATTCCCGGGTCGGGCAAAGTGTTATTGGGTTTTTCTGTATTGAAATTCTCAGTAGTAGCACGGAGTCTGGAACTGTGCCCGGAAGATGGCAATAGGCTCGCCCCCTAGTACATGGGACTCAATAACAGCATTGGCGAAATGTGGGTGTACAATAGTATACCTCTGCCTAACCCTTCGGGGAATACAGGCGTGATGCTATGTTATGTTATATGTATAATTAATAAATTATTCCAAAATCAAACATACAAATAAGTGCTTATAATATACAGATATTTAATTTAGTATGATAAGCACAATATTTTATTTTACTTCTTTAAAATCGTCGTGGATTCGTTTTATGAGTAGGTAAGCCGACGATAAAACACACTTAGTACTATTTTGTAGTAGTAATTAAAAGGGCACGTTAAACATTTAATTCGTATGTTAACAGAATCACGTAAATTATCTTGTTGTGTCCAAATGAGGAGCCAAACACGGAACCCCTTCTGTCGGCTTGTGTTTTCGCATCACCGCACCGGAAAGGGGCCACAGGTTGTTAGGAAGGTAGCTTAAGTCTTGACTCTGTCAGTTAAAGTTACAGTTTAGTTTAGAAATTCCTTTTATACTCTGTGATGAAAATGTAAGCGAGTGATGTAGAGGGTCCAGAGAGAAACTCAAACGTCATGAACAAATGTGACTCGTTTATTTAAGTCAATTGTCCAAATTGCCTCACAAAGTTGCGAAAACTTTAAAAATAAATGAAGTTAAAGTTTGTAGAAGGTTCTACTTGTCTAATTTATGTTTACTCGTGTTACTTCGGCTTATGCCTTCGGCATATGTCGTCGTAACATCATATAATTTCGTAGTCACGCGAAAACATACGGGATTGCGCGAAAGTGGATTGGATTATGGCGCAAAAGTTATGAAACTACGCGATCTTACTGAATTTTTGATTCATCTGAAATAGTTTCGCGAAAATATGGAAATATGCGATCCAATGCGTCGAAGAAAATAAAATAAATAAAATCTCAAAGAAATGTTAGTTATTGGCAAATAATGACTTAACGAAAAGGAAGATTGTAAGTAAATGTGGCAAACGAGTAACTTGCAAACACTATAGTAGAGCACATCATTGATAGCTACCTACATAATTTAAAGAAGAGATTTAACAGAGATATAAATGGTCCAACAACTAATACCTGTAACAGAAACATATTGGTTCAATTTACCGAATTCTGTGGTACACAGTTTGTGCTAGCCTAAGATTATCAACCGTTTAAAGGTGATATTGCGGACTATTACCAAAATAATTCCGGTTACATAACATTGGCGTAACATGGGTTCGCTGGAGGTTTCCTCAAGTAATTCGATAATATCAAGTTTATATATATTATAAGATATATTGGCACAAGGTGTACGCAGTTATGGTATCCCACAGAATGTTGTTCGTCTACACATCTGTATTCCATTAGCAAATACGGTTTAGCCCGCCTTACATGGACCAGCTTATGTTAACCTCCCCCTCTCCTCTAGCTGGTTATATAATTGGGTATGTTATGGGTCGGGCGGTGTTTAATCACGGCTCTAATATGAGTGGTCGTGTCGTAAGACGCAACAAACGCCTGAGGTGCCATCAACCAGGTAACGAGTGAGCGGGAATAGGGCTGGCAGAAACTTTATGAATACATTTATTTTTTTTGCTTTCCACCGTCGCGTCGTTATATACTTAACTTTATAGTTATTGTGAGATGAGAAAAGCGTAAAATAACGGAAGTTCTAACATTTGATTTAAGTAATGAGTAGCGGTGTATTCAAATGTTGAAAAATACAAAATACTTAATTCGCGAAGACACGTAGCACCGTCTACGCGCGCTAAATCGTCGTACTAAATCATAATCATCATCATCAACCCACTTTCGTCGACTGCTGGACATAGGCATCTCTCATGCTACATTGATACTTTTCAATTAGTTGTTTTCAAATTTACAGTTTCTGGTCTAGTTTTATGGCTTATGACTATTTATGAATTCATGTAATCTATTGTTCTGATGAAACTGGCTGTTAGTGTCATAAAAACTACCACATTTTTCTTAATCGGGTTATATTTTGCATCAAAAATTCAGACCAAAAAGTTTTTGGTTTAAGAAACTAAAACATATTTCACATCCCTTAAATTCTTCACTACTTTACCACACCTGCCATCCTTAGAAGCAGAAACATGTCAGCTAGCCCGTGTAATCTCGTTCGGATCGCGGCCACGAATTTCATAAGTGCTCGGTTGAGTTAATGGATGAAAACATTAACTCCTTAGGGCCGTATTCTGTACATGGCTTTGGCCCGGGTGTCAGGGCATTTGCATATGCGATTGTGGGTTCACTTGCCCCTGAGTGTATTGTATAGTTTGTGTTATTGAACCGTTATAAAGTTATTGTTGTGAATTTTGGCTCTGCGGTTCGGGTGTGTTTTTATTTTGTTAAGTGTTGTTTTACAGTGTCGGTAGGAGATATCTTGTTAGCCACAGCGCAATGTCACCGGTGCCAAAATTCCCTTGTTCAGTGGTAAAAAATGGATAAAGAGCCCCTAACAAAGGAGAAATTGGTCAAACCCTAATAATCACATTAATCGTTTACTTGATTATTAAATTGGTATAAATTGAAATGTATATTTTCTTGTCTACCATAATCGGTAGCTGCTATCAATTTCCCAGACGAGACGTACAGATTTAGCACTCAGACGTACGCGTAACGTATGGACTGTTTGGACGCAATAACAAAGTTATGAAACATTCGAGTCTACTTTGGGGTCAGTTGGAGTGTGTCGCGAAAGTTTCCATCGCCCGTCTCCTCGGTTCGCCACTGTTTATTTTCTATTTCACTTTTCCCCTTACATTGGGAAAGATTAACCGGTTTATCGAGCTATAAACTCGTATATGTCATCCAAGTTTTGTTCTCCTGTGAATAAAAGACTTTATATTGCTGGATGGATATGCAACTGTTTATATTTGAATATCGATGCCTCACATATTTTGAACGATATCGGAGTGCAATTACTCAACTATGAAAGAAATGTATTCTAGAGATCAATCAGATATTTGCTTCGTGTGGGGGTTCAAATCGATAGCGTTTACTCTGCACCAATCAATATGCATAATTACAAATTCAAAATCTTTACAAACTTCGAATTTGCAATACATAATTTGGTCAAAATAAAGTCGTGTGTGAAACCGCTTTCGAGTTACAATAGTGACATATTTATGTAATTATTTTGGGCTAGCACCTAATTAGCACGGAATGGTAGTTATCATTAGTTGTAAATTAGCTGTCACAACACCAATTACGACTAAAACTCTATACAAAGTGGTATTTAACATACACATTTAGTTCTACATATAAATTAAACATTTGAAACGCTATCCTCAGCATCAATACAAAGCAAAGATAAAAGTGAAACTGTGAATCAGACATTGAAATCCTTTGACATAGATCCAGCGTGGACGCGACATCTCAATTAGGCGATTGCTTGCTCTGAGCGGTGCGGGACAAATAGTGGCCCTTTGTGAGTCGAGCGACGGGTACTCTGAGCGTCGAGGACTCATCATGAGCATTGAGATGGTAGACCAGAAGGTTCATTTTGACGAACATGTGGTTAATGGTGTAAATGCAATGCAGGGCAGTGATTAGTTTCTTAATAATTTCTATACGTGATTATTGGGTTCGACAGGTGCAGAGCCTTTGTTAGTTTTGTCGAGGACTCATTGACTCACTAAACTAAGAGCATAAAGTCACTTTGAGGTGCTTGGATTTGGTTCACTTTCTGTTTGGTGTCGGTGTCCAGCAGTGTATTGTGATAGATTATAATATCGACTAATATTTAATTGGCTCCTAGTGAATAAAAATCTAGTTTTTATAAGCGCGCAGTGGTTTGTAACCGTTTCATTTCATCTATACACAGAACGATCATTTTAAAGATGAATCACAAATTTTTGTACTTTATCAGAAACTTGGACCTTCTCTATATTACTTTTTTGCATCATGCGCCAATCGCTGATGAGTTGCTGTGGGAGATTTTTGATGGACAGAATTGAATTTTTATGTCCTTAGGTTTTTTAATACTTCGTTTTGGAACCCTCTCAAGGTCACTCTTAATTTAAAAGTACGTATACAGTGTTATTTAAACAGATGTGTTGGTTTTGTTTAAATACTACATAAAAACATTACACGTACAAAAATACAGTTATTCACTCGAAGATAACACAAACATCCTATCTCTTTAAAATTTTACATAACATCAAACCCAACCAAAGTCGATGAGCTTTAAAATCCATGAATCTGAAAGTGTGTACGCATTATGTATTCACGAATATATGATATTCTCTGTTCGCAAAGGTGATCGTTTAGAACCTTCGTACGTAAGGCGAACCCTTCGTACGCACTGCGGTAAGAGCGTTTGAACGAGAAGTGGGGAGAGTAGAGTAACTGGTGCCAGTGCTACGACAATATTTACTTTATAATATTTTCGACGTTTATGACGTTGTTGCATTCATTCGGAGTCAGTTTGAAATAGTGCCCGGTAGATGCCACCCACAAACAATAATTTTTAACATTTTCGTGAATGAAATTTTCATTAAGCGTACAATAAACTTTAAAGTGCAGTGCTCTAGGAACATTTTATACGGAGCCAACTCACTGATCACTACTTCATGGGGAGGCATTCTATATTTAAAACAATATTTTCTTTATGACAAGCAAGGATATGATTACAAAATAGTATAGGATCTGGATATCTGAACATAATTCTAGTCACTATCCTGAAAAATTTATGAGCAAGTACTATGTCGAGTACTTTACCTCACTAGAATGCTCCAAAACGATTTTTTCCGCGAGCACATATGCTCTGAATAGTTCGACGCTTTACGATCAAGAATATTACATTTTGGCTACAACTGACGTATGTGAGCCAGAAAAAATGTCCAACATGTTTATAGGAATACACAAACGTGTTCCTCGTGTAAAAGTGTTATTGTCACGTATGGCAAAATTCTTGTATTTTATTATTTCGTATTTGAGTACATACATCATACATTTATGTGAGGTATCCGTTGTTTCGGAAGCAAGGAATCGTAAGTTTCACACAAGAAAGTTATGATAATTTAATTTTGTATCTGGATGCTGGAATCTATCTCATAAAATGAACTTTAATTGGACAATCTTAAGGTATATTTTTATATAGGTATAGTCAACATACAAACTAATAGTGAGTTTCGATAAATCGTTTTGAATTTAGAATTATAATCATGTGTTATTAAATTGTTCTCTATATGGCGGATCAAATCACAAATCAATATTAAAACTTAATTCAAGATTAACTCGTAACTTACTAACTAAGCAAATTAATTGTGGTGGGAATTCCAAATCGATTATCCCAAAACCGGATTCAAATGGAAATGTATATCCTTACTGCCTCATTGGTCTAGTGGGCGCAAGCGCGGCTGCGGAGCGCGAGGTCCTGGGTTCGATTTCCGGGTCGGACAATGTGGTTTATTAGAAAATTCTGAGTAGAACCCCGGTGTTTGGAATTGTGCTCAATAGATGGCGATAGGCTCGCTTCTTATTACATAGGACTTAAGAATAGCATTGGAAAAATGTGGGTTTAGATTGCTACATCTCTGGCTAACCCTTCGGGAAATGTAGGCGGGATGATGATATTTAATATTTAAATAAACCAGAATTGACATTCCTTCGGTCCCACACAATCTATTTAGGTAATTGCACGGTCGTTGACAGAATTATATCCGTTGATTGTATCCGCTCCTGCAGCCCCCGAGAGCGTGAGCTGCATAAATAAAGGATTTACAATCCGTCGGATTAAATCATATGCTATGATTTTAACGAGAGCAAGGGGACTTTTCCTTGATATTCTTTTGTTTTAACATATTCGACGTTTCGTGATATTATGGTTAGATCTGCTTAAATAAGCTAGAAGCGTAACAGCTAGTAAAAAAAGGGTTAATTTTACAACGCATATAATAGTAAACTGTATTAAAATATTGACAGTGTATTAAAAAATAATGTATGTTTGTGATTATTAAATATTGTGTTACCTTCTGTAGACTGCCTTATTGTTCTAGTTTGCGCAAGCGCAATTGCTAATGATTGCGCATGAGGTCTTGGGTTCGATTCCCGGGGCGGGCAAAGTGTTATTGGGTTTTGAGCAACACGGAGTCTCGAACTGTGCTCGGTAGATGGCTATAGGCTCGCCCCCTATTACATGAGACTCAATAAGGATATCGGCGAAATTTGGGCGTAGAATAGTACACCTCTGCCTAACCCTTTGGGGAATACGGGCGTGATTGTATGATGATGCCGTTTGGTAGTGGGGTTTGACATGATTCGTTGGGGCGCTTCTAATGCATCCCAATATCAATTAAAGTCATAATTATAGAAAATAGGAATGATTTTCTTCACACGGATAATTCGAACTGAATAAAAGATTATTTGAACCATGCATCCTACTAAAGATAAAAATGTTTAAAACACCAAGAATCAATCGCTATGAATGCATGATACAAAAACACTGCTTTAGTTGCAGAAACTTTCCTATAACTGATGGATTAGTGTGGACGGGCTGCGCCTGCGTGTACGAACATATCGTCCATTAGTCAAATAGGTTCTCCATCAAGATTAACTTATCCGTTTTGCTGACAACCGTCCCCTGTTGAGTTTGAGCAGTGAGCAATTCGCAGCCTCTTTTGAATTATTTATATTAGTTTCTTAGTTTTTGTGTCTATTTGCCCAGTACGTATATAGGTGACACAAATTATATATATAGGTTATAGAAAATCGATTATTTATCATTCACCGGTGTACTAAGGATTCATGAATTAAGGACCCATTAAACCCGTAGTCTAGACTGTAGTTAGATAGACTCATGAAGTGACGAGGTATGATGTTCTTTCATTGAAAAGGAAAAGGATCAGGCAAGGTTCAATTCAGTCAAAATGTAATGTTCGGACGTTTGTAAATGAGTTAAAATCGATGTAAACTCTTATAGTGCGATTCAGGATATTCTGTTGTCGCTTCACTACAATAGATAAATTAAATATTGCTGACGCTTTGCCATATTGCGAGTCGTAGTCGCTACAATAACGATGCACACACAAACAAGAAGTATAAATTCTTTGTACCTACATCTATGTGAAACTATGTCAAGTGTGCGCTATATCCTAGATAAGAACTTTATTATACAATACCTTTATGATACGCTCGTTTTTTGTTTACGAGATATTAATGTCATTGCAGTAGTATAAGTATGCGTCCAGAAAGCGAGAGCGGACGCACGGCACATAGAAGATTTCGATTGCTATTCAAATTCAAACTCAAATATGTTATTATTCATGTAAACCATTTACAGGCACTTATGAATAGTCAGGCTTGCCACGTTCCAAATTGGTGATTTCCAATGGAGAAGAACGGGCAAGAAACTCCATGGTTACTCTTTTTAACTCCGAATTATATGTATATACAATATTAATGTATACATTGATCTTGAATAACAATTATGTGAGTACAATGCAGTTTAAAAGAGTCTAACTTATGTAAATCTGAAACTATGCATATATTTGCCTAGAAACACAGTATAAATAATTATGAAACTACATCCACTGTCCACATACAGCAACAGCGCAACACAACGACAATGTGTTTAAATTAAAAAAATGCAATTTGTTAAAATATAAAAATGCAATATTGATAAAATTGATACATTTTTGATCGCATTAAAGCATTGTTTTCGAAGAATATACTATTTATTTAGTCGCATGAGTGATTCATTTACAGATAATGCAGTATATCTATATGACTCACTTCTTATCACGGATACGGCTGTCGTACTATCGGATAAGTCATTGTTTCTACATTGTCAATATACATAATGTTCTACAAGGATAGTGGCTAGTTCCACTTTAAAAAACGAAATAATCAACTGTCCTTGCTTGTTGGAAAACGTGGATATAAGACACTTCTCTCTCATGTGAAGAAGATACCACGACAAGATATTGGTTTCCTTTGCATCCCGTATACACGCCAAAATTTCAAGACGCGAGGCTTGAAGGCTAAATATATTAATTCTTAGGCTAAATATATGAAAATAGATAAATTCACGTAAAGTTTCGTTTGTCAAACTAGAATAATCAAACGTGCTCGAGTGAATAAAACTAACTTACTAAACTTCACTGCAACTGGAATTCCACCTAGTTTCTACAGACTACAGCCAGTACAGTCGTAGAGCCTACTCCTCGTTGACTGAGTCTGATATAGTAGCATTTTGCAATGCTAAATATAGTGCACTTCCTTTTACAGTTTGTACTAACTGAGGCCTAAGTTCATCACCAACAAAACAGTAGTTGAAGACGTAATAAGTGGTTTAAAAAAAATCTGCCGTATTCATAGCCCTACGTTACTGCATATCTTGTAAAGGAGAAAACAAAGATTTATACTAAATATAAAAAGTCCCGTCCAAACGGCAGATAACAAATGTTTATCTATTGTATGTTATCTATCTTTATTCAATATTTTTATCTATAAATCCGAAGTACCTAAATTGAACGAAGTTCAGTACTGTCACTTTCCTCGTGCGGACATCAGTGATATTTGTGATAAAAAAAATACTTTAGAAAAATGAATCAAGGTTTCCAAGATCGTAAGTAGTGTTTTTCTTCTTACTATTATTATCTACGTATCTTTCTATACATTATCAATAATTTGTACTTAATATACATTCAAATATCAACTAATCAGTAACCCAAGTGAGAGATTTTCTCGACGCCGTCCGTAGTTTCCGTCAAGCCTAAAGTAAATGCATACGATGTGTGCGCGCATGTCAGTGAACTTCTCTTGAGAACGCGATCATATTTTTTTTTCATAATGAACGTTCAAATTTTTCAATGACAAAAAATGTCACCGTTTAGTATTTTCAACTAGCGGCAAGGATGTTACATTACTAATTAAAATAGTATCTAGCAATTTAGTAATCTGTGATCTTATTATTGATTAGATACACAACAGAAAATCTAATGTGTTTCGCCACTAGGAGCTGCCTCTTGATGAATTAATATTTTTGATGATAGATTGATCTGGGGAGGCGAATAATTAAATCATCAGCGCACATTCGTGCAATTAGCTTCAATTTACCTGTTGGTGTCTGGATGTTTATCTAATACTAGCTTCGGGCCGCGACTTCGTGTTATCTACACATATAATTTATAGCCTATAGTGCTCGGGGATAATGTAGCTATCTATAGGTGAAAGAATTTTCAGATTCGGATCATTAGTTCCGGAGATTACCCCCTACATACAAACAAATATTACCTCTTTATAACATTAGTATAGATCTAATGACGTCATTTCCATTATCGTGTTCACTATGTGTCACTGTGATTCATACAGAGAAAGTATGTTTATACTATAGTGAAAATAAATATTATAGGTAGGTCTATGGTTAGATCATGTTGGATATTAATGGATTTATTGATCTGTATTTTTTTCTTTAGTATAAAAAATATACTTGTATGATACCTGTCAGTATATACCAAAAAATATTCGGTATTTAAAATAAAAAGAAATTAAATGAGTAAAATGAAATAGAATTATTTATTTTGCAATTAGGATTTGATGGCGTCGGCATTGCCTATGACTATCCCTGAGAAGAAACGCCGAAACAAACTCAGGGGTCAAGGTCTATTTTATAGTCCAGACAAAGCATCAAAGCATATCTAAAATAAAAAACAAAAAGTATTAAGCACATTAGAATATTAAAAATAATAAAAAATATATCTTTACGCTACCTACCTTCTTTTTATAATTGCGAAAGAGATTAGATAGTGGTGTTCTTTATAAATCCTTAGTGAATCACTATAAATTATTATATTTTACATGTACAGATAAATTGACAGCTTTTTATTAAAATCTAATAAGACATCCAATCAATACGACGACACGGTTGGCGCAGTGGCTAAGCGATTAGCTTTCTGCGCTACGTGTCGCAGGTTCGATCCCCGTACGGAACAAATATTTGTATGATCTACTGATAGTTGTTTCGGGTTTGGTTGTGTGTGCATGTGACATGTATCTTTGTAAACTATAGCCACAATACAAGAGAAATCCAGAGTGGGGCAAAGGTAAAAAAACAAAAAAAATATGATATTCAATCAATATATTATTGTTCAGTGTAACTACAGCTTTATCTTTTGTTGATCATAAGTACAATCAATCTTATCACCTGCTTTATCCGTTCTGACGTTTTTCAAATGTATTTTCAATAGCTTGTATTTTTGCAAATGATGTAAAGCCTCAAGTTGAAATTATGGGATTTTGTTTGGCTTTTTTACTGCCTCATTGGCCTATTGATCGGATGCGCGACTGCTGAGCGTCAGGTCCTGGGTTCGATTTCCGGGTCGGGCAGTACTTATTATTGAGTTTTTCTGTACGGAAATTCTCAGTAGCAGCACGGAGTCTGCAACTGTGCCTGGTGGATCGCTATAGGCTTGTCTCAATAACAGCATCTGCCAAATGTGGCTATACGATAATACACCTCTGCCAAACCTTTCGGGGAATACAAGCGTGATGCTATTATTTGGCTATTTCAATATACTCTGTATGTATTTACTCTTTTATCTAACTTGCTCTATTTGTTCCCATTACACACAGTACCCTTTATTCTAAACACTCATTAAGCCTTAAGCGGCACCCGGCGGTCTTGATGACCTTATGGTAACTAGGAAGGATGTTACAGAAACAGTTCACGTTTGCCCATTGATTTATTTATTTTATCACATAGAAGCTTGTTTTCAAAAACACGTTTTAAACGTAAAACTGTCCTATTTCATTGACTTAGGTCGACGACCTAAGAAAGCGCTTTAATGCTTAGCATCTTCAATTTCATACAAATATTCATTGGCATCATTCTCAATTTCAGCCAAAATGCAAGGCCAACCCCCACCGTACACATCGAGCGTACCACCTCCGATGCAGAGCATGCATCCACAAGTAATCCACGCTCCAGGCACCACAGTTATCCATACCAACATGGGCATTCAGACGGCAATGGTCCCCGTGGTCGTGGGGCAGCATATGGGCCCCAAGCCTTCCGCAGTCACCTGCAAGTCTTGCAACTATGAAGTAGTAACAAGAGTTGAAACAAAAGCTACTCTCAGAACTCATCTATTCGCTTTGATGCTTTGTTTAATTGGGTGAGTAATTTGTATTTCCTTAATGAATTTTACTAAAAATATTTTGCCGGCCAGGCGTCTTACAAAATCCTATTTTTTGCAAAGGAATATAGATCTTGTACAAAACCCGCTTATTTTTGAGAAATTAAGTACGGTAACTAAATACAACGTGCGTTAACAAAATTACGACAAAACTTCTAATGGCGGGATGGTTGGTGCATTGGCTAAATTATTGTCAAGCGCTATGATTCAAGGGTACGATTCCCTCTCAGAACAAATATATAATAATAAATACACTTAGTTGTACCGAGTCTAGGTGTAAGCCTATATCAGGAGGAGAAAAAGAATTTCCTAAAAAGTTGGAAAAAAAAAAGATAATTTCCTACTAATCTGTACTAGAATGAAAAAAACTTGTCCTAATGTATATTTTTTTTAATTTCCAGATGTTGGCCGTGTGTCTGCATACCTTACTGCATGGATAGCTGCAACAACGCGAACCACTATTGTCCAAACTGCCAGGCTTATATCGGCAGCTATATCAATTAACACCTCATTATTGATAATGTTTCTGGTTATCAGAAATAAGTTAAAACAAAACGACATTTGCCATCAGAGATAGTGTTATCGAATTCTATGTTTAATTTGAAAAACGAAAACGAAATATTTTGTAAAAAAGAATCGTGTATATTTTTTAGCGAACGATGAATTTTATATGGCCAGATAAAATAAGGCTAGCCTTAATTTAAGAATTTAATAGGATTTGTATGAATTTTTCAGAGGAATAACTTTTACAAATCGAGTTAAATATAGTACCTAATATAAATAAAATAATAGTACCTAAATGTTCCAAAATTGAATGTTTTATCCGTTGTCTATAGGTCAGAATATACATTGGTTATGTACATATGTAAAATGCGCACATATTTTGACATATCGTTGCGCATCCGCCTGTAATCGAACTTGACCTACGATTTGTAAATTAAGGCCATGCTGATTTCTTGTTTTATTTTATCTAGACATAATAAAGGCAATCAGTCTTTAGACGTAGTAAATTGATCGCCATAATAATGGCTATCGTATCAGGTTTGTTAGGTCTTAAATTTTATACCTATGTCTAGGAAACCTGTTTGAGTGAATTTATATAATCATTAACTATAAATGTACGTTTTTTACTTTTTGACTGCCTCGTTGGTTTAGTTGTTAAGCGCGACTGCTAAGCGTGAGGTCCTGGGTTCGATTCCCGGGTCTGGCAGAGTGTTTTCTTCATGGAAATTCTCAGTAGCAGCACGGAGTCTGGATCTGTGTCCGGTAGACGGCAATAGGCTCGCCCCCTATTACGTAGGACTTAATAAGAGCATTGGGGAAATGTGGGTGCACAATAGCTCTGCCTAATCCTTCGGGGAATACAGGCGTGATGCTATGTTATATTTTACATATATATCATATAAATAAATAGTGCCTACATGTTATGGAAACCCTTTGATGTGTTGTATCGCTATTTATTGTAGTTTAAGATATATGTATTTTTGTAAATAAACTGTATATAAATGTAAGTTATGTAATTTGTTTCATTTACAAACCTAACAGATAAAAAAACTCAATTTAAATAACAATGGAATGTTTTGTCAGTAAGTAAAAAAATCACTAATAATACAAAGAGTGATTAATTTTAATTCTATTCGCATGGAAGATTTCGACGAGCAATCAATGTGCTGATCATTTTCAACGGCAACCTCGGCAGCATCGTTACTTACCATCGGTGAGGTGCTGCCAAACGCACACAAAGTATATAAAAAAATACATATATTTATTTATTACTAGGAGATCCGCGCGATTTCGTCCGCATTACGAACCACACTACACACATATAAACCTTCATGACATAACCATTATAACTGAGATCCGTAAAGGGTGAGGTGTAGAGTATAGTGTACACCCACAGTCTGGCGCGACTTCGTCCGCATTAGGAACTACACTACACACAAACTTTCTCAGAACTTCCACAAATATTTCAAAACCAAAATTAGCCAAATCGGTTCAGCCGTTCTCGAGTTTAAGCTAGACTAACGAACAGCAATTCATTTTTATATATGTATATTGACCAACTTCTATTAACACATAAGTTTTAGGTTACATACTATTTGACTAGCCCTTTACATAAATACAGATAGTGCTAGGAGTGACAATTAACCCAAAGTAGGCTATATACTAAAATATTTTTAGTATACTAAACCTGAAAATGTTCAGAATCAGTAACAGAACCGATTGTAAGCATTTTTTATACCATGTTATATTTTGTTCAAATAATATTAAAAAGTTCTTAACTGACTGAACTTTCATCCGCGCGTGCCACCAGCGCATGACCAAACACGTGTCACAGCGGTATGCGCCAGCGCACTCATCCCGCTAACCCACGCCGCCGCCCTAGTCGCTCAGAAGCTAGGGATGACCATGTTTATGGGAGGACAACGAGGCAATAAAACAAGCTTGTAACTTTATGAGTTATCATTATACAATTTTGAATTTTTTATAGGTACAGACTATAAATTAAAATCTTGACACGTGTTTCGGCTTTCGTATATCCTAAAAATAATGTTATATATATTTATATATAGGCCGCTAGAGTTGACTTCGATAATAAGAGGCTCTCATTAGGTAGCTTGATCCAGAAAGCGGTACTCCAGAGCACTGCACGTATTCTCCGAAGTTTCCTCTATCTGGAGCCCTGGGCCCCAAGTGTAAATTTCACTTAATCAGAGAAATTTAAGTAATGAAATAAATTTATTTCGCAAAAAGGGGTACTTATATTAACTTTGTATGATTTTCTTTAGGTATTTGTTTAGTAATCCGGATTGATCATATTAATCGTAGATAAGAGGGCGACAACCGTAGATAGTAGGACATTATCTTTCACACAAAAAGTTGAAACCTATGTAGAAACCGGACACGTGTATAAAGAATAACAAGCTCTGATTATAAAGCTGTCAGTATAGCTTTATCGTGGACACTGAGCACAAATATGTACTGCATAGATCTATAGATTTGTAATGAATGGTTTTCTAGACTGTCTCAATGGTCTAGTGGTAGCACGCGACTGCTAAGCATGAGGTCCTCGATTAAATTTCGGGTTTGACAAAGTGTTATTGGGTTTTCGTGTATGGAAATTATCGGTAGCAGCACGGAGTCTGCAACTGTTGTACAATACTACAACTTTGCCAAATCCTTCGGGGAATACGGGCGTGATGAGTTGTTATCTTATTAAAGGCAGGATAATTCAACATTGCCGCTCTAAATGTGAAGGAAAACAGCGCGAAGAAACCGGCTTGTCCTAAAACCAATACACCCAAGTAGCAGTTAGTGACCAAGACCCAGTCTTCTTAGAGAAGAAACCTGGCTCCCAATATGATGATGAGATCAGCTCAGAGTCTAACCAGATGCAGCTGACCAGAACGACTTCCATCTGACCTCTGTCACTCAATTACTGGGACTGACTGATACTCTAAGGTTAGACCGGTTGTTACACCTTTTGGGCTGCTGACTCCCGTAATTACTGCTACAGGTATTCGTATGAAAACCGGGACCAACTATTGAAAAAGGCAAGAAGCGCGGTAATTTGTTGATTTTTTGCTATTAATGGTAGGTACATTCACAGGTTAATGATGAAATGAGATTTAAGCATTAGAGAGGTAAATAAATACATATGTTCGATTATCAACTAAACAAAAGCCTGATACCGATAGGTATGTTATGGATAAATATGTTATCTATTAAACGTTATCTCCCTCGTTTTATCACCAAATACTCGAACAACTAGACGAACTCCCAGTGAGTGATAGCATTCCCAGGTATATATACGTTTCTCGTGCTGTGTGTATTATTTTTGTCGGGATTGTGTTTTCGTACTTGCAAAGAATCTGTGACGGTGTATATAAAAGTAAAATACCACTCACTGACCAATCACGATATCAGAAATTATAAGCCTACGAACTCGATATTTGACAGGTAGGTTTTATATATTACAGATATCTGTTAAGAAAGGACTTTCCAAAATGAAACCGGATGGAGTTCCGGAGTTCTGTAGCTAGAACATCGTTAAGGCCTTGCCATGCCTTGCAAACAATAAATAGATTTTCTATTTCATTTTCTTTGGGTCACTTGACGATTTCATATACGAAACCTGTGTCAATCTCCTTCAAAATCAACTTGTGGTCTATATTAATCACAGAACAGATAAAAGATTAATAATCAAATTGCAAATTTCAGTGAAGATGACCTCTCAGGGAAACCCTCCTCCCTATTATGGGCCTCAACAAGAAATACCAATGGTTCAACAGCCAATGCCTGGTGTGACTCATGTGGTGGCTCCCGGTATCACAGTGGTGGCTAGCGACCAGTTAATGGGCCCAGAACCTGCGTTGGTCATCTGCAAGTCCTGCCAATATCAGATAATGACAAGAGTAGAAGTACGCCCTACGATCAGGACACATCTTTGGGCTCTGTGTTGCTTTGTTATAGGGTGAGCAGTTTTACTTATCAAACATTGTAAAGTGTTTTTCTAGCTGATACACGCAGTATTAGATGGTGATGACACACATTTTACGTCATCACCGAAAGGTGACCAATATACAATCCACTAGTTTAGGACCAGAGGAAGTTTATTGAAATTTATAACTATATATAGCGTTTATTATTAAGGTTATAAGGTTTATTTTTCCTTACCTACTGTTAAATTAATATGACTACGTTGACTTTATCGGACTTTTATTATCATGATTACTTGTGTCATTGCTTTATTACTTTTGTTGCGCCGCAAATGTAATTATTATCTGAAATTAGCCATTCCAAAGTATCATATACATATAGAAATTGGATGCGGAAAGCCGAAGACCGGGCTTGGGAGAGGCCTATGTCCAGCAGTAGACGAAGGCTGATGATGATAGAAACAACTGAAGAATTTTTATTACCATCGTATTTGTAATTATTATAATTGTTTATTTCCAGATTCTGGCCGTGTATGTGTATACCTTACTGCACGCCATCTTGCATGAACGTGAACCATTACTGCCCCAACTGTAGCTCGTACGTCGGCAGCTTCCAATAACAGAGAATAAGCTAGTGCTTAGTTCGAAAATTGTTAATACCACGTACTCAATATATAAATAATAAGTTGAAGGAGATTTGTCCAGTCATGTTTTTTTGTTAAACATTTTATATTTTCAATATGCTGGACATATAAAAGTGAATTATTATTATTGATCTTATTACTGTTTACAGTTTTCGTACTGAGAATTTACCGTGTGCCTACGTCTCGATAAGGAATTTCTGACCTACGCGGAATCGTATGCGCGGAATAGTGCGGAATGTAGTAGGCACTCGATAAGATTGATGGTCGATAAACACTTCTGCGACATTATAGTGAGAATGTAATTTTGTTATAAAATATTAATTTATTATTATTTATTTAATATGTTAAAAACGAAATCTTAGGTATCGATGCGTCTGATTTGATTTGCAAGAAATGGGTGTCTAGATTTATGTTAAAATAAAGTTTTGTAGCCCATTGTGCACATCTATGTATTTAAATTTAAAATGAGTCACGTTAGCTCGTAATAAATGAACTTATACTTAAAATAAAATAATAAGTTTTATTTGATAAGAATATTTATATGTAAATATAAAGCTGTTATTTTTAAAACTGTTTACTTTTTTTTAAACCTTTAATCCGCAATGATATATTAAGGACCAATGTCTCAAATAGCATCACGTCATTCAAGGACCATGTTCCAGAATTTAGACGGATAGGCTTTCCGGACTCTCAAGGTTACTTTAATAGGAAGCGTGCAAGTTTTAAAATCTGTTCAAGTGTAATTCTTCATATTATTTTATCATGACACAATTGTAATAAAACATTTGAAAAATAAAGATAGAAAAATTTGCTATTGCCGTAATTGAACACAGTTGCTATCATAAAAATATCAGGAGTTTAATTGCCGTATTTAACCTTTTAAGCGAAAAGCCCATCACAAGAGGGAATCCTTGAAGAAGATAGATACCTATGGAATGGGCTACGTATTAGATGTAAGCATCTAGGTAATTATAATAGACGCTCGTAGTGTAAAGAGGTCTTGACTAAGCTATGAGTTGAATCTAGGAGCCAGCTCTGTGTGTACGCAAAACGGATCACTTGAACTATGAGTCGGTTAGGTCAGTGTATCGAAAAGCTTTCCTATAAAATGAAAAGCCTAGTAAATCATATTTTGAATTTGGAAATACTTCCTTGAAGTTCGATCATAATTATATGAATAGCTTCATTAATCATTGTAAATATTTACTTTAAAAATTAATTTGAAAAAAGAACAAATTGAATTCAAATTTTATTATTTTCATGCACTTGTATAACTGGAACTCTTATTTGAATTTTGCTGCGTGTATAATACCTACTTATATATCTTTCTGAGGCCGACTTTGAATTAAAAATATTCACTATTCAAATACAAGACAAGGAGCTATTTTGCCATTCCAAATTTTTGCTTCACTCACAGTTCATCAGTAATTCAGCTGTTTCCGATAGAAATACAATTTTACGTAGGCGAACTTGGAGTACTGCCAAATAAAATTTGCAGTAATTTTAGTATTAGATTCTCTCGGTACGTCTGAGCGAATCTTGGGTTAAACAAAACGTATACGGATATTTAGTGAAGAGATTGAATCAGACAAAAACTAAACAATACACTAAACAGACACTAAACTCCATTGCTAAGTGGCCTTGGCCTTGACCTCACCACGGCGCAGGCGCGGAAGTCTTTTAACTATGACGTCACACATAAAAGCCGTGCTCTAGCTCAGCTGTGATTCAGTGGGTCATTAGACTGACTTATTGAGTATGAATGATTTTTCATTTATTTACGAGAATCTAAGTACAAAAAAGTAGTACACAGAGCACGGGTAGAAAGTTTCTGTTCACCATACATCAAACTAGCTATTGCCATGCATCATCTGCCTAGCATTTCCCAATTTTTTTCCCAAAGTTAAACAAAAATCTCCGTAAACAGTGGCAGTGAAGTGTGGGATTTTATAACCAGAAACATTGTCAACTTCATTTAAAATGTTTCCCGGGGATTCACACGACTATAACTTGAATGTACAATAAGTAGTTTCGATAATAACATATCAGATTGTTCTGTAATATAAAAGCTGTGGAACTAGTAAGAATGACGTCATCTGACAGCCCGATGTGACGTCATTTGGTACTTTTCTTTGTTTATTTTTAGAAGTATGGATGTACAATAAAGTAGGGCAAGGCCACAATATACTATATACTACTTGTTTATTGGACTTGGTTTGATTTGAATAAACGAATAAACAGAGTTCAAAAATGTACACCATTGATGTCCTCCTGACCGGAGATTAGCCAACTATGCAGAGGCTGAGATGCTCCGGTGAGATTGGCCGCTGTGACCGAATTTCGGTCACCAGGACATTATTAGTAAGTATGGATTATAACCGATTGTACTAAATAAGGTAACTTGAATTACCACCGAAAGGGTGTGGACAGGACAGTTTTTATAATCAAACATGTACTTAATATGTTTATAGCACACATCGAGGAAAAATATTTCATAAATTTAAGAAAGAAGGAATATGAGTAAACAAGTTCAAAATAACTGCCTTATTGGTCTAGGGGTCGCAAGAGACTATGGTCGACTGCTGAGCCTCACACTTTGCCCGACCCGGGAATCTAACCCAGGACGGTTCGTTATGGTGTTTATCTGTATGGAAATTCTCAGTAGCAGCACGGAGTTTGGAACTGTGCCCGGCAGATGGCCCTATTATATAGGACTCAATAATGGCGTCGGCGAGATGTAAGTATACAATGGTACAACCTCTGCCTAACCCTTCAGGGAATACAGGTATGAAGGAACGAGGTATGGTGTTCCTCCATTGATAAGGGAGGATCCTCCGACCAGGCAAGGTGGTTAGCCTGGCGGGCCGAAGCCCGACGATTGATGTTGGACATTCGTATATGTGTTAGAATCGTTGTAAACTTTCATAGTGCGATTCAGGGTTTGTTTTTGTAATTTCACTCGGATAGATGGCGCTTTACTTTTTGCCATGTTGCGTGTAGTTGTCGCTACACAGGCGTGATGCTATGTTATGTTAAGTTCAAAATAATAAATAAGGTAAAATAAATTACCACTGGATTAGGTTATCAAGATTTCACAACGCAACTTAAAAAATAGTTGACATAGTTACTTATAAAAGGTTAAGAACCTTCAAAAACCTGCGCCTTAAAATTTTAAGAAACTCATATGTTTTGGAAATATGTAGACATTTGCACATTGGTTCTCTAAGAATTTTCTTTCCACATATCTCCCTGTGAGGAGATTTAAAAAATCTCAACATTACATAATAACATAGCATCACGCCTGTATTCCCCGAAGGCTTAGGCAGAAGTGTAATATGTATGTGTACTATTCTACACCCACATTTCGCCGATCCCGTTATTGAGTCCCATGTAATAAGGGCGAGCCTATTGACACCGGAGGACGGGCAGCGGCGTCCTCTCACTAATCGGTGAGCCACTGCGATCCCCAAGCCGCCTGCCAAGCGTGGGGATTATGGCAAACCCCCCCTTGAGGGAGGCCTTCGTTCAGCAGTGGACGATGAATGAATATTGCCATTTACCGGGCACAGTGAGAATTTTCATGCAGAAAACCCAGTAACACTTTGCACAACCCGGGAATTGAACCCAGGACTTCGTGCTCAGCAGCCGTGCTTGCGGCCACTAAACCTATGAGGCAGTCACGAACCTCCTTACAACGAATAACTGAGTACCAAAGGTCGTTAACCCTTTAAATTTAGTTACCGCAGAGAAACTATTTAAGTAATAAAATCTGTGGTTACTTATGTAATATTGATCAGTGGTCTCCCTGGATTTAGCTTTCTAGCTTGGGTACTCGTTGGACTTTAAAGGTAGTAGTGCCAGTACCATTCTCGAAGTATCGGAAACATACTATGTTGGAGATCCTAAAGGGTGTCAACAGCTTCCAGAGCCGCTGCAGCTTTTTATAAAAACATTTATTAATTTAATAAACCAAGTACAACGACAAATATGAAGTATAACATATTTATGTTTACTCAGAAAGACTGTTTAAGTTGGCAGATACGTAGAAAGAGAGGGAAAGATTCCTTTTCTGTTCCATTCTTTGCGGCACTCCCGCGCAACTGTTGCGTAGTATAGTTCTCGTCATAACTTCACCATCCACTGGGCCATCTTTAAGCACGTGGCATTAGCCCGCATCCGTGCTCTAAGACAACTAGTTTAAAAATCTTTTAAGGCTACCAAAGTGTTGTCGTGAGCGACGGCCACTATAAGTGTTGGTTTGTGTGAGGCGACCGTAACCGATGACTCACTTTCGGTGTAATACTAATGAAACGAATCGTGCACACTAGACTGTGTTGTTGCTCTCTCAGTTACGTGTTGATATTGCTTGTGGATAGCCGCGCCATTTTGTTTTTTAAATAACTTTACTTTTTATTGTGTTCCCGTGTTTTTTAGGTAAGTGTTAATCTTTTAACTTGATTGTTTTTATAGCATTATTTAAATATGCATTATCATTGTCTATAATATTAACATTACGTATATATGGTGAAGTTTACGGAAGTATTCGAAATTATTGAAGAACTCCGCAATTCTCAAGGCATCGTACGTATGTATAGTGTAATTTAATATTAAGAAGTAGCAAAGTAGGTAGTTTTGAGAATGTGCGATTCGTAGTGAAAGCGTTTTAATAACAAAAGGGTGTTGACATTTCAAATGTTGTTTTCACAGTAATGTGTTATTTTGCATTCTATCTTTACGTCAGTCACAATTAATATGGTTCAAAGTGTAGATAAATAATTGATCAGAGAGTCGCCTTATTAAGTAATTAAGGATCGACTTCACTAGCAGTAATTATTATTTAGTCTGTAATACAGTAACGTGAGAGATGTTTTTTATAACATGTAAAACTGATTAATTGGATACCATTATTTTGAAATGAGTATCTATGCTGTTTCTTTATAAGGTCAACTCACATTGGAACCGTGTAACCAATCTCCATTTTTAAGTAGGTACCTGCATAGATCCATTTAAATTAAAAAAGTTGACTTTTTTGCTTAAGTTGTAGTACCTAGCTGTGAGCGATATTCTAGGTTAAATGCGGTAAATCTTTTGGTTCTTTTTCTATCAGATAAATCACATTTATATCCTGGAATGTGTGTGTCCAATATTGAACTAACCCCATTTTTTTAATTATCTCCACCTTTACCCGGAACAATTATCGGTAGATCAGAAATATTTGTTCTGAGTGGGATCGAAGTGAGTTACCGTCAGCCATTGCTCTAACCAGTCGTCATTTTGATGTCTTGACGTTTCTCTGATATGACTACGACTAATAACGTATTAGTTATATGACTCAAGTGTCATAAAAAAATAGTGTATAAGTGCATAATCTATTCATATATACAAATAAATAAAATGGAAGTGTCTGTTTGTAATGTCAAATATCAAAATAACAGCTTTTTACTAAACGCATACGAAAGTATATACGGTACTAATAACAAATAAATGATTTATTTGTTTGTCCGTCTGTTTGTTCCGGCTAATCTCCGAAACGGTTGGACCGATTTTGACGGTCCTTTCATTGGGTTTAGAGCTAATAATATAAGGAATAAAGTAGTCTACTTTTATATTAGAGAGAGAATTAGGGTTCCGCGCAGAAAAAATGCACGGGTTTGTAATCCACGCGGGTGAAACCGCAGGTGGAAGGTAGTACATATAATAAATACACTTACCACTCACCAGGGTGCCATGGAATTTCAACAACCTTTTGGGGTAGAAGTGTTTGTGTGTTAGGTATACATAATACTATGTACAAACTACTGTCTGAGTTAGTATTCTTTATTATAATATCATCAAAGTAAGTAGAACAAAGAGATATTATAAATCTAAGGTACAAATCGCGGTCTTATTCCTGAAAGCATAAGCTCGATAAGTTGAACAGTCTTATTCGTAAAAAAAAGTTGTATTATTTAAACTGCCTTATTGATCTAGTGGTCGCAGGCACAACTGCTGAGCGTATAGTACCGGGTTCAAACCCCGAGTCGGGCAAAATTTTATCGTATTTTGCTGCTAAAAGATTTTCAGTAGCAGCTCGGAGTTTAAAATTGTGCTTGGTCGTCCCTCATTATATTGGATATAACAGCATAACGAAATACAGGTGTACAATTTAAAAGTACGTCTCTGCCTAACTGCTCGGGCAATACAAGCGTAATGCTATGAAGAAAATTTAATTTGACTAAGCAATACAATACCTATAATGTTGTATCCTAATAATATAAAGTTTTTATCATCCGCTTTAAACATAAATTATTTTATATGTAAATGTATGGAACCAGTTGTGAATGATTGCGTTATAACGATCAAACCAGTTCAATATTGCGTCACATTAATATTAACGGAGAGGAAACTGTGTTATTCGGGATTCTATTCTATAAATAATTTAAATTCAGCCCATTACTGTCTTCCACTGCTGGGCAAGGGCCTCTTCTCAAATTGAGAAGGGTAAGGCCTTAGTCCACTACGCTGGCCTGGTGCGGGCTAGCGAACTACACACACCATCAAGAATTTTATGGAGCCCTCTCAGGTGTGCAAGTTTCCTCACGATGTTATCCTTCACCGTTAACGAAAATGATAATCAAATTCTGATCCGCACATGATTCCGAAAAGTCAGAGGTGCGGGCTGGGCCTCTGGCATGGAAGGCAAGCGTTCAACCACTAGGCTATCACTGCTTATTATTATTAAGCTATTCTATTATATGTGTAACACATTCTTCTTTTTATATTTTAGGCTCGAGCTATCACATGGGAATCGCTCATGCCGTAGTGGAAAGATTAGCCAGTCAGCATTGGTGGTACCAAGGCTGACTACCCAGGGCAAGCCAGACGATCTCATATTTCGTCACCACTGGAGAGAGAGAAGATATAAAACGCCATTTCATAGAAAATAACTGTCTAGATACATAGTAGTACAAATCTCTTTTTTCCTCTTTTACACAAGTGGTGTAGGTACCTACCTACTTGCCTGCCATCCATTATATACTTTAGAATTTACAGCAGGTAATAAACATCATTATTGATTATAATATTTATGCTTTCATATGAGTCTGCTCAAATAACCCACAATCTAAACTCACGACCTCTCGTTTGAGAGGCCCATTTTCTTAGACTGCTCTACTGTATGAGGGTTTGCAAGAATATAAAGAATTAATATGATTTATTAAACACTAGGCCGCCCCGGCTTCGCACGGGTAGCAGAGCATTATACGTCCACATATTTTTTCTTCTAAAACGTTGGTCTTATTTAATTTAATAAGGATATATTTTAATAAAGATATACCAATAAGTCTATTGGTTTCCACTGCGCATGCCAGTAAAGCTTTCAGTCGGCATGATTTCAGCCTATTTACACAAAACTGTAATGAATTATACACCTAAATCTTCCTCATGAATCACCCCGTCCATTGGTGAAAACCGCATGAAAATCCGTTCCATTGTTTTTGTTCAATTGTTTTTATTACGTTTAGACAGACAGACACGGCAGGGGGACTTTGTTTTATAATATATAGTGATTATATATTATATCGACGGTGAAGTGTATATATAATAAATAACAATTTAGCGATTTTCATTTTATCGTACAAAAAAAGGGTTATGTCAGAGGGTTATCACCCTTTTTTATAGCAATTACATAATTAGGGCAATTACCCTTTCTATGTACGATAATGCTATAAAACGAAAATCGCCAAAATATTAGTTATTATATGTATATTGATACACCGTCCATAAATATGTTTATAAAAAGCAATCCAGTACGAAAAACACCAGACGGCATTTATGAAACCGGTTGGTTGTTTATTAACGCAGAACTATTTTAAGATTAAAATTACTTATCATAATTATAATTACTAGGACTATGGCGATATCACCATATATCCATATATGTAATTATAAAAGTAGATATGTACAGTGCGAAACAAAATTTGAACCCGCCCAGTGATTCAAATGAGACAATAGAAAATCTATTGTGTCTCGTAACTGGGCGCCGCGAGTCCCTTAAAGAATTAACACGATTTTATACCAATATTTGTTTCATTCGGGAATTGAATCCGCGACACGTAGTCACGACATCGCTCCCTGCGCCAATCGTGTCGTGTCGACGATTATTCAGAAACCGTTTTTCGTACATCAGTAACAGGATGTGTTATATCAGTCTGTGTGATAATTTATACAAACAATTATGTGTAAAAATATACAATGTATAAACATATACTGTATAAATTGCATCTAAATAGTGATGTTTTGTTTGTTAAAAATAGACTTAATACCTATAACCTTTAGAAGTTTGAATGTGATTATATTTAATGCTATTCATTAAGCGAAGCGAATTGAATTCGGGTAAGCCGGCACTGTGAAAATTACATGAACTCACATAAACATAGCATCAAGTCTGTATTCCCCGAAGCGTTAGGCATTGATGTAATTTTTGTATACCTACCCACTTTTTACCGATGCCGTTATTGAGTCCTATGTAATAGGCAGGGAGCCTATTTCCATCTACCAGGCACAATTCCAAGCTATGTCCTGCTACCGAGAATTTCAGAAAATCCCCATAGCACTTTGCTCCAATTGAACGCAAGACCTCATACACAGCAGCTGCGCATGCGATCACTAGATCAATGTTGGTTAATAAGCCTAGGTACTTATGTATAAGAGCAAAATTATGTTTATTGTTTTTTTTCCTTTCATATGAAAAAAGAAATACAGGGATTTCCACAAGTTATTATTTAACTAAGTAATATAGATTTGAGTGTTTCGAAATAGTTGATACTTAGATACGTACCTAATATGTTACCACTAAATGTATTTTAACGGCTGTATAATAATAGGTAATAGCGAGGTGATGACTCTTAATTGCCTCTTACCTATAAAGTCACATGAGATTTTGATAAGACTGTTGACGCAGTTGAAATTGTTCAAATAATAGACAATAATGAGATGCACCTTTATCTTATCCAAAGATTTAATTGTGCCTAGCCTTTTGTGCTCATATCTTTATCATTTTACCAACTACATTGGGGTCGGCTCCATTGGGGTCGGCTCCCAGTCTAACCGGTTGCGGCTGAATATCAGTTTTTTACACGGGGAGACTGCCATCGAACCTCTACCACCCATTTACAGATACTTGTTTAGACGTCATTTTTGTGTCATATAATGTATTGGCTGACGGTGAAATTACTGTGGCGTGGCTATCGCATTGCTGTCACTTTTTTACGTAATGGGCTAGATGACTGCATCAAACATAAATTCTGAAATCTTGTTTGTAAATAGTATTCCTTCTAAAAACTCAGTAAAACTAACTCTCTTGCGTATCTTTGATGTTTTCAATTTTTAATTCATCAAAATGACACAATAAGTATATCAACGGCAATGAAAAACTATGACATCACGCCTTGCTATTCCAAACATTTTTAGAACAAAATGTAGTTTTTGGCAGTTCATAAAAAGCAACTCGAATGACTAGTAGTCATCTACCGGAGTGGTTGTTGAGTTGTTATCGCTTTTTTGACGTAATTAAGCTGCCGGTATCAACTGTCTAACGTGCTGTCCGAGGCACGGAGGGGTTCAAATACATACATTCATAAAGAAACTACGGAATGCCACCTACTACGATCCTTATATAACCCGTTTGCTTCATCTACATTCACGGAGGGGTTTCGATATATGAAAATCAGTTACCCGTCCAAGGACTGACCGTAGCGAGCGCTGTTTAATCTTGCAGATCGACTGTTTTTGACCAAACTGCTAGTTATTAATTTTACTTTAATTCAACTTGTTTGGAATAATTATTTTTGAAATTTATCCTTTTATATCAAGGCTGTGGTTTTGGTACGTCATTACGGATGGTAATTATAAAGGTGTTTTTTCTATCTTCCTTCCTTAAAAGTCACTCTACTTGTAAGTACGAGTACTAACATAGCTCTGAAATCCGACTTGTTTAAGACTAGTATGACTAATTGACCATTCTGTTACTTTTTCTGGCTACAATTATTCAGGCCAGCAACACCAACTCTTTTGTAAAACCATATTCAGTGTTTTTACTGCCGATAAGCTGTCTCTTTTGGTCGATCAGTGAGGTTAAACACCGCTTGCCGCGGTCAGTCCTTGGATGGGTGACCATATTTTACACATCGAGACCCCTCCGTGCCTCAGAAAGCACGCTAAGCAGTTGGTCCCAGGTGTTATATGAAGACCTATGACAGTCGTTACGGGTGTCAGGAGCCCAAAAAGTCTGGCAACCAGTCTAAACTGAGAGTATCAGTATCTCCCAGTAATTGGGTAGCGGAGGTCTGATGGCTGTCGCTCCGTGTAAAATACTGATACTCAGCCCCAACCGGTTAGATGTAATTGGGAAAAGGCTAGGCAGATAATAATGGACTGCGCTTATAAGTTCTCAAATTTAAGTCACTAAAACTGTGGTGTAGAGAACAGACCTTCTAGATGATATTGTCGTACGACATTATCAAGTCTAATAGAGGATTAATTAACAGACCTGTTTTTGTAAGACTAAGAATAGTCTGGATTATTGTCTTCTCAAGCTGTTACGAGGCCAACTGCCGGGACGTACTTTTATTTGGGGAAGATTGATGTCATTACAAAACATAGCAGCACGCCTATATTCTTCGAAGTGGAGGATATGTATCTTGGAGAATATATATTTGAAAACCCACATTTCACTTGCCGTTATTGAGTTCCAAGAAATAGGGAGCGGGCCTCCTGCCATGTAACGGTCAAACTCCCGGCTGCTAATGATGATATCCATGGATTCCATTTCCATGAATGGATCCCAGGACCACTAGACCAATGATTGATGTAATTGTGATATTTTCATCTGATTGAAACTTTTATTTACAGAAATAAAAAATGAATATCGTACCGGTTGGACCCACGTCTACAACGATCACGTGCCCGTCGTGCAGAGCGACCGTATCCACGAGGGTTGACAGGAAATCCACCACAAAGACCCACCTTGTGGCACTCGCGTTATGTTTGTTCTTGTGAGTATCATTCTATTACTCAAACATCGTCGTCGCACACTGAAGCAGTTCAGCGCTGGAGGCACTATTATTCCAAAAGAAAAGTTAAGCTAGCATGCATTAGTTTTTGTATGTGACCCACGCCAGATGTTAAACTTAAACAATTTAACTTAAAATTATTTTAGTAATGAACCAACAATATATTTTTAAATAAAGATCGATTTAATGTATACCTGATTTTTGGATAATAATGATAGTACCTAATATTTGTGTTTCCTACGTGTTTTATTTAATTTACATACACACTGTACATTTATTTTGTACACCTATGTTGTTTTAGACCAGCACAAATTTCAAGTGTCTGAAAACTACCTACTTTTATCGTTAAACTAATATTAATTTGATAACATTATGTATTATGTACCGTAGTGCAATAGTTTCAAGCAAAGAAGTAAGCTAAACAAATTAATGAAGGTATTTAAGCATATGGCAGCGTTGTTTGCTTATCGCTGATCTTATAAATTCAAACAAAAACTTTTTTTTTCCATCTATGTTAGGGTCGGCTTCCATTCTTTGGGTTGCGGCTCAATATTTTAAATAAAGCGACTGCCATCTGACCTCCTCCACCCAGTTACTGGGACACATTCATATTTTAAGGTTGGACTGATTGTCACATGTTTTGGGCTGCTGACACCCGTAACGACTGCCATACGTCTACATAATTATGAAACCCTGGACCAACAGCTTACCGTGCTTTCCGAGGCACGGAGGGGTCTCGATGGGTGAAAACTGGTCACCTATCCGAGGACTGACCGCGGCATGTGCTGCTTACTTAACTATTCATTACTACATTTCAAACGTAAAACAACATTAAACAACTCTTTAACTAAATGTTATATCCTATTTATCACCAAGTTAACAAGGGACACAAAATGATAACAATATTACTAATTCGACACAGGATAATAGTACCTACCAAAACGTCAGTTTTTATACCTATATAGATTTTAAGAGGAATAACTACTGTAATTTATTATAATTTCAAATGCCTACGAACAAGTTCATGACGTGCTGGCATATACGTAGGTACGTGACTATACCTAATGACGATATGTCATTATAAATACGGTGTTAGTAGAACCAATGTTGTCCTTGGTATTACAATTAGAATGACTACATCAGATTGTGGACACGACACCAATGTTAGTACAACATCGATTTTGATGAGAATTACCTTTTTTTATAGGACATTCTCAAATGAACTTATACCGCGTTAACAAAATGCGCGTTTAATTCTTGTCATCTGAACCTAAATTATTGCTCTAATTGTCCTGTGAGCGGATGCTGAGCGTGATTTTCTGAGATTGAATCCCGGGTTACGCAAAATGTTAATGGGTTCTTTACAGAAGTCCGAACTAAGACATGTGTTACGTTGTGCGCAGGAGTCGTCAAGCTGTGACACATACATATGTGTGCGGCCTCCACAGATGCCTTGTCTACTTCGTCAGCCTTAATGGCTTTGGGTTGCATTCCAGTATCAACGTCTTTGTTTGCCAGATTAACAAGCGTCATGTTTTGTTACAGGTGCTGGCCATGTGTATGCGTGCCTTACTGCATGGACTCATGCAGGAACGCTGACCACTACTGCCCCAACTGTAATAGCTACTTAGGTACCTACCAACGATAGTCCAGGAACCTCCAAGTACATATATTTGAAATAATATTAAGTAACGTGTAAGCATGTTTTTTGTACTTATCAAATGGAGTTCAAAGTGTTCCACATAGCCGTATTTCCCCTTCGAATTATTGAGATGAGTCGTTTATAAATCTAGTTTAAGAAAACACACTGTGTCAAAAACCGTGTTTGATCTGATGAATGATCATTTCAAATAAAATGGAAAAAAACACATTTTAAAAGCGTTAAAAGGAACTCTTGACCCGCACTAAAGCTGACAGTTGTCTGCGGTGTCTGTGCATTAAGTAAAATTATAAAAAGCATACCGCCTTTTCAGTTTTATTTTTTTTTCATCTATTTTTGGTTCTTTCCATATCAATTAGGTACTATTAGGTCGAACAGGGTTTTCATTATACACAGTAGAGTTGAATAATTATTCAGAGACGGTGAAAAACCGAATTAATGATTTTCTTCTAGTTGTGAATGTTTTTGGCTGCAATCTTGTTTCTGTTCTATTGTAAATGATTTACGTAATTTTGTATAGTCTGTCACTACCGAGAACTTCAACAGTCTAAAATAGTCTTTAATATTCTTCATTATGATTCCATATTTCTTTAATTTTTATCATGATATAGGTATTTAAGAGTTTCGTTTCACTTATTATTAAAAGCATGTTCTAATATTCTTTGTGGCTAGCTCGCTTGATTTGTCGAATTTAATAGCATACATCATTATATCATCAAGTTAATTGTAAATGTAATTTTATAAATGGTATTGATAATAAATTACAAGTATTCTATTATCTTGAGTATTTCTGTAAGTTACTTGAAGGTTATTATTTTGAGTGAAATGTTTGAAGCTTGCCAATGAAGTGATTCTTGTTGAATTTTATGCATGCGTGATATGTAGGACACGATATTGTCAACTATTTGTCACATAACCCACTCAAGCTACTCGCATAAAAACTGACCGTCTGTTATGACGTCATAGCAAAGCAATACTTGCTAAACATCAGTGTACCTATTATGTTATGTTATTATTTATCACACATTACAATAATTGCACAATAAAAATATAGTTCAGAGAATCAATATATAAGAAAATAAAATATTTCGCTAGGGAAAGTATTACAAGCAGATATTGAATAATTATTGTAATTTTGTTTTTTAATAAATTTTTGTGATCAATTTTTTACGTTTTATTTCATGACAATCTCCCCAAAGATTTTATTTTGTTTCCGAAAGTTCATTAAGACACATGCAGTGTCCAGCAATGAGACAAAATAGGTTTTCTATTATTTTATTTGCATTGGACTGGTTAACTGATTTCTGATTCAGGATTTCTGCCGTAGCTGGCATATAATATAGAAAATTTAATATAACTTTATTATTTAATTATATATGGAAATTCTGAGCAGCAGCACGGAGTCTGGATTTATGCCCGGTAGATAGGTATAGACAGGCCCCCTATTACATGGGATTCAATAACGGTATCAGTGAAATGTGGGTGTACAATAGTACATCTCTGCCGAACCCCTTTCGGAAAACAGGCGTGATGCTATGTTATGTTATATAGCTATGAGCCCCCTATATTATTCAACTAACAGTAAAATTCGAAATAATTTGATCAAAACTTATGAAGTTGTTACAAATGTCCGGAGGAATTATGTGTAGGAGGAGTAGGTACGTTTTTATGATTTTGTTACATGACTTTGATGGCAGATCAAAAACAGACATTGCATCACGCCTGTATTCTCCAAAGGAGTAGGCAGAGGGGTGCTATTGTACCCCCAAATTTCACCCATGAACATAAACAGTTAAACAATTAAAAGCTGAATGATTTATCGATCTAGACTGCCTTATTGGTTTAGTGGTTGCAAGCGTGACTGCTGAGCGTGAGATCCTGGGTTCGATTCCCGGGTCGGGCAAAGCGTTATTGGATTTTTTGGTAGCAGCACGGACTCTGGAACTGTGCCCGGTAAATGACAATAGGCTCGCCCCCTATTACCTGCAGCATAGGCGAAATATGGGTGGATTCCTCTGCCTAACCCTTCGGCGAATAAAGGCGTGATGCTAAGTTAAAAACTGAGTGAAGCCTCAAATTTGCCTGCCTGACCCTTACTGAAATATATTTATTGTTATGTGAAGAATATTATATATTCAGGCGTCACATCACACAATAGAGTTAAACATGATCTATTTTTTTTATACTTTATAACTTGTTTTTACAAGCTAATATCGTTTGTGCATAAATATAAAAGTTTTTTTTTATGAATACGTGACACCACGAAGTCGGCCGCATTGACGGTGGTTCCGCAATAAACTGACTCAAGTGCTTCCGCACATAAAAATATCTGTCACGCGCCTCCGCGTCCGGCCGCGGCGTGGCGCTAGTGGCGCAGCGGAACAACTAGGTTTATGTTAACGATTGAGAGACTAGGGCTGACAGAGTTTTAGTATAAGGGATCTGTATAATAATATATGAAAATAATGCGTGCATGTCTACGATATGAGTTCGAGAGATGATCGAGGTCGGAAAACTTCTACTAGACCCACCAGAACTATATTAAGAACTAGCGCACCGACTCAAACACATAAAACATTTCATCAAAGTCGGTTCAGCCGTTTAGAAGTTCAGTGACATTCACACGTAAATAAGAATAAGATTCTTCTGTACCTACATGTGTCACGTCCGTGGATGGTTTCGATTCACAATTGGACCCGTTAGGTGGCGCTGCGATCGAGTACTAGGAATTTTAATTTGTGGGGCAGGACAACCTCTGTCGGGTCCGCAGGTAAAATATATAATATATATATAATTCGAGCACAGCCACGCCTGTGGGGTTGGAAATTTAGAACAATTTTCTGTAGCATCACGGAATTTAAATTTTGTTTGTTTCGTGCATAGCACGCTTACCCACTACATCAATACTGTGCATTCTGTGAACTGTCAAGCCGGCCGAACTGTCAATTGATGGCCGGCCTGGTCTTTTCAGTGACTCCTAGCCACTGTGACTAATGCCTCATTAGTTTTTACGTCACAAGCACGGCTACTGATCGTGAGATCCTGGTATCAATGCCCAGGATGGACAAAGAATTACAGGATTTTTCTGTGACTCAGTAGCAGCCCAGGGTTTGGAATCGTGACCGGTAAATGGCGATAGGTTCGACCCGTGTTTCATGGGACTTAATAACAGCATTGGCGAATTGTGGATATACAATACACCTCAGCGGAACCCTTCGGGGAATATGTGAATAAAAGTGCTCGCATCTTGTTTAAAGATATTGCAAAGCGATTAGTCGACTCTACGCGTGACCAGAAGGCTGGATTATTCTTTGGTCAAAGAATCAGCATTGCCATACAGCGTGGCAATGCTGCCAGTCTTCTGGGAACAATGCCGGTTGACAGCGATGCGGAGGAGTATTTTGACGCGTAGGTAATATTTTTATATTTTTTACATCTTTAATCTGTTTAGTGTTTTAGTAGTTAGTAATAATAAGTAGGGTGAATAAAATAGGTAATTTTTTTTTAAACAATTACAAAATCAACAAAACACTCAATAAGAGTAAAAATGCGAAGTTGGTCCTTAAACCACCGTAACCGTACAGTCAGCATCAAAAAGATGTATACACGTAGCGAAATTCAAAAACTTTTTAGAGGAAATAATGATTGAAATCTTGACCAATTTCATAAATAAAAAATAAAAATAAATAAATGAAATAAAATAGGGTTATTTCAGTAACTTAACATTAAATTATAAATAATATCTGCGGATACATAAAAATACAGGGTCATTTAAATTTTATGATTTTAACCAATACCTTTCCTAGAATAAGCGTTTGAATTTCGCCACGTGTATATATCTTTTTGATGCTGACTGTACAGCGCCCATAACTAACGTAATTGTGAACACAGATGGACACAGGGATGTTCAACTTGCTAAAATCATCTCCATAGTCTAGCACATGGGCCATCTCGCCTTTGAACTGGCAATAATTAAATTGCGTCCTTGCTAGCCAAGTTTGGGCGTACTGCACTTGAATGGGCAAACTTTATCGGTAACCGACTTAAGATCTGTGTAAGATGTATGGTTCAGTAATGTATTAATAGTTTCGTAAAGCTTGCAAGACTTTGTGAGTTTGACAGCAAATTTTGCTATTCAAGAGATATTATGTTTATGATTTTTATATACATATGTATATTAGGTATAACAGAAACACAAATATTCACAAAAACAAATATTTGTTCGGTTCGGGAATTGAATTTGTGACCACGTAGATCAACTTTCGCTTTCTTAACCACGGTGCCAACCATGTCGTTAAAATTATTTTATACTAGCTTCTGCCCGCGGCTCCGTCCGCCTTTTCCCGGGATCAAATGTAGCTTATGTGCTATTTCAGACTATAATCTATCCCTGTGCCAAATTTCATCCAGATCTGTTCAGCCATTTTTGCGTGAAAGAGTAACAAACATACATACATCTGTCCATCCTCACAAACTTTCGCAATTATATTTATAGTAGGATAGGATAGGATCAATGGCGTGCGGTGCATAAAGACAAAAAGACACTGCCTACCCTACATAACTCAGATAAATATTTATTTATTACAAGATAAGATATTTGAGGTTGCAAATCACATACATCATTATTTAATCGACAAGACGACGAACCAATACCAACATGCAGTAGGTATTATTGGTAAGTAAGCTTTTAAAATTGTCTGCCCACCCTGTCTAAAAACTCTGTGCACGCCGCTAGATAGGATAGGATGGTAGGCTATTGGTATAGTTCTGAGAACAAACAATCTTCTTAGATCTAAAATCTAATGGTAAAACCTATCTTACAAAATTCCACCGTATAAATTTTTAAGTTTGAACATTATTGAGGTTCTTTTCAAAGAATTTGTCAAAGAGTATATAGGTACCTCTGTGGTCATTGCAAATATTTTATTTTTAATTTTGTTCTATTACGTCAGTTGCGCGCGCATAAACTTAAGATTCCGCTTACTCTAAATCTATGGCTGCGAGCGACATTGATTTGACATTTGACATTGGCAGTATGAACGTAAACAAACTCACATTCGTATTTATAATATTAAGTAAGGATTCCCGTTCCCGTGGGAATACGGGGATAAAATAAAGTCTATTTTACTCGCTGATAACGTAGCTTTACATCGGTGGAAGAATTTTTTAAATCGGTTTACTAGATTAGGCGTGAAAGCGTAACAAACAAACAAACTCACTTTCACATTTATAATATTATATAGGATTAGGATTATTTAAGGAATATCCTCCAAACACATATCACTAAATAGGAACTTTTCAGTGTGCAACAATATGTTTTTGTAATTCATATCAATGTTTCCAGAATACCGGAAATAGATAATACACCACAGTCACAATATCCGATGATTTAACAATGTAATAAAATATAATCATATTCAGTATAGGTATGCAAAATAACGAATTATTTTTTTTATTATTTTATTTGTTAAAGAATATTGTTTCCATCCTTGTTCACATCCCACACTAGGATTTCTCCTATATCGTGGCTACAGTTTACAAATATACATGTCACATACACACACAACAGACTCGAAACAACTACCTGTAGATCATACAAATATTTATTCCGTGCGGGAACCCGCGATACCTAGCGCAGAAAGCTAATTACATTTACACTTACAATTACACTTAGCCACTGCGCCAACCGCCAACCGTCGTCAAAATTATCCTTGAGTGTTCATAGTTTCACATCGAAATAATTTCAAATTCTTGAATTCGTGTTTGGTATAGACTTTCGATTATAATTTAAAAGTCTACTAGGTACAGACAACGTTAAAAGTAGGGGATTAGTATGCAAAGCTTTTATTAAATAAAAACTAGCAAGTTTCATTACCTTTTGTAATTTATAATGATTGAATATCGTAACTTCATTTGTTTATTGACTCGTTCATCTACTCATTGTAATAAAGTGGGGGATTGTGATGGAGGTGCTTGGTAATGACTCTAGATGCACAGATATATAAGTGCCACTTGAGTCCGCACTGATATCAATATTTTTCTTTCTTTCGAGTAAACGCAATTAACAAAAGATTAATACATCAAGCAATGAAAATGCCCCGCAAACAATACATTTCTAACGCATCAACACGCCTATATTGCCCGAATGGTCAAGCAGAAGCTATTGTAAACCCACATTTTGCCGTTGCTGTTACGTCATTAAAATGAAAAATATTGATTTGCCAACATACAAATTACGGATCTTATTATCATATCTAATTTGTACATTGTTGTGTGTTATCAAGATAGGGAGTGCCGGATTGACCACGTAGCAAGAGTAGCAATTGCTACGGGCCTCGCGCTAATGGGGCTCCGCGTATCTAAAACCTCCGCCCAGCGTTACCCATGTTTTTTGTCTAAGGCAATCCACGTCAGACAATTGGTAACCGATTATTTTGTTGACGAAAATAAAACACTTCAAACGGTAAACGCACAACTTCTGCAAAAAGTCACTTTATACTTAAGAGCCCATAGCAGATCAAGGGCCCCTCGATAGAATTTGCTACGGGCCCCGCGGTTGCTTAGTCCGACTCTGAAGACAGGTCGTATTAACCATATAATAGATATGATGCTTAACGAGTTAGGGCAGCCCTCGATAGCACAATACCACGTATGGGTACATATAAAACACAAAGTATGTAAAGTTTGAAATAAAGGACCATTTGTTTTATCACATTCGGCGTTCTGCTGCAGTAAAACAACCAATTGTCGTGTGTGTCCCCAGTCAAAGGACACTATTTGCATTGCCTTCCGCCGGTAGATACTGCCTGATCACATGCCATCGTTCCTATCTCTAACATGGGAGTTTCAGTGGCTACCATCTATCGCATTGTAAAGAAAATTTGCATCCAGCGTTAAAGAAGGTCTTAAACTTTCTAGTCCCGATCCCTTAAGGGGTCATTGTACTCTTCATTATGAACAACTTTTACTATGGGAACAATCTTGAAATCGCGAAAAAAGTCTGACATTTAAGTCGAGTAATATTGAATTATTTGTATGGGACAGATGAGTTTTCGAGATACACTGAAATATCTCCTAAAGTATTCAAAAGTAGGTCTGTGCTCATTCTTTTCGGCTCAGCAAAAGTATTCACATATATAAGTGGAACAAATAATAATCACTAAGCGTAATATGTACTAAAAATGATGTGTGTTTGCACAATCGGCAGCTCACGATATCAGAATAGTTTGACCAGTTCGGCGTTCTTTCATAAACATGCAGACAGCTTTAAACAGATTGGAAACTGAAGCGAAATATCAGAAAGTCCAACATTGTCAGTATTGCGCAGAATCGTCGATATGAAAGCGAAGTATGCTCTGGTGGTATAAGGCATTTCCTAAATGAATGCTCGTGAGCGCTTACACGTATCAACTCTTGTTATGATAGTAAATAAAACAAATTGTTCGGCTATTTTGAGCGATAGTTAATATTGAAGGATAGTTAATATGGACATATTGAAGTATTCAGAATTTGTCGATTGCAGTTCTAAGGCCCAATTTCACCGACGATATAACAGACGGTTAATGTAAAAATCAGCCGTTTCACAAGGATTTTTGTATTGGTAAGCACCCGTTTTTATTCTATTCATCTATTCCAGTGTCGGTGAATATGGCCCTAAATGGGTAAAAAAATGACCTTATCAATTTAGTTAATTAATTTTTTTTATTTTAAATTTACATATACAACATTACGGTATATACCAATACGTTGCACAGTTCAAAATAAAAGAAATAAAAAAAAAGTAAAACCATAAACAAATCACGTGAAATAAAAAGAAAACAAACTGTACAAATATATAACACAAAATTAAACTTTACCTCTTATCCATCTCCTCACAGAATCTCAAACATACACGACACACATCCATCCATTGCATCGCAAACAAATCACAGTCTGGTGATGATGTCCGAAGGGCATTGAGGACTGTAAGCGCATGAACTAGAGGAGAGTTGGCATTATATATTATAATGCGTCATATGTGTTTTAAATTAATTTTAAAAGGAAAACGGATCATGCTTTCCTCTCTTACTTATCAAAGGTTTGGATGAGTCCCGTGCGTATGGGTTTTTCTACATTGGGAATATTATTTGAATAAAATCTGCTGCTATTTAATGCATAAAATCTCGCCTGTATTGCTCCGAAGGCTTAATCAGAGGTGTACTAACACCTACATTTCACTGATGCCGTTATTGACCCTATTGCCATCTACGGGGCACAGTTCCAGACTCCGTGCTAATGAGAAATTCTATTCATAAAAACCCAATAAGACTTTGTCCAAACAAACCCAGGACTTCATACTCCGCAGTGGCGCTTGCGACTATAAGAACGAAGAGGCAGTCATCAGATCATTCATTTTTTTCCTTTTATTTTTATTTGTAACATGTGAGCTTGATTATTATAATGTATTAGCTGGACACCGCCGCGTTGCTGCCACCGATGAAATAAATTTGCTTTTTCAAATACATTTACCGGTACGACACGCGCGCCACCTACTGTAAGTTAATTGTACTATGCCTATAACCTTCGCGCAAGTGCAAGCAATAAGTTGACTAAGTTTTATCACAATCAGATGAACGGTATGGCAGTGAATTAAATACTAACAAACAAACAATAATTGATTTTTATATATTAGTTAAATACATATATACGTAAACAATGATACAATTCCCCTTCATCGCTATAAGGAAACAGCGTGACTAGTGAAATACTTATGTATTCAGAAAACAAACATTTACTCTTCATTCAAGTGGACTATTAGTCGGAAAGATACTTTTTATCATCATCCTGTTTATTTCAAAGGGTTAAGCAGAGTTACTGTAGCGTGTACGGTGCTAATCTATTGCTATCAACGGGCACAATTCAAATATCCGATCTGCCACTGATAAATTTTAACAGTAAAACCCAATAACGCCCGACTCGGGATCGAAGTCACGACCTTACCTTTTAGAGCAAAAACGTAGTACTTTAAAACTTCGCTATAATGCACCGTGTAATCCAGTTGTTCATTAATACATTGGCAAGACAAGCATGAAAATTGCAAGGGCGCTTCCAGTAATCAAATACACTGAGTAAATACGCACTTGAGTCGAACAAACATACGTACGGTTTGCTCGGCATCTACGATATTAATACATTACTTTGATTTAGCTTTGGGATTCGCTGATTAGTTTGTGTGAGTCGCTGATACTGTTGTATGGGATTTGTGGTATGGAGGCTGTCACTTCGTTAGTATGATGGTCGGAACGCTAGTACGATTGTGTAGACAAGTCAAGTAGGTATGTATGTAAATAAGTTTTAAAATTCGTTTCCTTTTTGTTTATGGTTTTACTAGCTTCCGCTCGCGGCTTCGCCCTCGTGGTTTACGAACTCGTACATTTTTCCGGAATAAAAAGTAGCCTGTATGTTATTCCAGACTATAATCTATCTCTGTCCCTAATTTTATCCAGATTCGTTCGGCCGTTCTGGCGTGATTGAGTAACAAATATCCGTCCATCCATCCTCACAAACTTTCACATTTATAATATTAAGTAGGATTAGTAGGATGTCTTTAATAGCACGTGGTGGTATAAAAGACACATGGTTTGAAATACACAAATTATTTTGGAGTAGACAAATTTTCATTATAGCCGTTTTCAATCTACTTAAAAATATATTTTTGAAATCCTCCTGTTTTTTTTAAAATTATACCCATTTGAGAGACGGTGAACTTAGTTGATGAAAACGTTGTACTTAAACTGTCCGTTCAAGCCGTTGAACACATCTCCGTAACTATAAGTGCCCTTTCACAATGCAAGGGATCACGGCTCTCAGGCCAAGTCATTAGTGTAGGGCACTATACAGAGTTAATTACTTGCCATTTGACAGAAGTGCGTAGGACAAAGCAAACGCATTAGTGCATCGATCTACGATTAATACGCCGCGGATTGAAACGCCTTATTGAATTATGGTTCGATTAAGGTTTTAGTGAAGAGAAGTGTTTTACTGGGATCTCGATAGTGTTACTATCGTATTATCATGGCTTCGTTACTCTGTTGTGTCTGGCGAACTTAAAACAGACCACCCGTGGGTCATTCTTATCCATGGGTCTTTGACCCACGAGGGGCTTTCTCATCTGTTGGTCTTTCTCATTGGTAGGTTCTCGTCACTCGTGAGTCGTTTCTCTCACTCGTGGGTCATTCTTACTCAAGGAATCTTGCTCAGCTAAAATGCGTCTTGATTATAAGTTCATTTTTTTCAAGTAAATAAAATAACTAAAGATTAATAAAGGGCAGCTGCATTGGTCAATCGATCTATTAATTTTACTCATATCTACAGATTGTTAAATATATAGGCCTCTTTCTTTTTTACGTCATTTTAATTGCTACTTCTAAACTCGTCTTATCTCCTATAGACCCGCGATTGTCAAATGTAGTGTTTACGGCAATCGTCCTTTACATACCTTTAATTGTTCTTTGCTTGTCTATGATATCGAAAACTTATGTTTCAGTAATGGTTTTGAGTGCCCTATTTACTTGTCGAACTAACCTTGCTTTATCGTGATGAAGTGCAATTATATATTGTGATAATTATAGCATCATTTGCTTTATCATAAACAATTAATGTTATAAGTGCATTAATGCAATGCAACTTATCACTGCACCACGACTGTATTCTCCGAAGGGCTAGCCAGAGGTTTATTGCTGTATACATTTGGCTGATATCGTTATTAAGTCTGATGTACCTAATAGAAGGTGAGCCTGAAGCTACATATATATATGCGAGACTATAGTCATCTATCGAGCGCAGTTTCAAACTCTGTTACTTAGAATTTATATTCAGGAAATCCCATTAATACTCCTCACACTAAGACTGACTGTGACGGCATTGAGAAACACTGCCTAAATATCTGTACGTTTAAAAAATGGATATATTAAGATTGCACTGCGAAAACACTCTTAAACAATCTCATCTTAAAGCTAATAATTCTCCACAATTCGTTATAATATCTGCTCTAAACAGAACCGACACATAGTATCACGCCTGTATTCCTCGAAGGGTTAGGCAGAGGTATACTATTTTTAATACGAACATTTCGCCGATGCCGTTATTTAGTCCCATGCAATAGGGGGCGAGCCTATTGCCATCTACCGGAGACAGTTGCAGACTCCGTGCTGCTACTGAGAATTTCCATATAAAAAAACCTAATAACACTTCGCCCAGGGTACCAGGACCTCATGGTCAGTCGCACTTGTGACCTCTGGACAAATGAAGCAGTCTTCGTCAATCGTTAATAAAGAAAGCATACCCATTATAGGGTGTCCGCCATCATTGTTCAGGAAACTAATCAATTAGTAATCAGAGCACCAACGTATTGACTTTACAATACGTACCAGTGTACACGTATAATGTGGAGAATGTTCAACATTAATTGGTTTGCAAATCCAATTAGGTCGGCTTCGATACGCATTAGGCACGTACGGATCATTATAGATCGCTAATGACCCGATGTCTGAGGTTCAATTAATATTCTAATTTTATTTTATTAATTAACTAGATTTTGCCCGCGACTTCGTACGTGTGGAATTTAGAATCTGATATTTTTCTGCGGTAAAATGGAGCCTATATTTTAAGTTAGACCTCTAGCAATACATCTGTTAAAACTGCATTCATTTCCATACAGTAGTTTTTGCGTGATGCGTGTACAAACATACAGACAGACACAAAAATTCTAAAAACTGTTGTTTTGGCTTCTGTTGTTCTAATCAAGACCCCATATTAGTTTTTCTCCAATATCTATAATATACAGACATCGGCCTGTTATAATTTTATTATTCATTCTTCTACAAGGGGCTTATAGCTACATAACTGTCGCGCATATTGGTCGATCTGCGAGGTTAAGCAGCGCTTGCCACGATCCTTGGACGAGTCACCATTTCTCACACATCAAGACTGCACATTTGTCCCGGCAGCCTAATTACGTAAGAAAGCGACAGCAACACGACAGCCACGCGACAGCAATCTCACTGTCAGCTAATACATTATATGGCACAAAAATGAAGTTTGACAGAAGGTATCGCGCGATCTACGCCTGTCGCTACATCGGTAATTAGGCTGCCGGTGTCATTTGAAGACTTATGACAGTCGATACGTGTGTCAGCGTGTCGATACGTGTGTCAGTCTAACCTTTGAGTATCAGTGTCTCCCAGTAATTCGGAGGCGGAGGTCAGATGGCAGTCGATCTGTGTAAAATGCTGATATTCAGTCACAACCGGTTAAACTGAAAGCCCACCCCAATGTATTGACTGACAGTGAGATCGCTGTCGCGTGGCTGTCGTGTTGCTGTCGCTTTTTTACGTAATAAGGCTGCCGGTCGCGCCGTATCAGAGCAACAGTTTTATGCTTTATGGGTCCACAGTTCGAACGGCATGCGGCAAACATCTCAGTCTCATTTAAGCTGGGAGGCTTTCACAGCCACGTCACCTACCTGATTTTTGGGTGAAATATACAGCAGAATTCACTGAATGAGACTGATTGTGACGCAATGATGAATAAGTGACACCCCTAAAACTGTTAATAGACGACGCCAGACGTATAAATTGACACACGCATATGTCACGTTGAATGTTATTATTTCTTTACTTCCCTTCCTCTGACAATATCAAAGGGGAATATTTCAACAAGGCCATAAAGATCTTAATCTGTGACTGTTTTATGTTACCCTAATTCCAGCCGAAACTTCCTGATTTTGGTTAAAAGAAATTTATTTTTAGTGCTTGTAAAGTATGTGATATTCATAGAATACGTCTTACTAGGCTTTTCATTGAAAAAACTGTCTTAGTTGTTTCGTGTTTATAGGAACTGCTGTTGAGTGTGAGGATTTGGGTTTGATTCCCAGGTCAGGCTAAATTTTATTAGATTAATTTGTATGTTCGAGTTGCAAGCAATAATATACTTTTGACTACCTAACGGTATGTATTACTTTGAGTACTGTAGCATTTTTTAATACTTCATATATTAGCATAAATAGTACATTCAAAAGTAGAGCATGTGTATTAATCATGTAAATTATTGTTCTATGACGTAGCAAACCGTAGCGCACGTAGCTGGCCGTAGCACAAACAAGCGGCCACGTAGCGCTACGATAGAATAACTTGTGCTACCATCAACAAATATTGTTGTTAGCAAACCAAACAACTGGCTTGTACATGCTTTACAGCCTTTAACTTATGATTGGAAAATTAATTAAAACTCCATTCTTATTAACCCAATCTCGTTTATGTGAAAATGTTTTATTAATTTTAAATTAATTTTCTACCATACTTATACTATACATGGTGTTTTATTAAACTGGGACCAGTAAGTAGAAATAGGTCTTATGAGGTAAGAAAAGAATCACCATGGGAACTTTTTTATATAAAAGTTGTAAACTAGTATTTCTCTTGTATAGTGGGCATAGTTTACAAACATACATCTCACATACAACCGAAACAACTTTGTTTTTTTTTGTATATATTTGTAGATCATTGAAATATTTGTTCAGTGAGTGAATAGAATCCGTAACACTTAGAAAGCTAATCACTTAGCCACTGTACCAACCATGTCCATAGAATTAAATGAAGGTAAATTTTTTTGCCATTAATTAACCAACCAATTCGAATTCATTAAAAAAAAAATATATCTCCTAACATAGTATTTGCTGTAGCCGCTTTGTTTTAAAAATTCCTGGTACAGATCCAATTAAAAAAACACACTGTATACATACAATATTTTTATAACGATATGTACAACATTTTCACCTCAGTAATTCTGATTAGGGTTTATTAATTTACAATGAGTTTGTACGTCGGAATTTCCGATAATTGTACGTCTGCTTTCAAAGCTAGGTTCGAGATTCAGATTATTAATTAATATCCCTCTGTCGGCAATGCTGTAAGCAAACCTACGGAAATGTTAAATGTAATTACTGGATATCTTCGTCGTGTAAGTTATTGTTGGTTGTCAACAGTATTCTAACTTTTGACGGCACGATTGGCACACTGGTTGAGAGACCGATTGTCGCGCTACGTGTCGCGGGTTCGATTGCCGCACGGAAAAAATATTTGTATGATGTACAGATAGGTGTTTCGGGTCTGTGTCTTTGTGTATGTGAATATTTGTGTTTGTAAACGTACCCACGATACAGGATTTACTACTAGTAATAGTAGATAACTAGAGAAGTGTCATAGTACGCGTTAAGGCATCATTACTTAAATAATTGACTGCCTCTCAAGTCTAGTGGACGCAAGCGCGACGGCTTGGTCTTGGGTACGAAAAAATTTGGAATTGTGCCCGGTAGATGGCTGGACACTATCACTGGACTTTAATAACGGCATATACAATAGTACAGCTTTGCCAGAAGCTTCGGAGAACGCAGGCGTGTCGTTATATTATGTATTACAAGTCAGAAAGGTCATAAACGTTGAGTTAACTGTCACTACAAGATGTTCATAAAACCAGTTACACCCGACAGTGGAATTAAGCGCGACGCATAAAGATGGTGACCCTCTTTGATGACGTAGTAAGAATTACGACGCACTTGCCATCTAGTGCACTTCGTGTATTACACTTGGATTAATTCTATTTTTTGGAGGAATCCGCTTTTTCACCACCTACTGATAGTATCATGTTTTTACCAAAGGAAAGGTCTTTAATATAACATAATAAAGCATCACGCCTGTATTCCCCAAAGGCTTACGCAAAGGTGTATTATTGTACACCCACATTTTGTCAATGTCGTTATTGAGTCCCATGTAATAGGGGGCGAGCCTATTACCATCAACCAGTACAGTTCCAGACACCATGCTGCTACTGAGCACTTCCATACGAAAAACCCCAATAACCTTTGCTCGATACGGGAATCTAACCCAGAACCTCACGCTTAACAGGTGCGGTTGCGATCACTAGCCCAATGAGGCAGTCTTTCCATATTTTGTCCATCTTAAATGTAGTATTAACGGTGTTGCTACTAAAAGTGCAGTCAATGTTGGGGAATATTGGGCAAAAAAAAAATTGCCAAACATGCTAACTAGAAGCTCTGTAGCGACAACTACTCGCAACATGGCAAAAAGTAAAGCGCCATCTATCGCAGTGAAGCTACAACAACAAACCCTGAATCGCACTATGGAAGTTTACAACGATTCTAACACATACGAATATCCGACAGCAACTGTCAGGCTTCGGCCCGCCAGGCTAACCACCTTGCCTGGTCGGAGGATTCTCCCTTTTCAATGGAGGAATACCATACCTCGTTTCTCCATAGCTCCATCCTACACAACTATTTAGATGACAAAAACGCTTGGGATTGAGCCACTCTATAGCCTTTCTTTTTTATATACAATTTTTACCATTAATTATTATATTATTTATTTTCATTATTTTGATACTGTAATATCATTTAAAATGAAATGATTTCTTGTATATAACCGCTATACGTTGTAAATGTGAGTGATATCTAGGCTGAACGCTCTTAATTTCATTAATTCTCACGATAACTGATCCATGCTTGCACTCTGTTGCGACAGGTCAGCTCAAATAGTTATGGCACTTTCGTCAAAAGGTTATTCCACCCTATATTTGTGTCACATAAAACCTTACATAATTACAATCTGTCTGGACTTTAAAATAGACCTTGACCCCTGAGTTTGTTTCGGCGTTTCTTCTCGGGGATAGTCATAGGAAATGCCGACGCCATCTAGTTTAAAAAAGACGTGTAAAAGTGATTGAAAAATCCAAATTGCAAAATAAATAATTTCATTTCATTTCACTCTTCGAGCGTGAACTAGTAACTTATTACGATACATGCTTTTGATCGAACTAAAATCTCTTTCTAGACAAATGCTACCAATTCTAGACAGGCGCTCAAAAGTCCTCAAATACCGAAACGTCATTTAAAATGACAGTAACAAGTCTTGACATAGGCCCACGTTTTTGGTACCATTAGTGACACGGGCCGACGTGGGTACGGTGGTCACCCTAACACACCCTAATGAAAATTCTTTCGGACAAACACCCCAGTTTTAAACGGGACAGTGTTGGTTAAATCGTTGTCAGAGTTTCCAAAACTTTTGAGTACAGGGAAATTTTTGATGAACTACACCCAAATGAGTAGAGTAATGTTGGGGAATAGTTTTGTGTTAGTTTTAATATCATATTTTGGTTTTGATTACCAAGTCAGGCAAAATGTTATTGGGTATTTTTTTGTATGCAAATTCTCTATGCCGCACGTAGTATGGAACTATGACTGGTAAATGGCTCTTTGTATTAGATGGGACAAAATAACGGCATCGGCGAAATGTGAGTGTACAATAGTACGCCCGTGCCTAGCCCTTCGGTGAATACAGGCGTGACGTTAAGTATGTTCGATTTAATCCTTAAAAATAAATTAGCTTCGCATGTTATTAACTCACAAGCACCAGATGTAAAGATAAGCTAATTTAAACAAAAGTATGGCGCAACTTTTACGTTCTTATAGAAAAAGAGTTTAATTCATTAAGATTCACGCGGCGCCCGGCAAAACGAGACACAACAGACTTTGAAATGTGTCTCATTTGCATCACTTGACGTTTTAATATAATATCAGTACCACGTGGTCTTATTTTTAACCTTTCATTAGCAAGCAGATGTAAAGTCACCCTTATAGAATTGGTCGTTAAATGCCAAGGGGCTCGCGACGCCCTCTCAATCCTGGCTCGCTGACGCGGCATAGCTTGTACCACTGACGGCTCCTTAGCGTGGTGGAGTGTTTGGTATGGACATTGAGTTCAGTCGTACCATGAGTTATGAAGCCAATAGGTGCCCTTGTTTTGAAGATCTGTGGTTAGTTATAGTGCAGTACCGTAGATAGTTAAGAATATTATGAAATCAGTTGAAGAAGTTGTCGTAATTTTTAAGATTAATTTATCCTACATGATAAGTAGGTTATTAACGACACGGTTAACACAGTGGTTGGCAGATCCACTGCTGCGCTACTTGTTGCGGGTTCGATTTCCGCGAGGAACAAATATTTGTATAATCTACAGATAGTTATTTCGAGTCATGGTGTTTGTGTACATATGTGAGTATATGTGTTTGTAAATGCAGCCACGATACAGGAATCATTCGTAATGCGAGGCAAAGTTAATAAAAAAAAAACAACTTCATAGATAAGTATTAAACTAATCGGTAAAGTAAATAATTAAAAAGTAATTTCCAAGTTTTTATTCGTACATAAAAAACAAAACCTTTACACACTGATTAATTACATTTGTGACTGTACGTAAAGTCTAAGCAAAGATATCATAATTTTACTAATCAAATGTCTGATAAATTGAATATGCAGTTTACAACATTAATAAAATGGAGAACGTACTTATCTAGTCGTTTAATACAAATACATTTGAGTTGTAATTTTATATAATACCTATTTATGAATTCACTAAAGATTTGAAACGACTCATATTTTTACACAGAACCTGCGTGTATGCACGATAAGAAAATCATAAAACGCCTACAACTTTTTGAATAGCAAACAGTCCTTCTTACACGGCTCAGCAATTCATGTAGGCGTTACGAAATAAAGGTATGGGGTAAAGTAAACTAACGATAGGCAAACTTGGCTATGTCAACGCTATCAAAGGACTCACTAAACTCTGCCCACGGCTGCCGGTGACAGATAAAAACGTCGGATTTGCTACCGCGGTGTACCCGTGTCTTCGTCAGCGTATTTACTTACCCTGAAGCTGTTTGCTCCTTTACCCTTAACCTAACCTTTAGGGCAGTAATTTAAGTGACAACAGTAAAGCGATTTAAGGTACCAAAAGCTTAGGCATAAAATATGAATGTTATGTTCCTAAAAGTCCCGTATATTTAGATTTCCGCATTTTATTTTTTACATTGTCCACCCGCTGTTTATAGTCTATTAGCTTCCGCGCACGGCAACCGCGCGCGGCTTCGTCCGCGTGGTTTACGAACCCGTATATTTTTCCGGGATAAAAAGCCTATGTGTTATTCCAGTCTACGATCTATCTCTGTGCCAAATTTCATCCAGATCCGTTCAGCCGTTCTGACGTGAAAGAGTAACAAAGATCCATTAATTCATCCATCCATCCATCCTCACAGACTTTCACATTTATTAAAAGTAGGAAGTAGGATACCCTATACAAACTGGGCAAGCGTACAGGTAATTTTGTATGTGAAGATGATATTATTAACAAATTAAAAAAAAAACCGTGTATTCGATTTTACTGCTGTAGGTACACATGATCGTGAACAACTAAAATAACGCGTGTTTTTAACTTGAATTACTTTAATTTTATGATGAGTTCTCAAGCAAAATATTTTATAACGTTAAGTTAAAAACCTATCTAAACTTAAATAGAGCGTGTTATATTCGGATAGTTTCGATGAAGTAGTAACTAGTTTTCTGAAACTTCGCCATTAGGCTTGCTTGCGGATATAAACATGTTTTATGACTTTAAGATACGCATAAAATTATGAGATGATAAAAGACACTGACGAATATTATAGAACTTATTTATGTATTATGAAGTTTTGAGTTTCGGGAACATATAAACCAAAAATATTGATAGACTAATCTTGCTATCATGAAATGAAATGAAATGAAATTATTTATTTTGCAATTAGGATTTTTCAATCACTTTTACACGTCTTTTTTAAACTGAGATGGCGTCGGCATTTCCTATGACTATCCCTGAGGAGAAACGCCGAAACAAATTCAGGGGTCAAGGTCTATTTTAAAGTCCAGATAGATTGTAATGATGTACAATGTGATGTGACAAATATAGGGTGGGATAGCCTTTTGAAGAAAGTGCCATAACTATTTGAGCTAACCTGTCGCAACAGAGTGCAAGCATGGATCAAATTAAGAAGAGCGTTCAGGCTAGATCTCACTCACATTTACAATGTATAGCGGTTATATATAATGATGATGATTTTTATCTTTTCGATAACTTGGCTGCACACTAATATACATAAAAACAAGGATCAAAAAATTAAAAAAAAAAAAAATGTTCTGTATCCCTGCTCCGTTTTCCTCGTGACGCTTTAAGCTCATCACTTGTCCCACTCATGATATTGATTCTGCACTTCTCCGACACTTTACATATTGCTTATTTAGCATTATTTCATTTCGGCGTGCCGCTATTTGTCTTTCGTGTTTCGCTGATATTGTTATCGTTGTTCACTTGTTTCACGTGAGATTTGCGATTGCTGATATTGTGAACGTGATAATCTGTTGCTTTCTATTAAATCGTGATATCGAAAAAAAAAAGTTTTGATGACGTCAGTTTTTCTTTGCTGAATTGCGATGGCGGTTTTTAGATTTGGCTGGTCTGTTTCCGAGATTTTAGTCCAAATATAGGTAAGTAGTGTATTTACAATTAGAGTAATTTTACAATTAGAATAACTGACTCCAAATATTATAGTTGGGAAAAGGCTAGGCAGATGCACCATAAGACATAAAAACAGTTTCATTCCCAAAATAAAAATCGGCCTAAATCAGGAAACCAAACTTAAATCCGGCCATCGATACCGAAACAAGTTTAAACAATTCACAGTATCGAAAGAACGGAAAACTTCTCGGTCCGAGGGTTAGAAAGTGGCGTCTTACGGGGAAGGCTCAAGGGATCCCCTTGGTTCCAACACGCAAAGCCGAAACCGCGAAATCTCCGGGTCCCATCCGTCATAATTTCGGCGAAAAAGCCTACCGCCTTTAAATAACGCTCTGCCAAACACACTCGTGAATTTTTACAGCCTCAAACATAGATAGGTTTTGGTAGCGTTTTTGGACATTATTTTATATCACGGAATATGGTTATGGTCGGAGGTGATTTGTATTTACGATGTTGCACTTTCGTTCCGTTTTAAATCAAATTTCTCGGAGCCCTTTGTTGAAGGGGTTTTTTATATTTATGTTATTTATTTAGGAGAGCAAACAGATGATCATGTCTACTTAAGTATTTATGTCCTTCATCTTTGTTTTAGGGGTAAGAAGTATTTCAGGTACATGAGGTCTTGAATTAAATATGAGGACAATCGACTTCTGTTCTCATATATAACATAGTATCACACCTGTATTACCCAAAGGGTGAGGCATAAGTGTACTTTATGTACATCAATATTTTGCGGTTGTTAAGTTCCATGTAAAGAGCCAATTGATTCTCATTAAAATGACTGGTAAGCTAATTATTATTAGCATAGTTATAGCGAGTTTGTGGTACAATATCGATATAATTCGAATAGATTGTTAAACTGCGAGCTGATTGGGCCATAGTGCATGTTCTTTCATAAATTGACGGCAAGACACGGAAAGATTATGTTATAGATTATCAACAGATCTGTTCATAATTTATTATAAATTGACCCACGATTTATTATAAACTGGCGGTGTTTGGAACAGTCTGGCGACATTGGTCTTAAAGTCGCAAGCGCGCCTGCGGAGCATGAGGTCCAGGGTCAGTTTATTGGCTTTGGCTTTTCTATATGCCAATTCTCAATCGCAGCTAGCAGTTAAGAATTGCGGCCAGTAGACGACAATAGCAAGCCTTTTATTACATAGGACTCAATGTGGGTGTACAAAAATATACATGGAGTGGGTGTAATCCATGTATGATGCTCTGTTATGTTCTATTTTTATAAGTACAACAAAACTAAGGCAAATTTTACACACATGACATGGACTAAGAGATATATTTCTTCTTCTGTTGAGTCGGCACAGGCTATCTATTAAGTAAGAAGAGACAACGCTGTAGTAGAAAAATTAGCCAGTCAAGTGTTATCAAGGCTGGCTGACTGACTGACTGAGACAAACAATCTCATGTTTTATCAGTCTTGGAGGTTTTTTGTTGCACCCCATATTACACTAAAATGTTGACTGTTTAAAAATTCTGCTTTATATTTGAGTTAAATTGTAAAACAATTTTCATAATGAATGTTTTACCCTTTGTGAGAGCTCCTCCTACGTGTCTATTAAAAATGTACACACGTTTCTGTGCAAAATTAAACACTACGTTGCGTATACATATAAGGAATTACAAATGGCGATGGTCAAGAGTTGTGACGTCATGTCCACTTCAGTACCTTTTTATTTTAATGAGGAATTAAGGGCTTGGAAGATCATTCTGGATTTTGTTGGAGAAATTTTAAACACAACAGTTTAATATTCGATTTATTTTTCTATCAAAAAACCTTCGACTATCTTATCTTTCTTAGTTTCGAAGGTCTGTGAAAAATAACAAATGAGAGAAAAGATATTTTTCTTATATTACAAGTTATTCGAACACAAAAATAGATATTCGTAAAACTTTTTTAAAACTTTGTAAGAAAAAACATATCGAAAGTTAGATTTAGCAAAGAAAGAACCATCGAAAGGGACTGAACATATTATTTCGATGGAAAGAACAAACTGAAAATCAAAGAGTTCTATTAAATATTCCAAAAATTAATTCAACAGCCAGTATTTTATTTCATTCTTTTTGAAAAAGGAAACGCTCAGTTCATTTTACGTTTATGCTTAAAATTTAAATTTCGAATAACGTTTTAGCGTTTTAATCAGACACAAACATATTTCTGCCGGCCAATTCCATATATCAAAAGGTTACATTTCCCGAATTCAAGCCTCGTTTGTTCCCGTACAAATTAGAATCTGTCAAACGGTCAGTAAAGTCGCATTCATTACCGTATGCAGTCTATGGTTGTACTGCCCTCGGGTCGGATGTTTTGCAATTTTCCTTTTTGTGCTACCCTAAAAGCAAGCTTTGATGGCGGGAATTCTATGAATGGCCAGAGTGAATATTTGCCCTGCAAATTCCGATTGGTAAAGATATTATAGCGATATGATAGGATGTTTGAGGGGAGCTCGTTATGATAGTTTTTCTTTAAGTCCGCATATTTGGTATATTGGTTTTGTTCGTTGAAGTTTTCTGATCTGGCAAGGTATTTGAATTTTGGAATGCTTTGCTTTTAAAATGAAAAACTTTTTGTAAACCTTCGGTAGGTATATAAAAATTAATGTATTCTTTTATTCAAGTGGCATTTATTTTAAAGGTTACTTTTTTTAAGAATTTCAAAATTTATGTAGTACCTTGCAGTGAAATGGCAAACAATAACTTTCAAAGGAATTCTTTAAAAACAACATCACTCCAATATAATTTATGTACGTAAACAAACAAAGAGCACTCAGAGAATACAATTTATCTTAGAAACGACTGTATTAGTTGACATTAAAACCGCAACTATACCAGCAACGGACGGTAACTGAAGTTTGCAAGAAAAACTCGCATTGAACAAGTTCTACCCACATTGCTAAACTGCGCTGGAGTCATTTAGAGACTTGTTAAAGCTAGTTATTAGTTGTTTTTACTTCTTCGTTTACTTTCAAAGTAATTTTTATTGATTTTTGTGGTCTGTTACAAATAACTACATAAATATTTAATGTACGAAGAAAAAGATACTATCTGATATTTTTTCGTATAATATTGTATTTTATTTTTAAGTTTATGAGCACAAAAGAAGCATTTAGTTCTGGTTTACGTACCTAAAAGCACGTAAATTGTACGATCAAGTCGACTCGAATCGATCGAATACGACACGTAAAAGGTAAAAACAGAAAAAAATGAAATGATGAACTAATTTCAATACATTGCTTATTCTCAGTTAAATTATTATTATTGTGTGATCTTTTTTCTTTTCTTCTTACTTTCTTTTCTTTAAAAAAAAAAACATTGCCCCACACTAGGATTTCTCCTGTATCGTGGGTACAGTTTACAAACATACATGTCACATGCACAAACAACCAGACCCGAAACAACTATCTGTAGATCATACAAATATTTGTTCCGTGCGGGGATCTAACCCGCGACACGTAGCGCAGAAAGCTAATCGCTTAGCCACTGCGTCAATCGTGTCGTCGATACGATCAAAAAAACTATATCAAACTTTTTCATACAACATTCCAAATAACTCAGTTTATCTTCATTTCAGTACGTGATTACTTCATAAAACATGGAAATTGAATCCATTGAGCGCACACGCTGTAAAGACGTTAACGCGTTTGTTGAACATGCATCAATATGCATATGAAAATGAAATTCTGCCCTGGCAAGCTGTTGAAGCAGTAAATAAGATCCGGAATAAATATCCGCCGCCAACTGAACCCTGAACTTTCTGTCCTTGTTTAACTGCATAGGAGGGAAAGGGACGTAAGTATACATCCACCCAGTGTTGATGACGAACTGTGATAGTCCCTACGGCTTCCGCGAGGTAGTGATTGACAGTGCAATCGATGCACAGTGGGTTAAATGTACATTATTTGGAGCAAAATGCTGAATTTTATTCAGGCATATTGACATGATAAAGTCGTAGTTTTTTCTGAATACATCTAGCAAATATCTCGATACTATTTTCTAATCTCTGGTTGTACAAAGAGGTTGAGGGCGTGGTGGGTGCCATTTATTACATTTTTATTGAAGAATAGAAATTGTTTTATTGATATTAATAACATTTTACTACTAACAGAGTTGCTCCCTTTTTTTTCTTGATTGCCTTTCAGATTGGTTATTTTTATTTTACTTGTGTACAAAGTACCCAAAGTAATCAACATTTTATAGTTCAAAACAATAAAAGCAAAGATAACAGAAAAAAATTAAAGCTTATTTTGCAGGAAATAAAATACTGATATAATATCTTTTCTTATACTTTTTCTGTTTTTAACCACTGTGCAGCGTAACGTTGCATCGGAAATAGAAATGTTAGATTCAGTGCTACGCGTTGAGATTTGGAACTGAAAGGTTTCACGAACATTCACCATCGCAAATTTGAACAATTCTTTAGAAAAACATCGCCGATAAAATTCTTCAAGCGAACCATTTGGTCTGCTTTAAAGGCTGATAAAAAAAATAAAGTACCGCAAGTTTTCACCCATTTTGAAAAAAGAAACTTATTATATTATATATATTACTGTGAAGAAAAATAAATTTCATATCATTTTGTATTTATTTATTTTTATTTTATTTTGACAAGAGATTTTATACATAGTATAGTATTTTTAATTCCATTTAGTATGTACCTTTTTCATGTGTATGTTATAACCATATTTTTGTCCTAGAGGTCCAGACATGACCCTAATTAAAAATAAAATAAGTATAACATCACCCAACGCCTCATCGCCGATGCTGTTATTATGTCCTATGTAATAAAGGCGAGCCTGATGCCTTTTACTGGGCACAATACGAAACTCCGGGCTACTGATTTTTTTTGACAAAGTTGCTTACATTTTGGGCGTACCAGCCGCGCTTGCGACCACTAGAGGTGTGAGGTGGTCCTACTTTTTGCACTTAACCAATATTCATCAAAAGTAGTGTTAGAAAATTTACGTATAGTGCTGGGGTACTGAAGAAGATGAATGGTGCTGTCTAAACAAAACAACCATCAGTCTAACTATTACAACTAAAGTTAGAAACCTAAACTAGAGCTAAACATTTTAGCATTACCTACCTGTCCAAACTATTACCTAACTATTCCGCCTGAGTAAGACACGATCCCGAGTATTGCGGAGAACGCGTTATCATATACTAATTAATTTTATTAATATCGGTACATGACTAACCGAAATAGCTTGATCTCCTACACCCCCTCTACACTAAACAATTCTGCAAGCACGGAGAGAAATGAAGCGGAAATGTGGAGTCAAAGTTACGCTGGTCCAATGTAACAGGTGACGTTCAGTGATTTACTTGGGAACGATAAATCGGTGTGTACCTACATTGATTATAAATGTATTATAGATAGGAATTTCATATCTGTTTTAGTTATTTGTCGTGATAATTAATTTTAATGTTTCCACTGTAGTGACAAACTGGTAATATAATAGCTCTATTTACCAATAATTGTTAATTGATATGGTAATAAATAAATGATTAATGTTAATTTATTTGGAATCAGATGGCACTGAATTGCAGTCTACTTGGAGAAACTCGGTAACAGCAAAAAGTGGTTCGAACATTTTGATCAAAAATTTGTATTTTTTAATAAAAGCATTATCAAATGGTGAGGTAGCAATGTTTATAGCCTATCTTTACACTTAATTTCAGTTGCTTTTCTCGATAGCACGCAGAAATTCTATTGTAGAGATTCGTTAGAAACACAATACCTACAAATATCGCATACAATATAATGTTATGTAACAATAATTTAATATTCAAAGTCATTTTTCAAGGAGGAAATATCACAGCTTGCCACATCATCACTAGAGGGTGGAGAATTGCACGCTGCCCTCGCAACACACAACTTTGTGTGTGTTGTATGTGTTACATCAATGTACGAAAGGAGTTATTTTAGAGGTTTTGTATGTTCAAACAAAAATACAACTGTCCTATAAGATTTTGTTTTAGTTTTATGCGAATAGCACAATTTGTATTATATATATATGTAGATATGAATAGATTTCAATTAACACACAGCATCACGTCTGTATCCTCGAAGGGTCAGGCAGAGGTGTATTATTGTACACCCACATTTAGCCAATGCCGTTATTGAGACACATGTAATAGGGGGCGAGACTATTGCCATCTACCGGGTACAGTACCAGACTCCGTTTTTTTTTTTTCATACAGAAAAACCCAATAATTTTGCCCGACCCGGGAATTGTACACAGGACGTCACGCTCAGCACTAGACTAATGAGGCAGTCAATTTAAACAAAAAGAAAATATGTTCATAAAGAGTATTTTCAATTTAAAATAGACTCATTTTAACAATACTGTTACGCTACCAGACGCAAAAAAATTCGTGCTTAGGCCTACAATGATATCTTAACTAACTGTACGCTGAATCACGAATGTAAATAGCTAACGAGTTTCATGGAAACTTCTCGATCTTTACGCCAAATTCGAAAGTCTTAACAACAAAAATAATAACGTCATTTCACAGATGGCAACAAAAGTTAAACGTCTTAGTACATCAGGGAGCATCTTGCAGCGCAGGTGTCGCAGGGGAAAGTTGGTCCCCTATACCCCCGAGGGGAGACGAGGGATTTTTTGTCGATTTAGACGTAAACACCGTTTAAGACTTGCCGAGTGTTATATCCCTGTTTCGAGTGTTATATCGCAGCTACTGTATAAATTATGTTTTACGATTGCCGTCGAGTTTGGTCACGCAGTGGTATTTTTCAGGACTTCATGTGTTTCAGATCCGGCAAGATTATTTTCGCATGTCAAATATTATCAAAAGATGATTTTAAATTGTTAGTGAAAATTGAATAAGATGTAGTTTCCTAATCTACACATATATATCGTTTCAAGAATGATTATGACTATTAAATATTTTAATATAAAGCTGAAATTGGTTCTTTACCTTTAAAATGAAATGTTATCTAGCAAAAAACTCCTATTTTATTTAATGCCTATCCTATTTTATTTTATAATTATTTAATAATAACATAACATAACATCACGCTTGTATTCCCCGAAGGGTTAGGCAGAGGTGTACTGTACACCCACATTTCGCCGATACTGTTATTGAGTCCGCTATAATAGGGGGCGAGCCTATTGCCATCTATCGGGCACAGTTTCAGAGTCCGTGCTGCTACTGATAATATCCATTCAAACCCAATAACACTTTGCCCGATCCGGGAATCGAATCCAAGACCTCAGGCTCAGCAGTCGCGCTTGCGACCACTAGACCAAAGAGGCAGTCATAATTATTTAATAATCTTTTTATTTACGTATTTTATTTCTCTAATTACATCGTAAATACGCATTATTACTTGTAATATATGAAATACAACACTATAATTTGTATTTCCAAGTGAAAATAAAACGAGTGCAAAAAGCTGTAAACGCGCGTAGCACTTGCTACGGCGTAGCGCTCACGTAACAGTTTTTAAAGAGCCGAGTTAATTGTGCAATTACGTCATTAGAGGCCTTCGTAAAAAGTAAGCAGTAGAGAAGCCTTAACGAAAAAGTTCCAAGTTGCGAAGTTTAGTTAAATAGAACTTCGATTATAGTCCATTCATATATTTCGTGTTAATCTTTCTGCTAATAAAAATCTGTTTTCTAAATAATATTAATTTTCAAATATTAGGATACACGGATAACTAGAACGCATAATAGTTAACCATAGACTGGATTGGATCTTTCTCGATATAGAAACATTTAGTATAATAATGTTCTCCTGACCAAATTTCGGTCACGGTGGCCAATCTCACCGGAGATTAGCCAACTACGCAGGAGATATTATAGAGCACAAGTGTGTAAGCAAACACAGGTGCTCTCTCTATTTCTTCACTCTCATAGTCCGATGGGACGGCAATCCGACACGACCGGAGAAAGATCAGGCGCAGGACCAACGGCTTTACGTGCTTTCCGAGGCACGGTGTGTATTCACATACACAAAGACAAACACCCAGAGTCGAAACAAGTATCTGTAGATCATACAAAAATTTGTTCCGTGTGGGAATCGAACCCGCGACACGTAACTCAGCAGTCGATCTCTCAACCACTGCGCCAACCGTGCCGTCAGACATTTAGTATAGTAACTGTAAGTTGTACATATTCCCGATAACGTTAACGAACCCCCAATTATTTAGGAGGAAAGCCTTTTCCAAACTACCGAGCACATTCTCAAACTCTGCTGCTACTGAGAGTTGTCTAACATGAAACTCATTAACACTTTGCCCAGGCACAGAACCCGGCTCAACAGACAAATTTGCGATCATTAGACCAATGAGGCGGTGGAATGTTTATCTGTACCTTGAAAGTATATATTTACACCTTGATTCACTATATTAGAGTCTAACACCGGTACCTAGTTCTGACTACCTCAAAAAGATCTCTCTCATGCACAAGCATTATTGCCGAAATTAAAGGTCCCTTATAACAAGGCGTAATTGTCTGCGGGGCAAACAGTTTATCAGAGTGTATTGTCGTTTCCTACGAATATTCGACATCAGTGGCTACACAGAAAAACATAGATATAAACAGTCTAGATGGTGCATGTGCACATATAGTTATTTCATAGCATGACCCGTTTGTCCTCAAGGGTTAGGGAGAGATTTCGGTAGGTAGCAATTCCAAACTTCGTGGAATTTCCCCGACCTGGGAATTGACCCTTAACCACATACTCAGCAGCTGCACATGTAACTATTAAACCAATAAGGCAGATAACAAGAAACATTGGACTTGTAAACTAGGAAAAAATGGCTCTTGGAAAAATCCAAGATACAGCTAGAAAATGAGAGGAAATATACCTAATGTTTCTTTATAATATCGCTCTGACAAAGACTTTTCTAAAAAAAGGAGCTATCAGTAAATTTTCATTTAAGTGGTCGCAGTTTTATGATATTTCGAGCTAGTAACAACGTCCATTACTCCCGAGTAGTCTTAAAATAAACACTGGATATATAATTAAAAGATAATGAACCTCTAAACTTAATTTTATTTCAGTAATATACAATGATTGCGTAAATATTTGAATTTGCTCCCTAATTATATTTCTGAAATACTAAAATGAGTGAAGCTAGTGATTATCACCATTTTATTCAAGCCTTCTCTCCTTTTCTCTTGAACGAGTGTTGTAAGAATATGAGACGAGAATAGAAAAAACGGCGACGTTCTTTTTTCAAATTTCTAAGTCTGTTATTATTTTGACTAATACCTATTTGGAACGCATATTAAGGGCTGTCATTAACTGGGTATTGGTCTAGTGGTCGCAAGCGCAGCTGCTGAGCATGAGGTTCTGTGTTCAACTCCCAGATCGGGCAAAGCCAAAGTGTTATTGAGCTTTTGTGATCTATCTATCTATGTATATAAATAAAAATCAATTTACCACATATATGACGGAGCATCACTTGAGAACGGCTCCACCGTTTTGGCTGATTTTTTACTGTGTTCGTGTTCGTAATTGTCAGGATAAGATTATATGAAAGATTTTTTTTTGTAAAATGAGTTGTCGATTATTTAGATGTTATTTGTGTAGTTTTCAATTCTCATTTACTTCATTAGTAAATTGCACCCGTGCGAAGCCGTGGCGGGTCGCTAGTTTTTAATAAAAACCCACAGGACACAATTATCCGCTAGATGGCAATAGGCTAATCCCATCCAATATTTCTAGACCTGATCTAGTAAGTCCTAGATCTACGGTTAACAAGATTTACGCTCACGTTGGAATTACGACATGCTACCTTCACCGTGCCAGGCGTACGGCGAATAAATCAACGGGGGCCCGTTCAGCCCCATCTCGTTCGCCCCTATAAAGTCTGGCCCGTACGTGACGCGCGCCGTTTGATGGCCGCGATTCTCGCCTGAATATTTTATTTATGTTATCTGTGATTTTTTTTTGTATTGTTTGCGTATTTCTGGATACAACTGGATAACATGTTTAAGAAAGTTCTGTAAAATATTATTGTTCTCTTTACTTAAGACATCTTGTTTAACATACAAATACATAAGCAGGTGAGATATATAGAATATAGGTAACAAATATTTGTATGATCTACAGATAGTTGTTTCGGGTCTGGTTCTTCGTGTATGTGAATACACACCGTGCCTCGGAAAGCACGTAAAGCCATTGGTCCTGCGCCTGATCTCTCTCCGGTCGTGTCGGATTGCCGTCCCATCGGACCATGAGAGTGAAGGAATAGAGAGAGCACCTGTGTTTGGGCATACACTTATGCTCTATAATATCTCCTGCGTAGTTGGCTAATCTCCGGTGAGATTGGCCGCCGTGACCGAAATCGGTCAGGAGGACATTATTACATACGTAGGTAGGTATTATTATGATAACATTTAAGGTATCTAATTTAATTGTAAAGGTCTGTGGCTGCAGTAGTATTAGTTGGTCTTCGTTATATTAACTATTGTTTTATTAAATAACCTACTTTCCAAGCCCGAATGTGATTGTTCTATGTTTTGAACTAAATAAGTGAAGGGCAAAGTTCTGATACCTACACAATGAAGTTTACTTTAAAAAATGTTACGACATACTAAATAAGTAGGTACCTCGTGTAACCTCGATATTTAAGTACCTTCATCGCCTTTCTTTCCAAGTTTGTTTGTATAATGGAAAAAAAATAAGAAAAGAAATTGGTTGCAAAAATAACTGAACATTTTCCCAACGTCAATATCATTTTCCTTCCTTTTTCCCATTATATTTCCTTACATCAATAAGTTCGTATCCTGAAACAGCTCTGACGCATTAAATATTATCAAACCCAAATACTATAATAAACCGCAGAATCCCCCAAAAACGTTACCGAAATGTACATAATAAACGAGCATAATTTATTTAATCACCCTGCCTACCCTTTTAAGATGCACCGCTCATTATATTATTCAACACTTGATAATCCACTGCCCGGTACAACTTGCACTGGAGTTTTAACTCTACCTGGCCGCCATTTTGATTCCGTGCTCGAATTAATCCTGCGGCATGTCCGGCCCGCGAAAATTATTTAGACTGACGAACGCCGTAAATAAAGGATTTAGCGGGAACTCTAAACGCCCGTGTATTTAGATTTTCGCCCTCGCGACCCTTTTATTTGCTCACGTCTGATATTTTTGCATTAACGCACAATATGGCCGATTAAACTGGCGGTGTTTGAGAAGGTTTGAACACTTGGAATTTGTTTGTTGTCGAATGTCAAGGTTGGTGACCTCTGAAGGGTCGTGGCGGGTAATGACGCGGCAGTATTGGCTTTTGTTATCCTCTCGTATCGATTCATCGACGTCTGTAAGGCTATTCCTATACAGTAGATGAATAGAGTATTTTTTCATGATACACCTAAGAAAATTGTGAAAATGTATCTACATAATAGGGTATAAATAGCGGTCTTAACGCTAAAAGCATTTCTTCCAAGCAAGAAACACAAGGAAAGGAATTACTAAATAAAATAGGGTAAGATACTCTCTTTCCTGAGTCTTCTTAGGGTAGTTATCCGTGTACTAATATTAACTCATATTCAACAATAACACGACCCGGGTACGTCCTCAACCCGGGTACGTCTTAAAACTGCGGCCATACACCGGAGGACGGGCAGCAGCGTCCTCTCACTAATCGGGCAGCCACTGCGATCCCCAACCCACCTGCCAGGCGGGGAGGGGATCGCAGTGGCTTGGGGAGGCCTTCGTTCAGTAGTGGACGTATTCTGGCTGATGATGATGAACAATAACATACATATAAGAGGAGCCCGTATCTACATAGGTACCGCAGATTAGTGGATATGCGAGGTTTTCAGGTCTTTAGATGTATAACCGCTTTTCACACATAGAGACCGCTCCGTGCCTCGGAAATGTTACTCAGTTGGTCCCGTGTATCATACGAATATCTATTACGGTTGTTACGGGTCTCAGCAACCCAAAAAGTCTGATAACCAGTCTAGCCTTCTAGGAAAATTGTGATTGATTAATTCTTGCTCAAACACAATGACTACATCAATAAAACGTAAATAAAAATTGTTGATAATATCAATGGAAAAAATCCAGTTGAATTTCACGAAATATTAGCTGGTAATAAATAAAAGCGACATATTAATTCTCCGTGACACCTGCACAGAATGCAATGTTTTGCTCACTGCCCGGTGCGACCTACTTCAGATAAATGAGGATATTTTCTGTTTAAAATTCATTTAAAATTGCTGTTCTGCTCTTTTATTTGTGCCAGTTATGTGAAAGTTTCTTTAATCGTATAATACTTAAATGAGTAGAAATTTTAATAAATTCGTGACGATAATCAAGATTTTTTATTCAAACTTATTATATTGCATTACCTCCTTACAGCTAATACCTTGTGAATTGTTCAATTAAAAGTCAGTATCATCAAACATTAGTAGTAAGTAGAGCTTTTTTTTTTTGCTTTCACCTATAGAGAAAGGTAGTTATTTGCCCTTAAATTTTTGGTTTATAGTCACGAAAGTTAACTCATTGTTTTAAATCGATTATCTGGAAAATATTCTCACCACTGAGTAGACAAACTACCAAAATGTATCGCCAACGATAACCTACACAACTAACATCACTATGAATAAGTTAAGCAGCCTCCAAAAGCCTATTACATTGCCAAGAGTGACACCCATTCAGATCTCCACATTCGTCATCGCGGTACAATGTCGAAGGGAACCACGCAAAAGATTTGGTTCACTCGTGAATGGAATAGACCGGCAATCCCTTGAGCCGTCTTGTATGATGAATGATGTTGTTCTTTTCATTCGTACTTAGAAACGTGATCTTCAGCGGAATATCTCGGAATAAATAACGTTTTTCAAGCGGTGAAGGATGGTATTACATTTGTGCGTGTAGACACGAAGTTTGTTTTGAAGGATAAAAATGTTAGATAGGGAAAGAATATTTTAAAACATTAAGCGATGGACTCAAGTTAAATCCTACTACCTAAAAGCGTACTACCGTTAAGTTTATTTCGTCACAGAAAGAGTGCATCAAGTATTTAAAAAATGATATCATTATGTATTGAATATTACGGTTATGCTATTTGGGGTTTGTGCAGACTATAACATAGCATACCATAACATAGCATAGCAAATAAATGATATCTTATCTTATCTTATCATAACGTCTGTATTCCCCAAAGGGTTAGGCAGAAATGTACTATTGTACACCCACATTTCGCCGATGCCGTTATTGAGTCCCATGTAATAGAGGACGTGCCTATTGCCATCTGCAGGACACAGTTCCAGACTTCGTACTGCTATTGAGAATTTCTATACAGAAAAACCCAATAACCCGATAAGAATCTAACTCAGAAGCTCACGCTCGGCAGTCGCGCTTACGACCACTAGGCTAATCAGGCAGTCAGACTATAGTTGTAGATAAACTCATATGAAAATATAGAAGTGAGCGCACACTTGAAACAGCCTCTAATAGGCCAATGCCATGTCTAATAGGCCACAGTGTATAGGACACAGTTTTACGTCGGTAGCATGTCTCGTCTTGTGTTACTCTGAGTGCACACTCTTAGAGTACACATTCTGAAATAAACAACAAAAAACACGAAATTTATTCCAAATTTAAACTTTCTGCTCCAATTATTGCTTGATTATCCAAACAATTATGTTAACACATCGACACTCCAGCTTACAACCCTCTAAATTAATAAAAATATCCAAACACGAGAAAAATTGCTCCTGTAATTGAGAAAACCTTGGCGTCGACTTTTATTGCAGTGTTTTTAAAAAGCCCCTATAAATATCCCAGCATGATGCCCCAGCCCTCTGTGCTGTACTTAGGGCGGCATCGATTGGCTGTAATTGTATTATCTTACCCTAAGGTAGGCAAGGTGACTGTTAATCTATGGAAAATAAGGGTGCGGTGGTGTCGCCTGTTCATTTTACTTAAGGATAACGTAGCCTTAAGAGAATTACTTGAAAGTCTTTGATGTATGTACTCGTATATATACATATTATTTACGTAGGTATATACTCGTATAAGTTTTGAAAATATTATAAAGCTTAGTCATGTTAGCTTAGTCAGTGACATAAAAAAAACCTACCGAAAATTTTTGAATATAATTAATTAATAATTTGTCAACAGTCAATTATCAATCAATACTAAAGTGCAAAAAGATGCCTTAAAAATTTTTTTTTTTGCTTCATTAATGTGGTAAAAATTCACACACTCGTGTTACCTATAATGAATGCAGGGAACGAAAACAAAGTTGGTATAATCCTATTAGATGTGCCGGTGCTTTTGTCCAAGGATTTATTCGGTCGCCACTACCTCGAATAGAGTGATCATCGGCATTAGTGAGGTCCGCGGTGGGTGCTAGTGCTGTTCTTGGGTGACAATCCCGGGAAACGGCAGCAAGATGTTGTGTGCGGGACGCGGAAAAATATCACAGAAGATAATATCATTTCTGGTGGGAAAATTGCAGTCGCCTACTAGAAATGACTCTGTCTTTCTCTCAAGCTTAATTCTCTTTGGTTATTGTTTAGTCTTAAAAATAACTGTCTAATCAAAGAGGATAAATCGCTACAATATTCAAACGTTTCTTTTTATGAAATGTTTGACATCAATCAAATAATACCCAATAAACCTTTGATAATTTCTGGGGGTCAGTTTCAGTGCGGGGTTTCGCAATACGGGAAATAACATCCCGGATATTGGCGACACTTACAACACTAGTGAGGGACCAAACCGTTCGAAATAGGGTACATTAATATTCTAACTTTGTCGAACGTGTTTTGTTTTCAGTTCCTATTTGTTTTTGTTTTAATTAGTAAGCTTGTCCATGTACACACGTACGTATAGGTGTAAGCCATTAGGTAGAGGAGATTCCACGTAATTAAATTGTGTATCGCAGTACAAATAAAAGGGACTTTTGGAAATAACTTTAGATTAAAATGTTGTCGTAGGTTGATTATGGCAAAAGTTTGTTGCATAAAATACGAGTATACCTATTACGGGTTTCGTAACATTACGATATAGAAAAAAAAACTCCCTTTTTTAAGACTACATGTAAAATTGTGTTTAGCGAGCTAGTCATGAATTGGTATTTTTGATCATTATAATATCAAATATAGTCACTGGGTCGTACCTGTAACACAATTTACGGAATTTTTCTGTTAAACAATTCTCCATAGCATCCCGAATATAGAAAAGCCTATGGGGCTTAATAACGGCATGTATGAATAATGTAACTTAGTATACAAAAGAACACTGCTATTTATTTACTATTGTAAATTGTATATGTGCTATTTATTTTGACTGCAAACTTCAGCAAGTTTTGAATAGGATAAAAAACTGTTGAACCCATCCATACATTCTTCATAACAGCTATTTCCGTTCGTATTTAAAAACGACAAAAACAAAAGGTTTAAAAAGCTTTGTACACAAAACGTGGGTAAAAGAAAATCCTCTAATTGCGGCGTCGCACGGCCGGGCATTGAAGCGATAAACATGAATAATGTCGCGAGATGTCCAACACTACTGCCACAGACTTTATTTTCTCGCATTCCTCTAGGGATGTACGGGTTTAAAAAAGGAAAAAGAATTGTAAATTGGTGGATCGATTCAGATGATTCGGTACATGAAATCGAGTATATTTAATAATCATTATGCTGTAATCCTTACAGGATTAGGTTATACGATTTCTTGTGGCTAAAGAACATTATAGAGCCAGGTTATATAAGTTCTTATTGGTTTAGAATCACGAAAAAAATAGCAATAGGCTTACCACAGTCTTTATAATCAATTATTAGATAAATTCCAGATCCCAGGAGATATAATTTATCTGTTATCGATATCTGTGAATTCTAAGTTCCACCCACATCTAGGAGCCGTGGAAGCTAATGAAAATCGATTTAAAATCAGAACACAAATATCGATTCTAGATTTTAAACTGTCAACCCTATTATGTCACCTGGTTTTGCGAGATAACACTCGCAATGCGAGCGTACTCTAGCCGTTCGTAATTCACAAGACATTTTGATTCATTTTGATTAATAAGTCTTTGTAATGACAGTGAACTTGCAGGGTTAGATTGTGATTTATGGGATTACTTGTAATTTATTACGTAATGGGGGCGAATATTAAGCGGCGGAGATTATGATACTTAAGTCTTTGTTCTTGCCAAAACTTAGTAGACAGAGTAACTGGCAGATAGGTTAAATGTCACTTAGAAGTTGGTAGATCAACTATTTATGAACTTACAGAAAAATATGTAAATTATTTACAAAACGCATTAGTTCACAGTACATGTCAATCTTGTTGTACATATCAATATCAGTTCGAGTGCGCTTGCTTTGCTTTGCTTATTTCAGCAAAACAAACCGTTAATCCGTCTATAGCCTCTTGTTCAATGTACCTTTGGACATTGACTCAGCACTTGTCGCGGCTCACGCGCGGCCCAGTTAAAATAATGATTTGGTTGCATCTTACACGTTTAGGATACAAAGATATTGTACAATAGTGTGTGTTAAGAAAAAGTTTTATATAAGCTGTAACATATTGTAATAAACCATATTTGAATTTTATATTCTTGTCTCATTACCCCTCGTTGTGGCCAAGACACCTTTAGCCATCTCTGATCAGTCTCGAGAGTCTGCGGGACTGGCAGTACTCACTGCCACCCTTCCCGAATCTGGAAATCTTGTCTGAGACTATCCGTCTGTAACCTTAGGTGGCATGGTGCAGACATCCTGAACTTATTTATATATTTATTTATCAAACACTAGGTATATGATAGGTTAGGGCCATAGGGCTGTAGGGCTGTAGGGCTTATTAGGTCTTACTAGGTTCCTTAACGTATCATATATTTTCATGTATCGTCACACCCTTAACAGTATTGCGGCCTTACGTGACGTTTGTTGAGGGTGGATTTACACCTCTAAAATTCTATACCTATTAAGTACTTTAACTTTTTTTATCACCATTATCCATTTTGATGTTCATTTTAAACACAAGCTCCATTACTAAAAACAATTAAAAACTCCTTAAGCACAACTAGAAAGTGAAACAATCAATTTGCATACACAACAAACATCTTGGATGCAGCGTCCCCATTGTCCCCATCGTCCCCAACAAAAACGGTAAACTTCTAACGTTTATTTAATGGCAAGCGACTCCCGACGCAATAATCCCTGTAATTGCGAGCTTGCCTTGCATGCAGAACAGGCAGATGTTCCCAAATTAGCATTGTTTATATACAGCGACAAACGAAATTTGTTATAATTATAGTGATTTGACACGCCTCGCCTCGCTTCGCCGTTAAGGTTCGGCAATGCCTTTTGGCAAATGAATAAATATGGCAGAAGTAAGGATAAAATAAAGAAAAAAAATATCACAGCGTATATGTATTGATGTAATAAATTAATAAGGATATAAAATAGTTCTCCTTCTTTTTATTGTTCAAAAATCAGCAGGATTAAATCGATAGCTTTTGACCAGATGCCTAGACTTTAATGAAAGGATTGTAGTGCTATATTCAATCTTATAGCATTAAGGATAAAGTTACCCGTCACGTTGACCAAATGCAGGCGCACACAATACATTTTTAAACTCTTCTTCAATTTGTATTATTAAAAAATGCTGAGAGTCAGGATGCATAGTAGACACAGTTATTTAAGAATTTACATAGTGTGCTGTGCATGTATTATGTCTGATTTAAGACATTGTAATATGAAAGTTTATAAAACAATAGTAACCTCTGGCGTCATAAACATCATCCTGACAAAAAAAAAAAAACACTTTTTGTGTAGACAGGCGACTATTTTTTGCCTTCTAAAAGTCAAGTAAAGTAGATTGCCAATATCACCAAAGATATCTAGCCAATGCCATAGATGTATATGTATAATACATGAATATTTCAACACATACATACGTATGCACATGAGTGCATCGTACGCATCTATACTAGTCTGGAGTGGTACCAAACTTGACCAATCTTATTTATTAAGCCATAAATGAAGTTGTCATCCAAGCAATTTTCAAGTAAGAGCTTGCTGTTATCTTCGTGCTTAATATTAAGTATTTACGATTTGGTGCATGTCGTGCAGTTGTTTGCCAAAATGTTGTTCTTATTTATTTTTGTCGCTTATTGATATAACTAAAACTACTAAACATTTTAAAGTCGATTCAAAAACAACACAGAAAATGAAAAAATATAATATAAATTGCAGTCTTAGTGTATGAATTATTCTTGAGTTTCATTTTGTAGACATTGCGGTGTCCAAAATGTGTTATTGTGTTACTTTTAATCAACATTTAAAGTCAAAGTTTTTTTAATTTCAACTAGGCTTTTTCAGGCACTTTTAAAAAGTCGAGACTCTAGGCGCACGGTTCCAAAGGGGGTAGGTCCTATGGAGAAGAGACCGGCAAGAAATACCATGGATACTCTTTTCAAAAAATAAATAGTTAATTTACCATTAAAAATCTTAAATTAACAAGCATTATATAAGAAAAATACAAACTTATTAATACGTACATATAAAATTATAAGCTGGATCTGCATTCTGCATTTCTTTCCTTCATTTTCTTCCTTGTTGTCATTATATACGTACTTATTTTATCGTCGTATTTTGTTTGATATAGGTACACATTATGTCCACATAGCATGCCACGGCCAAAGTCATAAGTATCTGTTAAGTAAATGCTGGCGCGTTCTAATTTAAAGTCACCACCACGACCAAAACGTCCAAGCGTAGTTCTTTCAACGGTAAATAGTACAAAATTAATGAGCTTGTAATTAAACCGGTGTTTAGACAAACATGGGGACCGCTCACATCAAAGGCAAGGGATGAAGATTAAACAGGGCTGCGTCTGCGCCACGTGCCAGCATTAGTCTGCGTTGTATCGCCAATTTTATTTTGCAGCCACTAAATTTTATTTCTACCATATAACTGTAGCATAAGGTTGAAATTCTTTTGTTTTTGCGTTTGAGAAGGTGTAATTTTAACTTGGTTTATAAGGAGAGTTGACAATGCAACTAGTCTCAACTATCATGGGATTTGCCATGTAATAGGGTATCTCTTACTAGTAAGCGTTTAAAAGCAGAGATAAGGCTGTTTGCAAAGTGCCAGTGGTATTAGGTTTTTGTAATCTCGCTGTGATTTTGTCTGGGCATAAGTTTGCAAGTCACTCCTTGTGTGGATAAGGCTTATTGTCATTCATGTCGGGAGCCAAGCTATTAGTTTTGGGATGGTCCAATATCTTTAGTCTTGAGATCTTTGTTTTTAAAGTTCAATTTTTGTTAAACTAGCACAATTTCAAGTTTATCCTATCCGAAATTAATTTTAAATCAATAAAGATAATAATGCATTTATTTTATTTTGCTTTTATTATTTTCAGTTTATTTATTTAAAATGTATAAAATACAAAAAAAAAAAACACGCAGAAAATCGAAAAAGATAAAATATATTGCTTATTCATTCGTCGTCAAAACTGCTTCTATTTGGCAAAGGCACATTGTTTTTTGTGCTCGATAGCCAGATTTCCATTTACGCAATCTGCGGTAAAAGCGTGCGATATTCGATACTGTATATCAACATATTGATTTCAATTCTGTTATAAGGTTCTGTTCATTGTCGCTCCCTTGATTTGCTCCCTTGATATTAGAAGGAATCTGCATCTCTAGTTTAACCTGTCAGTGTCAAGTGATGCAAAAATGAAACACAATAAAACATCTACGGTGTCCCGTTGCTGGGCGCCGCGTGTGTATTAATGAATTAATTAATGTTGTGTGGGTAATTCCAAATATCAGAAATAACTAGTGTTAGATGAAGTCTGTATACATTATATATGGCAGGCAGGTGGTTAGCAGCGGGACTGATAAGTTCATTTCTAACGTCAGACAAAGTGTTATTGGGTTTTTCTCTACAGAAAACCTCTGTAACAACCTAGAGTTTGGTATTGTGCCTGGTAGATATTAATATGTGTGTGTGTGTATCCCATTGCCTAACCCTAGAAGCTTGAAATGTATGACGTAAATCCGATGTGCATTACTCGCAAAGAAATCCTTTAAAATTCCTTACGAATGGACAAAACCAACAAATACAAAAGGAACAGATCTGTTATAGCACAATAACCTAGATGCGTAAGCACTTAGGGATATGGCCCGAAGTAGGTCACCTCCCAAGAGGTTCGTCTCGAGATAATGCTCCAAAGACACGCGAACAATGGCCGGTGCATCGAACAGAACGCTCGCACTTGGCACGTTGTTATGTTCCACTTTTTCAATAAAGCTGAGCATTGCAGGTGGAATATTTGGAGCTTGTTCCCGGGAATCTTGGATATGAGAACGTGACGGTATCTCAGGTGGAAATTGTTTTGGAGAGAATACTATTTTCATTGCGCACTTGAACGGAGCTTACATAATTGTATATAAGCTGTGGCAAATTCTCATTAAAGCACCACTATGAATTTAATATCTAAAAGTTACTGATCCATATCGGTTTATGAATTTTCTGGGCAGAAATTCTTTGAAGTCTATGGGGTTGTTGGATAGACTAATCGACATAGTCACCACAGAATATAAACTTCTATATTCCCCTCTTTCATTCCAAAACAGGTCTAAAATTCCTATCAAAATTTTACATATTTTCTATCCGCTTTTATGGACCTTAATCTCTTTTAATCCTTCCATGCTGCATATTATGAATGTATTACTGAACATACGTATTTTCCGATTTAGTATTCAAGTCAGGTCATTTTGCGTGCACCTCTGTCTGCCGGTTCCGAAAGCCCGATTATATTAATCCTACGTGCGTTTTGTGTCGTCCGAAAACGCTTTGGTGGACTCTCATTTGAATGCAGCGTTCTGATTGGACGGTTTTCAATGCGTATGTTTTTAATTAAGTAATTAGTTGAATGACGTAATGGCGGACTGCAGAGGTATTTTTAGTTGAATTAGTTTGAACTATATTGATGGTAGTGGAGTCGTGGAATTTGTAATTAATTAGACTATTTATCTGTTGCAGGTTTTATTTGGACAAGTAGGTGGTGGTGAAAAAAATACTTGAGAAAGTTTGTTACTTCCAAAGCGATTTTTTTTTAAATTTTGATGTAGGTAATTATTGATGAAGTATGAACAATTATTGTTCTTATACATACCTAAACCTTACCTATTATAAGAGATTAATTATAGATATATTATATATACGTACCAGTAACATAAGTCTTAAAGTTATGGAATTACGCTATTTTTACATTCAAAATAATTAAAACATTCCTAACTATGATATGATTTAAAAAATCCCCTTCAGATACTTTTGACTAACAATGCTTGAAAAAATTAAAAGTCAAGTGGATAAAAAAAAACATTTCCCGTATTGAATATCTGACCTCGCCGACTCTACCAGCGGATCCGAATCAATGAAAAAAAAAAATCTGAATAGTAATCACTGTCCGTATGAAAAGTTCCTATTCATCGCGGAGTTAACGTTCAACTAAGTTTCATTCCACTCTTTTTACGCAGCCCGATCGAATTCGCGAAAACTGCTTCATTTCACTATTTTTTTTTCCGCTTCCACCAAATTACTGAGACCTCCCACGGCCTCTTTCCTTCCAACAAATCATAGTAGCACAAGAGCATAGGAACGAGTTATGAGGGGTTTTCGTATGCTGGTTACGTCGTTGGAAGTCGGGAGTGCCGTGGAAGCCGACAATGTGTATAAATAGGCAATACCGATTGCGATCACGTAGCTGTAACGAGCCGTCGCGACTGTAGCAGCTATCGATCTACACCATGATGGAATTTACTGACGGACGTTCATAGGTGATGGCGTGAAAAGCTGTGTTGCCTGTTTGCGATTAAGATTTAGTAGCACCTTTATTACATCATAATGTGAATAACGTGTTCCCGTCTTGTAGCCGGGTTCTCTCATGTGTTGCCAATGCATTTTTTATTAAAGTGCTTATATCTAGGCCTGGACCAAATTGAAGACTCAGCAGTCTTCAATTTGGTCCCGAAAAAAATCTGACATAAAACTGAGAGGACGATAGCTGAAGACAGAATTCGCTGACCTGGGATAGAGGCACCTTATATGTATTGCATAGGCTGGCCAGTTTTTTAGAAGAAGAGAAAGAAAGAGAGACCCTGGATATGTGCCTACTTTCAACATTCAAATTTTCGTAAATAAAAGTGTTTATAATGAAACTAAGCTTCGAGAAAATAGTTTGGCTTCATTAATATGCATAGTAAGATAACATTACCATGTTACCCTGATATGCATACTAAGTAGATTTAAACTCTAGTTGCAATAATCAAATATTTTAGTAAACTCAAAAGTACTCTTGCTTCGTAATGTATTTCTTAGACAATAATATTTTTGATAGGACCATTGCGAATGACGAGTAAGCTTTTAAGAGGTGACCCTGAATGGCCTAGCTCCGTGTCTGACAGTAACATCTTCATGCATCGGTGCATAAATGAAGCCTCCCAGAGTAACGTACTCATTGAGTAATTTTACGTTCGGCGCACCCTGGGCAATCACTAAGCCGTCCACGCGGATTGGCTAATCCTTTTACCACTCTCTTTCCACAACTCACTACGAAGAAGAAGCAGCAACTTCGACTTCCAAGAGACTCTACAGCCACCGATAACAACACACTTGTCTTGGAAGTAGAGAGAGGTTTAAAATTCAAAAATAGAAGTTTATGATTTAAATATAATCAGCTGCGGATTGTGCAGTTGATTTAATTATGGAAATAAATAAGGAAAATGGTAACTTATATATCGACGAACATTTTTATTAATGTTGGTTGTAGATCTATTTGCTTTAAAAGTTTCAAAATGTTGCTTTAAAAGTTCTTCGTTGGCGTTTAAAACATAAACAGTTATCCTTTATTGTAACTCAAAACAATATCCTAAACAGCCAAATTATTTTCAGAGACTTTTTAAATATATGACTTGTAAGAACTAGTTGGCGCTCAATATAACAGATGCCGTTTTCCGCTACTGTCGTTTTCCGCCATCACACTCGCTTACGATTTATTATTCAATCCGAGTGTTTCTTCGCATTGTTTTCTTTCCTTGTATTTTTTTCTTCGCAAGGAAATCACAGCTTGAAGCGATGTGATAAGAAATATATTGGTATCACATGTTTACATAATAAACGAGTATTAATAACAGTATATTCTTGCCAGACCAGTATTGCTTTGTTTGAACGCACACCGATTTTACAGACAATTCCAACTGTTACGCAATTTCAGGTAGCTTCATTTGATACGCCACACACACCGACACATTTTTTTTCTGTTCGTTTCATTTCTGATCGAGCTTTAATTTTATTATAGTATACTTTAGTATGTAGGTAGACAGATACATAACTAAAGATTAGGTTCATAATATCATCGCTTAAATAAGTAATATGGGCATTTAAAACCTGCGTCTATCAGTTCATTCAATCCTCTTTACATTTTATTTTCACTATTTTGCTTTCATGCTCGTACTATAATAGGTAAACTTATAACGTTTTCAAGAGGATAAGCAAAAAATGTCTCCAGATTTTCGTTCAAGAAATAAGGGAATAACAGTTCTTAGAATAGACATCGCATTCATAATCTTCACAAAACGTTTAAATAAGCAGTCTCCAAAAATATTTTCCTTTAGAGGTTGTCAATAGATTTTAACAAAAAAATAAGTCTTAAAAGGTCACTGAAATTTATTTAAGAAGAATTCATATTAAAGAGTTTTGCCGAAATACAATCAAAATAAACACTATGAAAATGGAAGTAGGCACTAAACAAACTGTAATCAACGTAAGAGCTTTCCTTGAACAAAACATATGCTTATATGGATACCGTCTACAGAACCAAGCGAAGTCACTTCTACATCAATATAACCACTTTGTGTGGCCTCTTTCTTTCCCATTCACTTAAAAATTCTGTCGTACTAAGAATTTTTGGTACAATATGAGGGCTCTATATAAACTGGTAACGTAAATGTATTGGCGTTTTTCATCCTTTAACCATAATAAATGTACGGCTAGTTTTGGAACAGCATTGATTTATAGAGGATCGACTATGTTTAAAATTGCTTTATAAATTGTAGTGGTCGAGCGAGCAAGCTCTGGGGTAGAAAGGGGTAGTTTAATAGATGCAGGAGGTGGCAAAATGTTGGCTTATTATGTGGGTAAGCAGGGCAGGTGCGGTGAACGTTAATGACGTAAAATTGATTCTGGTTAGCCGTGTAACCGTGTTCGAGGAACGGTTGCGGTTCTTATTCCCCGCCAAGATGATATAAATTTCAATGACGGTTATGTTTTGTGGTTGACATTTAGCTACGGCGATACAATTATTTTTCAAGATGATAGTTTTAGTTATATGGGTGCTATTGACTGGCTTATTGATATATTGGTTGCCGGCGTGACTGTTTGAATATGAAGTCCTGGGTCTGGCAAAGTGTTATTGGGTTTTTCTGTATGGAAATGCTCAGTAGTAGCACGGAATTGTAACAGGGTCACCCGCTATTATTGGGCTCAATAACGGCTTCGGTGAAATGTGGTTGTACAGTTCTACATATACCTACATCTCTGCCTAACCCTTCGGGGAATACGGGTGTGATCCCACTTTAGTATGCACTAGGGTTGCCAATATTGCGTCCTGTTTTTAAACTGAAATGTCCTGGCATTTCCACTTTAGAATCCTGGTTTTTTAAATTTGGGGATGGCAACCCTAGTATTAGCATTCAATGGACATTTTTAGTTTTGATAACTGAGGTGTTGCTCGTTAATACTGAATACCTTGAGTTTGATTTGGCGATGGTTCTTTAAGGAAATACTTCATCATTTACCTTCAAACAACATAATTTAACTTTCTAGCCTTATTTTCCCGAAAAAAAGAACTTCCTCTTCACCTGTTTTACGTACTTACGTCGGTATAAGAGTTATTCTTACAAGTTTCACGGATGAGCGCCTGTCGAGTGGGCAATAAAAACGACGCCGAACTTCCGCAACACAGACTACGGCAGTCTCGTAATAAGAAACGTGTATAATGTCATAAAGAAAACTTGGATTATGTTTTACTGTTAAATATGTATCAAAACAAACTACATTTGTAAATGCTACTACTAGCGCCATCTGCCATCTGTTGATGTAAGTTTGACGTTCTAGAACCTTTTTTGAAATAAAACAAATGACAGTCTTGTAAAAGCCATCGTGAAGTTTTATTAGGTTATGGGCGCAGACCCGCATTTTATCAGTTTTCGACAAGTTTTAAGTAGTGCACGATTATAAAATGGCAGGAAATTACTCAGTAAACGTTCCCAAGTTGAAGGGGCGTGAGAATTACGATGATTGGGCATTTTCGGTGGAAAACTTTCTCATCCTGGAAGGCGTCGATTTGAATAGCAGCCAACCGTTAGATGAAGCAAATGACAAGAAAGCTAAAGCAAAGATGATTATGACTATCGATCCATCTCTTTATGTCCATATAAAAAGTGAAAAAACAGTGCTAAGTTTATGGAAGAAATTAAAGTCATTGTTTGACGACTCCGGTTATACACGCAAGATTAGTTTGTTAAGGAATCTTATTTCTATTCGCTTAGAAACGTGTGAGTCCATGACTAGTTACGTGACGCAAGTCGTAGAAACAGCGCAGAAACTTAAAGGTACCGGTTTCGAGATAAACGATGTGTGGATCGGCTCTTTACTTTTGGCGGGACTTCCAGAGAAATTTAGCCCAATGATCATGGCCATTGAGCATTCTGGGATGGCTCTAAGTGCAGATGCTATTAAAACAAAACTATTGGATATGAGTACAGATTTCGAGGTGAAATCAGAAGGAGCATTCATCGCTAAAAATATTCACAAAAAGGTTGGAGGTAATAGCAAAACAAATTCAAACTCTAAGCGTAACGACAACGAAACGCATCGTCAAGCGTCCGTAAACAAAACGTCAAAAGTTATTCGTTGCTACAAATGTAAAGAAATTGGTCATTATAAGAACCAATGTTCAGAAAAAGTGAAAATGAATGCATTCAGCGCGGTATTCCTAACGAGTGAATTCAGTCAAGACGACTGGTACGTTGATTCAGGCGCAAGTACTCATTTAGTGTCGGACAAAAATAAGTTGAAAAACATTTCGTATCAACCGAAAACTAAAGAAATCATAGTCGCTAATCGAACAAGTGTACAAGTTGTATGTTCGGGAGATTTAAAAATTATGACTGCAGTTGAAAACAAGCAGTATGAAGTAAATGTAAAAAATGTTTTGTATGTGCCTAATCTCACCACGAATTTGTTGTCAGTGAGTCGAATCATCGCTAGTGGAAACAAAGTGATATTTAATCATAAAGGATGCTTCATTTACAACTCACAGAATGATTGCATTGGTGAAGCAAGATTAGAAAATGAAGTCTACAGATTAAACATTGTTAAGTCTCAACAACTTTTAGTGGCTGCAGTTAAAACTTCAAGCATGACATGGCACAGACGACTAGGTCATATAAATCTGAATGACTTATGTAAAATGAAGAATGGAGCAGTTGAAGGAGTGACATTCCTAGATAGAAGTGAAATTGACAAATCCAGCTGTACAATATGCTGCGAGGGTAAACAAACACGGTTACCATTCCCTCTGAGTGCAAGCAAAAGTCAAGAAGTACTGGAATTAGTCCATACGGACTTATGTGGACCAATGGAGAACAAATCACTTGGAATGGCTTCATATTTTCTTATATTTGTAGATGACTACAGCAGAATGTGTTTTGTGTACTTTCTACAGTCAAAACAGCAAACATTCAAGTACTTCAAAGAGTTCAAAAGGTTAGTCGAGAATCAGCAATCAAAGAAGATAAAAACATTAAGATCTGATAATGGCGGTGAGTTCTGTTCAACTGAAATGGAGAACTATTTGAGACAATGTGGTATAGTTCATCAGAAAACCAGTGCGTATACTCCTGAACAGAACGGAGTGGCTGAGCGATATAACAGATCTATTGTTGAGAAGGCACGATGTCTCCTATTCGATGCCAATTTTGAAAAAAAGTTTTGGGCGGAAGCTGTTAATACAGCTGTATATATAAAAAATAGATCGCCAGCAGCAAGACTAGACAGGGATGTTACACCCTATGAAATATGGACAGGCAGAAAGCCAGATATTAGTTATTTACGAATTTTTGGCTGCCCAGTGATGGTCCATGTGCCCAAGGTCAAGCGCAAAAAGTGGGATAAGAAAGCAAGCAAGATGTTCCTAGTTGGTTACTCAGAAAGTACCAAAGGTTATCGTCTGTTTGATCCACAATCACAAAAGATAATTGTTGCCAGAGACGTGGTGGTCATGGAGGACACCAATTACAGATCATCAGCGACTGTACTGATAGAGGACCAACAGCCACCAGAGTGCACAGATAACAGCGAGTCAGGTAGCACAGATGTGATAGAAGCTAATGTGAGTGATGCAACATATGTTCCTGATGAAACATCAAGTGAGTCAGAAGACAGTTTCCATGACCCTCTCACACCAGCTGACACAACTGTTGTGACACAGTCACAGATTTTGGATCTTCCTAAGAAGCGTACTATAAGAAAACCAGACTACTATGGTTATTCCAATATGTGTGTGGAAGATGTGACAGGTGAGCAAATTTCACTAAATGAAGCTATAAGTGGACCAGAAAAAGTGCAGTGGCAATGTGCAATGAAGGAAGAGTTGAAATCTTTTAATGCCAATGACACTTGGGAGCTAGTGGACAGACCAAAATATGGTACAGTGGTAAAAAACAGGTGGGTGTTTAAAAAGAAATATAGTAGTGATGGTGAAGTGCGATACAGAGCAAGGCTTGTTGCAAAGGGTTTTACCCAGAAGAAAGGTATTGACTTTACTGAAACTTTCTCACCAGTGTTAAGGTATTCTACTCTAAGACTACTATTTGCTTTAACTGTTAAACTTAACCTTAATATGAATCACTTTGATGTACCTACAGCATTCTTAAATGGTTTTCTAAATGAGAATGTGTTTACAGAAATACCTGAATGTTCTTCTTTTGAGAATTGTCATAATAAAGTGTTGAAATTAAATAGAGCAATTTATGGTCTCAAGCAATCTGCTAGGGCATGGTATTCTAGAGTGGAAGATTGTTTGTTAAGTTTAGGTTACAGTAAATCAAAGTATGAACCTTGTCTCTTTATAAAGTGTAATAATGATGTCAAAGTGTTTGTAGCTTTATATGTGGATGATTTTTTTGTGTTTTATAACTGTGAAAACACATATTTACATTTAAAGACAGAACTTACAAATAAATTTAATATAAAGGATTTGGGTCAGATCAAGCAGTGTCTAGGAATGAGAGTTAATGTAAAAAAAAACTGTATTACGGTTGATCAAGAGCAGTTTGTAAGAAATATTTTAGATAAGTTTAATATGTCAGATTGTCATTGCTCAGATACCCCTATGGAAGTTAATTTAAAGTTAGATAAGGATGTAAATAATGATTGTGATAAAAAATACCCTTATCAACAGTTGATTGGGAGTCTTATGTACCTATCTGTTTTAACAAGACCGGATATAGCTTATAGTGTTAGTTACTTAAGTCAGTATAATAACTGTTTCAGAGAAAATCATTGGAAACATTTAAAAAGGTTGTTAAAATACTTGCAGAAAACTAAAAGCTATGGTTTAGTGTATAAAAAAGATAGTGATAGTTCTTTACATGGTTTTGTTGATGCTGACTGGGCATCTTGTATCTTAGACAGAAGGTCCTATACTGGTTTTTGTTTTCTAATGTCAGGTTGTGTTATCTCCTATGAGTCCAGAAAACAAAGAACAGTAGCCTTGTCAACAACAGAGGCTGAATACATGGCATTATCTGAAGCCTGCAAGGAGGCTGTTTATTTAGACAATTTGTTATGTGATATGTTACAATTAAATGAAAGGATACCTGTATGCTTGTACAGTGATAGTCAAAGTTCACTAAGTTTAGCTGCTAATCCTTTATTTCATAAACGCACAAAGCATATAGATGTGCGACACCATTTCGTTCGTGAATGTGTATTTCATAATAGAGTTAAGCTTGAATATGTATCTACCTCTGAAATGCCAGCTGATTTACTAACAAAAAGTCTTTGTACTAATAAACATTATAAATTTCTGAATTTAATGGGTATTCAGGAAGTATAAGTTCAGTTTTTAGTGAAATATAGTTTTATATTTCTTATTCTTATTTTGTTTATGGTTAGTAGTTTATTTTGTTACGAGGGGATGTTAAATATGTATCAAAACAAACTACATTTGTAAATGCTACTACTAGCGCCATCTGCCATCTGTTGATGTAAGTTTGACGTTCTAGAACCTTTTTTGAAATAAAACAAATGACAGTCTTGTAAAAGCCATCGTGAAGTTTTATTATTTACGAATAAACCTCTAATGTTGGCAGTGGAGTGGTTTCATGATGATTTTCAGGGTAATATCGAAGGTTTCGAAAAAAAGGAAATAATGACTTTTGTGGCATAATGTTTCGTATTTTCTACAAGTAGATTAGTGGGCCTTTGTGGCAAAACATAGCGTTTTTATTGTGTATTTAAGATAGTCATGTAAACCTATGTTTAATAAATAAATGTTTTCTGATTTTTTTATGTTATTTGTGTGGATCTATATCTGAGCGGTAGATATAATAACGACGGAACTCGTGAGCACAAACTCCATTTGCGTTGGATTATATTTTTGCTCGGTGGAAGTAAATTAACCTAAATTGTTTAATACATTGTGTTTTATTCAAAAACCTTGTATCACTTACAAAATATACAAGAATAGGTACTTTTAAATGGTTTTCGCTGTTTTAGAGTCTTGTGTGTAATTGTTATAGAATGAGTAAGACTGGACAGTCTTACTCATTCGGTAGGACTACCGTGATATACATAGTTTATACTAGTACGGAGGTGAGTGTGAATTAATTTCAAACAATCGTAAACGCTCAGGTTGCTATGAACTTTTATGTTTTCACTTCATCATCATGTGTTATTACTGATCACAGTATTGAGATAATGTAGAGTGATTCGCTTAGAAGTATATCTGAACACCACCAACACAATCCAAGCGCCAACATTTCAAGGAGTCACCCGTGACAAAATGGTGGAGGTGGTCGAGTTTTCACCACGAAATAAACCGTACATGTTCAAACATGTGAGGAACGTGTGCTGGTGTGGTACCTTAATTAAGAAACTGAAATTTTTTAAATAAAATTAACTTGTGACGTATTACTGTAAATTAACATAGCATCATGCCTATATCACCAAAGCGCAAGGTAAAGGTGTACTATTGTGCACCCACATTTCGTGCTACTACTGAGAATTTCTACACAAAAAACCCAATAACACGTCTTGAAATTGTCCGGTCCCATGGTCAATTGACTTTTAAATGTCCCTGTTATTGCAATCGTTCATAGGTTTCGGTAACCGCTTATCATCAGTCGAGCTGTGTATCATATATCATATTATCAGTATTCGCCAACTTTAATTGAAAAAGAAAAAAACAAACTCAAGAAAAGAACAACCAAATAGAAATTCAAAATATATCAACACTAATTCAACAAAATTAACGTGTGTACAGTAGTAACACTCTTGCCTAGGCATCTAATTAGCAGTGTAGGCGCAGGCACGCCCTAGTCCGCCCACCCGTTAATGAACTTAATTGATAGCAGCCCAATTACCGCGAGACGGTTTTCATTACCACACTGTTCTATTTTGGGAGAGCATTTAGGTTTTTATTAATGGCCATCTATTGAGAGCCTATATAGGATAGGCTGTTACAGTTTAATTAGCGTAGACTCTTTATAATAGGTAACCATAATGCGAAGAATAAACTGATGGACTTTTCATCTCCGCAGCTCATAGACATTATCATCATCATCATCATCATCAGCCAGAAGACGTCCACTGCTGAACGAAGGCCTCCCTCAAGGGGAGGTTTGCCATAATCCCCACGCTTGGCAGGCGGCTTGGAGATCGCAGTGGCTCACCGATTAATGAGAGGACGCTGCTGCCCGTCCTCCGGTGTCTGGCCGCAGTTTTAAGACGTACCCGGGTCAACATAGACATTATCCGTGTCACGAAACCTGTCGAAACCTAGGTCAGCACAACATATAGTGTAAATCCTAATGAGGCCTAGGTCTCTAGGTATGCCTCTGTGCAAATTGTGTAGTTGTAATTTTGCTGGCTATACAAGGTAGGTACGGTGGTATCCCAAACCCCACTTCATAAAACACAACATATTATCCCTACCTTGCATTTATATACTGGAAATATGTAAAATTACACATAAACACCAAGAATTATACATAAAACGAATAACATACAAATAAAATGCACACTACGACAAAACACGATTAAATCTGCCAACATCCCGCTTAAACATACACGCTACTAGCCCACTGGTTATGTTAATATTTTTTTAATAAGCTACTAGAAACCATTATATGTAAGAAAAAATCAACATATTCACACATAAATTAAAAAAGTTACTATTAGATAAATGTTATTAAAGTATAGACGAATATTTAAACGATAAATCCTTATACATAATTTATTTTTGCAATATACCCATAAGTTTAATTTCTTAGGTATAATAATATAACTGTTAGATTTGAGTTAAATAAAGTACTTCCTCTCTCCTACTTTGCTGTGTCCACAATTGTTTTTCATAGTTAATTTTACCACATTGTGAAACGCAATAAATATATTGAGTATTGAGTATCTCCCCAGATTGAATTGAAAATTTTAGTAATAAAATTATAACACATGCGTATCCGAAAATTCTTCTCAACGAAAATAGCACATTACCTACAACACCGCTATACAGGGTGGTGTAATCTGCACAAAACAGGTATATTGATTGGTTCACAACTGTTTTCCATTAGCGCTACAATCCGGGACATGCCAGCGGTAATTTGCTTCAGGCGGTACCATTTGTAGACTTTAAAATTATTTTATACTCAAATGTTATGTCCTCGTATGGGGATATATTCTGAGCGAAGTAATTGAAAAAATATTTTAGTGGATCAGGCTTTCATACATACTGACCGGTGGTGCTTCAGTGAAAACAATACTCAAATAAATATTTGTTGTTGAATTTGATTGAGATTGGGATATAATAATTAATATTTTTAATATAATTAGTAATTAGCCCATTACTGTACCACCGCTGGACCTCTTCTCGGAAAGAAAATTAAACTTTATGGTGCCCTGTCAGGTTTGCAGGTTTTCTCACAATGTTTCTTTGCACCGTTAAAGCAAGTGCTGATCAAATTCTGGATAGTGTATGTTTCACCAAAATTAGCTGACAGTATTAAGACGGCTGGTAGTAAAATGGTGAAATCTGGGAAAACATAATTAAATTTTTTAACAAAAAATAAAAACCGACTCCAAAAAAACTCAAAAACAAAACTAATAACTAAAAAGCAAAAAATAAATCTTTTATTATACAATATAGTAGTTGAAGAATATTGAAATCGGTGCCAAGTAAAACATAAAAGTAATATACCTTGCTGCTATAATAGCGACATTGAAACAACGAGTTCACGTAGAAATTGTCGAGTGCGGAGCGAATTATGCGTCGGACACGACAAATGCACTTCGCCAATCGTGTCGGTTTATCATTGCATGTTTTACTTGGCACCGACTTCAATATTCTTCAACTACTATATTGTATAATAAAAGATTTATTTTTTGCTTTTTAGTTATTAGTTTTGTTTTTGAGTTTTTTTGGAGTCGGTTTTTATTTTTTGTTAAAAAATTTAATTATTTTACAATTTTGAGTGATGGGTAGACCTAGTAAAGACGATTCTCTTGAAAAACTTTACAAAGGTCAAATGTATGTTGCCCCAAGTCGAGTGAAAACCTTAGACGGTATTGCACTATGTGATTTTAAAATCAATTAAATTACTTAGCCGACCACATGATGAAAACGCATTACGAGAAATGAAAAGATTAAGACGACTATTGTAACTAATACTGTGATAGTTTTTTTGCAAAGGGACAAATATATGTTGCGCTAAGTCGTGTCAGAAGTTTAGAAGGTATAGTTTTGTCAGATTTGGATGCCAACAAGTTACTTAATCGACCACACGACGACAGGGCGTTGGCAGAAATAACGAGGTTAAGAAATCTTCCTTCCAATACTTGAACGTCGGAAAACATCTCCATTTAGGATATCCATAAACAGTTTTTTGTCTTCACTATCGAATCTACAATATTACCCATCTCGGCTTAAAGTGCGCATCAATACGAATAAAATAAGCCCAAACACTATGTCGCTGCTATCAACCATTAAGGAGTTCCCTAAACTGTACTGCACCTGCATCACGGACCTTGCAGTGGCAGTCATTACCCATCTCGGTGTAAAGATCTTGTCAACACGAATAAAATAAGCCCAATCACGAGGTAGTTAAGATGTACCGTTGAGGAGTTCCCTCGATCCTCTGTCGTCTCCATCATCAGATCTGCCCTAAACCTCCATAGTAATGTAGTCTCATCAGATATACACATAAATATCAAGTTTTTACCCCATGCTCGCCTACAATTTTCAAGAGATGCCCTCGATTTCTCAGGGTTTCCACCATCAGGTCCTGACTTGATGACAATGGGACCAAATGACAAGCATACCCTTTCAAATAAAAAAAGAATTTTTGAAATCGGTCCAGGCGTCTTCGAGAAATCGAGTAACAAACATAAAAAAAAAAAAAAAAAAAAAAAAAAAAATTCATCCGAATTGAGAACCTCCTCCTTTTTTTTGAAGTCGGTTGAAAATTAAATAGTTTTGCTGTCGAATAGTGTGGCTGATAGTTTGTCTTATGGATCGATCTATTTATTCTAATCCATACCATTTGGGGACTTTTAACTTGCCAAATGCTTGGTTTGTTTCTATAATGCTGTTTTAAAATTTTAAATTGTTTAAACTCAGTTTTAAATTCCCAATTTTAAAAAGGTTATTTATATTTGTTAAGTCCGCCTCTTTATTTCTAAAGCTTAATACGATCACGTTACATACTAACCATCCAATCCAACTATTCTAATTTTCATTCTACCAAACATGTTCCTGAATAAAATACACCGAAACTTGTAACAACATGTTAGTGAGCACCGAAGCGGTTAAATTCGGACGTTTCATTACAAGAATTTGATTTATCGGACGAACTCTGAAATACTGAGCACGTAGCGAGCGTTCTAGAGCAGTAATTTGAATGCGATCCACTGTGCACTGTGTCTATAATGATTGGATGGTTCAGCTCGTTCTCATAGTTATAGAAGCTTAATTAATCTAGAACTAGATGATCGTTATTATTGGCAGCCTTCACGATTACTCGGTATTGTGCGACTGTGTTTTGTGCCAATAATTTCATGTTCTGTGCCAATAATATACTTGATTTAATTACGTGATTACAATATTTTTTACGTTGGTAACTTTAATTATACCTGAAAAATAACAACTAAACCTCTATCCATCGACTCGGAGCCTGAGGACTTTATTAGTATAGGTACCCAAAGTATGAAAAATGAGAACCGAATATTAAATTCAAATATTCCATCAACAATAGAAACTAAAATAATCAACTGAAGAAAACAGTTGTATTATTACAAACGAGACTTATTCGTATTACATCGCTTTGAGAACATAAAAATTGAAACAAATTATTAACTGGCTATAAATAAGGGTTCGGAGCTCGATATCTGGCAGACTGCCAGGAACGCTTTAGATAGGAAAAACCTCTTGTTCGAGCTGGGAGCTAGGAAGGACATTCGGACATGCAACTAATGGGATTCTGTGATTACAGTCGTGATTTATGCTAAGTATTTGAACCCTTTTAGAACAAAATCTTAGTATTTTTCACAAAGTTGCTAAGACATAAAGGATTGTTAGTTTAGGACTCCTAGTCTCCAAGGACCAAGTTTGAAGTCATTGTCTTGTATAGATCTTTATAGGTTCTAAAAATATTGACTTAATTTAGTCTATGTTTTTCGGGACTCTAACAAAAGAATAAATTATTATTTTTTGTCTCAAAATATACACAATAGAAATACTAAGTCTCGCAGATAAAAACAGCTAATGGACGGCCAAAGTAATTTGCTGTAAGACGTTTCGTGAAAAAAATAGAAATGGAATTTACTTAGGATAAGTAATTTTGGTAATGGTGCGATAAATTCATGGCCCACTAAAGTACTAAGAAACAAAAATGCTTTATTATAAAATGTGATAAATGACTAGCTACATATAACAAATAGATTTCTGTCTCTGCACTGTTACAATGAGCATATTAAAATATTGTCCGATGGACTAGCAAACCTTAATGCTATATTTATGTAGCATTAAATTAGATTGTTCAATCAAAACAAAGACGTGTACGTCTTTTTCCTTCGGATAAGGTATGATAGGATTGAAAAGTCCTTATCAATTAAGAGCTAAAAAATTAAAATAAAAGATTAAAAAATGTTTGCTAGTCCATCGTAGTGTTTTCATTCTATATTTTTAGCTTTCATGAAATCTCTTATACACCCTTAATCGTTGCGTACTGAAGGACCAACCCTATGTTTCTTAAACTTTCACTACTTGACATGTATAAATGTTAGAGGCTTTCACATCTCATCTCTAAGCTAATACCTGTGAGTTGAGGGGTGCCATTCTTCACGCATCATCGTTACTGCGGATGGGGTGTGCCAATAGGGCGGAAAAGTCGTTAGATAGTGCCTTCCTGCGTTTTTCGCCCAACTCTTATCATGGTGAATATTTTTTGACATTCAACTTTGTGAGTTTGTTGGGTGGATTTTTGATAGAGTGCTTCCTTCCCGTGTAAAATTTGAAATTTTATTTGGTTTAATATTTTTTCCACCAAAATGTCTAAACAGCTCTGAAAATAACCTATAGCAATTTTTATTTTTGTGCACGCGAAGTGCTTACATTTCTTTCTTTACGGTGCTCTATTTATTAACACCTAGTGCAAGTGAAGCGTTTTCGAGGTCTTTTGTTTTTTTTTTGTTTGTTTTAATGCTACTTTCGAATGAAATTATCTCATGCAGAGTATTTTCTGTACAGATTTTGATTTTGAGTGATAATTTCTTGGTCTTTAGAGTTCATTTGTTTTAAGGGGTCTACCTTAAATATGATAATATTGATCCACAATCTCTCATTATAGTGACCCATATTTAGTATAAATGATGAAGCTATTGAAAGAGTATTTGATAAATACACTAACTAATTTCTATATTCCTCTCTTAACCGGTTGTATGCCGCAGATATAGGCAGAATAAAATTTCGATTGTGTGTGTGTATCTACGTTCCAGCCGTTATACAATGGGTTAAATTGATGTTTCCAAACATAATGTCATATGCTTTAATGACCCATTTTCAATTACCTACTTCATATTAAAGGCTATTAAAAACCTAGGTTCTTTAATATGCGTATCCCATTTTTTTTCACACCGGACTTGTTCTACTCCCCGTCCACTTTCCCGTGAAGGTTGTCGTCAGGGATGCGGGTAGAATAATTCCTACCCGCTTTTGTGGCAAGATAAAGTGTCGCACCAACCGTGGTTAGGAATGCTGGTCAAGAATAATGTGACGGCTTGATGATTTATGGCATTGTGTACGTATGATGGTGTGGTGGCGTCAGGAAATTGTGTGTTTTGGTCACTGGAAGGTTTTTGGAACCGAAATGTTTGTTGGAACCGTAAACAAGAAGTTGTTGTGTAGACAAGAAGTTTGTGAGACGTGAAAAAAATGCGCTTGCTATGAAATAGTAAAAGTAGTTTAGTCACTTGTATTATTACTTACGGGATATCTTTTTCGTTATTACGACGCTGTTGCAAGTGCTTGAATGGCTGTGAAGAAGGTACAATGAGACAAATTGAGTGTTTTATCTCAATATAAATAATTTATAGACCAATGCATAGACCCTGTTCAAGTAGAATAAAAGTTATTTCTACAACTATTGGTTTATAATATGTTTGGAGCTATACTGTGACTATACTGAAACTATTTGGAGGTTTCCTTTTCCAGTTACCAGTGTAGTGGCCTAAGTATTAACCTTTCTCATTCTGAGAATAGCCGAAGAAGAAGTTATCGGTTGGGTTTATTTTTTACACTTACTGTAAACATTATCTAACAATATACCCGAACACATACTAATTACTCGTACATCCTAATAAAGACAAACATCCAAACCAGCATCAGTTCCGAGTATTTCGCTAAATCTCGTGGTCGTAAGTCGGTACTAAATCTGCGGATCCCATCGATTGCCAATAATGCCTGTAATTACTGCCCTCGCCGCCTCCGCCCGTTAATCTTACTTAGGATTATGCCCGCCCGTGCCAAGTTTAGTTAAAAAATATTGGTACAGGTAGCGGCCATGTTGTTTAAAAAGGTTGCTGAAGTGAGGCGATTATCGGATACAAATTGGACCGATAGTTAGTTTGGATTGGAATTTGTTTTTGTTCTCCTCCTTATTGCTCATATAGGAGTTTAAGCAGCACAAGTTATCCTCGGATGTATATTATAATACTTCAAAACGTAATTCCCTTTTTGGCAGTGGATTGGAATAACTTGGCATGGTAAACTCGGTCAGTTTGCTAAGCCAAATCGTTGCAACGCCGAATATGCGTAAATCAATAGAAATTATATATTGTGCTGTTCTCACACTACGGTCATGAACTCAAGTTGACTTAGGGGTTAAGATTAAAATACCTAAAGACAAATTTTTGCAAATCAATCAGCACTTCAGAAAGTGTTATTACACGTTCGAACAGCTCGTTCTAACAGCAAATATCACACTCAAATCCAATAACTACAACAGGCTCTCATATAAAAACTAGCGCAAACGGCAATAGAATGATGGCGGGACTAGCACAAACTATTTCCTGGTTGTTTGGAGGCCAGTCACGTGGCTCCGTTCAGTTATACGCGCCTGCCCCGGGCCGCGGTTTGATACGCTCGCATAAGTGCCCCGGATACTGGACTCTTTGGACCTCAGAAATATATGCATAGATGTAGGTAGTGGATGACTTTGAATTATATGGGAGAACATAATTCATAATTATATTATACACTTAATGATTTAGTTGAGTAATGATTTTCTGAATGGCAAGAAATAGTTTTCCTATTGCTAATGAGTTCTGGTGAACATAGCAATTAATGAGGACATTCGGAGCTCTTGACGATGATAGAGATCGGCATATTTTCACCGTGTTGATGCTTTAATGAGGTCAGTACTTCTGCCAGGCTAGTACTGCCACCTAAATACCCTATTAAACGTCCACGGGAACTAATGACATTAGACTATTCCAGATTCAAATCCAGGTTCAATATTCAAAAGGTTTGGTTGTCATTCAAACTAATGTTCGCTTACGCAATGTCCATTGCGCGTCGCACCTTAACCCTTCGTTACGGTTACGTAACGTACAGTACGTTCGACCATCTCAGATATAAACGTCGGAGACGTCTCAAGAGCGACATTAGTAGTCAGGGACGAATTGCGCTGTCAGTCCTGTCCAAATATCTACTACTGTTTGGGGTAAACCGCCTAAAGCGGCCTTATCAGGTGAAACGACAGTATTTTGTTTAAGATTGGAGATATGAAGAAAGGGTTTTGTTTACCACAAATACAGAATAATTAATGACTGAGATCAGTGTTTAAAAACTTTTAATATACTAAATCTCAAATAAATCTGTTCATACATAACTGGGTGAATATAACATTGAGTGAAGCCTATATTTCTGGAGAGGAAAGCAGAGGCTTACTATTATACACCTGCATTTCACCAATACTTTTAATAAGTCTCTTGTAATAGGGTCTATTGCCATTTACCAGGCACAATGCCAAACTCCGGGCTACCACTGAGAATTTTGTAATAGAAGAAGAAAGAAAAACTCAATAACACTTTGTTCGACCCGGGGACCGAAATCAGGAGCTCATTCTCACCAGCCGAGTTTACGCAGTCAATTGCGTGAGTAATAAAACATCCCTGGATCAAAACCTTCTTACACATTTCAATAAAGATTTTTGATTGAGATTTACGAGTAGTTGAGTTCTCTTGATAATTCTTACAATCTAATCAAAGTAACAATATTGACATAACAAAATAATTTCCCTTAAAATATTCACATGCACGTCCTTCAAACAACCCATTACGATGACTATGGCGTTTATGTACCCTAATAGACAGACATGAGACGGTCAATGTGACACAGGACGCCCTCCGTTGCCACCCCTATGAAATCAAATAAAAACATTGCAAAGAGACGTTTATCCGTGGTATCTATAACGTTTAGTCGATGGGGAGCTAAGACATGGGTAATAAAGAATTGCATTATATTTATTCTGCTTGTCTTGTAAGGTCAAGACTGCGGTTAATTTAATAGCGCTATTTTGTAATACAATTTAATATTACGTTTTTAATACTACGTATATATTTTGTTCACCCACAAAAGCGTAGAACCTAATTACTTCCAATTCCAATTAACGTTTATGGCTTCATCGTTATTCTATGATTTTGCCAACAGTTGAAAAAGACTTTGTGAAAGTTATTGAAGAGTATACTATGTGCAATAACTATTGACCAATGTTTGTAGCCTTATAATCTATATAATATTTATATTGGATGATGCATTAACCTATCCGAATCAAATTCTAAACTGTAAATTTTTGGGGGCAGAGAAATGTAAAATACATAATATATTTGATCTTAATTTGAAATCTTCCAATAAATTGTTGATTTTTTATGCTACTATTATCTTTATTGCTCAAGGTTTTTAAATTTTAAGGGTGAATGTGGCCTTAGGCTTTTCTAAAATGAAGTTTTGCGATGGTCTCAAAATCGGGTCTGCATATGTATGTGTGTAAAAAAAGGTTGATAAACCAGGGGCCGTAGTTTTAGGGACGATTGCTTCAACCCATAACAACTGAAAATCAATTAATTAAAACACAAAATTATAGTTTTTTTATCTCCGATTCCTTTCATCACATACGTACTACATCATATAGGTCCATCGACAAATTATATTTACAGCTCCGATGTCCACTTATAATTTTAAAGTCGCTTCGTAAAGTTCTTTTTGACATTATTTTTAATCACCGCCATAGTTTTTGTGACAGTGTCAATCCATCTGTGTTGCAAACCAAAGGACGCAATATTTTATCTGGCACGGAAAATTAAAAAAAAAAACCCCTATTGTGTTATAACATCAAAGAGTTTGGGGTGATGGATTAAGCCTGTATCGACATGTTGGCACGTGTCTGGTTCAGATAAGAGGCGTAATACTAAACGTTAGTCGGGGAGTGGTCCTGGGATCCGCAGTGTAATGTTGTAGATTTGCAATTGCTGATTACGGTTGGGATTGCAGATGTAATTACCAATTTTATCCGTTCGGTTATTTAGATTGAGATTTGACAATTTATCTTAGAGGATTAACTATGTACCTATTTTTTTAAGCCTAATGTATATGAATCAAAATTTCAAATAATCTGTCGTTAACTCATAACTAATTAATTAAAAAAAAAAATCTTTTCAGTTATGAATTTCATCGTGATTTTTTATCCAGGTTGACTGGCACAAAATTACCTTATGGCATTACGTCCATCTCATGTACCATCTCTGTACATTAAATATAAATAACTAAATTTCGAGCTAGTACATATTTTTCTGTTTATAGTTATTATTTTCGGGAGAGATTACTTGGTGAAAGACGACTATAAGAACAAACAACCAAACAGAAAATAAAATGACAACAAAAATTCCGATCACTGATAAAATCTGCATGTAATATAATACTACATACACGCGAATAAATGAGCAAAAAACTCTTGCATTACATCTCTCATTAATATTGATGCTTTCGATTGTTTGGCGAAAATTAATTCAATTTTTTTGGGGAAATTGCTTCGATGCGGAACTTAGGACGAGGGGAGAGATTTATCATATTACCGATTACTTCTTGCACCGAAGGTCCCGGTTGATATTAATAGCTTGCTGCGGAATATTACCAAATTGTAAATATAAATGAGATCTTTTGCCGTTGCGATATTAATTCTGTTTGCTTTGTAAATTTCTATTACGGATTCTTTTATTTGTATTTCTTTGTTCTGTTGCGATATATTTCTTACTTATCAATAAAATATTAGTTATTTTTAAATAAGTTTTAGGTCCGTAAGCTACCGTACTGTAACAATTATTCAGTGGCTAATTACTCACAAAATGTTACGTAAAAGAGTACTAGGAATCCGCAAAACAACTTCAAAATGCTCAACAGCCGGGTAAATGTTGCAATTTGAAATCACAAACTTCCACAGTAACATTATTAGGGAATTTTACCAAATTTTCTGACGCAACCATTCGTAATTATGGTGTAAAAAGTTTTCTAATTACGACGCCCAAACCGCTAAGTTGGCCTGTAAATATTTAAACGAGAAATAAGTGTCATTACTTGGTCTGCTTAATTTGATGCAAAAGCGACAGCGTGATGAGGGGCAATGCAAATTAGATATCAAATTAACTGACGATTTTGAAAGATGGCAGACACGAAGAACAAATATTGAGATATGTTTACACATACATACACTCTTGCGTGATTGTAAAACGATTTTTTCGTAGTTTTGATATTAATATACCAAAGTGTCTATACACAGCGAAGCCCTGTTAGGAGTAAGCACTTTACACTATTTTAAAGCGCTTACTCCTAACAGGGCTTAGCTTTTATCCAATAGAAAAACGTTGCCTAACATTTCATGGTCTAATGTAAGAATCAATGTGTTTGTTTAAAGTACATAAATGTTGTTTGTATAGTACCACATAGTACCGCACCTGTACTCCATAAAGGGTTTGGCATAGGTGTACTTTTGTACACCCACATTTCTCCATGCCGCCATTGAGTCCTATAAAGGGAAAGCCTACATCATACCGGGCTCAGTTCAAAACTTCGTGCTGCTATCGACAATTCCTAAAACCCAATAACACTTTGCTCGTCCCGAGAATCCACCAGGACCTCACGCCCAGCAGTCTGGAGTACATTATAAGAAGTGAGAAATCAGAGTGACTAAACTGTATGTATGACGTACATTATCAGAGTCAAAATTGTTGCAACGGTCGATCTGTTTTCCCTAGAAATTGAACTCTAAAAAGATAAAAAAGAGGATCCCTCATAAAAAGTATGAACGACAAAACAATATGATAAATAGAAAAAAGCAACAAACCGGTCCAAAGTTCTTTCATAAAGGGAACTAATACATTTGAGTTGCAAGTTTCTTTCTTTTCAATTTAATATTGCTGAAAGGGTAAGAAAGTGTGTCGGTACAACGGTGACTGATGTGTTTTCTTTGCATAATGTAATAGCTCTTTCGGAAAAAAACGACTTTCCTGTTTTTCTATTGATAAGATGAGTAAAAGTACTCATTTTGATCTTGTTTTCTTGGATATACCCGTAATATATATTGTTGACGGTGCAATGTCGTGCGAATACTTGTTGAAACTATACTGGACACAAACAGAAATACTTGAATGTATTTCTTTATACCTATATTACACGACTCACCGTACCAAAACCTGTCAATCAATCAAATTTTTACAGTCCTCACTTTGATAATTAGATATCTAGTTCCCCACATCGCAATGTCATTACCGTCGGCTCGAACCGGTAATGAACAACAAACGAACTCGCATCAATCACGTCTGGCGTAAGCAGTGTTTTAACGACATTATTTCCTAATACCCGAGGACAATTTCCCTGCCTAACCGTATTACGAAGGCGCACGTGATTTTCGATAGATGCGTCGATCCAGTGGTAGGGGTAATTTTCAAAGGGTTGTATTAATCGAATGTAATTTATTATCGAGTTGATGACGTGAACGGATTGTTACGTGTACTTTTAATTTTTATAATAATTAAGTCTTTTTGTTTGACATAAAAACAAAGACGGATATAAATTTTTCGTGAGGTATTTGAGATAAATACTAGACACGTGATGTGGGTTATAGGCCAGTCAGTTCCTCTGACAGGAGGCCTGAGTACGAGCAGTGGCCAATAAAGATTGGTGATGATGAAGTGATTCATTATGTTAGAGAGTTCAAAGGAACCTAACAATAGTGCAAATGCAATACATTGTGTAAATTGAACACATAATTGGTAGTAAGTCTTTGCATTAATTAACATGACAAACATGATTAATCATCTTCATATTCCATTGGGAACACAGCATAGTTACAGCAAATACTGCATATTTGAACTTAAACAAGCTTGGTACGTAGTTTACGTTGTGACTATGGGAAACAGCTTCATTTTGGAGAAGCGTTACATAGAACAGTAGAGCGCGATTGAGCGTTGAATAATATGCCTGATAACTATAAGCGTAATCGTGCGTGATATAGCTGAATTCACATCACGCCTGTATTCCCCAAAGGAATAGGCAGAGGTGTACTGTTGTATACCATTTCACGAATATTTTATTGAGTCATCACTCATGTAATAGGGTTGAGGTATTTTCTAATTACGAGATACATTTACAAACCCCGAACTGCTACAGTAATTTCTGTATAGAAAAATACAATATAACTCTACCCGACTAGTGAATTGGACCCAGGACCTCAGGCTCAGTAGTCGCGCTTGCGACCAATGAGATAGTTATATAACATTACATCTTCGCAGTAAATAGTATTATTTATTCTCCTTTTTTTTGGTCCTTCGAGCCGGACATACTAGTGGATTATAGATTTGATTAAGATCTAGATTCGCATTTAGAGCGAAGTGCACTGTATAACATATTATAATTGTTATAAGTTCAAGTAAACATTTTGCCAAATGTACAAAATACGTGACATGCCTGTATATTATTTCAATTCAGTTTCAACATGCACTCTATCTACAGTACCCTGTAAAAGTTACAGGCTTGAGAAAAACCATCCAACAGAGTATTTTTTTAAGTCATGCAACCAACACAAATTTTCTTAATCTGCTCCAAAACACATTTACCATCAAAGATATTGTCAAAAAGGTGTTTTAATAATAAACGACGACAAGGTTTGCAATTTCTTCAACCAAAGAGATATTTACTGAAGATTTTTGCTGGCAAATAGAATTACCTGCCCTCGACAATATGCAGCCGGGAGAAAAATTATACGAAGGAAATCAGCCGGAGCTCCTTGCAAGGAACAGTCTTTATAATACAACGTGGTAAAACGAGGGTAAAAATTGCGCTAATAGTAGCTAATAGTTTTATGAATAATAATACATATACGGTTGCTATAGAGAAGGTTATTGTTAACAAGTTAGTTAAATTTTAAAAGCCCTATATGGTTGAACATAGGAAACCCATTTCTGAGTTTTATGAATTTGGTATTTTAGTTTATTAGTATAAGAGATAAATAGGACTCGATACCTATTACGTGGGACTTATTAACGGCATCGACAAGATGTGGATGTACAACAGTCATCATCAACATCATCAGCCAGAAGACCTCCACTGCTGAACGAAGGCCTCCCCCAAGGGCGGCTTCGGAATTGCAGTGGCTCACCGATTAGTGAGAGGACGTTGCTGCCCGTCCTCCGGTGTCTGGCCGCAGTTTTACAACGAAGCCAGGTTTCATGTATAACAGTACATCTGCTTAATCCTTCAGGGAATACAGGCGTGAAGCTTATATTTATGTTAGCATAAAATTATTTTCTTTTTTCCTTCTCTTCATTTCCTATTAGTAAGCAATTGCTCTTGTAGATCCAAGAGAGAGAGGGGCTCGTAGCTACATAGTTACCGTGCAGATCCGTCGATCTGCGAGGTTAAGCAGCGCTTGACGCAGACAGTCCTTGGATGGGAGACCATTTTTCTCATATCGAGACCTCTCCGTGCCTCGGAAAGTAAGTTAAGCAGTTGGTCCGGGGTGTCATACGAAGACCTAAGACAGTCGTTACGGTTGTCAGTAGCCCAAAAAGTCTGACAATCAGTCTAACCTTAAAGTATCAGTGTCTCCCAATTAGCGGGTGGTGGAGGTCAGAAGGCAGTTGCTCCGTGTAAAATACTGATTTTCAGCAGCAACCGGTTAGATTGAAAGCCGATCCCAATGTAATCGGGAAAAGGCTAAGCAGATGATGATGCTTTTATAAATCCAAGTTAAGGAGACTAGCATAAAGAAATATAATCTCTCAAAATTATAAGCGGCTTTATTCACACACTATGTAGAGAGACGTCACTCGAATTAACTGGCTAACCAACCCTTGCGAGGCAAACGCCATGTAAACATAGGGTACGTCTTCGTTTCATTAGGGGGATACGGCTTATGTCAGTCCTCTGTTAAGATAAAGATATACAGGTATAAATAAGGGCGTATATTTTTTTTATACTGTCATATATCAAATTACAAATCAAAGTCATTAACGTAGATTCTAGTTGGGCTAATAGCCCTCATTTAGGATGTTTTTTTTTTTTGCTTATGTCCAACACTTGAGTGTAATATACCGTCATAAGAAGTACCGTTATCAGAGGGTGAAACAGTAAAACTTACCATTACATAAGTATATATCCGATACAATCAAAACGAAAATCTGTTGAATATGCTTTTTTCTTTTGTATGTTCAAAAGAATTTTGTTTGGGTAAATTTAATTCACAACGTTGAAAACCAAAGCACCACATAATTCTAATAAAATACAATACATCTTGTTTTCACGCAAAATAAATTCAGGCACTTGTAAAATTTTAAGACTCTAGGCGCACAGTTCTAACAAGTTAAGCCATATGGAGAGGATCGACTAACTGCGGCACATTCAGTTTTAAAATATTATAATAAGCTTTAAGCTGGATTGTTATGAGGAATTACGACTTGTTTATTTTCACGCACCTTTTTTTCCGTAACGGGGTGAGTTGAACCCCAAGGGATGACGACATCAGGTGCATATACACGCACCCCTAAAAGCTATGTGATGGGAAACATAACGGAAACATTTAAAATTTCTTTTCGCATTATCTTCATTTCAAATAAGATCCTAATTATTTAGTAAAGTAATAAAAATCTGCACAACCCAATATTTTTTAGGTATGGTGTTATGTCCACTCTAGCCTTTCTGAAACTATGTTGGGGTTGCCTTTTAGTCTGACAATGCCATCTGTACCTCTATTATGAGTTTTTCACTATTTACTTTCATAGTAAATGTAAATTTTTATGCAAGCGATTTTAGTTTTTAACTTGGTTACATTAGGGATTAGAATCGCTAATATGACATCTCTATAATATCGTAAATAGTAAATCAAAACTTAACTATGACACTTATGTCACATAAGCGACTCTAATCCCTAATGTAACCAAGTTAAGAACTAAAATCGCTATCATGAAAATTTACATTTACTATGAAAGTAAATAGTAAAAAACTCATAATAGAGGTACTGACCTCTGGAACCTAATTACTGGGAGATCGTCTTTTCGGGTGGTTTGCTTGCCGTTTTTAGAACATTAGTTCAGAACTCAATTAAAGTATTTACACAAATATCAGGTCCGTGTATAATAAATATTTAAAATATTATTTGATTAACAAAAATATATATTATCGTCTACGAAGTCTACGCTGTGCTCTACGTCGTAGTAGCCGTAGATCCTTGGTTACATTCGTAGCAGATAACGATACTAATTATATCTTTTAACTCCGCGTCTAACGAACTCAATTGACTCCGGAATTCAATTAAAAGTAACTGGCGATATTCTTCTAATGATACCATTTATTTTATGAAAGGGGAGATTTTTTTTCTCCCTCTCTTTATTTAATATTTAGTTGTTTATTTTTCACAAAATAACTTTTAATAGGTAATATTTGTGTATATATACTTTTAATAAGTATTATTTGTTAAAAATTAGCAAAGGCAAAGAAATTTAAAATTATTGTGTTTAATATGAATCTTATTACCAAACGACTTTGTATCCAAAAGGCTCTATAGTCGACTTAAAAATATAATCTTCGACTTTCATGTAGTTTTCTTGTAGTTCTACATCCATTATGACATGTCATAACATTTTACATAACTAAGTAACATTTAAAGTTAACTACAATTTATGTAGTTAGCATAAAGTGTTGTACACAAAAGCGTGAATAATTATAAGGCTTGTTTGACACTCCCTTGCTTACCCTTACACGTACACCATATCTTTGTTTCGACAACATTTCCTCCGTTGCTATAACATGTACCTATACATTATGTAGGTACACAAGCAACTTTAGCGTGGTTTACATTATTTACAACGACAATAGGGTCACGGAGGAGACAAAAAATTAAGGCGCAAAGCTGTGAACATGATGCAAAAAAGTGTCAGCGCGTGACAGGACTTTCTATTATATTTGCCTTCGCAAAACTCATAACATGGGCACGAACAAAAAATGTACCTACATCTCGTTAAAGGGTTAGGGACTGTTTAGATTTGAGAGCTTCGGTACAAGGTCCGATATCGCGAATCAAGTAGAGGGAAATAGGTGTAGGATTTGTACAATGGTTCTTCTCGTAATCAAGTAATTGTACATTTTTGAACTATATTAAACCCAGTCAGCGTGAACTCTTATCAAAGATTTTTACGGCTATTTGAAAAGAATAGAATAAGGAAAAGGTGCGTTAAAGGTTCTTCGTGCATCTGAATTAAACTTTATTGTTTATAAAATAGAGACAAGTAATGAAAAAAATAATTAAATACCTTGACACACATACGATTACGGAGCTTCGACTCCGAATCCGATATGTCGGAACCTCCGATTAAAATCACACCTCCGAATCCGGCTCCGGTTCCGATATATCAAAACGGAGGTATATATCGGAGTTACAAGTTATGACTTGCTATCGCAGCAGCGCTACCGAGCTCTTTCTACGTGACACTGACAACTGACGGAGTATATGTGTTCTGTACAACTGATGAACGAGTTGTGACAAGTTTCTTCTTTCTTATTTTTATTTTTTTTTTACTTAAAAAAAATTACATTTTACATTCATAGATTTGCTCCGACTCCGACTCCGATTCACCTCCGACTCCGCGGAGGTCACTGCAAGACCCTCCGACTCCGATTCCGCCTCCGATAAATCCACCTCCGTAACATCCCTACATACGATATGTGTACAATATAAATACACTAAATCTCTACTAAGCTTTTACGTAAGTGCTTTCAGAAACAAGACAAAAGGTACCGAATTTCACAGGGTTAAATTCTAAAACGTTTGCGACTCGGCCAAAACTAGTCAAGTCCGTTTGCGTGTAACCGTTCCCTAACAGAACTAGAGAGTAAAAAGCCGCAAGCCATACGCCGGGACGTTCGAGGGCAGTGCAAAAAGTTAAATTGAAACATCCCACGGTCTGGGCCAGCTAACGCGGCCATAATTAGTGCTCTGTACAATGTATGCTCATTGAATTTATGGATAACTGACACTTTTTTAGGTTTATTTATCAGTCTTTTACCCTTTTCTTGATAGTGAAGTTTTGTATTTCGGGATCCAAGGACCAATTTTGGCAATTGGACCAGAAATTTCTGATGTTATTCCATTGACTATTAAAAATTAATCTTTAAATTAAAGGAACAAAAAGGTAAAACCATTGCGTAACAGTAAAAATATAAAGGGTTTATGTTGTCTACCAACTTCGTGTATAATGTATTTTACTGTAAAAATCCTACTAATGTCATTTTTCTCATTAACACACTCAATTATGCAACTACATTACTACTACAAACAAATATACGTAAACAATGTCGAATAACATGAAAAAGTATTAAGAAAATAAAACTTCCAAAGAAAAAAAAAATGCTTCGGACTTCTTATAAAAAATGTTTCTTTCTAACGACTGCTACTTTTAAATTACACATCCCGGAGCTCTTACAAAAGAAACTTGGAATCAGGTTAACGTAACAAGACCGGCGAACAATTAAAGTTTGACGTCTTTGGAGTATAAAGCCGACGCTCGATCTAAGTGCTTCGCTTGATTTGTTTGAGTTACGGGACATTTTCGAGAGGAAAAAACCAAAATGCTGTTGTTTCTTTTTGATTAACTTACTAAGTAAATAATCGTTGTTATAATGGAATTAATTTAGTCAAGACTAGTTTAAAGTATTTGTCTCATTGGTGTAGTGATCTCGTGCGCGACTGTGTCTCGTCTTGGACTGGATTCCCAGGTCAGACCAAATATAATTAGATTTTTGAAATTTCCAATTCCATCACAGAGTGTATAATTGTGCCCGGTGGATAGCATTAGGGTCGCTCCCTATTCCATGAGACTTTATAACAGCATCGGCGAAATATGTGTATACAAATAGTACAACTCTGCCTTAACCTTCGGGTAATACAGGCGTGATGCTATGTAGTTTGAAAATGTATCGAATTTGATATGAACCAGATGTAACAGCTTTACCATTCATTCATCATCATAATTATCTGGTCGTAAATTTTCACTGCCGAACTTTGACCAATAGCAAGACACTACACAGAGCTGCAGAATTTATACTCTAAAACTTTACGCTCTGAACCACCAAAAACAAAATGAATACATAAATACAATTTTTCTGGTGCAAAGTCCAAGAATAATTTAATGAAATATAGTAATGAAAGCGTTATAACTCATATTATTAGAGCTAGACCCATAAGTAGCGATACAGTGTAAGTTCCATCAAAATCAGTCTAATGGATTTTAAATTTTCAGACGGACAATTTTAGGGTTTTATTACAGTATACATAAATTGAATAAAATCTTCGACCAACTATTCACTTGGAATAATTCTTGCTCGTACAGTATAACACAACTTTTTTACGTAATTAGGCTGGATAATTAATGGCAGTCGCTTCTTTATTATTGTGTCAGCGTAAAGATCATTAAGCACTTCAGTATTAGTAAACATATTCTTGAAGTCGCATTCAGTTCGGAAGTGATCGGTTTCACGAAGTTTGCCGATGCGATCAGTGTGATACCCTAAAGAGAAAAGGGTTGATATATCTTTAGCTGGAAACATTTCCCACAAAAGTGCACAACTCCAATTACACTCACGAGTATAATTAAGGCCGTACCTATTTATAACCCAAATTGATGCCTTAAAAGTTTGTCACTCAACAAATCTGCGTCCAATTCTAAAAGTAGCCAATTAATTGTACCAACTTTGGAGTGTGTCGTTCCAAAGTAGCATTCGTCAACCTTAATAGCAACCTCGTAATGCCGAAACTTAGAGTGTTCCGCGCTTTCGTCTCTATAAATTAAAGTGATTTATAGATGAGAACTCAAGCTAACTTTTGTCGTTTCGAATTTCGAATAAAAAAAGCAGATTTTTCCCGGGGACTAATGAAAGAGGCTTTTTGTCTTCCACAGTTCGTACTGCGGTTTATTTTACTCGTGTACTGAATGGCTCATGATAAAAGAAACGCTTCGGCATGAATTTTATTTCCGTGTTTCTTTTTTATTTGAAATTTTACCAGAAACCTTGCCTTTTGTTTTATTAATTCATATTTTGGCGGCGAAAACAAATATGGGGATTGGTTTTATCGGGTATTGTATTTGTGGTGTGATATTATATGATATGCATTTGCCTTATTTTTTTCTAATTATCAGAAGTGAAAATGAAATTATTATTTGTCATGTTTGTTATTTTTATTTCATGGTCCTCTCACTCATAATTTGTGGTCTTTAATTATAATTATTTTAATTATTAATTAGGTGATTACCTACAAACTTATTTTATCTTCAGTGGTGATAACTATTTTGAATAATGTTACTAATATCGTTTAACAGCTTTTTAGAGTTTGCAATAAAACTTACTAAAGTTCCATTATTAAAATATCCATCTGCGAGTATTAAAATATAGATGACTAGCGTCCGCGCGCGGCTTCGCCCGCGTGGTTTACGAACTCGTACATTTTCCCGGGATAAAAAGTATGCCTATGTGCTATTCCAGACTATAATCTATCCTTGTGCCAAATTTCATCCAGATCCCTTCAGCCGTTCTGGCGTGAAAAAGTAACAAAGATCCATCCATCCATCCATCCTCACAAACTTTCACATTTATAATATTAGTAGGATATTTAAACCTATAAGCTGTTGTCGTGCGAGTTACTAACACGTTAAAACATTCGATGAAATAAGTTTGAGATAGTTTATTAGATAAATACCTAGACTTTATTTTTATAAGCAGTCACAGCGAAGGAGTTTAACACTCGCTTTTTATGAATTAGGGCCTGAGTTCAATTCTGAGCCGCAACTTTGTCTTCCGTAAACGTTGAGAATACCTGCCTACCTGAGAGGGTTGAGTTACCGATGGTATACTTAGCCAACCCATACCAGGTCGGCGTCGTGGACTAAGACTTAACCCTTCTCATTCTGAGAAGAGGCTCGTGGACACCAATTATTATCTAGCTAGAATTTGCTATAATATAAACACGTCGAATCACTGAATTTGAAAGCTTTAAGTGGATTATTCGAAGACCATACGTCTTCGTCAGAATAATGAATCGACTTTGCCGCTTTAAGCGAAAGCCTTCACCAACTGATGGACGTATTAATCTCCGTTTAAGCGAAATTCGAACGAGTTAAACTTATAATTTTATATTGATCTACGTTTAACTGTACTTGAAAGTACACCGTTTTTATATTGATTGACATATACCAGACATGACATATATGACTGCCTCAATGGTCTAGTGGTCGTAAGCGCGACTGCTGAGCGTGAGGTCCTGGGTTTGATTCCCGGGTCAGGCAAAGTGTTATTGGGTTTTTCTGTATGGAAATTCTTAGTAGCAGCACGGAGTCTGGAACTGTGGCCGGTAGATGGCAACAGGCTCGCCCCCTTTTACATGAGACTCAATAACAGCATCGGCGAAATGTGGGTGTACAATAGTATACTTCTGCCTAACCCTTCGGGGAATACAGGCGTGATGCACGAATGAATTCTTCTTATATTATTTATGCACGAGCTATGACATGGGAATCGCTCATGCCGTAGTGGAAAGATAAGCCAGTCAGCAATTGTGGTATTGAGGTTGACTGCCCAGGGTGCGCCAGACGATCTCAGATTTCGTCACTCGTGGAGGCTAAAGTTATTTATTAGCTATATATATTACTAGAATCCTACTATCCTATCCTACTAATCCTACTAATATTATAAATGTGAAAGTTTGTGAGGATGGATGGATGGATGGATCTTTGTTACTCTTTTGCGCCAGAATGGCTGAACGGATCTGTATGAAATTTGGCACAGTGATAGATTATAGTCTGTAATAGCACATAGGCTACTTTTTATCCCTGAAAAATGTACGGGTTCGTAAACCACACGGGCGAAGCCGCGAGCGGAAGCTATATATCCATAATTTTCTAAGAAAACGTTTGGTGACCCTGTCTACTTAACTGTTTGTTTATTTATTTATGAAACAACAACTACTTATTGTACTTACGCCAATACAATTCGTTTTTAAATTTTTAGACTCAGTTAAGAATTTAAGGTAGTAACTATCAAATGGGATATTTTTGTTCGACCCTACTTGCAGTTACATACTCATCTAATGTTACTAGCTATGGTTGATTATTTTCCCAAGGTATACAAGAATAAATTGATCGTGACGGCTGCATAAAAGTAGACTGGCATAGTGATATGGTCTGGTAATGTTACATTCACTAAAATGCGATAAAAAGCCATAAATTGTAGCAATTAATCCATTCATAACAAAGGACAGGAAATTACTTACGAACTAAGTGTCCAATAGTGACCTAACAATTAAATATTTGTTACATAAAATATTACAACCACTAGTTTCAGATTGTGAAAAAACAGACTTCATACATTTAAGTCTCGTAATCAACGTATCAACTAGTGTTGACACAGGCCCTAAATATCGTTCCACATAAACAAGTAAATATATTACCTCCATTATAATAATGTAACACGATCCGCGAGATATCTACTTACTCCAGTAATCATGTAATACTAGACTGAATCCCTCAGGGCACAAAATGTAGACGACAACCCATATTATATATAGCCTTGACCTAACTATGATTAGGGTTGCTCTAGGGTCGATAGTAAGATATGCAAAGAATATACTAGCTTATACATTAATATGCTCGTATTTCGAGACGGGTTATAGAGAGGTTTAGTGATGTACACTAATTGTACACCTATTCTGCCGAAGCTGTTATTGACTCTCACGGGTGCCTATTGTCATTTACCGGGTACAATTTTAATCTCTGGGCTGCAACTATGATTTTTTTGTAATAGGTAATCTTATCAACATTTTGTCTGGCAATGGAATCGGATCCATGATCTCACGCTTCTTACTACTTGCACTGGACCTATGAGATAGTATAGTGTTGTATTGAACTATTTTTCTGAAGATACTTGTAGTAAGAAGAAAATAACTGGTAGAGCCTTAACACTAGATTGAAAGAGTGTTTCAGATTTCGATTATTTTAAGAGTATCAAGTATACTTTATATATATAATATTTTAAGAGTTTCTTGTCGGTTCTTCTCGATAGGACCAACTTTTAGTAACCGATTTTCTGAGAAGGGGCCTGTGCCTAGCGGTGGGACGGTTATAGGCTTAATTATTAGTTTCTATTCAGAAACTGCTTCTAATCACAAACTTGTTGGATTTCAATTTAGAACACAACAAACGATGACGAAATCTTTATCAAGTTTTTTTATAACATTATTATCATATAATATCAAAATGTGGAAATAACCGTATTCTGAACATAAAAAAGATCTTACTGCACGGTCTTTATCTTATCTTTCTCATTTTGAGAACTTTATTTATCAAGTAGTTTAACTGTTGTTTAATTCTATCTCTGCTGTGATCTTTTATCGCCCAATAGGTCTCGATGAACGCTTTTCTTATCGAAATAAAATTTATTGCGACACACTACACACGTGCGGTGTAACTGCATCATTATCTAGTAGTCGCAAGCGCAGCTGTTGAATGTAAGGACCTAGGTTTAGTTCTCGGGTCGGACAGTGTTATTGTTTTTCATACATCGAAATTCTCAATATCAACCCGGGGTAATAGCCCAAAGTCAATAATATTACATACATACATATAATATTACATGGGACTCAATAACGGCATCGGCGACATACCTATGAGTGTAAATAGTAGGTACACCTGTAGTTATGTGGCTTACTACTACCTACTATGAGAATCGGCAATTCTCTGGACGGCTATTAATTAAGGAGTTAGATTATAGAAGCATAGAACTCAAGCTTTTGATGATGCGCCGCTGAAGGAGAAAATGGAAGGTGGGCCCTTTGAACAAGTTCTAGCATATAATCATAATATTTGTTCATTTTTGTCCCTTGGCGATATAATTCACCCCATCAGAAATCATCCTTTCAGACTAGTAGAGCATTTTCATCTCACCTGTCCAACCCAATCACTAGCAAAACGAAATTTGACAGGTACGTACCTACTTACTTTAAAAACGTCCATAGGGAGATCAAAAACAAAATCGCATCGTTTTTCCTGCCCGTCTGCACAAAACAGGACTCCAATGTGTCCTAAGGCACTTCATACACTTACCTGTGAAGTAGTGTTCCGTGTACCGGATCTATCTGATAAATGGAATGATCAGAAAACAAGTGTGAACGAGAACGCTCCCGGCTAACTTATAGTGTTGCTCATAAAATCGTTTGAATATCTGTTTTTTTATTTGTATCTGTTCACCGTTAGGAAATTCGACAAAAAAAAATTGGATAGATTCTTTAGCTGTATTTGAATTCTAAAATTTCAGGTTATTTTTCAGAAGATACTCCAATAGCTTATGACTAACTTGTTATTTGATATGTGCCGCTGGCTATAAATGCCCTGGGCTGATGCGAACGCCGAACAAACGGTTTGTTTTATTCGCGTGTGTGCACAGAGTATATGCTTGAAGTGAGCATTCACGACCACACAAACCAATTTGTGTAAATTTTATGCTTAGTCACCACCGAACAAAACTAATTCAGACAAAAGTTTACTCTATTCAGACATTTCTTACCTATAAGTTTTTTTATAAAGTCCATGCCGCCATCTGTACTGAGCCTTATCTACACTCAAACACAGTCACAATTTCAAACCGTGAGTCCCCACAAAAAGCGCGGGCGTAAATTTTAATAATGACACAAAAGAAAACACGAGAACTTGGCTATGGCTATAATGAAAACAAGACTCCTCCCACGGCATTACTCGTTGGGCACACACAGTCTAACGGGTTAAAATCTAAATAAATAAATACTGAAGCACCTGCATACGGCAGTTAAGTGCCCATTAGCCTTTAGAATGCTATCATTGTTATTATAATTGTATTCTTAGGCGAACGTTCAGCTTGTGGGTGATTTGTTGCTTTTTATTTGCGTTTTTGTACTTCGACTTGAGAAAACCAAATTCGTATGTTGTTAAAATATGATTTACGAGTTTCGAGACGAGTAGAGCTGTCTAAAACACATGAGACAAAATAGTGTTTAACGGTAAACATGCAATCTGATTTGTTTAATTTTTTTTCAATAATACAAGAAACTGGTTGTCCTTGTACAGTGAAACAAAGAGATAAGTATGCAGGATCACCAGATAAAAATATTTTTTCTCATGTTATATATTATTTAATTAATAGACATAGTTGAAATATATTTATTTAAACCCCTATTTTTCGGTAACTTTCAGTCTGACTGAATATTAGCTTACAAGCAGATTGAACCGGGTGAAATATAGCTATTAATCGTGCTGGACTACATATTTTTATTTTGGGTCTTGATTTTCTATTGAAACGATGAAACTTAGAATAAAATATACAAGCAAGCTACTTAACCCAACTCTAATTTTTATCTTACCTAAATATAATCTAACTAAGATAATTCTTAAGTACTTCTTCCAAGTAATTGGCCAATATTTACACAGCGCATTTTCTTGAAATTCACTGAGACGTCTCCCTAGTGGTCGAGTTGCCTCTCGAGCGGGCTTTTGTGCCTAACAGTATGACCGTATTATGCTAAACAACTTGAGGCAATTGCAGAGCGCCTCCGCCTGCATTCATAGGCCATTCTCACTTCAATGGCGAATTACCATGATAAATTGAACGACGGGATTATGTACCTACCCGCCTTTGCAAGGTTTGATGAAGTAGGCATGTATCAAGTTGATGAGTAAGAAAAGAGGATAGGAGTATGTAAATTTAAAAATATGTAGTTTACTTGGAAGTAGAACCTCCTAGTGTTAAATTAAAGTGTTTTATCTGAATTATTTTTGTCGAGGTACTTTTTGTAGTATTGATTCTTTTAGAAATAAAATGTGAAGAAAGAATTATTTCGTGATCGAAGGGTTAAAATTAAATCCCATGCATATAATCCCTGAAAATGTATTTATTAAATTAACAAACTAGAAACTCAAATCTTTTGAGAAAAGTATTTGATGAAAATAGGTATTTTAAATGTCTTGTATCAGTTGAGACAGAGACATCACAAATAAATGTCACATATACGTTTTCACACATCCAATTAATTGGTCGCATAATTAAACTCACACGAAGAAACCACATTAATTAAACTTCACATAAACTAATTGTATTTATCAGAATGCGTGACGTTGAGCCAACTTTTATATCGGCTCAATTAGTCGAGCAATTAAACGCGTTAGTGTTAAGTAAATGAGTAGAGTATAAAATGATTTAGATAAGGAATTTTGTTGAGCTGGAGATGGAAAAGACTTTGACGGCACAGTTGGTGCAACGGTTGAGACTGCTGCGCTACGTGTCACAGGTTCGATTCAATAAGCTTAAAAAACTTTTTATAAATAACGAAATAACCTCTTAAGCTCAACTAGTAGGAGCAACAATAAGGATAAGTTTTCTAGAAAATGTCTTTTCAAGTAAGTATTGATTCGATCTTAAATTTAAATTGTTTTTGACCAGAATTGGTCAAGTCGTAACCAAGTAGTTTGATAGTTTCGCGAAATGAAACAACGACTACTAAAAAACCTACAGAGATTGTGTCGAAAATAAGCACTTACAAAGATACCCTTTTTCCAAAATTAAGATTATAATCTCAGCTGTTTCTGCCTTTCCCATTTACATAAAAAGCATCATCATGTCAGAAATGAGGATACACTGCGCATACAATAAAGTAAATGCAGAGACATGTTGAAAATTGGCTCAGATTCGGATCGGTACATTACAATAATTGAGGTCAAGTTGTTATCCCATCTGCAGAAAAAAAAAGTTTTAAAAAGAAAAGAAAATACATTTCTTTGCCTCAAAATAAAATACCCAAGAAATAATGATGGACACCAAGAAACGTAATGGTTGACAAAATCAACTGATATTATAACTTTTGGGCCTAACTGTAGTGTCAAAGTGACTTGAAATACACAACCACAATAGACAGTTTTACAACATGTCTTAGTGATTAATTTAGTTATATTTTATACCTAGGTAAGATCTGTCTACTTCTGGGTCTCAGACGCCATGAGCCATTTAGGTACCTCATTACATTTTTTCTTTATGTACGCATGAGACCTGATACAACTGGAACAGTAAGAGAAGCACTAAGTCTATGGGAACACTTTTAGAATTTAACCCCTAAACTATTACAAAACTTTACAAGCTTGCATTGAAACTTGAAACTAAACATTTTCATTATACCCTCTACATTTATTTACATAGAGGTCATCTAAGAAAATGAGAATAGCACACCGAGTTGGCAGGACGTTTGTGAAATTTACCATTTCTATTTGGACGCTGTTCTCTTACGCTTGGTGATTGCAATGTATGCTACATAACAGTTTAGTGAATACATTAACTCTGTTGATATTCCAGCCATCTTTTAACGGGAAAATGGGTTGATGTTTATGTGCATTCAAAGTGGCCGACGTTTCTTGTATGTGCAAAGTTAGTTCAGTTGAATGTATTGTGAGGTATTTGTATCTAATGAAAATTATGGTTTCAATGATTGACAGTTGAGGTTTTAGGACTTTTGTTTGTTAAATAGAGAGTTTTTATCATAATATCGAGTAGGCACAGACAGTAATCGTGCTATGAATGTAAATAATGTTCAACGACGATCCTCAGTTTATTATTTTAAAATGAAGAAAGTCGGTCTTAATTAATAAATTTACATATTTTTTCTTTAGACTCTTTATCCTAATCGAAGTATTCTTTTTTTTTTTAAACGGTAATGTTAAACAAATTTATACATTTAAGTTACGAATCTATTCAAGTACATGGATCGAAAGCTATTTCTACCAGACACCACAAACAAAATACCAGGAACACCGCAAGCATTTTCGGTTGGACTATTGCACCAGCCAGCGGCAGCGCGGCGTTGTCTTTCCAACTTATTATTCGTTCCAAACAGAGGGTGCCTCAAACACACCACTTAGACACCAAACAAGGGTGTATTAAGTGTGAGTTAAAATTTAAATTGATTCCACCCTCCCTTGAGAGAAAATTCAAATAGTGTATGGTGTGATCTGAAGCGGGAAACACTGTGTTTGTGGGATTCTTTTTCTGTAAATTGGACGCTTCAGGGCGTTTACACACAAAAAGAATGGGGAATTAGAATGTGTGTGTGTGGGTGTACAAACGGTGATGACACGCTTCATTTGGCGAGGGAGTTGGCAAGCTTGTGACCAGAAACTATAAAATACATAGGAACAGTTATCGTTGTGTGTGTAGAGTTGAACCGAAAGGATTGGGGGAACTATCTATTTTACAACTTCTTGCTTTCTCAGAATTTATACTGTTAGTTTTAAAGTAAAAATAATTAAGGTTCAGACCTCAGTGGACATAAGATAACAAAGAAGAAATAAAGGTACTTATACTAATATCATTCACCAAAACAAAGCTCCAAAGCATATTTTTGAATACAAAAAACTCCGAATGAAACACCATTAAGTTCAAATCAGTTTAAAAAGATTCTCGTCCAGAAATACCGCCGATCTAATTAGCAATTCTTCAATAATTCAAAGGAAAAAATTCAAATTTCTGTTACGGATCGTTTACCGCTGTATACAAGGCTCGCGAGGCAGATGAGCTGTAATATCATGCAAATTTCCACGGGTTCAAGTAGGGAAGCGAAGAAGTAAGACGAACCGAGTAGATCTGATACAATCGAATCAATTCGATGCGATCGAATGATCTCAGTAGAGTTGCAGATAGAATTGAAAAAAAAAAAGAAGGGTATAAACTTTTCGTTTTAAACTAGAATCTAGTAAGCTTATGTTTTAAATATGGAATTGAGCAAAGATAAAAGGAGTATTCTGTTTTCAGATTACTTTCTCTATCTTTTATTCAGTCTGATTTACATTTTGACTCGATTGTTTCGATTATTAAAATTGTATACAAGAACACGTCACTAAGTTTAAATATGAAATTCGTTTTATTTTTTCCTTTCATTTTCTTAGAGTTTCGGGTCATGTCGTAAAAATGCTTTTGCATTCGTCTCGCTTACAATGTTAACAAAGGCTCGACTATTTTCCAAGCAGAATGCTTAATTGACTGAGAATTTTGGTACATTATACTTTTAAAATGAGGCCCCTAATGGTTCCAAGCAGCCTGTAATAGAATATGCGTCTTGATACTTATATTTAAACGGTTATCTTTTGTGGCGGGTCGTATGAAAGTTATTTTTTCAGTCCTTCATATCGTCTCAAGTCTTTATGGATTTTTTAACCTTTACAATTTTGACGAAAAAATATTTTAAAAACTGTATGTGATATCAGTTGATTCATCCACATCGTGGGGAGAAAAACTTTAGCAACGAAATATCAAATTATAATATGTTGCTCACAAAATTATACAAAGTAGTGAGAGAGATGTGTAACTGAAGCTTGAAATTTTTTCAATTATTTTACAAATTCCGATAAAATGGTTTAACTTATATATTGCAAAACTTGCTTTTTGTAAATAATTAAGTCATTGGTAGCAGGGAATTTCTAAAAAAACAATAAACATCAATGTATCTAAGGCTGTAAAAAAAGCAAACGAAATGATACATAAAAACCATACACATACATACAGATAAACACCGATGCCCTATTCTGAAGACGGTGCCCTTCCATCCGCCATCTGCCCAAATCAATCTTAAATATTGAATTTGTTTCGTAATCTGATAGAAACTTTTACGGGAAACGAGTTCTATTACGTTTTAACACAATTTGTATCGAGTTTTCACCTTCCAACGTGTAGGTGGTACTTCAAACTTATAAAGAGGGTTTCAAATTTAATTGCAAACGTGAGGATGAGCGAAATATGATTTTGTACTGTTTTAAATGATTTTGTATTTACGAGTAATGTTTTGTGTAAGTTATGAAATTGTTCGCTTGTTGAGAAATACTTTTGGTTTTGTTCTTCTAATGGTTATCGAAAATGGAATTTCAATTAATGAAACGTACTAGTAAGTTTATTGATACAGACTAGTTATTGGAGAGATAATTAATACCTACGTTAAATATTTAACTTAACGATTTTACAGCTTTCCTTATGATAAGGTGTGGATTTTACAAGGTGTCTATGACCTTTTTTTGTAAAGTTTACTGGGACATCCATATTTAACAGTAGACGTTTACGAGCTGGGCTGCACACATAAGTAACATACGCTCATATGGCGAGCGTTACTCGTTAATCAACCGATTTATTATTCCAAAACTCGATTTAAAACTTCAAAATATTTCATACTTTGTTTATCGCGTCTCATACATCATTTAAAAGCGATTTAACAATGGAAATCCTCGCGTCGATATATTGACAGAGCGCAGTATATTCGCCTGCATTATTCCCAGATTACAGCTGTAATCCCAATTTTCAACGGTTGGCAACACTTTTTCGAGCTTCGACGGCCTGCGATGGATTAAAGGCGCGTCAATGGGCGTTGGAAACTTCGGGCTTAAGCCTTTTTAGACGAAATTCTGTATTTAAGTGTGCACCTTATTAATTAGTTAAACCCCTTGTTTTAAAGCAAAGTTTTAAGGGTGCGTCTGAATGATGTGCTTTTGGTGAAGGTTGCATGGTGGAATGTGATTGACGCGCGTTAAGATTATTATTTATGAGTTTTTTTTTTGTACGAACTAAATTAATTTTATAGGTTAGATAGTTAGATTTTTATGCCATTTTTGAAGTGTGACGATTGTTATTTATATTTAGTTCAGTAACGGCGAACCCCATGTGTCCCTCATGATGTGCTTTGACCTAGTCTCCTAAAGGTTTTTAAGGCCCACTACCAGGTGCTGAAGTGGATCGCCGGGGATAATCAGAACCCTCCTACCATCTTAAGCGGAGGATAAATTAGAATTCATCACACAGAACAAACTATATAACATGTACTCGTATATAAAATTGCAGCTCAAATACAACTATTATTGGTCTTTGTAAAGAAACTCTCAGTTAAAGAATCTCGCCCCCCACAATGGCTGTGGAGGACCACCGAAGTTTTAGAGGGTAAGAAAGCCATACTCCTCGACTTCCATATGGACATTGGCAGAAAATCGAAGATACAACAGAATAAATTCTTAAGCTTTACGTAGCTAAACTAATGTTATAAAGTTCCATAGTACTATTTGGAGAAAAAGGTGACGTGTGACCTTCTTGTTGTCCAGGCCAACAAAACCCGCAGTAACATAAAGCCATTATCCGGATAGACGCTTTTTTTACGTAACGCCCATCAGATTACGCAAACGACTGTACTATTCACCAAATTACATTCCACGGCAGTGTATTCACACTCGATCCACGATTCTTATTTTGCCTGTTTGGCTATCATAAATCTTTTTTTATCTTTTCCAACATTTTTCATTAATGTTTTTATTCGGTATTTGCGTTTACGGTTTTGATTGTTATATCTCCTTTGATAACTTTATTCGGGTCTTGTGGTTTGGCAAAGAATTAAAGTCCGATTTTTCAATGTCCAGATAAAATACATTCTGTTAATTTGAAACTGGAACAGTTTTTGTATTCTCTTTGTATTATCAGAGGATTATTTATCCGAAAGGACATTGCCAGAATTTAAATGGCATTTATTAGAGAAATTTTTCACTATGAGCAAAAACTATTAAAGTTATTGTTTTACAGAAGGTAACTTTTTTTTATTAGTACTTATTACATTAGTGCGAAAGTGATTTATATAATGTCCCCCTGACCGAATTTCGGTCACGGCGGCCAATCTCACCGGAGATTAGCTAACTACGCAGGAGATATTATAGAGCACAAGTGTGTGCGCAAACACAGGTCTTCCTTTCATCATGGTCCGATGGAACGGCAATCCGATACGACCGGAGAGAGATCAGGCGCAAGACCAACGGCGTTACGTGCTTTCCGAGGCACGGTGTGTATTCACATACACAAAGATCCGAAACAACTATCTGTAGATCATACAAATATTTGTTTCGTGCGGGAATCGAACCCGCGACACGTAGAGCAGCAGTCCATCTTTCAACCACTGCGCCAACCGTGCCGTCAAAAGTGACTTATAATTAGGGATGTTACGGAGGTGGATTTATCGGAGGCGGAATCGGAGTCGGAGGTTCTCTTAGTGACCTCCGCGGAGTCGGAGGTGAATCGGAGTCGGAGTCGGAGCAAATCTACGCATGTAAAATGTAAATAAATAAAAAAGAAAAAACTTGTCGCAACTCGTTCACTATTCGTTCATCAGTTGCACAGAACACATATACTCAGTCAGTTGTCAGTGTCACATAGAAAGCGCTCGGTAGCGCTGCAGCGATAGCAAGTCATAACTTGTAACTCCGATATATACCTCCGTTTTGATATATCGGAACCGGAGCCGGATTCGGAGGTGTCATTTTAATCGGATGTTCCGACATATCGGATTCGGAGTCGAAGCTCCGTAACATCCCTACTTATAATAATCGTATAAACCTATTAGAGAAACACACATTGTTTTTAATTAAGTTATTGCACTTTCATAAAATCTAAAACAGTAGATATGCGTTTCTTTTACACAAAGGTCTCAATGATGAAGATAACTTTTATGAGCATAGCCATTGTTCTAATAGTACCTACCTATCACCGTAATTGACAATCCGACTACCGTTCTATTCCTTTCAGCTTCAAGAGAAGTGCATCATCATCATCATCAGCCATCATCACCATCAGCCTTAGACCAGCACATCGAAAGACATTTCGCCACTTGCATTCATCGGTTGCCCGCGACTTTCACAATGTCGTCGGTCCACCTAGCAGGAGGCCTTCCTACGCTGCGTCTTCCGGTTCGTGGTCGCCATTCGAGAACCTTTCTTTTCCATCGGTTGTCCGTTCTTCGAGCCATGTGGCAGCCCATTGTCATATTATATTATATTATATAAAATATTTTATCAAACGAGCACTGTTAGAAATCAATAACTGAACATAGATCGTATTTTTTTTGGTATGTTGAGAGGTACATAACAAAAAATACATTACATATTCTGTGGCTCTCTCTACGATGAAATAATAGGTGATACTCGAAACCAGTCGAAACATTTCAGAGCTTCCAGTAGTTACATTGTATGTAGTTCTACATCACCCTGTTCTCCGAGCGATGTTCTGTCAGACAATTTCAACGAGAAAGGCTTGTTCGACTGCGCCCGCCTTAATCCACCACAGGTTTAATTCAAAGCACAAAATTCATTTACACATTAATTGAAGCTACTGTTGAATATGAAGTTTTTACTAATATGAGGTTATTATTTCATTTGTTTATTCGGAATTTTGAATTTGGAAGTTTTTGAGTAAAAGTGTGTGAAACTAATGAAATTATTGATTGCTGAGTCATTTAGTACATAAGTTGGACAAATAATTATGTTTGACTCGTAAGCGAAATTCTAAGTCTATGGTTTGACTAGTGTTGTCATTCCGTTCGAAATATTATAATACTATATGTATAATATATGACAATATATGTCGCTGTCAAGGCAAGCTTAGGTCATATAGACGAGATAGAGATAAAGTTATTGAAGAGTAGGATATATTTCTATCTTCGTTAAAAATCGTTGCCCCACACTATGAATAATTTCTGTATGGTGGATGCGTTTACAAACACATATTATCAATTTGTAGCAATAGAGGTTCAATAAAAAATCAATCGCAGTAAAAAAATGCCGTTGCAACAATTTCTTATTATAGACTGGCCGAAATAAACTAACAGGCAAGAGAAAAATATCTTTATTCGAAATATATTTGGTTGATCAAAAACATTTACAAGAATCTATTCTTTCCAGTCTTTTTATAACATAATCACTATGTATTAAAGTTATTCAAAGTACTCTGGTCGTGATGTAACGCCAGACATCGTTATAGGGATGGGCTTGCAACCGCCGAGTGCGGCTTACTTCACCTCATTTTATGTCCAAAATAAAGCGTCTGTTTACATCGCACTCTTAATGAAACATCGACTGAAATCTGTATATCAGATTCAAATTTGTCTCTCAGATGTCTCTATAGAGACTCTATAGATGTCAGTATAAAAAGACCCTATAGATGTCAGTGTTTTTAAGATTCTCATTCGTTCTTCAAAAACAGAAATAATAATTATTATTCATGGATTTTCATTATTCAAATTATTAATTATTTCACAGTGTTTTTTTTTTTTTTCAAATATGACTTTACTGTATACATGGTGGATTTTTTCATAAAACTAGTGCATAATAAAAATACCGCATTAAAAATGTAGAGGCCAAATACGAGAATTGATTAATACCTAAATAATCTAAGCATATCTTGATTACCTTAGCTACAGTCATTGTAGTCTAAACCTTTAAAGATCGGTGAATAAGGTTGTGAATAAGTTCACATTCGTTAAAACTCTCTCTCGAAAGAAAGATCACCAGTATATATTACTAGTATTTATATCATGAGTTTCTGTCCCAAGCATGGTTATTTTAGCAACGTTTACAAACCTTCCTGTGGCAGTCTATTTAAGCTCCAGTTAACCGAGAACATAACAGAGGGTTGAGGACAAAATTATCATCTTTGCATTACTTTTATATTTTTTATATAATCAAGGGAAAATTGAAAAAAAAAAAAAAAAACACCACGAAGATTTCTCCTGTATCGTGGGTACAGTTTACAAACTAACATGTCACATGCACATACAACCAGACCCGATACAACTATCTATAGATCATAAAAATATTTGTTCCGTGCAGGGACCGAAACCGCGATACTCAGCGCAGAAAGCTAATCGCTTAGCCACTACGCCAACCATGCCTTTAGAGCTGTGAAATTTGTCGTTTATAACTTAGCAAAACGTAAGCGAAATACGCTATTTTGCAATTTCAATACTATCTAGTAGTCTACCTATATTTAGCCGATTATTCCCAAATCATTGTGAAAGCAAGTACTTAATGTAGGTAACCTAAAATTTATAGCCACTCTGCAGCGCTAGTCTGGAACGGTCGGGACTTTGGGGCTAAATGGATTAAATGTCATTGTGATGTCGAAACGAAATCTACCCGCGCCGTTTTCAACATTTTAACATTATTGGAACAAGAGTATCTTTTTATAGAATGTGCTGAATAAAAAGGCCGTCTGGACCGATGTCATTTTCTTTAGCTGCTTGAGTAATCAGTTTCGTATTTTTAATTTCTGTATAATCACATACAGGACTAGCTGGAACCTCTTAGTATCCAATATTAACTTACAATTATAGCTTTATATCTATCGGTATATTAACCGTTAATATTTAAGGTAAACACGTCATACTTTAAATACTCAATAGTATCAGAATACTTGCAGTATCACATCTCAAATCTTATTAAGCATAACAAGCTCATCTCTTAACATTCTATAAAACCAGATGAAGTTACACATAAACGTCATAAATATGGTACGTCACTGTAAGTTTTAATGACTCCAAAATGGTAAATAACACTGCCATAACCAAGCCATAATAAATAGTCAACTATAAATCCAATTTCAAATACTGAAAGCAACTCACAAAATGGACAATATAAAGCAAGAAATACATCTTGTCCCCATTTCACTGTACAGATGACCATTAGGGACCAGCAAAACGCCTTATATACATAACCATAGTTACATAAAAGCCTCTATAACAATGCCACAGCCACATGAGAACATTCTCTCTCATACAATTGTACTGCGTTAATTTTTTGTGTAGCACAGAGGCTTTTAGGGGACATTGATTAATAGTCTAAAGAAGAACATGTATCTCACTTTTTATTCCACGTCTACTCTAACAAGACCTCCCCCTCTTCCCGGTTTCGTTCATAGTTTTAGTGTAACGGGGGAATATGAACTATGATCGCAGGTCTGGGTAGGCTGGCCAGGGAGTTGTTTTCAAAAGTGCGTTCATACAGTAGGAGAGGTCTAAAGGAAATCGGTCGTGTCATTGCCACATTATCAGTATCAAGGGCTTTTGATAGCGAGGTGTGTGGCCTCTATTTATTTAGTTTTCAGGTCATATAAAGTTTGCAAAAGGTAGTATTATTATTGGAAAAACAGAATAACACTTAGTGTACATTGATGAATACAGAGCGTTTACTATAATTACATTTAAAAGTAAATCGAGACAAATTAAACAATTTAACTGTATTTTTGCTTTTGCACTATAAATGGTATAATACCTATTCTAAATGCGAACAGTTCATTCACCTTTGACATTCAAAAATGTACTAACGAAAAACGAAAAAATATTTTCTGTTTCGATAAAAAGATTCCATGCCTTTATCGTAAACACACAATCCGCTTATTGTGGCTACTAAAAGTTTCTAAGACTAATGGCTCAAACAGAACATAAAAGAGAAAATAAAAGAATTAAAATGGCGGAAAACATTTCATTACGAAAAAAGAAAAACAGTTAATGGTGTGATGTGAAAACGTAGAAATATTAAAATTTAAACAGACTTAGGTCTCGTTACTTGATACTGGGAAATGTTACGATCTAATATAAAATACTCTATTTGAATGAAAGTGTATGACTGATGAACTAAGTATTAACGGACGAGAATATTCTCTGTTATCCGATGCTCTGATTACAGGAGTAATACTTTCTGTATGTAGGGCGATATACAGATAAAAAAAGTAATATAGTAAAAGGTCTTGTACAAATTATTATGTAACGCGTTGTAAGTGTGTAAATGATCTACAGATAATTGTTTCGGGTCTGGACGTTTGTGTATGTGAATATATGTGTTTGTAAACGCACCCACGATACAGGAATTATTCCTAGAGTGGGGCACGTTTTTGTAACAAAACAAAAAAAAAAGAAAAAAAAAAAAGTAAATACAAACTTTGTAAATTCGTTTGTTGTTAGTTTAACATGATTTTTTATTACATAATCCACAGAAAAAATATATAAGAATTAATGTCAAGAAAACGACTAGCAGCTTTATGGTATGCGTTTATTCATGAGGTGATGACAGAGACTGACGGGTCGATCTAAGTCACTGCGTAGCAGCATTCTGTCTGGTAGCGTAAGCTAGATATACACTCATTTTGTTACTTTCCCCGGCCATTAAAAGCCGCAGATAAGCTGAGTCGCTGTCAACTGGTACATCGTTAATTTCTCGGGTACTTCAGTTTTTATTGTGCGTAATTTTTCCTTGCCCGGGAAATATATTGCGCGTACTGTCGACATGTGACACAATGAACGCATTTATCTTTGTGAGGGCAATAAAAATTATGCTCCGTTGATTTTCTCCGGGCAATTAATTAAGTGCTTAAGTTTAGTTGCTGGTACTTACTAGGACTTTGTTTCTCTTGTGTTTTTTTCTTTTAGTGGTCTATCAGATAATCTCGTTAGTTTTATTTGTTTTGGTATGTTTCGTAATAAAGGCACTATTATTATTGTAGGTACTTTAAGATAAAGAGCGCTCTAATCGCCTACTCTTATGGCATCTTAAAAATATTTTCCTCCTTTCTCATTACTTTATTTCAGCTTAAAGCGAGGTAAAAATACACTACTAGCTTGCAAAATATTTAAAGACAATTCCAACGTAACATTTCTATCCTACGATATCTTTAATAAAGAGCCCTCAATACCACAAAATCCTTAACCTTATTTCCAAACTGAAACACTTCTCCTAAACCGCTATAAACTTAAGGAACAGCTGTTCCATTTTCAAACCTTGGCTACCTGGTATAGGCTAACATATGAAGGCTCAGCCCTTAACATGTATACAGCTTAAGGTACAGATGCGCGCGTCTGTAGCCTCCCGAAGTCCCGAGCTGTCCCGAAGGTATCCCTCCCCTCAGTACCGTTTCGACAGCTGGGGAGGGTACACGCGTTTGGGCGGCAAATCCGCCCATCGAGAATTCGTAACGCCGGTAAATTTTTTGCTAGTGTTGTGCTGTGCTTGTACGAATTTGTGATTGGACTTGTTGGTGTCTTATGGATTTGTGGTGTAAGTATTTTCTTCTGATAAGATATTTTTTTATCCAATTTAGTGTTGAGAAAAATTGTGTTATTAGTAAATTTAATTTTGTTCATGTTTCATTAATTTTTGACTTCAAAACTTAAAAAAAAAACATGTTTATACATACTTCTTGATATTTTCTTGTAACAAAAACCAGTACGTTTACATAAGTGTAGTGTTATGCAAGAATAAATGTTTTGGAGATATTTTAGGCTCTATAACTGAAATACCTATTGCAATAATAAAATTAAAGCTCCTTAATTCCATTCTGATTCCAATGAGAAAACAAAATACCTACTCAAAATATTAACGCTGAAATATATTGTAATAAGCTCAGTATAAACAAATAATAAATACAGAAAACATTGCATTTATTGCTTGTATAAACAATTATAAACATTTGCGTGGTAAAAACGAATAAACACGTAAAGCGTAGCGTGATATTATTCGTGAATGGATAGTAAAATATAATTTATGCCCCACTAATATAATTGCTGCTATGATTAGCAACATGTGTTTAATTTACATGTCAATAAAGTTTATGGTCACTGAAATACAGAAAAGATTGTTTGTGAATCAAATTGGATCATTATTTTTTCTTGTTACATTCGTATATATTTATTATATTTGAATCCTTCATATGTTAAAAAATATGCTTCAAATTAGAATTAATAAATGTTGGTAATAATATACGTTCGTTCATAATTTTCATTAAATTACTTGGGCACTTAAGTGTCGACACATAATATGATCGTTAATGCCTTAAGGCCATAAGTATTGTCGATAGCCAGTGGAAAGCATCTAATTGTTGGGTAATCGGAGACACTTATAGTTGGTTGTATACGATGACGGCAAATTAATTTTACAACACCTAGTAAATTATTTTCCAAGTAATAATAAATCGTATACTTACAGAATCGACCTCACACGTCACGACCCAACAACGAGCTACTTTTAAATATATTCGTGTGAATTTAGTTCCATTCCTATAAAAAAAATCAAGATAAAAAGATACAAAAATGCACAATACAACTGAACTTTTAACTCTATTTTCCGTGAACACAAAAGCAAAGATCATCGTCAAATAAAAATAACCCTTCGAGATTCGAGTCACGATTATTCAAATATTATTCTTAGACCCTATCTGTTTCACTTGTACCAACAACGCCAAACACGAATTTTAAAAAGAATAACATAAATTACTCCAACGCCTTCGAACACGACTTTACCGGACACAAACCATCAGGAATAAAGTCATTTAAATCTATTGTCATCTTTGGTGTATCACTGAAGAAAACAAAAAGAAAATATTGCTCGAAAATATATTGCCACACGAATAAAGACTTTAAACCTTTGAGGTTTGGAATAGTTGGTAAAAAAATGTCTTGTAATGATAGTTGTTCTGGCACAAAGAAGTAGCGATAAAACAGATAGTGGAATACAAAAGGCTATAACAAAAGATATTATTAGGCGTATAAATATAGTGACCAACGCGTATTGTACAATATGTAGTTATCACAATTATAATAATGAATTTATAGACAAGACATTCGTTGATATTATTTTTACGTGTGATCTAATATTAATTAAGTGATTATGTTAATAAATAGCAAACTTTATATCTATACATATAAATAAAATTGGAGTGTCTGTTTGTAATATTGAAATAACCGTTGTTTACTACATGCATATGAATATATATACGGTACATACAACAAAATAACATTTTTTACAATTTTTGTCTGTCTTTCAGTCTGTTTGTATAGGCTAATCTCTGAAATGGCTGGACCGATTTTGACGGGACTTTTACTGGCAGGTAGCTGATGTAATAAGGAGTACCTTAGACTACATTTATTTTAGAAAAAATCTTTTATTTTAGAAAAAAACAGGGTTAATTGTATTTGGTCTCACTAAAAAATACATTGTTAAGTTCCGACATCCACACGAACGAAGTCGCGGGCACAGCTAGTCTAGAATATATGAGAATATTTTAGAGTTAGGGCAAAATATGCAACGTCCGTTTAATCAAGTGTTATGTGATGTATATAATTTACTTTTTAAAATAGGCATTGATTTTTACATAATTGTTTCTAGTATGCTCATATTCAAAAAGTTACTCTATGTCTAAACGTGAAGACTTGTTATTGGCTTTCCGCTGATTATGTTACAGATTTTTTTAGCTGTAAGTCTTCATATAAATAAAAAAATAATTATATTTGCTTTTACCAATGTGCATAAAATAAAAACATTAGAATGATATAATATACATATAAGGGCACATTGAAATGAGAAAACATTACAAATGAATTAAGTGTTTCCAAAATTGACCCCGACGACTATTAAACACTTATTTGTCCAAATGACCGTTTCAATTTAGCGTAAATGAAGGGACAATATATAACTTTTTATCATCTTTCACATCAAGCGGGTATCTATTACGAAATTGCGATTTGATAAATCGCCAAACATTATTATGGGCGGCGAAAGAAATGGACTCGCTCAACTTGAAACGCTACTGAATATACCTTAATTGGTGGCCAAAAACGAACTTTATCCCATTAAAATAAAGTCCATTTTGAGTCAAAGCTAGTTGGACCATGTAAAATAAATATTATGAAAGTAATAGGAAAACATTATGCCATGGATACTGTGATGAAAGCGGGTCTCTTTAATAAATTGACTGAAGGTTGAATATTAGAAAACGGCTGTTACCAACAGAATTGGGATAACATTTTTTCTATTTTTAGTAACGGCGTCAGCGTTAAAATATGCAAAGCTTTCGTTTCACCATTTTGGATTAGAAAAACTCAGAGCTTAATATAAATTTATCGAAACAATGATTAGGTATGTAACGACTGGATATTTTTATAATAATAAATTGACCGCAATAGAAAATCACTGGAGACTCAACTAATATATTTTTATTCTTTATTTCGTTTTTGAATAAACGCTGCCCCACATCCCGATTTCTCCTGTATCGTGAGTACAGTTTTTAAATATACATGTTACTGTTACAACTATCTATAGATCATACAAATATTTTTTCCGTGCGGGAATCGGACCCGCGACATGAACCGCAGAAAGCGAATTGCTTATCCACTGCGCCAACCGTGTCAAAATAAGCTGGTAAAAGCGAAAAGAGCTACACATCGTAGGTATACCAAGTAAATTACCAACCCACGCAAAAATCCATCTTCTATATCCTTTCTCAGATAAGTAAAACATCCATTTGAAGCGTGCTACTAAATCATAAGCACCATTTTCTTTACTAAAGAAAACGGGATCGCGTGACGCACCCTGAGTCTTTGTACACGCGATAACAAAATTTTCTACTACCCACATTACGTCGCAAGTTTTCTCACGGTGGTATCATGACGGGGTTTAGTGAATTATGGCGTAGATGGTTTCTGCGATAGTTATTAGATATAAGTTTCGTAATTAATCGGTTGGTCATCTTCGCACTTCGCAAGAAAGTTACGAGCAACTTTGAGATGATTCGTTGCTAGTGTTTCGAAATTGTTACGGTCAAAAGGGAAGATCGGATTTTACAAATTCTATTTACATAATTTTGGACAAATTTATTTTACTATTAAAATTATATACACTATAGGTATTTACACACTAATCAGATTAGAAAACTAAAAATTATCAAAACATTACGCATCAAAATACTCCTCCGCATCGCTGTCAACCGGCAATGTGCCCAGAAGACTGGCAGCGTTGCCACGCTGTATGGCAACACTGATTCTTTGGCCAAAAAATAGGCCAGCCCTCTGGTCACATGTAGAGTTAACTAATCGCTTTGCGATCTCTTTAAACAAAAAGCATTCTGTTTAAAGAGAATCTGTTTTGTAATCATTTACATAATTGGATATTTATGTGTTTCGTTAATAATAAAGCTGTATTAAAATCATCAGCTGTACAAGCATCACGCCTGTATTCCCGAAGGGTTAGACAGAGGTGTACTATTGTACAATCACATTTCACCGATGCTGTTATTGAGCCCCATGTAATAGGGGCGAGCCTATTTCCACCTACCGGGCACAGTTCCAGACTCCGTGCTACTACTTAGAATTTTCATAAAGAAAAACCCAATAACACTTTGCCCGACCCGGAAATCGAACCTAGGACCTCACGTTCGGCAGTTGCGCTTGCGACCACTAGACCAATGAAGCAGTCTTAATAAACCTGTATTTTGAATTTACATTTAACCCTTAATACTGTTACCTTGTTTTACCTTTAAGTGTTACCGAAATAGACAAATGTTTGAGTAGTTATCGTTTTTAACAATACATAAATAACTAAAAGTAGATTTCTTATAGCAATATAAAAAATCTACTTTTGAATTACAATTACATTCCAACATTATATTCATTAATTTGCTATATTTGTTCCGGTACAGATGTGCCGAACATTTGCCATAACTGCCAGGTACAACTCCAATTGGACCACACCGTCCGTACATCAATTCGTTTATTACAAAACTTTCCTTGTGTACATATGAGTATATGGAGGGAGCATAGATTGGACGATGTGTTAATTTGGCCTGTCATGCGATGAGTAACAACAATGTTCGGATTGTGAGGGTCGTCAGCCTCACAAAAGGTACGCACGCAATTACGTTTTGCGTGCACGAGAAAAAAGCGGTCTTCTAATCACTTTTGTATGTTTTTCTTTCAGAAACCCTGATTGATTGACGTGGTTTTTTTTTTCTGGGAGGAGGGGTGTAAGCGATAATTTTGGAATCGAATCATGTCTGTTTTTATTTTGTTAGAAGACTCTTTTTTGCAATTCAATATGAATTATTTTATTATATCTACCGCTTGCTAGACATGGATGCACAAAATCTAGGTATATGATTAGAATTTTTATAGTAATTATCGAGAAACTTTGTCTGTTGTCTGTCTGTTAAGTCTATGTCACCTATGTAAGTATACGTGTTACTTATATGTAATTGGTACAGGAAAGAAGGTCAGTCAAGGTGTAAAAAAATGTCATAGGTGAAAATAATTAATTCTACGCGCAGACAGGGTCACCCATATAACTTGTATCTTTATTAGAACGGATAAAACCTAATTAAACTAAATATATTAACTGTAACCTTTTTCTAAAGTAGTTAAGTTACCCCAACAAGTTAACCAAGTTCCAATACCCAACACTCTATAAATGTACGTAGAAATCAAACAGAAAAACCCGTTAAATTTCCCGCAGTAAAAGTAAAATTGCTTAATTGTCAAAAGCCAACAACATAAAACATACAAAATGCATTTACAAAAGGTCAAGGCAACGCCAAACTAAACGTGAAAGCGTCAATTAGATTAACAGGAACGCTCCACGCCCGTAAATTGTTGAGAAGGGGTGTCTATCGAATTGTCTGTCCTCGTCTTTTCCCTAGGTACGGAGAGGGACGCAGATACGGTAATTAGGCTAGGGCTGTGGTCAGGTTTACGAGTTTACTTAGTCGTTCGCCTCTATTACTGAAAATATTTACGTAAATTATCCTTAATTGCTTTTAATTACTTAAAGGAGTAATTGTGTTGAGGCTTTGGGCTTTGAATGTTAATCATATTTAAATTGATTTGACATATTCCAGGTATCTTATAAGTAAGTTCTTTTCTACAACTTTTCTACATAAATTATGACGTATAATTTATACCATTGGAAAGAAACTACCCTTGTTCTAAAAAAGATGAGAATTCCATGTATATAATTTGGAACTGAAAACATAATAAGCCCAATAAATCTATCACAAAAATGTCTAAAAGGCCTTTATTGTAATCCTTTGTTTCTTTAGTGAGACTAATGCACATAAATAACGTTCAATGTATTCCCAAATAGCTCTCATTGCTGCTTTACAACCTTCGCGAAAAAAAGTTGAACAATCGTAACTTCTCACAATCAATTCGTCACAAGTCGTGGTAAAAATATTTTGTCCACTTTACTCCACTAGCAAACAATCGCAGGGCCATTTAACACCCATGATGCATTTTTGAGAATCGTAAGCCTAACAATGGACCAATAATTATGTTACCAGCGTAATAATGTAACGATGTAAAAGGCTATTGTTTACACAGAAGCGGTTAGAGTTGGGCATCATGATTTTAAATTTTACGAACAAGAAGTACGATTTGACGATTAGAAACCGTATGGCAATGGCTTAGAGTGCAAGTTTGGATGGATTGACGGCAATTGTATTTGCATTCGGACGCGTGTACGGGGCCCGTGATTTATATTCGTCTTTTGTTTTTGGCTGTTTAGCTAGCATCAGTATCAATGGCGGAGTGTCTCGGAAGGTCGTTATTCTTGCATTGTACCAACACTATTGTCCCCAAAACGACATCGTTAGTGAGTACGGCGGGTGGTCGTGTCCATTGAAATTCTATTGGCGTGATGATAAATCATCTGTTATTAGAAACCATTCGTAATTATTTCGATTACAACAGGTGACATTTTTATGTAAATCGAACCATTTCTTATTACTATTTTTAACGTAACGCGCGCCTTAAAATTTTAGAGCGCTTTAAAAATAGAATTATGAAGGTAGCCAAGGAAGCGAAAGAAACTTTTGTATCGATAAAAATTGAAAAAGTTCCATTCAATAATCGAACGTTTTAAACTTTATCGATTCACATTTGAAAAAGGCTCCATTCACTTTTTTTACCAGAATTAAGTGTCAACCGTTGATATATTGTACTAAAGACAACAAAGGGAATTCACGTCCGTTTGTCAAAATAAAACGACATCAACCTACGCGTAACATGGGGACATCACACATCGAAAAACACTGTAGATAGCTAAAATAAATCACCAGTATATCAGTATCTTTCTATTAAAGTATTTTACTCTATGTAGTTTCAAAATGTTATTGTTAGATATATATAGTTGCGATCGCTTCTAAAGCTTATTACAAAACCGAAGTCGTATTGTTGTCCCGGAGACGGGTGATCTGCGATGTCCTCTATTGTCCGTGGTCGGTGTTGAACAATAAGTGACCATCGGGAATAGACTCTTTGTCGATGGCAGCTGTGTTTTTATGGAGGATGTCTATCGGGCAGAAATGAGGTATGTTCTTTGTTAAACTCTATCGAACGGTGATAGTGATTTGAAGTTTAAATTGATGTTGGTTATATTTTAGAGTTTTTATGAGGTAGTATTTTAGTGTCTTGTATAGTGTGCACGTATAATATACTTGAGTACCGTAAAAGGGAGTTGTCGTATTTTTGTATTTCGAAAATACCGGAGTAAAGTAGCACAACAGTGTTTCTGTGGTTCATGAAGTGGCGAGTGCGCTGATTGAAGCGTACCTACTGGAACACCAACGGTTCCAATCCGGGGAGGGTACAGAAGGTTAGCAACGCATCAGCGATTCCTCTGATATTGCGGTAGTATTGCAACCTGGATAACTGAAAGAGTTACAAGTACAATTTCTAACTCGGTGTCTCCTGCATGGAAGGCTATCTTTCTAACATATGGCTATCACTGCTATCAATTTACTTATTATTATTTCGTAAATCTTTGCTTATTCGAAACCGTTTTAACGAAAAATCCACCTAGCCTCCGCTATACTAGAATCCCTAACATAATTTGCTCATACGAAAAATAATGACCAACTCTCTTCCTGCAAAACATGAGCCAAATACCCCCTTGAGCTTAACGAAGCACGCAATGTAGAGACAGAATTAAAACGGCAAGTGAAGTGCCCACTAAAAGATTTCACGGGCATTCGGCATTAACACTACACGTTAATGAGTTGGGTACTGAAACTTTGGACCGCTTCCAGACTGTCTTGTAAACAGGAGTCTTGATCAACAGTGGACAATCGTTTATATGAACAGCACTGCCAGGATACCAGTTATTATTTTATCTGACAAGTATTATCAAGGGGTAAACTTATTAGCAGTGAAATGTGGTTGTAGAGGATACTCTAACATAGTATCAAGCTCGTATTCCTCGAAGAATTAGACAGAGGTGTACTATTGTACACTCACATTTCACCGATGTTTAAACTTTCATATAATTGAGGTAGATCTTAGTGCCATTTCTAACTTTGGCCTGCTACTAAGATATTTTTAAAAGGTTAAAATCAATACCTCTTTGCGCTAAGCGAATTTAAACCCAGAACTTAATGGCCAATACTTGACTACGAGACTAGGGAGGCATTTTATTGTATTATACTTCAACGAATATAACTTTAACAATGTCAGACTATTTCTGACTATAACAAAAAAAAATGAAAGCGTTATCTCTTTTTTAACTACCAAAAATATACATTTTAATTACACTAACAACCAATGCTTTAAGTAAAACAGGGCAAACAAAACATAATGTCTGTGGTAGTAAAATATCATTTTACATTTGTCACATTGTAACATTTCACTCCGAACACTAGTTATAATATTACATGTGTGCATTAGTAAGATAAAGCCTCGGTGTTACCAGAATAAATTCTGACATATACGTGGGGCACTTCTCCTCTATTTACTTCTTAGTTTTGAACTAAAATGTAAGTTTGTAGAGATAATTTTCTATATGGGTGTACTATTTATCAACCAAAGTCAGTGCATCGTTAACTGTATGTACCTACATTTGTACTTACCTGTAGTAGAATCGCAGTGATGTGAAATATTTGTCTTTATAAGTTTTATTTATCTTTAACTCAGCAATTGGTTCGCTTATCACATGAGACTAAATCAGTATCGGCGAAATGTGGGTGCACAATAGTACATCTCTGGCTAACCCTTCGGGGATTCCGGTGTGATCCTATGTGATTTTTCTTTCTTACTTTTTCTACTTCAAATGTAATTTGGTTACTGATTAATAAGCCCTTAGAATATTTTTTTAAAAGTCTAACAATATTAATAAAATCCTTAACTAAAATAAAACATTACAGACGAATATGCACGCACAATTTCAATTTGTCTTTTTCCCGCAGTCGAGTAAAAAGACCCGCACCAAAGGCCGTTTAGTAATTCAGTGAAATTAATTAACTTTTGTCTCATGTACGGTTTCACAACGAGGTGTAAACAAGACATTATAATATGTATAATGAAACAACATAAATATCAATCAAGTGAAAATGCTACACTTTCAAAGTAATGAATTTTAATAAAATTCGTCTCGCTTACTAAATTAAACGACGCACGGCGTGGCGTGAACTTCGCACGAGTCGAGTTGGGTCGCAAAGTGCTCGATGCTCGACTCGACTGAGCATAGTTGAGCATTAACAAGTTGCAGCACGTTCGCTTATTGAGCCGCTTCGCAACAGCCAGCTTAGTTTATCGAAGTATGAAATTGCATGAATTAATTAGCTCTCTGATTAATTAATTAATATTATGGTGCGCTTGCCTGTGAATTTTAGTCATTAGTTTTTTTAAACGTGGTTGCTGTAACCATTTAATCATAAATGAATGATGGGTTAGAAATATCTGTCGAGAAAAATATAAATTGAAAGATCTTTTTCCTGTTTTTGTCCGAAAAGGATTGGGCTTGGATCGCCTCACAACATTGGGCAATAATATCTCCAGAGAACGGTAACTGTTAGGTATCATTGTAGCTAATCTAATGATCAGATCGCGGTAGCGTCTAGAAAAAGCTAGCAAACTATTTCAAACGCCCGGGCCGTTTTAAGATAAAGTAATTATTTTTTAAATTTATTCATGAAGCTTGTAAACACTTTAAATTGTTGCTTATCTCTGGATATAAATCGTTACTGCTTTCAGATTAGGAACTTTGAATTAAGTTATAATTAACTTGCACTTTTCAGGGAACTTTAATTAAATTATCTACGCTGCTTAAGAGACAGTTTAATTATACAGAAAATGTACCTGTCTGATTGAACAAAGTTAAATTTAATCTGGTGGACATTGAATGATCTTTGTTTTAAACGTTAAACTGTATTTAGTTTTTACTACATCGAGCTGCCGTTTGAAAAGTAGTATCAAAACATGGCGTTTAATGACGATTATTTCCTAAGTGTTTACAACAATCGGGCGCAATTTTATCAACTTTGAATATTCACAATATCTGCCAATCACAGTTGTATGGTATCGAAAGGGATTGGCAGCCTGACAAAAGCAAAAATTAAATTAAATTAAAAAAAACTTACCTAAGTCGCCTAATGGTAACATGTAACTAAGATCACATATCACTGAACACTGCACAACAAATGTTTTATTTTCACTAACACGCTTTAGAAAGGCTAGGTCATATGTAATAGTCAAATTCTAGGGATTAAGGCACTCATCTACCGCATGGTAAAAGCACAGGTTGGCCTGAGATTCCTCAGACATCACTTAACACTTCACAAAACTTTTTTTCACTAACACGGGACGATTGTCCTTTGTTATCACTAACACTGCGGGTTGTGCGCAACCGAAAACATGCGTGAGACGATCACATTAAACAATCTACAAGCAACATAATATTATAACCGAAGGACGAACGAATCCTTTTTGAGATCGACAACGATCAAACGCGAAGATGTACGAATGACGTACGACGAGCACCGATCCAGCTCGGTCGTATTATAAAATATCAAAACAAATGGGGGTACGTTTCAAAATTAATGCATGTCTACCTACACTTTAATCTCATTTTATTCCGCATTGAGGCATTTATAGCGTGTATACTAGATAACAGTTTTTCATCACTCTGAAGAAGTTTTTCATTATATTATAATGCAGCATTAACTTCAAAAAAAAAAATTGCATGTGCGTCGCGACATAATTATTCTTTTAGCAGCGACTTACTGGGCCTTTAAAAAGACCTATCCGTACTGATGGAAAACAGGAGGAAAACAGATGCATATATATGAACTCCAGACATTTATTTAAAAAAAAACTTAGCTAATGTCCCAATTGTCTCCTCATCTAATACAAAAAGTGAAAGGTTTATTTAAATCAGTTTATCATAATTTCTAAATCTGTCTACAGCTGTTAAATTAATGGTTTTGGGAAGGAAGTGTTTCCGACCGCGTCTTTGCCTATTGTTTTATTGTCTCGAGCTACCGACTAGACGACTTAAGTGGCTTTGACTTAAAATGCTTCTTTTAAGACAGTGGACGATATTAATAGACTACTGTATTATGTGTGAAGATGAATAAATGAGAATTTGGACGCAACTTGAAAAGATAGATGACATTCGATACATGTTTTTCTAAAGAAGAATGTTTTTGATATTCTATGAATGAAGATACTGTTCTTTTTTCAAAAGTAGGTAACATTAGGCTGGATGCACATTATTATATTGTATTATGTTGTGATGCCTTTTGACGTAATGTTAATCAATGAAAACTCGTTGTAATAAGACGCACCCCTGAACTAAGCACAGTAATGTGGTCGCTTAAATCCTAATATTTGGACATTTAGACAAGCTTTTGATTTAGTCTCGATAAACAAATAATGTTTTACATAATAGTCTTTTAGACTGCAAAATCGATATACCAAACTAAACAAAAATTTAATATTACCTATAACTGGCGTGGCATGGACAAACATTTGCTCAACACATGCATTATTAATCATGAAATCATAAACAATTCTATTTCACATATCGGAAATTCTATTTCCCTATTTAATTGCATGTTAATTCCTCAAATAATTCAGGCATACAATACTAACATAATTTATGTAAATATAGAATTCATGTATGCTAAGAGGAGATAATGCATGCTGTATGCGGAGAGGCGCCGTAAGGCAACAAGCTTATCTATAGAAGATTCTGTCACAGAATAAAAAGGTGCTTACAGAAGGTCCGGAAGAAAACTATCAGTCAAAACCTTTCACATGGAAATTGCTCATATGCGTGATAAAAAACGTAGGTTCTTAAATATCATGTAGGGTACATAATATCGAGTGTCTTAAAAATCAAAAGACAATCGAATTGTCAATTTCGAGCACCGCGCACACGATTAAACGAGTGAGCGAGTGTATGATTGTGCATAACAATACTTTATCGATATTTTATAAACAAATGAATGTTAATGTGGTCAATATTTCGTAAACGCTTCGTCAAACTTCTTGAAATAAACGCATCACAATACTGGAATTAATTATACTGCCAACTTAGTAGGTACTATACGGCCAAGCGTAAATGAAAACGGTCCTTCTGTCTTTTTATCTAACGATCCTGAGCTTAACTCGACGTGAGGATTAACTAGTACAACAGTACTTAACGCAAACTTCACGATTAACCCGTCTATTAGCCGTCACTACAGTTTTACGTAAACATTCCATGTCTTTCCAGGAATAGACACTTTTCGGGGAGTACGGAACTGTCGTATCGAGACTTTGATAGAGTCATGTTTGTTTTGGAGGTGTTTTCATGTTCAGGTGTTATGATATGACTATAGTTAGACCACACATACGATCTAGTAATTAATATGTAGATTAATTATTGTCTGCCAATATTGCACTGCTGTCACGTGACGTTATTTGTTTGATAACAGACAATGACTAAAGCTAGTTGTTACTATTTACGAGAGATTTGTTGGTTCACAAATATTATTTATTTATTGCACTATGTCGTTACATAAAATAATTAAGCTATTATTGCTATCTTAGAGCTGGCTATAACATCTTATTTAACTAAAAAATTAATAGTAATAACAATTCATTTGCATATAAACTCATTTAAAGATAACTCAGTAGGTAATATTACAGGTTTTAATATTTGAAGGTTAATTAAACAATATTTGAAAATAATACATCATACATCAGAGGGGCTCGTAGCTACATAGGTACCGCGCAGATCGGTCGAGCGGCGAAGTTAAGTAGCGCTTGACGCGGTCAGTCCTTCGATTGGTGACTATTTTTCACATATCGAGACCTCTCCGTGCCTCGTAAAGCACGTTAAGTAGTTGGTCCAAGGTATCATACGAATACCTATGACAGTCGTTACGGGTGTCAGTAGCCCAAAAAAAGTCTGACAGCCAGTCTAAACATAGGTAAGGTACCTATCAGTGTCTCCCAGTTACTGGGTGGCGGAAGTCATAAATACTGATATTCAGCCGCAACCGTTTAGATTGGATGCCGACCCCAATGTAGTTAGGATGATGATGATGAAAATAGTACATATTATCAAATCTCATACAAAAAAACTTGCAAGTAGCATTGTAACGAAACAAAACACGACCGAGACGTTCTGATATCAGATGTTTGGCCGCCGTCAAAATTTCTAAGAACATTGAACGCAGCATAGCTTGTATAGCAACATATTCTGCTGAATCATTACAACTCTATTATTCAGTGCCAGTATTAACAGACTGTTGTATTAAAACGACGCGTCATAAGTGCATCAATTTGTCATTACACCCGCATCTCCTGTTTGAGATGAATTACGTGGGATTGTCGATAATCTTGTGTTCTGTTTTAAAATGCTAGAGGATTTCCATAAACATGATATGTATGATAAGGCTGGCCTTGTCACAGTACGGTACCGTATTGATCCCAGGAAGAAACATCTGTGGGTGGTTTAACAGATGTCTAAGAGCGTGCGCTTACCTTAGATGATCTTGTCTTACACAAGTCTGTCAAGTCTTCTGTACGGAATGCTGCAGACTTGATGACAGTTTTGCATTAAATTTAGACAAGTGTGCACATCTTCATTCCTTTCTTAGAGTAGAGCAGCAGCAGTTAAAATAATTATACAGCCTTAAAAGAATGTGCGCAGCACCTTAGATATTTTGACGAGAGAACATAAGAGAAGAAGAGACGTTAATAGCTGGAAGAATAAATATGCTTGGCATAGCATCGTGCTTTTATTCCCCGAAGCGTTAGATAGATCTGTACACCCACAATTCACTGATGCAGTTATTGAATCACAGTTCTAAATCCCGCGCTGCTACTGAGTATTTTCATACAGAAAAAAAAAAAACAATAATGCTTTGCCCGACCCGGGAATCGAACTGAGGACCTCATGATCATTAGTTACGCTTGCGGCCACTATAACAATGAGACAGTTAGAAGAAATATATTTCAATGCAAAACAAACCGGCAACCATTTCTATTGCCCCTTTTATTAATTTACTTTTAGTGCCAGACAAACTATTGTTTTTACTGCAACACACCTTTGTCGCAGTCCTTTTAATTCAACAGGGATTATATAGCAGAGGACACAGCAGATAAGTCCAATAAGCAATTAAACTAATACATTACGAAATCCAAACGATTTTCACGTCGGGCTCCGTGATTCTGCGCTCTAAGCAATTCCTTTTACGTACTGTACTGAACTAAATTTAACCTAGATCAATACGGATTATTCGGAGCATCCAGTGCAATGGCGAGGCAGACATTTTATTAATAGAATCCCTATCTATTAGCTATTTCTAAATGAAGAGATGGAAGCTTTAATAAAAAGTGAGCTTTAATGGGTTAGAAAATTGTTTGATCTTATTTTTTACATACTTCCAAGCCTGTATTCTCCGAAGGGTTAGGCAGAGGTGTGCTATTATATAGTCACATTTGGCCGATGCCGTTATTGAGTGCCATGTTATAGGGGACGAGCCCATTGTTATCTACCATGCACAGTTTCAGACTCCGTGCTGCTACTGAGAATTTTCGTGCAGAAAAATCCAATAACACTGCCCGAAAGTCCGACAGTCCTTGAAAATTAAGAAAAATAAGGCAAGCTCAGAAAACTTTTTCGAAACAGTCGAATATTGTAAAGAAAAAATAACAACTTAATTCAAACCTAAAAGATTATTTTTGTTATGCTTAAGTCTGTAAACATTAACACTTCTAACGTTAAGATATATTTTTTCGAAAGAAAATTGTTTGTCAAACATCAGATGAAGTAGGATTTTTTTACAACTATGTTTTTAAAAGCTATTAAGTTTATTGGTGTAGCGTCTGAGTAAATAAGTACACAAAATGCATACAAGGTAATTTCTATACTTAAAAATGTTTACCAGGCAGATGAATCTATATCAAAACAATCAGGAACTCAAGGGACGCCTTTGTTACCAATTAATTTATTATATAGGAATTTCTCAGAACTATGCAATTCTATGAAATAATATTTAGTGTTACTGGGAATTCAGCACTTCCTAGTGCTGAAAATAAGCCGCCTACGGGCAACGTAGCAAGCTATTTCTACCATACTTATAATAAAATAAGTACCTAATAATAAAAGGCCATCCAGATTTCAGTCAAACAAAGGGATATAAAGCCGGTTTTTCTGATTTTTTTTAAAGTGATTCATGTTTTAAATAAACTTTCATAATAATATAAGTCAACTATGTCCGTTAATTAATAAATATTACTGGCATACATGTATAATTTCCTGATAAAATTTAATCTGTATTTGACCCTAGTTCCGTTGCTCTTTATATGACTGTACAAAATATTGACTTGTATGCCATAGGATTTCTGCCACCCAATTATAGGGACTACCCATGATTTCGGGTTCCCATGACATCGTAAATAGAAAATCTAACTGTAAAAATGCTAAGTTTTCTCGTTAGAACCTGACACAGAGATACAGTCTGCTTCTTCTTCAGCCTTTATTCATACCATGCTGGTTATAGGCCTTCTGCTTTGCTTTGCCATTCTTCGCTGTGTTTAAACTTCGTCCGGTTCTGGGCTTGCGCTCTAGCACTTTCCTGCCCCACCGCCAATCTGCTCTCCGTTGTGCTATAACTCCTGTTTACTGCTCGTCTGTCCTGAAAATAATTAATATAAAAGATAACCATTATTCTTAGTCTAATATTTGTACGTAAATATTTCGCGAAGATAAACAAGCCATGATTGTAATTCGCACTTGTTATTGCTTCGAGTCATCGACTTCTAGTACGGACAGATTTCTTATTCATCATTTAGGTATTTTGTTAGTATCGTATTCTATTAGTAATTCTCTCAATCTGTTTTTTACAAGAGTCTTAGGTATTTTAGGCGCAGGGGTGAATGTACCATCATTTACGTAGAACAGGCACACACATAAGGTAAACACTGGTTTTATAATTTTGCATATACACACATATACTGTACAGCAAGTCTTATAATCTGGTCATTTTCTTTTTTTTTTGAACCCTATACATTGTTAATAGCTTACCTAAAATAAATACTAAGTGTATTTTTTTATCAGTAAGCTCGTGGCTATCTTTTATTCTGGGTTAATCTAATATTCCAATCTCGTTTTCAATGAGAAGTTTGATCGAAACTAAATAACATTCATTCCCGATTTTTTTTTTTTTGATAAACTAATGATGATATAATAACTCTTAAAGAGGTTGTGTAAAGTACCAAGTTGGTCTATTATTAACCGTAACTAAAAATTCTGCAGTGAAATTTAAATTCATAACAGAATCAAAAGCTTAGCCATTTTCTTTGGCATCCAATCTAAATCGTGTCCAAAAGTGCCTGAAAATCCATAAAACAAAGAATACAAACCTACCTAACCAAAGAATAAATAAAGTTACGAGTTTAAACTTCGCTTACAGGCCGGCAACGGTTTTCAATCCAAACCGCCTTAATTATCTTGCGTCGAATCGCCTGCAGCAAATCTCTGTTAAGGATATCACGTCAAATGATTTTATCTAATTGAAGTACAAAGTCGGCGTTATTAATACTTAATAAGATACTTCCTTATTGATGTTTGAGCTTGGACGTTTTCTGGCAAATGTTGGCCGGGGTTGATTCGCCCTATCCCCCCTCCCTTCTCTCGCCCTTGTCTAGACTAGCGACGAGACCAAATTAGTTGGTTCCCAGCGCTCTTGCGGGAAGGGTGTTGCGCGCTCCGTGCGTTTGGCGCGAATTTTAAACGTCAGTGTGTTCCTACGTGACTTTTTTGAAATTGAATTACTAGTGGCTTGTGGAGTGTTTTAGTGATTGACTGTAGACTGTTGTTCTGAAATGGATTTATAATTAGTGTGAGTAATATTTATTTTGATTATTTGTGCAAATTAATTGTTTTGATATATTTGAAGAATAATATTGTTTTAGTAATCAAATATTATGACATTAAGCTGAGGACTTTTAGATCTCATATATACTAACTAAATTATTTTTGTAACTATTTAAATTATAATAGTGTCTCAGTGGTGATGAAGGCGAATTTTCTGCTTTTCTGGAACATGTAAGTAATTATAACATTACTTACATACTCAAGAAAAGCAGCCACCCTCTGAATACACAGCAATACTTACCACTCTAAATAGAAATACAAACAATACTTATCCCTCAAGGACTCACTAATTCCATAGCAAAGACACGTAAAGCCGCAAACGAGATCCAAATTTATTTTCTTCATCGCCAATGAGTTCTACAAACATTGGGCCCACCACTACCAACCTTAAGTGCTACCATTGTAAAAAAAATGTCGAAATGTACTTAAAAGGAGAAAAAGTCATTCCGAAGACATTTTGCGGAGCTTTCGAGAGTTTGCGGGATGAAAAAACCGAGTTCCGGCCGAGCCGTCGACCACTTATCGACGCCACCGCGACGCGATGAATTAGCGAAAATGTACTGAAAGTGTGTATTGGGTAAAATAAGTTGAGATTTGAAATGGATTTATGTTTTAAAAGCACACATTGGTTTTAGGGTTATTTTCTGGTCTTTGGAGCTATTAAATTTATAGGTAGGTAATATCTTAAGATCATAGAGATTGATATAAAATTCAAGTGACTAGCAATTGAATTTTACGTACTAGAGTACGAAATGAATAGGTTAGCAACATAAGTTGATAATTTTATACCTACAAGTGCGGCCCTTAGCAAGAAGCAAAATACCTACATCTTTAGATAAGTTTAACACAAATATCTTATTCCTGTGACTTGTGCAATAATTGCCCCGTACTGTACTAAAAAAGCACAATAAAGAACTATTGAATACACAACACGTTTAGTATAAAAATACATAAATAAATACTATTGGAGCAGTACAACAAATCTTGATAATTGCTCAGTTCCATGTCGGGACGGCAAAAAGCCGGAAACATACGTTACAAATAGATACATTAGTTCTTGTAACAGTAACATTTGATACATTCATTTTGTGGCGTTCACTTACTGCGACGGAAATAAAAATAAAATACTACAACGATTTTTTACCATGTTTGACACTGTGGTTCACTTTAATTTATTTGGTCTTTAGGTTCTGATAAGCGATTTTCATTTTGGTCTTATGATACTACTATATATACTTAATGATTATTTAGATACGATGTTATTTACTTATTAGCAATAAAAACACAGCAATTTCTGGGTGTCCATTATGATCATCAACGATTTTCATAACAATCTCGTCTACTTTATTACAAGGTACATACGATCGTACCCTTTAGAAATATAGTAAAGGGACTTTCAATAGGTTTTAGTTATTGAGCTACGTATGTATAGCTTCTTGATTGTAAATAAACACACCCATTGTTAGCCGTTAAAAAGACTATGTGTTATTAAATAGTGCCAGCTGTACCTATTCTTTTAAATTTATTTTATGAATTTGAAAAAAAAGAAATTACTATTCAAATAAAAATAAAAGTCATGTATCATCTAAAATATCAATGAATTATTTCATCTTAAGACAGTTATATGGTCTAAAGGCTCAAATTGTTCCCCAATTGCTTTCCCCTGTGCACCCGTGTCTAAGTTGGAGGTCATCAGTAACAGTTCATACATCATACATCGTACGTTTAACATACAATACTGAAACATGCGCATATTAACCAGCGTCATCGTCCCACTACTGTTTAAGATGTACAGTTTGCAAAATGAAGGGGGAAATTAAACAAAATATTTTGGGTACTTATTCATGCACGAACGACTTCTTTTGTATTCGTTATTGTTGTCATTTTGTTTATGTAAATAAGGGAAATGATTAAAATATAACTAGTCATTGCAGAAAATTAGTGGTTCGCCATAGCACTAAAATTGCACGAAAGTTTGCTAGCTGTCTTAGTGCGCATAAAGTAAACGGACCTCATTTTGTATAAACCAGTTGCAATCCGCCCGATTAACGCGTTGTTACCGTTTTATTTTCATTGTTTCTACAAAAAACATTCGATGCAAAACAGGAGCAATAAAGCACGTATTTTTGTGCTGCAATGCGCTCAGCGCGCTTTATTGCTCTTCGAAATGAAATCCACTTTCCTATCAAGCCACTCGAACGCCAATGAACTAAGCGCTTGTTTCTATAGAATTAAGGAAGAACTGAATAAATAAAACTCCAGAGTAGCCGTACAATAAAAACATTATCACAAAAATAAAAAAGCCATACAAAGAATCAGTTGCGATAAACATTTCACTCTATGAAATGAAACTTTTATCGTCGTTTTACGACAATTTCTGTGCTATAAAAGCGACCCTTATCTGTCTATTGTTATCTAACACCCGATAATCGAAAACTTTGAATTCATTCACGAAATCCGATATCACCTTAACTTTGAAACAAATGGATCACTGGATGCCCCGTAGATCGTCCGCTTCGAAAACTTCCAATTTCAAGAGGTCACGTAATTATTCCACTTGGTATCAAGCGCCTCTCGTTTTAAAAGCCTATTCTTGTTACAGATAAAGCGGAGATATCTTCTGACCTTAGTGTATCTGTAGGTATGTATTTTCAGGATAAGAAACAATGAATTTTAATTCCTTGGACCGTTGGATCGTAAATAAGTCGCTTATCGTATAGGTAATTGGGACTGCGGGCGACCGCACCCATAGCGCATGGGTTATCGATACGAGTGTATAAATTAAATTATACTATCTTACCTCCGTCATGGTTTGGGCAAAATGATACAAATCTGTCCCTTTCATCCATTTGTTGGGAACTTAGGGGGTTGCATTAATATTTGAATATGATAATGGTAAGTGCTATATTTATTTTTTCATCTTTCATACATAATTGGTATTTGATCTTAACCACAACATGTCTCAAGGTCAGGGTGTTTCTCTTGAAATAAGCGATATGCTTTAATAAGTCGCTACAGTTGTTGCTGTATTGTTGAGAAATCATTTTAATATATTTTTTATCTACTTCAAGATAAAAATGACGTTATGTTTTAATTATTACTTATTTAAAAATTAGAACAACTAATTAGTTTTTATCATTGTTTTTAATATCAACTTTCAATTAGATACGAATGACAAGCCATTGCATTTGTCAAAGGAATAGTTACATTTTTCACTAAGCTTTTATACAGTCAACATTTACTTTATGTTGGAGCGGGTTTACCCCAGATAACATGACCTCTTTCATATAAAAATGTTCTTAAGAATATCTATTTACCCACATTTTAAGACGCGGACTGTGTCAGTCCGTAGCTTATCTGTGGAAGGACAAATATATCAAAATGCTTCTTCAGAAGTTGTCTTTGTTGAAATAAGATAGTGCTCCCTAAAAAATATACTTTTAGACGGAGGACACCCAACGTGAAATGTCGTGGTATTGTCACTATAAGACTTATGTCATTCTTAGTAATCCATTGAGCAACAAACTAAATTTATACGATTTATATATTTTCTTCAACATAGCTATACTTCTTTTCTTCTTCATACATACGTATGTAAAAAATAAGTTCAATAGGTACTATCAGGAGTACCATATGAATCCCTAATATTCAACTTGCAGTCTGGTCATGACGTAAAATTACGTCTTATCAAAAACGTATCACAGCTCATTGAAACCCTTAACACTGGGACCTAAATCCACCACCCAAGTCTATCAAAATCGAATAAAGTACAATTTTCCTCCATTACCGCCCTTCATATCTTCCGTCATTTCACGTATCGCTTCCGAGCCCAAAAGAGGGTAAGATGTAAAGATGAAAATAATAAATCCGTATCGAATATGCACGGCTGGAGCGAATGAAAAAATTCTTCACACGAAAATATTATATTCGGCCGTGTAATTCGCGTGTCGGGGATTCGTAGCGATCCATCAACAATTAAATGTTGGGTTGTTGGCGATACATTATCGGGCGTATTGCGAACGTTCTGATTGATGGCGCTGGTGCCATGAAACCATAGATGCCTCCCGCTCCATTGGCCGCCAGTCTGTGGAGACTACTGTCATTGAATGACCGATCGTCAATTCCTGCTACTGTTCCATTCATACCTATCGGCACCAACTCTAATCGAAATACAGTGGCCATTAACACTGATTAAACATTAAAATACATGTATAATTATTAAACAAATACGTTCGAATAATTCTCCGCTGGGGTGGTCTTTGATAAAATTTGTGCAATAAATTTACACGAAGCACGCAGATAATTACCTCCATTTAACAACCAAACAATGTGCACCTGATATTATTAATATTTTAGAATAGAGCGGCTTTAATCACGGCCTCGAATTCGAGCTTAATTATTCCGTCCGTCGGATAATTAATTAAACAAAAGACGGTATGCAGGCTAGGTGAGTATTGAAACTGACTTCCATTGTTGTTGGGATAACAGGGAAAAATCCGCGATGCTTCCGGCTGCGTCCCTGCTCCTTCATTGTTCAACCTTCCGCCTCATTCCAATTTACGCAGCTCTTTCATCGCGTGACTGATGCATTTATCATTCGTGTTTGAGAAATTTCTTTATCCCCTATAAATTGTTTATTGAACGGGCGTTTCTAATCGCGTCGCTACGTCTATCTCGATGTCTTTTTGATTCGGGCCTGTACGACAGATTTGTAGGCATTTAGCGTGAGGTCGAAGGGTGAGTCCTTCGTTCCCATGGCATTGGGGTGTTACGCTATTTTAGTGCGTCGTCGTAGGGTAATTTACGAGCATGCAATGCACACAAGCAGCCCTGCTTTTAGGGTGATGGTCTGGAATAACGATTTTTCGTGAATTTATGTCGGTTTAAAGATGATAAGTGATGGCACTCTGATATTCACACACGCGCTTTCGAGTATAGAACATGAATTATGTACGGTACAAAATTAACTGTAGGCCTTTTATAAATAATCGGAAACATTTTGATAGCGATCTAAATATTAAATGAAATTACGGTGTTTAGTGAGGTAGGTGGTAACGCTTGCGGCAATTAACTAATATATCTGTATTTATTACTGGACGCTAAATTGAATTTAGTTTTGTTTTGATTAACCTTTGATATTGTCAAATTATAATAGAGGTGTATTTACAGATTTATTACTGCAGCTGATACAAATTAAAGAGCTTCTTTTTTAGGATCGGCCGTTTAAAATCAATCTTTTGATCAAGAAAAGTAACGACGCTTTAAAAGTATACCCATGTATTAGGTATAGTGAATAATATAGTATCTTCATAGCTCTATTGAGAAAATATCATGCGTTTCTATATTTAAATTCAGGAACATTTTTAATGTATTTAACATGTACTACACACACATTCCATAAACATAAAAGGAGAATGCTTAAAGATAAAGCTCCATTTCTCCATATGTGGCGCGTGAAATATTTAACTACATAAACAAACCCATTTAATAGTAGAACTGTTGGACCAATTTGTCCTCAAATTATTTGTCAAGGCGGTCCATTCCGAAAATTGTTCCAGATTTAGAGCTAAAGGGGTTCGAATATGCCGCCGACGTTCGGGTTTGAGACAATGTCTCCTACTTATGCAAGAGTGATCTCATAGAATTGCTATATGAATATCAAAGTATAGATATTCAAATGAATACTACCTAATCATATTATAACAGAAGACAAATTGATTATAAATATGAATAATTATTTAGATAAAATGACTAATTATAATTACTGCCTATATTGTAGGCATGGTATGTCCATCGATAAGAATTAATTATAATTAATAATGAATGAAGGTCTGATACCTTGACCTAAGACCACCCAGATAGAAACTCAATTGGGACATAAACCAAATCACGGACATAATATACATAATTTTTAAGGACCAACAGTATAATATTGGTCCTTGCGTCCAAAACCCTGAATTTGAGTAATAATAATAAAGTATCCAATATTTTAGTGTGTAAGTGCATCCAAAGATGCAGTGGCAACTCTTATAATTATCATAAATCAACTCGATACTTTAATATTATTACAAAACTCAATATCTTTTATGGCATCGCGCAATGTCACGGAAAAAGCAATGAGGTGTGAGCTTCGCGCATCTGCCAGCATTGTGTTCGATAATGATCGTTTGTTGCATACAGCGCACTGGTTTTAGCCGAATTTACGATACTGATAGCAATTGGCTGTCGTGGAAATTAATATGGCGATTATATGTATGTTTATTAAGCGGGACGTTAGTGGTCACCGGCTTATGGTCAAGCGCATGGTGAAAATTCATTTTGTTTCAGTCATTCTGTAGAGTTTGGTAATTTTGAAGAACAATGTATTTTCGTAATATGAAATGTTGAGAATCAGTTTTTTTTTAAGATATTTTATGCCTATATGATTATTGATGACTAAATTATCGCTATGTATTGAAATATATTAAAATTAATGTAACATAAAACACATTGTTGATCCTATTTTCCGAATGAAAATCTTATAATGGTTCTCATGGACCAGCCAGTCTAATCTGCAATATAAACTAACATGTCGATACGTTATATACAAAGCAATACCATTACCACTTCAAAATCGCGTTCGCCTAATTTTATTTGCCGTGTCTACACGTAACGAGGTCTACAACCTTCCCTCCGGGAATAGAACAGTAAGTTGAGTATATAAATTAGCTGTCAGAGCGCTAATCGCTCCGACAGGCCGCGATGAAACTTTAGAATCCATCAGTGGTCTTCTAAAAGGCCAACATGTTCGGAAATAGATACACAATAAACGCAGTTATTTATATTGTTATCCTTTTAGCGAAAGCCCGAGAGACCGTTACTTTTAACGAATCGCATTCTATGTTAGTTCAAGGATTTGAACTGACTTCAATTTATGATTTCGATGTTGTAAAATCGATTTATAAGATTATCGGGTTGCTGAAAAGAAATGATTATAGTTTTTTTCCGGTATGCATTTACAAAGAATAGATTTTTATTTATCTTCATAAACATTAGGTTAAGCTTTCGAGTATTGCAGTCAATTTTCAACAAGCCCAAATGTATTATTACATTAAAAATATAGTTGACCAGTGAACCCAGCTAACCGACTAACACGACAAAGAATTTAAAGTATATAATTCTACATCAATATAACGACAAAAGAAAAATAAAATCAGTACAAACCAAAATCACTGCTACTCGTAATAAATCCGTGAACTAACAAAGTCAGCACTCCTTCACGCAAATTACGACCCCCGTCCTAGATTCACACGGTTCGGTGAAAAAATGCCATACGCCAAAAGTACAATAGCACACAATTACAGTCGCCCGACGTAATGAGCGCGCCAATGAGATAGCAATAAAATTTCGCCGCACAATACGGTCATAATTAGAATTAACTGTCTCATTCCCACCCACATCCGATGGCCATCTCTATTTTGTCCATTCGCCCCATTGATGTTGGCCAGAGTTTTCTCGGCTGTTTCGCCTGAATTGTGGGGTCTTTTGAATTGGTCTCGCATGCTGATCCTGAACTGCGATAATGACCTTAGCTTTTATGAAGTGGGCTTTTCTGAATACAATCGGAATCTGTATACTTAATAGACATTATAATTTCGTAATTATTGTTCTTCAATGTCTCTTTTATATAAAAATAAAGTACCAGAGTAAATTAGACTACTAGTACTTTGAATAAAGTAGCCTACTTCAAACTCAACAAGACCATTTAGCTAACAGAAATTCACAAAAAGCCTTTCAAGAAAAACACATGCGCTTTCTTAAACGTCGAGTAGCAAAAACATCGTAAAAGTAGCTCTTTGTTCAGACATCTGTTGTTAAACACCTTTGCGCTGTAGAATGTTAGTTTTTGTAGAGCCAATTAAAGCGATAGTTTCTTGTGTGTTATTGAAATTCACGGATCACTCGACCGTTCTCTCATTTAGAAGATTTAGTAGGAATTAGGAGGGGGAATAGTGCATGTATTGTTTGAAACAATGTGCTATTGTTCTGGACTTAAATGTGGAGGTTTTGTTAATAAACTGTTTCAATGAGGGTTTACTTCACATTTTGGTATTGTTAGGTATTTTCGGTTTGAGCTTTTGTGTTTGTGTGTGGGCAAACAATGTTATTATGAAATACTTAGCTTTTACATCACGTTGGAAGGTGGAAAATACTGTGTGGACGACAAAATACCTCAATAGTTATTTCGTTAATTCGTTTCTGAATCACTGCCAGCGTGAGGTCCTCGGCTCGATCTCCGGCTCGGATAAAGCGTTTTTGGGTTCATCTGTTAGAAAATCATCAGTATCAGTCAGGAGTTTAAAACCGATAATAACAAACGTGGGTGTACATTTGTACACCTCTGCTTAATGCTTTGGGGAGTACAGTGCAGAGGCAATGTTATATTGTTTCCGAAACTAAACAATGTTACCTGATCACTGATTTATTGCTACAACATTTGAACAACCACAAATCTATATCACACCTAAATTACATGTTTTACACACACGACATCGCATTATCGCCATTAGTTAAGCTTAATCCGCGAGGGAAAAAACACATATTACAACACAATTTATCAAAACAGGAAATAAACGGTGTGGGAAAACAAACACTAAAATGCAAATGCTTGTAATTAGTTGTGCCATAAATACTGGTCGATTCGTCCCATAAATAACATAATGGAATCTCTAAACAGAATTCATAAAGCATTCGTTGTGAAACCGGAGCTTTGAATATTAACAGGATTTGATTACGGTTCTGAAACCTTTTGGCCGTTGTAGGAAAAAATATAGACTGTATTTTTTACATCACGCACACACTTGTTGTGTACGTACCTACAAGGAATTAATTTTGCTTGTGTGCGTCGAATAATGTTAGGTGGTATATTTTTCTTTTAGACTTCTCGTTTGCCTAGTTATTTCTGACCATTGAAACTTAAACTTAAGAATACAAATACACTTATGCACAAAAAAATTTATATCGTCATCAAACCAAAATCTGATAAGATATATGTATATGATAATAAGTTCTTATTCGTGTAGACCATAATAGTCTACACTTAGACAGATATCTAAGAATAGTCAGACTTAAGGTGCCGCGTTCAAAAGTGTTGACTTCCTAGTGCGACAAAGTACTTCTTTCCCGACATTTTATGTGAAGACAACTTTAATATCTATGTGAAAACAATTTTGGTACTTGCTCTGAGGGAATCACAAAAAAATCATCGTTATTACTTTGGTAAATCGCTTAATTTTGCATATATATTTTTTTTCGTCTCCAGTCTCGTTTAAATATCTTCTCGTCTTGAATGTCAAAGCGTGGTTCGTTATGCTACTCTAGTGTTATGTTGTTTAAACGTACAATCGTCACTAAGTAGTTTAATTAAATACTTATGTAAGGTTAACTTCCGTGTGATGTGGCGTATCGTGTCGAGTTCTATCAACGTTTCGCGGATGCCAAGTTATATTGCGGAATATATGCATGCGTTTTGTTTGTGCTTACATTTAGATTTCATCACGTTAGAATGTGTATGTAATTAAGCATTCAAATAATTTATCTGGTGTATTGTTTATGGAACAGGCTGCTAAAATATGATATTATAACAAAGGTTTAGAATAACAGGTGATTAATATCTTCAAACATTGTTCCAATAACAGCTTCTAATAAATACTTGGTTGGTGTCCGAAGATTTCACGATTAATATTTTTCCTAACATTTCTCTTAAATGTATACAATATTTGTGCTCGTGACTGAAACTAAAATGTAATATTGAATGAAAATCAATCTGCTTCATAACTGAACGACATAAATAATTACTTTCCCAGTAGGAAACAACATTAAAATTTATTATTTCCCCAATTTACACACCTCCAGTGTCGATATCAAACATATTTATTGAACCATCTTCGTTACTCTGTAACGTATCTTATGATAATTAGGTTAATAAATTCCGGAATTTTAACATCAACCATTATCAGAAACACTACTCCAAGGTAAAAGCTATCAATCAAAGCCTTAGAAATTCAATCCGTACTTTAAACCCTTCAATTAAGCATAATTTAAGATAAGGCTTTAATTTTTACGTCACGGGTGGGCCAAAGAAAGTGTAAGGCGGTCATTAGCCACTTTTTATGTAAGCTCTTGTACCTTTTGTCTTAAAGCACATCATATTTCTCGAGCATAATCCATAATACATGAGATTCCGTGCTCTTCACAGCAATTATGTGTAATAAATCTCCAGTTAGATCAACAGCTGATGCCTGAATTTATTCTTATTTTGGTTATTATATTAAGCTTTTAAACCTAAAATGTTCGGTTAATTTTAGAAAAGATTAAATCATATTTGATTTTCGTTGGAGCACCACTTCGTTGACCTAAAATCACTCGACGCTGTGACTGGCGTTATCATCGAAAATAAATGACCAATTAACCAATCTAATTCATTTCGGTCGGTCCCAGTTCTGGGGTGGAAATATAAATCACCATGCCGTCGAGTGGCGATAAACATTTTGTGACTTCCAACCCAGGTGATAAAAAGTGTCCACTTTTTTGGACACAGCACACGCAAAGAGCCTTTGAAAGGGTGACATTTTTTAACTCTAACAGCTCCTTAATTGTTGCGACCCACCCTTTACGGTTAAGCACGTCCCTTTTTGACAAAAAATCATCCTAAATAAATGACCCTCACGAGCCGATTTGGAGCTTCGACAGAACAAAAAACTAGTAGGTAGCCCGTAATTGGTCGTAATTCGTGTTTGATAAGAGGAAATTCTTTCATTCTTACCGTGTAGACTCCACTTAAATCAATATTATTAATGCCGCATGCAGACATTAAGTGCCTGCTAATAGGGTAAGTAAATAAGGAGGTGGACACACTTGTATAAAGTACCACATTGCAACCTCGATGTGGATAAGAGGGTCAATATTTTGATAGCGCGCGTGGTACGATGGTAGAAACATGTGGTCAAACATTGAGCAATACGGTATGGGTTTTTAATCGTTGCGGCGTGTATAACTGGCCGTCTCGGCAAAACAAATGTAACCGCGCTTTCGCCACGCTCGTACGTAAAGTCACGGGTTCAGGCGCCAAAAATATCCACTACGATGAATCAACCGCTAACTCGAGAAATTCCTGCACATCAAAGGCGGGAGTTTCGCGGAACTCGATTTTATATTTTGTACCTTATCGTTCGGAATGCGAGATATTTTGTACGTCGTTCATAATTACCAATTGTGAATTACGTTATTATATGGGGTAATTTTGAAGAATTCTCACATAATGATTATGAGCAGCAAAGTTATGAGCATGTTAAGCGTATGCATATAACATTAAAAAAAAAATTGTAAGAATACAATAAATACTCTATTTCGCAATTTCAACGTTACATGAATTATGTGATGCGAACCGAAAACGCTTGTAAATTTTAAAACTCTAATTTTAAAGTTAAAGGCATGGTTTAATGACGTGGAAAATTTGACACTTGGCCGAGGGCGGTGGGCGAGAGTCAAATTATTCAGAGTTTTATTGACGGCCCAGAGAGATTTACACGCACAGCTGCCTCGGTGCCTTGCCGTTTGCCTCGCGCCGCGCCGCGCCGGTGTGCACACAACCTAACATTTTATATAACGTGTTTTGCATATTACATGTTCTCATGTAAATGTTGTGAATTGCTTCTATATAGTTTTACATGGTTATTAAAATTAAAAAGTTATAAATGGGGCACGCGAAGTGCGCTATTTATTACACTTGGTCTCAAACCTCCTTTCTTGTCGTTTTTCCGTCAAGAACTCTTTTGCTCAAATTTATTACGGAACACCGCACAGTGAGCCGCGACCGCAAGGACGACGACTCAACTCTTTTGAAATGGTCCTAAAGCACTTGTCTTGTCAAAGGAAAAGTCATAGTAAAAACTTGTAGTAGATCCTCAGCATATTTTTAACATCACTTTTAAAAAAATCGGGTTGCACATCGAAGTGCAGATAAAATGTACAAGCTTTTTTTATTCGCCATGGGAATGTATAAAATTGTCATAACTTATCATTAGTGAAAATCTATTATTATTTATTATACTTAGACATTATAGTTTTTGCTGTGTCTAAGCGATTGGCTTTCTACGTGACGATTCATGAGTTTGATTATACGGAACAAAATATTTGTCTGATTCAAATATGGATGTTCCGGGTCTAGATTTTTGTACATGACATACGTGTGTATGACTGTTAAATGTGCCCATGATATAGAAATAATCCTAGGCGAGAAAAAAAATGCGTTTAAGCATTAAGGTCAATTTATCTTTTTTTTCATTACATTAAGAAACTTGCTTAAAACATTGATATCATTACAATATTCGTCTACCTAATTATATGTTACAAAACTTAGGTATGTAAATAATTACCATGTAAAATAAATAGATACTTACTCAATATTATCAAGCCGTCATCATAGTAAATTCTTTAAATGCTAGGATTCTGTAGTTAATCAATCAATCAAGATTTAGACACATAGACCTGATCAATTTCTCCACACAAATTTTTTTGAGGCCAAAATATCCTTCACACAATGGGTCCTAACTTCTACAAGTTATGCTTTAGTCTGAAATATTTTCATTTATTTATTGACCGTTTCATTTCTCTGAGCTCACAGAGAGTAATAAAGAACAGGTTTTATTTCAGTTAAACTTATTTTACGATTCCAAATGAAATTCATAATTTGGTGTTTCAAACTGAAAACGTTTTGGTTTTAATATAAAATATTCTTAATTTAAAATGTGATTTGCATTTGTTTTTTGCAAAAGCTAGCTCTTGATTCTTTTTTAAAATCTGATTCTTTGTGATATTATTGCTGAATAAGGCAACTAATGTGTATAATATATAGGGTGCAAAAGTCTTTTGCATAGACTTTGCAACCTTCACACATAATATATGTTTGTATGTCTACATGAATATGACGATGTAGTTTAGTTTTCCTATTGCCTAAATTCTATTCTACTAATATTTTAAAAGTGAAAGTTTGTGAGGATGGATGGATGGATGGATCTTTGTTACTCTTTCACGCCAGAACGGCTGAACGGATCTGGATGAAATTTGGCACAGAGATAGCTTATAGTCTTGAATAGCATATACTTTTTATCCCGAAAAATGTACGGTTTCGTAATCCACGCTGGCGAAGCCGCGAGGGGAAGCTAGTATTACATAATCTTAAAAATAGATTAATCGATTCTAAACTATTAATTCCAGATGACCATTTACGCTCCCAACTTAACATCCGGGAAAATTTAAGTTCCCATGGGAATTTAAAACAATGGCAGGTGCATGTGGAAGCTGTTTAGTGATTTTTAAACGATTGATAAAAGGTGCCTCTATTTGATAAGAATCGGCAACTTTAGTAGCTCGTTTTTTTTTTTAGTAGAGCACCTTTTCTTGAATTTCTTTTTTTATCTCGTGTAATGGAGGTAACTTATTTTTGGTACCCATATAGGTAAAACCAAAAAAAATATAATATATCTATTATCTTCACAATGATATCATTATGTCTCAAACCTTTAACGTCGGGTGCTGAAAATGGTAATACCAAACTCCTCAGGGTACTTTACAATAATGCTTAGCAAATCCACAGTTGTTTTCTACCCATCTTCATAAACACAATACGTTAAGGTCAAAGCACACAAACCCCTTTTTGCAGCAGAATTTGCGTAAAGTATTCACAAAAACCGAATATCGAACGCGAATTCGCGCATTTTTGCTACAAAAGGTAGCGTGTGCTCTGGTCCTTAGTTGTTATTACGTAGAAGCACATTCTTATATGATAGAAGTATGGAACTGGATCTAGTCTATTAACCCCAGGACCACACGGAATACGATTTTATAAAAATAAATATACAAAACAGCTATTAATCATCTATTATAAAGACTAAGACTTTGTTACAAATGTACCAAGAATGTACTGATAATGTTAGGATCATCTTTCTAAGGTTATCTCTCCGTATTAATTGGTTAATTATTAATAATGCTTATCAGTAATTATTAATGTGGCACGTTTGTAATAAAGATCTTCTGTTGAGGCGCGCAATGACTGAATAATTAATATAAAATCAATAAAAGGCATGTAGTAAATAAGTACTTATTGTTTATGTACCTACTTACAATAACTGAGTGCTAATTGAATGGCGTTAAACATTAAATGATAATATTATTGGAAAGGTTTCAGTTGTCAATATTGGAAATTTATTTCAATATTGTTGCTTTATGTTTATTTTTAGCTAGAGGACTTGAAGGGGAAAATACTCTATAGAAATAATATTTTATTAAACTAGGTATACAATAATATATTCCGCATATTTGTTTGTATTCCTTTTTCGTTTGTACCAGATTGCTGCTTGCTAAAGTCCAATCTGCGACTTGGCAAGACATGAATAAAATGAACAGAAGATTCTTCATCAAACATTTTTCGCTAAAAGTTGTGAATAACTACGCTATATTCTAACTGCATATTTGCAAGTTATATTCCTTGCATCAAACTAATACATCCATAAAAAACTCATTTTTGATTTATAAAATCTGCAACCTAAAGAGCAACAAGCTTTTTTCATAATGATCGTTCTTATTCAATGCATGGTTATCAAAAATAAACTCTAAAACTCGTAGAAATCAGCGCTGAATCCATACCCAATTATACAAATAACTATAAAAACTCAGATATAAAACACTAATAATAGCTTCACGCCAACAAGAGACGTATAATAAAACACAAATTAGAAATTTCACAGTCGCTCAGTCGTCAATCACAGTGTCGCAACCTAATAAAATAAAGCTAAGTGTATCGTAAACTTCTTCATATAATATATACCTATATTTATCACATCACAGTTTCACAACACCGCAAAGGAATTCAGAACTTCAGATCGTATACGAATAAACTTTTGCTCTTTTGGACGTTTTGACAACCCTGAACGACTTCAAAGTTGGCACATGTTATTTATAATATTTATGTCTGAAATGACACCACGAAAGCTTCGATTTGTGGTAATATGTATGTCTTTCAAGTTTATATGAAGAAATGGGTGATATAATATTTTAGTGGGCGATGAAATTTTATGTTTAGTGATCAAAAAGCCTGATCGGTGATTGCGGCGTCAAACAAAAAATTGTTGTGATGATTGGATGTTTGGTGATTAAAATATATTTTGATGTAATTTCTGTTTGTGTATCAATCAGAGTTGACCATTATAAAGATGCTGTAGCTATAGCAAGACAATACAAAAATAAAAACATTGTCTATGACATGAAGTCACGACGTTCCACGGTAGATTAACTTTAGTAAAAAATAAAAAATCGGAACATTTCAAAGAATAAAACATTGCAGCTGCGACATCGACTCCATGTATTTCTGTGACATTATTAAACTTTAGCACTACAATAAATAGAGGGTGTTAACTTTGTGCCACCTATTGTTGATTTTTTTTGTGACTTGACGCTTCTTCTTTGACACCCCCGTGTATAATCTCTTTTTTATTCACTCAGTAAATTGGACGGGACGCTTTAAGTTTTTTTTTTTTTGGGAATTCTTGCCTGTAATTCTAGGATTAGCTTTATTTATCAGAGATATTGTGCCCAAAACATTTCTATCACTCTTTTGTGCCAATTATACAATGCTTTTACATTTTATAAAATTACACTTAAGTAAATTTGCTTTTCTATACCAAGTAAAACAAGAAAGTATATTCCATTACAATTTATGACGTCATAAATTTATTTGTACTGTGATTTCTAAAATTAATCGATTGCTTTTACATTAGCAATTACTGAGATAATTATGAGGTAGTACACTTTACTATGATATATATATATATTCTTTTCTTTAGAGAGTTAATTTAACAGAACAATCAACTAAGCTGATTATGCGTTGCAAAATATTATATTTCAAATCCCCAATCATTCATGAGCATCCAAAATTCCCTCTTAACAATAATCTCTTGGGCGCTTTGTAAAGCCGCTTCCGCCGTTCACAATAGATGCATGCAAACTTCGTGAAATGGGTAAAAATAATCCTCTGCCCGAGCCCAATACATCACGCGAACTGTCAGTACAGACCGCACGAACAAAAATATACCATTGTGAACAACCAGACGCTCTTTGTACAAAACTTTTGCAAAAACTTGCGCAATTTTGGCTGTACGCACCGACGCAACGACAGAACACAATACCCTTCTTACCATGTCGCAATCGCCCAAAAAAGTAATCGTCCCTTGTCAAACACTTTTCACACGAAATGTCTGTTTTGAATTCCAATTGTCTATTAGACAGATCGTTAGCTTGTAAATCAACGTCGGCTGAGCGATTGATGGTACCAGCAATTAAAAAACTAGCTGCGGTGTCGACAAATAGACATTTGGGACTGTTCTTAAATTGGAACAGGCACTCGCGTTTTGTACGCACAACTGACAATTAATCAATTCCAAAAGTAGAGCGGTTCATATTTTACGAGATTCAAGCGATCAATCCCTCTTGGTGTGGGTCCACGCCTCAACGTTAAGTTCAAAACAAACATTATTCAATATTGTATGTTTTCATTTATTTATTTTTATAATAACGCCCACGTTTAAGGCAACCGCGTGTGATCGTACGGGCGCGCAGGTTTCGTGAGACTTTACTATAAACTTTTAAGGCTGTCGTCAAAATATTTTTATATACAAACCATGACTTATAAGGGCATTCGGTAAACATAACACTTCCAAAACATGAGCAAAAATGTTAGTGATATTTTACGAAACTGGATGTTAACGCGAGCATTGATGAAGATGGGTTCCGTAAACCATGTTGACGCAGTTACTATATAGAGAATAAACACTATGAAGTCCAACGGGTTAGTGCGTTTGCTGAAGTTATCTGTGGATCGCGGCTTCGAAGTAAAAAAGTCAATAAAAGCATTTGTATAGCATTATGTCTTCGAGTGTCGTCCGAACTAACCAAGGTGGTTGTCGAATCTACGTCAAAAGAAAATATGAGAATTTCATATTTACTGACTGGTTTTCGTGTTTGCACCACCTACACACATCATTCTGCGTTCTTAAATAAACTGGAGGAATCCTTAAAATATTAGAGTAACGTAACTACAATACTATACATCTATATAAATAAATATCAATTGCCACACGTATGATGGAGCGTCACTTGAGAACGGCTCCACCGATTTGGCTGATTTTTCAGGACAAAGTTCGCATGAAAGAAAATTATTGAAAAATCCACGGAAAATATCGGAAATTGAGTTATATTTTTCTACGAAAATCTCAATAACTTCTCATTTTCTTTATTAGTAAATTGCACCCGTGCAAAGCCGGGGCGGGTCGCTAGTACATTACATTTATCAGGTGAATTGGTATATTTATAAATAAAACGTTATTTAGTACTGCGTTGGCTTGTACGTTTGTATAAAGAAATCTCTGTTCAGTGAACGGTATAAAAGTTATTTATCACAATACATAAATAAGTATGGTAAAAGAAATATCTTAATTACTTTCATGATACTTCTGAATGCCTACGGCTAACCAAAGAGCCCATTGTTTATATAAACGGATAATTATTTTCAACCAGCAAGCTGTCATCGCTTAAGTGGCCATAAATTATAAACTTTAACCTTGGCCATGTTTGTTTTAGTTCACCGTCTAGACACATATGCAACGTCACACGCATGCATAGACGCATATGCGGCTCGTGAGAAGTATTTTATTTTATACTTAAGTTTTAAGTATTTTGGTAATTTGATTGTTTACTTTGTGGAGCCCACTGTATATCTTGAGGGCTCGAGAGTAAATCTGGAGAAACTTTGGTAATTAAGTTGCAGTTGAATAAAGACACAAAAAATAAGAACGTGTTATTAAATTAAATTAAATATAAATTTTATTAATTTTAATATTTAAAAAATACTAACGAAGTCAGTTTAGATTAGTATCCAACACATGGAGACATTTTTATACGATCAGTCAATAAACTAGTCCCTCTTCTACACATGATATGACAACCTATAAATCGATTGGCTGGTTCATACAGATAGCCATACATATATTGAGGTCATGCGTATCATTTTTCCACAATAAGCCCAATATATAATCAGGAAATTACATATACAATAATAATCTCATCTATAAACCACGTAACCCAAATATTGAAACACTATAATCTACTGCAAAATTATGTCAAAATCGATCGATAGCTAACTGATTTTGGATTGGATTCCTACTGATCGAATCACCTACCAAAATAATGAACTAATGTCCGAAATTAGTGGATACAGTGACGTGTCTATTTTCATACAATCAGGTTTATAGCATGTTAACAGTTTCCCATTGCAGTCTAATGTATCGTTAAACTGAATCGCATCCGTTACAAGCGTTACTGAGTTTATTGATACTTCCTCTAATCTGGTTGGAATAGTGACATGTTTAGCTCATGTTGTATAAAGCGTGATGAATAATGCTAAAATAAAATATAGGCACACATAGAGCATCATGGCCATATTTCCCGAAGGGTTAGGCATAGGCATACTATTGGCAATGCTGTTAATGAGTCCCATATAATAGATGCCGAATTTTATTTTCTTCTACTGGGCCTAGTTCGCAGGTTCATGCTGGTAATGAGAATTTCTCCACATAAAACCCAGTAACACTTTGCCTGAGCAAACCCAGACTGATCAAAACCAGTTTACTACCCACGCCAATGAGGCAATTTTGAAATTGATTCGTATATATTTTTCAGTGTTAAAGTTACAAGTGAGTAGCTATGGTTGGCTACCTACAAAATCTACAATATATAAATGATCCTACTAATCCTACTAATATCCTATCCTATTTCCTACTTAATATTATAAATGTGAAAGTTTGTGAGGATCGATGGATGGATGGATCTTTGTTGCTCTTTCACGCCAGAACGGGTGAAAGGATCTGGATGACATTTGGAACGGAGATAGATTATAGTCTGGAATAGCACATAACTTTTTATCTCGGAAAAATGTACGGGTTCGTAAACCACGCGGGCGAAGCCGCGGACGGAAGCTAGTCAAACATATATTAACGGAATACTATTCCATTTAGTTCAAAGATAACGAAACTATTTAGTGGTGCTCTAATTAATTCATTTCCTAACAACCCATATGTTACTGTATTACCATAATCCTCTTATTTACAACCTAGCGTCGTTATCTTATCTATGGCGGCCGCAACATCTTATTACAGGATATTTTAATATCATAACATAATATTTTCGAAAGAATAACTTATGGCCCCAATCATCGTGTTCCGCTTCGGAGATTACACAAAGAATAAAGTTATTCGTCATAAAAATTGGACCTAGTTTTTATGATACAAAAAAATGTTCAAAGTAAAATGATATTTTAATTAGTTGGTCAAGAGATATCGATGAAGTTTTCTCAGGAATTTATCTATGTATTCTTTATTTAATTAAAGGACATACTTTTAATACTATCTACGTAAAACTTTATTCAAACAAACATCATAATACTTTTTTTTTATTAACATTGCCCCACACTAGGATTTCTCCCTGTATCGTGGTTACAGTTTACAAATATACATGTCACATGCACACACAACCAGACACGAAACAACTATCTGTAGACCATACAAATATTTGTTCCTTACGGGAACGAAACCGCGACACGAAGCGCAGAAAGCTAATCGCTTAACCACTGTGCCGACTGTCTTTGTCTTTCTGTATATCTGAGGACCTTACTAACATATCTCTTTGTTTTAGTGTACATACGACGTAGTTTAATTAAAAACTTAAGCTAAATCTCAAAATTGTATTTATACGTGGCTTTGGATACATTGTAGAGGATAACTTGTCAATATACAAAAAAGTTCTTTTGCTAACTAAACTCCGTCATTGGTGTAGTGGTTGCAAGTGCGACTGCTGAGCGTGAAGTCCTGGGTTCGATTTCCGTGTCGGGCAAAGCGTTATTGGGTTTTTCTGTTTGGAAAGTCTCGGCAGCAGCACTGAGCCTGGAACTGTGCCCGATAAATGGCAATAGACGCGCCCCCTATTAAATGGGACTCAAAGCTAAAAATATCAGAACCTCATTAATTGTTTGCTATTGTTCACCTCTTGACCCGGGTATGTCTTAAAACTGCGGCCAGACACCGGAGGACGGGCAGCAGCGTCCTCTTACTAATCGGTGAGCCACTGCGATCCCCAAGCCGCCTGCCAAGCGTGGGGATTATGGCAAACCCCCCCTTGAGGGAGGCCTTCGTTCAGCAGTGGACGTCTTCTGGCTGATGATGTTCACCTCTTCATCTACAAATAAAAGAAAATAAAACACGTACTATACATATTATCTGTTTGATTAAATAAATATATTATTATATTTATCTACCTAAGAATATTTGAACTTGATTGATTGTTATTGTTCACCAACTAACCAAGCCAAGACATAACACCCATTCCCATTCATAATATAATTTAAATCTGTATAACCAAACAATATTCCCAATTCAATATGATAATAATACAATATCAAATCATGAAGCCAATAAGCGGTTGTTACTCGCCGCGGAAGTTGTCAAGAGCACTTGAGTTCAGATAAACTAATTTGAACCAGTCAAAAGTTAAATCAGGGTCATACATACGATAGTATATATCATAGACGCAAACGCAGTAAAACAGTTGGTTCGTTTTGAGAAGACAATTAGGAAAAACAACATGTCATATATTTTGATTGAAGCTTTGATAGATCATAGTTCTCATCATACATACCTATTGGTATTTGGTTCGTGTGGAAATCGAACCCGCGGCACTTAGCCCAACAGTCACTGCCATTGACATGTATTTTTATCCAAAACTCTTAATTAATTCAATAATTTAGAGTGTTGGACTTCTTCTAAATCTACAGAACCAAGTAACAGTAAAATATGTTTAGGAAATTGTGTGTTGACTTGAGAAAATTATCGTCAAAACATAAATCGAGAATGTACCCAAAGTTAAACTACTGCTTCCTTACTGTTTACCCACTAAACTCGCCAAATCCTTTCATGGGTTAACATAAGGTGCCCGCAGAATATTGCTAACCGATTCCTTACCCAGACTGATATTGAACCTTATTTCCAAAATGCTAGAGTTCGATATCCATCGCCTGTGTACGTATGAACCAACATAACGCTTTTCACTTTAACACAACTATTGAATATTTGTTACCAATCAGACATATCAATATTATTGGACCAATGGAGAGACTGTCAGTTTTAATTGAAACATCCTTGTCAATCACGAAATTGGTTTTGAAGTTCGAGGAAATGTTTGAGTGTTTCTGGATAGTTTACTCATTTTAGTTTATAATTATGCTTAAGTTACATAGAGCACAGATTATGTAAGAATTATTTATGTATTTCGAACTTATTACATTGATAAAAAATATTTTGAGGTCTAATAGAGTAATAATTATTATAAATTATATTTATAAATTTAAAAAAATATTTAATAAAATAAATAAAGAGTAGTAATAATAAAAACTAAAACGATGATAGGTATCTGCTAGCTAATATTCATTTTATGTAAGTACTTTTGATGCGTATAGGACATCAACACATTTTTTTAAACTAGATCGCGCTATCTTTACCTATGAATAACCCTCAGAAAAAAAGCCGAAATAAATTCAGGGGTCAAAGTAAATTTTTTTATATTAAGTAATTTCAGAAGAATTCCTGCAATCCTGGATTTTGATATGGGCCTTGGTATTATTGTTTCTAAATCAAATCAAACTTGCTACGGGGCGAATTTAATACACCATATAAAGTTTATGAGCTATTTCAATGCAGTCAGTCAACTCGGCCTATAATAATCTAGCTCTAAATAAACATGTCTCAAATTGCGCCACAAAACGCGTTTCATAACTTTTCATCTTGTACACCAATTTATCTTGAGTTTGATTTAATATGTCACTTTTTTACCTGACTGCGCGACAGAAAATATATTTTTTAGTTTATGTTACGGGTTATGTTTTTACAGTGCCCTATTATAAAGTAAAAAAAAAATTGAGTATAGAATAGTAACTATGGTGTCTCCCTTCTTCTTCATACGAAGAAAACACTTTAAAACATTGCAGCTAGAGTCCGACTATTCTTATGAGTAGATAGCTATATTATCCCCAAGTGTTATGAGCTATAAATTATATGTATATGAAGGTCATGCTGACAAAGTCGCGGGTAAAAACTAGCGGGTAAAATCTAAACATATAATAAAATTATAAAAGGCCGATGTCTGAACATTATAGATATTGGAGAAAAAATAATATGGGGGTCTTTATTAGAGCAACATAAGCCAAAACAACAGTTTTTAGAATTTTTATCTATCTGTCTGTATGTTTGTACACGCATCACGCAAAACCTATTGCATGGAATTGGATGCAGTTTTCACCGATGTATTGGTAAAGGTCTAACTTAAAATATAGACTCCATTTTATCGCAGGGAAATATCAGATTCTAAATTCCACGCGTACGAAGTCGCGGGCAAAGGCTAGTTATGAATAAAAACATCTTATCTCATTTGATCGAAAGATCAACTGCTCTTTTCTTTCACGAGAACCGGCTTACCTTAAAATCTGGGTGACAACTTAGAAACCTGTCAGTACTTTTTACTACTGATCCGATATATTTTGCAAACAAGGATCAAGAGTTGTCAATACATTTCGTGTTAGCTTTACTTATTATATCGTAACGAAACAAATAAGTTTGGATAAGCATCCTTTGTGAAACTCGAATGCTCTTTATTTTTATAAGTCGCATTTTAAGTATTCAATATATTAGCTAATATTATTTCTAATAAATATACATCTAAAATAAAACATTGCTAAATATTACGTTACCCAATTCCTTCGGTTTAAAAGTAGGTGAAACAAAATTAATAATCATCGTTTTTAATGTCTTCCGACATGCGTGCTTTTCGTAAGTTTTAGTAAACACAACATATATTTGGAACGATTCCTGAACTTTAAGACATTTATTGAGTAAACTAAATGTTGTAACATGGCAAATGATCGTTATGGATGTTTACAAACAAAATACCTACTAATAAAAATCTGGTTGAAAGATGTTTCATAATACATTATTGAAATATTTGTATCTACAAGATATGTCTGTCATTCTGTTTTAATGTATTTTCGGTTTTATTTCTAAAGTAAACTTCTTGAATCCTATGTTAATAAATATTAATAATTTTTTCTCATTCATAAAACATATATTCATTAGACTGAAAAGTATCTATAAAACGAATACAATTACTTTGCTCTTTTAAAGATATTTTAATGTAATACGTAGCTATAACACATATTTTTGTGGCATAAAATCAGTTTTTCGACCATTAAAGAGCTGGATTCCTATTCAATTGGCACCAAATCACAATGGACCGGGATAAATGAAAAGAGGGAGGCATTTGCTTTGTAGTGCGATATACCAGGCTAAATTTATAATTAAAAATATATGATTTAAGAAATGTCACCTTAAATTCAATCTGATAAATAGACTAAAACTAAAGTCTTAAGTCTAAAAACAGTCGGACAGAAACTGATATTACAGTTTAACTGATAAAATTCTTTCAAAGACTCGTTAAGACAAGTATAAGACACCCAAATCTTTTCTTGACAGATGTTTACTGTTCTTGATAATCCAAATAAATATGAAGGAGTTGTTTACGTTGATGCAAGGGAAGTGTCGCCCGCGCCGGTGAGAGCTCGTTATTTTGTTTGTATAATTTGATTATGGAGGCCCGATGGCGAGTCACAGATGCCGCTACTCGATCCCGTGAACCTCAAAGTTGTATAATAGATTAGTTTAGATACTTCTGAACTTTGAGTACCCAATTTGATTTTAGTGATTAGTTTCTGTTGTTTAGTATTGTTGCTAGTTTAGCGACAAAATAACTGCCTGAAACCTCTTACCATGATCTAAGACTATCTTCGGCTAATTTGGATCAATTTAGATTTTATACATTTTATGTCCCCACATAAACTTGCGCGAAAGTTCTGTTCAAATTGCCAAAATGTTCATACAGGTTTATACTGAAATACGTGGTTTCTCTTAATTTACTTTTACTATAAAATGGAAATAAATAAAATATACGGTGAAAATATACTAAAATAAATAAGTACATTAGACAACGGTGTAGGTATTCATCGTGGGGATAATAAATACAGTGACGGACCCACTCGCTCCTCAAATTTACAACAGCGAGGCCCATGGGTCCTGTTATCTCGTTATATTATTGAATAAAGGGCAAGGGTTTTACGAAATCCAACCGTGTAACTAAACCAAATTAGGAAAAGGCCCGAACTGATGAACTTAATAAAATTAGAGCGGCTATTTGTATAAAATTTCAAGGTGTTTATTTTGTTTCTAACATATTTGTAACAGGTAGTTAAAATTAGGTGGATATACAGTTAATTTAGACTTAATAGAAGGTACTTATATTTTATGTTTCTGAACTTCGTAGCTTTAAGCCGTTCCAAAAAACACTAAGGTCCATTTCCATCCATAAAATTGTAGGCAAAAACGGCCGAGTAAACTCTTGTATCGCTAAACGACTGGTTTATTTGTAAACGAGCGTATTTTACGTACAATCTGTTTTTACCTTGTATCTCCTTGTGTATATTAAAACATTAAATATCTAACTTACGTCTCTCTTTGTTCACAGATGAATGAAAGGGAAGAAAATGTTCGAGACTACCTACATTCAGGACCATCACTTGTTAAGTTGAAGATGTTGTAGTAGACTATCAGAATGGATACCTTGGCCGTGGTGACGTCTTTACTAGGACTGATATGCTTCTTCGCAGGTAAGATCTATATCTATGTTTGAAGTAAACTGAATAACAGAACTGAACTAAATTGGGAAGACACAGGTGAAGCATTGTATGTAACTAAGGATGCCTATATCAAGCATTAGCACTGGACTGCTGAGCAATTCGATTTGTAAACTAGACATTTGGGTTCCTGATTCAACATAAACAAATTCAAATCGCATTCAAATTTTCATCCCGAGTGAATAAATAAGGCATGCTAGGCTGAAATTGGTTGCTAAAATAACGTTTAGATATGTACATATTTTTTAACATAGTTTCGAATTTTCCATTTTTTGTTATACTTTATTAAAATTGGGAAAACGGAGTCCCCTATCAATCCAAAAGCTCCAGAAGAAACTTAGGCTGTTTCCAATTATGTTGAAGACATAAAAAAATACACTGTTTACCTAAAATATAATTTTAGGTAAATAGTAATTTACCTAATATTAACTTCGGTTTGGTCATTTAGTGTTCTCTTTTTACTTAAATAACAACACAACAATATTAAAAACACATGATTACAACAACACAAGATTACACTTACTATACTTTAACCTTTCTAAATCGCGTCAGCAAAATGGCTGTATTTTTCGGCACAGTGATAAATAAAAGTGATAGAGAGTGATACAGTTATTTTCGTAGCAGTTCACCCACAAATCTAAGATGGTACGGCAAGGCACTAAATATCTGTGGGGGATCGCAACCCCCTGGGACCAAGGCTATTACAGTTGAACTTTGACTCTGCCGATTCTTTTGGGTAATTCCGTATAATTGGTATAATTACTCTATTTTATTATGAAACAGATTTTTTATTATTATTTTTTTGTTACAGTAGTGAAGGCAAAATAGATCTGATACCGATATTGTACACTTTTAACCGAATTTAAAAAAAGGAGGAGTTTCTCAATTCATCTGAATAAATAACAATAGATTTTATATTGTGTCTACTTTTCACTCCTTGATAGTTGAATCACCAAAGTTTACCAAGCGTGATGATTATGAGAGTATAACTAATGGATATTCATTTAGACGATCATTATTTATTGCAAATAAAAATATCTGATTTGATTTTAGCAAATCCATGTTGAGTCGTAGGCTATAATAGTCTGCTAAAGTTATGATGATAAATGATTTGATCTTTAATTTGAAAGGACAGTCGTGTTATCTTTCCACTTTTTACTAATGATTCCAATGAACTTCAACTTCATAATGAAACTAAGAACGTTTAACACTCAATAAAAAATACGACCACGTTTTCTAAGCGGTAAAAATGGTGTTTTACAAATAAACACACTAAATGATACTCTTGGGGCTAATACAAAGCGGGAAGCGTAACTTATTGACAAATCTCATTAGGTTAACAAAACGCATGTGTGTCCCGCATCTGTCTAGCGCATATTTCACAATCAACAGAGTAGGAAATTACCGTATCTGGACATTGTTGAATTTCTAAGGATAAATTCCGCTTTTTTTCGGGTTTATTTAGGCTGTGGGCGGCAATGAAGTGTGGACGATATCAATTAAGAGGTTTTTTAATATCAAAAAAATAAACGGTCTGAATTGAATGGAATTTTGAATATTCTGAATGAAACATAGTTTCTTCATTTAAATTATTTAGGTATTATGTTAACAAGGTAGTAACAGGCCTTTTTCGTAATAATAAAAAAATAACGAAAGGAATTTGGAAGCACTATTTACTATTTTTTAAAGAACAAATAAAAATGCATATCAGAATCAGCATGTTACAATTTTTTACCAATTGACTAAATCATAAAACAATCTCAACAGGGTTCCACTATCTCCCTTACGGAACCCCAACAGGATTCACCCGTGGCGTCTATCAAACCGTAAAGAAGTTAAGCTAATGTTAAACGACGCCTATCTTCTGTATCTAATGCGATGTACTGCGTTACACTATAAAAAAGTTTTATACAATGAAAGCATAACAAAATAATGGTCGTAGAACTTTTTTGTACCAAATTTCAAGCTAAAATCATTTGTGACTCAGTTGCGATTACTTCCATCAGTCTTTTTTGTCGCGATTTTTCTATAATTTTGTACCTATGAAGGTATCTTGCATGATAATGCAGAGTCATTTGGTGGATTGTTGGTCAATAGAAATAAAATTTACTACATTTTACTAATGACACAGTTGGTGCAGTAATTGAGAGATTGACTGCTGTGCTTAATATTTGTATGATGTCTTTAGGTACGGGAATAGGTATATATACATATTTGTAAACGCACCCATGATGCAGGAATTATTTCTAGTTGTTGTATTTGTACATTTTTAATATAAATCGTAGCTCACGTTTTAAAAAAAATGTACAGATACGACAAATTTGTTTTTGTTGTAATATCTTTACGACTTCTTTTGACTAATATTTAGATTTCTGCGGTCATAGCAAGTAGAAATTGACCGTTCACCACGTCTATATTTCACCTTAAAGCAGCAGTGTCAGATCAGAAGGATACAAACGTAATTATAATATATTAGAAATCGTGTGCATTTTATAAAATTCCTACTACTCAATATGAGGAATCATAACTTTGATAAATATATTACAAGTTATATTATTAAGTTTGTTGTTTACACATCGGCTAAAATACATTTGTGGAGCTCTGTTCGATAGCTTCGACGTTGATAGGGTTTATGGCAAAATTGCATTATGGAGTAAAAATACCCTTTTGGTATTTCCTGGGTACAAAGGGACCCGTGTTATGTCCATCAGAACACTGAGCGATGAAAGTTTCTGGCTAACCAGATTATCTGCTGTTAATAAAAAAATAATAAAAAGCTAGTAAAAACACTACTGTGTGGTATAGCGAACATTATTTTATTTACCGTCGGAATTTTTATTCCAACCAGTTGAAAACTCCAAAAGCAATACTGATGCTGGCAACATAGCAAAAAAAACTATTGCCATAGTATACAATAGGTTTATTCGTTTAGTACACGTCATTGTTCGATATTTGAAAAACGGTCCGTATCTCAAACGTTGGTCTAAACAAAGCTATGACATTTATGAACGTTGACACGTGTGTGTGACCCCTAATAAAAGTACAATTTTTTGTTTGTAGAATTCTTATTCTGAATTCCGTTCGTTCAAGAATACTCGTATAAATGAATATTTATTGAGTTTTGTTAGTGAATAGACGAAAACGAAGATTAGAAATTTCAGAGACCACTTTTCAAAATTAGAATAGTGTATTAGATTCAGTATGTTAGGCTAATTAATCCTAAAATGGGCAAAGGTGTACTATTGTACACCCACATTTCGCCGATGCTGTTATTGAGTCCCATGTAATCGGGGCCGAGCCTATTACCACTACCGGGCACAGTTCCAGACTCCGTGCTGCTACTGAGAATTACCATACAGAAAAACCCAATAATACTTTGCCCGGAAATCGAACCCAGTACATCACGCTTAGCAGTCGCACTTGCGACCACTCAACCAATGAGGCAGTCTATATTATTATTATTAAAATATCAAAGAAGCAATCAAGTCAAAAATGATAATGGTATCTGTATGTTGAAACAAATAAGGTAATTATTCGATCTGAGCATTATATTGTATTTATTCTGCTGAACTCAATAAATTATTTATTTCACAACACTATCCATTGTTTTAGTAACTTTGTCGCCTGCTTGTTTAATAAATGGAACATTTATTATAAAACCAGCTGTATATCTCCAAAGCATGCCAGAAGTGTCCAAGTGTCAAATATCAATTTCATTTTACCACAACCGGTTTCATTGATAGCTTTCAGTTACCATAGAAAATAAACGGTTTCAACACAAATAAATTCCAAAAAAAAAGTTTCTATAGGTAGTGTTGTAAAGTTTGGAGCCGATCTTTATCTTGTTGCTAAATATAGATGTCGCTAGCTACTAGCTAATCAGTAAGCAAGGAGCCGCGTACAAAAAAGGTTTTTGTTTCGAAGATCAGATAACTTTAAGTTTGCGAACTACCTTTTTGTATTTTTTGCGAAAAGGAAGGGTATATACCGTGTTTGAAATAATGGCTTCCGATTTTGTATTTTATGTTTAAGCTTTTATTTGTACCTGCTTTGAAGCACGGTTCGGTTTTTATTTTTTAGACATTAACTAGGTACTTGAACTTCTAAGAATTCTGTTCGCGCTAATCGCTTGTTTTTTGTATTTTTTTTTTTCTTAGGTTTAGGATATCTTTTAGCTGATGAACAGGTTTTATGTCGATAGCTTTAATATTTTAGTATTAACATTATATATTCAATTTTCTCTCTATGTTTTTGTTTACCAATCTTTGTACACATAAAGTATTGTATCTGTGGGAGTAGAACAATACTATATGGAAAATTTGATTTTACAACACTCGTATATCTAAAATCTGACAACTTTTTGTGTAGTATCAAAATTTGTTATTCCATCTGCCCACGCGCCGAACACAACAACAAACCGGTGAACGGAGACGACGCGACTGTCGCCGACGCATTTCCGTAAACACCACTGTGAAATGGCTACACCTCGCAAACCAAACAAACTTTACAACCGAAAATAAACTTCAAAGTTCATCCAAACCTAAACACAGTACTATAAAGTCGAAATTCGGGCGGTAACACTTTGAAAACGGAATTCGGTATAGTTTATTGCACGGATAGCTGCCCCAGTTCCGAACCAGGTATCGGTCCCCAAGAAAGATGACACTATGTCAACAATTTGTCCCTTCGTACATTAGAAACGCCTTACAAGACAAACATGGTAACTCACGAAAAACACATTTAAGTAATCCGTCCATCCCGTTGAGCTAATTCTCAACACATGTGCGTGTTTTTTGCACCGTAAAATATAAGTGTTATTTCATTAAGCGTGTCGTTGGCCGTTTGTGCTCTGTTCAGTTCATTTAATACGAACGTCAGTTTCACGTGTTCCCGCGATGTCAGATGTGTGAAAACGCTTCTAATAAAACACTGAAGTCGGATAATGGTTTTTATTGGGTTTTAAAGATATAATTTTGACCCTTTCTCAGATTATCCAATAGATGCGTTTTCTTTTTTGTGATAGTTTAAGTTGTATTATGTACATAATACTGCAGAATATCGTTTCTAATAATGTATGTTTAAAAATATGTTAAGGACTACCGAACATTTTTAGTTCTATGCTCAAATTAAATCAATTAGACGCATTCGTTATAATAATTTTATAGAGTGTTGCCCCCAAGAGGGAAAGAACAAAGGCTCAAACGAGTGCGAAAAATATGTTTTAATTTCGCACTAATTACCTACGTGCGCTCATTTGAAACGTCACCACCGTATTGCAACTAATAACGTCAAGCGCTTCATATTGCAAAGGGGTCCAAATTTGAACACGTGTTCGTTCGAAAAATCATGATTACCTCCTAAGGGAGCCAATCACTGCCATTAGAATTAGATATTCGAAATTCGAAATTCAAACGGCTATCAAGTTACTTGGGGTGACAGTTATGGGCATTTGAAAATGTTCACTCACTTTGTAATTGCGTAATTACATGAGGCAATATGATTTTTTGTGCGTAAATAAGTTTTAGTGGCAACCATCAAAGGAAAATTTAAAGCTTTGATGATATTACGAGCCTACTGACAGCTTTATTGCAATATCGAGAGCACCAAATCAAAAGAGGCGCTGGTTTACATGTCTATAAACCCAAATCGATTGAACTGAGTGCAATCGTATGTTCTAAAAGTTTATTAGTTCACGGATATAGGAGAGCTATCAATTTCGAACTGACAAAAAACATTAACGGATCAGTTCAAACGGACTTGCAACCGTTTGGAGTTGGTCGGCCGCGTGCCACTCGCCTTAAATGCGAAAGCCATGTCTCTATAACCGATTTTTTTTATTTATTTTTCTTCTGCAACGCGTGTCGACATGTGCCTGTAGTAAATTAGTAGGGGACATGAATCACCCTCGCGAACTTTTTTTTAACAAAGATTTTTGAACAATAGAACGTAACTACTCGCGTGTGAGTTGTGAAGTCACTCCCGTTGGCGTTGGCGTGTACACCATGGGTAGGACATAAATCATATATTTTTAAGTTGCAACATATAATATTAACTGCCAATAGTAATATCAGTTGAAAATAGTCGTCAAAAGTAACGCGTCGTAACTACAATATTCAAACAAATATGTATGATAATTTTTAACTCAGGAAATTAGGTAATCATTATTTCGCAAAGTCAATCTCCTATGTTCCCATTGACAGCATAATTTTTGAGATACGCAACATAATGGATAATTTTATCGATTGAAATATGCAGGAACAAATTAACAATCCTATAGAATTCCAACTTTTAAAAGATTTTAGACCATCACGTCGTTTATAAATTACATAAATATTTATGTACATACAACGGATAGTAAACTTAATACGATAAACGTAAACCCGGGGAAGGATATATCAAGTCTAATATCCAATAATCGATAGAGTTCTAACACACAACTATGCGATAAAGTTAGTTTTATGCGCGATAAAGTAACGTTTCAGATAAACATAAACAATATTTTATGTTACTCGCAATCTGCTAAATCTTATTTTTATCTCCGCACGTCTAGGAATGCGGGGCCATAAGAACAGTGATTACAAAAATGCATACACGCAAGCTATGAGAGACACGATTTCGTACTTCTCTACTGAAATACGTTTTGTCTTAAAATAATGTTTTTGACTATCTTTCTGATTTTTGTTTATGTAGTTTTTGACTATCTAGAAAATAACTGTGGATTCGGAACAAAATTAGTATGAAATTAGGTTCTCATTACCACTAAGGACATATTCTTTGGCAAAATGTTCTTTATTGGAAGTTATTTGGGTAAGCAATCTTGTCCTTTTGTAGATAGCCATATGTATATACTAGCTTCCGTCCGCGATTTTGTCCGCGTGGTTTACGAATCCGTACATTTTTTACATCGGGATAAAAAGTAGCCTATATACTATTCCAGACTATAATCTATCTCTGTGCCAAATTTCATCTAGATCCGTTCAGCGGTTGTGGCGTGAAAGATCCATCCATCCATCCTCTCAAATTTTCAAATTTATAATATTAGTAGGAAAATACTTCAGCCTATTACAATCCCATTAGTAGGCAAGAGGCTCTTCTAAAAATGTTAGTTAGGCTTTAATCAAACGACCTAGTGCAAGTTGGAGGACGATACACACCGTCGAGAATTTTATGGAGCTTTGTCCGGAGTGCAGATTTTCTCACAATATTTTAATTTGCTATTAACGCAATATTAACATAAATTTTGGAAAATCCGGAAGTGTGGGCCGAACTTAAACTCATACCTGCTGCACCTGCACCTGTGGGCCGAACTTAAACTAAGACCTGAAAGCAATCGTTTTTCAGTCTATCACTGCTTAGGGATAGACTACATTAATTTCCCCTCTTCTGAATATAAACTTTTCTCACCTTGATTAATGAGTCCAAGTTCATTCATCTAAATCATTATCTCTCACTTCTCCGCTAACCATGTGGCCCCATACGCGGTATCCATGTAGCGAACCGTATCATATCTATGTGTTCTTTACGACGGCGACACTTAATTTATAGCTGTCATACTGCCGCTCTATGGTCAATATTTTTTGCTCTATATCTATTCATATGGCAACTTATGGGTGTTATCTATTCTTTCTGTATTATATTTTAGTAGGTTATGAAAGACTTTTTATGCTTACGTACTCTCCTTTCTTAGTTTTAGAATAGAAATATCTTTGGTTCATCACCTGCTCATAAGACAAATTAGTTGGACGGTTGACGCAGTGGTTGAGAGATCGACTGCTGAGCTACGTGTCGCGGGTTCGATTTCCGGACGGAACAAATATTTGTATGATCTACAGATATTTGTTTCGGATCTGGGTCTTCGTGTATGTGAATACACACCGTGCCTCGGAAAGCACGTAAAGCCGTTGGTCCTGCGCCTGATCTCTCTCCGGTCGTGTCGGATTGCCGTCCCATCGGACTATGAGAGTGAAGGAATAGAGAGAGCACCTGTGTTTGCACACACACTTGTGCTCTATAATATCTCCTGCGTAGTTAGCTAATCTCCGGTGAGATTGGCCGCCGTGACCGAAATCGGTCAGGAGGACATTATTATTATTACTAGTCGAACATAAGGTCTTGTGACGGTAGCTTTTTGATTTCTTTTATCGGGATTTATGACGGTTTGGTTAGATTAGTGGATACAATTTCGAAACTAGCAATTATTTAATCAACTAGACTCGTTGACCTAATTTGTTCAACTGCCTACCGTTCTGTTAGATTCCTAGACGGAACAATATTGTTGTTTTGTTTTTTGTTTTATATCAATCTTTGGTTTGATAACTTAAGTTTGTGCAGGGATTAATTAAAAGTAATACCGGGTGTGGGATAATATATGTATTTTATATTACTTCAAAAGACCATTTTTTTCTACATATGTATAATATGCTCATCGTGTTGAAACGAAAGAAAATGTAAGAAACTTTATAAGGTTAACACGCAAAATAGCCATTATTTATGTCACTATTGCCGTCGACAGTTTTTTGAAGTAACTGAAGAGTTTTTGAAGGATATCAAGTTTTTATAACTTTGTGTGAGTTAAAAGAGACAACACGCGACAACTTTTGTTTTTGAATATTGGAAGTTCTATGTAGGTTTTTAACTGAGACATACACCTATTCATATAAAATTGACTTTATTAATTTAATTTCTTGTTATTTATTTTTCTCAATTTATTTAACAGTATAGCTCCATAATATAGATAATTAACTTTCTCATGATTTAATTAATGTATCTATAAGTAACCTCGACAAAGTGTGTATCTTGATTATTTCCATTTGTTTTTAATTTAAAACCTTGAAACGGTTGTCAAGGTAATAACTGTATATATTCTTTATTTAGTTAAACTTGTATGATAATATTACTAATTTGTATTATTATTTTATATAATTAGGTCACCCACTTTCCAAAAATACGTAAAAAAATAGGGGTGTGCAACACAAAAATCGAAAGATAGCAAATCGAATGGAGATTCAATTATAGATTAGCCCTTGTATCGAACCGCATTCACAACGATGGGACACGTGAATAAATAAACACAATATTACAACACACAAAAGAGTAATCCCTATTGATTTCGTTCGCAAAAATACAACTTCGCCTATGAAATCGACTCGCATATCGATTATGAAGGTTCATTCTGCTAAAATCGGACACCGAATCGAATATTTTTTGCCATCGATTTTTACTGAGCTTCAATAGAACGCTGTAACAATAGACATACATCAATTCGAGTGTCAAAAACTAACATCTGCGCGTTTCGTTGTAAACAGAGTAAAAGAGGGTCTCATGTACCCCAGCATCAGGGGACCCTTAGACCAGCAAGCCTGTGTTTATAGCTCATTATTATTGTGCGACGCTTTATAGTAACTGCAAATGACATACTCCACCTATTATTAAAATAAACCGTAGTACAGAAAGGGCTTTTGTCAGGCAAAATTTTAAAATAAAGCTCGTGTGTTGGTGAGAAATTGCAGTGGGTGGGTTTTCGAACGTCGCCTTTCATTACGCTTGCCCAACACGCCATGGCATAAACACTTGAATATAAGTGTTTACACAGTAATTTATATTGTTAGGGTCGATAGAGAGAAGTTGCAGTATTAATGTTCCGCATCTACACACAGACCCCCATACGGATAACTTTAGGAGAGAGGCGGTTATCAAAAAAAAAATACTATCTTTCCTATTTTGTTCTAAGTCAGTTATTCCTTACAGAAAACAAAAGAAAGTAATAACTGTTTCATTTTAATCTCATAAAATTTATTGTCGCCTGTGTTACTGAACTGAATAAAAAAGCATCTTATATAAATCGATTAGGACAATCTTGATATCTCATCATAACATCAAAGAGTTTTTCATTAAACCTATTGTAACTTCTGATAGTACTGTGTTTAAGAATTCACTGGTTCCACCTGGTTCACCCATTATAACCGCATTATTTTCCACAGGTCCAGTAGAAGGCGGCATAAGCGATGACTACATCAGTACTGGAGAAGCGCCATACATCATTGAACAGCCCATTGACGTCACAGTTGCGCGTCATCAGCCAGCAACCCTCAACTGCCGCGCCGGCGGCTCCCCTTCTCCCACCATACGATGGTACAAGGGAGGAGTCCTCGTAGTCTCAGACACACACAGGAGCTTATTACCAGCAGGAGGACTGTTCTTTCTAAGAACAACTCATGGAAGAGCACATTCGGACGCTGGCGTATACTGGTGTGAAGCCACCAATCCTTACGGAACAGCGAGGAGTAGGAACGCAACGTTGCATGTTGCAGGTAAGGTTTAATATTCAGTAATTTTCTAATTATATGGTTTAGTTTGTTGTTTTTTTTTTTGCAACGTTTACTTTGATGTAAGTAGGCCAAGTGGTTTAAAAAATAGGCATTTGAATTGTTGGCTTCAGGTTAGATGGTTGCACATTCGTGTGATTACCTTAATCGTTCACATGATTGCATCTTTTCGCGCAAGACTTGCTCCGTTGTCAAGCCAAGTAAATAGTGCAAGTGAAAGATACGCGGGAACGAGGGATCTGAACCTTAAATAAAAGAAACAAGGTTCTAATGTGACACGTTGACTTTTTTAAATAGCATTTTAGTAATTTTCACTATTATGGTACTATATAACTTTAAACGGAAAATCTTTATAATACTAAAAATCCAATTATTCTCCGCAGTCCTCCGCGAAGAGTTCAGACTGGAACCCGTGCAGACGCAGTCGGCACAGGGTGAGACTGTGATAATGGAGTGCTCACCGCCCCGAGGGTCACCAGAACCCACGGTCTACTGGAAGAAGAACGGACAGATGCTGCATTTTGATGGTGACTCCAGGTCAGTATCGTAGGGTAATTATATATTTTTTTAAATTGCCTTTCCCCTGCTCCAAGATTTTTCCTATATTGTGGGTATAGTTTATAACCATATGCAAAAGCACACACCCCATAACCTGAAACAACTATATGTAGATCATACAAATATTTTGTTCCATGCGTAAATCCAACCGCAACATGTAGAGCAATAGCTTATCCGGTATAAGTATATCAAAATCTATAACAAAAAATTGGCACATCTCCATCTTGAATTTAATGTGTATCATGTCTTGTTAGTCTTTCCAACTAAGCAGGACTTGAGTTTCACAATAATAATGATTCATTGTGATAGCATTTGAGCTCAAGGTTCATCACCTAGAAATTAACTTCTTACATCAAAACCACTAAAGAGTATTATTATATTTCATTGATAACTCCCTATTTTCTACGGATAAAACAATCGAGTGATTCGTTCCGAATAAAATTACAATACAAGCAAACCCCAGACCGCTTAATTTCAATAAAACTTACATTTGCAATTTCCAAACTTATAACTTTAAAATAAAAACTTGGAGTTATCTGAAAGTTACGGCGTCCATGATAAAGGCTAGTATGAAGCAAATTGGAGGGTAGGAAACCGCTCATAGGGAGCAAAGAAGGGTAGTGGAAACATGATAGTCTTGAATAGCTACTCGAACAGCCGTTTGATATTGGATATCTCCATAAACTCTGGGTAGTTCACGGGTAATCAAACTAGATACTAATTTATGCAGACTTTTGCTGCGGGAGCGGGAACATTCTTTTACGAGCGCGAGTTTGTAATGGTCGCAATTAAGTGTCTGGGAATATTTATAGAGCAGGCTTGGAGTCCTGATTAGGATCTTGAGACACCGATTTTGGTTTCGTTTTGTTCATAGGGTTGAGAAGTTTAGCGTTAGTTAATCTGAAATTATTTTAATTTCATTTTATGTAGTATTAGTAATTTTCATGGATCCAAGCGGTGATTATAAAAGTCATCGCTTGACACAAGTATTATAAAGGACGTTGTGAAAGTTCACTATCTAATAATACAGCATTAAGATTTTCCCGACTAAACTTTAGTTATAAGATTTCAGTTTCAAAGTAACTAACAAACCCTACGCCGTTTAAAAATGGGATAAATCCTAACACGCAGAATTGAATCTCGCTCAAAAGTTATATTGCCAATTTTCACTTTGCTCTCTATGAATTTTTATGAGCGTTACATCTTGAGGGCGCGCAGTTACGTATGGTGGAGCATAAAAATAATTAACAGCCGTGCGCAGAGAGGGAGGTACATCAAAGTTATAAAGAAGGGGATATTTGAAGAGCTCGACAAGCAATCAAGTAAAAATCTCAATAGTTCTGACTCACCGGACCCTTTATTAAATGTTAATTTTCCATTGAAATATTCCGTCCCACATTTGAATGACTTTGCTACTATGCACTTTGTTCGAAGAAATAAAAAGGTTCATTATTAACATAGGAACAAATGTTTACTTCAAACAATAAAGTGTTATTTTTTATTACCCCAGGATGCATTTAGTCGACGGTGGCAATCTCGTAATACAAGACGCCAGGCAAACCGACGCCGGTAGATATCAATGTATCGCGCGGAATGCAGCGGGAACGAGAGAATCGGCCATTGCGATGCTCAGAATACACAGTGAGTAACGACAATTCATTTCGTACCTCGAATTTCTGCAACTAGCAAAGATTTGTTGAATTCAATTCATAACTCTAAGTTGTGGTAATTTCTGGTTGCATCTCGACGTTTGTGAGCCGTTTCTCGCGAACACCTCTTTTGTCATGTAATTCAGAGAGACATTTCTCACTGCACAGTTAAGCCGTACTTAATCACGGGCCCGGAGGACGTTGTGGCGCAGACTGGCGGCAGCGTCACATTCCAATGTCGGGTGGGTGGGGATCCCCTCCCGGACGTGATGTGGCGAAGGACCGCTGGAGGTGGAAACATGCCACTTGGTCGCGTCAAAGTTCTTGACGACAGGAGCCTGAGACTCGACAACGTTATTTTAGCCGACGAGGGAGAATACTCTTGTGAAGCTGACAATTCTGTCGGCGCTGTGAGCGCTAGTGGCTACTTGACTGTATACGGTGAGTTATAAAATGAAGATTGTATTTTATTTTATGTCAAAATAAATTTACATGTCAGACGACTTTGAGTACTTATAATTTCTAGTTGCAAGTATTTTTCTTTATTAAATAGAAAACCGCATTATAAATTTATTGAATTAAATTCTGAAATGAGCTTAATTAATTTTCGAAATTTCGAAATTTTATTATTCTTTTCTTTTTTTCTAGATCCTCCCTCAATTACACTAAGACCAAACCCAGTGAACGTTGAAAGTGGGACAATGGCAATATTCACATGCACTGCCACTGGTACACCAGAACCAACAATGTTCTGGAGTATAGAAGGCAACAGAACCATCATTTTCCCTGGTACATCGAGAGGCAAATACCACGCAACAACAGTCCTAGATGGGGTGACTGTACTAACAATCAACGACACAAATAAAAACGATAGTGGAAACACGATAGTTTGTTCGGCGGTAAACTTTGCTGGCAGTTCGTTTGTCAGAGGGAAACTAACCGTGACGTCAGACGATGACCGCCCACCGCCAATCATAACAAACGGGCCCTCTAACCAAACGTTACCTATAAAATCGATGGCAGTTTTCCCCTGTACAGCCGTCGGCGCACCTGAACCAATCATCGCATGGTATTTCGAAGGGGAAGCATTAATACAAAATCATAGAAGGAATGTCACTAATGACGGCACTCTCATATTGAAGGATTTGGATAAAACTGACAGCGGTACTTATACGTGTGTCGCTTCCTCGCATCACGGAAAATATGTGTGGAGTGGAGTCTTGCTTGTGGATAGTCCGATAAATCCAAATATTCACTTTTTTCGAGCCGCCGATGTATCATCGTTACCCGGTCCCCCAACAAAACCATTGATACACAATATAACAGAAACAAGCGTGACAATATCGTGGAACCAAAATAATAAAATTGGGTCGTCATCGATACTCGGATATCAAGTTGAAGTATTTTCTAGAGAAACCTTATCTGGGAATAATACTCCAAGGAATTCCAGAGGTTGGGTAGCATTGGCGAGGCGAGTCCATCACACACAATTTGTAGCAAAATCATTAATTCCTGGAGTGACTTACATGTTTATTGTTCGGACAGAAAATTCCCATGGGTTGTCCGGGCCGAGTCTCGTTTCTGATGCCGTGACAATAGGCGACGATGCCAACTCCTTCTGGGAAACTGGAGTATTCTCCAACAATAGCGAATTCAGAAATAATATCCTCACTGACAACATAGTGGAACTGATTGAGGCGACACCGATAGACTCCAAAACTATAAAACTCATGTGGCAAATACTGAATTTTTACTCCTTGGAAGGCTTATTCATATATTTCAGACCCCTAGACAATATAACGACAGAGTATGAAATGAAAACTATTTTGCATTCCAACGATGTCTCCGGATATGAAATAACGTCTTTGAGAAAATATACAAAATACGAGTTTTTCCTCATACCATTCTATAAAAAATTCGAGGGGAAGCCGTCAAATTCCAGAGTGGCTCAAACTTTGGATGATGGTAAATACCTAGAATATATTGAAATTTTATATCTTCTCTGAACCTTCAACATTTTTGCTCACATATTGTATTATTTTTTACAGTTCCCGACGGTCCTCCAATTAACATAGAAATGTTCATTTTAAACACCACAACAGTTCATTTGAAGTGGTCCCCTCCGGAGGCCCATTTACAAAACGGAATTATTACTGGCTATAACGTCCTAGTTAATTGGCTGGACATACCTGCGAACAAATCTATGGTGGCCATCAACACAACCGTTCATCAAGCCACCAGTCTAATTATGACTAATTTGACGTCTGGTGTCAGTTACTCAGTGCAAATTGCCGCCGAAACTATTGTTGGGCTAGGACCATTGAGCCAAAAAGTGTATTTAAATATTGACTCTCGCTCCGTTGGACTCGACCCTTTATCCAGGTAATTTTATATAGCAAAATAAAATCCGCAAAAAGATAATAGCAAATGAGATGTCATTACATGTAAAATCGGACAGACGTTCTGACATATTTATTTCATTTCAGATACCCGATAAACGGGGAGGTGTCTATAGTGGCTGGGGACTTCGTTATGGAAACATGGTTTTACTTTTTGATTGGAGCGATTGTTCTGTTCAAAATAATTGTGATTGGCGGCATTATTTATGTGCGAAAGCACAACATTTTCGCCAAAAAGTCTGCGCTCCCCAACATTTACGGTAAGTGTTAGAGTACATTGTGGAGTATGCCACCCCGTACAACAAAGATAATAATAAATGTTCCGCGTATATCTTTGATTGTTTGGAGCGGATCGCGTTCACATAAAGCAACCGACGCTAACTCGAAAATAAACAGTTATTCAGCTTATCTCGAAACGCTATTTTTTCTGTGGAATCAGCATCAGAATTTCAAAATTAAAAACATTCCTTGGGTGTCGTGGGGTGGTGCAGGGCGCCGAGCGTTTGTTTGATGGAGGCTTTGCCGTGCGACGGCAAGGGAGGGGAGCTAGATTACTTTCGAGTTGAAAGGTAGCGCGAGCCCTCTCGTGAGCGCAGTGGATCTCTTTCACTTTGCATTCACGTTCGGGGCACAAAGGAATGATACAAATCCGAGAAATAAAGACCCAGTAAATGTAAATGTTTTCTATTTTGTTTTCTCCAGGCGATTCGTTTGTTGACTCACCCAGTTACCTTTAAGCCAATTTCCCTCGCTTTGTTTGTTTTATATTGCGTTTTACATCTTTTAAGTATTCAGTAAACGAGATCATTTGCATGCGGCTTATGAAATGGTTGTCAAACAGTATTCTAATGAAGGAAATTCCGGTATGCCTAATTGGTGATGTTGTTTTAGATTCAAACGGAACGAGCTTAGTGACTCAAATGAACATAAAAGCGGCGGTGTCTTTGTCACATCCACTCAGCAGTTGTTACAATAAGAACACGGTGACAAAGACTGAGTCACTGTTGTGGATGGAGAATCAGCCGGGATTATGTATGTCCGGCAATCAAACGAATCAAAGTAAAGAGAAAGCTAATTCTGAATATGACAAAGTTGCTCAGCAATTACCTGAGTATGCTGAAGTGACGTCTTCACGAGCAAATGCAAATGAATGGAACACAAGTAAAACTGCAACTTCACCGGCGGCATACGCCTCAGTTACTTTGGTTGCCAATACCAGGCAATGTGTGAGTTCATTGGTAAGTGTCCAATTATATAATGTTCTCGATTCCGAAAATTTGAATCGCTGCCAACTTGGAGTTTGTGCCATTTAATTTATTCAATTAACTGTCGAAGCCTTAAGTAGTATTGAAGGATCACTTTGTTCGTTACGTTAATGATACCAATAGATTGCCAAAGTTAACTTTTATCTAGAAATTGGTCGTAGATTGATTGGTAATTAACTGATTGATATACAATTTATAACTCTTTTATTTTTCTACAGGGCTGGTTTCCTCCAACTGGAAAGAATGTTGACTCTTTCGACAATCGGTACGCCCCCGAAGAAGAAATGTATCCGGCCAGCAATGGAGGCTATTATAATAGAAATGTGTACAGTGAAAAATACTTCCAAGGCCATCCGAACGTATTGAAATTTTACGACCTGCCTTCGTTAGAGAAAACGCAGAAGGCTCAGATAAGATACAATCAAAGTTTAGATGAAAGGAAAGGCGATAAAAACACGAAGACTGATGTAACACAATCGCTCATAGGTCGTACTTATGGGATTAGTTCTAGGAAAAATTCCGAAACGGAATCGACGTATAGAGCGTTCGGCGTAGAGGAATCGGATGAGGAGAATTATCCAGAAGATGGTGGTTATGATGAGTTGCAAGCTATGCAACCACAGAGGCAGAGACCACAGCACCAGTACGAAAGGCCTAATTTTGACACTGATGCAACCCGGACGCTGGCCCGGCTGACGTCATTCAGACAGGGGCAGGGGTTGACTGGTGGCTCCAAGCCATCCCTCGCCCCATCCCACCCACCCCCCGCGCCTCACCCCCGCGTTGACTCTGTGACGCGGTAGTATCACGCCTTGCCGGTTTTCGGCGACCTGTGCCAAACGGACGTATAGACCGATGTTCTTTCCTAGTAGTAGTGACGTCACTGACAGAGATCGCAGCTCTTCCTCACGTTGCGCAGTTCTAGTATACTCGTGTAAAGGATCGTGATTGCTTTATTTATGGATATAAAAATGTGACAGTGAGTGTTTTTTTTTTTTCGCAGACTGCAAAGGCCTAAAAATGTGATTAAAAAGACTGGCCTATTGTTTTACAGCGCACAGTAACTGACAGTGATTCTTTATTTGAAATATCTCATAATATATTTAATTTTGAAAGTATTCCTAGTCTTTGTATGATATATTGTAAATGATGTAAATAGTTATAATTAAATTAACGAATACGAAAAATGTTCTTTGAGTAACTAAAAATTGATGAAGTAAAAAATATCAATTCTGATAAATGTTTACAATGTTATTATTGGAATTGGAAATTCAATTGATATATCCGTCTGAATATCAATAAACGAATTTGTAATCCTATATCATTAGAATTAAGTGTAACAAATAAAATAGAACGAACAAATTAACGCTTGGCAATAATTTGAAATAACATAACCTTATTAAAAAATCATAGCATTGTAAATAATATTAATAATAGACTTGAAACTTGAATTATAGTGTTTTGTTTTATACTGCATTTAGAAAACCAGTAAATAATTTATTCGAATATAAAAAAAATTAGTTCTATTAACTGTATTTAGTATTATTATTTAGTTCATTTCACGTGCCATAAGTAGACATCATAGCTAAATAATAATAAAGTAACATTGGAGTTGTGAACTGAAATTCAAATGAAGCTTTGTCAAAAGTAAAATTATAATAAATCTACGTAAGATCATGTGATATGAGTTTATATAGCCACTTGTTATACTATTAATAGCACGACTTGTATTGCATATCAAATGTATTAGTCATGTAATAGTTAAAAATGTTAATAATTAGGACGCTTCCATATCTGAAGAACAAAAATTATTATAAAATGTAATCGTCCTTCATTTTGTAAATATGTAAAATGGAGTTGACATGCCTTTTATACTTCAATATATCTACTTTTTTTCTGTCGACTGTTTAACAGACTATTTTGGGCTGAGATCACAAGATCGCGAGTTGTAGTGACAGGACCAAACGTTAAAGACATTAATCTTAATGAAGAATGTTTGAAAGTATGTTTAAAAAGAGTTTACGTGTGCTGTCTCTTACAACAAAATTGATGTTATTACTGACCCAGAGTCTGATTGTCAGTATTCGCGGTCTTGTATCCTGGCCTTTATTTAGATACCTTGCTTTGCTATGTACAGCAAATACATATAAAGTAGATATTAGACTGCAGATACGCTTTTGATACAAAATTCTTTGTAGTTCCTATTTTCGCACTTCGTTCAAAAATAATCATGTGGGCAATAGGCATTTCAAATAATAATACTAATATAAAAGATTATTTATTATTATTACTTCTATTTATGTATATCTGTGAAATATGGCTCGATACGTGTTTATAAATCCCATTCATTTTTTTATTGCGAACTACTTGAAATTGAGCGACGGTATTTCTGTGTTAAAGAATTCGAAAACCTTAGTGGAATCGTAAAAATGAATTTTTATGTTACGTCTATCTACTTAAGGTCTACATACACATCACACATATAAAGTTTGTCTTCTATTCGAAAGAGTACGGGGCCTTACTGTTGAAAAAAATTCCTATCTGTTGGTATTGGACTTCCGTCACTTTTATTGATATTGATATCGTATGGCATTGACATAGAAATTATTATCGAGAGTAACCAAAATATTACACGTCCAATTAAAATGCAACTAAACATTCATCGTGTCTGCTATTTCACTTAATTAGCCTCCGTGCAGTGATGTGTAGATGGACCTTAATAATAAAAGTATCATTCTTACGATATTAGGGTGCGTCCAGATCTGGCGAATATGCCACTCACGAGCTGCTCGCGAGACGCAAGCGCGTTGCACGCGTGCTGTTACTGCAATTGTTTGGTGCGCCTCTTTAGCGCAACTTACGCAAGGCGGGCACGGCGCGTGAACAGCACAGGAGCAGCGCGCGAACATGAAATGCACGCGCCCGGCTCGCGGGCATCTCGCGACCGATTCGTGAGCGGCGCATTCGCCAGATCTGGACGCACCCTTCGGTATAGCAAGGTGTCTGAGCAACATTATTATATTAAAATAACAAAACTCAATGTAACAAGCCCAGCGGCCTATTTTTATGTGCGATATGATACTACCATAATTTGAAATAGATGGCAACACAATAATTATAAACTTGATGGATTTTAATTTTTGTATTAGTCTTTGGATACCTATTTTTAATAAAATAATTTAAATACTAATAATGCGGCATTTTATTTACTTTCAGACATTCTTCCATAGCCATGATCAAGATAAATAAAAACAAAATGGCCACTTAATTAAATACTCCCTTAATTTGGCTATGTATTCCACCGATTACACTAGTCGATAATATGATTCACGATCCATGATAATCGGTAATCATAACGACACAATAATCGATGGTCACTATGCATATAATTATGTTCATAAATTGTTCTACGTGGCCTTTTTAGTAGAACAGTGGCCTTAAAAAGACCTGTCAATTGCCACATTAGTGTGTCAATAAAAATGATGGAATAACCGAAAAGATAGGTATTTTCGACAGTCAATTGCAATAGGCTAAGTTGAATGATGGAAATTGATGAAATAAAGACACGTAATACCTTCTACAGTTTGTACGGATGGGACTTGGGAGCGCTAAATCCGTAGCATTCCGTGTAAACGAGAGTTCCACACATGTATACATTAGGTAAACCTAATGTGCTACGTGATATCTTCTCGTTCAAAATTCCGCAATGTCTAAAGACAAAGGTCGTCAACCAGTGTGTGTTGCCAGTGATGACATGGCACTGAGACGTGGTCGTTAACTGTTGGCCTCTTAGAGAGGCTCAGAGTCACACAGTGGGCAATGGAGAGAGCTATGCTCGGAGTTTCTTTGCGCGATAAAATCCGGAACGAGGATATTCGCCAAAGAACCAAGATCACCAACATAGCTCTCAGGATTTGCAAGCTGAAGTGGCAATGGGCAGGCCACATTGCTCGAAGAACGGACGACTGATGGGGAAGAAAGGTTCTCGAGTGGCGACCACGAACCGGAAGATGTAGCATAGGCCTCCTACCGACGACATTGCGAAAGTCGCAGGCAACCGATGGATGCAAGTGGCGGAATGCCGTTCGATGTAGTGGTCTAAGGGGGAGACCTTCGTTCAGCAGTGGACGTCTTCTGGCTGATGATGATGCTTTAGGTGAACGACCGAATGTTCCAAGAATAAAGTTAAGCAGACATGTTCAATGTACATGCAGAGTGAGTCGGAAATTCGCCTTCAGAAAATCATACCAACTATTGAATACCTCCTATTAATTCTATGACAAAATTACTTCACACCATTTTTTAAAACCATTTCATAAAATTGTTTGAAAGAAACGAGTCAGCATGAACAACCTGCTCCATTTTTTATAAGGAAACAACGTTTTTTATTCAAAAAACTTAGAATACATATTTATCTCAACTATATAAACTTACTAAAAGACTACATAAAAACTAACTGCCTCATTGGTCTAGTGGTCGTAAGCGCGACTGCTGAGCGTGAGGTCCTGGGTTCGATTCCCGGGTCGGGCAGTGTTATTGGGTTTTTCTGTATGGAAATTTTCAGTAGCAGCATGGTGTTTGGAACTGTGCCCGGTAGATGGAAATAGGCTCGCCCCCTATTACATGGGACTCAATAACAGCATCAGCGAAATGTGGGTGTACAATAGTACACCTCTGCCTAACTCTTTGCGGAATACAGGCGTGATGCTATGTTATGTTATAAAACTTAGACTTCTTCTAAATCACTATCAACTCATAGCGTGCCCAGAAAAAAGGCAGCATTACCATGCTGAAAAATGTAACACCATCAAATATGTAACATATTAATGATATTAAAATGTAAACCTAATGAAGATAAAATTTATTCACAAACGTTAAAACCAAACACGATTATAATTCAGACACAAATCCTTTGGTCTTCTCCACCTTTCAAAGAGAAAACTCATAAATTATAGCAATAAAATTATCTCTTCCGAAAGACCGATTATAACCGACATCCCTCCCACGTTACACTCAAACACGATTAAAAATATCACTTCTGTGCCAGCAAAGCCGCGGTCAAAAGCCGTCATTGTCAACGTTATCTAATTCCCATTAATTAAATTGAATGTCGTCCAACAACAAAAGCATTACGTATGAATGAAAATTTAAATCGGACCAACATGAACACGCTTTGTCGAAAGGCTCATTCAATTTATAGCTGCAAATCTCTATCGTGCACTCTTCGTAAGTATATTATTGACTGGTATTTAGCAGGCTTGCGGGCAGCCGGCTCGACTGTAAGCTACAGATAACTAACATACAGTTACACATGACGATTGGATTCCGCTTTGTCTTGTAGCGTGGGGAAGTGGGATTATTGGTACACCTAACAATGTATGGGTTTATGTAAACAGGCATTGAAACAAATCGAAATTAATATTTAAAAGTTAGCTAAATTGCCTATCTGTTGAAAGTATGGGAATTTCAATCGCGTAATTGTACAGCATTCCGAAAAATTAAAAATCTTTTCGCGTGTAAAGGCAGTTTTAGTTCAAATTAGTATATACGATTTTGCAGATCAGTCTCAAAAATATGGTTACAAATTTTAATTATTATTTGCTTTTATTATTTGCTAATTCACTTACCAAAGGATCTGTAACTTGAAATTGCACTTTCACAAAGAAAACAGTATCTAATACAAAGAAATTGCACTTATAGGTATGTATTTAAAACTACTTTTACAAGATTATGCAAGACTGTACGCTGGAGATAACTATTAACCATTATTACGCAAGGCATGCCGATTGGATTCCCCATTGTCTCGACGTAAAGCCATAAATTGGGAAAGATGAATAATCGTGACGTATGAAAGGATTGCAGTGGGGAAATATGTTTTGACAGTTTGATTGCTATTACCTATTGTATAGATACCGTGAAAAATAAGTGATGGACAATCGAATTTCAAAATTATTTAACAAATGAATATAATTCACCCAGTTTGGACGAATTAATGATAGACATTTACTTTTTATATACAAAATGATTTGTAATAATCATTTGGTTTGTGTGATATCGTTCACAAAGGGCATTTTATAGGTACAAGCCGATTGTTTTGGTTGATGTTGTCCTTTACTAGACTAGTACTACTAGACTACTAGACTACTATACTGATTCAAGTGTGTATTGAAAGCATCATAAATCATGAGCATCATGGGCATTTCATTCGGCGATAACATATTACATGCTCCAATAAAAGATAATTAAAACGAATCATTTGATATTCTTCCCATCTATAGAAAACACGGATAAAAAAATGGAGCTTCATACTGAACCTTTTAAAATATATGACCAATTCCCAATACCTCACACACAACACTGCAGTTCACAAACATCCAAACAACAAAACGAAATCCTTCCAACTCCAACCGATAAACTTTTTACTGCGAAGTAAACGTATGAAAACACGCGAAGTTTTTCTCTTTCGCTCTACTTTTGCATACCGACAGCACAATAGGTATCGCGCCGGTGTGTGATACGCCCCGGGTGCCATTTTAATTTTCCGCCAGCCTGAAAATTTACACGAAACGAATGAACCATCTATTTTAATGAGCTTTAAAAGTTAACTGATCATGGCCACAGCTAAGAGGGAACGGCTGGTTCACTTATACAACCGGTAGCGCTGGAATTGAGATACACGTACGCTACAAACACGATATGACCTGTAGAGACCAGTCAAAACTGATGATTGGACATTAGATACGACTGGACATTAGGTAATTCTTTAAATTTTCAGTCATTCCAGGCCAAATATATCGTATTTTTGGTCAAGCGTACATATGGTTGTTTCAAATCGTATTATAGATGCGGCTTTTTTGGCTATATGTCTATACAGTACAAATCTGCAATAATGGTAAAATGCAAAATTATGAATACGCTTCAACTGTTGATGCTTACGTACTTGTTCAAGAGGTACGTATCGAGGTTAGGTCCTTGAAGTGTGTCAACTGTTCTTTCTACGCTGTGCCATCGCCCCGGAACTGGGCTCGAGAATGTGCTACATAATGAAAATATATGACTGTACAGTAAACTATTGCGCACTTTTCTATTGTGAATATGCTCTATATTTTATGGAATCTAGACCTGCGTCAGCTGAAATGATTTACGTGGAATGTAAACCGCAGCATTGTGTTCGAAAGGTAAGCTCCACATTCGAGGTTTCACTGTATGCTGCAATTTATATCTAGCAGCTGAAATACAGATAAAGAATATAAAAGAATTGATAGAGAAGTTATTCAATATAAATATTCCAGACACATCCATCACTGTAAGCGGCATATGAATGTAGTTCTTATTACACATAGGAATAAAGTTTATAAATTATGGACACTTCACATTCGTATAACTAACTAAAATAGTACCTACAAAACACAAGCCAAAATCAATTAATTTTCCAATTCACAGAAAGAAATCAAATACCACTCGTACCGACGCACAGACCTCAAATCGCCCACTCACGTCAAAACCAATGACGTATGTAATCACATTAGGGGTTAATTGCTAAATTAAGTGTCGTCCGTTCATTTTGTCCTTTTGCCTGATATATGAAGTCATAATGGTCCGGTTAACATGATGAACGGTTTTCAAGTACGGTACACGGGTCTATCTCCAATTAGTGGCAATGGTAGATATGGCTGATAAATAGTGGCGGGTACTACAAGCAGGCCGCTTGTGTCGTAGAACCAATAACAGAGAGAATATATGTAGGATAGGAAGGCAACAGAGTGTTGATAGAAGAACGATCAATAAAATATTGTTTTTCAGCTGGCTAGTCAAGGTGAAGTCATCGCAAAAATAGTTGAGAAATTTCGGATGAAGTGGTTTACATAGCCAAAGAAATAGCATGTAATACAGAAGGCTACTAGTATTATGTGAATAAAGGCTGAAGAAGAAAGCTACGCTACGAAGCTGATCAAAGGGCTTGTATAGACAATTTCTCGAATACTGTATTTTACCGCATGGAAGCCATGTGAAGTGTCAAAGGCGCGGTGTGTCCGCCAATTAAGGTAATGGAAAACTGGGCACCCAATTTGGCGTACGAGTGGATTGCTGTAAAAGTAATCGACCGAATTGTTGTCAATCAATTAGCGGTACAAGTGCGGAGATTTAAATTGATGACTTGTTGATTTTGTGACATTGTTATTATATTATGTAGATATTTTGGATGTTCGTACTGCTTAACGAGTTATATGTATGTTTTAATATTGTAAGTTTTATTAGTGACATTAATTTTCATGATTGTTAAAGTTTTGTTTAGTTTTGTTGAGCTGTTTTAGGGGTCTTTAATAACTTCTAAACACGGCGATGTCGCGGGACAAACTCATTCAATAAACGAGCATTCTCGCAATATGGAAATGAGTAATATCGTTTAACAAATATTTGCAGTAGCACTGTCAGGAAATGTAATGTTATGGGTAATATAAATAGTCATAATATTGCTTCCTCCAAGCTTTTTAGGTTCTATTGTTGGGTTCGTTCCGCTTTAAGGGCCATATGGTACACTCATTAGTGTACGTAAGAACAGTTCCTTCACCTATGTTCATAATTATAATGGTGAATGATTTTGACATTTAAACTACAGAAAAATAATGATGCTGTTACCCATAAAAGAAATATAGAGAGCAATTTTTCCGTTATCATTAAGCTTCAGCCTCCGCTTTAGACGCGTACCGAATGACATAAGGGATCTTTCAAGCTGGAGGTCGAAAGACATTAGACTGCTTTACACAGTATCCATAATTCCTGTTTCTGCTAGCTGGTACATAACGACATTTTCCATACCCATTAAGAAAAATCATTTGCAATTTTTATAAAAATCCCATCCGCATATAGGGAAAGGCAGCCATAATATACGGTGGCCCTTAAGCCGAAAGTGCCCTTAATACTGTGTTTAAGTGGGCGAGCTTCAGAAATGTTCAGCGGCTTTTCAGAGCAACACTCCTAAGCCTTTTAATATCGCACCCCTAGACGCGTGCTTATCGGATCTCTTAACTGTTGCCATTTTTAATGGCCTTTGCAGTTAAATCAGGTGTTCTTTTTATGAAAACTTGCACGGATTATGAATCGGCTTTAAGTGAATGCGGGAGTATATGTCGCGTTAGATATATATTATATTCATGACAACAATTAATTCTTTATGTATGTTTTGTGTTGAGCTTCTTTATTGTGTTATCGTGGCCTCTCCTGAGTTTTCTTTGACCTCGACAAGAACATGCGTGCGTTTTCAATGAACTTATATCTTCTTCTGTTGAATGGGCACGAGCTATCACGTGGGATTCGAATCGCTTATGCCGTAGTGACAGTCAGTCTCGATGCCACCATCTGACTCCACTTCCACTACAGTATAAGCGAACATCTACCAGAACCGCCCGTAAATTATTTTCATACATTACTGGCATGGCAGTGACCAAGGTCGAGGAAATCTTTGACGTGGAGTTCAGTTCCTAAAACTTTAAGCTATGCAATTTTCAAAGATGATTAATTCTTTTTTTTTTTTATTTTTTTTTTATTTATTTATTTAATAAAGTAACAGTTCTTAAAATATATATAAAATGGATCGACTGCTTACCTACTCGTTTAACATGCAAATGTTTAGACTTACCTTCTTCTAAACATCAATCAGTAACCAAATGGTTACTGCTGCCTATATATTTTATATAGGTAATTTTTATCATTGTTTTTAAAGGCTATACGTTTCAATAAAACCTATGTTATTTTGTTTATTCTGAGCACTATTTATTTCACTATTAAACTCTCTTGTTTCAAAAATTTCCACTACTAAACTGCCAACGTGCAGCACAAAATAACATGAATACATAAACTGACGACTCACTTTACAATTAAGGCAATCTACGCTAAATAAGCGCAACTCACGCCTGCATCAGATTATAAACGCACGAGACAAACGTGTTTCAACTTAATTCACTTAATTCTAACTTGGGGGTCACTGTCAAACTAACGTCCTTACAAACATACTGCGACAATTGCCTAAAAATTACGTCACTGCATACTAACCCTTCTGGGCAAAATGGACTCCAATGTCATTGATATAAAAACTTCCAGATGCGCAATGCCTTACAAAATTGAATTAAGTATGTGTCGTCAGTTATTATACTTATAAGTAGTTGCGGATATACTGGTCACTTTTACTTTACGATAAAAATAAAACCCCGAGTTTTAAATTTGGAATTTTAGGCAGGCTATCGCACCCATCAAAATAACACAACAGAATATAAGCGCACCTTTTCGCATGGAGCGCGTATTTTTCGAGGATCTTTTAGTCACTGAATGCGCATCTCGAGTTTGTAAATGATTATCAATGTCTAAAGTTCATTCTGGCGGCACATGGGACCGTACTTTTGTAATTTTATTAATGACGTAATAACAGTTCTGTCAAACGCATGTGTGTGCCCATGAGCGATAGTGGAGTCGTTAGCTCGGACGGGTTAATATCGGGGGGTTGAATTGGGGATTATCTATGGAATCTATGGTGTTATTTGGTATTAAAAGTGGTGTCCAACGGCTTTGTTCGCGTGTGGATGTTGGAATGATGGTAAAAGCCGTGAATAAGGTAACGTTAATGTAAAAGCTTTTTTAAATTACGAGTATTCATAGTATATATGTCTATGCTTTTAGTATGACAATTACGTCTTCATAAGGATTGGGAGTAATATACCCAAAAGGCCTCTGTATATGTATATAGGAGTATAATATCATAAGGTTTTTAGCACTTCGAGATTCTTGAGGAAGCATAGGAGTACTTGTATTTTTATTGAAATTAGAGTAGGTAATCATAATATAGCACGGAGAGCAAGATTATTTTACCTTAACATCCAATTAATGCACAAACACCCAATTTTACCAACCTGAGAAGTTGATGTACCTACTCTTCAAAATCTATAGCCGTGTACCGTGTAAGTTCCAGCAATCATAACTATCGATCTCATAAAATTACGCACAAATTGCCACAATTTACAAGTTGCAACACTAAGTTTAGAACGATGCGCATCACTATTGGTCAGATTTTGTCGGAGCTCCTAAACCTAAAATGTTCAGGCAACAAGCGTCTGTTACTCACAAACTTGATCGCATTAAAGTTTTCCGACGGCTGCTCTGAAATATGAGGACGGACTGGCCCGCTGAAATTAAACTTGCTATCTGATCGAAGTATTTAAGTGGTAACTTAATTTTGTAACATTTGTTGTTATTTTGGGACTAAACGAAAAATGTTTGGTGTATTTCTTGCGCCATTTTGTTGATAAGTCGATTTATCTTTTTTCTATAAAAATCTCTAATGTTTAATGCGTTTAATGACAATGCCGCCAGGGATAGATCACACAGGAAAAAATAACGCCTATTTACTCTCGCCTTGAAGATTGCTAGATAATATACAAATCGGAAAACCCAAGCGCGGCACAGAATAAATCTGCAGATAACGCAAATTCTGCCAAGAACTAACAAGAAGAACTAAGTAGTTCTTCTCTTCACCTATACATTTCCTTCCTCAATAGTACAGTCAATAGACAGAAGCCAACCAACCACAATATTATACATTTCGTACAAACTATTGTATCATCGTACGAGAAATATCGCGTGAACGTCACCGATAAATAGAACAATATCCCAGCTGTTACAAAACTTCGTCGCGGCGCCCTTCACTACGTCTAGACACGTAAATATGGCATACATTTTGTTGCCGACTGTAATTATTCATTGTACGAAACTTTGAATGCCGCTGAAACTCCTCATTTTGTATAACGAGTTGTGTTTAATTCGTTTTAGCTCAATGCGCTGTCTGCCAGATGGATTCTAGCGAGTTGAAATGATTTAATTTGTTCTACTTTTAAATGTATCGTACACGAATTCTGTTACTGAAGTTTTGGTACTGGTGATTTGCCAAAAATAGAAATGACAAGCAAGTGTTAGCTTTTGACGACACGGTTGGTGCAGTGGCTAAGCAATTAGCTTTCTGCGCTACGTTTCGCGGGTTCGATCCCCGCACCGAACAAATATTTGTATGATCTACAGATAGTAGTTTCGGGTCTGATTGTGTGTGCATGTGACATGTATGTTTGTTAACTGTACCCACGATACATGAGAAATCCAAGTGTGGGGCAATGTTTTTAAAAAAAGAGAAAGAAAAGAGAAAGAGCTTGTTCTTAGAACCTTTATGTAACGTTATATATGTACATAGTATAAACAGTGAATCCGATACTCTCAAGTCTCTTCAAAAGATTGGAATTTGTTAAAAACTAAGTTATTTATTATATATCACTAGTGAGATGCCCATTAACACAAACACACAAAACTTCCCTTTCGCTTTCACCCCTTCACCACGCCATACTGTTGATGGCTTTGATCGTTGGAGACGACAAAATGAATCCCCTTCACCTGATTGATTAACAGGACCAAACATGAGCTGGCTGCAACAAAAGGAAGGCTTTAGCGACGGTCAGTGATGTCGCGCACAGATAAGTGGCGAGCTATCCATCATTGCGTTAGAGGGGACGTTATATTTTATTGATTTTACAACAATTTTTGTGTTGAGTATACCCTTGGTTGATAATACTCTGCTTTGAAGAAAATAAAGTCGGAGTGGCACAGTACAGGCATTCTGACTGGAAGGTAAGATAAGTATCGCATACGTAATCATTAAATTGCGAATATATTTGACAGGTTCAAAGGCGGCAATGATCGCTTACTATGCAAATACATGTTATGTTTTGATCGGCAGTCGTGTTTGGCTTACTGAACCTTATTAAAAAAAAACTATGCTTTTTCTATGAGTGACATCGTAAGTATAGTAGTATATTATGCTAATTTTCTATAACCAAACCACTCGCAAACAGTGAAGTGAACATCAATAAGCCGATTTGATGATTATGATAATAATTATCGATTTTAGATTATAATACTATCTACTATAAGCAATGGAGTAAATTAACCACATACGAGAACCGTGTGGTCAAAGAGGCACAGGATTATCCCAATTAGAGTAATATCATATATGGAAATGCTGTAATCCTATATTAATCGTCTGATCGTCGTGTGGCAGAACCTTAACCCTTAATACCGATTACGGTAATACACAACATAATGAGTTAAACAGTAAAGTTCTACTTCATTATAACCACGCATCGCAACTTGCTTAATGGATATTTGAATAAGTAAACTCCCAAACCGAATGAATTTAAGCTTCTAAACTTTGTTGCTTTACATCACTTATGGCAAATATAAATGAATTTCCTGTTTTCTTTACTCTAATTAAAAAAATTTATCACCTCAACTTGACTATTTCCTTTGAGAATCTGTAATACGCAATTAATTCAGTAAAATATTGCGTATAGGCAAACGGAGCTATTTCAAATCCCGCACATGCTCGTCTCACTCAAATTGGACTAAAATATATGCCGCCTAAACACACAGAGAATATATTAAGCTCAGCTGCTAATTCTTAATAGTTTATGCAAATCTGTGTCAAACGGTTCCTGTGTAAATCTTGCGTCCCTCTCTAAAGTCATCTCGTTCCAAGATGAAAACAAAATGCTGATTTGCATGTGCAAATAACATTGTAGTGAAATCCAAACAGCAATTTGGAAGACAATTGGGGACCAGCTGCCTCGTCCCCTTGGCGATGGAGACAAGAATTAAACAATAATTTCTTGTCTCTTCTTCGAAATGGTGACGTCAAGATCTACTGTCAAAGGCTTTTCATTGTTTTCTGTAAGCACCTGAGTCGCCAAACGTTTTAGAGGGAACTTAGATTAACTCAAAATACAAATTAATTTCACGCGAATTTTAACAAACAAAGGATTATCGCCATTTTTTGTTTCTAATTATTTCCTTACATAGTCCCTAGGCTAAGCTGTAAACAAATTGTTGTGTTGTATTTTATACTTTTATATTTTATGGTTTAGTTTAATATGTGCTTATACTCGTAACCTTGGCGCATCGGAAAGATTTTTTTGTTACCTATTTAAAAAAAAAACGTTGTATCTCACTAGGAATAATTCTTGTATTTTGGGTGCGTTTATAAACACAAATAACAACTATTTGTAGATCATACAAATATTTGTTCCGTGCGGGAATCGAACTCGCGACACGTAATGCACTAGTCGATCGCTCAACCACTGCGCAATCCGTATCGTCAAATATGAAAGATGTTGTTGTATTATAAATAAATAAATTTCCGTAGGACAATTTATATTTATCTAGTATAATAATTTGGAGAAACCTTTTTAAGCAGCTTTAGTTGTGTAGTTTTCAGCTAAATTCATTTAAATATGACAAGTTTCTACTTACTTTGACGCCGATAACAAAGGCAATATTTCAATTTACTCTTATCGATAATCCATAAACTATTTACAAAAGACATGATTAATGATTCGATCTGCAAACGAAAGTTCTGCAAAATAAAAAGGAATAACAATAACAGTTCCCTATCAACGTAACGCCAAAAACATAAAAGTGTCATGCGCACTATGCACCCGATATATATTATTCCCTGTAGATGCGTCTAATGCTATTTAGTCTCTCCGGAGATATAGGTCACTGTGTTATCTATGATTATCAGATAACACTCAATATTACACCTTCAACTATTCTCGTAAAGTTCAATTTGCATTATTGTCATAATGTTAAGCAACGTCACTTAAAACTCAACTTTTAGCTCTATATTTTAGGGTTGTAATTCTGTTGTTAGTTGTTCTGCATTTGGCAAAAAATGCACACACGACTAGGGTAACTGATTTGTGCATTCGTCTATTGCGTGGGGCGTCTAATGGTTTCTGCATTCGTTCAGAACACGAGTGCAGTTAATTTATGGTCACCATAAGAAAGGGTGGGATTATCCATTGTCAACATAATCTTAAATATTGTATGTTCAATTAAATCTCCTTTTATTTTCTGAAGCTATAAATTTCGCCGCAACACAAGATATCGCGTTCAGGGATCGTATGAGTAAACTAACCCTTTGTTTTCCCTGTTTTCTGTAATATATTACTTTGGCTAAATATTTATTGTGCATACGTAATAATATTATGATTCTCTCACGTTTTGCTGACCCAGTTCAACTGTGTAGTGATGTGTTTTATATTTCAGTCAACAGATTTTTTTGTAGGTTTTTTTTTTTAAAGAATTATCTATGAGGCAAAGATATTATTTTCGAAGTGTACTTTGACTATGATTGTGTTTCACTTGCACAGAAACAAAACTGTGTCGTAATATGTAAATATAATAATAATCAAGTTGACGCTATTGTATTGGACTTTAAAAATAAACTTTTGATGTTGTTTTGCAGTCAGAATATACGTTAGCGACATCTAGTTTAAAAAAAAACAAACTTTGAAAAACTACTCGTTAGACCTTATTTACAGAAATTATTACTATTCAATTTCATGTACTATTTCAAAATTACATTCATTCCTACAGCACTATTCGTCACGAGACAACAGAACCAAACCAAACTTCATAAGCCCGTAATTAAAACAGACAATAAACTTTATCCGCCTAACCGCGCGTCTTAAACCCTATCCAAAGGCCAACCACCCCAGCCTGTTTGCACAGTAACCTACTAACTGCTTACCATGAGGGATGGCATCATTAATGATGGGGACTTGATCGGCGACCCTCCGTGACTTTGAATGCATTGAGCGTCATTCGAATTTCGAAACGGTTTGTTTATAAGATTTGAAAGCAATTTTGGAAGTGTCAAAAGTGTGTTTGTTTTTTGGATTGTGTAGAGATAGGTTTATTAAAGTTTGAGGATGATGAGGTTTAAACTGTTTTATATCAGGCATAGTTACTGTGATAAAATATGATTAAAGAGTATATCGCTCACCAACGAGTTTCAACGACAAAGTTACAAAAAAAAAACGAAAACTGCTATTTACGAAACTGCTATTACTACATACGAAAAGTCCGTGTTAATGATTTGGTCTTAAACGTCGGTTACATTGTCGGTGAACTTGGCCCTAAAGATTAGGTACGTGAAACATCAGAACTTTTCTGTAAAATATATCGAGCCCCCTAACAATACAATCCCAACCTTAGTTAAAAGATTTTTTTTTATTACATATCCACTGATTGGATTCCATACTAAACCATGGGTCGGATAAAAGAAAATCGACGTTAGTTCAGTTCCAATTTCAATATCAGATCGAGTCCGTGCCGATCTATTGTGAAATACGTCCGAGTGGTCGGAAGTATGCCCGATGAGCGTAGGTGGGCGTCACCGCTGCCTTTCATACCACCCTGTACGTATATTCCATTCAAATTTTTACCCTCAACGGTGGGCATGCTCGATGAGTGCTCTAACGTCCATTCAATGCAATTTGATGAAGCCAACGCGATGTTCGCTATTCAAACTGAATGGGACCGGCCACGACAATGCTGTGATTTAATAGAACCGCACCAAAATACCGGTTCGCGATACAAGAGCCTTGTTTTCGACGTATTTGGGGTATAGTAATTGAGTTAATATTAGAGGAATTTAAGATATGATCAAAGGCTGCCTTTGGGTTGATAGAAATTCTTACACAAAGGTGTATAACGATGTCACCATAATATAACCAATTATATTATAATAGCGTCTATTTTGCGTAATAAAATTTGATGATGTTCATTATACTTTGATGTCAAACACAACTTATTAATACGCAAACTATATTTTGACTAGCGTTTGCAAAGTCCACTGACGCTGACTGGCGCTTATTATTGATTTTTAGATTTTTTATTACTTACTCCCCTCTCGACAGAATTTTAAATGCAACTCGAGTTAGTTTAAGCAGCGATTAAAAACTGCGATAAAAATTAAGCTCTTGCGTTTTCAGAGGAGTTCAAAACCAGCGTTTATAACAAATTACAAAACACATCAAGCCCAACAATACCTACTTGTCACTCTTTAGCGGATTTCACTAAGGCAATAAATCTGCCAGCAACGACAAACAACTAAAACTGAGTTATAACAACAAAGTCAAATTACTGAAGGAGTTTACCGCATCCAGAGGGTCGGGGGGAGCAACCGACACCGGGGTGTAAACGTCCCCAGAATACTGATGCACTCCTAACTCTCCAAAGATTTTCGGATCCGGATTTTCCTTTCTTTACAATGGTTCGTACTCTTGGGGCATATCAATTGCACGCGGTTATGTCGTTAGAAACTTTCTTCGGGCCACCGTGGAGATCGATTTTCGGGCTTAACGGGAAGTATGCGTGCGGCGGGAATAATGCCGAGGTTACAAGTGAGATATATTATATTCCAAGTTATGTTACCTATTGTTATCTTTCGATTTTGTTATATACATACACACATTGCGAACTAGCCTCGTTTTTTATATGCAATACTGTCCACCTAAAGGTTGTCTCGGTGTTTGCGAGACTTACCTACCTACTAATTTACTTTTACCCTTTGAGCCGCAACGGTCACCAATGAACGCTAACAGTAGCTTGCATAATCAGTCTATGTGTCAAAGTAGGTATATATGTATATGTACATATATTAAGTGTATTGCTCCTGGAAAACTGGTGTAGGTACAACAAAGTATATTTCAATTGCTATAAAAAACTCACGCTTTTTTAAAACATTTCATAAGTTGGACTTCACAAGCCAAGTATACAAATTAAGATAAGAAAGGTCCCAGGTATAGAGATTGTAAGGTGCAACTACGATTGGAACTTTGCAACTCGGTCGGATTTGCAAAGCAGATACTACGATAATTTAATTAATATATTTTGTAATTGACAAGAAATGTTTAAATAGCCATCATAATTATGAAAGTTTAGACTTGTAAATAAGAGAGAATCGTTTTTGTAGGTAATATAATCAGTTATTATACATCTGCCTAACTCTTCGGGGATATCGGGCGTGATGCTATGTTATTTTATTACAATAAGTTCATCAACATATCTCATTGATGTACTGTACCAATATGCAATTACGTGACTCAACAGCTCTACAAAGTCTGCTAAACGTCTTCTCCTTTCTTAAAGTACCTACTCCCTGTATTCTACTATCCTACTAATATTATGAATCCTACTAATATCCTACTAATCCTACTTAATCCTACTTTAATATTATAAATGTGAAAGTTTGTGAGGATGGATGGATGGATGCATCTTTGTTACTCTTTCACGCCAGAACGGCTGAACGGATCTGGATGAAATTCGGCACAGAGATAGATTATAGTCTAGAATAGCACATAGGCTACTTTTTATCCCGGAAAAATGTACGGGTTCGTAAGCGGGCGAAGCCGCGATCGGAAGCTAGTATTATAAATGTGAAAGTTCGTGAAGATGGATGGGGATGGATATTTGTTACTCAATCACGCCAGAACGGGTGAAGGGATCTGGATGGAATTCGGCACAAAGATAGATTATAGTCTAAAATAGCACATAGGCTAATTTTTATCCCGGAAAATGTATGTCCGTAAACCACGCGGGCGAAGCCGCGGGCGGAAGCTAGTTTACTATATTTTCTATACACACACACACACTATACACACGTAAGTTAAATACTCATGAGCATAATAAGCAAATCAATCAATACCAGCACAGTTGGGCGGTATTAAGAGCTTACATATAATTCTGTATGAAATAATCGATCTCCCTTCACTTGTCTAGGACATTAGGCACATGCGATCCCTCATTTAATTTACATGAAAGTACCGGCTATTCATTTTTCTGTAAAAGGGGATTATCCATACCAAATAGTGGTCCCCTAGGCATTAACTCTATTATAATAAGTTGAAGTATGTCCCATACGTTGAACCGATTTATTTAATACTAGCTTGTACCCGCGACTTTATCTACGTGAATTTCAAAGTTTTTATCATTGCTTACACATATCATTATTAGTCGTAAAAGTTATTAAATTTTTATAAACTTTAATTAAAAATAATAAGTAACTTTAACCCATTACTGTCCCGCTGCTGGGCAAAGGTCTTTGCTCAGAATGAGAAGGGTTAGGCCTTAGTTCAACACGCTGGCCCGGTGCGGGTTGGCGGACTCAAAACAGGTGTGCAGGTTTTCTCACTCTCAACACATACCTAATAAAATTGTCAGTGTCACAAACTTCTTTTTCTTAAGATTTTAACAATATATTTACTACAATGCACGTTTGTATGTATGTGTAACAAATACTGTAGTAAAGCAGGTCTCTAACTAAAACTAAATAGCATCTACTTTCCTCCTCTGTATACCTAATACCAAAGCCCCTTCGAACGTTTAATTTTATAGAACCGTATACCCTCTATCCGTATGCCGTAAATTCACTTCATAACAATGTCTTTTACCATTGAAACAACGACACAGCAAACATTGCATTCAGGTAGCTCTCCGTAAGAGGCCGGATCAGGCCGGGACTCCGGCCCGCCTAAACTCTGTTCACAGAGTTGGAAAATTGCATTCGTTATCGCATATCCGTATCCGGACTGCCTACTTGCATTCTGCCATTGTTTTAGGGGAGATACGACGGAGAGTAAGGGTGAAAAAAAATTAAGATATTCTTTTGAACTGTTGTGGAAATTGTATTATATTCATTGATGTAATATTTGTTATTATATTACTGTGGGCAAACCAGAACAAAGCATATTTTTTTTACAAACAGTCTATTAACAATTGTATTTTGTAACAGAAACTACGAGATTAGGTACACAAAAAATTTGAATTAAAAATAAAAATATTATGCTTATATTATCCTTTTATGCCCCTATAAAAATGCCTAAAAAAGCTTGTGACTAGGTACTTTTTAAATTAAGAATGAACAGTTTATTAATTTACCTTCAAAGAACAATAATATCGACCACACAAAGTCCCTCAGTCATGTCCACACTATGTCACAATACCTCTAGTCCATTGTATGGACAGTGAGTTACAAATGTCAGCCATTCTGCGTAAATAAATGTCTGACACAAATTGATTTATTACCGATCGCGACTTCAATCTACTGTGATGTCCGATCATGATGGGGTGCCATTATTTTTGGGTCAAAAATGTCCGTAAAATGAGATCGTATAGCAAAATCAAGGTTTATTGCTGAGCTGAATTTTTATAAAAATTTGGTTAAGAATTTTTCATTTTATCTGTATGTATAGAATTATAATTAATCTAAAAGTAGGATTGTTTTATTATTTTACTGCTCCTATACATTGTAAAAAATTTGTACGCCGTAACGGACATTTTTTATTTTTACCACATTTGTAAACTATATACTGACAAATAAATGAATTTTTATTGTATTATATTATTACTATTATTATATATTTTTCTTTTTATTTCAAGGACCAACTGTTAAGGTAAATGCTATCATCACGCCAACGAATAGAAACCTAGATTATTTATGTAGTTTATTTATTAGATATTGGTCCCTCAATAAACGGAAAATGAAGAATGCGGCGATTCATTGGTCAGTCGGTAGACATTTTATCCACTAAGATTCGAAGCTTACTGTGTGTTTCCAAAGTATTGTTTTTGAATACAGCCTTTAGATATTTCCAGTTTTATAGAAATCTACTCGTACAAAATTTCCCACAAACAATCAGCTTAATGACAAAAATAATCACTCTTACAACTACTCTCTGCGATGTTTCTATAATAATTACTTACTATCATTACCTTTCTCCCTCAATACGAAAACCAAAAGCATCAAACTCAGTGACTGTACAAAAAGTACCTTTATACACACGCCCCCTTTGCTTCCAGTCTTCACGACAGACGACATCTTCTGAATGACCTATTCATTCCCCACGTTCATTTTACTAATGGAGTTGCCTTTTTAAGGTGCAAATAAATAGTCAGTGCTCAAAGGCACCCCTACCAAGTGAAGCTAATTAATTAAAAATTTCCTACACTCAAATACTTAGGCTACTTTCTTAGTTAGTGAAATATTTTCGCTATTTTCTTTTGCTGAGGTGAGTTTTGTTTTATTTTCATTTTAATTTACTTGCTGAGGATTCCTTGACTCTTGATAGACACTAAAAGATGTTTGAAATACTTATTAGTCTATTAAGTCTTCTCTGTAGAGAAACGAAAACATTCAGAAAGAGTAGTGATCAGTTTCATAAAGATAATAAAAAGAAGTAAAGAAAGTTGATCTCTAATCTTGATTTTGCTTTACTTCATAAATCTCTTCTAAATCACTACGACACGGAATAACAAAAGTAAATTAGCAATCTTGGTGTATGTAAAATACAAAATGTAGGCAGTACAAAAAAGTCTTAACATTAAATTCGACACGGAAAAAAGAAAACCAATATTCCTTATAACAAAACATCGAAATGACTCCAAAACGAAACATTTACTTGTTCATTCAAAATTCCATTATGCATTATTAGGATGGAAGACGCCAATCTCGTTGGGAGGCAGCATTCTTCACAACAGCAACTGCTATCAGCTCCACATGCCGATATAATTGAACATTCTGACGCGCCTTAAATATTCGCTAGCAATCCAGCCTGACTTTACGCTCAACAGATTTTACGGAGAGATTTGTAATTTTTGCTGGAAGTGACGAGAAAGCAATTATAAGTACAGCAGTAAGATCACTGAAAGCAGCATATACAACTTCTCCGAAGTTATGACCTCCAAATACATTGTTGTACATGTGTTAAGTACATTGAACTAGCGCAGCAGTAGTACGGAAATTGAAATTATGCCCGATGGATGGCAATAGGCTCGTGCACTATCGTTTGGAGATAATACATGGCTTCGGCGATGTGGTGTACTCCGCCTAACCCTTCGGAGAATACAACAGGTGTAGTATAGGTTTTTGGTGATCTCCTTTGATATATGTATATGTAACTGTGCTAAGCTCAGCTGATATTTCGCTCTGTGTTCCAACTGAGTTGGAAGCGAGATAACAAAATAGTTTGATTACCTAAATCCAGAAACAAATATCCGACTAGAACTTAAAACAAAGCAAAAATACTCTCAAATAGAAATCATAGTATTCAAAGTGACACCTAAAGATAACTTATAAAGAATTAAAAATAAAATGGCGATTACATTGTAGCTTTAACATGAGTGATCTTATTAAAAACGCTTCTTTATTGTCAGTTACTATGCAGTGCTTCCGAGTGTTAATTTCGCCTTCTGCTTGACAAGCAAAATCAAAGACAATACACAAACAGACAGCTTGCCAGACACTCCATCTCATGCTGGTAATAAGTCGGCAATAAAGCGGCTCTTGCATTTATAATCCCCGTCCCCTTCATTCAGATCTGTTCGGTATTGGTAATGAAAATTCGAGACGTCTCGCCGCGGATTTTACTCTTGTTTGGGAATCCGATTCCTTTCGATGGAGGAAGGATTGGAAAAATTGTGCTTGATTAATCTGGGAAGTTTTGTTTAGTACGATCAGAACTAACTCAGCTGGATTGATTTGAATTTATAAAATAAATTCAACCTATTATTGTCCCACTGCTGGATGAGGGTCGTTTCTCAAAGGGAGAAATATTAGTCTTTAGTCCACCACTTTGGCCTAGTACGGATTTGTGGAAATTTAATTTATTTCGTATCAATGATAGCAAACGTAGACGTACGATAGACTGTCTTTCTGAATGATTTTGCTGAGCAATGTCACTAAGTATGATGATGGCAAAATTGAATCATATAATTAATTAGACGTCTCCAACAACACCCTCAAATTGCGATAGGGAGATATGGAGTGATCAATTCATAGTTAGGCATTGTACGACATGTATCTAATCAGCGAGCGAACTGTCAACTGTCCGTTGGCCTCTTAGCTGTAATAAATAATGTACTTGTACTGTACTGTAGTAAATAATGTAATAATGTACTACGTACTAAGTGCATTGTTAAGTTACTAGCTACCCTCTGTCAGCATAAGTATGTAAATTGTATACTTACAAAAGACAGTTCAGTTTTGTCCACAATCATTATTATTGACACATAAACACAGTTAAATCTTTTATGGAAAGTTTATCGTGTCAAAAAGGCTCCGAAAAATCTAATCCTACCTGAAAATATAATAGAAAGTATAAGTACAACATAATTTGAAATTGAAATGTTTATAGGGTAAGCCCTATAAACATTTCAATTTCAAATTATGTTGTTAGTTAACATTGCTTAAATAGCCCTAAGTTTTCTCCCAAGACAATTTGTCGTGTGGTAACTGGAGGGTAATATTCGCCTAATTTATTGAATAAGGCGTTTCTTTGCGGAAATGCATCGTCACAATAATGGTTTGGGGGAAACATTGTCTCCCTCGGAATTCCCCACTTTAACGATTAACAAATCATATCAAACAAGTCGCAAAATTTTGAGTGCTTAAAGTAATTGTTGGACTCGTTATTTTCTGAAAACATTCCCACAAAAGGGATTGGAAAATATTGTAGTCTCGTTTTTCAAATTAGGATAACCCTGCATTTCTAAGCTAGATTTAGTAACAAAACTGTAGAACATGTTTCGCCATATGATATTAATATTGATATCTTCATATAACCTTTAATATAGGAATTACATTGTTTAATATTTGTTTTCTAACTGTCAAAGGATACACCCGGCTTCAACCCGTCGAAATCGCGACAAAAAACAAACTTTAACTACGGCAAGGATAACCGTCGCGTTATCCCGTACGCTTTGTGATCGGGATTCGACGGCACCGGGCATCATGAATGAGTAACGCCAGAGGTCATGAATGTTTTATAAGTTCCCGGTGATACCCGGGTCGATCACACCTCGATCGCCAAGGACACTGTGGCAGATATTATTATGACGCGCGAGTTTTAGGGTTGGATAGGGGAGCTTGGATTTTTTCAATGGTAGTTAGATATTTTTGCTCACTTCTTTACGCAATGTTACGAGAAAATTTGACAAAGATATATTTTTAGACGGTTGTGTAACATCTGTTTCTGTTAACATCAGCTCAAATAATCCCTAGCTTAGGTATAATCTAGATCACATTTCCATAAAGCTTATTTTCACAATAATATTCTTCTTCAGCATGAAAACATAGTTTACATAAGTAACTTCAACACACGCGTCCATTTGTCATTTTATTTATTTATTTATTCTTTATGCACATTGTACAGAAGCGGACTTAATGCCTTAGGCATTTTTTACCAGTCGACCTTAGAGTGATGCAGAGATAAAGGATGGTAGGTGTACGATACAATTTTAACATTATTCATTTCTGATTAGTCTGTAACAGAACTAATATAAGTAAAACAGAAATCAATTCTAGAAAAACTGTCATCCCTATTTCAAATCCAACCCTAGTCCTAATATTAGGTAACAACACAAAATATCAATCGCAACATACGTACTCCAGATTCCCCGGATCGAAGCGAACCCGGACGTCCTTACCCTATACGATAATGGCGGAGATTTATAAAATATTCAACGTCTTCAACGTTATTTATGAGCCCCTTCATGGAACAAAAGCTTTGCTAGTCTCCTAAGGTTTGTTAATGTGAAAATAAAAATAAGTTCCCGAATAATGGTTGGTAAACAAAATGGAGGCGTATGTTTCTTTGGAAGTTTTTAAATACTTGGGATTGCTGGTATTATGACACATTTATATATTTGGAAAGCGTTTTTGATAAAAAAAAAGTCTTGAACCATTGTGAGGTATCACATAACGATATCACTAAAAATTACAAATTATCTAATTTGTCAAATACAAAATAATAATTAACAAGCGCGACTGCGCGAGCGCGGGCGGATCCTAGGTACGATTTCCGGTTCAGGCAAAGCGTTATTGGGCTTTTCTCTATGGACATTATCAGTAACAGCACGGATTTTCGAACTGTGCCAGATTGATAGCAATAGGCTCCCCATTGCATGGGATTTAATAACGGGATCGTGATCGAAATGTGGATACAGAATAGTACACCTCTGCCTAACCTATCGGGGAATATAGGCGTGATGCTATGTTATGTTATGTTCATGAATAATTATTGGTATCATGAAGATATCAAGGATAATAAAGGTTTTCTCCCTTTGCGTGGAATAAAAAATTCCGAAGCTAAAAGTAGCATGGAAAACACACTGGATTCCAATGGAAAAAGAAAAGTCCGACACCATTCATAATGTAAAGCAATAATAAGCGCTTGAACTTTAAAACGCACAGTAAAGACATGATTGAACCTCGGAAGGGTCGACAGCTAATTATATGTTTGATGGGTATTCACAGGGCGTTAAGTTCACACCCCATAGTTGAAGACCTAACACACTGTTTCAAAACTTTCAACAAATATGTTTCATTTTTACTGTTCAATAATAAATTCAACCCATTACTGTCCCACTGCTGGGTAAGGGTCTCTTCTCAGAATGATAAGGGGTAGGCCTTCCACCACGCTGGCCCGGTGCGGGTTGGCGGACTACACACACCGTCGAGAACTTTATGGAGCCCTCTCAGGTGTGCAGGTTTCCTCAGAATGTTTTCCTTCATCGTAAATGCAAGAGATAATCAAATTCTGATCCGCACATGATTACGAAAAGTCAGTGGTGCGGGCCGGGTTTGAACGCAGACCCTCCTGCATGGAAGGCAAGCGTTCAACCTCTAGGCTATCACTGTTGAATGGAATATTTTTTTCTTTGGATAAACGTTAAAGAAGTACATGATTCCAATTTTACTTACATAACTCGTCATTAGGCCTCATTGGTCTAATAGTCGCAAGCGCGACTGGTAAGCGTGAAGTCCTGGGTTCGATTCCCGGGCCAGACAAAATGTTATTAGGTTTTTTCTGTTTGGAAATTTTCAGTAGTAGCACGAAATCTGAAACTGTACCAAATTGATGGCAATAGGCTCGCCTCCTATTGCATGGAACTTAATAATACCCGGAACAATTATTTGTAATTTATACAAATATTTGTTCCGTGCGGGAATCGAACCCGAGAGATATAGCACAACAGTAGAACACTCAACCACTGTAGGTCGCATTGTACACTCAAATTTCCGCCAATGCAGTTATTAACTCCCATGTTATTGAGGGTGACCTTATTGCCATCTACCAAGCACAACTCCAAACTTCGGCTACTACTATTTTAAACAAAAAAAAAAAAAAACAATAACCCTTTGTCCCAACCCAGGGATCGAACCCAAGACTTCACGCCATCAGCCACGTTTGTGATCATTAGACCAAGCAGTGTAACATATCACAATTAATCATAAAGAAAATCAATTTAAACTTTGACATTATCAACTTAAAGCTAGTCTACATGGAGCTTTTTATGGCAAACACGAAGGAAACAACGCCTTTTGCATGTCGCGAATAATAATAACACGTCGCCTTTACGCGAGTCTAGGCGGTGTAGGACGGTGTAGGACAAAAATCATTTCATTTGCGAAATTTCCCTTACTTTACTTTTTTAATTTCCGTTACAAATATGGTGAAGTCTGTGGTAACTTAACCAGGTGGTAAGCGGTTAAGTTAAACTATGAATTTTAGATAGATTTTTTTTTATAAAAAAATTAAAAAATACGACGGCCCTGCCGTAAAACGAACTAAAAAGTAAAAAACAAATTGTATTAGGTAAATAAATTTGTCATTGCAGTTGGGGGACCTCTTATATTAAAATGTGATCCACAGAACGGTCCCCCGACTCATCAACGGTCAACGGTCACTCCTTTTTTGGGCAGTCGTACAAAAATAAAGCGCATTGGAACATGTTAATAATATCAGATCCAAATTAAAATGGATTTAAAATGCAGGAAGAAACAGACAGAAATTCTATACTTAATTAGGAACTAAAGGCAAAGACAAGTTTATGTCAGGTTTTCGCTATCCCATACTAGTTCTATGTACTCAAGAAAGCAGGTTATTCATTCTGTACAAATAGACACAAAACATGTGCTACGTGAACGTGAACCTAGGATGTTCATACGACACTGTTTAAGTTTTTCTTGGAAAGTCGACTTGGAAAAGATTTGCTAGTAAAAAGAAAACAGCATTATTACGCTTGCATTCACGATGGGTTAGCCAGAAGTGTACTGTATGTTGAGGGCGAGCCTATTGCTATATATCGGGCACTAGTCCAACATTTCTGGAACTGGGAATGTATTATCCGAAAAACCGAGTACTTTACACTTTTACCGAAACTGGAATTGAATCTAATACTTCACGCTCCAGTACTTGCGACCAGGAGACAAATTAGAAACATCAAAAAAATTAAAACAGTGTTATTTTAAAATAAAATATTTTAACTACCAAAATACGATAAAAAATAGGTAATTCAAAACCCGTTCCAACAAATTAATCTTTAAAATATCCAGCTTCAAAGCCGACCTTTGTATCTTACAACAGGATTTTAAGGTCAATTACAAAAATAACTGAAATCAATTTCGTTTGAATTAAAAAATAAAAAGACCCGATGTCCAAGGGGAAAGTTTCACGAGATTAATTCTCTTGATAAAATTTCACGGTTCAAGAAATCCAACTACCGGTTGCGTGGGGCGATGAACGATACTGATTACGTTCGTCTCAGTACAGACTTACGTCTGGTTTAGAATAGACTGTAATGCCGGAGCTATAAATAGAATTGATTAAATATTCAATTTGCACCATTTGTAGGTACTATAAGGTTATATTTTGTTTAAATATGTAGCAACGCCCTATTTGTTAATAAGGTCACTAGTTTGAGGACGTCGTCGGTAATGGCTGCCATTTTAATACATATATTAGAATCTTATGAAAATGACAATAAGCATCAAGGCCCAAAAAACGTCAATGTTGATATCTTCAGAGAAATATATCTTAAGATTTAGCTTGAAAATACAGTGACATAAAAAAATAAGTTTACAGATTTAATGGGATTTCATAGAAAACACTAAAAATGCGCTTTCTGTACTATAGTAGTAGTCAAGTATTAACTTAATTGAATTTGTTATTGAAAAACAATTACGAAAACTAATAATACAAGTGAAGTCCGATTCAAAGAAGACTCGATTTGAGACATTTTTAACTCAACCATGCAAGAACCGATTTCTTATTCCATTTCTGCTACATCGCTAAGTCTATTTTCTTTACCGTAGTCGCTACGTCTGTGCTACGGGTCGTAGCTGGCGCTACGAGTCCCAAGAGATAGAAGCCTTCGTAACCTTACTGCGTTCTGCCTCCGCTTAGAGCTAAGCTGCCGTCTTATTATTTTCTAGATCATTTTTAAAAGCTGTTTACATAAATGTGTACTTTTACTTTTAAATGAAAACTCTGGGAACCAACTTATACTTTGGAATAAATAAATATAATAAATCAGGCCGTTACTGCCCCACTGCTGTGTAAGGGCCTCTTCTCAGGATGAGAAGGGTTAGGCCGTAGTCCACCACGCTGGCTGCTGTTTGACAGACTGCACATACTATTAAGAACTTCATAGAACCCTTCAGGTGTGCAGGTTTCCTCCCGATATTTTTCTTCACCGTTACGCAAGTGATAATCAAATTTTGATCTACACATGATTCCGTAAAGTCAGAGGTGGGGGCCGGGTTTAAACTCGGAGGCCTCCTGCGTCGAAGGCAAGTGTTCAACTACTAAGCTATCACTCCTTTCAGAATAGATATTACAAACATAAAACATATTTATAAAGCCTTGACGTAAAATATCCATTACGCGAACAATAACTGACCTTACAAGAGCAAATTAATAGTAAATTGGACCCACAAAACAGCCATTAGCAGCAAGCAAAGAGAATTAAACTGTGCATCGGTAATTCGTTTAGTCAACTTCTGTAGATAAACAATCGAATTAAGAGCTTAATGGAGCCACAAATTGAAAACTAGTGTTGTGAAATGTTTGTTTTACTGTTTGAGAACTGTTTATTATATCCTAAGGTTAAAATGGATGGAGGCTTGGGTTTTATTAGTTCATACCATGATTTTCTTTAATTTTAAGTGTAGGTCTTGTGTAGGGGGAGGGTAAACCTGAGATCGACTGACGCACCCTGGGTAGTCAGCCTCGTTCCCATCACTGCTGACTGGCAAATCTTTCCACGACGGTAAGGAAAATTTTTGTTCATGACAACTCATGGTCTGACAACTCTGACTGATCGGTACCTGACTGTCTCATTCTGTCTTGTATGTAGTCGTGTGATCAATCCCCGCAGGAAAAGGGTTATAGGGTTTTCTGTTAGCAAAATCTCAGTAAGCAGTCAGATTTTGGAAAAGTGCCCAATACATGCGTCTTAATAACAGCATTGGCGAACTATCGGTGTAAAAAGTACATCTCTGTCTAATCCTTTGAAGAATATAAGCGATGCTATGGTATGTTGCTGGCATTGTTAGATAGATAGATAGATAGATAAGATTTATTTGCCCAAACATGTGTATACATGTTATATGTTATGTCCGCAACAATGTATACATACATGTGTATACATTGTTGCGGACGCTTTTAAGACGGTGATTGAATTCAAAGAACATTTCAAGTTATCAAACTAAGTATGGCAATGTTAACATTACGTTCTACTTTAATTTATAACTTAACACAGCATCACGCCTGTATTCCCCGAAGGGTTAGGTAGAGATGTACTATTAGTACACCCACATTTCGCCGATGCCGTTATTGAGTCCCATGTAATAGAGTGCAAGTCTATTGCCATCTATCGGGCACAGTCCATGCTACTACTGAGAATTTCCATACAGAAAAGCCCAATAACACTTTGTCCGATACTGGAATCGAACCCAGGACCTCACGCTCAGCAATCGCGCTTGCAACCTCTAAACCAATGAGGCAGTCACTGTACCAGTAAGACAGATTTTTAGTCCATTATATACTATAATCATTAATATATATTACAAATGTGAGGAAACACCGAGTCAATAATAACATGATTTTAACACTTAGCCTTTGAATCTGTTAGGTCTGCTTGGAATCCGTTAGATATTGACTAAATTGAATTACTTCCAGGTATTTGGTTAGTTAAAGTGACTAGTAAACTCACAAGCCTTTCCCACTTACGAGCTATCTTAGAGCGAGTTCTAGGAAACTTTCTGCTAGGACCCGTCACCGCCGGCTGTGAGCCAACCCAATCCGCCATGATGTTATTTTACACAATTATCCAGTCTATTCAGACACCAAGCCGCCACTTAGTTGCGACAAACTTCGTGTTAATGTTTCGCTTTTTGGCACACGGACAAATGCAGTTTTTCTGTGTAAAAACTTATAGTTGCATAAGGATTTTGAAGTAGAATATTTTTGATAGTTTTTGTTAACATTTTGTATAACGCTGGTTAGACATAAAGGAATATTAGAATTTTACCGCAAATGTCATCACGGAAGCTTTTAAAGTTCCCCGGACCATTTGTAATGCACGGCTAGTGCAGTGGCTAAGCGATTAGTTTTCTGCGCTAGGTATTGCGGGTTTGAATCCCGCACGGAACTAATATAATAGCGTAGGCCTTCTAGCTGACTTCTAGGCTGCGACTAAGATTGCCATCAACTCGCTAAGAAGAAGAAGTTGATAAGTTTACAGTGTATTATTTGTTTCTTATAGCGTGTATAATAAAAAGCAACCTACAATATATTATCGGTACAAAAGATCCTATCGAATTTTCCTGGAATAGAGTCATTATTTTATGCCCGGTAGGTATGTACCGTTTGTACCGTTTCATTGCGTCGGACATTGTACCTACACATATACAGGGCAAAATCAATTTACATAAAATCTTCAGACAATAATATACTCTTACCAAAAGCTTGGCCCACATTTTTTATATAAGGAACCTTTCGTTATTTTTATTACACAAAATATCAATTACCAAGGGTCTTAACAAAACATGGCCGGTAATAAAGGGTAAAAATATAAAGATAATATTTATAAATTTTCTCTTAATTTCACGTTATTATCTTTATCTCATCACAGTAACTCAACAGACTGTTATTACGTAGAATAATGTTTTGGGAACATTCACGTAGAAACAAGGGCCCGACAAGCCATAATTTATGAGCTGGGGTGAACCCTGTTCATCTTAGGGCACATCTGGTTTTATTCAACACACCACCATTCTATAGAAGCCTTCTAATAAGGTAAGTAGTTACTGTAAGATGCACGTAGATACTTATAATATTGATAGAAAACGCCTTTGGAAGTATGTGATAATTTTATACTCAGGAAGATAATTTTGCTATTATATTTTTGTCAGGCGTTGAATCAGCTGATTTTTCGTTGCTATATATCAAATATTTTGAAGGCAAAAAGAAAATAATTTCGTTCTAAAACTTAAACCATTACGAGGGAATGTAGCAAAGTATATTCGGAGAATACCTAACAGAAAAAATTGACGTCAAATGGAGTTAAAAAAAATAATTAAAGGCGTTAACAAACTGGCAGCTTACATTTTATTTCAAATTTAAAACAAAATCGTACTTAATTTATTCATGTTTCGGTACCTTGCACCGTATTTCGGTTAAGTTTTTTTTAATGGAAAAACTTTTTTAACTGCCCAAATCTCGGAGTCCGTTCATAAATAACTGTTACAGCAAGCTGTTACGCACGACCGGTGCTGTTCGGGGTTGCTAGAGTTATAGTTGAAATGTACCACATTTTTGACATATTAATGTTTGAATGTACTGATATTCGGCAACATCTGGTTTGACTGAGAAACTAGCTTAAAATAACAAGGGAAAAAGCTAGGATCATTAAAAAAACTTTGAATTAAATACACTTAGGTACTATCAATATTTTATTTTTTTCAATCACGATAATAAATAACGGCCTCGTGGTCTAGTGGTCGCAAGAGCGAATGCTAAGCGTGAGGTCCTGGATTCTATTCCCTGGTCGGTCAAAGTGTTATTGGGTTTTTCTATATGGAAATTCTCAGTAGCAGCACGGAGTATGGAATTGTGCCCGGTAGATGGCAATAGGCTCGCCCCCATTACAGGGCACTCAATAACGGCATTGGTAAAATGTGGATCTATAATAGTACACCTCTGCCGAACCCTTCGGGGATTACAGGTGTGATGCTATGTTATGTTATGAAAATTAATACTTCTAACGAATGCGAATGGCCACAAGATTTCGGCGGAGTATCCTGGAGCTAGCGCCGGCAATATTTAATCGATACAGAATTTACGCACTCATCATTTTCGTGTTAAATAAACGTATCCATTCCCGCCAACCTGATGCACTTGGGCTTGTTCAGGTGTATCTTTGTGTTAACTTGTACGGTAGCCATTCAACTAACCCTTTAATAGATTTCTGACACCTTCAACTCAGGGAAGAAATTAAAACCTGGCAACACCTAAGTTATTTCTGTATCTCAAAACGAGGGGTCAAGGGACACGTAGGTAATTATTTAAGAGTCCCTGTTTTAAACATTTTTGTTTTTTTTTAAGCTGAAAAACGTGAAGAAAATAAGCGATTTTCCTTAAAGATTAAGTTAAATTAGGTACAGCGTTAACATGTTTGGAGTCCTCTTTACAATTTTCTTCTTATCTGTAGAGTACTTTATGTTTCTTTCTTGGTATTTTTTTACGAGTTATTTATCAATATGGCCTGGATTGTGCTTGGAAACGTTTTAATAGAGATTTTTATATTTATGACGATTGTAATAATGGGTGCTCTTTTTCCCTGTTGGTTATTTTTTTGCTCATTCTTTTGTTTATTTTTCATACTTTATGTTGCTTCATACTATAGCAAAATATCTTCTTTCTTACGAGATTATAAACCATGTTAAGTATGTAGTGTCGACCAGGAAAATAATACGCTGAATACAACAGAGTTATAAAGAACATCAATGTTTTTTCGTTTAACGAATTTTCATAATATCATCCATATTAATGTAACATAACCTTCAAAATGAAAAGCTCAAGTACATTTTCCGATATTTCCAAACTATCCACCGATATCCTAAAACCTAAGCTTACACAGAATTTAAAACCACAAAAGGAGGTTCCTCAGGTCGAACTAGGATGCGCTATCAGCTGCAATCCGGACGTTCTCTCTTTGAGTTATGGCGGACCACATCCGGCGAATGTATTTCCGGTTGTATGTGCTCGATCGCCACGGTCAGTTAATCGCTCAATGAATCATAGCTAATCAGTGGTGGCCGGGCCTAATGTCTTGTTAGCTTTTAGGTGGAAAGTTTGTTTTAAAAGGAAATTACAAAGTTTATTTATTATGTATTCGATATTTTTGGTGATAAATATTAATGACTTGGTTGTGAATATTGCTGTGGTGGTTAATTCGAGGGTGGTGAAAGCTGGGTCAGTGAAAGTTTATGAATAAAGAGTGGTGGATGACCATTCTGAAAACAATGACAGCAGAGTAAAGAAATCAATTTTAAGTGTTGCCAGTTAACTAAGTAAATGTAGTGAGCAATGGCTTTTATATAAATAAATAAATGTTGATAACTAAAATCACAAAATATAAAACATAGTCGCTAAACTTGACGGGTACACGTGTCCACAGATAGGTCGCCAACATATTTTGATTTCTATCAATTATCACATTACACTACAATATGTACAAAATAATCACATCATTTATCAAATAACAACATACAATAGAATAAAACAGAACAGTATATTCTTTGTTACCAACAAACCGATTTAATACCGATAAAAATTTGGATACAACTTATGTATAAAAATATATGTACAAAGGGCGGTCTTATCTCGGAATAGGTCATCTCTACCAGACAACATTAGGATGGACAAGAATAGAAGTCGAAAATATAGGCCTGGATGCAAATTATGGATTTTGGACAAATTTCAACATACAAAAAAAAACTTGGTTACAAAAATTGAGATCATCTGGTGCACACTGGGCAGTATTTTCACTACGACATTCCCATTCCCATAGCTTGTACTAGCTCAACAGAAAAAGAATATGACAATACAATACCGTCCCATATCTCCAAAAACAAAACCAAAAGAAGTCAAAACAACCAACGATTCAACTAAACTCAATTTACATACCAATACTTGTGCCATCCTATTATGATGTAAAAATTCATTTCTTTATCTACATGTACGGAATATTTAAGCGTTCATTAATGTTTGACTTTCTCCCCGATCTCGGTTGGAGAACTCATAAATATGTAATAGTGCGCTTCACGAGCTATGCAAAATTTGCCAGCCTTCCTCTTATAAACAGGTCAAGTCAGTTTAGAGTTGCGTATTTTGTGCTAGATTGAGTGGAAATATTGATCGTGGTAGAACAACTGTGTGGTGAAATAGTTACTATTTTTATGATGTCTATCTTGGCCGCTCTTTGTCCTCGGATGGCTGACCGTTATTCACTCTTCCAGGTACGCGTAGAATACCTAGAGCTTAAGAGTCGCGTACTATATTAATTTATTTATTCAGTAACAATATAAACATCAATCACAGTATAAAACCAAAACGCTTATATGTTAGAAAAAAAATTGATACTTTGACGACAGTTTACACTCAGATACTTAATTAATAAAATATTATTATATGAGATTGCATGGTGAACCCTGGCCAGTCACTGGATAGATTATTGACTGAACGTTTTTCCACGACAGAAGAAAAGCTCGAGCCGACAGAAGAAAATATCTTAATAGTACCGTCATGAAAAAGTATTGCAATCTAATTACAGTAATAGATGGTATCAAGATTGCCTATCAAATAACAAAATAGGTAAATAAAATTCATCCAAGTTATAAAAATCCAAGACATTCAAAGGTCAAGATGGAATACCATCTGTCTCACAGAAATGTCGATTTGGTCATATTTATTAAATTCTTCTCATGCCAGCCGTAACAGAAGCAGAGAATTATTAAAAATATATATTTGTTTATGTTAAAAATTCTATTCTTAAGGTATGAGACAGAAACTCTCGGAATTTAATTTACTCTTGAACCGCTACTGGGATAAAATAAGTAGGTAGTTTAATTTTAAAATAACAGAGTGGAGTCTGCCTTGAAACATATTAAAACATAATTTGGATACCGACCGAAGGGAGCAGGGTTAACGAGATGCCTTTAATAAAAGAGGAGCAGCGACAATGTATAAAGGGCAAAAGGCAGATTTTTGGTTGGGATTTGGTAACTGCGGATGTGTCTTGAAATTTCTTTAGTGTTAGGGGTCAATAATTCTGGCAAATTATTATTATTATGGACGACACGGTTGGCACAGTGGTTGAGAGATCAACTGCTGAGCTACGTGTCGCGAGTTCGATTCTCGCACGGAACAAATATTTGTATGATCTACAGATATTTGTTTCGGGTCTGGGTCTTCGTGTATGTGAATACACACCGTGCCTCGGAAAGCACGTAAAGCCGTTGGTCCTGCGCCTGATCTCTCTCCGGTCGTGTTGGATTGCCGTCCCATCGGACTATGAGAGTGAAGGAACAGGGAGAACACCTGTGTTTGCACACACACTTGTGCTCTATAATATCTCCTGTGTAGTTGGCTAATCTCCGGTGAGATTGGCCTCCGAGACCGAAATCGGTCAGGAGGACTTAATTCTAGGTTCAATGCAGGCTTCACAGTAGCAACATTATACAAAAACAACAGTATAGACTATATCCAATATCTGTAACCGTTATAGTGTTTCATGCTTGCAGATTTCTATAAAAGATAAATAAAGGGTGGCTGGATAGGTTACCTTTGCAACGTTAATAGCTGATTAAAGAATTTCTGTGTTCTCGTTAAAGAAACTCCAGAATTCTCAAGCCACTAACTAACCCTATACACTCAAAACCAAAATTCGACCTATAATTAATAATGTATACCTGTATTCATACGTCCCACAAAAGACCAAAAACTCGTCACGAATCTGAATAAAGCCACCCTTCCGCTTGACCGCGGGTCCTCATAACTTGACTCGTCCAATAATATCGTCATATTTTTTTCTAACATCGCGAAATTGGTATAAAAGGACGGAAGGGAAAGTTCCGAACGAAATTGCTAGGGTCGTGCTCTAGCAATAAATAATACACGCAATCTGTGACTTACTTGGACGACATGTTCGTAGTTGCACGTGTCTGTCTGTAGGAACTAGTTTGAGAAAGCGTTTATTTGGTAATGATTTAGTAGGCAGTGTATTTTATGTGCAGTTGTAATTAGGCAGTTATGGGGGTCGTTTCTTCCATATTTTTTTTGCTATTAGCAGAGAAATAACAAATTTATAGTGTCTTTTACACTACAAATTTGTACTAATTAATTAATATAGAATTTATTGGCCTCCTATTAACTATTGCAATTAGAGTTTCAATCATAACTTTTTTATTTTATCAGAGATTGGGTGCTCACGTGAACTTGGAATCCGCATTTTAGCCTAAGGGGTTGAATTTTGAATAAGAATAGAATAAGAATTATTTATTTGCAAGCATACAAGTACAATTTGTTGTAAAATTAATATATTATTGAAAATCCTTTCTTAGTGGATCCCTACACCTTATAAGGATCCAACTTACCAGTTTTAAGGCCATAATGTTCCCGAGGATTTCATAAATAACTAAGATTTCAGAAGAATCAGTGTATGAGCGGTATTTGTTTTGTATATGATATAAAGATTTTCCAACGTTGCTATTCTCGTATCTACATTTAACAAAAAAGTTTTTATTCTTTGCAATGCTACTATAAATGGAAACAAAACGGTACAATTTTCCAATTCACAATATCACTGCAATAGTACGAATTTTGACAACAGTTCATTATTACTCCCATTTCCCGATACCGTTTACCGGCTATGAATGTGGTCGTCAATTACCGTAAATAAATGAATAGACGCTGCTCGGCTGTCGGCTGGGGCCGCCTATTCGCTGTCTATGGCAAATGAGACGGTTTGATGCGCTCTGCACTACGGGCAAGTTGTAGGAACGATCCAATTGTGAAATATTTGCGGATATTTTTGCCTATGAGTTTATTTTTCTTTATATTTGAGAAGCAAAAAGGTCCACCTTAAATTAATTTGTTGTGTATGTTTGGTCGTGAGATGACAGGTGTTTAAACTAATTTGATGTTACTATATAAAGGTATGTCTGCGATAAAGCAACATTAAGATGGCTTTTTCTTAAAGCTTTCCGAATACAATGTGGTCGTCAATTACCGTGAATAAATGAATAGACACTGCTCGGCTGTCGGTCGGGGCCGCCTATTCGCTGTCTATGGCAAATGAGACGGTTTGATGCGCCCTGCACTACGGGGAAGTTTTAGAAGTGTTCCAATTGTAAGATTAAAGCGAGGAATAGTTTTAGTGAATTAACAGAGAAGATAGAGTATTCTTTATTTTAAACCATAGGAAAAAGTACAAAGCAAAAATTCATTTTACACATATGGTACAAATGGCGGTTTTATCGCTAAAAGCAATTTCTTCCAACCAAACAGAAGATGAGGTTTATACATATAAAAGGTTTTTTGAACCTAGGCATTAGGTATATTGAAATAAATAAATTATTATGTACATTAACTTATTTATGGGTTAAGATTAGCAGTGATGACTTATGTCTCGCTAAAATATATTCTGTGCTGGACGATGCTTCATTCTGACACTTCACCGTACTTTAGTATGTCAAAACACAACAGTGTTTAAAAATTATAATAGAATATAGAAATTCGTCTTTATATCGTTTAAAGCTTATACATTGGACCAAACATTTCTTGGAGGGGAAATTTACACCTATCCAAATAATAGTCAATCGGTCCCTAGAACGAGATTCAGCTTTATGCAATGCAGCACCAGTGACATTATTTTTAACTTTAATAAAAACTTCATTCGTTTCTTTTTGTCAGTGTAATATTCTGAAATTTTATATCATTTCTGTTTCCCTACCTTTTAATCCTTAACTTGTAGTAGCGAAGCCATATCTAATAAAAACTTTTTGGACACGGACACGGACACTTTTTTTTATGCTTGTACTAACAGCTTACAAACATATGTATATGTGTGTAATGAGATTACTTTTATCTTAAAATTATTGTATGCCCAAAATGGGCTGATTGATGCAACACTATCACAACATGTTTAACAACTGTACCACTCAATCATAAGCAATAAAGTTTACTTTGTTTTATTTTAAGTTTGTTTTTGTTTTGTTTTAAAAAAAAACATTGCCCCACACTAGGATTTCTCCTGTGTCGTGGGTACAGTTTACAAACATACATGTCACATGCACACACAACCAGACCCGAAACAACTATCTGTAGATCAGACAAATATTTGTACCGTGCGGGAATCGAACCCGCGACACCGAGCGCAGAAGTCGATCTCTCAACACACTGCGCCAACCGTGCCGTCGCTTTACTTTACTTATATCTTTCATGCACACAAATCTAGACCGAGATATCTATAGGCCATACTAATATTTGTTCTGTTCGCGTATCGAACGTGCGACACTTAGCGCAGAAAGCCAATCGCTTAGCTACTATCCCAACCATGCCGTCATTATAATGTATTACAATAATTTTGTACGTATGTGAATTTTTTTTTAATCCAGCTTCATTGTCAGTAAAATTATTTATTTGGAAAAATTAATTGTTCTGTATTATGATAAGAATAGGATTTTTTATTAACCATCTTATTAGTAGCAAGTACACTAGCAGTACAGTACCTCTATCACGAGTTTTCTAACTATTTACTACCATAGTAAAGTAAATTTTCATGATAGCGACTTTAGTTCTTAACTTGGTTACATTAGGGATTAGAGTCGCTTATATGACATATGTGTCATAGTTAAATTTTGATTTACTATTTACGATATTATAGAGATGTCATGTTAGCGACTCTAATCCCTAATGTAACCAAGTTAAGAACTTAAATCGCTTGCATAAAAATTTACATTTACTATGAAAGTAAATAGTGAAAAACTCATAATAGAGGTACAGGAAAGAACTTATATCTATATTTAGGTCAAAAACCTTTTTGAGATTATTGTACACAAATATTTCCCTCATCGTCATAACCTAGCAGTAATGAAAATACTTTATCCATTCTAGTAGCAGAAAGACCAGCGAAGTGCAATTCTGAAGTTTAAATTCGAACCCGAGCAGAAATCGAAGCTGCGACCTTCTGGTTCGGTAGTGGCCGCTCTAGCCTTTGAGTTACCGCGATCTCTGCTCGCAATGCCTAATCAGAAGTGTACTAAACCAAAGAATCTTGCTCATGGTCGAGTTTTTATTTCTACAATTTCCAACTTAATAAAAATATTACTCCAAAACTGAGCAAATGCTTTTAAGCACGGATTTAAGCGATAATGCTTGTGAGAGACTACTTGAACCTGCATTCACGTCACGTTTTAGCGGATTTCATACACCCCATCTCCACTCGCTAAGTCCCAGATTTTACTTGTTATAAAAATCATATAAATTCTTAAGTACTTGGATCGTATACTTTGAAAGGTATAAAAAACCTGTAAAAAGGCTTTGTAGGTCGTCAATATCCTATCCTACTTCCTATCCTATCTTACTAATCCTACTAATATTATAAATGTGAAAGTTTGTGAGGGTGGATGGATGGATATTTGATACTCAAATGAAAGAGTAACAAAGATCCATCCATCCATCCTCACAAACAGGAGGATTAATATCGTAAGTTTTTTAACAAGAAATGAATGTTACTTAAACAAATGTAACATTAAATATTGTTGGTTTTTAAATCAAATATTAAAAGCTATCACTATTTCTTAAATTATAAGTCGAGTTACTCAATCATATTTTTGTGGCTATTGATCCTGAATTTACAGAATTTCAACGAAAAGGCGAAAAAAAAAATGAATCGGATTTATGCTAGTAACGAATAAATTTCTTGTAATAGGCATAATCGGAAGTTCAATCAAAACCATACCTTCTCTTAATCATACTTATGAAATGCAACGATTCAAGACGACACACCAATCAAAACTCTACTTAAACCTGAACACGAACTCCAATTTCCCGATCGACTTCCATCCCTTCACGTACAAAGACATCGATTGTTTATATGCCGCAAAGTTTGTCGTGTGGAACACGAAGTAGTGGGAACATGGAGTCTAAGCCTTGCACGCAAGGTAACTCGAAAATTTGGTGTCAATTGGAATGCGATAAATGGCGTTGGTTTTATATTATTTTTAGTGCGGTCTGCACTGGCTGCAAATTGTCAGCTGCGCATGCACATACTTACAGTTTTTAATTGGCGATATACAAATTTTCGAGCTGAAATATTTGCTCCATTTGATGGGCTGCGTATCAACCTATACTTATTGAATTTATGAATACAGGAGACTTGAAACGTTTACGCTTCTGTCATAGTACTTATGGGATGCGCTATTAGTTACTATTGGAATGTGTTTCCGCCGCGCTGTTTGCTCATTAATTTCATTTACTCACTTCTCTGTGCCATACAAGTTGTTCAGAAAGTTGTATTGTGGGCTGACAGTTATGTGGGAACTTGGTTCCTTTACACGTTTAATTCGACAGTGAGAAGCGTTGGGATGTGTAGAAGTAATAGTTATTGTTGCGTATGGTGGCTCTGGATTATTATAATAAGAGATTTTTGCATTACTACACTTCTGACGCTGTTATTTTTCGATATAACTGTGATTATTTAAGTCTCTTACAACCTCAAAATGATTTTAAGGATAATCTTGAGTGTAACAATATTGAACTTAATTGCTGGTTCGTTAAAGTTAATTTAATTATATTTATTTATATAATATTTAAGTTTAAAATGTATTTAGCTACAGTTAAAGCTGTTTGTTTCCAAACATGAATAAATGATTATATAATCACTCCAAAGCAGTCCATTCCTTAAGTTAGCTCAAGTTTATAAGACACGATTACAATATTAGTAAAGTTAATTAGACAAAAAGTATAACTAGTTCTTATAAGACAGCTAGTACAAAATAAGAAGAGATAATTAACCACGCGTCAACTTAATTAAACAACTTGAAGTATTCAGTCGCACCAACATTACAAGTTAAACTTTATTGACGCTTGTTTAGCTACAAAGTTACGTTTTGATCGCTCCAAATGACTGAAAACGTAGTGAGTAAGTATTGTAATCGATGAGAAACCAATATCGAAATTATTTTAACGAGTGCCACATTCAACCAATTTGATCCATTGGGCATGATTCCAATAACGCGATAGTTCGAATTGACCGAATTCGAGTGCAATATACATACACTGAACAAAGTACGAAATAAAGCTCTCTACACACTGATGTTTATTTTGGTGGGATGTTTCAAAGGTGCCATAAAAACTGGGCCTTTGACAACCTTTTAATTATGTTAAAGTAATGGCCGTTACCTTTAAAAACAATTAACGAACGTGTTCATAAAAGGCCCGCGAAAACATAATAAAAATAACCTGCAAAAAGTAACGTCACGCACAAAAGTTAGTTACAATAATACGCGGTGTGTGTACAGAATTAGCATAATGCTAACATTGACGCCCCGTGGGACCGCACACGTGGGCAAACATCGAGCCAAACCGTGCGCGGCTGTACCTCTGTACCCTGAGCCCGACCACCGGAAAATATTGTGACGTTATAAAAATACAGAATTGCAAAAATACAGCTTGTTGATGTTAGAGAATGTTTTTGTTTTAGATATAAAAGAGAAATTCTTACTGGGTTAACCAGACGAAATAGGTTACCGCTTTGTACTGGAGCTTATGAATAAAAAATATGGTGTCACAAAATATGAAAACAACAACATTAAGTCCGTTGTTGTTCATGTTATGAAGAAACTTAGTAAAGCTTTGGTTTTCCAAGAGAACGATCTCACCAGTTAGTAATTAAATATAAATAAATTCAGCCCGCTACTGTCCTACTGTTGGGTAAATGCCTCTTCTCAGAATGAGAAGGGTTAGGCTTTAGTCCATCAAGCTGGCGTGGTGCGGGTTGGTGGACAGTGGTTAAACATGTTTATAATAAGGTGATCTCTTGAACCAGAGATGCAGTGTTACAACCATATTATATTTGAAAAATTATACATATATACGTCACGTATTCCCATGGTTACAAAGTTGCACCGACCCTTAATAAAATGTGTATGGTGCTTATAATCTTTCTTTATAGCAGTTATCATTTCGCACAATGTTTATGAATAATAAGGTATTGAATGAATAAAAATATTTATGCCATATTTCAGTATGCAAGTGGAAAATATTTTGTTTACTATGGAATAAGAAATAATATCATAATTATAACTTTCCTATAAAAACTGTGTTAACTTTCCCTTTCGTTTTTACCCCTACAAAACGTACAAAATTCTTTTCCAAGTATTTTCTTTCACAGACTACGAGTCTGTTCCTATACAGAATTAAGGCCAACTTGTTGAGCCGTTGTAATAAGCGGACGAAATTGTGCGCCCAGCCTAATTAGATATGAGGCTTTTAATTAAGTCTTTTAGACGAAACCATACAAAGAATTCTCGGGCTTGTTTTGAGAACAAACGGACTTATTTTAAGTCGAGTTTCTAAGTTAAAGTCCATGTAGGATTAAGCAGACCGAGTGTAGCCTTAAGATCTTAGTTGGGAACTGTTATGTGAGCGGTTGGCTTGTGTATGGATTACTTTAATGTAGTTGCAATATGTCTTACGCTTATGGTAAATAGTGAATGGTGGATTGAGGTTTACCGATTACTTTGGTATCTGGTATATCGGACATTGAATTTTAATTTAACAGATGTTGCATACTGTGTAACTCCGGCAGCCTAATTACCGATGTAGCGACAGGCGTAGATCGCGCGATATCTTCTGTCAAACGTCATTTTTGTGACATATAATGTATTGGCTGACAGTGAGATTGTTGTCGCGTGGCTGTCACGTTGCTGTCGCTTTTTTACGTAATTAGGCTGCCGGCCTATTTTACCGTTATTTACGTCACCAGTTAAGTGTGAAATTACTGGTTTAAAAACTCTGTGTGGCCTAATAAAAAGTCTGAAGGAATCCTAAGCGAATATACCTTTAGGAAAATAAATAATCACCATTCCTAAACCGACCACACTATACATAATTTAATGTAAATTTCACAACACACAAAAAGCAGTCATAATTCCCATCCGTACCGAAAACCTAAACCGACGGACGTTTTTCCATAAATTTCTCATGAACTTACGTACGTGCGTACTTCCTGGAGTAATCCATCCGGGGATGCACGAGCATAATCTTCTATAACGACGTGTATCTCTGGGCTGACACGCAAACTGGGGGTCAAACGGAATTATAAATCATCCAAACGCGACCTCCTGAGTGTTTAATATAATATTCATACTGTAATGTATGGTTCGGTATAAGAGTTGAAAGTAGGTCGCATTTGCATAGGTTTTCACAAGAGGCTTTGGTAATGTCCGATTGTGGTGGGAAATGAACAGGATCCTGACAGGAGCTTTCATATAATTTTAACGTTTTATGAAATGTTGGTCGGGCTTTAGAGTGTTAAATACGTCATACAAAAGACGGTGAATATTTTTAAACATTACAAAGTCTAAGGTTATGGTGTAGTGACGTGTAGAGGTCGCAAACGTGACTGCTCTCTGCGGCCCTGGGTTCGATCGGCAGCCTAATTACCGATGTAGCAATCAGAGGCCCTAGTGTAAGTTTCTTTTAACAAATTCGATTTCCTACATCGAACGCGTTCGGCGCTCCGATTGGTCCGTTTCGCGCTCTCCACCAACGCGCGAAACTTACACTAGGTGCTCAGTTTGCGACAGGCGTAAATCGCGCGATAGCTACTATCAGACGTCATTTTTGTGTCATACAATGTACTGGCTGACAGTGAGATTGCTGTCGCGTGGCTGTCGTGTGGATGTCGCGTGGCTGTCGAGTGGCTGTCGCGTTGCTGTCGCTTTTTTAAGTAATTAGGCTGCCGGTCAGGAAAAGTTCAATTGAGCTTTCTGTATTTGTACACGCCAGTGCCTAGACTGATAAGTGCCTATTACATGGTACTCAATAGCGGCATCCTTGAAATGTGGTGTTTATAACAGTACAGATATACATCTGCGTAACCTTCCGAGTGTCAAATCACTATTATTATATCTTGTATCATACAAAAGGTGGGCAGATGGTGGTGGTGTGTATATGGAACTGATAGCGTTTATTTCTGTTTCATAAACATTTCTGTGTATACCGAACTGGACCCCGCCGCGGGGCTTGTCCGGCAGACCGATAGAAATAAAATTAAAAAAAATAGCTCGCTACCACCTAAAAGCATTTATTGGTATATACTGAACGAAGCAATAAAAAAGTATTCAACCTAATAACTCAGCTACTCTTGATCTATATTATTAAAATTACTTCATTTACTTGTCGCGGGTTAGATTCCTATACAGAACAAATATAATATTTCTAATAATATGATCTACAGATAGTTGTTTAAAGTCGGGGCGTCTGTGTTTCCGAGATTTATGTTCATAAAATGGACGCAATAAAAACATATAGTGTCGGACAAAGTTAAAAAAAAGGTTCAGTAAGACTTATTTACGCAATCGCTTATCATGATAGAACTAAAACAAAAATGGACATAAAAAAAAAGTGAATAGCTTAAATGACAATTTAAAAAACAAAATGTTCCATTTATAAATAGAAATAGAATTAGAAACCGCACAAAGGAGTACGTAACATGCAATTTTTTTGTTTCACTAACAACAAAGTAGAACTAGGCACCTCATTGTCCTAACGTAAAATTACGGTAAGTAGCTAACAAGAAACATCCCTTATATTAAAGACGTAAGTAATCGCTCAAAGGAAACGGTACAAAGTATAAAAATTGCAAAATTATAGACTACTAGCAATGGCGTAATTGGAAAAATTGTTAGACAACCTGTGCTTGTTCGAAGCGTACCCACGATGCCAAAGGTTGACCACCTCTATGGTGCTATTTTTATTACCGCATTAAAGTGACTGTTTAATGAAATTGTAAGGATGGATGAAATTGTTATGAACATAGGAGTGGAAATTAGTACCTTTTACAAATGATTAGGACCGTAGCGAGAAGCCAGTATGTAATCAATTAGTAGCGAGAAGCCATTATGTCACACAATAATATATACTAGATGATTTATTTAATTTCATTTTTAAAACTTTGGCCACACTTCGGTTCCTTCTATCCTGGGTACAGTTTTACAAACACATATCTCACATACATACACACCCTAAACAGGTATTTGTTGCATTCGGGAATCTGCTTTGCTACTGCACAAATGATGTCGTCAAACATAGCATCACGTCCGTATTCCCCGAAACATTAGGCAGAGGTGTACTATTGTTCACCCACATTTCACCAGTGGCATTATTGAGTCCCATGTAATAGGCGAGCCTATTGTCGACAAAAATAGAATAAATAATTTTTTGTTCTCTTTTCAAGCAAACTTGGAAAAGTCCCACTCTCGATACTGCGGCATTTACAATAATACGCAGTATATATTTCGGTAAGGTACAATAATACGCAGTAAATATTTCTGATAAACACTAAGTAATTACGTGATAAGGTTTTATAACATTAATATACAGTACATTGCCATTATACAACCCCGATGCGTCGTTTTCCCGAAATCCTTATCATACTGAAACCAGCACAGCAAACAAAGTAATTTTAAGCAAAAAACAATTCACCTTTTGATCTTTTCTTTATCAAATACTTTACAAAAGAAACATTTACGTAAAGGATAGCGGTGAAAAATTAGATCATAATCTTGAGATTTTTTTTTCATCTCAGCCCTTCTCTTTAATTACGTTATTGTTCATCTAGAAAGTCCTTTTGTTTGAAGGTAAGGCCGAGTAACAAAAGGCTTGGCAGGGGAACCAAACAATGACGTCTGCTATGAAACCATAGCCATGGTGTTTCCCATTCACGTCATCAAAAATCGATGGCGATATGAAAAGCTTAAAGAATGCCTAATTACGGGTAGGATGTGTAGGCTTGTATGCATCGGATTTCGCGTTCGTTTCGTGAACTTTATGCGAGGTTTGTTTATGTACAAACTGTATTTTTTACTACTTTTTATATGATTCTGACTCATTGGGCTAGTGGTCGCAAGCGCGACTGCTGAGCGTGAGGTCCTAGGTTCGATTTCCGTCTCGGGCAAAGTGTTATTGGGTTTTTCTCTATTCTTAGTAGCAGCACGGAGTCTGAAATTGTGCCCAGTAGATGGAAATAGGCTCGCCCCCTATTACGTGGGGCTCAATAACGGCATAGGTGAAATGTGGGTGTAGTATAGTACACCTCTGCATAACCCTTCGAGGATTACAGGCGTGATGCTATGTTATGTTAGGCTATGTTTTTATATACTTTTATTTAACTTGCACGGTTTGTATGTCATGTTAGTTAAGAATAAATGTTAAGTGTACAATTATGTATCTACACATCAACTTTATTGGACATCAGAAAATAGTTATGTACCTATATAACAATATTATGTACAAACTGGTGATGTTATCAGTACTATAATTATATTTTGTATTATTGTTTCGTAACACGTATCTTTGTATTTCAATAGAATTATTACTAAAAGTATTATCTTTTACAATATTAAATGAATTTGTAATATAAATACAAAATTGTTTGCTCTGAAACATGGCATCACATTTGTAATACCATACGATTACAAGAGGCTTAATAACGGCAGTATACCAAATAGTACAGCTCTGCCTTAATTTTCGGGAAATACAGGCCATAATAAGAAAAGTACCATTTTAAGAATAATAAACACCAAATATCACACCTTTCAAAGAGAATTATCCACACGAACGCCTCCAAAGATAGTTTTTCATCTGTCCAGACATAATGCTCGATTAGCACTCCATAACGGTCAACTGGAAGTACGGACGCCATGTTGGTGGCGAGATAGCGGAAATATATCGCAGGAAGTCGACAGCCATTATTCAGAAAGGAGTTCTTCCGTCATCACTCTATGGTTCTTATTATTTTTGGCGATATCCCGACGGACGATAAGGTGTAATGAATTATTAGGCTATTGATAGGAGGTAAGTGGCTTGTAATGGTTTATTATTTTTCTGGTTATTAATGATAGTGGGCGAAGCTTTATTAAGTATAACTTTTCGTATCTATTCATACTTTTAAATGAAGATCCAGATACTTTGTCTTGATAAAAATCTGTTATGTGCTAGTGAAGTAAACTAGATATATGATAGGATACCGTTATTATTAAATGAGAAACACATCAGCAAAAACACGTAATCGGAATCAGTTATTTACACTACATATAGAACAATGAATGAATCTTGATGATTTTATATTTACATTTAATTTCGCACAATTAGATCAATTGCACCAAGTCAAGTGACACAAAGTAGATACAATAGAAAATGTATAGTTTCTAGACACCGGGCACCTCTTGTCTCTTAATGAATTAACGACCTTAGTAAATAAATTTAAAAACTCGTTTCAGCTAGCGTTAATTACTAAATTACAAAATAATGAGCGCACTCCAACTATCGCCTCGGTGGAAATTTAAAAAGCTTGAACTCCCTTTTAGACCAAACTTTTGCACTGAGTTAAGTTATAAAAGGTACGCGGGCAAAAATGCTCTACTATTTAGAATAAAAAGATAGTTCTTAGAATAGAAAATTTGTCAAGGACTTAAGCGACGTCCGTCAAAGTTGAACTGGTATTAGGCATTAATGAAACTATCAATAAACAATGTGCCAGGCTTTTGGTAACTATCTATTATTAGGAAAGCACTTAGGTGTCACAAGACGCAAGCTTGTTCTAATTATAGCTGAGATATAGTGGGAAGAGGACACACATCTACTTACGTACTGACATGACTATGGGAACGCAAAAATAATATAAGTTCGCAAATTAATCGTGCTTTTATGTAGCTTCGTAATTTTCACGAGTAGCTTTGACGTGTTTTATCGGATTCTCGTAACAAGTCAAAAATAAATCCTTCAAGATGTCAACATCGGAAAATGTTTTGCACACCTGTCACGACAAAGACTGGACGCAGTACGTAGGTATGGATGGTAAAGTAGATAAGTATAGGTACACTTGTGTAGGTAACTAACTGGTTATTTGTACGTATCTTTCATAGTTTTGATGCACATCAAATTTGCTGCATGACATAAAAATCCGATTGTAAACATTTCTTCGTTAAATCGCTTTCGATTTTTCCTTTACACCATGACGTGTTATGAACAAAAAACCATCATAGTCGCTCCCTGGAGACGAGTCGTGAAGCTAATGACGTGTTCTCGTCTCGACACGTGTCTCGCACGCGGCAACATAACCTCTAATGTGCAATAGCGTCTAGAGTGCCTCGCAAATTGGCGGGACGGATTTGTTAGTTTGGCCATCGAAGAGTGAAGGGGTTTGATAGATGTTGGGTTGAGATTTTTAGAAGTACATAGTACTATGTAGTTTTCATTCAGATGACTTAAATATAAAATGATGAACAGGACATTATTAGGATATTTCGTTTTCTAATATTCAACGGAAAAGTTGACGCAGTGGTTGAGGGATCCATTGCTGCTCTACGTGTCGCGGGATCGAATCCCGCGCGGAACAATTATTTGTGTGGTCGCACTTACTATACTATACAAAAATGATTCCTAGTGCGGGGCAACGTTTTTTGTTTACGTAGAAATATATCATTCATTAGACCTATATAGACCAACTATTAGTATATTTCATAGTCCGAAACTGAAAGGAATAATTCTGAATTCATTTTATAAAATCAATTTTCGGTTCAAAAATGTTAGGTTATGTATGTACTTACATTCAAAATACCACTCAAGACGTAATAGGGCTGCACCTATAATTTACAATAACATAATGAAAATCCATTAATTCTAATGAATTGACACAAATTACATCTGTTGACATTGAGGTGTTGTTTATCAACCCTAGATCGGAGATTGATTGATAAATAAGCTAAAAAGCTGTAGCGGGGCGATATAATTGAGCGAATTTCCTCACTTTCCCTTATAGGGTGGTGTTATCGTGCATACCAACAATAGTGACATACTGGTTTAAAGTTCGAAAAACAAACCCAAAGTTTGTTATGTATTCACATACAATGATACACCACACTGGTCCCGAAATAAACGGCATTTCATTTGTAATTTATTGTTTATTGAATACATAATACATTAACACTTAATGGCAATTTATATTTGCAAAACATGCACACATTGTGTAGTACTACACAAATAAATACTGTTTCCGAACGCTAAGCTTTTAACGAAATAAAATCAACAACTTCTAAGAATTAAAATAAAATGCTTCATAAAATTATAATCACTTCATTTCTAAAATTTTATCGTAGATCTATTTTTATTATTTAAATTATTGGCCGAATTATTAAAACCCGTGTGTATCACATATTAGGGTGTGCATCGTACCGTGCGACATATCTCAAATTAATTCATGTTTTGTCATACCCCACTTTATATTCAGAGTTTAATGACGTAGCACTATAAAACATAGTGAAAGCCTTTATCCAATGCGTAAGATATCGCGAACGTGCGTATCGCTGTAAATGGAAAAACATGGCTTTGCTCTTACTGGACGCCGGGTATGGGCCCGACAAAAACCAATATTTGGAAGGGGTGCCATTCAAACTCACCCTTTGGTTGCAAAAAAACGGGATATCTTTTGATTAATATATCCTACACACGTTATTGATTAGTGGATTTTCGGTAGACCTATTTATTCTTTTGCGTAAAGTCCACTAAAAAGGCTAACATGTGAAACCTTTTACGGTGAAGGCTTATGTACCTATCTATTCATCCATACCTAGTTCATATAAAAATAAATCATCTACAAGATGTATGTACACTGAAAGTGCGCCAACATATCCGTACACAATAAAAAAATAAAGTGAATTAACACTCATGTGACAAATTAACGTTGCTATGTATAGTGTTGCCATTTAAATATTATTTTAATTATTAAAAATCGTTTGAAAATTCTATGAACCATATACTTATAATTTTCTACTAAATATTATAAGACTTACAATAAATTATATATATAAACAAATTTCATAATAACTTTTAATGTTGGTTTTTAATCTACCCACGTTTCTATTATGTCAATAGAACAAGGTATAAAAGGAAATGCTCTGCGAGCTGCCGACACTTGTTGTCTGGCAGTCGGAGCAGTAACATCAGTAGTAAGTTAAGTATTTATTGTTACTATTATTACTATACTATTATGTGGATATATTTATGTGAATCCTTTGTCTGTTGTAATTATTAAGAAATGTTTTTGTTAAAATAATGTTACGTAACTTATTTTGATATTTCATTTATATTGATATTTTGATTTGAATTTGAAATAAAAGTAATAAACTGACTTGATTTAAGTTTCATGGCAGTATTTATGATTTATAATGTTAAGAAAATAAAATGAAAACAATGTTTGCTTAATAAAAATAATCAGTATTATAAAATATTCTTGTAGTTTCCTTTGATCATTTTCATTTAATTTAAAGTATATAGACTATCTTTGCTTTTAATTTATAACACATGCATAAAAAATACACGTCTCATTAAATAAAATATTAATTAGTCTTTCTGTAATTACCTGAACACACAAAGGTGAACAAAGTTCGATAAAATGATGACGAATTTTGCAATTAATTCTGTCTGTGGTTTTTAATCAAGCAGTACCTATACTGAAAATATGCGGTCAACATTCATGCATTCATTTAAAACAACTATTTTAATTATTCACTGAGAATCAACTCCTATTTGAACAGCAACAAAGTTATTCAGCACAAAATGTTTGGAACACAAAATTGGTTTGAGCGCAACCCGAGTGTGACACAGGAAATATTGTTTAAAAGCTCAAACTTTGGCGCGATTGATAACCATAAAAGAAATATGAATATATTCTCAACTTTACTCGGATTTATTAAGGATATTACAGGAAAATGGGAAAACGTTATTCAAGCGCAGGTGTGCTGACGATTTGCTAAGTTGCCATATTTTTGTAAGAGAATTGAGTTAGGAACATTTGGGAGATAGCACGTAACGTATTGTTCAAAATCTTATATCTCCGGGCCATTATTTACTGTGAACGCGGCCTATTCAACGATGTGGCACGTTTATTGCGTCATAATTTTACACTCACTCCACTCTGAACGTATTCATAATATTACTTAGTGTCGTATAACGGCTTATTTGGAAAAAATGTATTGGTGACGTAAATTATTTGTAACAGTTTGTTATGGTTTCAGACATTTGATTTTTTCTTTTTTAATAACGTTGCCCCACACTAGGAATAATTCCTGTATCGTGTATTCACATACACAAACATCCAGACCCGAAACAATTATCTGTAGATCATACAGATATTTGTTCCGTGCGGGGATCGAACCCGCGACACTTAGCGCAGAAAGCTAATCGCTTAGCTATTGCGCCAACTGTGTCGTCAATTAGTAATAAACTAATGAAAGTGGAGATTTAATTAAAAATATTCAACACTTTAACAATAGGTATTGCTATAGGTACGCTAACTAAAGGTAGATACTTAATGAATTATTAATAAATCATTATTAAATTCTTTAATAATATTTGTATATTAATCTTATTAAAGAAGTAACTTTAGTACATGATTTATATCACTATTTATATCACATATCAAACCCCTATCCATTCAGGATTCCATCGAAAATAATGAACAAACAAAACAAAGGTACTTGATAGTAGCCAATATGCGAAGCCGAAATTGCTTTCCTAACGTTGTTTCCGTAACTAATATTGTACTAATGCCATTATCAGCGTCTATTACGTACGTTGCTTTTTCTTTTTCTTTAACTAGAACTTGTCCTCTTGTTTTTATTAAAGGTTCTAATAGGTTTTTGCAATCCTTTTTCCTATACGTGATCCCGTTCGCTTTTGTTGTGTGTTTAATTAAAAGTGGTATCTCATTTTATGCTGCTCAATAATTTATGATATTTGTATATAAATACTAAGCTTGATTATAAAATTGTTGTTTTTAGGTCTTTCTGTATCGTGGGTTTTATGGTTTTGATGATGATGGATGGGTATTGCTTTAAATTGGTTAGCCTTAGAGTAATATAGAAGTCACTTGGCGTAGAACTAGAAATGTTCTGGAACTATCGTAGATTACGGAATTAAGGTTATATTCAAATGGACAAATATAGTTTAAGGTAAAAACTTTACTGCCAAACTAAAATGCTATCCACAAGGTAGGAAGATAAAACGACGTAGATATTAGTTATATGGGAGTTTCAAACGGAATTCGTGGAAAACTTTTAACATTGTACCTTTTCTCCTTTAGTTATTTCTAGCGCACGTCCATGGCAGCGGACGACTTCTCGTTTCACTAATGGCACAACTACAGTGAATTGGATTCGCTTTTTGACAAATCAATTTGTCTTGCACATGTTGTCTTGTATTTTTATTTGGTCAAAAGTTTTTACAGACATTTTGAAATGTCGTCTGATATTTTGAAGTGCTTTGAAAAAAATGGTAAAGAAAAAATAAAATATATTGAAAATACTGAAGTTTACTTTTTCTGGTTTCTTAATTTACTTTAATTTTATGATCGGTAAATTAAATTACTTAAGCTCTATTTCTACTAATTTGATGTGAAGGAACATATAGTTAAGTTATAGTTAAGAAAACATATTTTAAGTTACTATGTCGAATTAGGTTAAGTTATCTGTAATGGCAAAGTAATATGTGATAAATAAATAAATAAATAAATATTAAACTTGTATTTTCAATTGGAAAAGCTTTTCGTAGTAATACATATGAGTGTTGTAGCTCTTTGAAAATACTATCTTCATTTCGACGCTGTCTCGGTTATAAAATTCTCTGGTAGAATATTTCAAGTGCTTATGTTCAATATCACATTCTTATTGCAGTTTCTACATTTCTCCAGTACCTATAATTCAACCGCACGGATTGGAAACAGTGATTTTTATTGCTACAGCAATTGTTTTGATATATCAAGAGGTTTCTCGGAGATATTTGAAATTTTATTGCTGGAACAGGAAATATGTAGGTAGGTATATTTTGATCGCAATTCGAAAGGTCAATGCGCAATATGTAGGCATGTTGAAAGAAATGTATTGCGGTACGTCTACTCATGTGTGCAACTATATTTATATAATATGCAGTTGTTTATTTAATATGCTGCCAACATAGCTTTTCTAATATATAACAATCAATCTTTGTTTGTTTGTTCGTATTCTATGCGTTGCCATACCGTTCATCTGATTGCGATAAAACGTTTTCAACTTATTGTTTGCAATAACGCGAAGGTTATAGGCATACTACAATTAACTTACAGGTGGCGCGCGTGTCGTACTGGCAAATGTATTTGAAAGAGCATTTCTGCAATTCCATAATTATTTAATAACGCGCCGGGTACCAGCTAGTCTCAAGTAAAATCTTTTGTTGTTTCGACACGAGGTACCTATCACATTGGAATCCCCTATGCTATGATAGAATTATTAGCCAGTCAACAATCGAGTAAACGATTCTGCACCCCATAAATAATATGACTGATATTGAGATACAGTATACAGGGTATTTTTTTTTAAGTCGGCGTGGATGGCTTTATCTGAAACTATAAGGAATAGCGAAATATACTCAAAGGAGTCTCGAGCCCGATTTTCAACAATTCACCTGTATATATGTTACTGTTGACTAAAGTATTGGTTTAAAAAATATGTTTGTTGATACTGTCAACTAACAATTGGAAAAAAGATAATAAAGTGTACCCTTTTCATTCATTTATATACTTTATTGCTGTTTGTAGTGTACGGACATCCTGCACTGAAGGGACAGTCCAGGCTATTTATTTATGTAAATTGTCTTAGATCGTATTACTTTTATCAAACCTAAAATATAACATTTTTATACAAAAATACACAAAAAAAAAACGTACACACACAAATCTAGCCGATTACAATCTTTATCGACATCGGTTTACCCTCCCAGTTTATTCCACGAAAACCCTTAGAAATGGAACTTCCCAACATTACACCGGGGATGCTATGTAAATAGAAGGTTGTATGAATGTAAATGCCTTTTAAGTAGATACCATACGTGGTGGGCTTATGTCGTTACCTAAGGTTATTGGTGCTCCTTGCTACGTGCGGTATGGCACGCTATGTTACGAATAAAGGAACGTTGAGGGTGATATTAACGACTCTATAGAATATATACGGGTGTTATTAAAATATTTGTCTTTATGTGCGTATTGAAAATAGTTTAATAGTTTTGATCGTTTCTGTACTGTGTTAGTATAAATTATCATTTACGAAATTTTCAAAAACTATTTAAGTAAGCGTTTATTTTATGGCAATACAAAACATAAAATTGTTTATTTTAATTTTTAATTTTGCCTTCCACTACGATTTCTTCTGTATCGTGGATACAGTTTACGAACATATATACACACAAAAAGCTAATCGCTTAGCCACTGCGCCAACCGTGCCGACGTTTTATAGTAGTCGATAGAAAAATTAAACTGTCATATGTACAGTCAGCATCAAAAAGATATATGCACGTAGCGAAATTCAAACGCTTTACATTCTTGGAAAGGTATTAATTAAAATCATAAAATTTAAATGAGCATGAATTTTTATATATCCGCAGATACTATCTATAAAATAGGTCAAGATTTCAATCACTATTTACCCTAAAACTCGCTTTTGAATATCGCTACGTGTATACATTTTTTTGATGTTGACTGTACCAATATTATTAAGGATTTCAAAAGATTTATCTTCTCACACTATAAAAACCATTTAACTAAAATCAACAATTGACTTTTTTCTATTTCATTATAAAAACAATGAGGTGATAATAGAGCTAAATACAAACAACTTTAATCCGAAAAATAGCTTACTATAAATCACAGGTACGAGTAAACTACACAGCAACAAGACGTTATCTAAAATTAAAAACAAACTCCGCAATATTCGTAGCAAGAACATATTGTAGATACTGTAGGCGAGCTACATGCACAATAAAGCTATAAAAACTTGAAATTACGCTGGGCCTATTGTTGTCGCGGAGTGAAGTGCTCTTGCGACTCCTCGCCGCAGACAATATGCATATTCACTACTCCCGGCCCTTGTGAATGCGTGCCTACCATGTTGCATCTTGGAGGAATATTTTTTAATAAAACTCTTCTTAGATTTTGATGATGTTAGGTTTCTGATAAGCGAGCAAAGCGGTGGATGTAATTTGTGTGACTTTGTTTAGGTGTAGTGTGCAGTTTTATGAAACTTCTTTTAGAATTATTTTAAATTGCTTTCTTGTAGAGTATAAGGGTTAGAGAAAATAGGAAGTACCTTCAGATGGATTTTTAACGGTGAAGGATGCGGCAAAATAAAGGAAAGTGAAGTGAAGGAAAGTGAGGTCCTGGGTAAAGTGTCAGTTGGTAGTATGGAAATTCTTAGTACCATACCAGACAAGAGTTGAGAATTGTTACCAGTCTATGATAATAGGCTTGCCGCCTATTACGTGGAACACAGCGACATTTTTGAAATGTAGGTATCCAATTGTTCACTTCTACCAAAACCCAAGGAGAATGCAGCCATATGATATGTTGACTTTGAGTATTTTATTTGTTTATTAAACACTAGCTTCCGCCCGCGGCTTCGCCCGCGTGGATTACGAATCCGTGCATTTTCTCGAGATAAAAAGTAGCCTATGTGCTATTTCAGACTATAATCTATCTCTGTGCCAAATTTCATCCAGATCCGTTCAGTAGTTTTTGCGTGAAAGAGTAACAAAGATCCATCCATTCATCCATCCATCCTTACAAACTTTCACATTTATAATATTGGTAGGATGTATTTAATTTTAATTTGTAACTACACTGCACCCTTTCTTGTTAAGAAGGAGTGAGGGATATAATCCTTGAAGTATCATCAACCCACACTAGTAACCAATTATATTAATTTTAGTGATTAAACGTGTTTTAAACAAATTACTTTTAATACAAAAAATGGTGTAATAAGAAATAACTTTACAAAAGTGTTAGTATAATTTTGAACATAACAAAGCGAGTACACATGCGCTAGTTACTGCATAATTATTGTGGCAAAGCCCGCTGTTGTAGCCTCGGGTAATATTTTCTAATATAAGAGCCTACGGGCTACAACATGGGGCAATTATCTATAAAATGTGTCGTTGATTTTATAGCTTTGTTATTATTGGTTCTTTGTTCATGTTGGTATTCATGCGATTTAAATTGTTATTGCTTTTAAAATTAAATAATATTAAATATTGCATTCGGGAATTTTAAATTTTAGACCTATCAAAAACTATTTTTATTAAGCCTATTTTTTCGAGTATTAGTCGTTTTCCTTCAGTATTAACCAAATTAAACCAAATTAATTAGAATGGTACGGTTGGTGCGTTGACTAAGCGATTAGCTTTCTGCGCTAGGAACTGCGCATAATTTCTAAGTAGAGGACATTTTAAACACTCAAATGTAGGTGTAGAAGTATTGAAATCGTGATTATGAGAATTATAATCTATCTTAGGTTTTGTAGCTATAAATTATTATGGGTACCTAAATCAATTTTAATCAGTTTTATGATTTTTTCACACATCGAGACTCTGCCGTGTCCCGAAAAATACGTTAAGCAGTTTGTCCCGGGTGTCATACGAATACATTTGGGAGTCGTTATGAGAGTCCAAAAAAGTCTAACAACTAGACTAACTATAAAATATCAAAGTCTCCCAGTAATTACGTGGCGGAGTTCAAAAGGCAGTCCCTCCGTGTGAAATACTGATATTCAGTCGCAACCGGTTACACTGGGAGCTGACCCCAATGTAGTGAAGAAAAGGCTAATAATAAGATGCCTGAAAAGACGACGTATATATTATAGGTACTTAGAGAATGTCAAAAGTGTTTTTAGTTCATTAGTTTATCGTTAAATTACACACAGTACCTCTGTTCTGCGAATTCAATAGAATCATAAAAAAACATTCAACCACATCTTTTCTAGATTATGATATGCGTAATTGCGTAATCCACCGACCTGCGCCAGCCTAGCATAGCACTTGATTAAGGTTCTGATCCTTTTCGTTCCGAGAACAGGCCCGTACTCACCACTGCCACTAGCCCAGTTAGGGCTACGAATACGACGACGCGGGTAACATTTGACCACCTGCACCCACTGAGCTGGACTACTTCCAAGTAATTACTTGTAAATAGTCCAGTGACGGGTACGAGTGATCAAATTTTACGTTTATTTAATTAAGTAAAAGTAAAATTTGATGATGTCACGTGATTTACCATGACGATGATCGCTCGACGATGTAAAAACTTTTTTGGTCCATAGCCGTTTATTCAAACACTACGGGGACAAAACTAATACAAATTTCTAGAACCTTATAAAACTCCAAAGAAAATGTATTTCTTAATTCAGTCTTAATTTTCTCTCAGATACACTATCCCAGTACATTTCTGTTTCTTTCAGTAAAGCTTAGTGTACGGCAAAGGGTATTTATCAAAAGAGATTTATCTAGAAGATAGCTAGTGAAATAATGGCCGCGTTTCCTAATCCTGCAGGTGTAGTCCGCAGGCAGTAGGTTAACATTTCCTGTTTAGTATTTTAAGCCGAGAACATTCATTACGGTTTACTATATATAGTGCGCTAACTTATTTTGATGCTTATTAATTACCCCTGCACTATAGCTTAGCTAAAAGTTTTCATACAAAATGTGTTAACATTTTTACCCCACTAAGATAAGCTGATTTTGCCGATTTTTTTATATGTTATAGACATAAGTAAAAACTAGGTCACATTTTCGTTCTTTTGATATTGTTTATAGATTGAGAAATTATTAACCCTCAAAATGCGTTTTTTTTTTTACCAAAAATCTTCCTTATGCTTATCTCGTGATAATTATAAATTAATCAAAACTTTAAAATTAAAAAAAAAACCGTGTCGGCCTTGTTCATAATCTGACAAAACGACAGAGACCAAAAAAATATTCGCTAAGATTTCGATGTAAGAAACGTTAACGCCCAAACATTTTGCGCGTATTTCAAGACAATTTTGTCAGAAGCCGGCAGCTAAACGATACTCATAAGTACTTTGTTATTGGATAAAAAGTAGCAAGAAAAACTGTAGTATTTGGAGTACTACTTATGCTTACACACATATTACAGTTTAATGAGATGGTATTGCAAAATATACAAGTCACAAATAGTAGAACAATATCGATGTAAAATGAAATACTACAAATAAGACGGCATGCCAGACGTTCAATTTAGTGTATTATTTTTTTCTTTTTCTTTTAGTTTTCTTTGTAAGTATTATTTCTTCACATTTAGGCGTAAATGGCCAGACATGTTAATAAAACCAATTTATAATTGAATTAATAAATTGAACGGAATGCATTAGTGATTTATGTTTGAACACAATACAGAACATACAAAAGAGTGATACCTAATCGTATAAAAAATATAATTTGTTGTTTTTGATCTGTTGTGTCACTATAATTTAACAACAGGGTACAGGGTTTTATTCTTCTTATTTTTATATGGTAAACTAGTTAGCAAATATAATACAAATTATCAATAGAATAAAAAAATATTAAACTCAAGCACTAACGCACAAGTACTAAGAAACAAACAAGCTTTTAATCCCGTAAGCGTGACCTAATAAATTACCGAGTTAGTCAGCTATAGCCATTACGTAATAAGGTATAATTAAATAGGCAGTCGTGTTGCTTACAATGGCGGCACGATATGCCTGAACAAGCATACCACGTTTCAGTGCTTATGTTCTACTAAATAGGTGGGTTATTGTACGAGGGATTTAGTTACCGAGATTAATGAGTATGAGATCTGATTCTTGCAGATTTTATAGTCAAAGTCAAAGTTTTTTATTTCAAGTAGGCCTTTTCAGGCACTTTTAAAAACTCGAGACTCTAGGCGCACGGTTCCAAAGGGGGTAGGTCCTATGGAGAAGAGACCGGCAAAAAACTCCATGGATATTCTTTTCAAAAACAAATGCAAATATATAATAATAAACGAGTGGTGTGTTTTTGGTAATAATATGTGTTGAATCAATTAAATTTTTTTAAATTTAATTTATTCAATAACAATTTATGTATATTGTGTTTGAATATGTAACATGAAACATAAAATTAAAACATAATTTTATAAATATAAACTAAGAATTAAACTGTGAAATTTACCAAATTGGATAATTATATATAACTGTAAATTCGTTTTGTTAGTTTCAGAGGAGCAGGAATGGTGTCCAATGGCAATTTTTAAAATCGTAAGCATTGACAGTTTGGCCTAGATTTGATATATTGGCCTATTTATGCACTGTTTAAATATTTACCTTAAAATCTTCATGCAGTTTTATTATGCTTTTCGCCTACATTTGTAATTAGGTACATACAGCATGAATTTAATTACTATCAAAGAGGACTGTTATTCCAATTTGCACTGTAGGTGATATACAAAATGAATAGTGGCCTAAATATGAATATCTAGCGCGCGGTACGTTAGTAGAGATGACCAATAGAATATAATCGATAAGGTATAAAGGAACTTTCTAATCCTGATTTGACGACACGGGTGGCGCAGTGGGTAAGAGATCAGCTTGCTGCGCTTCGTGTCCTGGGATCGAATTTCGCACAGAACAAATATTTGTATGATCTACAGATGGTTGTTTCGGGTTTGGTTGTGTGTGCATGTGGCACGTACCTTTGTTTTCAAACTGTACCCACGATACTGGAGAAATCCTACTGTGTGGCATCGTTAAAAAAAGAAAGAAAGAAGAAAGACTATAGGTAAAAAAAATAATTAAAACAGATTGTTGGTTTTCATTGTACTGTCTTTTTATTTTTTTCTTCTGAGCAGTAAATTAAATACTCGATAAATATTCCCAAACAACGTCAACATTCTAATTGAATTCACAACTGAAAATCACTAAAATATTTCAAAACTAAAAATCCAAGCAAACTGATATTACTCACAAAACTTCTGGATCCCATACAAAACAGCATAACACGGGAACCATACAACGAGTTTCACTAATGAAATAAACTTTCAGGTACACCGGAGAAAGTAAAGTATTAATATTCATGGGGCGTACCTCGAGCCCCTGTAAATGTTTTATTCGTTAACGAGACTTGGGATTAGGGTAATCATGTCACGTTGTATGTTAGGGGTTTGCAATTAATTCGTGGCAATCAATTATGTTTCAGTATGTTATTGTCATGATTTCAAGAAATCTAGGAAATTATTAATGTGTTTTTGTCACAGAATAATATGTTAGTATGAAGATAAAAAAATAAAAAGAGAGCGGAGTAATATTTTTCTTTTCTCGTAAAAAAGTAATTCAGCTAGTGTTACGCTTATTAAACAATTGAATACATTCCATAAAAAAGTTACGTTAAATGCATGTAAATACATCTTCTAAAATATAATACACGAACAACCCAACAACATAATTTAACTGAGTATCTACATCAAACAAATGGCTCAGATTTTCTAAAACAATTGACAATGCTTCCTTCCTTCACAATCGATGTCATTATTATCTCGAAATGCGTTTCATTTCATTATAATTTGCGTATTATTCCGCTCAGACTAAACCTGTGTAAGGATTATCTGGAGGAGACGTCCCGACGGTATCGTCAGCGACTGTAGGCTTAAATTTTCATTATGTTTATTGGATATTTCGCTTCTGAAGCGGCGTGAGGCACAGAGATAGAGGGGATTGTCAATGCAACACTGAGCATTCCTTAACGCATCACTATCAGACGGTTACACCACGAAAATTTTGAATTTCACGTTCCATATTGTGTTTCGTCGTCCATTACAGTGAAAATGTAGGAATTGGAGCTAGCTTGTCGCTGAAAGAATGCATTGAAATGCAAAGAGCGATGTGAGAGTTATTGTGTTGTTTTACCATGATAAACTAATTTTTTTTTGTACTTATTACAGTACTACGAAATTTTGTAACACCGTATGAAATTCATATTTCTTTTAGAAAGTTAAAAATAATTTGCACTAGCTACCAGCTATATCTTACACTTTATTCACAAACTGTGTGTTTCTTAGTTTTTTTATCAGACTTCGTTGAAAAAATATATAAACACTACAAAAACACCATGTTCGCCAACAATATAATAGATGTTTAAAACGAAATCAGCCGTTTACTCATATGAAAGTTAATGTCAAACGGTTGATTTGTATCCTAGCTATCTGTTATATTGTTAGTGAACTTGGGCCTAACAAAGTCACTATTGACTGACATGATATAAAAAGCACTGTCTAACAACGTCTGACCGTGAGCTTACCTAACTAACCAGGCAACAGGAGACCGGTCGAACGTTAAATGCGCGTATTTTGGTCTAACTTTCACTAGTTTATGTCGGCGGCTGGCTGCGTGCCACTACCTGCGTACCAATTACGCTGAGTGTACTCAGCCAATAAATTAGTAAGTATAGGTAGTTCGGGGTGTGAAGTGAAAGCGCAAAATTCAGCTTCTATGTACAGTCGAACAAAAAAATTGTTCTGGTTTTGTATCCATATGACATGCATGTTTGTAAACTGTACCCGACGATACAGGAGAAATTCAAAGGAGAACCGGATGTCGAAAAAAAAAAATGTCACCACATATAAGCATTATCTGAAGAACATATGATGTATTTTTCAAATAGTCTATTATTTAACTTTGCTTTAAGCATCCCACTGCCAGCACTTCCACTAACAGCCCAAACGGATTGCTAAGCGTTTTGTGTTGTTACCTATTGGATTAGTATTAAAAAAATAATTGCTCGACACCCATGATTGGTAAAGACATATCACTCTTTCCCGGAAAATGTACTACGGACCATGTCTAATGTAAACCGTGGAGCAATGAGTTTATTCAGTTTCTCAAATCAGCTCGGAATTGTCTAAACACAACTGTCAACCTGAAGTCAGGACGTAGGCAAAGGCTTACAAATTGTCGTATTATAGAACACAGGGGGCTATTACAATATTTTTAATTAGGTACCTAATAGTACTAGTTAGGTATTAAATCATAGTTTTATCTACGATAGCAGATTTTGTTGTCAATCCACCATCCTGGCAGTTACGAAATCTTGATCTGTCTGACTGAATGGGGATAAAAGAAGTATGGATTTTTGTCTAGAAGAAAACGAATGGAAACGAATAAGAAATTACGCCAGTCTTCCGGAGTAGCATTTTAATAACGAACAGTTTCACACTCGAATGTCCTCGAAAGCAGGAAATTATTCCATTTTGTATACTAAATCCTCTTTATTGAATGGCGGAAATAAGGGAATGGAGCTGTGAGTGTATTTATTTTTGTTTTACTTTAGCAACTAATGAATTTATATAATCTGAAAATTCTACTAGTAAATTCTCAAATCTGAGTTTTTGTAATGTGTGGTAATATTAAATACCTTATATTTTCTAGGAATTTGAACGTTTTTGAAATAACGTAGTTGTCAATTATGAACTGAGCATACAAAATATCCCTGTTCTACAATGACATAAGTCCCCCCCCACACCTTATACCGATCTGGCTTTGCGAAGCGTATGACCACTTTAGTCCTCAGGGAAATTAGGGTTTAGCAGTTCGATTTCACTAGTGTACAAACTGTACAAGTATTTAAGTGTTTCTGATCAACATCCTATATTCCAAAAGCAATAGATTTTCTATTGTATCGTTAGCGTTATTTAAATGTGTTAAATAATAATAGTAGAGAATACCTAATTGATCTAGTGGTCGCAACGACGGCTGAGCTTGAGATCCCGGGTTTGATTCCCAGGTCTAGCAAAGTGTTATTGCGTTTTTCTAGATGGAAATTCTCAGCAGCAGCACGCAAGCTGGTACTGTGCCCCGAGGATGGCAGTAGGCTCGCTCCCTATTACATGGGACAATAACGGCATTGACGAAATATGTGTGTAAAATAGTACACCTCTGCCTAAACCTTCGGGGAATACAGTCGTGATGCTATGTAGCGATGTATGTATAAAAATTGTGTTCTACATACTTGGAATCCGTTGCATTTTAATTTGCAAGTGTCGTTTTTTTTTTTGTCGCACATTGTCACCTAAGATAAAGCCTTTAAGGTTCGATGACATTATAAAAATAAAAAAAAACATTATATAGTATTGAGTTGTAGAAACCGCAAAATGTGGCAGCAGTGACATACATAAACAACAATTTATGCAGAGATTACCCGAAACAAAATCTCAACAAACGATTTAACATTAAAATTCATATAACCACTCAAATAAATTGCAATCTAAGAATATAATATCCTGAAACGGCTCGGCACAAATGACAAATATCCTTAAACAGTCATGAGGTCGCAGATGGCCCGGATATTTTAGTAAATGAGGCCTACGTTTCAATTGGAGCTACGAAACATACTTGGGATATTTTGATGCTGGTCAGAGTAGGTAAGAAAAGACAATATCAATAAATAAATAGCTCTAACAGAATACAAGCACAGATTAACACGGTTAAATATATCATCATTCAAAATTATATTCACAACTTCTATATAAATTGCTTAAAATTACATTAATGGTTGATTTTTCAATAACGAAATAAACCTCAGATACGCTAAGTATTCATCTGACAAGTCCATACAAAAACTGTTCTAATTTCAAATTAAGAGCTAGATATTTTTTCTCTAAAACATCGGCAGCCTAATTACCGATGTAGCGACAGGCGTAGATCGCGCGATAACTTCTGTCAAACGTCATTTTTGTGACATATAATGTATTGGCTGACAGTGAGATTGCTGTCGCGTGGCCATCGCGTTGATGTCGCTTTTTTAGGTAATTAGACTGCAGGTCATCAAATGTGACTGTAAGTATATGTATGTAAAATTTCTCTTATCATTTCCGTCGGTCTGTTTTTCTGAATGCCATAAAATTCTCTCTCTTTTTTAACACTAATCCAAATTATGTTGAGACTCCATTAGTGCAATGGCTAAGCAAAATTTTAAATCTGGATATCTGTTCATGTCAGATGTATGTTTGTAAACTGTCTTCACAAAACAGAAAAAAGCCTCGTAACAAGTAAAGTTTCATGAAAAATATACAAATAATGTTATTCTAGCCTAGGCCTAGAAATTGCTCCAATTTATATCTCAGTCTGAATATGTTACAAGTTATGTAGATATCACATCAGAAACCGAAATAACTTTACAAGCTTCACATCCAAATTCACCGCATCCAAACTCTTCTTAGCTCTTAACCGTCCGTATGCGACACGACTGGCCATCTGTCACAGTGTAACCGGGACGCAGTAAATTACTAGCCTTCATCATCCCGCGGGCAACTGACCTGGAGCTGTCGCACCCAACTCTTGGAGATTCTGTGGCTTTTATTTAACATGAACAATGTGTCGCAGGATAAGTGTTGAGGAATGGTATGTGTGGATGGCTCTCTTTGCTTTGACTTTGAGGATTTGTGAACTTTGGCTGAAGTGAAGACTCAGCTTTGGATTATTTTTTAATCACGCCTGTGTTCTCCAATGGGTTAGACAGGGCCATCTTTATTTCATGGGACATTTAAGATATAGGATAGGACTTCAAACTTGAAGTGCCCTCCTATCTGTAAAATGTTCTATTAGATAGATAGACATGGAAAAGTTAAATAAGTTTCGTTTTAGCCATTCGGCCATGAAACCGTAAAATGAGAGGTAAGAATATTTATTTATATCATAATTATCACGCCAGTCGGAATATATTCATATATTCTGTACATAATAGGTACCTACCTTTTCATTTCGTTTCTCTAGTCGTTTCATAGGATAATACAAATGATATTATTATAGGTTGATATACGAATAACTTTGACTTACGACCTCCGTAAGAAGAAGTAACATAATTTATGAAGTACGGTCCACATAATATTATGATATAGTTTTCTTTTATTTATGACTGAAACGATATGATATTTGTCTTACGTTTATTAATATGGAACAGTTTCGTTTATGTTGGAATCAAATATACCAAGTTATTCTTTTTCATCAAATATATAATTATTATTTATTGCAGGTTCTTATTTATTTGACTTGTTTTTATTATTTGCTTTTCTAAATAAGTCAACACTATTTACTATCCTAATAACAAATATGAACCGAACGATATATTCGATTCTAAAAATTGTTTCACTGTGTTTTAGGTAATAATTTTTTCCTTAAAAAAACGTTGAGTACATTCCATAATATCTAATAGGTAATAGTCACCATCGAAAAATTTTGTAAGTAGAATTTAAATAATTTTGCTCCGTTCTGAAACGTCAAGACACATGACGAAGACTTACTACCTGTTCAGCCTTTAAAATCTCATTTGTAAGAACAAAACGAAGTTACAACTTAGTTTGTCATTCAACTTTTAAGACGTTAACTGGAAAAGTTTTTACGGGTCAGTTCTTCAGGTCCGTGCAGTAAAAAGTTTAAGAAATGGTTCACGTAAAACGTGGACGGCAACTCAGACATATTTCCGGGAACTTGGCCGGGGCTCTGGTGGGCACTCAGATAACTTACTGACCTATCGCTAAGGGCAAAACGGGGGGCTATTTATTTCAGTTTTGAAGCTACAAATGAACGGCCAAATAGTTGGATATTAAAACGTTATACTATAGGTAATTAAAGGTTATGAGCTGATCCAGAAAAATATTCTAACCACTAGAATTTTATTTCGGCTTTCGGCTTTGTGCGATAGTTTAGAAAACCTAAAAACTGAATAATATAAGATAAATAAATCAACCGTATAAAATGTCTACTGCATTTTATACGTTCTAAAAATAATTGTATCCATGAGAAAGTAAAATATAAATTGCTTGTTTAAACATAAATACAATTTCGATCTAAACTTGTTAAAAATTAGAAAATCTACAAAGAAACCTTCAAAAATTATTGACGACCCCTGCTCTTTCAAATCTCGCTCCTGTCAATAATTTTTTAAGATTTTCCCATATTATTTATACACAAAATATTACTATGTAGGCTCTCATTGCCGCTAATGGCAAATCTCAATAGCAGCACGGACTCTGAAACTATGCCCGGTAGATGGCAATAGGCTAGCCCTCTATTATATGATACTCAATAACGGCCAGCCAAATGTGGGTATTCAATAGTACACCTTATTTATTTTTTATATCATGCCACTAATGGATTAAAATGTATTCTTGACAAATATCATTTTACTCTCCATAACCAAACTACACCCAACATTACCCTGCCGAAATCATGTTTGCATCTTCCTCAGGTGTAATCTTGCACGTGAACTTTCCAGTTTATTTTCTCTTCCAATTTCGCAGGAGTGCCTGCCAAGGTGTTGTCTGATGTCGGCTTACGATGCACAATATACGGGCTGATATTACGACCAACAATATGCGACAAGCAATAAACTTAAACTGGTGTTTACGTTTTTGCTGTGTATGTTTGATTGTACTTAGGTAAGAATTTTGTTCGATATCTGATCGGTAAGTGTCAAAGTTATTATGTTGTTATGGGATAAAATATTCAAGAGTATTTTTAAAGCGCGTATATATACATTTTTTGCACAATTCCTTCGTTTAGGTTATGACTCAATATCGCTCGTGACCCGATAGCATTACGCGTAGACTCTGTTGAAAATGAAACATTTTTTTAACACAAATTATTCACTCAAATCCTTAAGAATCAGAAACACTTTTTAAAAAGCGCAATTTTTGTTTTTCCAACATTTTCCTCCAATTTCCACCAATTTTCCATTAGCAAGGTTTATAACGATTTAATTTGCATTTGCATAAAAATAATGATGCCTATATTGCAGCCAGGCAAATTGTAAGCCCGTACGTACACCAACTTAACCAGCTTTTAAGTTTTCTGGCAGTTTCACGCCAGTGCACAACTTTGTTTTTAAAATCTACAAACTTCGCCGCTAGTTCTGTTTACTTTTATTGTTGCCTGTATAATCAAGCTGAGCTGATTGAAAAGACGTTAATCTTAAAAGTTAATAGTGGCACTACATAGCATCATGATAGAGTCACAGAACATGACCTATCATCAGTGGCGGACTAAGCCCGTCAGAGGCCCGAGGCGGCAAAACAGAATGAGGACCCCCTAAGAAGTTGATGTAATTTATAAGCTTTTTACACACAGTTGTATATATAAGTGTTTATGTTTGTTTAGTTAAAATCTTGCAAGTGAAATTTAAATTCGAATTAATTAAACTTACATACATACATAGAATATGGATATGGATGAGGAAAATAAAACCTTCCCATTCCAAACCACCTCTTAGATAGGTACTAAGCATATTTTTAAAGCCTTATTTAGGATTTAATCAAGGAAACATGGAGACGTTTGGAGGCCCCCCCCAGGACCAGAGGCCCGGGGCGGGCCGCCCCTTCCGTCCCCCGTTAGTCCGCTACTGGGCTATCATAGCATCACGCTTGTATTTCTCGAAGAGTTAAGCAGAAGTTTACTGTAAACCCATAAATCAGCGGTTACCAAATACCATTACAAACTCTGGCCTGCTACTAAGAATATCAAAAATACCAAATAACACGTTTAGGATTTGAGAATTAAAACCAGGACTCATACTCGTCAGCCGCGAATGCAACCTTGGGCTAATAATTAACCGTTATTCAGAACATACTTATATGCTTTTGAACATAATATTTCGTACCTGGAACAAAGAAAATATTATTATTAAAAATTATTTTATTCTTTTAACGTAATGCAACACTACGACCCTATTTCGATACTTACTGATAAATTGTCTGATATAAATCAAACAGATAAACATTCGATTAAACCTAAATTACTTGTTTTCATCGGGCTGACAAGAACTCCACAGGCAGACCTGTTTGCGTTAAAGTATTCTTTACCATACTTTAATTTCCATATTCATTGATTAATATTAATTTTTCAGTCACTTATATAAATCGTCCACACCCACAATAAATAAGCAGCGAACTTAAAAACAGAGCACGGAACTTGAAAGGGATAACATAACCAAGAAAAGGTTTCAACGCGGGCGCCAAATCCCTTTATTATTTACAAGTAATTTTCCGCCAACTACCTCTGAGCATCGCTTTGATTCTAACGCGGAGTGAACGTTAGCAAACTTGGTGGAAAAGTGTCATGTTATATGGCTAGGAAGATGTTTGGGTAACTTTTGTATTGTTGTAGATGTTTTTATTACATTCTACCCAAAACTGCCTCAATGGTCTATCGGTTGCAAACATGGCTGCTGAGCGTTTTGTCTTAAGTCTTAATAATAAGTCTTATAATATAAATTTGAAAAATCTCCGCATTAGTCCGGAGCTTAAAATTAATACAGGCGTATTACTATATAGTTACTTCTTGATATTTATGCAATTCGCGTACATTGAATATTAATCTTGGAGAATTTATTTTTTTAAATTCAACCCTTTATTGTCTCACAGCTGGGCTAGGGTCTCTTCTCAGAATGAGACGAGTTAGGTCTTAGTCCACCACGCTGGACCGGTGTGGGTTGGCGAAGTACGCACACCATCAAGAACTTTATGGAGCCCTCTAAGATGTGCAGGTTTCTTCACGATATTTTTCTTCACCGTAAACGCAAGTGATAAACAAATTCTGATCCGTACATGATTCCGAAAGGTCATTTGTACGGGCCGGGTTTGAACTCAGACCCTCCTGTATGGAAGGCAAGCGTTCTACCGCAGGGCTATCACTGCTTTATTTCTTAATACTTATTTATATATAAGCATTAAGGTTATGAGGGTTATTTTGAATTATAACGATGTGTTCGTATTTCTTGTTTTTTTTATGTTTTAATGTCCTACCACTGCCTGCTTTCTTTTAGAAGTCATAAAAGTCAACTTAGAAATTTCTTCTAGAGTCTTTTGTCACATCTACATCATGCGTCAGTCATCCCTTAGCCGGGTATATCGCGTTGAATATTCTTATCTCTATTGAACATTTTTAAGTTAACAATAAAGCTACTATCAATTCATATTCAAGCTTAAAGTATCTACATGTGAAATTCAACGCGCTAAGAAGTACGTTTTAAAATTCATATCATGCACTTAAGCCGTTATTCACAAGTGCATAGTGCATAGGAATTCTTTCAAGTGAAAACGTTGCAGGAACAAGGTGCTTTTGTTATTATTTTAAACTTCTAGTTTGTTGTTTATATATTATTATTTTTTGTCATAATGTCGGCTCTATATTTATTGCTACAAAAAATAATGCTAGATGGTTTAATAATGATCTTTAAAATTCAAAAGTGCTAAATAAATGAAAATAAATATTATAGTTGATGAAAACCTATAAACTGCCGACCGTGTGATTCTGAGTTCGATTCCTGAGTCAGGCAGTATGGAAATTCTCACTAGCATTTCGGAATTTAGAGCAGAGGTTTATTTGACACTTATATTTCGAGCTATTGAGTCCCATGTAACAGGGGACTCACCTATATTTTTATTTCCGTGGTATCTTACCAAAATAATGCAAGTTAAGGATAAAATCGATGTCTTAAACAACCAATAGCGAAGTAAGGATTTACCCAAGATACCACTAACATGTTTTTACTGCAACAGATATCTCAAAATTCGCAAACTATTTATATGGGGAAGGGTCAGAAAGCCGATTACAAGTCGCCTTAGAAACGAAAAGCTTTCACTCGTAAGCCACTAATGTGCCTGGCTTATGGGATGCCGAACTTATGATAACTGTGTTGAAGGAATATTGAGGGATCACCCTGTATAATTGAATATATTATAATCTAAATTTGAAAAGGGCTCGATGTCATCGGGGTTGATTTGAATTTATTTTAAACCTATCATGTGAGAAAGATATTGTTTTAAGCCATCTCATTACAATACTAATTGTTCTCCTTTATTTCATCAATGCTATTATTACGTCTTATGTAATTCGGCGAGAGAGAAAATTTATTATTATTTATCTGTATCGGTGCTATAGCTACAAACATTTAGTTTCTATCAATTGAGTTGTCGGGGATACAAGCACGCAGGCGTATTTTTTGCTGTTTCTTGCTCTAAATACACCAATTAGTAAGAGATAGGCAGATAACTAGGATCGTTATGTATGAGGCGGTATACTTAGAAAGGCTACATTGAACTGAGCTACGACTGACCTTAAAGATGCTTTACTCGTGCTCGTTCTGAGTCTCGACTGCGCTTCTTCTCTGCTTCCTCTTGATTAGACAGATTTACAAGGCACTAGCACTTTGGTAACACTAGGGAATTTGCAAACGGTGTGGTAGAACCGCTTCGATCAAACTTATAGTCAGATGTGACCACCATAAAATCGAAACAACAAGAATCAATCCTAACTAATTCTAACTAATATTATAAATGCGAAATTAAGTTTGTTTGTTTGTTTGTTACCTTTTCACACTTAAACCACTGAACCAATCATCATGAAATTTTGCATATATGTTGTCAGGGGTACAGAAAAGGAAATAGGGGGAACATTTCATCCAAAAAAAAGTACTGTTCCCGAGGGCAAGAACAATAAATCGACGGTCACAACTCACAATTGGGGCTACTTGTGACCTGAAAATTGCACGAGTTCGTAATCAATGCGGACGAAGCCGTGGGCGGAAGCTAGTTCCAGATAATTTGAAAAATGCACGGAATGCAATGCAGTATGCACGGAATACGGGGTGTGGATGGCAGATGTTGACAACCACTACCGAAAACACGTTTGACAAAAGGTACTTAAACTGTCTCTAAAACTAGCATTGTTTAGTTCAGCGGCAAAGACAACGGTGGATTGTGAATAAAATTTTGATTAATTTTAAATGTAAGCGCATCAACAGTCGGCGCCAACCTTCAAAATATGCTTCCCATTTTCTAATTTAGTATCGCTTAATTTCAATATTTATTTCCTAATTTATATTATACAGAGAAAACAAACTCTGATAAAGTAAACAACTATTAACACCCAACATAATTATTACAAGCACAAACTAATTTCAACCAAAATTATTAGCTTTTAAATACTTAACGGGAAGTTAACACCACCACAAATCGTTTCAACAATATAACTTCTTTATTATTGTGTAATACCTGCACAAGTACTATACTGCCTCAAATGTGTTTTAACATTGACTGCCTCATTAGTCGAGCGGTAAACACTTGCGACTGCTGAGCGCGAGGTCCTGGGTTCGATCACCCGCAGCATAATTACGTAAAAAAGCGACAGCAACGCATAACCACGCGACACCAATCTCACTGTCAACCATAGACTTAGAATTTCGCTGTCAACCAATACATTATATGACACAAAAATGACGTTTGACAGAAGATATCGCACGATCTACGCCTGTCGCTACATCGGTAATTAGGCTGAGTGTCATTGGGTTTATTTGTTAAATAATTCTCAGTAGCGCCCTGGAGTTTAAAATTGTGTCTTTTAAATGGCAATAGGCTCGCTCCTACTACATGGCACTCAATACCGGGATCCGAGAAATAGGGTGTATAGTATCTAGTAGTACATCTCTGCTTAACCCTTTAGGCAATACAGGCGTGATGCTATGTCAAATCTAAGTTTAAGCGAACCAACTGTTATTCTTATAAATGTCTTCAATTTATATAGTAAATGTAGAAGCTGAACTTTGACCCACAAACGAAAACTCATCCTATTCTTACAGATTTCGTCCTCAAAGCAGCAGTTTGACACTGACATCCCTCCATAAGCTGAACTTCATCACCGGTCCCATAAGAACCGTAATACCGAGTCCACTGCCCACCTGCTTCAGAGTATGAATAAAACAAGCAGTTACACAGCTATGCCATTGACAAAAATGGTAGTAGACTTTTGTAGCTACTCCGAAAGGCTTTTTACTAATTTATTTTTAATTATTAATTAGATTATTAAATGCTCAAAACAACTACTGTCCTGGCCGATTTCAAGACAGTTTTACCAAAATACCACTGGGAGGATCCGTTTTTGCTTCGATTTACTACATCGAACGCGTTCGGCGCTTCGATTGGTCCGTTTCGTGCTCTCCACCAATTTGTCAAAAGAAACTTACATTAGGGGTACAGAGCTCTTCCCTTGTAGCGTTTATGTCGACGTATAGTAGTTTACGTATGCGCTCTACAGCTCATTCACACTCAGATTTTTCCGTATCTCGGGGTCTTACGCCGAGAACTTTACGAATGGGCAATTGTACTCGTTTCATTGCACCCTGGTGCCTACTGGTGCGCTATCTAGTCCGTACCGAGCTGTTTTGGAAAAAAAATATCGTTTTAACTCTTTATACTTTTTAGTACACAAGTTTTATTGTAATTTTATGCTAGTATATACGCATAAAAATTGACTTAAAAGATGCAATTTTTATAAGGCTAACAAAGACCCAGTCCCACCCATTTCTTTTTAAAGGTTCGTTTGCAAAAATGTTGATTCTTCTTACTAAATTCTAAAAGCCTAAATATATTTGTCAATGTTTTGAAATAGTCTGTAAAGCTCTAAGCAGTTAAAATATGTCGATGACTACGTTTAACTAGGGCCTAGTTTTAAACATCAAATAATAAAATCAACACTAATAAATCATTAAGAACAATAATTCACAATACCTCTACTTATATTTTCCAACCGGTTAAGCTTGAGGTTCCCGTTGACATTTTCCATGATATAAAAATGCGATCATCCAAATAGTTTACCTACGTACTGAAGTCTGTTGCCTATTAGAAATAACACCTGATGCCATCGAATGCAATTCGTTGCCCCAGGGACTCCCGATATAGCAAATGGACCCCGCTTAAATACGAGGGCGTATTTTGTTTTGGAACATTAGAGGCAATGGAAGAAAACGAAGTGAAATATGGCGCCAAAGCAAAAAGAACCGTCGGATATAAGATGCAGTAGCTGCGATATTGGAAGAAAAGGCAGAACCTAGGTTTATTATTTTACTAGCTTCAGCCCGCGGCTTTGCGCGCATTGATTACGAACCCGTGCATTTTTTCGGGTAACACATGGCGCCAGCTAGCGTCCTAAAGCAATTGTCATCGTTGTTATCCTTGGGAACCCTACCTTGGGAAGGTACCCTATGTCCTTTTCTGTACACCCAACAATATATATCCAAAATTTCATGACGATCGGTTCAGTGGTTTAGGCGTGAAAAGGTAACAAAAAAACTTACTTTCGCATTAATAATATTAGTTAAGATTATATGTAGAAAGCTAACGCTTTGCAAAACAAATCGACTTCACCGGATTTTGTAATCGTCCACAACTCATACTGTATTTTATATCCATTTAAAAATTGTCTCAATATATGCAAAACAAATAGATATAACAAAAAAAGGAAAGTTTATTTAGGACAGTAACATAAGTGACACAATTCAAGTTACAACAAAAACAAAAAAAAAGCTGTTTACATACCTTGTTTACCGACGTAAAGCTATTTCTATTTTGTTCTCCTATTAAGTAGTGATATGAACATACCACTCATATTTTGACCACTAAAAGACGAAAAAATTACTTTTTTATAAAATCTAAAAGACACTGCTTTAGTTACACGTTTTGTTGACATAAAATCCTTTGACTATTTGAAGAACCCTAAACCTAGCGGCCGGCAGACGAATAAATATTCACCATGTTGTTGGTATCATGTTATGTGCAATGTAAATTCAGTCCTGAAACATTTAGACCACGTAGTAACCCTCGGTTGGGGTACGGTCTGCAGAACCCTTTGGTGGATATGCGTTTGGAATGCGATACCGCTTTGTATCAGACTGCTTCTAGCTTTATTTTTTGTTGATTTATGTAAAGTTGTGTCTTTTATTTAGATATTTTATATTAGGTATACAAACTCTTTTTTAAGTGAATCTATTGATTTAATGCGTTTGTATTTCGGTTATACTATTTTTGTATATGAAGGTTGCATTACTCCATTGTCGTATCTAATTGTGAAAACATGGAATCCTGGAAATGTGTTGTGTCATATTTTTGTTCGGATGGATAAACATTTATGTACAACTGTCTATAGATATAGAATATGACTCATGATAAACTAAGCACTTGAATACAAATCTTTTATAAATCAACCGATGTGAACTTTTCTTATACTTCTAAGTACAGAACAGTAACAATTGTTATTTAAAAATATCATACCCAAATATAGATCGCCCAGCGGTTGAACGCTTTCCCTATATCGAGGAAGGTTTGAGTACCAAACCGGCCGGCACTTCTAACTTTGAAATTCATTTTGGAGCAGAATTTGAGTATAATATAACTTGCGATAACGGCAATTAAAACCTCATGAAGAATCCTGCACACACCTGAGAGGGCTTCATAACGTATTTAAAGGTGTGTTTCGTCCACTTATCCATACTAGCGTGGTGAAGTTCGGCCTTAATCCCACCAGTAGAACAGTCATGAGCTGAATAATATGAATTATTATACCTTATAAATGTTATGTTATCTAATAAGAAATTAAAATAGGTCCTGTTATAGATCACAAAATAAACCCGAATTCATTTATTATACGCTACATCTAGGCACCTTTAAACCCCATCCAATTTATTTGGACGACATCCGGATAACCACAATGATGTTGACAAATCGTCCAGCCACACAGTCCCGCCTTTTTGATGTTCGATCTTATGCCGTTATCGAACGTTACGAGTTCTCAATAAACTCGGATGTTTCGATAAAACCGATAAAAGTTCATCCGTTATCCGGATACAAGTTGTTGCTCGTTGATTTTGGAATAAACAGGTAAAAAAGATTGGTTATTTTTTTGTGTACTGTAATACAGATAACCCTTTTCAGGTTAATAGATGAATAGGCTTATTTGTTGCGCACGATAATCCGTCTAGGGTAAAATTTCATATACGAAATTTATAAAGGTAATTCATATAACGTATGTTTATGATGGAATATTTTTCCTGCATTCATAGTGGTCGCGACCGCGGCTGTTAAGCATGATGTCCTGGGTTATATTCTCAAGTCCGGTCGGTTAGTCTTATTGAGATTTCAGTAGCAGCCAGGAGTTTGAAATTGTGACCAAAGGATTAAGGGACTAGGGTCGTCCTATTTCATGGGACTTAATAACAGCATTGTTAAATTCTGGATATTCAGTGCATTAGCTCTGCCTTCGGGAATACAGGCATGGTGCTATTTAGGTTTTTTATTTAACTTTGAAGAAGGATTTTATGCTAAAATTTAAGGCTTCACATCTAAGTATTTAAGTTAATGTCCTATTGGTAATGCTACATTAATTTAATGCTCCCATAAGAATATTAACGACATCGTCATGAGTCTATTATATTCGAGGGCTTAAATATCACCATCTTAAGTCACAAAGCGGAGACTAGCGCTTAGTATCTGCATAAGTAGTTTAGTTGCATGTGTATGCCCGGTCTTAGTTCTCAACCAACACAGTATTTCCATTAGCCAGTGTAACGCAAGTTTTTATAAACTGTAGTGATTTTATTTTGCAACGTCATCTGGGATTAGAGAAAATAAACGTGTCCGTTTGTATTGTTGTAAGCCATGAATTCTTTTCATGTTTAATAATAATAATATACTATTATTCAAACAAGTAATTTGTAATGAATTTCTATCGTTTTGTAAATTTAAATTTTTAGTTTTTTTAAGCAATCCAATTTGAACCTAATTTTGTAACTTAACATGTTTTAGCAAGTAGCAAGTTCAGTTGGGTTAAAAAAAATATAAATTTAGATTTTTTTTTTTTTTTTTCAATTACTGTTATATCGCTGTGACGAGAACGCTAAATTAGTAATCACAAAGTTTCAGTTTTATTCACCTAAAGCACTTTCAGTCTTCGATGCATTTTATTTTGTAATTCCTGCGTGTTGGACTACGACATCAACCTTCTCCTTTAGAAGAGGCCCGTACTGATAGCCATGACAGTCATATCATTTGAGTACTACTTTTCTGCATTTTTCAGATCTTTAAACTTGTTTAGGGCAGATCCCTTCATTCAGATACGCAGCAAAAAGGTTTGTTTGTGTTTTAAGTGCAAGTAAAGAATAAAAATATTAGACTTTGACTTAAAAAACACAAAACTTGTATTCTTCTCACAAAGTCCACGGTTTCCATTATACATGGTGCGTTTTTAAAATGCACCGAAACGCCTCGCACTTGCTACCGTACTTACGTAAATACTCCACACATAGGTGTTTCGATTTCCAACAATCCCATCAAATCACAGCTAAGGCACCAAGGGAGCTGATTGAATTGAATCCCCTCTACCGACGCCATATTTCTTTTCCGGTTTCCCCAAATTGAACTTTTACCTACAGTTAAATGTACTTTAATCTGATTGAAGTTGCGACTTAGATAAATCGCTTGAACTAAACGACATTGGTTTTAAAATGTCGAAAGCTGTAAAAAGCAGGTATTGTACAGTGATGTATAGGTGTTGGAAAAATGTTACTTTTGGGCGTTTTTAATGTTATTTCTGATTTGGAAATGTATTTGAGATTAATGTTAATGTAACGCTTCGGCAAGGTAATTGGGGTAACCTTAAATTTAAAAAATGGGGAGCCACTACCTTGGGATAATTTGAAAAACTTAATGTCGTTTATCATTAGCCTGTTAACGTTAAATGCTGAAACGTGTTATTTTTGTTATGTTATTTCAAATCCAGAAAGCCTGTTCTGATGTTATTTTTAACTTTTAATAGAGGGCGAGCATTTATTTTCATCTACAGAGCTACTGCATCTGCTTTGGGTTGCTTCTGAAAATTTCCATAAAGAAGAACAAAAATTTTGAACCTTTTTTCTATCCCTGCAATCGATCCTAGACTAGTGGTTACGCTCAGCATTTGCGCACGCTAACAAAAGATCAGTAAGGCACTTTTTTTTAAATTAGAACCTTATTAACTTTTTGTTTACCTCTGTATACTGAAACACATAAACAAAAGAGAATCGACTTAAAAAATATCGTCACATGACATAACCGTAAAATCCGCTGTCAATCACAACAATGAAGTGTTCATAATATTATAAATCGATAGTTTTTCTAACCCGCTCGCTGCTCATAAGAAATGCATGCTCTTCCACTTTATTTATTTACATGGGGTTAGCCCGATAAATCCGGGAGTTGGCGTAGCATGGGGGAATTTTATTGAACTTTATATTAAGTCCACACCCATCGGATCAATAGGAGGACGTTAACTTTGTTGCATCAATGTCTATTGTCTTCGTTACGATTTTTGGGTGAAGCTTCTATTAAATTGTTTTTTATTGTGTACCAGAAATTCAGTATTTCGTGTTTTAGCTTCAAGTTTTATATATGAGCGGCCTGTTCTATGTTCAGTATCTCTTGACCGTGTATTACCATACATAGTAACACAGATGAGCTTACTGACCTACGCGTTGCGGGCTCGATTCCCGCACGGCTCAAATATTTGTATGATCTACCAATAATTGTTTTGGGTCTGGGTGTATGTATATAAGAAATGTATGTTTGTAAACTGTAACCACGTTACAAGAAACAATCCAGTGTGGGGTAAAGTTTAAAAAAAAAGACAATAAAACATCGACGTGATATTTAAGGGAATCAAAGGTTGTGCAAATCAGATACAAGCAGTATCTGTGGAGCAGGAATTTAAAATATTCTAACATCAAACTGATGAACTGGCCTATTTCAGATAAACACATAGCATCCCTAAATGCGATTTTATTCCTCAATATTGAAATAATAATTTAAGTAACTTATGTATACAATAAAAGTACTCAAGGTCTAAAGAAGACATAAAAGACATAAATTTTATATAACACACAGTCTAGCAAAGTAGCTCAGTAAACCATACGCTCGGGTACAGCTTAACAATAATTGCAGTTGGCTATTTACAGCATGTAATTAACGAGGCAACACACAAGAGACGCGCCCAATTTGTCATGGACAGCCGGGGCGTAGCGGTGTCGTAGCTGTGCTACGCCGTAGCGCTACGCTTGCAAAAGTTGATGGCGTTTAGTGTTTAAAAGGGTTTTATTTTGGTGCAGTTATGTTTTAGAAAGTTCATAAATTTTAAAAAGTATCTTGATACAGAATGGAAAAATAAATGCGGCAACATCAGTTGATAAAGCATTAATATTGCTTAAAAATTGTAAATGTAGCCTTGTTGTGAAGGATAAACATTCTCCTTAGGGATATTTAAAAGTAATTTCAGACATTTTTCAATGTCAACAGAGGTTTTATCAATTGAACAATTCAGTAATTACATACATATAGCTTCTTAATTTCTTAATCAAAGAACACTTTCCTTTTCTTGTACAGTAAACTTAATTCGTTAGAGGACTGCGACTTCATTTGCCCGCGACTTCGTATGCATGGAATTTAGAATCTGATATTTTCCTGCGGTCAAATCGAGCCTATATTTTAAGTTAGACCTCTAGCAATACATCGGTGAAAACTGCATTCAATTCCATGCAGTAGTTTTTGCGTGATGCGTGTACAAACATACAGGCAGACCCACACAAAAATTCTAAAAACTGTTGTTTTAGCTTCTGCTGCTGTAATAAAAACCCCCATATTAGCTTGTTATAATTTTATTATATGTATAGGTGTACATAGGCACAGTACTTAGACATGAAGTACACTCCTTCTCTAACTCATTACGCCAGCCTACAGTACAAATGCACACAGCGACGTTAACCAATCTAATTCAAATATCGGTTACCGAAAGTCACAAAATCACAGCGGTGCAGCAGCGGCACGGCAGCGGTGCGGTAGCGGTACGGTAGCGATGCGGGAGCGGCGCGGTCGGTCGGTGCATTACACCGGAAACACTGTCCGATTGTTGCGGTCCCGCCGTAATGGGCTTAATTCTGATGCGGCTTTCGGCTTTTAGCCATTGTTTACCTGCGCACGATACACCGGAGCAAACATAAATCTGTATTTGTATAGGCAACGTTTTTGTGCGCGGCTGTACGCGTCGCGGTTGTTTTTTGGTGTGTAGTTCGGTTTTGGGGTCGGCTAAAAGGATATTGAAAATGTTACGCATAGTGGAATGGGCAATTAGTACATCGTGGTAGCTTCAGATAGTTTTAGATTGATAAACGTAAATAACAGTTGCAATAATATTGCCACCCATCCCGTAGAATACCAAACTCTGCATTGCTAAGAAGAATTTCTTGATTGTGAGGTGTTACGATACGTGTTTCATGTTATGTGGATTCGCGATCACGCGGCGCGATTTTGAACTTAACTTACAGCGGCCCGCGAGTTCATCGCGTGATGAACTCATGAATACGGACCCGGTTGAGTTTGTAACTCGACATATACGAAACATGTAAGTGTCTAAAGCAATAAAACAATTTATATCAAGAATTTCAGAGGAAAATCTAATTATTATTGTTCCTAATCTGAAAAATGAACCCAGAACGCTCTGGAACGTTACATTAATTATATAACATACCATAGCATCACGCCTGTATTCCCCGAAGGGTTAGGCAGAGTGTATTGTCATACTCCCACATTTCGCTGATGTCGTTATTGAGTCCCATGTAATAGATGCGAAGCCTATTGCCATCTACCGGTCATAGTTCCAGACTCCATGCTGCTACTGAGAATTTTCATACAGTAAAACCCAATAACACTTTGCCCGATCTGGCAATCGAACCCAGGACCTCACGCTTAGCAGTCGCGCATGCAACCACTCGACCAATGAGGCAGTCAGACATATATAACATTCCATCTCGCCTGTATTCTCCAAAAGGCTGTGCAAAGGTGTCTTTGAGAAAGTGTCATTCCCATATAGGGGTCGAGCCTATTGCCATCTTTTTTTTATGGCATAGGCGGCAACCGAACAGACAGGTCGCCTGATGGTAAGCGATTAACGTAGCCCATGGACACCCGCAACACTGGAGGAGTCACAAGTGCGTTACCGGCCTTTTAAAAAGGAGTACGCTTTTTTCTTGAACGTTTGAAGGTCGTATTGGTCCGGGAATACCGCAGGCGACAGTTCATTCCACAGTTTTGTTGTGCAAGGCAGAAAGTTTCTAGAGAAATGCACAGTTGTGGACTGCCAACCATCTAAATGATGGTGATGGAACTGCTGTCGCGTAGAACGATGGCGGAAAGAGGCGGAATGGATCAGTCCGAACAATTCCTCGGAGCACTCCCCATAGTATAGGCGATAAAAGATGCATGGCGAGGCCACATCTCTACGCAGCGCCAAGGGGGGGGGGACCAGACACAATTCCAAACTCTGAGAATTTCAGGAAATACTATAAAAACATATTTACCCGAAACAAGAACCGAACCCAAATGACTCATGCCCATCACGCATGAAACGACTAGACCGATGAGGTAGTAGATCAATTAAATTGCTTTGATGGATTTTTAAATGAATCTGAATTTCTGTGGAAATCATTTTTGTGGACGACTGTATACGTACCCATATTGTTTCTAGGTCGGTGTTTGACTAAAAAACAAACAAGTTTATAATAGCGATATCAATGTGATGGATATGTTTGCTTTTTTTAAATTTTATCGGTATAATTTACTATGTAGGTACGTAGGGTAAGGTTGCTTATGTCATACATAAGAAAATATGAATGTAATGTTTAGTGCAATTTAAATGAAGCGAATTCATCCGCATAGACAGAATCTTTACTTATTTACCTTTTAACTAGCATTCAAAGAAACTCAAAAACTTTTATCAAGAGAGGTATTTTAACTTTTTAGTTTTTTTTAGGTATTTTTTTTTTTCAAAAAAAGTTCCTTCGGTACGATTAAGGCGCCTGTTCGCCTAGATCGTACTACCCATAGCCTAAGTCGTACTTAAAATAAGACTTCAGTGAAGACGCCATAAACATATATACATACACAACATAACATGTATATAGAAAAATACTTAAATTATTAATTAAAACGTATACGTAATGTATTTTAAAATTAATGCAGTCAGACAACTGAGGCCGACAAACGATAAACCTTTATTCCGTTTACTTTATTACTACTACTTTTGTAGTCTTAAAACTAGTAGATAACGCGCGCACGCAGATATAGTCCACCTCGATACCACTATTGTTGACAAATTTTCCTAATGAGGCACAAGACAAGATATATATAGAACCAATTTGACGCATTTTATATAGTTTAAATTTTTTATATCATCAATTTTTAATCTATATTATAAACACGCGAAGTTCTCGTATGCATAACCTCACAACAACACATTGACATACGAATTTAGTAGCAAACTTCCAATTTTATGACGTCACGTTACAGCACAACGTTTGGGCCAAAAGTTAAATTGAAACTGGTAGGCAAACCGCACACGCATGATTTATTAGTCGCATGTGAACACGTTCGTGGCCACCATGCCTATGTATGTAATTGAGCGCATATTGTGAACCAGCTTTACCTAAGGGATTTCGTGGTCTGGCTGTATTCTGTACTGTTTGAGTCGTAAACGTAAATGTTAAAACTTTAGGTCGTAAGAAGTTTTAGGATGTACTTTATGTCGAATGTTATGGGGTGATCAAGTTCTTAGGTGTTTGGATTAATTAATTATGGTAGCACCCTTGAGATGGGCAATGTTACCTTACTTGTACGCCCACTTTGCTAAACATCCCAATCCCATCCCGTCCAAAAATCCCACCAAGATGCCAGAGGCCCTAGTGTAAGTTTCTTTTTTTTTTCTTTATCTATAACGAATAGTAGACACGTCTATGAGTATCTATACAAAACAAGCCCCGATTAGTGCAGTGGGCACGTACCTTTATATCCAAAAGCGAAGGATTTTTTTTCTGACGAGTTGTGACACTCTTCTGTGCGATATATTTAACGTTTCTGTAAAGGGAAACAACTGAAAGTGTTGTTGTTTCAAATGTCAGAAATAACATAAAATGACATTTTCAGATAATTTAGTGCAGGCTTCTGTAAATACTTGTACACCAAATGGTCTGTACAAATAAGTTAAATAAACGTTCTGCATCATTAGCTTTGCAATAGCCAACTTTGTGTTTATACAAACCAATTCACATGTTTAATTTATGGTAAAATATTAGTTCCGATGCTTATTTTCATGTTCAATCATGGCAGTCAGTAAAAATTATCGTAATACTAGCTTTTGTCCGCGACGTCATCTGCGTGTATTATTTATTTATCTAATTAGTGGTTTGCTGCAATAGTAAAAATAAGCCTATGTCCAGGATCCAAGCTACTCTTTTGCAAGTTTTCATAATGTTCAGTTGTTTAATCGTGATGAGGTATCAAACAGACTGACAAATTAACGCTCGCATTTAAAATTGTGTGGACTGATTATCTTTTTATAAGCCAACCGATGGCAATCTAAATACTCTCAGCCCAGAAGGTAGCTAGAAGAACCGCGCTATAAGTACCATCATTTAGTCCTTTCAGCTAAGTGCAGGTGTTAAGTGCATCATCGTTTACGAGAACGCACCGTATTCACACATCAAGTTGGACACATCTACAAATCCGTGAATCGGTCGTGTAGGATTGCCGTCCCATCGGACTATGAGAGTGAAGGAATAGAGAGTGCACCTGTGTTTACGCACACACTTGTGCTCTATAATATCTCCTGCGTAGTTGGCTAATCCCCGGTGAGATTGGCCCACGTGACCGAAATTCGGTCAGCAGGACATTATTATAATACGTTCAGCAAAGAGCTTTGTTTTAGACTACGTTACACTAGGATTTCTTCTTTTTGATTACGTTATACTAGGATTTCTCCTGTATCGTGGGTACAGTTTACATACATACATGTCACATGCACAAACAACCAGACCCGAAATAACTATCTGTAGATCATACAAATCTTTGTTCCGTGCGGGAATCGAACCCGCCACACGTAGCGCAGAAAGCTAATCGCTTAGCCACTGCGCCAACCGTGTCCTCAAAATGCCTATCACTACGCGGAGGCAACTAACAAATACTAGCATTTAACTTTTGAGAGACTCGCTTTCAACCACAATCTCACCTGAGAGTCAGCGATGATGCCTAAGATTGCTTAGAAGTAACTTATTCACTCATCCTTAAGAGTCCTTTGTTAAACTCTCTATAAACTAGATTATTCAAAGTCAGTGCAAGTAACTATAGGTAGCATTTGAAACTAAACTGATCCCGGTCAGAGGTGGGCGATAAGTCCCGGTGCAGATAAGGCGTAGCGGTTAATCCGGTAGAACAAAGGCGGTCTGTCCCGGGGCACCGACGCGATTTCAGCCCTTTGCGGCTATTCTTGAAGTTGATGTTACGTGTACGACTTTCAAACGTCGTGTCCTTATTTTTGCTGATCGTTTTGATAAATTTAAAAAGGTAATGTTTTTCTTGCTTGCTTGAATGCTTGGGGGAGGCCGATGTCCAGCAGTGAATGTCTTTCGGCTGAGGTGATGATGATGATGATGATGATGATGACGATGATGAAGCATGATGTCTCCTGTGTCTTAAGTTTTACTGTAAAACTTGAGACACAGGAGACACACTTTCGACTCAATTCCGTTCAAATGGATTGGTAACCAAATGTTATTCCATTGATGATATCCCTTTATTTTATCCAAGGGGAACCTATTCCGCGGTATATCCAGACGCTCGTCAAATTATCGCATAGTTTAACAATACTATCCCCACCAAATCCTAGTCACCGTCCCGCCGGCGTCTGCGCCTGAAACGTTATTATCTACCCTCAAAAGGCTTCACTTCCGTCTCGCTGACCTTAACTAATGTTTCTTTTTACGCACCCTTTGATCAGCAGATCTTGAGCTGCGTATGACTGATGTGCAGGTGAGTTTAGGATAAGGTAAAGTTAACAGGGGTCAAAATACAGAATATAGCGTCTTGTACTGATGGAAAAACTATTTTGCTACATATCGACTGTGAACTGGCATTATGTACTATCTCATTTTTGAAAACATTACAGGACAAGAAATGTTAGTACAAATTGAATGAAATCGATTTTGGCGTCTAATTTTGATTGAAGTAAAATATGCTTTTTGCAGCGCTGCCGGGTATGAAATAGTTTAAAATGGTATAACCAAGTAAAATCCTCATAAAATCGAGATAGGACATATTGCCAGTTCACAGTCGATATGTTGTATGTTTTTATAAATGAATCATGGTTGATGTGTGAAAATACTTGTTAGGTAATCTATTCATTTTTATGTTGTATATTTTATTATTTATTACTTCACTATGTTATTATTTTTATAACATTATTTTATGTACCAATGTAATATTTACAGTATTTTTATAATGGTAGAATTAGAAAAACACAAAATGACTGCCTCATTGGTCTAGTGGTCGTGCGTGACGTGAAGCGTGACTGCTGAGCGTGAGGTTCTGGCTTCGATTCCCGGGTCGAACAAAGTGTACGGACAAAGTATGGAGTCTGGAACTGTGCCCGGTAGATGGCAATAGGCTCGCCCCCTATTACATAGGATTCTATAAATACAATAGTAAACCTCTACCTACCCCTTCGGGAAAAACAGTCGTGATGCTATGTAGAAACACACAAAAAAGGTAAAAGGTGAATGCACTTCCTTACAGAACTTAAATAAAACCACTCCTATTAAGAAATAAAAGAACGTGAAACCCGATTGATACTGTTATGTCTTCAAACTTTAACGAATAAAACATTCAGAACTTCAAACAAAAGAATAACAGAACTTGTACATTCATTATAAGTTATTATTAGCATTTTAGCTACCCTCAGTGGTTAGACTTTAATGCTCTCTCCGAAGACTTAGGGAACTCACCACGAGCTCTTTGTCTTGAGCTGGTGAAGCAGAATGACGTCGAAAAGTTGTCTAAAACTATCCTCCAGATACTTACAGACTATTAGCTTTGGGGAAATTTTGAGACGCAGTGTTCTGCGGTTTGTTGAAATGTGTTTATATGAAATTTGGGTTGAGGGCGTCGCTATTTGAGGTATTTTACATAATAATATATTTAAAACTAGCCTTTGTCCGTAACTTTATCAGCGTAACCTAAGTGCAATATATAATTCAGCCTATAGCACTAAAGAATAATGTAGCTTTCTACCAGTAAAAGAATTTTTAGAATCGGAGAGTTCCGGAGATTACCGCCTACATACAAACAAATACTTCTTTATAATATTAGTATAGATGATTACGAAACCAAGTTAGCATCATGAAAACTGTTCTACATTTAGTCATTATGAGAAAATAATAATAATTTATTGTAATTAAATTACTTTTGCTATAATAACTGTTGTGAAAATATCCTACTCCTACTAATATTATAAATGTGAAAGTTTGTGAGGATGGATGAATGGATGGATGGATCTTTGTTACTCTTTCACGCCAGAACTTCTGCACGGATCTGGATGAAATTTGGCACAGAGATAGATTATAGTCTGGAATAGCACATAGGCTACCCGGCAAAATGTATGGGTTCGTAACTCACGCGGGCGAAGCCGCGGGCGAAAGCTAGAAATTAATAAGACTAGTTTGAAAAACAACGCCGATATACGTGTACATTTATTTCTATGTGCTATAGCCTATGTGCTATTCTAGACAATAATCTATCTCTGTGCCAAATTTCATCCAGATCCGTTCAGCCGTTCTGGCGTGAAAGGGTAACAAAGATCCATCCATCCATCCATCTTCACAAACTTTCACGTTTATAATATTAGTAGGAAGGATATATTTAATATACATACATATATCCATGCAAGCGAAGCCGCGGCTAACAGCTAGTATTTTAAATAAATATACATCTTAAAAACTGTTACATTAAAATGGACAGAAAAATAAATACTTTTGTTATTAAAGCCAATTCTCTGTTCAAAAAATCTTCAACGACATACAAAATAGAAGTTCAATAAAATAATGTATTTTCTGTTCAAATCCATTACATTATTCCCCTTACAGACACAATACATCTTAGCGATGAAGGCGTCAAACAAAATTGAAAAGGATCTAATGGATCAGTTTTTTCCAAAGCGAGATTAGAAAAACTTTTTCGGGATCAAAATAGGGAAATTCATAATTAATTTGGCACCCCAACTTTGAATGAAAGTCGCTAACAATAGAGTGCATTTTGAAAAGTTTTAGAAAAGTACCAAAATGGTGGAAATGGGACGATTGTTTTTGTTATTTTTTTTTTTTAAACTTTGCCCCACACTATGATTTCTCCTGTATCGTGGGTACAGTTTACAAACATACATGTCACATGCACAAACAACCAGACCCGAAACAACTATCTGTAGATCATACAAATATTTGTTCCGTGCGGGGATCGAACCCGCGACTCGTAGCGCAGAAAGCTAATCACTTAGCCACTGCGTCAATCGTGTCGAATTTATGTTATTATCATGTTATTTATCGGTAATTTAAATTACTGTGACTGATGAAAGTGTACGAAAGAGCCTCAGTGAATAACAATACATTTACTACATGTAATTAAATTAAGTAGCAATATTGAGTTAATAACAAAATCGTACGTTTTTAACATTTAATGTTTTATTTAATTTGTTAATAACGTATATATTTTTAAGCAAATAATGTTGAGCTTAGAATTATTTAATACATTTAAAATTGATCGGACCGTAGGATCGTAGCACGTGGCGTTCCGTAGTTTCTGCCTACCTCCATGGGAAAAAGGCGTGACTTCATGTATGTATGTATTTAAAATTGAGCATGTATTGCAATCAATTATTATTTCCACCTTGAAATAAGTATCACATTTACATAAGCTCAATCGACAGTCGATTCTTTTACCTTTAATATAATTATTTAATACGTAATAACAATCATTGTTTGTATATTTCAATAGTAATCTATTTACTTCAAAGGACGAATAAACAAGCTAATCATTGCGCAAGTACAAACATTACGACACGGCTGGTACATTCCAAATGAAAGAAAATGCCAACTTAGACAAAGTTTGTTCCCTTGGGACGAACATGAATTACGTTCATGTCCAAACAAGGCTTAGCTTAATTAATCTGAAAAGTCCGTTTAGGCACATTGTACACTAGCCAAAAATGTTGCAATTAAAAAAAAACTCATTGGTCAAAAAAAAAACGATCGTTATACTAGAATTTTTAATGTACTATGAACACATAAGCTCAGACCGGGAAGAGCTATTTATTTCTTACAAATATTTGTTCCGTACGGGAATCAAACCCAGGACATGTAGCGTAGGAAGCCAATCGTTTAGTCACGGTGTCACAAAGTTATTTTCTGCTTCATTGTCTATTATCTTATATCATATTATTTTATATTTAAGAGAATATTCTCTTGATATGTGAATGAAAATGAAATAATTATAGAATTATAGAGTGTTTTCAAACTGTTTTTGTTTATTTTAGTATTGGCTACTCTGTTAGAGCTCAAATATTATGTCGACATGATAATATGCATTATAACGCCAGTGTGTACCCCGCCTTACTCCCACACTCTTGCCTTCAGCTAATCTGTTATTCAAACGTTGAATATTTGTTTTCCTTACGGCATCCTACTTACTAATTAATTCTCTTTTATTCATATTTAAGTCACTCATCAGTATCTTGAGTCTTCACTTAATTTAGAATAACAGCTCAATAATAAATACGCTTTTAATACCCGGTAATTAGTGCTTGATATTTTTCAAAGGAAATGTGAAGAAATATTCTATGGTAATGAAGATTTTCTACTAATACATACAATTTCATGGACAATATCATAAATTACTGGAAAAAAGAGAGCATAATATTTTTATTAAAATTCAGTGAGCTTTCCAAAGCTATTAAAATACGAAATTATAGTTACTGTAAAGCTTCAGTCAATTTTCAACCATACCATACACCAACAAAAATGGCCGTAAACAACTCATAAAATATGCTTGTAACGAAAACTACACTCTGTATCTAAAACAAAGAAAATTATCCCCGCATAAAGACATTACACCTGACAAAGCCAACATTTATGTGCTTTCATTTCGTTAATAACTACAGTCAGTCCAACACGTATGTAACGAACATCTCATTACCAGTATTTCGTTCTCATTACCAACCTTACCCGCGTTCCGTTCCGTCCGAAATGGGGGTTAATTTCATTAGTACGGACGCAACGAATCGTGTGATAACTTTAGTGATGCTATGTGTAAGGGTGCCCTTGGGAACGAAATGTTTGTACTGTGACGTTTATACGTTCCGTTGTTTCAATTTTCTGAATGTTTCGGTGAAATTTTGAAATTCGTAAATGGTCTACGTGTAATGTAGATTCTAGCACAATTTGAGTGAAACAGACATTATGGTGGCGAAATGCAAATAAAGACTTCTATATGTATAAATACTTAAGGCTTGAGTTCATCTATAGTAAAAATTACTTTTTTGTTTACCTATATCTTATTAGCCGGTTTGTACTTTTACCAAATTCATTCAGAGCTCGAGTCAGCGATGATTATTAGCATAATGATGATTTTTTAAATAGTGAGCATCATTGCTATTTTGTTTGGTATCCATGTGGATAACATACAAAAAAGCAATGACGGCGTCTGCCTATCAGTTCCAATCTGGCTTCATTAATTCATTATTGAGAAATAAAACTTTTACATTTCCAGTATTTCTTCTTAAGTTATATTTCCCGCGTTAGACTTACCTATTAATTATCCATTCGTCATTACATCTCCTATCAAAATCGATGTTTTATTTTGGTATATCATCATTATTTTAATCTTCAACAAACCATTTTGTCATAACTGATTGATTCATTAGCATCGCCCGCATCATTACCATTCCTGATTGGCAAGTCCTATCCAGAAAATTCGTGCAGCAATTATGGCGAGGTAGTACAGTATAATTATCGTACTGGGAACAAAAGTTTACTACAAAATGGACGGGCAGACGGACAAATTAAAACACCTATAGGTTGCCCTATGCAATCCCCAACAGATTTTGGCACACCTCACTAATTGGCCAGGTCAATCGTGACCACTCGATTCACATTTGGAATTGGTTTTTCCACGTACGTTTTGGATTTTGTATTGATTTCGATTGTTAGATATAATAATAGTTGTTTGATTGGGCATTTCATTTGTTTACACATTACAACGTTAATTTATAACATCGTTAGCGGTCGATCATACTGTAAGTTTCATTATCTTTTCTTCTAAACTGGCACTGGTAATCATATGATAATTTATTTTATATGAATAAGTTACGCCGTATATTTTAAGCCAGTTGTTGAAGATGTTAATTGTTCATATAATTCAGGTTCTACGACAAACAGGCTCACAACAATGATAAAATTTCAAAACTATAGGTGTATAATAACAGCACGGTTGATATAGTCGCAATTGGCTTTCACGTTACGGGTACGAAAAAATAATATAAACGAAGACGAATCAAACATTTCTTTAGATTACCATATTTTTCCTGGTCTGCGTTTGTTCATGTAACCATTACTACTATACGGAAGAACTACTAAAGCGAGGGACCGACTTTAAAAAATCTCAACCCTGTATCCTATTCAAAGTTTAGAAGCAAATTCAGATTTTATATTCTCTAATCAGAACACAACCCGCGCGTTATTGTAATCAGCTAACATTTTTATTTCATTTTCTCATTATCTCCGGTTCCAATACGCAATGAGAATACATTTACCTACAATTTCATTAACTTTTTTATTTCGTACTTCGAATTTAAAGTATCGACACGAAATTGTACAAGTTTCAGAATTCTATCACAAGGAACCGCTTCCCGGTAGTTAAAGTTAAAAATTACCGTTCGGATCACGTTCGGGGCCCTTAATTAAGAAGTTAATGAGATTGGGCTCGACCTCCTTCGCTGTGATCGATTATACACTATATCACTCAGTAATAATGGCCTTAAGATTGCGAGGCTGTTAGTCTGTTCATTTGAAAACAAAAATTATGATGTTTGCGTATTGCAGATATTGCATTAAGAATATTGGTGGCAGATCACAGGTCCGAAGTTAGTCCAAAGTCCCAGTAAACGGTTATTTGCATTTATATTTATACTCATCTGGCCTCCGGACCTACTCCAGGCTACTTACTCTTAATTTCAAAACAATAAAACCTAATAACGACTTACCTTATCCGGATATCAAATCTAAGAACAGTAGTCGTACTTGCGATTAGACTAAGGCAGTTGCCTTTTAGGAAACTAAAGATGTTTGTATTCCTAAAAAATCCTATACGAAGTAGGTACGAGGAGATAGTCGACATAAAATACTTTCGCAACTTTTCCGTTGAGGAGCGGTTACCTCGTTAAAGTGAGGAGTAAATTCAATTAGTTCCATCGAACTTTTAACCGATCATTACTTCGTTAAAAGTAAAAGTTCAAAGCGGCAAAAAGACTCCAGTATGAATAAATAATTATTTATTTTTTGTTGAATGATGGTTCAATCTTAACTAATCTGCGTTAGTGAATGAACAAGTAAAATTAATGTTTAGATAAATTCAACAACAATCAACCAACCTGACTCATTTTCACGGTTGAATCGTGCGTCACTGCCGTCGCGTCGCGACGCACACTTGTACTTCCCTGCTACGCTATACTGCGCTGGCGCAGCGATCCCCTGCCACGTCCTACGTCTCTGCCACGCAGAGGCGCGCGGCTGAAATATCTTCTGAAATCGCGAGATACATGTTGTAAAGTATATGGCCTCCACAGTTTCCAAACTTCATATTAATAGTTTACACTTCGCGATCCCGATTTCATAGCTATTTCAGGAACTTGAACTAAATTATCCTATCAAACTTTTGCTACATAAACTAAACCTAAATAACATGCACTACATCAAACTAGTTTTATTTACTGCACCAAGATCAAAATGGAGCCTTAACTGTAAATTCTGTGTGCGGCCATCCCATTCCGGACTTCACATAATCACGTTCAAAACTGTATAGCGAGCATTAACATGGAACTAAGCCACAAATATGCTTAAGTTTAGGTCGTTATACCTACATGAATATCGAGGACGCATTACCTCGAACGCTAATAGCCAATATCTGCCGCCAAAATTGCCTTCCTAACGATATTTCTGCTGCATGTAATAAAATCCGTAATCCTATTACTGAGTGAAATCGCTTTCGCCCACGTGGACATAATATCGGTCATAATATGAAAAAAATATCGTTTTTAAACGCCAATGCATAGGGACGTTTTATGAATAATTTATTTTTCAACCGATTTACGTTTGTACCGCAACGAATGGACGTTTCATAGTTTTTGTGTACATACCGTAAAATATTATGGTTAGCGTTTTAAAACTACGCAATTATTCCCGTTCGTTAAACCTAGCATGGTTATTGAATAGCGCTTTACAGCTAGGTGAATTTTAAGGGGCAAAAATACACCAACACTTTATCATTCATTCGATTACTATGGTACACCTATAAATGGGCCCGTTTACACAAGGAGCTATGGATAAATGAAGTAGAGCAAGTGAATGAAGACAAACTTCAAGATGGAACTCAAGAACCCTGTTAATCTTTTCCCGGTCTTGTAAACCCTTACTCAACACCTCGCTTTCTACTTCTTCTTAAAATTTATGGTTTGTAAATCATTAATAAAATACTATTCAAATACACATAGATATAGAAGAAACCAACATAACATGCGGCGTACCTACTGTAGTTTCTGCCTACCTATGCGATAAAAAGGCGTAATTATATGTATGTGTAGATTATAATACCAAATTTAAACATCAATGCAAACCGTCACAGTATCGCCAACCGAAGTGTTCTCATTAAAAGCGCTCGCTATCGGGCAATATTGCCCTCTTAACGATGTTGCCACTCAAACAAAGCTTTAATTTTATTAGCCCGTGACCCGCATCGCTTCGTAAGCTACACGCGGGATTGTCAACAGTGTATACGATGATACGGCTCAATGTGACCATACCTTTAGGTTTGTTCGGCGTTTACTGGGTCAGCAGGACTCTATGTAGGTATCAAAACCTTATTTGTGTAACGTTCTCGTGATCCCTATCGTGTGCATTTGTGTACTCAGCGAGAGACAAAGAAGAGATTTAAAAAAAAAAAGAATCCCGTCGTGTTCCTATGTAAGTCTACAACTCAATAGAAACAACTAAGCGAAAGAAGAAATCTTTTTTTTTTTTTCTCAGTATTGTCTATGTACTTTTTACCTTCGAAAACTCGTGTACAGAAACTCGTATTTGCAATACTATATCGGAATACACAGGTTGGAATCCCGCCTTTCCTTTGTAAAATGCAAATAAAAGTGTTCCCGCAATCGATATCGCATCGTTGTTCTGCTTAAAATTCCCCGCTCAATACTTCAAAGAGATCATTATGGAGAATCATTACCATACAGATATGATCTGGCTTTCTGTCCTCTGAGAAAAATGTAAAGCTCTCAATTTCAATATCAAAATCTGTGAGAATATTATTATAATATTTTGCTAAAGATAGCTTGATCAATAAAACATTTTTATGACTTTATTCTTTATTCATTTTTAATATTAGCGAGTTACTTATTTTATTTTCGTAAACATACTGTAACAGCGAGCCAAGATACTCTGCCATAGTAGATAAGTACTATTCTTGGTGCATTGTTTTGCATGAACTTGTATTTATCAGTGGTGGCTGCAGCAGAAGATTGGATCCTATAAGGATATTAGGATAAGCGTTATTGAAAAGCTGGAAGATACCAAAAACTACGACAGACAAAACTAATGATACGGAAACTATATGGATAAAAGATATTTTTAACGAATAAGACCAAAAGAATATCCTCGATTTATCTTATGTGATGCCTTCACGAATGACGAATCATGAGATCGTTTGGCGCACCCTGGACAGTCAGCCTCGATACCACCGTTGCTGACTCGCTAATATTTTCACTACGGAATGAGCGACCTCCATGAGCTCGTGCCTACTCGATAGAAGGAGAAGAAGAAGAATCTTGTGTGATACATGGAAACCTTTAGGTATTAGCTAGTACATGCATAGTCATATATTAAGCGACCCAATCACAGCTCTAACCAGACTCCATAAAATGGTGTATGTATCCACTCAAAGTTTGAGGCAAACAGCCCCGCAGCCGGTCAGGTTTAAAATATGAATATAAATTGAGAAACTTTAGGGTTGCTCAAATCCAGCGCCAACTTTAAAATTATTAACACGACATCGTTACAGATTTACGTGCTATAAATCTGTTTTGCTCTCTACAGAATTGCGAGCAGAATTGTAATGTGCGCGAGTATTTTGTAGGTGTAGTTGTTATTTGAAAAAGCTATCGGAACATACCTTTATCTTGGAATCCTTCGTTATGGTCATCAATTGCCCAACTTTTTGACTCGACGCATGAAGACCGCCTTATCAAGGATGACTTGTGTCCAGATGATGTTTTGATGATCCTTGCGAACAAATTTTCAATTATTTCTGATTTCCAGCAGAAAATCTAGCATATCGCCGTTGAAGTTTTAACACCACGTATGTCAAAAATAGCAACTTTTCAGAAGAGTGAAAATTTGCATAATTTTACATAGACACCATTACAATACCGTTTTATATTCAATTCATTTTACACAGTTTTTATTGGACGATGCTTGTTTCTGATTGGCTGAAACAACTCGTCTTCCGATTCTCTAGGAAATGGCATCAAAACGTCAAAACCACTAAAAAATTACTTATGCGGTGTTAGAACTTCAACGACGATACTATATGTATCTTATTATTTCTGTTGGCAAACATAGAAATTTTACTATTGATACTACATTCAACGAATTCGGAATTACTATTTTACTAGTAACGTTCCTACAAAACAAATTCACTATCCTTCTCTATACGCCACTAAATATTTGTCGCACATTTCAAATAAAAGTTTAGTAGATATCAACTATTCCGATCACGTGTGTTGTGTGGAGTACGAGAGCCACCGACGAGCAGGAGACGGGAATTTATTTGTGTCTCCAATCAGCCCCGCAGACATTTGAAGACAAAGCGCTTTCTAGAATGCACGGAAATACCTAGACTGTTTGTTTTTTTACTCAATAAATACTGGTCGATTTTTTTAACTGTAGTATGTTTTCTTTTCGTGAAAAATAGACTACTCAATGTTTGTAGAAAATAATTGTCATTTTACAGTTAAGTAATATTGTATTCAACCATAAAACTAAAGTTTACTAGACCTAGTTGACTTTCGCTTTTGACAGGTAACAGACAATGTAGATATTGGTCAAATATTAGAAAGCTAAATTCAAAACAAATTTTCCGAGCTTCACAAAATTTCGCTCCCAATAATAGATAAACCAGGTGATTATAGCATAAAAAACAATAGTCATCTATCAAAAGTATCATAACTGGGTCAAATAGCGCACAAAATATTTTTTGCAACCGTTCATACATCATTTTTCTGACGTTCAATTTTCGCTTCCTAATTTCATTTTTTACCTTCGACTGTAGATCACCTTAATTTATTATTGTTATATATTTATTACAAGTAGAGGAGATAAATGGCTATGGTTACCGTACATATTGACGTTGAGGACTTAATATCGCTTGCATCGGGTGGAGTGCAAGGAAAGAACCTCCACTGGACAATTTCAGCACCCAGATTAAATGCTGACTGCCAAATCTTTCCACGGCTGTATAAGCGATTTCTATAGATAGAAAATTTGTGGTGGACAGCTGTGCCTGGAAAGATGGCAGGCAACAACCTGGAAAGACGGCACGGTTCACGCAGTGGTTGACAGATCGACTGCTGCGCTATGTGTTGCGGGTTCGATTCCTGCACGGAACAAATATTTTTATGATCAACAAATAGTTGTTCCGGGTCTGGGAATTGGTGCATATGAAAACATATGTTTGTAAACGCACCCACGATACAGGAATTATTCCTAGTAAGGGGCAATGTTTTTAAAAAAGAAAAATAGTACTGACAATCGGTCTTATCTTCAGGTAGCGATCTCATCATCATCATCATCAGCCAGAAGACGTCCACTGCTGAACGAAGGCCTCCCTCAAGGGGGGGTTTGCCATAATCCCCACGCTTGGCAGGTGGCTTGGGGATCGCAGTGGCTCACCGATTAGTGAGAGGACGCTGCTGCCCGTCCTCTAGTGTCTGGCCGCAGTTTTGAGAGGTACCCGGATTATCGGTAGCGATCTATCTTAGTCTAATTTAGCGTGCGTTTATTTCTGTTGCGGTGGGGGATAATGGAAGTGACTTAGAGATTATATATCTACACTGATATACTTTTAGAGGCGAAGGAGCCACTAGAAACAAATTAAATATTAGAAAAACTAAAATTTTGTTAGCTTGTTAGCTAAAAACACAATTCTACTTGGTTACAGGTTCATAAAATAACAGAACAAGTTTTTACAATAATCAGTATTAAAAAACCTGGTGCATACGAGCCTGCTTGAATTAAACTTGGAGTGATTTGCATTTAGCAGGCTAGCTTAAATAACGGCTCAACGTTTCCGTTGTACGACTGCGGTGAAGTCGTATAACATGGCTTAAGAACTTCTTGCAGGAATATGCAGGTCACAAATGCAATTCCATTCGACATACAAGTTTAGAAATAGCTTCTCGGCTTGAAAGTATTATGTATGCACTCGTATACTTGAGGCACACAACGACAAAAATGGTACATAAAGCAAAAGCCTGAAAATCTAGTTGGAGGACCGAACGGCGATTGTTACTTGTTTTATTTTTTACCGGGTACAACGCAGTCAATTGGTCTGATTGGATCTAACCTAACCTAACATTTGACTTTCTTTAAACAAATGTTTGTATGGCCTGCATAATATTCGGGTATTGTGTGTGTGTGAGATGTCTGTTTATAAATCGTACCCACGATACAGAAGATAAACTAGTGCGGGACAACGTATGTAAAATAAAAATAATTAGATTAAAATGACACTTTCGGTCCTGGTTATTTTGCGCTTAATTTTTGGTGTCAATGAACTGTAAAAAAATGTTGTCTTGACCTGTACCTAAATTCCAAGACTTCTTCGACGTCGACCATGCTATGAATAATAAACTACGTAGGTAAAATCAAGTATTTTCGTATATAACTCATAATTTTCCGCGTGCGTCTCAAAAGAGTCAAACAAATATAAAAAGCCTTTACAAACGTCCGCCTTTATTTAAAAATGAACCGGCACCTTTTAGATGCAACGCCAAAGCTCCACCTGTCCCAATTAAACCGTCATTTTTCAAACGACAACAGAAATAAAATAATCGTTATTACATGAATTATTCACGAATAAGATTACTTGCTTCAACGAAACTCAATTCAAAGTTTAATGCCAATTTAAATGAAAATACTTTGCCTTTATTCTAAGATTTTTCCGCTTTCAACTCACTTCTTTTACTTATCTTATGAAAGAGATTAAACATTGTTCGGATGGCCGGGACGACTGACTGTTAAATTCTTAAAACATTATAAATGTTCTCGGCTTTTTATATAAATGTAATTGTTTTCAAAGAAAAAGTAAGCCTTTTATGTTTTAAAAGCGGTTATTAGCTTTATAATCAACAAAAGTAAATACAAAAATAAAATGTTATCGCTACTAAAATAATATTATGCCTGTCCGTCTGTTTGCATTTTACGGTTTCATGACTAAACGGCTAAACAAATTTTGATGAAAGGCACAAGAGTTATTTGAAACACAGACACAGAATAAAGAGCACTTTTGATGATCGAAAATGATCTAAAGTACCTATTGAAGGTACTCGTAGCTACATAGCTACCGCGCAGATCAGTCGATCTGTGAGATTAAGCAACGCTTGACCAAGTCACTCCTCGGATGAGTGACCATTTTTCACACATCGAGACCCCTCTGTGCCTCGGAAAGTCTGACAACCAGTCTAACCTTACAGAACCAGTGTCTCCCAGTAATTGGGTGGCTGAAATCAAATGGCAGTCACTCCGTCTAAAATACTGATATCCAGCCGTAACCGGTTAGAGTGAAAGCCGACCCTAATGTTGTTGGGAAAAGGCTAGGCAGATGATGATTTGTTCTTATTGTCCCTAGACCAGCAAATAGCAACAGCACATTTCACACACAACTAGAAAGAAAAGGCACCAATATCAACACACTTGTAAACATAGTCTTACAGTCTCTATAAGAGGAAAAGAGAATCAAGATAAATACCAGACGACAATCAAAACAGAGTCGTAACAAAAACTGGCTCGTTCTCACAACCTAAAGCCAATCTAATATTTTTATAACCGGCCGAGATGTTATCTTTTAATAATACGTCTGGAGGGACCTAAAATGACTTGGCTGGTTTATTGACGTGCATTATTCTGTACTTGGGATGTTTTTACTGAAATTAAAGTGGATGAGTTTCCATTGTTTTCAAAGGTTGGTTAGAAAGTATAGCGTATTTGATTGATATATGTATGTATTGATAGCGTATTAATTAAGAAATTTCGTATCGTTATTATTACTGTTCTCGGCGGCACGGTTGGCGCAATGGTTCAGCGACTGAACGTTGCGCTACGTGTCGCGGGTTCAATTCGTGCACGAAGCAAATATTTGTATGATCAACAGATAGTTGTTTCGGGTCTGGTTGTGTGTGTATGTGACATGTATGTTTGTAAACTGTACCCACGATACAGGAGAAATCCTAGTGAGGGGAAAAGTTTTTTTTTTTTTTACTGTTTCAAATATTTTTGTTACTTGCAGTCCGCTTGCTTGCTTGTTGCGATTGAGTACTGTTGGCTAGTTTGTTGTTACCTGAAATAGTAAATTAGATTCTATCCAATTTCTGAAGACTAGAAAAACTTTAATTGTTCAAAATATTCTACCTTTACCAATTGCTCACCTCCAAAATAGACTACTAACCAATTAAATATGCTTGTTAAAATTTGCTTCTTACTTTCTCTTCATTAAATACCATGGGATATGGGACAAGCCTATTATTTATTATTAGACTACTACTGAGAATTTCAAATAACTAATGGGACTAGTCGACCTGGGAATCGATTTCAAAACCTGATAGTCGCACGAGATTACTATGTAGATCAATTACGTAGCTCAGGTGCAATTAAAAACATGCAAGTACAAACTAACATGTTCTTAATTACACAGTTAATCCCACTTTATATCTAACGTTCTTTCCACACACTTTCCTTACCTTACCCATTATTTCCGACATCTAATCTATCTCTCAACAACTTAGCTGGACCAACAAACGTTACCTGTAACACAAAACAACACAACACAACATGGACAATTATTTATTATCAGCTTTGGCCGGCATTAGCAGGTTTTACCGTTTTTCCCCATTTTCCCGCAACCGTGACGGATGCCCATAGCAATTAGTGTCCGGAAATTACAGAAGAAAACATGGGCAATCCATCACCTGAAAAAATAAAGCTCAGAAATCTGCGTTGGCCACACAGCTTCACAAAACGTCATTCAAGCAACCATGACGGGGCTTATTTCAAACTTTATAAGCGAAAGACGTTATTTTGTTCTACGAGTAAAGGGGATTTGGGAGTCGTTTATCATTTCTTTTAATATCGGTGTTTATGAAATTATTATAGTTTTCTGGAAAGATAAGATTTGCTCATTGAAATCTGCAAATGACCGAACAACCCCGTGACTTCTCTTAAGTTACGTCATTAACTTCGAAGAATCTATGTCAAGTAAAGTATGGTATTCTGCTATAGACTGCCTCATTGGTATAGCAGTCGCACGCGTGACTGCAGAACGTGAATTCTAGGTTTGATTCCCGGGTCGAGTAGAGTGTCATTGGATTTTTTAGGTATAAAAATTTTCAGTAGCAGGACGAAGTTTGGAACTGTGCCCGGTTGATGGTAATAAGCTGGCCCCTTATTACACAGGTCTTACTAACAGCATGAGCACTTAGTGTTAAATTACAACGCGTGCTTAGTTATTGATCAAAGCATACAACAAGAAACTGCAGTATTTCTATACATATACGTACACCCTGACAGACTTCTTCAAAAACCTCAATGACTTAACACAAACAAACCCATTTGGCACCAGAAAAACCTGCCAATCTTCTCTATATAATGGGTCTTGGACGTATCGGCAGAAACGTCGACGGCTCCGGAAATCACGTGTAAAATCTCCATTAAGAACACCTCCGCTTGGCGATTGATCTGGGATGAGCAGCGATCCATTGGACACGGGCCATAGCCGGAACTCGTGACCCGAATACCGGATAACCCGAAATGTTTTGACTGGGGGACAAGGGAGGAGCGGAGCCTTAATCCTTGCTTTAGGCAAGGATAACGCTGGATGGAAAAAAATACCTATGTGTGTATTTTATTTAGTTTTTGTAGCCGTGCTTTTGAAATAAAAGATCGATTAGATACAAGTATTTTGTGATAGCTCTCAGAACTAATATTTTTGGAGAAGCTGGTCGCTGAAACGAGATATATTTTAGCGGGCAGACTTCCATGGGTACTGCTGCTAATTATAATTAGGAAATCTCTTTGAATCTAGTATACAAAGATTTTTTTTTTTGCAACGTCAAGTCTTCTACAAGTTTTCAGGAAAATTAGATATAAGAGGTGGCAAGGTTTAAAAAAAATAGTTAACCCACTGCAGCCCCTGGATGAGTAGTGGTTACGTTAAGATCTTGCCTTTTAACCGTTAGTTATTCCATTATTGTAGGTAGTCTAATTATACTTGTATAATATTTCTACCATTTAGATAAGAGAGTGCAGCCTCATTGTAACCAACATTTTTATAATATATTTCATACCAAGGACCACTAAATCTTGCGTCATAATACCCTAACTTGCACCACACGCCCACCCATCATTGCAAGGCTTCTTCATAAGGTTGACGACGGGTAATTTTTTGAATGATGTCCCAATTTTGCTGTTTACTTTTTATCTTTATGTTGCTCTGTTTTTACACGCAATAAAGTCAATTTTACGAGTATTTTTAGAAGTCGTGTACTTGGTGCTTATAAAGAACCGACTGATGTGCCTACTGACTGCCGCATTAGTCTAGTTGTGTCAAGCGCGGCTGCTGAGCGTGAGTTTCAATTCCCGGGTCGGGCAGTGTTATTGGATTTTTCTGTATAGAAATTCTCGGCAGTAGCACGGAGTCTAGAACTGTACCCTGGGGCTCGCCCCCTATAAAATGGGACTCAATAACAGCATCGGTGACACGTGAATATTAAATAGTACACCTCTGCGTAAACCTTCAGGGAATACAGGCGTGATGTTATGTATCTATGTATGTATGATATGCCTACTTTAAAAGGAAAATGACAATAATTACTATTGCATTGAATTATATTTAGGTACTTAATATTCATTCAAGAAAAACGCATCCTACATTTCAGTAAGGTGTATATGCAAAACAAGAAATTTCTTTAAGAACATTTTAAAATGAACAGCTAGAATATAGCATTTTAATTAAGCACTTTCCAACACTTCTCATCAAAATGGATTCACCTGTTGATGAGTTATAAAGCCGAAGATAAACACAACACGAACATACTCCTCGAACATTCCCCTATGAAAATCCTCTCTCAAAATTTTCATTAACTTGCATTCTGATACGAATATGGGTGGAACTTTAAGAAAATTCAAGGATATAATTAAACAATCTTCACTAATCACAGACAATTTCGGTCGTGATATTTTAGGCCTATATTACATCTTACTGATAAAGTGTACGATACAACAAACTCATAAAATATAATTTAGATAAAAAAATATCTCTAGTTCAGATACTTGTGAAACAAAAGTTAGGTATTCTAACAGATAATTAGGGAATAATTAATCAGCTAATTTATCAGTAAGTGGTAAAAATGGCCCTGAGTAAATCAATCCTTATGTTGGATACACATAAAAAAGAAGATCGACTGCTGCGCTAAGTGTCGCGGGTTCGATTCCCGCTCGGAACAAATATTTGTATGATCCACAGTTAGTTGAATCGGGTCTGGGTCTTTGTGTATGTGAATATATGTGTTTGTAAACGCAACCACGATAGAGGAATTATTGAATTATTGCAAGAGCGGGGCAAAGATTTTTAAAAAAACAGAACGGTTGATGGGAAAAGAAGTTACTCCGCGTAAAATCAAAGTTATTGCTTATTCGCGACGCTTGGCACGCACGACTGGCGATCGACAGAGAAAAGAGGTGTAGACGGCACGTTTTAGTTTTAAAGATAAAGCTCCTGGCCAATCGTAAATCTACTAGCCGTCGGAAACACTAACAAACATGGCGATACATTAATTATGAGTAAATTTCATACATCATACAGCACTAAGGGTAATTATTTTTTACTTACATGCTCAATGTTCGTCTGGTAAAATGACTCGCTGAATAATCTCGTTCAAACTAATACGTGCTTCCCAATATCACTCACTATATACTCAGCGAACTGGTCTATTTATCTAACCTAACTTTAAAAAAAAAGTGTCAATGTTACTAAGTACCCGCATTTTTGTTTCAGAAATTATTATTTTAGTTAGGCAAGGATCATCATTGACATACAGCCAATAAATGTTTAATAGACGTTGTGTAAATTGTTACTGTGACTGTGTAGCGTTTAGAGTAAACGTAGCTCAGGTTTCGAGGACATAAGTATATTATCATAAAAAATTGGCTAACTATAGAGAAGCAAATAGCCATGTTGCATTTTGTTTTAATTCGAAATCGTTCGTATGTCAATATAAGTCGCGTTTTTTTTTTTTTTTTCATAATATCTAAATAATTATATTATTTTCGAAACATAAATACGATCTAAGATTAAAACAATATTTCACAGCAATAACGAAACGTATGAACGCTTTCGGAAATGTTTATCTCTAGAGAAACAAATTGACTGCTTCATGAACCGTGAACAGCTGATCCCCTCAAGAAAAATCTTCACTCAATTGGAACATGCGATAGCTGTGATATATTTTCATTAACACATGATATTGAAATATAAACAAATAAAAACCTTTGAAGGGGTGTGATATGCCGTTCGATTTGCTGGGGTTTGATTTAGGACAAATCATCCTAACTTCCTAACTTAATATTATAAATGCGAAAGTAAGTTTGTTTGTTTGTTTGTGACCTTTTCACGCCTACACCACGGAATCGATCATCATATAATTTTAAATATACGTTGTCAGAGATACAGAAAAGGACATAGGGTACCTTTCATCCAGAAAAAATACTATTCCCGAGGGAAAGAACAATAACTTTCGACAGTCACAATTGCTTTAGGACGCTAGATGGCGCTACGTGTGACCCAAAAAAATGCACGGGTTTGTAGTCAATGCGGGCGAAGCAGCGGGTGGAAGCTAGTTATTAATATAAAGATAGGAGCACGAGTTTTCAATGATAAGAAGAATAAACTGCCAAATAATCCGCCGAAAACTGTATCGTACTTCAGAATACAATTTTTTCTTCGAGTTTGAATAACCATAAACGCGTGCTTAATGCTTGTCACCTGAAAATAACCCAGTAGTGTTGACGACCTGCGCATAACACAAGAGTGTCGTTTTTTTTTGTGACCTTGTTCACCTTTGTTTCAGTCTCAAAACGAGACCTTCAATATCATTTTAAACTTCCAAAAATGTCTGTGTAAATCGTGAAAATTATGTCAACGTCAGAACTTTGTATTAGCAAGTAGGTAATCCATTTGAAACAGCCCCAAACTTTGCGGGCTAACCTCGGAGCAATTTTAATGATTAATGTATTAAAGCGACAATACGAATCCTCGGCGGTTATCTAACCCGGACAAAGAAAGGGCACGTCTATTCATATATCATATGCAGACTTGACCCTTCCTTCACCGCAAATTGAGGAAATAATTTCACTAGAAATGTCGCTAATATAATTAGTAAATAGTTGTAAAAAATGTTAAACTATAGTTTCATGACAAATCTACGGCTGCCAGACATCTGTCAAATATCAAGCATTTCCGATATTTCATTATACGGTAGATGACTAATAATAATCAACTGAGTTACTTTTTATGAACCGTCAAAAATGACATTTCGTTCTAAAAATTTTAGGAATACAAAAGCGTGGCGTCATAGTTTTTCATTACCATTTACATATTTATAGTGTAATTTTGATAAATTAAAAATTGAAAACACCAAAGATAAGCACGAGATTAATCATTAAGTTTTACTGAGTTTTTAGACGGAAAACTATTTACCAAACAAAATTTCATAATTTATTTTTGATGCAGTCATCTAGCCTATTGTGATAAAACTGTATAATACATTGTGTATACATTATATTTAGATGACTATAAAATAATATTAATTGTATCATGGCCTTTTAACGTAATGACGTTGTTCGCACTAACCATAGATGCGCTGCGATTTATTCTAGGCTACCCACTATTTTCTTCATATTTTTATAATTACATTCTTTTTACTGTACCGTTGTTTTTTAAACAGTTTACGTTCGATCCTCGTCAAGAGTGCATTCGCGCGCGTGGTTGTCACATAGACCTCCTCACCCTGGATTCCATGCCTTCTGCATGATCCTACAGTTCTTTCGTTTTTGCATAGTGTGTGGTTGACTATCGTCGTCGTCGGTTATGATGGTCACCTCTGATTCTGATCACCTTAGAGCCACGTCCGTCACGTGGTTCTACCGCTTGCAGTGCTAGTTCCTTGTGTGTGTATAATCAAGAGCAACCCGCTTACAGATCCTCTGTTGTGTTATCAAAGTGCTAGTGCCGTTCGTGGGTGTTTGTGTATAATAAATAGCCTACAGGGGTCTTTATAATGTTGGTGAAGTTCTAGTACCCAGTGAGTTTGGGTTTATGTGTGTGTGTGTGGTGTGAATCAAGGGGAAAGAGCGCTGCTAAGACTGCTGGCTCGAGCACGAAGAAACAGGAGGTGAGTCCTAGCATAGTTTTTCTAAATATGTATCTGCCTTCCTTTTACTTGGTGTCAATACTTACTCACGGTTGACGGCACGGTTGGCGCAATCGATGAGAGATCGACTGCTACGCTACGTGTCGCGGGTTTGATTTCTGCACGGAACAAATATTTGTATGATCTACAAATAGTTGTTTCGGGTCTGATTCTTTGTGTATGTGAATACACACCGTGTCTCGGAAAGGACTTAAAGCCATTAGTCCTGCGCCTGATCTCACTCCGGTCGTGTCGGATTGCCGTCCTATCGGACTATGAGAGCGAAGGAATAGAGAATGATCTGTGATTGCGCACACACTTGTGCTCTATAATATATTCTACGTAGTTGACTAATCTCCGGTGAGATTAGCCGCCGTGACCGAAATTCAGTCAGGAAGACATTATTACTTACCCACGGCTATACACTTATATGATCTTACACTGTAACTATTTTTCTATTGTAGGAGTAGGGACTTCACGGACATAGTTAGAATGCCCAAAAGAACAAAACCGTTCGTTAGTGAATAAATGAACTGTAATACAATTGTTACCTATAGGTAAAAACACATGAAAAAATCGTCTTCGCCTTATATCTATCCTATCAAACACAGTCTTAGTGTAGTATAACGCCTGTATTCCCCGAAGGGTGTGTGTCCATTTTAGACTCATATTCTACCGATACTGTTATTGAGTATCGTGTAATAAGACTATTGCCATCTATCGGACACAAATTGAAACTGCGACCTGCTACTGAAAAATATTCTAACAAAAAAAAAACAATAACAATGCCAAACCCAGAGATGCCAAAAAGGCAGACGAAAAAAAAACAGTTTGATGATTTCAGTTATATACAAGTTTAGATACGATTGTAATGAAATAATTTCCTAATGATTTACTTGAGAATGAGGAAATATTACTTATTTCTTAGCCTCACAACTTCGCCAGAAATGTTTAAAATGAAACGTCAAAAAGTTGAAATTACGAGTATATCCAGAGACTTTATTTCTTTGTAATTGAAGAGTTACCTTTCTGTCTCTCACTTCCAAAACTTGTATTGAAATGTCCGTAACATTCTACCAATGTTTTATTCTTATTTGGCGTTCTAAGGTTTTCAGTATACGACCATTTATCTCTATTGGGTATGCGAATTAAATGAAATACGCAGTATAAAGTTATATTATTTCTGTGAATATAGTTGCGTCATACTCATTGAAGGATCTTGTCATTGCAGTTACTATCAATTAACCATAAAATATTTTCAATACAATACAAAGTCACCATATTATACATCAGAAAATTTTGGTATGTATTATAAATGTATAAATTGACTATGTTCTCCCTTCTCGACACTATCTTCCATTCATCTATTAATTTATTGAGTTCCAAGAAGTTTAAAAGGAGGCTTTCGAGGAAATATGGTGGGAAAATATGAATAAAGCTAAACCATTTACAATATTATTGATACAATTCTTTTCTTTTGTTCAATTTATAGACAATCCATATTTTTTTAAGAAGCGTATTATTCAAATTCTGTAGCAAATAAAATAGAACACCATATATATTTTAACTCGTTACTGTCAAAATAAAACGGTTGCGACACTTTTTAAAAATATCTCAATATCTCTAACTTTCGATATTTATTCCACTGAAGAAATGGTCTGGAACGAAGGTAGTGCTAAAGTTTTGAACAAAGGTAAAGAGTTCGACGCCTCCGGACATAGGATAAACAATGTGCAACACAATTCTACCGCAAGAAGGAGTTTATTTTGAACTGGAACTGTTATTATATAAACAAGAGTATTGTTGGAACAGCTGAGACTCGGTTATGCGACATCAGGTTTGGCCCTTAGGGACTGAGTGAGGAGGTAGTTTGTGTCCATGACTATTTTCACATAAAAGTTTTTCATTAAACATATTTTTTAAGTCTCGCTCATAGGCCTAATGGTCGCAAGCGCGCGACTGCTGATCGTGGTGTTTTGATTCGATCACCGGGTCCCGCATCATTAGAAAAAACTCAGTACTAGGTCGGAATTCGGAATTTTCTGCGGTAGATGGAAATAGGCTCAACCCTTATTAAAATGGACTTAATTATGGCATTAGCTAATGTGGGTAGAGAAATATCCAAAAATATAGATACTTTCTCACAATACATTTAAATACAATATTATACGAATTGAATCAAAGCAAACGGCGAACATAGTTTAATACTTCAATTTTATATAACCACGTGTTTATTTCTTCATGGAATCAACAAAATATTCAAACTTTACCTCTTTACAAATAACTCCATCATGCAAATGCAATCTCATTCTCATTCCACATTTGAATTTCTAGAATTTCCTAATAAACGCGTTTCTACATCAAAATATCCATTTGTAGTGTTAGTCTAAACAAGCCGCTGTGTTGTGGTCAGCGTCGAGTCCATTTGCCCGCGGCCAAATTCTGTGAGGCACATAGAGTAGTGAGTAAATGAAATGATCAAACCTTTGCTTAGGCGATGGTCTTATCCCTTGTTTTCGATAGTCTGAATGAAAGATAAGCACTTTGCTACTATAGATGGCCTCCAATTTTTTTTTTGGATTCTCTGTACTTGTCATATCAAACGTTGAGTTTGAAGAGTGTAAAGTTGGATCAACACCCGGGTTGGATTTGAATGACAGATCATAAGATATTATGGTTGGTTCTAGCCCAATGTTTCTGCGAAGGGACCCGTGACATCATTGTATATGTAAATTAGAACCGTATGTAATAGACGCCAATCTAAACCGTCAATCACTCAATTACAGTGACAGCACCCTTTTGATGTCCACTGCTGGACATAGACCTCGTCTGTCAGTTTGAATCATCAACAAAAAAGCAATACAAAGGAAAAAAAAGCGTATAAGTCGGTACTCCATTTACTATCTCCTCCGTGGTTATGAACGAACTCTAATGCTCCGCTTTGTGCGAAATTAACGAAACGGGTGAATGTTAATGTTACGCCAGTTCTGTTTTAGTGGTACGATTTAAGAGGTATTTCCTATGTAACGGTTTGTTGCAGTAGTAGAAAACTATTTTTACTTTGAGTGTTATGGCGGGTTTTAAGTTGGGAATGAGAGGTATGTACTATATGAGTTTTAGTACGTCGGTTTTAGTTAGTATTTCCATTTTACTGCGCATTTACAAACCCCGTATCGCAATTGCGCGTATATAGGTACCGTTGTTTTAGAATACTTGCGGTGAAATAATGTTATCCATTTCAAATAATTGCCGTGCTAATGATTTTTTATGAGATAATTCAGCCGCAAAATATTAAATGGGAGTCGAACAAAATAGTTAACAAAAAGCAAATATTTTAACAAATACATTCAGATGCTGAAATATATCATGTTACATATATTTTATCAAAATACTCATTTTTATTTTATATTGTATATAGGTTTATCTATAGATTGTAGTTACCGAAAATAAAGACATAATTATAAAAAGATATTTTATATTACATTAAATAATCACTCATCTACATATTTAATCTCATTGGCTATTAAAATACAATAAAAATAAAAAATAACTGCATCAATGCGCTTAATTTAAACACAACGAAAACCTTTTTCGATGATGAAATTAACCTTAACAGAGGAGAGTTGAACGGGTTGAAAATTTAACCCTAAAATAAGAATATACAGAAAGCGTACTTTGAACAAAAAATAAAATCATCGTAGGCTGCTATTATCAGTCGTAGGGAATATTGATATAAACGTCACGATTGGTGTATGATTTAGGGTTTCTAGTACATTATTAGTTCGTATTATACTGCTAGTGGTTGAACGCTTGCCTTCCAAGTAAGAGGGTCCGAGTTCAAACCTAGCCCGTACCTCTGACTTTTCCGAATCATATGCTTATCAGAATTTGATTATCATTTGCATTAACGGTGAAGGATAACATCGTGAGGAAATCTGCACACCTGAGAGGGCTCCATAAAATTCTTAATGGTGTATCTAGTTCGCCAACCCGCACCAGGCCAACATGGTGGACTAAGACCTTACCCTTCTCAATCTGAGAAGAGGCCCTTACCCAGCAGTGCCACAGTATCGGGCTGAATTTATTATTATACTGCTGGTTGTTCCCCTGATATAATCTTATCTTTGATCGAATCAGTGTAGGCTACTTATGAAAATAGTTCATACCGTATTGAAAAGATAAGCCAGTTAGCAATCGCGTTACGATTATGTCGACGACTGCCTCATTGGTATAGTGTTTGCAAGTGCGACTGCTGAGATGAAGTTCTGGATTCGTTTCCCGGGCCGGGCAAAGAGTTATTGGGGTTTTTCGGTCTGGAAATTCTCAATAGCAGCATGGAGTCTAGAACTATGCCCGGTAGATGGCAAAAGGTTCGCCTCCTATTACACGGGACTCAATAAAGGTAATTTAATAAAAAAATCATTTCTTTCTGGGTACAGGATGTTTTCTAATGATGGATGTAATGAATTAATGTTAATGTAAATAACGGCATCGGCGAAAGTTGGGTGTATTTAATACACCTCGGCCTAACCCTTCGGGGAATACAGGCGTGGTGCTGATGCTGTATCGAGGCCGACTGGCCAGGGTGTCATCGATCTCAAATTTCGTTACTAGTGAAGGCTCTGTCCCTAGAAGACATAATAAAAAAAATAGTAAGGTGCTTACGACACTAATAAAAAGTGAAGGGATTTCTTGTCTTGAAAGAAAGAAAATACGTTTATTTGGCCCAAACTAAATAATTCAGGAATAAATGCACTATGCAGAAATACATACCGCGGTACAGCTGCAATGGAACAGTCTTGAAACACGGAACTTGCAGGTTGCAGGCCTTTTAACGATATATTTGTTCACGGCCAACGGCTATGTACTTTAAAAGCTTGTCGTATTGAATTTGTATGAGTCGAACTTCTGTTCGTATTTATGGTGTGGTTAAAAACGCCTGAAGCGCAGTATATGTCAATACATTTTACTCGGCAAAGCACATCAAAAGGTTTATTTTACAGTGCCCTGTTTTTTGTGCCTGTAATTGAATGGCCAAGTTTACGATCGACCGAAAATATTTACCGTGGAAACTAAAGTAAATAGTTCGGGATGTGCTGTTGCTGTTTTTTGAACAAATATTAAAGTAAATAGAATCCGCCATATTTTGTTTGTTAACTTTTTCGCTGTCTATGTATTTATTATTTATGTTTGTTGTTTCAGCGTCTGTTTTCAATATTTGCTGTATAACTTAACTTGTAGGGATGCTTTTAGGTAATAGTAGAAACTTCTCATTTGCTTTAGAAACTGCACTAGTGCTACGGCGTAGCTGACGTCATCGCTACGTGTGCTACGTAATCGTAACAGATAGTAAAACTACGCGTCAATTTGTTACTTTTGATTTTTTCGTAGAATATATTTTGTTTATCGCCGATTCATAATAAAAGAGCGTATAAATTCTTCTGTTATAAGATTATGAGTTATTTTTAGTGAATAAATAATATCATGAAAACTTAAACTGGATATTGTATATATAAATAAATTAGGAACTTATAAGTTTTATTTTTATTTATTTTCAACAAAAAATACACACTATATCTATATACTTATTTCAAGATTGACGACACGATTGGCGCAGTGGCTAAGCGGTTAGCTTTCTGCGCTTAATGTCGCGAAAGAAATATTTGTATGATCTACAGATAATTGTTTCGGGTCTGGGTGTTTGTGTATGTGAATATATGTGTTTGTATACGCACCCACGATACAGGAATTATTCCTAGAGTTTTTTTTTTAATTATACATTATCTTACCACATTATACATACACAATATAATTTTTACTTAACATCATCTGCCTAAGCTTTTTCCAACTACATTGGGGTCAGACTCCAATTTATCCAGTAGCGGCTGAATGTCAGTACATTACACAAAGCGACTGCTATTTTTCGCCACTCAAGTACTGTGAGAGTGACTCACGATAATCTTAGTTTAGACATTTCGTATGATCCAACACGATTACGACATAATTAAATGAAAAAGAATACTATGATAAAGTTTTTACGATACATGAACATTTAGATACATGAAATTATCAAAAAAGGACATTTTAATCAAGGACTACAACTAATCCAAAATTTCATTAGAACTGCAACGTACAAATTCAATGTCTGTGTTTAATTTACACAGACAAACCTCATTACAGACAGCGACTCGTTCACAAACTTTCTTAATCTGTTTCCATTCTTAGTTTTCTCATAAACGTGAGTAACTACATACTACATGTATGTGTGTTAGTAACAATATGTAAATCGTAACTTTTTGAAATGACTAACAGTAACATGTGTATATTGTTTTACACGGCATGTGTATATTGTTTTACATGTGAAATCCGCCTTGCAAAGCCGTTTAACAGGAACTTCTATATGGATAAACGCCCGTTTTCATTTTAATGATCTGTTATATTGTGTGTGAACTTGGCCTTATTTAGGATAACATACCAGAATGCCTGCAGTGCACTAAGGGTTAGACAGATGTGAACTATTACGTACATTTCATCGATTATTGAGTTCCATGTAACTGAAGAGCCTCAGCTGTCACTTAAGATGTATGTACAGAAAAAATCCTGAACCCAGGATCTCAAGCTCAATAGTCGTGTTTGAAACCACTAGACTTATGCTGCAGTCCGCATTTATAAAACTGATATAAGTAACATAGTACTTGTGAAGATTTAAGCACTTGTGAAACTGTTTTAGCGATGAAAGCCACTAATTAACTAGGAAGCTGCAGGTAGTTAATTACGTTGAAATTTAAAAAGCCTTCACACTAATCTCTCGAACAAACATTTAAATAATCTAGAAATACCAACGCAAATCTGTTTTCAAACTTCCGTTGCGACATCACCTCCGCGTAATGGGTCCGAGGCGAGTGTTTAAAGAAACATTAGCCACGGATAAGTTTGGTCATTAGACATTTCACCAGTTGCCAGACAAGTCGTAATAAGAATCGCTTTTTTGTTTATGTTTTTCTGTTATGAAACGGCCTCCCGTTTATGTGTGGTCGTTGATTATTTATGCTTTATGAGGCCCTTTTAGGTAAAAGAGGATTTATGTTGTTTTTTTTTTTTGTTAACTTTGATATTGTTTTGCTTTAGTACCAACATGTGTTTGTCGTTAAAAAAACGACAATCCATCTTGGCCACGTAGGAAAATAATTATGAATCTATAGTTTGTTGCTATTAGTATACTTGCATAATGGATGCATAATCAATATACCAGATGTAGGTATCATTAATTATAATAAATATAACTAAAAGCATATGCTTTCACACTTCTTGGCATTCCCTGTTCTCTACTCGTCATGATTCCGTGCTCTATCCGACCAGTTTTTAAGAAACGAATATAAAAAAAACATACTTAAAAATAATTGACTTGATACTTTAAATTAAAACAACATTTACAAGCATACCTCAAAGAAAATACTAGTATGGCAGTCGAAATAAAAAAACGTGTTAGCTGACACAAACAAACCTCGGAGTTTCCGGAGAACATTAAAAAGTTTTGAATACTTTTTGCTTCATCACAGTAATGTTTTAAGTTTAGTTCTTTTAAGCCTCTTGGGTGTAATTTAGGCTTCTCGCTGTTTTTAAAGCACGAACCATATTTTCTGTAACGAGGATAAAACAAACGTGCCTCATATTATTATCTTTGTTCATTTGTTTCTTTTTATTTATATATGCAACCTAGACAATACGCAGTTATAAAATACCACAAAATCTTGTATTTAAATACCTTTGGTTATGATATTTATTCCTAAAAAACCTTGCCAATTATTCAAATCCCTAAATAATCATTATTAACAGTGGCAAAATCCATTCACTTATGAAAAATAACATCGATATTTTAATTCAATCAAAACGCGAATTGGATTCGAAATTGGAATTCTAAACCATTTCCCGATCAATCAACCGTCTATTACCTGTCAGGGTTGTCATCGAACGCTTTATGATAGTATAATGACAGAGTGCCAACCATAATGGCGTTTCATTAAGGTAACAAATGTTAATGGATTCCTTTTGTGCTGGCTGTATGAAGTGATTTTGTTGCTAGCCAGGCTTTTAATTCTATTTTTAAAGTGCGTAATTTTTCACCAAATTAACTCGTTCGTATTTTCCAGTGTTAGATTTTTTTTTATATTCGATTGAAAATATTTTATTTTTTAATTTTTTATAATTAACAGTCAAGCGATTATAGTAGCAACTACTTAGCTACTTAGCCTACTGCAAGGGACAAGTAATAGACACCAATAATACAGATATTAATATTATTAGTAAAACAGTAGAAAGTTACATTTATTCTGCCTTCATCTATATCCTGAACTAACTACAAAAAAAGATTCTTCTCATCACTGACTATTAATCGAACTCTTCTAATTAGAAGCCAGTTGGTCTCCAGCCATATTTTTTCTGCGGCGTCAATACATCAATCGTTCGGACAGCTAATTTTGCCAAACAATAACTTCTCACCTTTTCCTCTTGTTCGGAGATCTTTCATTGTTATACAGACAAAGGAGATAGCGTTTGATATAATAAAATATAATCACACCTCTGGGTTTTACCGATGGATGGTTCATTCATAAAATTGTAATCGCTCTCAAGAAGGTTTACGTTGGATCCTCACAAAGGAGACCGGTAAAATATATTTTTAATATTCGACCTCTATTTCCATATTTTACCTTGCATATTTTATTATAAAAACCACAAAAAAATGGAGCCAGTATTTATACACCAGTCCCTTTATGAAATAGGAATAAAAAAAATATGAATATTTCTAACTTCAAATGCACTAGTATTAAATAGGTATAAATTACAGCATTTGTCAACAAGCTTTAAATGTACCTATGTTATGTAATGTAACTGTCAAAAAATTATAATTTGCTTTCACACCTAAAATATAGCAATTTCTGGTAACTAAATATAGCACAACACAGCACAGTTGACGCAGTGGTTGATCAATCGTCTGTCGCGCTACGTGTCGCGGGTTCGACTATCGCACGAAACAAATACTTCAAATTGTTCCAGTTGCAACATTCACATGTGGAACACACACATGTGAATATTTGTGTTTATAAACGCTACCGCGACACAGGAATTATACCTAGAGCAATGCTAAAGAAAATAGCTGGATGAAAACATCCGTCACTTGGCCAGCAAACAGCTAAAAGCTTAGCTACTTTGTGAAGTTTTCACAAATTCCTCGCGTTTTGTAAGAAAGAATGCTTAAAATGTCGGCTCAGCATTTCTCAGAAAACCGTGACCTCATTTCAAAAAGTTTTCCCTTCAAGTAAGATTGATGTTTGTAGAAAAATTACTTTTTGTAAAAAAACGAATGAAACTTTGGACTTAGCGGGTTTTACGGCAATGGGTAGGTATGCTTACTTTTTTATTCAAAGTTTTTGTTTTACAATACACTCCCCTCGAAATATTCTGAATTCAAATCTTTTCTTTGCGGCCAGATCCGTAAGAAATTACTTCTACTAAATTGCAGAAAACCCGTTACATTTAATTAATAAAGCAATGGCAACTAAAATCGCAAACGTTATTATATTTAAAAAGATCTCAACAAATAAATATGGACAACAATTAAAAAAAAAAGATTCTCCCAAGCCATGCAGCTTATAGGCAAGATATCCCAAAAAGTAACAAGTATATAAACAAAACACGACCAAATCGGTACCAACACCAGCTTCTTTCATTTCCAGAAGATCACGTACACCGGTAGGGCAGCACGGGGGTAATTCGATGATATTAGGCGACAGATGTTTCTTGGTATATTTTTCAATCTCACCCCGCCCGGGGCGATTTATGCCTCGCCACTTTATAAATGACGTGCGTGGCCGAAATGAGATATAGAACTACAGTCTCGATATTGGCACCGAATATTTCATGGAACATATAAAAAGGAATTGAATTTTATATTTTACTTAGGTGGTAAAATGGAACAAAGAAAACTAAACGATATAAAACAATTACTAAGTGTTTTTCATCATTTAGTTTTCCCCGCTTAGCTTATTAAGACCATAGTTGAACTAAAAGTTTTCATACAAAATGCGTTAACGTTTTACCCCACTAAACATAAGCTGTTATTTTTCATATGTTATAGACACAAGTAAAAACTAGGTCGTCACGTTTTTGTATTTTTTTAAAATATTGTTTATAGATTGAGAAATAATAATTAACCATCAAAATGCGTTTTTAAACTAAAAATCTTCCTTCTACTTATCTCGTAATAATTACAAAATTTTGAAAAAAACAAAACATTTTAACCTAATTTATAATCTGACTAAAATGACCTAGTTTATAATCTAACTAAAATAAAATGAATTCGTTAAGATATCGATGTAAGAAACGTAAACGCCTAAACACCTATTTTGCGCGCATTTCAAGGAAATTTTGTCAGAAGCCGGCCACTAAACGATACTCTTAAATGAGTATATGTCCCATTAAATCATCTTAACACTTCTACACCTTTCATTTGATTTCAAGAAGTAAATATTTGTATTTCTACGGCTCATCCCTAGAAGGCCTAGCATGAATATTTTGATATATAGAAACAGCCGTATCGTTAATGTTAGTCAATTTTAAATCGAAAATACAACTGTCGTATAAAATACAGAAAGGTCGCCTTGTAGCTAAAATTATGTCGTTTATGTAGCAGTTTTTTAAGATGCTAGAAAGAACCTTATGTAACCACAGAATAAGGACTATAATTTCTACATCATTTCCCATTCTCCCGATCAAAACTCATTAACATTCAACCAGTATCACGTAAACCTATTTAAAAAAGAAAAACGTAACACGATCGAAGTATTCTCTGATACAATCACAAAGCTTCGTGCAAACCCTTTGTACGTCGGATTGATAGCCGAAGATAGGGCGATCACAAAGCGACGGAGAATGGAAGCGATCTCGGCTAGGACAACGATCTATCAATTTGTTTAATTGGATTCTTTTCTTTGTTATTTCTTTTCTCTTCTGTTTTCAAAGCGAGCTATTGAGATTTAATGTTATTCCTTTTTATCGTTTGTTCGTTTGCGTCTTCTGTTTGAACGTAATCTGAGGAAACAAGGATAATTTGTTTAAAGGATTGTTTGCATATGTGATACAATATAGATGAGGCATAAAGTTTTGACTGATTTGATTATATTTTTGGGCTTGCATAAAAACAAATACCCATCGAATATATATATCCGTGTAGGGTATCTTGTAGGCTATAGGTTTATAGACGTTCTTGCTTAGGTATACATAAGCATTTTGACGGCACGTTTGGCGCAGGGGTTGAGAGATCGCATGCTGCGCGGGTTTGATTCCCGCACGGAACAAATATTATTATGATCTACAGATAGTTGTTTCGGGTCTAAGTCTGTGTATGTAAATACACACCGTGCCTCGGAAAGCCCGTAAAGCCACTGTTCCTGTGCCTGATGTCTCTCCGGTCGTGTCGGATTGCCGTCCCATCGGACTCTGAGAGTGAAGGAATAGAGAAAGCACCTGTGTTTGCGCACACACTTGAGCTCTATAATATCTCCTGCATAGTTGGCTAATCTCCGGTGAGATTAGTGGCTGTGACCGAAATTCGGTCAGGAGGACATTACCTAAACATGTAATGTATACTAGATGTATACTTATTATATCGAATATTGATTGTATTTTGTTTCGAATGATCCAGAAAAACTGATATAAAAATGAACCACATTTCCTACCGGTAACCAATCATTTTTCTTTTTGCCACCACACAAAAACTCGTCTAAATTAGGCTCGCATCCCCTTTGCGCCCATTGAAACAGTCAGCAAAAAAATATCGCCGTCATACATCGAAATACTGGCTGGCAACCGGCTGAACTGAAGCGTGACTGAAAAATGTGTAACACCTTGCAATGTTTCCGAACGGTTATCTTGCAGCCGTGTCAGTACGACGGCATTTGTTAAAAATACTGAGAGAGGAAAACTTCAACGATCGGATACGCGCATGAATTTTTATTTTGTGGGACGTAATGAGGCGCTTTTGTTTTGAATGAATGGTTTAGAATTAACTCTCCAACCCCAATCGATGATTTTAGTTTATTGCACCAAGAGCTGCTTGTAATGTGGCATAATAACTTACACCCGTTGCTCAATGTAAACAAAAAGGTAATAAAGTGGCAAATAGACATTAGTAACTGAGATGACACATCCTTCGTCTGAATTCTTACAAAATATGTACATATATACTGAAAATGAAATGTTCTGTCTGCCTGAAAGTGTTCCCACAAACGCAAAATACTTTGTGGTATTATAGTTTCTATTATCTCCTTAAACTAAATATGCTTTTACCAAAATTGGATCTACCAATAGTCCAAGATGGTACACACTCTGACCTTTTGGGAAGTAAGTACTTACCTTTCTGTATTTTTATCCGACATTTTTGTTTTTACGTAAAGAATATTACTTGCCCTTTGTCTTACGTAAAGGATTATGTAAACAACGTTCTTAACATAAGCATATAATTCTCTTACTGTAGAGAAAACATTAAACAAAGCTCAGTAAAATCCACCGTCCACGTCAAGGGTTATTTTTAGCAAGAAGCCACTAACATGTTGTAACAAGTTGCCGGCGGCGTAACGTGGCGGGAAAACTTGAAGGCTTTTCGAGTTAATTAACCATACAACTTTCTGAACGAGATAAAACCTCGCTATGTGCCGACTGACTGGAATACAAACATTTCGTGTTGGAACTCCGAACTGCGAACGAAACAAGTTGTTCATGTAATTTGCTAATTTGATAGTTCCCCGCCGACATTAAGCTCTGATAAAGTTAGTCATTGATCTTTTTCTTGCCTTAATTAAATCAGCTATGCGATATCGTTAGAAGGATCTAAATATTGAGACTATATGGAGGTACTTCGGTAAACAGAACCCTAAAACTTATCCAGTTCAATCCCCGAGCTGATTTGAAAATCGAACATGTAAACGTCGCTTCTTCAAGCGCCAAATTCGCCAGTCTTCGTCGGAAATTCAGTTTGCAAGTGATAACTTCTATACGAGCGATCCTAAAACTCCTGACCCCTTGTTAGAGCTTACGTTCACAATCATATCGATCTTCAGAAAAGGGGAAAAGAAAATATATCGTAAGTAAAATAAAAATATCACAGAAATCAGCTCGACAATTCTAGAACTCGTTATTTCAGCGAAAACTACTATGTCTTCTCCGCCACCAGCGTTCCTTAACGACCACCGCCATCTAGTAATTTTCCCCGGAAGCAACGATTAAATGTTCGTTCCGGGACACTTGGCTACGTTAAAATTTATACGATGACATATTAAAGGTAGTGTAAAGGTACTGCCATCAGCAATCTTTCACAGACCACATATCCCAAGCTTAATTGCACTGAACAATTTATTGCATAGCTGAAACAAGCCGGTTTTGTAATTACGCACGCAGCAGCCCTAGCTCTGACAGGACAATTAACAGTTACCAAAAATGACTACATTTGGCCGTGAATTTCTGATTAACCCGATATGTTTCCGTGTTTTTATTATTATGGTGGGATGTAGGGAGTCGGTTGTTTGATCAAAAATGAAACACTAAATAACATACAATTTGTGAGTTTTATACCCTAGAGTTTTCAAGCATTTTTCTAGTATTTTTGTACTTCTACAGGTTTTGGTTTACGATTTATATACTCAGACACATTTAAAAAAGTATTTATAATAAATTAAACAAATATTACCTATGGATTAAAAAGTGAAAGAGATCGTCTTCTGCACTCTGGGCTTTTATCTTCGATACAACCATTGCTGATTAGCCAATCTTCCAATTACAGCATAACCGATTCCCATGCGAAAGCTCATACTGACACAACAGAAGTAGAATCATTCATCATAAATGTTTGAAACTGTCATTAAAGTAAATCTATATACATACAATAATGCTACAAAGTTATTACTAATCGCCTTATGAGATAGAGAGCCAAGAATTAAATTTATAAAACCGATGAGAAACTTAAAATTGTTAGCAGGTATTATCAAGTCCCAAAATGATTTCAGCATAATTGTATTTAACGTTAAAATGGTCGGAATAACCAAGGTTATGAGCGCTGCCTGTGACATAGCACGCCCTGACTTGACAATCACATGGCTCGTTGAACCGGTCGTAATTAAATCTACGGCGATGGAGGCGTAGCTTAAATAAACATTTTGCAAACTATACGAATAACGAAATGTTTAATGTAATGTTTCAATAATATTTTCATAATATTCATGTCCAGTACTGGTTAAGTACCAAGGGAATAATGTCAATTAATTTATCAATATTTTTACTGTTTGAATATATTTAAGGTGGGTATAACAAAGCAATGCAATGTGAAGTAATTATTGTTATGTTATGTAAAAAGCAACATTATATTCATATAATAGGATTTATTTTATCATGTATTGCGTGTCTTTATTACAATACTAACGAGAAGAAGTATGAAAAAAAAAAACAGAAACCTTATGCTTCTAAAAGAGGAAAGCTTTCATTGTTAGCACCGCTTATCCTCTTGATATGGAACCTTTGCTTTGTGGTCTTATATCTTAGATGGTTACTTTTCTATATTTTTCTGTCTCGTCTCTGATCAGGATCTGTCTCGATGTGGCCTTTTAGGCTCCCAGATTCCATTTCATAATGAAGAAATAATAATAGTGAAAATAAATTAAACTCAAAACAAAAATCGGTGAAAGAAAACATCGTGAGGAAGTCTGCACACCTGAGAGGGTTTCATAAAGTTCTTGATGGTGTGTGAAGTTCACCAACCCACACCGGGCCAGCAATATGGACTAACTAACTCTTATTATTTTTTTTTATTTTTTTCTATGTTTTTTTATACTTGATTTATTTTCTAGTTAGTATCGAGTCTAGTAGGGAAATAATTAAAATACTAAGGTCGTGACGGTCCGTGACGTCACACGTATTAGTTTTAGATTTTATTTTAATTTTTAGTATTTTTCGTTTTTATTTAGTTCAGGCCCCAACTGAAAATCAGCGCTGCAGCTATCCAGCAGCAGCATCATGCTGAGTTAGGGACCTATTTTTGATCCGTACCTTCGTTAGTTTGTATGTTTTTTGTGTAAAGAAAGAAAGAAGAAAAGAAAGAAAATAAATTATTTTTGATTATTTTCTGTCTTTTTTCTTTCTTTCTTTCTTCTCGTTCTGAGAAGAGGTCTTTGCTCAGCAGTAAGACAGTAATGGACTGGATAGATTTTTTATTACGTCTAATTACGTCACTCGACGAGTTAAATCGATAACGCTTTAAAAACGATAAATCTCATCTGATCATAGACACAGTACTACAGCATATCCCTACAACCTGTATCCCGGTAATAAATAAACGTCCACAGTTATTTATTATTCCCGCTCATTAATTACTTAATTGGTTAATTGATGCGTAATGCAGTCCCAGTATGGTATTATTTACTCTATATTAATTGTGTATAAACATTTGCATTCATAATCAATTGACAGTTTGTTTACTTTATACATTGCTTTTGTTACGTACTTTGTCCAAAAAAAATTGTTTATCTATAGATACATATCTATATGTCTTCTTTATCCCGTGGTTAGGGTTTACTCGGTCCGCTGCCAAGATTTCATTTCAGGAATTCGTTAACTATAGTGTAAATTAGCAATTGCTGAGTAATTTCATAATCCATGCCAAGTAACCTCAGTGCCTTTCACCAGAAAGTATTTATCATATCATAGCATCACGCCTGTATTCCGCACCGAGCTAGGCAAAGCTGTAGATACGACTGTACCCAGTGTACATTTCGCCGATGCCATTAGAGTCTCATGAGACCTGTGTAACCACAATTATACAAATGAATCATTTGAATTTGCAGTAGATGGAAATAGGCTCGTATTGCCATCTTTCGGGCAATATTCTAAACTATAGTCTGCCTAAGAATTTCCATAGAGAAAAACCGATAATACTTCTCTCCACAAGGGAATCAAACTCAGGACCTCAACTCAACCCATACCTCCGAAGTCGCGCTTGCGATCACCTGAAAAATAAAGCAAATTAAAAATAAAAATTTTGGGGAAAAAACGTTTAACCCGAAACTTTGGGTTGTCCGAACTACACCTACATATATATGGAAAATAATCTTGAATAATGGAATGATGTTTCTCACATGAACCTTGAACAACCTGCATGAACGCTTCACATTTCTATCTATAAACGGTTTAAAACATACATTCTCGCCACAAAATCGTTTATAAGCTTTAATACAGTAATAAAATAAATCGTTGGAACGCTGGGCCCACAGGACGCCAGAACAAAATGTCAATTTTAATTTCATATAGCAACCACCAACAATATATTTACGACAAAAAGCTGTAGCAGCTAATTGGTTAAAAAGTTACCGTGGATATTAAAAAAGATAAATCAGTATGGAATAAAAGTATTAATTGAAAATATTTGGAATTAATATGAGGAAAGTTTGTGATTTACGATAGAACCTTTTTTTAAACATAAAAATGTTTATCACCTTGAGTCAATGTTTACTAAAAACATTTATTAAAATCATGTCCAAAATTAAATGTGTTTTCAGTCCACTTGAACATTATTTAAGCTTAGTTTGAGGGTTAAACGTAAGTAACACAGCTAGTAATAATACAATTAAAATGAAAAGGAACCTTCCAATAATCTCCTACTAGGCATGGCTCTCTTTTCAGAATGAGAAGCGTTGGGCCTTAATCCACCTCGTTGTCGTGGTGAGAGTTGGTATACAGCGTACACAAACAAGAACCTTAAGAAGTGCTCTCAAGTGTGCAGGTTTCTACACAATGTTTTCTTTCATCGTTATCGCAAGTAATAATCAAATTCTGATCCGCCCATGAGTACGACGAAACGGTAAAAGTGTGGTCCCGTTTCGAACTTAGGGCATCCTGCATGGAAGCCAAGCGTTCAACATCTAGGCTCTTACTGCTAAGTTATATCATAAGATTCTAAATAAATTAAAAATAACCCTTAGAACCAAATCCACATAATTATCCATAATTCAAAATACACGCATCCGCCTCAACATCGCTCCTGTAATTAATTTAATTACTCAAAAACACGATATTAATAAATTCTTCAAAATTCATAATAAGGAGCTGGATATAATTATCTGTAATAAGTTCATACATTCTTGTGTTGCAAACTTTTAATCTGGCTTATAAGGCCCCTCGACTTAATCAACGCGAAGCTGCGAAGGCGGGGAACCTTCTTTGAGGTACCTGTCACTCTTCTTAAGTCTCTCTGACAAGAGTACAACGGCTACGCCTTATTGTACCCAAGTTAGAGACGAAATATTATATAAAAGATACAGAGTAGTATAAATAATGTTAAATTTTTATAGATTTAATTTCCAGAATATAGAGTAATATTGTTCGAAACGGCTCGAATGTAAGACGAAAATAGATGAAGGCATAAAAGTGTATTCCCTTCAAAATTTTCACAATATCGTTAGATGGTGAGGAAATTTCGACTTCTGATAAGGCTCCATAGGGTCCTTAATGGTGTGTGTGGTCTACTAACCCGTGCTAGCCCAGCGTGGTGAATTAAGACCGAATTCTTTTCATTCTAAGAGATTCAATTCTACGCCTAGCCTTGGTACGGTATATGACTGAATTGAATTTTCCATTTGTCGAAGATTATGGTGATATATCTCTTACAGGTTAATTAATACCAAGTTTGATATTCAGTTTTTAATACCATTTACCCTATAAACTTATATTACAACAACATTACACCTAATAATGTCAATCAAGGAATAATTCTCCAAGAAGCGTCAGCTAAAACGCTAATTAACTAATCATGTGTACCAGCTGTAACATTTCCACAGCTAATCCTCGTCATTTGACAAGTCTATTAATACCTGTCATTTGTTATCGGCCTACCAAGCTTTCGTCGACTGCAATGAGTTGTGAATAATTTAAATAACTCTTTCGTGACCGATTGACAACTTCTCCTCGCATTTTAAGTGATCTTGCGTGTGAGTTTAGAAGAACTGATTATTTGAATCGTTTTCATTCTTTGATTTTGGATTACATTAACATTTTTAGTATATTTTTAGGTTTTTTTTTTTTCTGCACTAGCTTTTGCCCGCGACTACGAAGTCGCGTGTAGAATTTATAATTCAATATTTTCTTGCGGTATAATGGAGCCTCTATTTTAAGTTAGACCTCTAGCAATACATCAGTGAAAACTGCATTTAATTCCATGCAGTAGTTTTTGCGTGGTGCGTGTACAAACATACAAACAGACAGACAACATTTCTATAAAAAAACTTTTGTTTTGGCTTCTGTTGCTCTAATAAAGACCCCATATTAGTTTTTCTCCATCTTTAATGTACAGACATCGACCTGTTATAATTTTATTATATGTTATAGATATCTAGCGTCCCAAACAGTGACAATATTTTTACAATATATTAACAGGATTGTTTTTCTATATATTTTGACGTTTAGAAAGGTCAAAACACTGGTGAAATGAAATGAAATGAAATGAAATTATTTATTTTGCAATTAGGATTTTTCAATCACTTTTACACGTCTTTTTTAAACTAGATGGCGTCGGCATTTCCTATGACTATCCCTGAGAAGAAACGCCGAAACAAACTCAGGGGTCAAAGTCTATTTTAAAGTCCAGACAGATTGTAATGATGTAAAGGTTTATGTGAGACAAATATAGGGTGGAATAGCCTTTTGAAGAAAGTGCCATAACTATTTGAGCTAACCTGTCGCAACAGAGTGCAAGCATGCATCAGTTATCGTGAGAATTAATGAAATGAAGAGCGCTCAGCCTAGATCTCACTCTCATTTACAATGTATAGCGGTTATATATAAGAAATCATTTCAATTTATACGACATTACAATATCAAAATAATGAAGTAAATAATATAATAATTAATGGCAAAAATTGTATATAAAAAAAGGAAAGGCTAAAGAGCGATTCAATCCCAAGCGTTTTTGTCATCTAAATAGTCCGAAATTTTATAGTATTTTTTAGGTATTTGCTTATCTGAGTTATACTTATGACCAATCCCATTTTTTTCCTGTATCGTGGGTGCGTTTACAAACACATATAATCACATACACAAAATCCCAGACCCAGAAACAACTATCTGTAGATCATAAAAATATTTGTTTCGTGCGGGAATCGAACCCGCGACACGTAGCGCAGCAGTCGATCTCTCAACGACTGCGCCAACCGTGCCGTCTAATTACACAAAAAAACAAACTATTAACACAAAAAAATTACTCGGTTTGAATAAAGTACTAATATACTACAGTCTAAATAAAAATAATGCAATATTACCATTTATTTTACACAATTTTTTATGGCTTTACCACTAAGGCCTTGCTAACACTATTCTTGTTATCTATTACAAATTCCCAACAGCACTTCATACCAGCCCCCCAAAAAATCCATCAGCCCACGGCACATATGTTCCGTCTCCAGATAATGTCTAGCGATGATAGCGTTGCATTATTGCCAGGGGACGCCGCTTAACGACGGAGGAAACTCATTAAATACGCGACAATTTATGGCCTGCCAGGGGACTGATGTTCTTGCGTACCGTTTACCTAGCCAACCCTTTTGGTTTCTTCAAACAAAACCTTTGGTACTGACTTAATTTGTGTTCTGGTGTAAATTAAGTGTTTTTTTTATATTTTTGTAGACCACCGGTGACATGTCTGTGTGCAATTTTGAAACCTCTGGCTAAACCTTGGGGGAATACATACATGTTTTTGTTAGTATCGAATATTCCGTTTTTTATGTCCTTAGATATTGTTTTGAGAGAGATATAACCCTATACGTGTAGAAACAGACGTCTTTCTGTTTATATCTAATAACTACAAAATAAGAAAAATATTTTAAAACTGATAACGGTAAAGATACAAATTTTAAGTGCAATCTTATTTGTACCTAAAATTTGTTTGTCTGTTTTAACAGATACTCAGATAATATAAAGTTACGATGAATATATTTCTAATTTACTCGTATGTTTTTTACAATTGTCAAGCACAATTCTTATAAACTCGAAAATATTACCCAAACGACACTGGAACGAATTAATTACCGACCAATAATTTTTCAAGCATCTGAGTAACATTTTAAAGTTAAATCTTTATAAACCGTTGCTGTCTGTGAAGTTTAACAAAAATCGAATTAATTCCGAAATCCACTTTGAATTTGAATTGCGTAACTTGAAACTTTAAAATTGCCATTGTGTACCTAAATTGAACTTTCCGTTTGCCCCCGTTCAAGTTTCCAATGATAACATTAACATTTGAACCTTCGCGATTGAACTGTGTACTGTTGAACTCAGTTACAGTTAACGGTGAAATCTGGTAGAATCAAGTAGATAGGTATTATCTGAGACCGTTGTGACCATAAATGATGATCAGACTGTTGCAAAGAATTGATAAATACTCGTAGTTCAGCCATTTGAAAATTCAAATGATGTCCATTTATTTTTTTATGTTGACTATACTGTGGTGTACCAGGAATTAAACTGCAATTAAAATCTTAAACTCTTTATTGATCGTAACGAGCGAACCCGACCAAAATCTCAAATACAATTAAATTAATCAAGGTCCATCACTGAATCATGTCAAATTATGACATCCTTTCCAATACTTGTTCTTTTCATCGTTCACCAGTATTCATACCGTATCCTGTTGTGTTAAACCTCTACAGTACATATCGTTATTGTTACTTACAACAAGAAATTGCTTCTTTGTTAGCATTCATCAAAGTCAAAGTCAAAGTTTTTTATTTCAAGTAGGAATTGTCAGGCACTTTTAAAAATTCGAGTCTCTAGGCGCACGGTTCCAAAGGGGCTACAAACTCTATGGATACTCTTTACAAAAACAAAAAGTTAATTTACAATTACAATCTTAAATTAACATGCATTATATAAGAAAAATACAAACTTAATAGAACGCTACTTACATAATCAAGCAATACAATATAAGATAAACAAGTGTTTTGAATATAAAATAAAAACGGCATACACAGATTAAAGCGGACAAAACAGAAAAAAAAAATACAAAAAAAAGAATACAAAATATTGAAACATCAAAAATGTCCAGACATGTGAAGCGAATCTAATGTAAAATAGAACTAGTAGATATAATGGATAACCAGGGAAGCCACATGTGCAGAAGATAGTTACCGCCACGCGTATCTATCGTCAACATAATCTTTGATCCTATAATATGCTTGTCAATTGTTTAATGGTTCTATGAAAAAGTATAATAAATCCAACCCCTTTACAGAGCTTAAGTACAGATTGTTTTCTACAAAAATAAGGAAATAATGTCGAAAGGTTTACCCGATATATTCAGAATAACAATACCTACAATTATAAAACAAGGAAAATGAAAAACAAAATAAAAACGAACAAAATGACAATAACCAAAGGAAAGCCCCTAAATATCATGTAACAAAACAACATAACATTCAGTTGTTTATCCAAATTATTACAAGAAAATTATAACAAAATTCCCCTTTTTCTTAAATAAAAACCAAAAGAAATGAGTTCGTTATTTACATCAATGATCGGAGAGCGAAAGATAAAATCTTTTATCTGGTCCTGAATGGGATGTTTGTGCCGTGATCTCAAAGAAAAAATTTACCTAATTACTGCGGTATCCACCTCGGGGCGTTTTGGCGAACGAACTCTTAAAGAAAACGATGCAAACAATTCCTCAAGAAATATTAACGATTTGCGGATGATTTAAAAATTAAACGTCCCGGTTGGTCTAACAACTTTTAATTATACCTCAATGTTTTCTTAATTAATATTTAATGAAGTAACAAGCTCTTTGGACTGATTGTCTTCTTAAGATTTCACGTTAATTACGTCTTGATTTTATTAATGAGATCTTAAGACTTAGTAAATATTAATAGTATCAAGCTCTTTATTCAAGTAGAATGGCAGTATTATGGTCTATGTAAACTTCAGGGATCTTTTCTATGATGTAAAGTAAAAAAGTAAAAACGTTACATATATTATAAAACGGCATAGTTGGCGCAATGATTGAGAGATCGACTGCTGCGTGACGGGTCGCGGGATCAATTCCTGAACAAATATTTGTATGATCTAGATAGTTGTTCGGAACGATCTGTAGAACTTACAAATCGTTCCGTGATGAAATCAAACCTGCAACCATCGAAAACTGTCGCTACCTATAATCTACTCTTATTCAGAGAACCCTCAACGCCATTAACCTTATATCCTCTGATAAATATAATCTCCCTAGTATCCTTTATACAATTGACTCTGGCTAAGGCAGATAGTAGCTTCATAAAGGTCAGAGGTTCAAAGAAGCTAGGTTCGAGATAATCAGCCTTAAATACGGGCTCTATTCAGTGTAACAGATTTTATGATAATTACCACCCCTAGTTTCTAGGTGATTAAACGTTTTGATAAGGCTTAATAGATGGTGAGGTAATTCATATTTGAATCTGTTTTGGTATTTGTATGGGTCAATATTTTTATGGTCTTATTAAATGACGACGGTGGAATTAGTTGCTCTGTTGATATGGACATCAGTTTTGACCAGGATTTGAGAATTGGATAGGATCAGCTTTGATTGAAACTATTGTAATTATTTATAAGAGTAGTACAAGTTTTACTCTTGTATATTATCTAACATTTGATTATTTTCCACGTAAAAACAAACATACCTACTTTTATTCCTCTTTTCATTTACTACTATGTCACATTTGAAACACAGATTCCATTTAATAAAAATACTACATACATCTTCAAACATTTTCCTTGGGGATCCCTTTCTCAAACTGAAATATGCCATTTTAGTTTTAGAAACTCGTTAACGTTAAACAACCCGTAAAGTTGGCATAATCCCTTTAACTTGCCCTCACTATGATTTCAATTAAACGTATCATCCAAACAGCCATAATGTATGACGTAGGAGACACGTTCAAAAGTTAAATTGCTCTAATTTGCGCCGTGCACCTTATTGCACCCCCTTTCAAAGCCACTGAGTTGCGATTTATTCTAGTGGTGGGCGGTGCTTTGTCGATAATTTCTCAGATATATCGATAGGTTTCATAGAATTTTGTGTAGGGGATTGGTGGTGCGATGTAATTATGACATGTTGTAAGAATACTTTTGCCATAATTAATTTAGATTTTATCGTGTCAGGGGTTGTTTAATTTTCAGGCTCATTACGTACCTTAGGAACTAATAGACCCTTTTCTAGGACAACACCGCCACCTACCGGGTTCAACCTTAGGCAAGAACCACAAATGTGACCCCACCTACACCTACGTACAAAAAAAATCAAAATCGATCAAGCCGTTTAGGAGGAAAATAATTACGAACACAAGCACACCGGAATTTTAGATAACATAATTTTATATTTTGAAAAATCTGACATTCTATTGCCGTTTATATCTTATCAAAAAACATCCCAAGAAATCAGTTTGGTGTGAAAATTTATAATACGACGAACTTATTTTTACGCGCAGACAAGAAACGGAAACCATCCCAATGGAATTATATAATGGTTCGAGATAAACCGTCCATTTGACCTTTTGAAGTCCAAAAAGGAGGTCAGCCGATACTTTGAATGTAAATATTTTAATATTTTTCTGTATACAAAATGTAATTAAGCACGTATTTGCGTAATTAATTACTTGCTTTCTTGATTAATTAACCAATTTGTTTAATATAATTTTGAATAGTTTATGCATTGCCATTCAATGTGGCAATGCTGCCAATCTTCTAGGCACAATAAAAGTTGTCAATTTTGGTTAAATATACTTTGACGCCTAATTATAATTTTTTTTATCAAAGTAATACTTAAGCATAGTAGTCAAATACCTAAATAAAGTAGAGAGAGGCTGTGATGAATAAATTAAATATAAATTTGATTGGTCTCAGTATTTTTCAAAGTATTCTGTCAGAGCCTCTGTCGGAAGCAGCCATTTTAATTTATAAAATAGTTAATAGCTTAGAATAAGTATGTACATGTATAGGTTACAATGGGGCTGGCATGGTCTTATGTGATTACTAGCCCCCAAATAAATTCAGATAAAAAATTTTTTAAATAAAATTAAATAAAATTCCATAGTACAAACCTATTCCTTCAATAGTGTAAGAGACCATAAAGTTCAGCTTTAAAAAAAAATCCTCATCGACATAACTGATCTTTGTTTCATCACATTTAACCGATGCGTCCGCATTTTTTCATCCCCCTCTATTTACGATTTTATTTGCTCCGTTTTGCTTATGAAAGCGCATCTCCTTTGAACTTGGCTGAATTATTTAATCGTCTAATAGAATTACTGTACTCGAACACAGCCCCTCTAGCTATGTACATATACCTCACTGCCCCTTAATTGGCTTGCTATGAAAATATTTATCATTGGCTTTTTGGTGTTCTATAGATTTTCTTTTGAAAAGTGCAATACCTTATGAATCTTGTTAAGTTGGACTTTCATTGAATTGCAACTGAATCGTGATGAGGTTGGTGAAGAACCAATTACGTGATCAATTTATCTTTGATTCTATGAAAGGATATTTGAGACCAGAGTTCGTAAAGAGTGGTTCAAGTCTCAAAGATTTTATATCGAAAGTGTGTTTGATGAAAACACTGATAGTTAAAAATATTAAATACTAATAATCGCATACATTTTATAACCTAATTAATTATTATCAAGTCGAGTTGAGGCCACGAACACATGTTTTAAGTACCTACTCCAATTGAAAATATCTATCTATAATTAAAATCGATTACATTCAGCTATTCCCATCAATACGATGCCCTCACAAATATGCATAATTATTACTAAATGGCCCATTTATCCAATCTGGTGGATAGTTCCACGGCCCCATTCAGGCATTTAATCAACGCGCATCGCATTCAACAGATTTTCTGCCAGTTATCATTCATTATGGCCGCTAAATGGATGCCTGATTAGTGCGCCACATATAATCAGGTAAAGCATACCGTTGTACATATGCTTTCAAATAAATAGCATATTAACATTGACAGTCCAATTCGGCCAGGTATTTGATTATAGAGATGAGCTCTTGTTGGACTAGATTCGAGTCCAATAAACAATCGAGCCTTATTTCCCGAATAGTCATATTATGTTGATGAAGATTAGTCATCACTTAAAGATACTAATAAGTTAGTATTCACTTACACTGAGCATTAACCGTTGTTCGCGACTTTGCTTCAGTGGGATCGTATTTACACATGTCTGGAACTATTCCCTATTCCCTTTTACACCCAGGAGTAGATTTTTCTAAAATACTAAGTCACTTCTTTCTTATATTTCTATTAAAACCCAAAAACTAATATTTATAGACTCAACTAAAATAATTGCAGAATTTCATTCAAACTTTCATCCCCTATCTAATCCCTTTGAGAGTGGAATTTACAAAAATCCCTTCTAAATGGGTGCCTACTTTGTAAAAGAAACAAAAAATTCAAGTATTAAACACGAACGTTTTATGCTGTGCTTTCAGTCAGAACAAGTCTTTAATACGAGAACAGCATTCGGGTAAATCAATCATAGGGAAGTATGTTCCATTGAAATAATTCACGAGATTTTCATACTGTCTACAGTATTGTAACTATTAAAACTATTTGAGTAAAACGCCCGAGTACACAGTAGCTTATAAGCTAGTACGTGCGGAAGTCTGTAGCCATACAGTTTAGACTGGTAACTAATCATATAAAACGGACTTCAAACTGCAAGTGTATGCAAATAACAAATTCTATACAGATTACCAAAAACCATAGCGCGTCGCTACTATAGCGCGTCGCTATAATAGCGCTTTATGTAATATGAAATCCAAAATAATACCCTATATGGCTAATTATTTTTAATGTCTGCCATCAATGGTCCTATAAAGTCGTCTAGGTGGTCCTAACAGTCTATTGAGACATTTAACGTTGACGCGCCCACTAATTGGGGGCCGACAGGGGAGGTGAAGGGACAAATTGCCTGTTTTAGGGTGACAATAAATTGATACCGGCCGAGGAAAATTACCATACAACCCGGAACGTATTTCACAATTGCTTTAATTACCGATGCCCGATGGTGGCAAGTGGTGAGAATGGGTGCGTTCACCCTAGAAGGTGATGTTTTCTTAACAATTGTTGGTGTAGCCCGCGCCACCCGCAGAACTGGTGTTTAAGTGTCTGTCAGAATTTGTAGGGTGCAAGGAATTTAATTGTAGGTTATGAGTCTATATTTACTTTTGTTGTGGTTGTTGAAGGGAATTACACCCTTGCATTTCTTTATATCCTACTAGCGACCTGCCCCGGCTTTGCACAAATAGCAGAGCATATACTCCAAATTTTTTTATTCTAAAAGGATATATTTTAATAAGGATATTATATGTATAACTTTACTGGTTTACGCGGCGCACGCCAGTAAAGCTCCCAGTCGGCATGATTTTTCCGACATCTTCAGCAACCATCGCTAAAATTCAGACAATTTCCAAAAAAGAAATATTGAATTATATACCTAAACCTTCCATGTGAATCACTCCGTCCATTGGTGAAAACCGTATAAAAATTCACTCAGTAGTTTTTTAGTTTAGCGCGTTCAGACAGACAGACGCGGCGGAGGGACTTGATTTTATAATATGTAGTAATACTGAAAGCTGTCTAAAGCATTATACCTATCAACGTGCAATTATCGCACATTAATATCATGTAGATAACGACAAACAAATAAAAAATACAATATTTAATAAACAATATTTTTGCTTTCAGCAAGGATTCATGCAGGAAATCCTTTTATGAACTTTTAACAGCCTATCTAGATGAGTTGAAAATCTACATAAAGAAATAGTTCAAAGATATTTTGCCATAAGAAATGAGTGTTTATGTTGAGAAAGCCAGACGGAATCAGACTGATGTCGAATTGGGAACCCTCTACAATACGGACAAAAACCTTGGCCATACGATTGCTAATGAGTTCGAGACCAGTTTTTTATTCGACAAATCGGACATTGGAAAATGTCTGGGAATACAATACGATAGAAAGATATGGATATCTATATAAAGCTATAGTTAGGTAGAGAACAAATACAATGGTATTGCGCAATCACAATAGGACTCAACAAATAGGATTATCGAAGTTAACCAAGAACCTTGAGTCCATTTGCAACAAAATTTCAATATCAACGATACCAAAATACAAGTTAATAATAATTTAAAAACAAATGCTATGTTTTTAAATTAAGAACAAAAACACCAGCCCCTCCAAAGTCCACTTTTCAATAGCACACAACTGATGAACCCCACACACACACATGTCCATTTCAAAAAACATAATTGAATGGTCTTCAACGAACATGAAAACCTAAACACACCGGTTACGATCTGCGAGGGTAGCTACCCCGAGGTTATTTTGGCCGACTATAAATTAATTTCGGCACAGGCACTGCAGTTAAGCCTCCCATACATTTTAATTGCTTCCATTATCGGCTATTCTGCAAAATGGCGACCTGATGACAATGGGACCCGCCCCATGACAGTGTTTTGATATAAGGCTGTATTAGGATTAATTTTTGAGTGCACAAATTAGAATGCAGTAATTTTGAACATAATTAGAATTTTTTGAATGATATTGGTATTAGAAAACTTTTATAATAATGTCCTCCTGACCGATTTCGGTCACGGCGGCCAATCTCACCGGAGATTAGCCAACTACGCAGGAGATATTATAGAGCACAAGTGTGTGCGCAAACACAGGTGGTCTCTCTATTCCTTCACTCTCATAGTCCGATGGGACGGCAATCCGACACGACCGGAGAGAGATCAGGCGCAGGACCAACGGCTTTACGTACTTTCCGAGGCACGATTTGTATTCACATATACAAACAACTATCTGTAGATCATACAAATATTTGTTCCGTGCGGGATCGAACCCGCGACACGTAGCTCAGCAGTCGATCTCTCAACCACTGCGCCAACCGTGCCGTCAGAAAGAAAACTTTTATAGTTGTGTTCTGAATGGTTGAGGTACTCATCGCTTTAAGGTTAACCCGTTCTCGCTGCGGTCATGTTTTAAATAGGGATCGGTGTAAAAGCATGTTTTATCGGCAATTTCTTAACAACAAATTGACAAAACCCATGATTTTACAACTAATTTATATTTAAATTCAGTTGTTACTTAAAACACATAAAAAATAAAAAAGAACCAAAACCCGAATATTCACCCCACCATTATTTCAAATTAGATTCATAAAAATATCCAATGCTGTGTTTTCAGATGGCCTTTTCACAAAAAGTAAATTTATACAATATGTTAATTAGGTTTTAATTGCTATTCGTTTCACCGACGAGATCAACCTGTCGAAAATAATTAAATTATTCAATTGCAGCAAAAACAATAGCAGGGGATTGTTTGATCATTTGTAGGTTTTACACCATACAAACTTATTTTTAATCAGACTAACGACCTAAGCTGAGAATTAAAAAATAATACAGTGAAATATTTTCTGAATTACCCATACAAATTACATAACATAACATAGCATCACGCCTGTATTCCTCGAAGGGTTCGGCAGAGGTGTACTATTGTACACCCACTTTTCGCCGATGCTGTTATTGAGTCCCATGTAACAGGAAGCGAGCTTATCTATCGGGCACAGTTCCAAACTCCGTGCTGCCACTGAGAATTTCCATACAGAAAAACCCAATAACACTTTGCCCGACCGGGAATCAAACCCAAGACCTCACGCTCAGCAGTCGTACTTGCGACCACTAGATCAACGAAGCAGTCAGTTTAGATGTATGAAAATTCTCAGTAGCAGCACGGAGTCTGGAACTGTGTCCGGTAGATGGCAATCGGCTCGCCACCTGTACATGGGACTCAATAACAGCACCGGCGAAATATGGGTGTACAATAGTACTAGAATGCCTTACACTTCTAAGAATACAGGCGTGATGCTATTTTATACATCTAGACAGACGAACATCTTGGTACACATCCAATTTTTATCCCAAACTTCACCGCATTTCGGTACAAACCGCAAGCACATTTAGCCCAACTAATTAAACGCAATAATTACGTAGGTATAAGCGTTCTTATTCTTCTTATTATTCCTTCATCCTTTTTGCATAGTGCCGAGCCTGACAAAGCAAATCCAATTCTCATTTTCTCATTACGGGTCTCTTTGCTGTCTGCTCTTTGTTTCAAACAGAAATACATTTAAAAAGAAAGAAACAATTGCAGTCGAGATGCCAGACTGATTTTATTTTTGTTGATCCGCTTAACTAAGTTTATGAGAAGTTGAATAAAAAGGATTTTTTCATCTTCGTAGCAATTTTTAATTTAAAGTATCGGTGTCACTTTATTTGTTAGTTATGCTTTCGAGTATTTGGTAAATTATTAATTCAAAAGAGGTTGATTATTATAAGCATTTTTAATTTGTCTCAGATATAACCGAGTTTCTAAAATAGTTAAGGTACAAGGAGGGGAGATCAGAGAACAATTAAAATTTTCTGTAGGTAGTAACAGAAACATTTACTTAGGAAAATTTTCATGACGTACAAAGTAGTAGATTTTAAAAATAAACTGAATCTTATAAAGGCACTCACACGAGACTTTTAAAGATATAACTGGCACCAAAATATCACATTACCTTGAACTAAATAATTGTTCCTATGTAAAATCTAGAACAAACAAACTTACCAAGCAATTCTCCAAAGTTGCCTAGGTAAGTACAGTCACAACCTTCACTGAACTAGTAACCTAATATAGTATGTCAATACTGAAATTATAATTTCGAAGTTAGTTAGCAATAGCCCCGGGCATACCATTTGTTATATTTGTTTAGGATTGTTTTTGTTATTCTGTACGGAATCCTAAATTAGTTAGCGGTTTGTTCGTACAGTTATATATAATGTTCTGGGAGTAGGTAATTGATGAATTGTTATGTAAATAAATATTTCAATTATACGTAATAGACCCGATGGTGATTGACGTTTCCGTAAAAAATATGTACTGTTCTTTGCGCAAGCTGGACGGTAGATTATTTAAACCAACATAACTATATGTATATCAGTTACATACTTCACCATATTACTGTCCCAATGCTAGTGCCTCTACTACATGTGCCTCTTTGGAAAATGAGAAGGGTTAAGCCTTGGGTCACCACACTGGCCAGGCCTGGTGAGGGTTAGCGGACTACACACACCATTAAATATTATGAAGCCCTCTTAGGTATGCAGGTTTCCTCACGATTTTTTATCCGTTAGTAATAATTCTGATCAAAACGTGATTTCGAGGTATAGGTTTTATAGCTGAAAGCATCAATGTATGTACTAAACTTATTTGTTAAATCAATCTTTTCTCAAACCTTCATAGATTTTATTTCCGTGCTGAAAGAAAATAATTTTCTCTTTCTCTCAAACGCTTTTCCTCCAAACAGTACTACCCAGCAAGACGTAATTTCCATGGAAATGGAAAGATTTTTCTACAATATTATACTTTATTACGTATTACTGATATCAATACGGCGTAATGCCGTATCAAGCTGAGCAGGCGCCAGCCCCCTACGGGTCTGGTCATCCCTTCAGCTATAAAGGACAATCATTGCGAGCCTGCCTGTTGTATTGCTGTTTCATTTTGTTTGTAAGGTCGTTATGTCAGAGGGTAAAATATTCGTTTAATTTTGTTTGGCTCTCGATGTGTGTGTCGTTTTCGGCTACAATTTTATGGAGAATGACACTTCAAGGGGCGACACTGAAAACGACAAGAAAATTGTCCGTAGGTACCTATATAGTGCAATTCCAACAAGATTATCTGAAAAATTACGACCTTGTGTAAACTGTGCGTATTCTATCCGATATTAATAGTGTGAAGCTTGATGAAATATTATTAACAATGTTTAGTGAACAGCCCCATTGGTTTGGGCTATTCGGCTATTGAGTATGGGGGTCTGAGTTCACATCCTTTGGGTTCCCTTCCAGTTTGGGTAAAATATCATTCTTCGACTCTCTATAGGACTTAACAATCGTATCGTGTAACAAAATGTTGTACACTATACAATACATATGTAAAATTGTAAATACCGTTAGATTATAATCCATCTCGCGAGATTGTAAACTATCGAAAGATTGTTGACGCTATTTACAATTTTACGGTGACATGTAATATCGTATACCTCTGCCTGATCCTTCGGGGCATACCTACAGGCGTGATGCTATGTTAATTTATACTTTTTTCTTCTTTACATTTATTCCGTCCCTAGTCAGATATACTGTAATTGACTCAGTTTATTTTAATCCAAAAATATAAAACAAAATCCTTCGATCTGATTGTAAAGTACCTACATACAGTCAACAACTTGTGGTCGTCTGACCCTTAACCCGGTGAAGCGGAGAATACTTGAAAAAACTGAAATGGGTTTATCTTATCCGGGCATCAGAAGTGTGTCACAGACTAAATGAACCCTTTTCCTTGAGCGACAAACTAAAAAGATAAAATGTTCCTTAGCGCACATTAAAGAAGAGTTGGACTAGGAGGCCATAAAAAGGCAGCAGCCCGCGAGTCCTTGGGGACGGCCTCGACTCAGCCCGTTAAGCCTAATTAAAGTATAGAGTGGGCAATCGTACAAAGTCGTGATTGCTGGTAAGTAAAGTTGAAGGTTGTAGGGTTTGAATTACACGTACTCAGATGTAGTTATGATGATGAGATTATATTAAGAAATTAGTTATTAATTGTTAGTGATAAAACCAATACTAAAATTATTTTTAAAAAATCCAATATTTGTTTTAAAAAACGATGATGTTATAAACTATGTTTTACAAAGTAGAAATTCAGGCAACCGGAAAAAATTCTGCGTCAGTCCCTCACAGGTACAAATATGGTATGTCTTCGTCATGCGTTAAACTTTTATCTATCTTTGTAGTTGTATCTACATGCGGTCACCTAAAAAATGTTTCAATAAGTCACCATAGCCGCATTATTATAAATCCAAAATTATATAAATTAATCACTATCAGTTATTTTTTTTATAAGAACCCAAATCCTTTCTAAAGCCTCTTAACCCTACAGAAACCTACCGATATCGGTCCTCGAGATGCCCTCGGAGCTACCTAGTTACAGGATCTCGAGCGTGAAATTTTATCGAGAGAATTAATCTTCAAAAGTTTCCCAAACGCGCCCTTTTGTCTTAGATGTGCCTGCAATAAAATTTATTCCGATTTCTAATCGGAAACAGATAATTCGAAGGGGACGAGTCCCGTGGGCTCAATGATTTTCGTTCTCATTTAATTTGCAATAGAGGAAAGCGGATAATATCTGTAATTATGGTAAGTAGGGAATTTATTTATTAGCTTGGCATCTAATGCGAAATATACCTACTTCTTATAAGACGCAAAGTAGCAACCCACGAATTTGACGAATTAGACGACACGCTTGGCGCAGTTGCTAAACGATTAGCTTTCTGCGCTAAGTATCGTGGGTTCGATCCCCGCACGAACGAATATTCGTATGATTTACAGATAATTGTTTTGGGTCTGGGCGTTTGTGTATGTGAATATATGTGTTTGTGAAGGCACCCAATATATAAGAATTATAACTAGTGGGGGTCAAGTTTAAAAAAATATATATAAATTTCATATTGTTATACTGTGTACGGATACAACTACGAGTCTTAAAATGTGTTGTTTCCTGCCGTGTATGCTAATTCCAATATGTATTACTGTACATATGTAACAATAATATTGTAATAATTTTGAAACATTGCCCAAAAGTTGCTTAGCTTTATTCAGGTTGTGAACTAAATATAAACTACAGGTTGAAACAGCTGCAAAAGCTTCAAGTGCTTTAAATAATTTATTAGCCTGTTTTTATTAATTGCAAAAAAATAGCCTGTTGTTTCAATTCATTCTATGTAACATAGCATCACGCCTGTATTCCTCGAAGGGTTAGGCAGAGGTGTACACCCACATTTCGCCGATGCTGTTATTGAGTCTCATGTATTAGGGGGCGAGCCTATTGCCATCTACCGGGCACAGTTCCAGACTCCGTACTGCTACTGAAAATTTCGATACAGAAAAATCCAATAACCAAGACCTCACACTCAGCAGTCGCGCTAACGACCACTACACCAATGAGGTAGTCATATCATGAGTCATGATTCATTCAATGTATCAAAACGAATCATTCAATTTATTGATTGAATTTCCATCACTAAACCGTCTATGGGCAGGTTAATGACTCATCTGTAAAGGTAAACAAACGAATCATTAACTTAATTATTCATTTTGATTAAACACCATAGCCTGGATTCGGCGGCGTCTAGATTGCTCAAGCTGCTACTGCTGTATCTGACCAAACCAACGTTAGACCTGTTGGCATTCTAAAGAGACATACGAAATCTCAAATGTTCAACAAATTTATCGAGTATCTAAGTTGTTCATAAGTAGTACGGAACCTGAATTTAGACCTGGTTGTTCATGTATCCAAGTTTGTTAATTGGTACCAAAGTTACAAGAACGAGCCACAATACGCAAATTTTGTTTTAACGAAACCGATCCAAGTAGCAACTTTCAAGAAATTAAGTACGTCAATATCAACCAAACAAAAGATACGTTAACAGTAAATGCAGAAAACTTTTAAAATTGTAATTTTATGTATTAATTAATTGTTGCGGAACATTGAAATGAATAACGCTTAGAGTTGACGAAATTAAACTCATCATGTTGGCGGCAGTGCTCGGTGGCGCCAACCGCAAGCTTTTTGTGATTCCAGTGACAAATGAACAGCGCGCTCTGAGAGCCGACTGAGTTGATTTTCAAACATAGATCAGCTATACGCAGACGAGACATAGATCTTTTTGTTTTATTATTCAAACTAAAGTATTTGAACTACGTATTCATTTCAATACATTATTACCTATTTAAATTAAGAATTAAATTAAGTTTTACATTTTACTGCGAAAATTACCTCATATATTTTTATTTTACTACAGTAATTTGAGTATTGTTTGCTTTCAGATGTAGACTTGAAGAAAAATATGATCTTAAATTACTTTCAACTGAAAATAAATAATAAAATACTTACCATGGGTATACGTCAATACTTATGTAGTTTCTAACCTTGGAAAAGCGAAATATTATGTGTTTTATATATATTTATAAACATTATGAAATATTTAATAAATTAAATATTAAAAAATTAAATATTTATGATATTATTTATATTAATGATTTATATTTTATTTTTTTTCAACTTTTTTAAATATATTTTTCGCGTCGCATTTAAGTGATTCTAAATTAAATTCGTTAAAATTAAGGCGACGTGTTTTAAATCTAATCAGGATTTCCAGTCCAGTGTTAGGCAGTTGTATGTACACTATGTAAATTCATTTCATACTCACTAAAACTGTTTTGTTCCGACTGTGTAGAGAGTTGTTTTATATCCTTGTTTTTCCAGAGACAAATGAGTGGTGTAAAAGCTCTAGCATGGTAGCTTTTTGTGTCAATGTATAGATACCACACTATATCAGCTGTAGGATAAACCGTGTTGTTTTTTATTGTAAATTGTACAATAACCCTGAGAAATTGTCTTAGTTATAATAGTAGGCATGATCTAAAACTTATTAATTACATCATTAATTAATCTTTGACAATAATTACGCGCACCGGAGCGAGCCCGTACTTTACGCGGAGTTGAGTAAATGCTCTCTTACGGGCCCTATTCATTTGGAACGGAACATGTTCAAATGATATAACTGTTATAATAGTAGCAGTTATAAATAACTGGATGATTTCACGCGCCTGCTCTAACGCGATTTAATTCGTGAGTGTTCAGTGAATCTTCTGCCGATTGTTCTTTATGGATAGAGGTGGGAGTAGCATATGTTCGAGTATGTGGTGTTTTCTGGAATACGAACATTGTGTACTAATTATACAAGAAACTTTTAAAGGCATTTCAGAAGGAACGGATTTTAATATAAAAATTAATACCAAATATATAAAACAAAAAATAAAGAGACCCAACAAAAGTCGTTTGCTTACCTATTTCACCAGATTTTCCTACACAAAAAAAAAATACACACCAAATTATAAAACCCGAACACCCCACAGTTCCCTAAAACAAACATTCTCCTCCGAAACATCGGCAAAGTCCACACAACTATCACAAAAGTACCTACCAACAAAACCATCTCCCTTGGTATTCAGATCACATCACCAACGCCACTTTCCAAATCAAAGTAAGACTCAAAGCAAACACTCGTTGAAAATGCGATGTAAATAATAAAAAGGTACGTAAACGTAGAGGTACGTAAGGTGCCTGAAAGCCTTCTGAGGCTGTCATTGCCGGTATTGTGGCGGACCCCTCCGCCGCGGTTTATTTCAGATTCAATATGCACTAGAGATGAGGAGCATGAAATATGGCGCGCATCAACTTTCAGCACCCATTCGTGATGTGGTTTTGAATATTTTTAGATGTTTTTTTGTGACACATGAATTTGAAAATTAATTAGGGTGAAAAATATTGTGATGGATAATTTCTTGATGATAATTCTCATTTATTTTTATAAGTAAATATGTCGTAGTAATAAATACTACTCTACTACTCAGCCAATACTAATCTAACATAACATAGCATCACACTTGTATTTCCTGAGAGGATAGACAAAGGTGTACTAATATATTCGCAAATGAGGATGCTACTATTAAGTGTCAAGGAATAGGGCGGGCCTCCTGCCATCTACCGGGCTCAACTCCAAAATCCGGGTTGCCACTAAGAATTTAAAAAATCCCATTATTCTTTGCCCCACATTGAAACTTTACTAAGCAGCCTCATAGGCAACCACTAGACCAACAAAGAAGGTAATCTAATGGTTGTCATAGCCTCTTGCACAATAAAGGTGACGATAATACGCGCGCCACTACAGTTTTGTGATCACTAAAAGCTAAGTCTAAGTCATGGATCCGAAGCGGATCTTAGCCATCACCAGCCTTAGTAATAAAAACCATGATTCACTCAAATATTATGATAAAAATGAAAATAAAATGATGTTGAGAGTAATTAGTTTATCTGTTAGGAATAACAATTCACATTCATCATCTTAATACACACACAGAAATGAGAAACATCACAATAAAATGACGTCAACAGTCGTTTTTAAAATGAGACTTGAAAGCTTAAACTGGGACAAGTCCATTTTGTAAAGTAAAAGCTCGAATCCATTGTAAAAACATTTCCAACTTTTAATTTTTTTTTCAACAATGAGTGCTGGATCTGGACTGCACTTTAATGGAAACTCATTTTGGACAAAGTGCATGAATTACGAACATTCCTTACACCTATGGAGGCTGTTATTATCATATACCCTGTCACGTTTTTCGCCTTTTGTTTTATTTATTATTATGCTGTGTGAGAATAGAGTAGAATGTTTAAAGATTACTTTCATATTAAGCACGATCGAAAAAGTTTTCTTAAATTGCTTTTCTTTTAGAAAATGTAGCTTATAGATTTAATTTTATGTTACTAATTATTAAGTTGAAGCTGTTATTGTTGTTGTTAGTTATAGGGCCTTTTCACCGCTTTCTGATAAACTACCTAATTGCCTATCAACAAATTATTTGGCATAATGTGTTCAAATGTGTTTTCCGCATGTGTCTGTTAAGTTAATCTAGCAAAAAATACTCTTTGATTCAATAGTTAAATATTATGACTGTAGTTTTTTATGTGACATATATTTTATTATTATTTATTATTTCGATTATAAGCGGACAGTAAAACATGAGCTTAAAGATACGAGAATAGATGGGCTATTAGAAATACCTACCTACATATTTTTAAATATAAATAATCCTCTTACATCCCCAGACAATCAAAAACCGATCCGATTATTGTTCTTACAAGCAATTGATACAAATAGTTATATTCATTATTAATTTCGGAGCACGTTATGACAAGTTGGACGTTTGTGGGGAGACCGGGGAACAACTTATCGATTCTGTACAACGTAATCGGCTTTTCTATTCCATTTCTAGCTGTACTCCATCTAATTGTACTCTGGTCCCTAGAGTACAATACCGTGTACCTATCGACGTAAAATTTTAGCTATATATTGAAGTAAGTTGCTTGTCAGATTGTGTTCTTTAAAATAACGAAGAACAGAAATAAATATGAGAGGTCTGCACAGAATTGAAAATGCAATTTTCTTTTTAAAAATATTTCAGTTTAAAAGGAAAACAAGTCAATCCACAAGAACAGAGCAGATAAGTTAACCTGAGAGAACTATATTAGTTAAAAATATAGTTACTAAACGTAACCTAAAACCTATTTTCTTTAATACATTGTAGATAAAGTTTTTTTAAATGTTCCCCACACTGGGATTCCCCAGTATCATGGGTACAGTTTACAAACATATATCTCACATACACACACACCCAGACCTAAAACAATTATTCGTAGGCCATACAAATATTTGTTCAGTGCGGAAATCAAACCCGCAACACGTAGTTCAAAAAACGAATTGCTTTGTAACTGCGCCAACCGTGTAGTCCAAATTACAGATTAATATGTACACTTTGTCAATCTACAAAATGGAATCGTAGACAGTATAATTCAATTGTTTTAACCAAAATATAAGAATCACAATATTATAATTTAACTGGCAACGTTTAAATTAAAAGTAAACTCACCGATATTAGGCTCATCTCACGCAAATTGAATGCAAACATGGAGGCAGCAAATACGAAGGCTGTTATGGTAAAGTATTAAATATAATTGAATATATTACATACTTGCTTTTGCCCGAGACTTCTGTCGAAAAATTAATATTAAAAAACAACGCTAATTATTTTTTCTGTTCATTTAAATATAGTAGTAATACTAGCGGACCCGACAGACGTTGTCCTGCCCGAACCTGTTTTAGAACTCGATCGCAGCGCCACCTACCTGGTTCAATTGTGCTTTCAAACCATCCAGAGATCCATTGAAATGTACACACAAATCGGTCAAGCCGTTTAGGAGGAGTTAGGTGACAAACACACGTACAGAATAATTATATATAATTAGATAATAGGCAGGCCTTCTTTGCGTTTGTAACGCGGGCGCTTTACGATATCTGTGTAAATTTTATTCTTTAAGCTGCTGTAAAAATTGTCAATCACGACATTGCGGGTTACAAACGTGTTTTGAACTGATGAGATTTCACATTTGTATAGTGTGTTATTGTAAAAAATATCTCCTTAAAACAAAATATTGTCAAGTAGTCTCCGAATACAAAAAAAGCAATCGTTTTTATCTAAAGAAGTACCTAAAAAGATATTGTTCAAATAAAATTATGAATTGAATATACAGAGAAATACATACTCCAGTACATATACAAACTCCGACGAGTCCTTCAACGGGAACAAGAGCCCTCACGAGTACGCCAATTAGATTTTAGTGCGATCACCAATCAACCTTCTAGATATGCTGATTAAAGCACTATCAATTCTCCAACCGTTCCATCTAATAGCCAATGATCAAGGATTAATTGAACAATAAATGTTTAACGGCTGTTAAGTTAAAATATCTTAGAGCTATTTAAACCCTCTATACACTAAAGTGCAATAGTAAGGGACTATATAGATACTTGTTAACGACTTACTAAGTTCCAAGATAATGTACTTGTCTAGACGCCCAAGAGATTCTGAGATACAGGGACTTTGGCGTCTTGGATCTCTGTATGTACTTAAATTAAAATATCGTCACCTCTTACATCTGTTCATGAAAACACGGCAGGGTTAGCGTAGGGATTATGTTATTGGCTTTTGACACTACGTTTTCCGGGTTCAATTCCCCGCAAGGCACAAATATGGCATTATAAACAGAACCTTATTGTGCCTTGCATCTAGATCTCGGTAAAGGGTACCTACGAAAGAGTCATCGTATTATTAAAAACTAAGACATGAAAGTTTATCTTGGTCTAAACTGGAACCATTGAATTACAAGAAGGTATTTAAGTATATAATTACATACTGGTCTTAACAAGAGCAACATTTAACAAAATATTTACGTACGTACTCAAATGAGACTTATCATGTGTGTAACTACATTTTTTACAATAGAGTTTATGATTTCTTACAGTTAAAATTCATCATTTTAGCTTCTACCAAAATGATCAATTTTAACAATCTATTGAATATTTATTGAATCAGTTTCAACCTACCCTGGAGAAACCATTTTGGTACAAATCAAATGATCAATTTTAACTGTAAGAAATCATAAACTCTATTGTAAAAAATTTAGTTAGGCCACTATGGTTCTCATGGCCTCATAAGTGATGTAGCTTTACCTATTCTTTTTAGGGACAGACCTTATTCCACCACATAGTGAAGAAAAGCACTCCAGCAATGAAGTGATATAATGAATAAATAGTATATTCAATTCACTCCATTGCTATCCTACTGCTTGACACGAACCTCTTTTCAGAATGAAAAGAATTAGGACTTAGTCATCTGATTTGGTGCGTGTTAGCGTCCTACACACACTACCAAGACTTTTTCAGAACCCTTTGAAATACATAGGTATCCCCACGATATTTCCCTTCGTTCTTTCGTGATAAAAATAGTAACCGGTTCTTATATTTCTCTTCTACCCAAGATTTTGTTTATAAGTAGCAAACGATAAATGAAATTATAAAACCTCAGTATAAAACTGGTATCCAACAAACAACAAACATTTTTTACCTCGGGGATGACTTCAACTTCAAGATGCTACTTTATTTCACCAACGTCACAAGTCAGGAAGCTGTCTTATAAAAACTTAAGGCTTCAAGACAAAGTCTAGACTTCAAAGTCTAGGAAGTGCGCCGCAAACGCTGTAATGGCGAAGTTACTTTAATAAATTTATAATAAACTGTACAGAGTTGTTTACTGCCTGGCTATTATGGGGGAGCTATTGTTCTGTATGGAAGTCATTGATTGGCATCTTAGTTAAATGGTAAATTAATTTCGTAGCAAATAGCTACGGAGCTACACAAGTTTAGTTTCGTAGCTGTATGCTACGAAATAAATTTCGTAGAGATGTAAATGAAGAATACACATGAGCATAAATCCGGCCGTTATTTTATTAAAGGACATCGTTACATCGCAAATAGTTAAAAAGTGTATATTGAAATCTAAAGTTATATAAACGTATGTATTTTAATTTCATGAAACACGTAACACTAATAACTGAAAAGAAATTATAAATGTATAATATTAAAACAGAATTTTATGACTTACGACCCGCCCCGGCTTCGCACGGATAGCACACAAAATTACGAAAAAGCCAAAAAAATATTGATCCCTTCGCTACCAAACTTTACAGGATTACCCGCTGGGCTAATCCGCTGGGTAATGAACATTAGCTAAAAAATACACTAAAATCGCTTCAGCCGTTTTGGAGTCCATAGGGAACATACATATACACATTCATTTTTATATATGTATATAGATTTATCACTTTTGCATGCACTAAAGTTTAGAGAAAACGCATAGGTAACAAAGTTTCAATTTTCTATGACATCTATATTAAAGTACGAGTATATATTCAGAGCAATCCGTACAAATCTACATACAGTAACGATTATCACCTCCGTCGCTGTAATATACCAGTGTTGATACGCATCGCTGGGGATTTGTTCCGCTTTGATCCCTGAACATCTAACCATGTTAACTAAGTGGTATTCCAGGTATGTATAGTACGGATGTTTGATGATCGTGTAGTTGAGATGAGTTTATGTGTTGTATGCAACAAGTTAACAAACAAATAAGTATTAATACTTTAAATTAGAATTCATTTTCATCACCTATTATTCGATGAATGAAATAGTTAACTTTTTTTTGTTATTTAATCGGTACCAGGAAGCTACTTCAGAATCAGGTACGATTAAGCTGGTACGAAAAAAAATCTATATGATAAAATATATCTTCCGTATCTCAATCAAAGCCGCGACACGCAGTACAGCACTCGATCGCTTAACCACTGCGCCTACCATACCGTCAAATTTAATCGATAAGCTATATCATCCTTGTTTAACCCGGTGCTTAACTATGAGTTCGTTTTTAAATAGAGCAATATTATTTCTATGATTCTATTATATAAGTAACTTTGAGTTTTGCAAGAAAGCACGTTTCAGTGTAATTTTAAATGCCGATGACTAAACAGTCGAACCGTGACGATTATCATAACACGTTATGCAGGCAATAGGCGCTCATAAAATTTTATTCAATCCATACGAAAATATTTTTATTCGTACAATCTCCCAGCCTAAAGTGGAACGTACCTTCAAAACGATTACTATAATGTCTGCGATCATGAGTTCTATAACAGTTATGGCCGCCATGATGGACATCTGTGCACAGATTCAGCCAGATATTACTACCTAGACTAAAAACTCTGTTACCTTAATCTCCGACTTGGATTTTCAGATTTTATTCTAAAAAAAGTTAGACGAAAATTCGTTTTAAGACAGGCCTGGGATGATGACTGTTATTCACAAATCGAGACCCCTCTTGCCTTTAAAAGGACACTAAGCAACTGCTTGCGACCAACTGGTCGTCACATGAATACCTATAACAGTCGTTGCGGGTGTCAGCAGCCTAAGAATGACAACCGGTATAACCATAGATAACCAGTATCTAATGAACGTAGCATCACGCCTGTATTCCCTGAAGAGTTAGGCAGAGGTGTGTTATTGTACACCCACATTACGCCGATGCTGTTATTTAGTCCTATGCAACTAAAACCTATTACCATATATAGGCACAATGCTAAAATAGCTAATGAGAATTTTGTAATACTTAAAATACTTCAGTATTTCGTAAAATAATATCGCGGTCTCAGCTATAAATACACTTTCAGTAGGTTAGAAGCGATTAGAGGATGATATTGAGAGGACGGTCAGCTGCAGCTATGTTCTAATTTCATCAAATTGCGGTCACCGATCCGCCTTGCTCTGTGTGGTCGTTGTGGTATTATGCCTCGATCGATGGAGGAGGTCGTACACAAAGTAACTATTAGGTTTTCTGTGGTTCCGGTTCAGTAATAAAGCAGAAAATTTAAATAATCATTAGAAACACGACATGATAATTATTGAAAAGAAATGTTATAATATTTTACTTTAATTTTACTAGAAAGATTTTAAATGCATATACTAGATATTGACAACACGATTGACGCAGTGGCTAAGCTATGGGTTTTCCGTGTTACGCGTCGTGGGTTCAATCTCCACGGAATACATATTTGGATGACATACGAACAGTTATGTCGGTTCTATGTATGTAATACAGACTACTGTGATTATATAGGACAACGCTGAACTATGAAAAAAGTAGTAAGAAAAGAACGTTCTAACAAAGGTGGCTTCAAAAGCAGCCTTAAATTTTTCTAAGCTAAGTACATACGAAGATAGCGCGACTTGTATGACAAGGCTCTCAGAAACAAACACCGTTCTTTCAAACTGCACTCCTGTTTCATTACCTTTTTCATGGCACAATGTACAGCACCTCTGCTTATTACCCCGCGAACCTTTGTGCGAACTGGCAACCTCCCCTTCTGAATTTAAATGGAGAAATTATTTTCAAGTATTTTCGGAAGAGAAGTTTTATTGTATTGTTTGATTGCGTGTCACTCTGATAGATGGCGAAATGGTTCTGAAACGGTGTCGCTTTTGTCGTTCGCCTGTACCTAATGTTAGGTTACGGACGAACGAATTTATTCGAAAGTTTACCCCGTGATAACGCCCGTCGTAAAGTTTAATAGTCGTTTTAAAGTTTTTCGGCGAAAGTAGCAAAGTTGGACGGTTTCAAACCGAGTTGCTTTCAATTCTTCAGTTGAATATGAATTCGGGCGTGCATTTGACTTACATTTATTTATCATGTTAGGAACTGTAAGTGATCAGAAATTATTCTAAATTTAATTATACATAAATGGAATTTCTGTGAATCCATGTTATCACTGCATATTTAATTATTAGTAAAGATTGGAATCATCAATAAACTTTAATAACATGTTATTTAATTATATAAAATATTCAAATCAACAAAGATCGACTATTTGTTAAACAGATAAATAATACTAATTAAATAAACTTATTACCTATTAATTTTGAGTACCATAGAAAGTTCATCCCTCCCATTTAAATTCCTTCTTCAAAAGTACTTAGCACCCACCCTATTTACCCCAACCATTTTATTAACTTTAAAAAAAGAATGAGACGGGATCTTTACGTATACAGGGTGTAAACAATACAGTTTCACGGAACCCAGCGAGGTGAGAATACGATGGTCCTATGAGACGGTAAGGAAAAATAACACAAACACAATTTAAATAAAGAGTATTTGCTGACGATGCGCTAAGATTACGGTTTACAAAGAAAAACGGGCTTTTATTTTTAATTTTACGTTACTCTTTGTTGTTTGAACTAACAATGGAAAATTTAAGTAGGTAGAAGAGTTAGGAAGGAGTCAGGAACAGCGTCCAACTGGATTGTATTCTAAACTATAATGTAAATATGTTACTTGAATGGACACAAAATGTTGGTGAAGCCTTTGACAGTTGTTTTAGCTTTGCTGAGTATGAAAATCAAACATTTGAAATAGCAACCATAAAATAAAAAATCCAAAGCAGTTGCTGAGCGTGGAGGGTTCAATACCCGGGTCGGGCTAATTGTTATTGGATTTTTCTGTGAGAAAATTCTTAATAGCAGCCCGGAGTTACAATTGTGCCCCGTAAATGGCAATAAGCTTGCCCCTTACATGGAACTTCATAACGGTGGAGTAACTACTACTCGCAAAATGGCAAAAAATAAAAGCGCCATCTATCAGAGTGAAGCTACAACAACAAACCCTGAATCGCACTATGAGAATTTACAACAATTCTAACACATATAAGAATGTCTGACATCATTCGTCGGGCTTCGGCCCGCCAGGCTAACCACCTTGCCTGGTCGGAGGATCCTCCTTTTTCAATGGAAGAACACCATACCTCGTTCGCTCATAACGGGATCGGTCAAATGTCCGTGTAGAATCTTTCACCTCTGCCTAGCCATTCGGGGAATACAAGCGTGATGCTAAGATCAGAAATTAAGATTATATTTATTATTATATCGCAGTACAACAATAAAAACAAACAATAAAAACTTAACGAGTATTTGAGAAACCTTTTGGGACTCAATGAGATTACAAGTTAACTACACAACTGTTTGTTTTTGACTTCATTACTTTTATTAACGTTTAACCTAAATTAAATTGAAGGAAGTAGGTTACTCGTATTTATACAGCTGAACTAGTTGCGCAAGCGGCACTGACCGCGTACAATTTTTTTTTTTATTTGGTATAGGTAGGTATTACGTTATTGGTTTAAAATTTGATCGATATACCTCGAGTCAAAACACACACAGATAGCCAGTTACAGTTATGTAATATACTTTCGTAATGGTAACAACAGCTAAATATTTGCATGTAAAATAATTAAAATTTGCCTCGCACATTTAAATGAACATGCAATAATGGAACATTTTATAATTCGTCCATTTTATACGCCATTTCCAGTTAATTATTAAGGTTTGTTAATAAACTCTAAAAGTGCTAAACCTTTCATAAACCTTTTCTCCACAGCGTCGAGACCGACTACGTAAATATTCATATCATTCTCCAAAAACTTAGTTCATAAAAATTATTACAAAATGTCCTGCATTGATTAAATTCATGAAAGTTTGAACGGAAACTATAAAAGTTTACGAAGTGAGCGACGACCGACGTCTTGGGAATCATAAATGAGATCAGAAGAAACTTGCGCAAGAGGTTTTATATGGCATGAATATCAGGATAGTGCATTTAACTATATAAAATTATATATTTAAACTCTTAGGCACTCGGATGCTTCATTAGTCCAGTGGTTGCAAGCGCGAATGCTGAGCGTGAGGTACTGGGTTCAATTCTCGGATCGAGAAAAGTATTCTAAGGATGTTCTGTTTGAGAATTCTCATTAGTAGCAAGGATTTTGGAACTATGTCCTGTTGATGGCAATAGGCGATTGTGGGTGTATATTAGGACACCTGTGACTAACCCTTCGGGGAAGATAGGGGTACTTTTATGTTATGTTATGTGAAAACTCTTACAAATTCTTATTTCATCATCATTTTTTTTTTAAGCCCCACACTAATATTTCTCCTATATCGTGGGCACAGTTTACAAACATACATGTCACATGCACAAACAACCAGACCCGAAACAACTATCTGTAGATCATACAAATATTTGTTCCGTGCGGGGACCAAACCCGCGACACGTAGCGCAGAAAGCTAATCGCTTAGCCACTGCGCCAACCGTGTCGTCATCATTATCGTCAACTTATAGCGTCATAAGCTAATTTCTGCTGTATTAGAATAATATAGGTATTTTATAGCTTGCTTATTAAACTTTTATTCAACCGACTTTATATTTTTAATCTCATCCGAAAATTAAAATACCCAGCTCAAATTTTATAAGAAAATCACAATATCACACACTCGGCATAATTTCGGGTACAGTCGTTACGTACCGGTTTAACGTGAGCCCAGTACTCCGGGGAGCAATCGTAACGTTTGTTACCCAAAGTGGGGACGAATAAACGAATTTAAGCGAACAATTTTAACCCATGCTTAACTTTAGGGCGCGAGGTAAAATTTTTGGTCGTTACAACCCAGTTTTAATGAGGTTCTGTTTGTTTTAATTTGGCTGGGTATCGAAGTGAGTTTTGTCAGGTGAATTTCCTTTACTGAAAGTCATTTTAACTGTCCTTTTCTTCATTTATTTAAATGTTATCGTAGTAAAGGCATGGACTGAGCCTCCTCGCGTGACAATATGTCCATCATACCTTGGGCATCATTATGATATATCCTTTTTTTTTATTCCTTTATTTGGTGAGGCTTTTTGCGATGATGCGCCAAGTCAGCCTCGTAAGGTAACACAAATAACGCATCATAAACAAAAACAACAACATAAAAACACAAAAAAATCTTTTAACTAATTCTTTTAAGGATAAGTTAAAATAAGACGCCACACCCCGTCAGAATGCAGCGCCTCCAACGTGTCAAGGCCACCGCCGTACGAAATAATTGGCAGCAACATGCACAATGGCAGAATCAATACTTAGCTCGGGATAAAACCCGGAACAAAATATTGAAATTCATAAATACGTCAAAGAACCACACAAGAAGCCAAAAGAACGTGAGCAAGAATTTGTGTTCAAATTAAGAAATATGATACATTATATATGATAATTTTACCGCGGCATGACCATATCCCAATTTTTATGATTCTAGAACCTCCCTCGAGTAGATTTTTATTATAATTACTATCGGTATCAAGATCCATTACGGCCCCACACGTCAACAATAAAAATTGTGATTTCCTTGTTGTTTTATTTTGCTACTTTCCAACAGTCTAAGAAATGAACAAAGGAAAACAACTACTACATAAGACGGCTAAATGCTATGGAAACTAGAAATTTAATTGCATTATTTACATGCCATATTACTGCAGTTTTATATGCATGGTAAAATAAAAATTTACTCTAATAGCCATGGAGGAAGCTTAGTAATTTCTATTTTCATTTCTTTCTTTTTTTATGAAACATTTCCCTACACTATTATATATTCATATACATATTATATATTCACGTACACAAACACGCAGACCCGATACAAATATCTGTAGATCTGTACAATGGAGGCTATATTGCCTTATACCTTTTGGTGTAATGGTATGCGCTAGCTTACATGTGGAAACGTTTCTGCTGACCTTTAATTATTGCATTCTTTAATTATATTCTTTTTTATTATTTTATAATGACAGACATGGGAGTGTTGCTGGAGAGTTTGTTGGGCCATTTCTTCTCCCCAATCTTAAACACATAGGAAGCGGTCAAGGGCGGGCGTATTAGTTCTGTCCATAATATGTTTGACGTTCAAAAAGCACTGGTAGTAGTCTATTTTAAATAAATGAATTTTGAATTGAATTTGATCATAAAAATATTTGTTCCATGCGGGAATCAAACCCGCGACACATAGCGCCGCAGTCGATCTCTCAACTACTGCACCAACTGAGCCGTCTTAATTTAAACAATTTAGCTGACACGATGATGATAATCGTTTACTTACATACTATGTTTAGACGCAATTGAAAGCTTTATTAATCAGGATCGAATCCCACTGTTGTATTATGTTTGAAATTTGTGGTGCCAGTATGTTTTAGCCTAAGCCCTGTTATTAAACCATTTAAATCACCTCAGTGGTCTAGTAGCTGCAAGCGCGGATGCTGAACGCGAGGTTTCCAGTTCGAACCGTGGCTCGTTTTTTGTTAAGTTTTGCTGTTAAGAAATTCTGATTAACAACTCAGGTATAGGCGTGATATTAAAAAAGTTTCGCAATTTTTCCAGAGCTATCTTTACCAGTATGATCTTAATCACTCAGTATCAACAGCAAAAGTTACAATTTGAACGTTATAAACGATGCTATAAAAATACTTTATAAGTACTGAACACGACTGCTTTTGTAAGTTTTACACAGTGGCTCCGTTTGTAGGTCCACACAGCCCAATATAAAACGAAGCATAAAAATATGAAACATTGCAGAATATTTATTTAAACAAAACACTACAGTTTTCACATAAAAAAGCAGTTCATAAAACTCCATGCATTTTACAGCACAATTTCCTTTATGGCCGGTCAAAGCCATGCATGTTAAACATTCACACTTTTTAAACATGTAAGCGAACATTCCATGTAAAATCTTTTTCAATTACGAACTTATCAAAGAGATTAACGCATCCGTCAGATTTAGGTGCGAACACTTATATCTCATAGGCTTCGTCTCAGGTGCGTGAAAGGGAGTTTTCAATCAAATCAACGACGGAACAGAACTGGCAAAGGAAAACGGTACAGCCTGTGACTGATTGACAACTTTGTAACAGAAAAATGGCCGCTCATTTTCCTTAAAAGTTGCGGCTGTCGTTCATCTGTCAAAATGACTTCTTTGGCCTTTTTTTATGCACACGTATTTAAAAAATGCGTATTGCAAACTTTTTCGCAAACGCTTGGGATTGAACCGCTCTTTAGCCTTTCCTTTTTTTTATATACACTTTTTGCCATTAATTATTATATTATTTACTTCATTATTTTGATATTGTAATGTCGTTTAAATTGAAATGATTTCTTATATATAACCGCTATACATTGTAAATGTGAGTGAGATCTAGGCTGAGCGCTCTTCATTTCATTAATTCTCACGATAACTGATGCATGCTTGCACTCTGTTGCGACAGGTTAGCTCAAATAGTTATGGCACTTTCTTCAAAAGGCTATTTCACCCTATATTTGTCTCACATAAACCTTTACATCATTACAATCTGTCTGGACTTTAAAATAGACTTTGACCCCTGAGTTTGTTTCGGCGTTTCTTCTCAGGGATAGTCATAGGAAATGCCGACGCCATCTAGTTTAAAAAAGACGTGTAAAAGTGATTGAAAAATCCTAATTGCAAAATAAATAATTTCATTTCATTTCATTTCATTTCATTTCATTTCATTTCATTTCATTTCGTAGGGGGTCTTTTTTTTTCTATTTTAGCCGTGTTTTTACAAGATTACTTAGAAATTGAAATTGATGTAGTTTTCAGGATATTAGGATGTATATAGAACTTCATAGTTGTATACCTAATGGTAATTCATAGACTTTCTATTGTATCTACTTTGTTTTACTTCATTTCATCTATATTAACTCAGTAATACATTCCTGATCGCAGCTCAGTAGTAGGGTATTGCTTCCACTTATTCAAAACAAGAATACAAACTCAATTTTCTGTAACACCTAACAAAGACATAGAGCAGCTACATCCACAGACGTAATGGAGGCTAACTTTCTAAAGTCAACACACCCGCCCCCGTCCCCTACCACGAAACTGTAGCGAACGTCACTTGGTTAGCAAACTTATTGAGTTGTGGCGACCACAGCGCCGTCGTGCCAACTGGTGGTGGAACTTGGTATCAAGTTTTGCTGGCCCTAAATATTGGTTATTAGAAAAAGTTTTCAATTTATTGAATGATACCTCAGCTAATATTATGTTGTGTTTATTAGATGCAAGTTTTAAACTAAGTTTGATAATTTGTGACGAAATAGCTCACTTCATATTTGTCATGGAATGTACCAATTGGCATCAAATGAACCAAGAAGTTTTAGGAAACACAAGTAGGTACACCTAAACAAACATCGTAAGAATTGTACATAAAATAAATAGTGTTCTAAAAACCTTATTAAATAATTAATGTGGTATGTACCGCCTAGGGAGTTGACGAGACGCAAAGACGAGTTCTTTTTTAAATAAAATTCATGCAACTAAAACATGTTTTTTCATTATGATAAGAAACTAATAGTTTCAGAATACTAAAGACAGGACTCATAAAGGCCAAAATCGAATACCACTTCAGAAATACAGTAAAACCTTCAGGCAGAATAAAAATATCACAGAAACTAAAACTAATTAGGTCTCGAAGTTCATCCGGCAAGCATTACGTTCGTCCGATGTGTAATTAAAATTTCAGTACAAAGCCGAAACCTCGCAGAATACGTGACCACGAATAATTTAGTTACTGGGATTCCCCCGTCTATCATACGCTTTGACTAGGATAGCCATGTGCACGGATTTCTGCGGATATGATCTTGTTACGAAACAGAGACACTGTGACGTGATAATACTGTACTGAGAGAACACTGGATGGTGAATATTGTTGTAGAATAATCTAGATTTTCAAACATGAAAATTCTGTTTCGATAATCCAGTTTATAAGATATATAATTAAAAATTGCATTGGATTTCCGCAAAGTAACGCCTGATTACATTAGTTGTCCAGTTTAATTAGGGTAACATATAAAATCATATATTCAATTTTTTTTGCAGGTTACAAACATACATGTCGCATGCACACGCAACCAGATCCTAAACAACTATCTGCAGTTAATGCAAATATTTGTTTCGAGCAAGAATTGAACCCGCAACACGAAGCGTATAAAGCTAAACGCTTAGCCACTGCGTCAATCGTGCCGTCAAAACTGACACGATACGCTAGTGATGATTGAAATTTCTACATCTCTAGCAATTCACTGAGCTAACATTGTTCGTTTAGGTTTTGATGCGACCCCATGACCTGTGTACCATACTATATAATTAGCAGTGGTGTAATGCAACAGTTCGCAAGCAAATGCCTTTTTGACAGATCAATTTGGTTACCAAAAACTTGTATTTTGCTATTGACTATTGTATTTTGATGCAAAATCTAGTCATTCCAAAAAGTTATTGTATCACAAACGAGACCATCTAAATAAGTATTTTGTACAAGATTTAGTGATTTTTGTGTCTCTTGTAAGAATTGTTTGTATGTAAGGAATAATAAAAACAATAATTATCTTCACAATATCCTGAAATTTTTTGTATGTTTTATGGTGTTGCCAGCATAGACTTGATGATTACAAAACAGGACAAGGGAATGTCAGAGGCATATGAAACGTTAAAATAACGAGGGAAATGCAAATCTGACGCATTATCATAGAGTTAACGATTGTCTATGCGCACTCCAGATAAAAAGGGCCGTAACGTTATTGACGTAGCCTTAGAGGGGGACATAGAATAGAAATGGTGTGTTTTAGTAAATTGAATTCGTTATGAATATGTAGGTATTGTGTCAATATAAAAAATATGTATTAAATAAAAGGGAAATAAAAAATTAAAGGATATTTATTTTCTTATATACAAATCACAAACATATAGGAACTGTAGTGGTTCTCACTATTTCATCTCAGGCTGCAGCTAAGCGTAAGGTTCGATTCCCAGTTCGGGCAAAGTGTTACTGAAAATTCTCAGTAACAACCCCAAGTCTGGAATTCTGCCCAGTTTTGACAGACTCAATAGTGGCATCGGTGAAATGTAGGTGTACAGTAGTACACCATTGCCCAACCCTTACGAAAATACAGGCGTAATTGTTTTTTTTTTAACATTTGCCTCACACTAGGATTTCTCCTGTGTCGTGGGTTGTACATATCATATGCACACACAACCAGATCCGAAAACTATCTGTAGATGATACAAATATTTGTTCCGTGCGGGGATCGAACCCGTGACATGTAACGCAGAAAGCTAATGCTTAGCCACTGCGCCAACCGTGTCGTCAAATATGACAAAAAGCTTCTCCAACTCTACCATTTACCTCGTAATAGTAAAGGAACAAACTGGAATTCATCAACAATTGAATACAACATACGATGCAATCATAACTGAAATCACGTAATATTAATTGCAAATGAAACAGTGATATTTGACGACTTGACGTTCGCTATTATTGGTAAACAAAATATATAGCCGAATTAATCCAATATTTTACTCATTAATTCACTCGCATTATTCACCTGAAAATTGGGGAACAATGGATTAAAACCGCAAATGATGGAAGTTTTATATAATAAATTGCGACAGTGGATTGTTGAAGGATGCACCTTATCAAAATTCTTTGTGAAGAATACACAATAGACACTTAGCGGGGATCTCCTGAAAGGCGACGTGGTCGTAGGAAATCATTTTTACCTCGAAAAATCTGGTTTAGGTACTTATGTTATTTTTTTATTCATACGTTTGTGTAACGTAAATATAATATACTATCGACCCGCCCCGGTTTCGCACGGGTAGCAGAGCATATAGGTATATAACTCTATTGGTTTACGTGGCGTACGCCAGTAAAACTCCCAATCGGCATAATTTTTTTCGACATCTTTTATTACAGCCTATTTACACAAAACCTTAATGAATTATACACCTTCCTTATGAATCATTCCGTCCATTGATATTAACCGTATGAAAATATGTTCATTAGTTTTTGAGTTTATCGCGTTCAGACAGACAGACAGGACCTCACGCTCAGCAGTGGCGGTTGCCACCATTACACCAATGCGCCAGTCAAGTTTCTTACTGGTTCTTCTCCATGGAACGACTATTTGAACCAGGTCACCGATTGATAAATGCCTTTTTATGGCGTACATGAATAAAAACGTTTTTAGTTTGAGTTTAAAATATAACCTATGATGATGTATAACACATAAATAAATTTAAAAAAGCCTTTAGAAACCTAATTTCGTAGAACCGTTTTGACAATAATTGTACCTCTCCTAAACGCTTGAGGCATTACGTATTGTAATGTAACATAACACGTATTAAAACAGATAGCACACATGTTTTAAAACACGTAGTACTCCAGTGTACACGGATCCTCACTCAACTGCTGGGGGCGGGACAAAGCTTGCTTTCATTGTGGATCCGTTTCTAAAATGGATATCACTCGTTTTTACAGCTTCATATTGTTATGGTTTAGATTATTCAATGCTGAAAAGCCAACGACACGGCTGGCGCAGTGGTTGAGAGATCGACTACTTCGCTTCGTGTCGCGGGTTAGATTCCTGCACGGAACAAATATTTATATGAACTACAGATTTTTGTTTCGGGTCTGGGTGTTTGTGTATATGAATTATGTGTTTATAAAAGCACCCACGATACAGGAATTAGTACTAGAGTGGGGCAACGTTTTTAACTGCTAATCCTTCGAGGAATACAGGCGTGACGCTACGTATGTGTACCTATGTTATATGAAACATATTTCAATATTTATCAAATTGTTATATAAATAAATAAATAAATATTTTATTAAAATATTCTTGAAAAAAAAAACTGTCACTATTTACATTAAATATTTTCCATCACAATCATGGTATCTAAACCGTGACACACACAATTTATACAGGAGCTTCATATAAAAATATTCTATTAAACAAACTAAAAAAAAAAAAACGACTCGCGTTTCGAAAACGAATGTGAATTGAATTCAGAAATACTTTTTTTTCGCTGCCTAAAAATATACGCCCTGATATTGTACGTACGCTATCGGCAGACTTTTGCCACCATGACACTATTGTTTCTGATATTTTATATAGATACGTGTATTTTTTCCAAGCGCAGTGTAATGTGCACACGCAGGCTTTCGGTTGAAATTCACAACGCTTAATCTCGACAACTTTATATTCAAAAGATTTATTGTTTTTCTAGCAACATAAAATATTAAGAAAAACATTAATAAATATTGACATTAGGCACAGTGACTAAGCGATTAGCTTTCTGCGCTTCGTGTTGCGGGTTCAATTCCCGCACGGAACAAAAATTTATATGATCTAAAAATAGTTGTGTCGGATCTGGTTATGTGTGCAAGTGACATGTATGTTTCTAAACTATACCCACGATACAGGAGAAACCCTAGAGTGCGGCAGTAATAAAAAAAAAAGTAGAGTTGAATCATCTAACTTAAAGCGACCGATGTGTAGCACTATCCGGCGATTTGTTTTAAACTAAAGACTCGATCTAACTATTTACTACTGAATAACTAAGAGTTCGTATAAAGTAACCATATGCTTATAGATATTACTTCAAAATCATATTTGACTTTCTCGAATATAACATTTCTTGATTACGTATAAGTATGCGTTTAATCTTACAGAATATCGTTGTTAATAAAGTTTAAAGAAACTGGAAAATCTACTATAAGTATATAACATTTCATCGTAGGTCGTAGATAATACATAAAACTCCTAAAATCATCAATCCTAGCTAGCTAAAACTTCAATAAAACCCAAATTAAACATTATGAACACGTAAACAGGATATCCTCTAATAAATTTACAGGGTCTGTTTTATACACAGATCGAATCACCTACCATATTGTTAGTTTACCCTCATAAACGTCAAACGTGCAACGGACGTGGGTTCGACTCGGGTTTCACACTACCGTCATTGTGAGTTACAGCCTTAATGAGCCACTAAGAATATCGGTTGCTCTTTGAAAAATGTAATTATTATAAAATTAAGTAGTAGATTGAGTTGTTCAGTAGGTAAGAGAAAGGATCTTTCATAGAAAGATAGGTTTCGTTAGAGCCAAGATTGTGTTTAATTGCAAGCTTTTTGTAGAACTAATGAGAAGTGAGATATAATTGAATGATTAGCAGCGCTATGTAGATTTTCGAATTTTCGACTATAATCTATCTCTGTGCCAAATTTCATCCAGATCCTTTCAGTAGTTTTTGCATGAAAGAGTAACAAACATCCATCCATCCATCCATTCATCCATCCTCACAAACTTTCACATTTATAATATTAGTAGGAAGTAGGACTAGTAGGATATACTTACAGTCGATTCGAGAACCTTTTTTTAAGTCGGTTAAAAATAATGTATAATTAGATAGTTTTCATACATAAGAACAATTTCAAATCTTTAAAATTTTTACCACTTTTGTTATTGACTATACTTATGTCCACCAAACTTGATATTTTGGTAAAATATATAACAGTTTATTGATAGATCAAATGATAGCAACAAAAATATTGTTAATTGCTAGAGTGAAATGTAAAGCGTGGAGCTTAAATTTAGCTAGGCAGCTTAAATGCTTCATAGGTATATGAACATTGATCAAACTATCGTTTAATCTATCAATGTATTTAATATATAGTAAAATATTTTGCGTATTAACGAGACCGATTCCATGTTTTTTTATAAAACCTTTTCCATGCTCTATATAGAATGGTATCACGCCGGGCATTCCCCGAAGGGTTAGGCAAAGGTGAAAATAAGGTTTACTATAGTAATTCCACATTTTGCTTATTTATTGATTCGGTTTCAATACAGGTCGGGAAGCGAAACCTCACGCTCAGCATTCGGGCTTGTAACTACTAAACCAACGAGAAGGTCTCACAATAATTTTCCGAGAAAAAGCTTTGTATTTGTAACAATACAAATAAAACAGTTTATATCTGTACTTGTTCCTATATCAGTTTGCACTCACACAGACCCAATACTTTACTCGAAATAACTGTAGGGAAGAAGCCCTTACTCATATTACTAATGCTATCGTTACCAAAAAAAAAAAAGGGAATGACACTCGACACGGTGTACATTTATGGTCATATACGACTGCGTCGGCGTCATCCGATTGAGAACGTGCCGCGCCGGCCGCAGATGTCCGCGCAGACCAACGCATAAAATTCTCAACTGGAAAATAGTCACATCGCAAACTCGTGTAGTTCAATCTCTCACGAGCGAGATTCTCGCTGAGACGTGCTGCAGATATGAAACCGTAGGACATGTACGAAAGTTTAGACTCTAAGTAGGACCGAACGACTATTGGGGATCTTTATCTTTAACATCAAACGGACTGGTTTATGTGCAATTGAACAATTTGGTAAACATATAGGTTACCATATAGAGATTAAAATTTCTTCTAAACTGGTTATTCATTTTTATCGAAATGATTTATTCACAAAATTTGCTTCATTTAGATTAATTATTACTTATTTTGATATTCAATTACATTTTTTTGCCTGTTTCTGTGTCTCTGTTGTATTGTTACAATTCCAATGTGTTGACAATGATTAATTTCTTAAACAAAATTCTATTTTCAAATTTCCCTTTATTAGATTTTTTAGTTGCACTTCTGTTACACTTTTGCCAAACGACCCAACGCGCTTCGTACTCAATTTGTCCGCTTGGCATATGCTTGGCATGCGAAACATGACGCCGGCAACATTTACGTTTCCACGTAAGCGAGAAACGTCCTACCCACGTTACCAGAAAATCAAGTCAACTGACAACTTTACGAATTGGGGAAGACTTTGAAGATTATTTTCTTTTTTCGCAGAATATGTCAAGTGTCGTTCGCTGTTCTGGCTCGATTGATTTATTCTTCAATAACAGTTAAGCAAACAAAAATTTAAATCGTATTTATTAAATGCATGGACTTTCAAATTAAAATTCGTGACTTACCGCCTAAACGCTGAATCACGCGAAACACTGTGATTCCACAGTTTATTGTACCTATCTGTAATTGCGGCACTCAAATAATAATAAATTAATTTGAATAAATATAATTATATTTGAATAGAAATAAAAAAAAACGACATTGACCTTCTAATATCTAACACAATTCCCTCTCCATCTACCAAACGAAAGGTAGCAATCCTTCACGATTAAACTATCCTCTCAAAGGAAACCTGCCTCATTCTATTCAAATCCGAAGCAATTTCCTTGGCAATATTTCACTATCTCCCTCGTACCATTGAGATTTACTTGCATCCAGATAAGGCAGCCGAAGTGGACGGTAGGTCCTAGATAACAATGCAATTTACACCGATGCGATGCCCAGCTGAAAAGAATCCGTACAGAATACTGTATAGCGAAATGCGCTATTAGCATTTGTCCCTGTGTTTTCATTTATTTCAAGATACGTAGGAGAATAGGTACTTAGAGTAGTGTCATGAGGGAAAAAAATAAATTATAATCGTAATCCTAATCCTAACTAATATTATAAATGCGAAAGTAAGTTTGTTTGTTTGTTTGTTACCTTTTCACGCCTAAACCACTGAACCGATCATTATGAAATTTTGCTTATACGTGGTCAGGGGTACAGAAAAGGACATAGGGTACCTTTCATCTAGAAAAAAATGAATGAATATTCAGTCAAACATAAAGCGCTAAATATATTCGAATTTGGCACATAAATAGATCATATACTGAATGAACACGTCTTTTTACTGATGCACCACGCGAGGCAATACGTGACGTCAGTAAACCTGTAGGCAATTGCATATCAGACACAGTCTAAAAAAAAATTATACTTATCAATATTTTCATCTAACATTAATCTTAACGCTGCCATTGGGACCGGATTCACTCCAATGGCTTAACGCGATCAATATCCTAGACATTAGCTTATTGTCGCTTCATTGCACGCATTGTGCCGTGAATTGCCTAAGGCTGCACTTTGAGCAATTGCGAGATCATATTGGAATTGGTATTTGAAATAGTCATCACTGGCATCAATTATAATTTAATCAATCGGAGTTTAAAGCTATGTACGTATATGTATGTAGAAATACTGCTCGGACTATAGTTCAAAAGAGGTCAATCAAATCCCGCCCGTGACAATCATCTTTTCTAGTATTTCTACGTAATAGGTTTTTCTGTACAGAAATTCTCAGTAGCAGCACGAAGTTTAGAACTGTACCCGGTTGATGGTAATAGGCTCACCTTCTATTACATGTGGGACAGTAATGGGCCGAATTTGAATTTGTGTATTTATTTATAAATATTCCTCAAACATTTGTCCAGTACATGGTCGCCTTTCAATAATGTCACTGTTAAATAATAATTATAGGTACGTACTCTAGTCTGCCTCATTGGTCTAGCGAGCTGCTGAGCGTAAGGTCCTGGGTACGATTCTGAGATCGGACAAACTGTTATTTGGGTTCTGTATGGAAATTCTCAGTAGCAGCACGGAGTTTAGATCTGTACCTGGTAAATGGCAATAGAATCGCCCTCTATTACATGGGACGCAATAAGGGCATCGGTGAAATGTCGGTGTACAACAGCACACATCTGTCTAACCCTTTTGGGGATATAGGCGTGATGCTATGTAAGTAAGTGCAATCATTCGCCATTCTGATCAATCTCGAATACTCAACCGTGAATACTCAACTTTTGATCCAATTTGACTTCATTGTCCTATTAATTTGCATTTCTGTGGAGAATATGGGTTTTTATATATCGCGCGTCTCGTATCTTGAGTCGCATTTCCGCAAATGAAATGTAAATAAGACGGAATGTGGGGCATACAGGGTTGCCACATGATCGAGATTAATATGGATTTTCTGTTATTAGTAGGACATCTCTTTATGTGGTTATTGGCAAATAACAAGCAACCCTTTCTTCACCCGTGAGAGATAATATCAAGAGAATAGGCAACAACCTCCTTCATGGTGCTAAAAACTACATACGGGGATTACCAAAACCCTGTGCTAATTGTGATGGGAAACCCATGCAAGTGGTGGATCGCCCACTGCCTAAAATAATGATGGTACTTCGTAAGTACATTAAATCCGACACGTAGAAACTATTTCTAATCTGTGTCTACCCTGAATAGTCTGTCATTTTGTCCTAAAACCTATCAGAATCTGGAGCAGCTAACATGACGATGCTGGCGGAATGACTGGCGTCGCAATATGCTTACATAAGCACGCAATGTGCTCGTATAAGCACGCAAGCCTCAGGGCCTGTCCTAGTTTAATTATCTAACGTTTTCGTATCATTTGCGAATGGCGTTATCATTGTGTTCAGTACGTCAGTTTGTGTGCTGTAATCCTTTTGGGGGATGAGAACATGAGATTAAAATAATCTAGTTTTGATTTTCATATAAACATGCAGTATTAAGATAGCATCGCGCCTGAACACCCTGAAGGATTAGGCAGAGGTGTACCTACCCACTGACGTTATTATTGAGCCCTATGCAATAGAGGGCACGGCGATCTAACGGCCACAAATTCTAACTGCGAGCTAATACTAAGAAAAAAAAAAAAGGAAATCATACACATTCCTCTATGGAATATATTAATTACACAAAGCAAATTGAAAAATCGTGTAAAAAAGTACTTTCGGCAAACTTAACGCAATATATAAGGAAAACAAGTTCAAATTACTTTCAATTAAATGGTCAATAGGTCCTAACATATGCATTACTCTGTTTATCTAAAATATTATTCAACAATCTGCTAATTTAAATATTAAAATGAAACATATAATTCATGGCACGTTTTCATAAAAAGCATCCTAACTAAGTTTCGATCCCCCTCAAGCCACTACAAACATAATTACTATTTCAATTGAACAATATCAACAAAATACAAACGCTACAAAGTACGAAAACATTTCTCTTTCACTGGTTTATTTAAATAACGACAAAGCGCCGGAGGATTATCAACAACAGAACCTATTACGTAGATAATATTAAAATTTCGTTTGTTTGTTACAAATTGTGGAAACCGAAAGGGCTTCTCTAATGAGATAATAACATTTCCCGCACAGGTGGCCTCTTTCGGCCCGTTTCGGCCCTCGTTTCGCTTCGCTGTGAATATTTGAATTTACTATCTTACGGCGGCGGTATAATCTTAAAACTTTATGGGTCAGCATGCCTGTTTGTTTAAGCGTTTTGAGGTTGCATGTGCCTCTATAGTGGTAGATTAAATAAGTAGGTACTCCTTTATTAATCTTATGGTATCACATTATATAGGCAGATTCTGTTTAGCTACATCAAAAAGAAAAGAGAACTCACGGTAGCTAGTTCAATTCGTTGAAAAATTCTCGGCAGTATCTTCATGACCTTTGAGGAATTAAGTAAATCGAATTGTAGTCGCAGTTGCATACTCCCTAAGCCGTGTAGATATATTCGATCGCCAAACGAACGGCTCTCACGTCTTGCAGTCTGGTAACCTGCAGATTATCAATATTGAGATATTATCACTCAGAAAATAAATTCCCGTTTTTACCAAACTGCTCATCATCATCATCATCATCATCATCATTCAAGCCGAAAGACGTCCACTACTAGACATAGGCCTCCCCCACATCGCTACATGGACCGGTGCTTTGGTATTAATACGGAATTTACTTTTAAGATTGCTGCCGTCTAAATTAAATGTATGGGTTTGATGGTTCACGTGAATTTTCGATATTTCGTTAGCTTCATACGTTTATTCAATATTCTGGGGTGCTGGAACTACATATCCAGTTCATGAGTTTAATTTACGCTCAACGAGATAGATGGCGCTGCTTATATGGGTCATATAAATTGTGGTAAATGATGTCGTAACTAATTACTTAAATTAATATAAATTGCGCAGTGCTGTCGTGAGATAAAGACGTTAATTTTTTAATAATACTTTCTGTTAATTATAAATGAGGATTAATGGATAGTCGCTGTCTTCTATTTTTCCTTCTTCTCAGCAAATGTCTTCTTCTTTCAAAATCTTTTTAAATTTCTCTTTATACCTGACTAGTTTTTGCCCGCGACTTCGTCCGCGTAATCTATGTGCAATATATAATTTATAGCCTATAACACTCAGGAATAATGTATCTTTCTACCGGTGAAAACATTTTTAAAATCGGATCATTAGTTCCGTAGATTACCCCCTACATACAAACTTACAAACAAATTTTACCTCTTTATAATATTAGTATAAATAACATCTCCTTAGTCTTATAAGAATAGCAGAACCTGAACGAATACAAGTATCACGCAAATATTACATCACGTATTTAAAGCACGTTGCTCATTTCGGACTCTACTTTTATGGCGATGAATGGCATTTATGGCGATGAAAAATCGGACTAAACGTCATAGAATATTTTTATCACTTCGCTTAGAAAATCTAGTAACAATAGCAGTAGTACTTTGATTTCATATACCTACATATATCTGCACGTCGATAAGCACCTAAAACAACGTCACATGCCTTCAGATTTAACGTTTATACCGATTGCTGAACACGTAAACCGTAATTCAGTTCGCAGGTGCGCCGACAATCCGAAGACAAGTCTACACATTGAAATTTAATAAAACTTCTCTTATACGTGGGCTTACAATTTACGACATGTCAGAGTAGACGCTGAATCTATTGTAGTTGCGAATTATATTAGTAAGTCCAAATGTTGGTGATTTATGTCATCACGTGTCTGGGAAAATATTCGAAATGTTGTGTTTATTATTGTTATGGAAGTTTTTTTCTTTGGTGAAATTATAGGTGTACCAAATATGAGAAGTGGAAAATTTCAAATATTTTTTTAAGAATGATAAATTGCTTTCATTTGTTTCGTTAGAAATATAATAATGACCGAATATTTAATTTTAAAGACTAGTATTGCGAAGCATTGAAAACAATAAATAGCCGCTGATTCATTTCAGAAATCAGAAATAAATCAAGGCAAAGTTTAACAATATTTTGTAGCAAAAAAATAATCTAATTATACATAAACAAACGAAGATGAATCCTTATATCAGAAAAGATACAATTAGTACACATAGTAAATTATATCTTCACGATTTTAATTAGATTTATATGGTTATCTGGAACACTAAAACCACTAAGACAGTATATTCAATCAATGTAATTAATGCTTGCGTTCAATATAATCTACATCAAGATTAAAGCCAACAGTCATCATCATCATCATCATCATCAGCCAGAGGACGTCCACTGCTGAACGAAGAACTCCCCCAAGGGGGGGGGGGGGGGGAGTTTACCATAATCCCCACGCTTGGCAGGCGGCTTGGGGATCGCAGTGGCTCACCGATTACTGAGAGGACGCTGCTGCCCATTTTAAGACGTACCCGGGTCTTAAGGCAACTTAAGTCTTAAGCCAACAGTACTACCAATTATTTGTCACGTTATAGTGACGATATAGCAACAACGCACATCACTGGACATACCAAATTTACATACTACGATATCTTATTAAATATAGAATCACATTTAATATTAGTTGGTTACCGCAAAATCGTCTCTCATCGCATACTTCTTTTGTCATTTTGACATAAAACATCAGTAAAAATATCGCTTCGGTCCATATTTAATAAGTATCAAAGCAACAAAGTGGTGTTTCATTCTTTTCAAACCCATAAATGTATTATCATATCATATGAATATAAAAATTTACTTAATTTTGTTGTAATTGCTGGTAAATAGTGGGCACAACCACTGCAGTTTCTCAAAAGTGAGAACCTATAGTCTTACATTTATCTATCCTATCGTTATTATTGTTAACTTAGCAACAAGATTTTCATGACAAAATAATGATTATCAAAAGTAATCAAAAATGCCAACCATACCCGACTGCTTCACAAAGGTACCACAACGACGTGGTACGACAGAATCAAATAAACATTTTACACACAAATATACATACAAACAGCGGTACGCGTGCGGTCCGCACTTTCGATACCTTTCGATACAATGCCGCAAACGAAATCGAAACCCGGAATCCATTACGTACTACACGTTGGCGTGCACAATTTATTTTTTGTATGAAAGCCTTCGGGGGTCCGTAATGGCGAAAGTTTTTCCTTCTGCCGTAATTGTGAGGGCCGATGCAGGGCAATAAATAACCACAGTCCTGGTACCCTTGATTGAACTTGCTAATGAATGAAGGATAAGAAATTCGTATATCGAAACTCTCTTCCGTATACCGTAGGTACGGAAAGGTTGTTACACTGAAAAATGACTTAAGTTTTTATTCAATTTCGACGTCGAGTTCACGAGTTTGAGTCGACTTGTAATTTTCTTATAGACGATATCCTCGATTCCAATATGACATCTCTTATTTGAATTTGGAATAGCTATACTTTTTTTGCAATTTAGACGAAACTTTTTGGATGTAATTTTTTAGAGTAATTTATAGCCGCATATTGAAAATGAAAAATACAGCTTCAACGTAGCGAACAAATGCATATTACCTTCATAGTAAGCAGTGAGTAATCAGATAGGCTACGCCGTAGCAGCTCCACGCGTAGCACTGCTACGCCACTGGCGGTAAATTCGGTTCATGTAACATTTGTGGAATATAGATATTTAGCTAAACCTATTACTTTTTTTAACCAATATTTATGTTTTCATGTGGAAAATAAATAAACTACGTAAAGTAATGAGCATTTGCCGATTTATAAATGATTGAATTTAAAATGAATTTATATATCTAGTGTTCTTTCTATTTAAGGAGAAATGGAGCTAGCTTTGAACAAAATAAACAGCACTTAAAGAGAAAATGTTCGCTCCTAGATTATAATGATCCGTGCAATAATTTAACATAAAAACCGTAACTGTTTTTCTTCTTGACGCTAAATGTAGTATTCAAGTGAAATTCTAAATTTGTGGTAGTATACATATTTTTGGGTCATGACTGTTTACATATAACAAGCCATAGCTGCCATTATTCTAATAAGAACTGACAAACATCCCTCCAACAATAAATCCCATCAACAAAAAACATTACGCGATATAAGGAAAAGCTTGATAACTGTCATCCCAATTTTCCCAATAAAAACATTAAAACATATATCTCCAAGCGGGATGTCAAAGGCCAAATCCGTCGGCCGGATCGGATGTAGTTATCAATAATTCTGTTCAAGTTATGCATTAAAAAATGTCGAGTCGATACGTCAAAGGGAGTTCCTGTTTTGTTAACAAAGTGTGTTCGTGATCGGGGCACGAATGAGACGATGAGACAACCCTTGTTTTCAATAAAAACAACTCACTTTCAACAGTGACCGGGCACACTGGGGAATCTTGGCTATGTGACTTGTGGCACAACTGGCAGTATTAATATGGAACACTCGGAAAACCTCGGAAATGTTTCACTTATTCGTGTTTTGTCCTAAGGGAGAGGCAGAGCTCTTATGTGGTGGAAACACAACTGCGTCATCGCTGTAAGCAGATGCTACATTTGATGGTAACGCTATTTACTTGTTTACAATTATTGAGATTAACTTTTGAAGGCTCTTCTATGTATAATTAAAATAACACTCACCAACGATTCATAAAATCTCAACAACTACTGAGCTCATTTACTGTGTACGAAAATAAGAATTTTACGTCATTTTATTTATAGTTTTTTACAAAATTTGTATGAAAAATCGTTCTATGCTGGTTAAGTCCTGGACACAGATAGTTTTAAAATATATGATTCAAGATGATTTTTAGGAGTATCTCGCCAATCGGCAGATCGAAGTTTCCGAAGATTAGTCTCCACTTAAACATTAAAACAAAATATGTAATAGTATGACAGCACGGTTGGCGCAGCGGCCAAGTGATTAGGTTTAGGTCTAGGTCTGCGCTAGGTGTCGCAGGCTCGATTCCCGCACAAAACAAATATTTATATGATCTACAGATAGTTCTTTCGGGTCTGGTTGTGTGTGTATGTGACATGTATTTTTGTAAACTGTACTGTAGTGTGTGGCAACGTTTGTTTTAATAAAACTAAACAATTATTAATTTAAATACTTTCGCTATTTCGAAATAAGCACATAAATTGTAGAAATAAGAAGAAACAAATTAAACAGAAGTTGACAGATTAGGAACGGCCACGTTTGTCCATAATTAACCCAAAAGCCTGTATTAAACCTGCCTCCCCCCAATCAAATAGAGCAAAATATTGTGAATTTCAATTAGTTTGAGAACAACCCCTTTGCGGGGTCACGTCATATTACAAAAGGACAACGCGGATGGCCGTTATTCTATACCCGGCCAATTAAATATACGGTCACGGTTCTACAGTGGTTACGTATAAAATTAATATCATTTTACTTACTTAAATAGAACCTTCCAGTAATGGAGTAAAATTTGCAAACACAATTTAATTGAGCGCTTTTTAAAATGCTCATATGGAACTCATAGATAGTTACACTGAAACCTGTTTACAGTTTATGTCAAGTTCGCGATCAATACGCGATAATGCAACATTAACTTTATTAGACGTATTAATAATATTAAAATTTATACGTGACGTTATTCTTCCTCACAATAAAATAAAATACAATAAAAAAAAATGTTAAAAAATATAAGTGTTTAGAAGGCCGTTTAATCACACCGGCAATTTCTAGTAGACAATTATCATTCTTGGGATGGCCAGATTTAGAGATAAAGGCTTCATCATCATCATCAGCCAGAAGACGTCCACTGCTGAACGAAGGCCTCCCTCGGGGGATGCCATAATCCCCACGCTTGGATAGAAACTTAGATAAAAGCTTACTTACTTACAAGTCAGCTTTTGCCGATCAAAAGCTGACCTTATAACTAATTAATTACAATACATTTATGATTTTACAGCATTTTCATTAATATTTCGTCTTATAACTTCCCTCATTGCCCACTGTGACACATCCCTGAAGCGACTAGATAAAATTGCATCGGATTAATTTGCCTACCTGTTCGAACGACGCGACCCCTGTCCCTGACAGCCTTTGTGGCGCAGATATGGACTTCATTACCGAATCACATATATACCTGTGGCTATTACGGGCCAGGAATTAATATGGGAATCTTATTTGACCTTTACTTTTGATTAAGTTCGGATTCCGAAAAAAAAAATTGCTTTCAATATCTGATATTTCTAATATGCATCTGAACTTATAAATCTTTATAATGATTAGCTTTTTGGAGTTATTCATTATTATCGGATTATATATTTGATATTAATTACACTGTACCAGATAGTATTTTCGTGAGATTCAAAACCAAGGAAAAGTTATCTTTTCATTTCTGTACCATCTCTGTGAGCATTAGTATTTACCGAAACAATCAAAAGTTTATATTCTGACAATCATGTGTCTCTAATTTCCTAAGCTCTGTCTGAAATAGTCTCACCTTATATAAAGACACTCCTGCGTTCTCTCATAAACGGACCTTTGTAATTAGCTAAGTCCAAAGTCGATACAATTCGATATATGTATAAAAAGTTTTAAAGTTAAACAACAAGAAATAAAACAAAACACTCTCTCAGTATCATTATTAGTCTAATTCCCACACCCTCCAAACTTACCACTAAGAAACCACAAAATATATACGAAACAGCCCCAAACGGCGACAACTAATTCGTCGGCGATACAATAGTTTATTATAACAAGAACCGACCATCTTGTCCAAGCGAAAATATTGCCCAACTAAGGCAATAACGAGCGTTAGTTGCCAACTTTGCCAACTCCTGCCAACTATTTTTGCCCGTCATAATAGCCCAAGTTCAGGCGATCTGGTGTTTTCATTGAGACTGTCTTTATCCCGTTATTCCGTTTATTGTTGGACAAAATGGTGCTAAAGTTTCTATTACGTGTTTGGATTGGGCAATCGACACTTTTTGTTTTAAGTTTTTAACAAGGAGTAAAGTCTCGATGAGGGTTATCTAAATAAGAAATGGTGCAAAAGGGTCGTGAAAATGTTTAGAAAAGTAGGTAGTTTACATTTAAAGTGGTATTGCTTGTACATGAGCTTCTCAGTGTAATTTTGTTGCATGAACCTTTTTTTCGGTTTTGATACTTTTTAAATGAGAACCTGCTAAAGCGAATCAAGAAAATTTTAAAACAAAAACGGTCAATTATTTGTTTTATTTATGTTGTATTAACGATTAGCTTATAACGAAAATTTAAGGCTACATACATTATAATAATTTTGAAATTCGACTTACGTAAACACTCGCATTTGAAAACTTAAATCAACAATCCAAAAAACAAAACACGCTTCACCGGTCAACGACCCCTGCAAAAATTCAATAAACAAAATCCACAACAACCCGGATCAGTGAGTGAACTATCCAACAATAGCAGTCAGCAGATATCGAACTTACTTCCATACAATTGAACTGCTAACATATCGGACTGTCGTGAAACGCATTGTCCTCGTAGAACGCTTAACCGCTATAATATTAGACGATCACAGGACGATTCCATTTCGGGTTATTGCGATATTGATGTGTATATGGTTGTTTGGTTTGTGAAGTAAAAGAATTTGTAAGTTACGTTCTAGTGTCTTGGTTCAATGTTTTTTATAATACTGTATGAAAGAATTTTATTTTAGTTTGATTATAATATTGAATACTTTGTACTGATTTAACACTGTAAACTGCATGGTAAACACTGACAATAATATAATAGTTACGATACTTATTCGACGATGTTTTGGAAGACCAAAGCAGACTTCGTGTTAAATTATGTGTAGAAGTTGCGAAACTCAAAAAGCATTTACAAGTTCAAAAGGTTTTAATTATATGCATTTTCTTCCCACAGGAACGCTCCTTATACGCAGAAAGTCAGGTAAGATAAGCTTAGAAAATACTCATTAAACTATCAACTGAAAGCCAAATATCAAAATATATCACGGTTGGCACCGTGACTAGCTTTCTGCACTAGGTGTCGCGGGTTCGATTATCGCACGGGACAAATATTTGTATGATCTACAGGTAGTTCTTACGGGTCTGGTTGTGTGTGCATGTGACATGTATGTTTGTAAACTGTACCCACGACACAGGAGAAACACAAGGGTGGGGCAAAGTTTAAAAAAAAAATCTTGACCTTTAACAATCAGCTAAGTTATCAAAAAACCTACAAACAAGTTACAATCGAAATATAACGTCACTACACACAGGTGTACCCAGCATACCATAATCCCTTACCTTACTCTTACGACGCCCACGGGACAAAACCTTCGCAGAATTTCCTCGGCCATATTTTTGTTAGGTAATAATAATAATAACATTTGACGACGTTTAAATATGGCGTCTCCGTCACGTCCAAGCTGACGCGAAGTGTTTGATTTATAATGTTGTCCTTTAGACCCACGTCACTCGATTTGTACAATAAATAATCGTTTCTTCGTGACAAGTAACGGCGTACGGAAATTTGTTGTTGCGATCTGAATACAAACTGACTCTTTGGAAATAAAAGTAAGGAAACAAGGCTTTTATGTGGGTTTGAGAAGTCACATGAATGACCAATGGTTGTGTCTAGAAATATAAGATTGCTGGTGTAGATGTAGACTAAAAAGCTTTAAACTTTATAATGAGTGATTTCAAAGTCAGTAGGGAGAAAATTCGTCTAACATCTAGCTGGATAAGAAATTCCTTTCTCAGATAAATCAGTCGGATAAGTTATTCGTCCTCCTCTCCTAAATAATACATTAACCTCTTTCACTCTAACATCAAAATCACCTAAGTAGGAATACAACGTATGAATATTACTAATTGTTTAATAATGGAAATCCTTATAAATTATCTTTACACCTGATGCCACAAGAGATATCCTAGAAATCATTTTCTCATTACGTTCTGTAATCCCGATGCGAATGAATCATTCGTCCATTATCTGGAGTCGTATAACTGAAATTGAATAGTTGTGGGAATATGTATGTATCTGTTATGGATTTCGTTTCATCTGAAATTCATATTTATGTTATACTGCACATAATATTGTAGACTAGCTTCCGCTCTCGGGTTTCGCCCGCGTGGTTTACGAACCTGTACATTTTCCCGGGATAAAATGTAGTCTATGTTGCTATTCCAGACTATAATCTATCTCTGTGCCAAATTTCATCCAGATCCGTCCAACCGTTCTGTCGTGAAAGAGTAACAAAGATCCATCCATCGCTCCATCCATTCATCCTCACAAACTTTCACATTTATAATATTAGTAGGATCTGTAAATATATATACACACATACAACTCGCATATACGTTATGTAAATTGGGGGACTTTATCACCCACGATGATTTATTTGTGTTACGGTAACTAATGTACATATACCTATTTATTTGTTTAATAATGTCCTCCTGACCGCTTTCGGTCACGGCGGCCAATCTCACCGGAGATTAGCGAACTACGCAGGAGATATTATAGAGCACAAGTGTATGCGCAAACACAGGTGCTCTCTCTATTCCTTCACTCTCATAGTCCGATGGGACGGCAATCCGACACAACCGGAGAGAGATCAGGCACAGGACCAACGGCTTTACGTGCTTTCCGAGGCACGGTGTGTATTCACATACACGAAGAACCAGACCCGAAACAACTATCTGTAGATCATACAAATATTTGTTCCGTGCGGGAATCGAACCCGCGACACGTAGCGCAGCAGTCGATCTCTCAACCACTGCGCCAACTGTGCCGTCATTTGTTTAATACATAAGTATCTAATAATATAAGTAATTTAATTAAACAGCAACAGTATATAATACCGTAATGTTAATAGAAGACTTGATAGCAAGATTATTGTGGTTTTTGTTTTCGGTATATTTTATAGATGAACTTTATTTTTAATTTCTTTTAAATTATTTATTACCTGAATACTCTTGTAAAGGATAAATACATAAGTACTAACACTTCACAGTTTTTTAACGTTCTTCACCGTTAATAAAATTCTGATCCGCAATCAAAAAAGTCAGAGGATTCTGACTCGAGACTATCCTCCATGGAAACTAATAAGCTATCTGTATTTACCGAACTACTAAATACCTACTTATAAATTAATTCCTCAACATCCACGTCCAAAGTCACAACTAATAACAGTAGGTACAAGCAAAAAATAAACTCTCGAAAGATTTTTAATTTCTGTCGAAGTTCGTAGACGGCGTTTTGTCAGGATTTCCATCGGTTCAGTGGGACCACAACGTTTTCTGAGTAAAACCAACTATTTTTCTTGGTCGCGACTTCGCCGGATAAAAGAAAACTTGCTCTAACTAAGCTCAGGAAGATTGCACTTATTTATTTCAAGTTTCTATGTAGGTACGACACCTGCATTTATTTTTGGTTTAACTCTTGAAATGGAGCTGTATTTTTCGCTGTTTCTCAATTTTTCACTTTATTTAAGATCTAGGAAAGGAAGATAAGAATAAGATGTTGAGTTTTAGACGAGACTGGTTGCGCTGGTTTAGTGCGTTAGTTCTGGACCAAACTATACAATAATGTGGGTAGTGTATAATTTTACATGAAACAAAAAATATTCAACGGTTCTAACTTCTAGTTATCTCTTACAACAAAATACTTTTTTTATATAATTTACAATGAAACTTAAAAAAAGAAACGATTTTTAATATTCGATTCGGAGTTCTACGTAAAATATGTAATATAAAAAAAATCGTCAACTAGATACAGCTTAATACAATCATACATCACAATACATATCAAAAAGTTCCTCCAACAAAGCTAAAAATCCACCTAACATTCACAATAGAACCTAGGGGCTGCTTAAACCAGGACGTCATTCAAAGACAGGAGGCTTACGGGGCCAGCAAAATGCAAAGTTAATTTTAATGCAGCGTCCTATCTCGTTATCTGGATGGCCGATGCTTCTAAAGGGATTGCCTTGATCTTCAACTGAGTTAGGGTAATATGGAAGTAAACTTTGAAAGAAGTTGGCAAGTTGGTACATGAGAGGAAGTTTTCCGAAGTCGTCTGGAAGCTACAATCGGTAATGTATTGAGGGCCAATTAATAATAAAGGAGGGGAAACTTTTGTTGTTTTGACAAATATTGCTCGGAAGTTCTGAAGAGTTTTTGCATTGACTGATTTGCCGTTGGAAGTCTCTGAAATGCTGCTGTATGACTATTGTACTACATTTAATATTAAAGATACATATACTAATCTATAAATTATTCAGAAGATAGTAGATTTCAAAATTCTTGGATGATTTCTTCAGATATAACATATATTATTTCTCGGCATCTTATTCTTGTTTTTCGAACCAATCTCAAAAACTGCATCGACAGGATTACAATAGATAACTTTACAAGTAGTTTCTTGTATGAAATTTCAACTTTCATTTGTATTTTTATTTATGTATGACTAATTTCTATTTTATATCTTTGAATTATTTCGTCTTTAGCACACCCAAATCCACGTAACGAACTAGGTATAAAGTTAAGTTAAATAAAGACGAGGCGCCGTCTCCATACTATCTGTTCTCGTAAGAACGCAATGCTAATCCCTCTGCCGCTATTATTTTCTCATTGCGAGCCGTTTTTACTCGCTGCGATCTCGTACGTCGGCGAATAATTAAAATACTCGCAATACCAGACGAATTGGATCCTACAGATTCTTTGTACTAAGTACATATTTGATTTAGGTCTCATACTTTTATTTAATCTGAGTTTAAATTAATATTGGCACGAGGATGAGCAGTATCTCAGATCACAGAAGCAGTATGCTATCGCTCTTTTTTATGGGTTATACGAGTATATCTTAATTCCCGACTAGACTCCAAAGGAGGTACTCAGCCCTATAAGAAGCTGGCGCGAGGACATTAGTCTAGCACGTTAAATCGAGATAGTACACTAAGCGAAGACTCTCTATGGCTGTTCTATATAAATGTTGTGGTGGGCAGTAGTCCTGGGGTGATTTCTAGCCCTGTTGTATGCGACGGAAACTATATTATAGATATACTTAATTATTTTATTATGCCCATGATACATAATGATCTGGTGTGGGTGCTACTGTTAAACTTTTGTTTTGTAATTCTCTATCAACTATACAGGAAGAAAATTTATATCCTTTCTACACATATTGAACTATTTTTATGATAAGAAAATTCCTACTTGTCATTTCTGTAGAATGTATTATAACCTACCGTTACCCGTTTGTATCTCGTTTTTTTTGTATTTATATTTTGTATTATATTTACTTTTCACTTTATCACTGTTGAGCAAATGTTGAGGCCAAAAGCTCCCACCCATCTCTGATAACGGCCGCTACTCGCCCCTGTTTATTGAAGGTGTCGATTTCATTTTGACATCTTCGCGGACTACCACGATATATCGTCTACCACTTATTAGGAACCAATAAAGTATACTGATTGATTATTTAATTGGTGATTTTTGCAAGATCCATTCTGACTGTATCTGTTTTAGTTAAACCCAAAGAGAAACACTTACACCGATTTCACACGTAATGTTTACACAGGTATATCTTACCCACGTGAAAATTAAGAAAACATTATACTTTTAAGTGGTAAGTTACACGAGCGAAAAACTTAACTCTAAAAGAAAAGCAATTGTGGAAGTTTTACCAATTTGCGAGAATAAAGTGAATTTCAATCAAAGTTGTTGGAAACACAAACTAAAGGAGTTGTGGGTGGAGTACAGCGTACACCTTCGACAAACACTGGGAGCCAGTTGCCAATCTGATAACGTACGCCCGCACTGTTTTCACATTTCCAGAGAGAATTCATGAGAGAATAGTATGTATGGTTATTTTAAATGCAGAACATTGGAATTCAAATGTTTTCGCCGTTTTCGGTGTATGGAAAGTAGAGCGACTTTTTCTTTCAGCAAAGCGACCAGCATTTCGAAGCTCTTTTGGTGATGACGTCATGGGTAACGTTTTATCAATGCTAAGGTATAAATTAATTTGTTACCAACCGGCAACCAATAAGAAATAAGGAAATTCTCTCTTCTCCCGAGATACACTCGTACGGCTACTTTTGGAAATACAGGCACTCTTTAAAAATAAAGAAAATATTGTTACTATGTACAACACAACAACAATTAATGATGAACTATATGTTATATTGAACTCCTTAACCAACAAACACTATATTATTATATACTAAACTATATACTAAATTATTCTAGCAATATTTATCTGTAATCACTGTATTTACCTGTTTATTTGTAATCGCGTTTTAAAAACGGCTCTAACGATTTCTATTTAATTTAAAATATCTATAGGTATTTTCTGGCTGCAAAAATCGATCTAGGTATTTGAAAAAAAACGTAATCGTTAAAAAACAGTTTTTGTCCCGAACAAACGCTCGGTTACCCAGATATTAGTTACTAAACGAGAATGTAGATATCACTGACGCTAACAGAGTAGATACAGGGCCATAACATCCCACATAAAGACGTAATTAATTCAATATCAGTAACATGCCGTGTTGCTAATCAATCGAATAATAGATGCAATTAATTTAGTTTGACACAAATGTACGAGATGCATCGATCGATTGATTGGAGTACCTGCTAGATGCTATCTTGTTTGACTAGTTTCCTTAGTGATGAATTGGTTGAGGAACTGTACTAAGTTTAAGTCGCCCGCGCCTTGATTATGTAAGGAAAATCTGACAGACTTAACGACCAACAAATAATGCATGCCTTTTACGCTTAAGAAGGTATAGGTACCAATATTATTTTATTAGAGGATACTTACGAAATAGTTTGTTTATTAGCGACTGTAATTGTCATCAGGGGCCGATCTCAGCGCAGTAGCTGAGCATTTAGCTATCTTTTTGAGCCATCCGATTGTTCGAGGCCTGAGTGTCATTCTCATCACGCCTTTGGATTAATATCTAAGCAGGTAATAATATAATCGGACCTGACGCTCTACTATAATATAACGAAAATTATCATAATTTTTCATAAATCTAATGACTCGTTTTATGAAGTCTGTAAATGCTAAAGTTTTCCTTACATTACAGTGTCTGTGTGATTGATTACTGCATCGGTAATTTGGCTGCGGGTCTGGTTGTTTGTGCATGTAAACATCGTGCGACACCCCTAAATTTAGTGCGCCCAACAAAATATTACATAGGATTCATACTTTTTATTAGAACCACTAGCGAAATTCTAAGTCTATGGAACCACATCTAATATCAAGTTGACAACACGTGTAACGAGCGACAGCTCTAGATTTCGCGCTGCCAACTATACCTTACTTTACTTATAGTGATGTATATTTCATTCGCGCCATGAACATAACCAGCCTCCATTTCTCTCACTCATATCCTCTACATCTAATACCTAGTCAACATCGCGCGTGACGAGCGACAGCCCTTCATTGCGCGCGGCCGGCGCCATGCGACGTCCGGACGTGTTTATTTTTCATTTCCGTCCCGAACGGCCTGGCCCTCGAGCTACGGTCCCGCGCGGCCCTCCTAATATTATGCTAAGGCATAAGAGATTGGCCGGTATATACAAGAGTTTTTGGCCAAAGATAAAAATATAAAAGATATTTTATTTGCAAATATGGGTACATGATCCTATTGGAAATAAACAGTTCAGCCATATTTTACCATTTTAAAATTACATAATAAATGAAAACAATACATCATCATCGTCATCATCATCAGCCAGAAGCCGTCCACTGCTGAAAGAAGGCCTCCCTCAAGGGAGGGTTTGCCATAATCCCCACGCTTGGCAGGCGACTTGGGGATCGCAGTGGCTCACCGATTAGTGAGCGGACGTTGCTGCCCGTCCTCCAGTGTCTGGCCGCAGTTTTAAGACGTACCCGGGTCAAAAATGGAAAACAATACACAAACTTTAAAATACCTTACGTAAATAAAATAACAAAATTATTTTGGCTTATAATTTAAAACTTAGTTTGCACCTCAACTTCATAAAGTGGACCATTTTTGTAACTACATCTATGGTACTATATACAGTTGGAATAAATTCCAATGTTGCAACATTGACGCGACACAAATAATTAAGTATAGGTATGTTTGGTGGTCCTTACCTAAAGGGAAATTTTGTATGAAATTGTGCCCACATTCCTAACAAAGTTCCTAGTAGGAGGTATTATTATTTTTGCAACTGACAATGACTGACAATTAGAAAAAAAATATTAAAAAACATAATAAAAAATTCAGCTTGTGTTTACCGCTCCGCTTATAACCCATGTACCATAAATAAACATGACTGCATGGATCTATAGAGCTATGTCAGTACGGAGTGTACTAAAATAATATTTTATTAAATCCTAAGGTCGTTTATGGTTTGCTAATTGGCGTTTAGAGTGACCCCAAAACTGTAATTTGGGGTTTTATTAGCAGGTAACAAGATGAAGAGGCGAGCGTGATATCCTGAATAAAAATCACAGATCGATCAAAGTAGGATTAAGTAGGGAACTATTCTGTTAAGATATTTTCCACTAACTATGGCAAATACAAATAAATTACTGACTTACTGTACCTACCTATTGATCAACTGAACACCTAGGTACCTAAATAAGTATTATTACTAATATAACATGGCATTATGTCTGTATCCCTCGAAGGGTGGGACAGAGATACTACGTACTGATATTTAGAATTTCCACACAGAAAAATTCGATAACACTGCCCGTCCCCCACGCTCAGCAGTCGCGCTTACGACCTCTAGACCTCTCAGAAAGATAAAAATTATAATTAAGTACCTACCTACATCAACATTACTTTTCATAAACCCTAGGAACCAATCTCGCAAAATAAATACTCTTTACACTTTAACACAGGCCCCGCAATTTACGTCTATTCACATCCCACTCAACTGCCATAAATCCTCCCCTTGATAACTGAGAAGTCACTTTAACTACGAACATGTTCATACATATCTCTACTTAGTTACAAAACTCCCCTCTTTCCCCGTAATACTTGCCTATAAAATATACCACTCGGGTAGAATGGGTAGGTATCTACCTATTATCACAAGAGCATGGGTGTTAAATTGCAAACGCTCTTGTTCTCATCACAGTGCCTTTCAAATGTTTATTCCAAACATTATGGGCATGCGTTGTTCTTTTTTTTAAACGTTCCCTCGTGAGGATGATGAAATAATTTAAAAATTATTTATGTACGTTTTCGTTTCGCGTTTTGTGCAATGAATGGTGTGAGAGGCAGGAAAACAATATGCTTTTGGCGTTTTATCTTTGAAACATATTCATATTAAAAGCAATGTGTTTATTTATAAAAAATATATTACTAACTAGCTGTGCCCGCGACTTCGTTCGCGTGGATGTCGGAACTAAACAATGTATTTTTTAGTGCGAAATGCCATTTAAAAAATATATATATAAAAGTTACGTGAAGTTAAGAAGACCAAATGCACTTAACCCTATTTTTTTCGGTCCAGCCATTTCAGAGATTAGCCTATACAAACAGACAGACAGACAGACAAAAATTGTAAAAAAATGTTATTTTGGTGTATGTACCGTATATATATTCATATGTATGTAGTAAAAAACGGTTATTTCAATATTACAAACAGACACTCCAATTTTATTTATATGTATAGATGTATAGATATCGTATACTGCCTTATGGATCTGAATTTGGACTGAAAATCTTCCAGTAGTTTATTTTTTATTCCTAATGAATTTTTAATGCTAGTTAGTGGGTACCTAGGTAATACATTTACTCCCCAGATCAGCATACCTCTCATTTTCGGATAAGGTGAAAGGAAAAAGCCTCCACGAATGACGAATCATGAGATCGTCTGGCACACCCTAGACAGCCTAGACACCACCAATGCTGACAGACTTTTCCACTGCAGCATGAGCGACCTCCGAGTGCCGACTCAATAGAAGAAATAAAAAAAAAAAAATGTCGCTTCACTGTTGTATTTAATAAGAAATAAAGACAATGAGGAGAGGTACAAATAGCTACACAAGTTTGTAGGTAAATGCAGGAGCAAGATAAAAATAAATCGCATAGTAAGATCTAGGCTGTACATTCGCAGCCAATGTGCCGCACAGTGTGACGGCCAGAAGAAAAATTTTGACATTGACCAAAATACATACTTTTAGCTTTAATAATCTTTAATTATATCTATAAATAATTCAGGCTTTGGGGTATATTCTGCTGTTATTATTTTTTTTCTATCTATATTCTAACATGTTTTTTTAAGGCTTCAAAGTGATAACCTAACGCGTACGTATTTTACACTTTAAAATTTGCACAAGCTTTGGATGCTTACTGTAATAAACGCTAATAATTAATTAATACTGTGTTTATTTTATACAAATGTGCATTTGTTAAATCCTCAAAAAATAAAAGTTTCATAGTTGTAACTCATCACAGTTTTCTTTAGAACTGTTTTAATACACAATAGTCCGATTAAAGGCAAATTAACAATTTGATCATTCATAAAGTAAAAAGTTTAACTTGGATCAATATGAGACATAGTACAATAAATAAAGTAATTATTCGTCTTTTAAACAAGGTATGTCACATTGTCGGATATTGTCGGATGTGAGAGTTATGATTTTTTTCTTGAAGCAAGTCGTACACCCGTCTATCGAATAAAGATGACTTTCAGTCACAGAACTCGAAATATATATATTATATTTACATAATACATATATATTTGTAGTTTATCGAAACATATTCGATTCGTTTTCATGATAACGTAGTGAATGATAGGACAAATAATAAATAATCAATATAGGTAACCACAGATCATTATGTTGAATATAGGGCAAATAAACAGAATAGTCGATAATAATAATTTTTTTTGGGAGAATTTGAGACCTTCTTCAACTTGATATTGTAGACCAATAATGTTTGCAATGAAATCACTGAAATTAAAAATCAAGCGGAATCTTTGTCACTTTCCAATATCGATGGCAAAAATGTGACACACGTGCTCTTTTTTAATATGATTGACGGGAAAGTCTGTAACGCTTTATCAGATAATATATCCACTTCTACCTGTTACATATGTGGAGCAACCCCAAAACACTTGAATGATCTGACTCGAGTTATCAATAGAGCCGTACAGCCAGAGTTTTATGCATTTGGGTTGTCTTTACTACATTGTTGGATTAAATATTTCGAATGTTTATTACATATCGTCAATCGTCAAACAAGGAGCAGGAAACACCAATGATGGTAATACGGTAAGAAGATTTTTTAAAAATTGGTCATTATCTGCTACAATCACAGGGGTAGATGAAAATTTGATTAAAAGATTTTATATCATTTTACAGGCTTTATCTTCGGGTATCGAAATAAATGTTGACAAATTAGGTGAATTTAATAGAAGAATAGCAGAATTGTACGTGAAAAATTATGCATGGTGTTACATGCCTGTAACTTTGCACAAATTATTAATTCATGCAACAGAAATTATAAACATCATGCAATAATACCAATCAGAAAATTTTCCGAAGAAGCTCAAGAAGCCAGGAATAAAGAATTTAGGAATGTCAGAGAATGCCACACTAGAAAATGCTCTAGAATCAAAAGCAATGAAGATATTATTCATAATTTATTAAGAATTGAGCATCAACGGAAAAAAGAAGAGCTGCTTCCAGAAGCAGTGAATATATTAATTTTGGCTGATGCTGATTCAGAAGATGTAGAAAGCAGTGAATGTTCATAATTTACTGATCTACATATCGTAAATAGTACTGTTTTATTATGTATAAAGAAAATTAAATAAATTTATTTTATGAATAGTATTAGTACTAAAATGGTTGATCATATCTATAAATTACATGTTTAAAATAATATTTTAACATAAGATTTACTAATTAAATGAAATAATGTAGGAATTAACTTATTTTCTTGAATTTAAAATTAAGAAATGAATCTGTTTACTTAATAAATATCAAAATTAACAACAAACTTTTTTTTTTTCTATAATACATGTCACGATAAATAATAAAATATGACACAATTATATAGCTTAACTCTTTAACAAGCTCCGAAAAAAAAACCGTATCAATATCTCTACTACTTTCGGAGATATCAGACAATGTCCAGAAAAACACCATTTTCGTCACACTGTGTGCCGGTTCGTTTATCTCAATATCGTAGACGGACACGCGTACGTGCCTGCCAGATACGTACGAGACTGAAATAAAACACTTTTGTAACGAACCGTACCTTCTAAATTTTACTGTACAAGTTTAACGAAATCTTTCCTTTCCTTTTTTTAGTATTCACGTTTGTTAAATTAGCCCCTTCGTTTATCTCTTTGCTAGAATAGGCAGGTTATTGGAGATTCTGTTTTTAGTATTTTGCACTTTGATAGGATTGTGCTGCATCTATGATTTAAATAAGTCGTTCAGATAGTGGTGAGTTTGTTTTCCAGCCAGCCAGCATCACGCCTGTATTACCCGAGGGTTTAGGCAGAGGTTTAATATTATACACTCACATGTCGCCGACGCCGTTATTGAGTTCCATGTGGCACAGTTCCAGACTCCGGGCTGCTTTTAAGAATTTTCATACAGAAAACTTCAATAACACTGCCCAACCCGGGAATCGAACCCAGAATCTCTCGCTCAGTAGTAGCGCTTGCGATTACTAGATTAATGAGGCAATCTTATATTTAACAATGTCCATTGCATTGTACTAATTGTAATACGGAATAATTTTTAGAGCTGCGGTACTGCGCAACGTAAATTTATTTACGTGAACTGATTCCAATTAGGAGCATTTACCTTTAGCAGACATAACCTTCCTCAAGCAGGAGAACTATGGATCAAGCTATCAGAATATCCTTAATTTATCAATAAAATGTGGCCGTACAACAGTACACACTGCCTAATCATTCAGAAATTACATGTGTGATGATGCTCTACGATATCTATTATTTATTTGGTCCTTAGTTCTCATTTTCTCCCTATCTCTCAAAGTTTTACCCAGAAGACAGAGTGGTGCTTCTGCCCCCTCCCTGCCCTCTGACCTGGACGGGTAGGTTACCCCTGTGCTCTTCTGCCTCGTATACAATTAGCTGGTTATTTATTTGTCTTTGATTATTCAAAGACAAAAAAATAACCAGCTACTTGTATACAGTTGAAAATTCCTTGTATATCCCTCCTAAGACCAATTTGCTCCCACTTAGGCTAAAAACTGGATACGCTCGTCGCTCATAACTTTAACAATCCTTAAGAATCTGGAGGGCTTCCAACACTGGTTGTTCGTCAAACCAACTCGTGACTACTATATGATTAGGTATTTTGACAAATATGTACATGGGGGGCGTAGCTCAGATGGTAGAGCGCTCGCTTAGCATGCGAGAGGTACCGGGATCGATACCCGGCGCCTCCAAGTCCACTTTTTGCGATTTACAATTAGTAAAAAATAAATTATAACTGTATCTTGCTGTAATAATGTTCATTTACACGGTAACATTAATAATATTTCCGTTCTATTCTGTAAAACATTTTCCTACCAGTCAGCGCAATATTATAAGACCTTTATCAGACGTCATTTCCAGATTCACTTTCTTCATATTCAGATCATTTTTTCATGTTCATTTTTTCTTCTATTCTGTAAAACAACTAATTTAAATGACCTATCTACTCAGTTTATAGCTCACTGTCGGCCGTAACTAGTGCCTTGCAAAATTCACATATCGCACTCTGGAATTCAGTGCAAGAGACATAAATGAAAGTGCGTGTGTAACTTCAACTGAATAAGCCAATTTCATGTCCTACCTCTAAACAAGAATTTAAATAAAAACCATCACATAAAATATTATATATCTTTATTAAATTAGAAACAACCTTACATTAATTAATTTCTACACAAATTACATTACTGACTTACTCTGACTTCGCAAAATTAACATTTTCACAGACTCCATATAGGCCTATTATTTGAGAGAATGCTTAGCGAAAAGGGGATAGATACTTAACACTTGACCGTAAACTATGCTCGTTTCATTCCCGCTTCTCGTACATCGTTCTTTCAATCAAAAGGATCGTCTCTAGACATCTATAGAACGGAATAGTGACAGAGAGCAATGGCAAACTATACATACGTACACAGCTATTTACCTCCGAAAAATATATAATTTTATATATGCTACTCTCTCATCTATTATCACAGTCCTTAGCTTCAACATTGTGATAATGACAACTCAATAACACTTCTTTTTTAAAATAAAACTAACGTGCAAAAGCAAGCCGAAAAAAATAAAATTACTGAAATATATAAATTAATTTTATATGTTACATGTGTAATAAATAAATAATATATATTTAGAAAATAGATAACTTTATACGAAGCAAAGCATAAAACTCAATTTTGGATAAGCTTATTTTACTTAAACAGAGAAATATATAGCCTTATAAGTGGCGCGATCGTTTTCTTATAATTCAAATAGATACAATCAACAAAAAATAGTACACTAGTAAGTATGAAGATTAGAAAGCGACGACATGAGTATGTTGACAATCTTCTAGTTGCAAATGAAAACAAACGGGCATTCTAGGACCACGAAAGGGTGGTAAGGTGCGTTGGGGTAAATAAGATCGGCAATGTTTTTTATCGTGAGAATTAATGAAATTAAGAGCATTCAGCCTGGATCTCACTCACAATTACAATGTATAGCGGTTATATATAAGAAACCATTTAAATTTAAACGACATTACAATATCAAAATAACGAAGTAAAAATAATATGATAATTAAAGGCAAAATTTTATATAAAAAGAAGGAAAGGCTATACAGCGGCTCAATCCCAAGCGTTTTTGTCATCTAAATAGTCCGAAATTTTATAGTATCAATTTTTACAAAGTTTAGATATATTAAAATTTTGAACTTCTTTAGTGTTAAATTACTACTTTAACACTACTACTTCTTTAGTGTTAGTAGTTTTATTAGTTTGTATTGCCTGGAGAACAAGGTCAATAAAAAGGTGCTCGAATCAGCCGGAAGTTCGATTGGTACGATCTTATCCCAACGCATCTTACGCATTTTATTGTTATTCATATGAAAATTCATCTTAACATGAATCTTAACCCTTCAGGAAATACAGGCATCATGTTATGTTAATTTATTATGAAGATTGTCTGAGAATAGTATGTGAATGTCATTGTACAACTGTTAGTCCCGGTACCCACCAAAGCGGAGAAGACGCAAAACTAACCAACAGAAAACTAATATATCATATGACATTTCGAAAACCAAAACAAGTTCCAAATAGATCCTGGCTTATAATTTTAATATTACATCGGAATTGGAGATGTTTGAGCAGTTAACAATTTATAATTTGAATCAATTTTATAACATACAAACTTACAAAGCATACTAAGTTTCATATAGATAGAAAACAATTATTGGAACAAGACTTGAACTCCTTTCTTGTTTTTTTTTTTATCTCTTAAATATTATTCGATATTCAAATATGTTACAGATTTTTTTAAACTAAGTTTTATTACTCTTTTTTTTTTTCAAAAACATTCGCCTGGTTCACAAGAACTCAATAGATATTAAAAAAGTTGTGTTTGTATGAGCCTTCGTACATAATTTTATCAATGTATGTAAGTAGATAAATATCCAACGAAATCAGACTTTAACTAATCTGTAACCTTTCTTCACAATTTAAACATTAATTATCTAAACCATTGCACAAAACTCCACAACGTGCTATTAAAATGCTATTATCCTTAATTATGCTGACTTTACTAACTAATATTTTCACATTAACATATCAATAGAAGATAACGGTTTCATGTAATTTAAAACCATAAAGGTTTTAAATTACATGAAACCGTTATCTTCTATTGATATGTTAATGTGAAAATATTAGTTAGTAAAGTCAGCAACAAAAGTTGATTCACAATTAAGTTTCTAATATCAATATTTCAAAAAATGGTAAATAATTAATTCGATATTAACATGACATTTAAACTACACTTTGGCTCTATAACAATCACCAAATAAATATATAAAAAATAATGCTGCTTTTCAGAACATTACAATTAATACCGTTGCATGTTTATCTACTTTTGCTGTTGACCTTACATAATTTCATAGATAATTAAGTGTACTGTTATATTTTGAGGTAAATTCCTACAAGCGTTTAAATATTTTTATGTATTTTTCAACTGGTTCGAGTGTGTCAACCTCGTATGTACTTCCAAGTGTCAGTTGTACCCGCAATCTGAACAAACAGTTTTAATAATACATTTTATTGACTTATGGGTCTAAAAATTCTATACAATATTAAAGATTACACATTAATAACATGGTGCAGATTTTTATTAGATGGAAATACAAAATAAGTAGGGATTCATTTTATAAGAAAATAACCTTTGATTTGTGTACCAATCAGATGTTACTAACATAATAAAAAAGTATACTAAACAAGATCAATCAATCAATATTATTTCAGCCAGTACAACATATTTTGAAATGAGAATCGAGTCAAATAATAATAGAATAATAATCCAAAAATTTAATTATTTTCAAACAAAAACACTAGCTTTTATACCAAGCATAGCATATTGAAACCATTTTCAATAACATAACATTCACAAAACATAAATTATATACTATACATAACATTTTATACTTAATTTATATTATATATACTATAAATTATATCAGACATCAAGCCCTTAAAATATGTAGTGTAATATAAAAAATAAAATTGCTATTTTTGAAACAATGTTGCAGGTGAAAGACAACTTAAATATTTTACAAAATGCCTCATTAGTCTTATAATAATTGTTTTAAAGCGAATATTCAAGAAGGTTGTAACGAGTACACTTGAAGGATACCTTTATATTAGTTCGGTCCAATTAAATTTAATATCGATTACAAATTCGTTTGCGCTTGAATAACACATCGTACCTACATAAAGAACGTGGTGCGGCCGCAAAAACAACTTTGTATTACCAAACCGTTTCCGCTGTCGCGTTGCTTTCGCAATCAATGGATAGCGCGTTTTTGAACCGCAAATAAGGTTTGTAATCGTTATTCAATTTAATTGAAACGAACTAATATCCGTAATCTGGGGTCTAGTATAAGTTTTCCTTCATCTCTACCATACTTAAAAGTAAAGCAAAAATGTATGAAAATGATTTCACTCAAATGCGCGCGCACAATTTTTTCTTACATTTTTAGCTTAACTATAAGAACGATGAGGAGGACGACGTAAACTCATATTAAACCCTCTGTACACAAATAAATTCGTATCTATACTTTACACCAAATTACAAGAAGGAAGACAGCAAGAATGATATCAATAACCTAAGACAGGCTGATAAATGGCCAGAAAAAAAACCACAGCAAAATATATGGAATATGCATTTACAGGTTAAGTGACCATCTGATTCAATACATTTTGACGTTGCTTCTTTTCTTTGGTGATCGTTATGTCGTAGACAAGATATTGTTTAGGCTTTGACGTTTCAACTCATATTTTCAATGCCGCGAGTAAATGAGATATTCGTCATAGTGTTGAGACTGAAAATCTGAGGTCAACGCATTAGAAGCGCTTTATAGGAAATGCATAGACTGCGAAATTGTTAAAACATCTCTTACACCGCAAGACTGAAGAAACGTAACATTTCGACACTCGCCGTCAACTCGGTCATCGCCCCAATTGAAGACTGTACGCAACAATCTAACTCTAATTTATATAAGCAAGCAATTTATCGCCTTAATATAACGACTATAGAAATCAGTTTGCATTTTTATCTTCGAACACATTTATAAGAAAATTAAAATGCAAAATAATATCTACTATCATTTAATTAAGATTAAAAATAGCTTGGTCTCAAAAACTAGACAATGTTTAACCTGTTGGCGAAACCAATAAATGCAATATAACAAAAATATAAAAGTGTATCTAGTATTCGTATGAGCTCTGAGATCTTTTTCTCATTATTTGTTCAACATATACCTACATGACTTTTATAGATAACGTCAATTCTCTTGAAGGTCATTTGACCGAATAAACACAGTTACATACACGGACAAAATGAAATGCTGTATACATTACGTGTTTAAAAAACCTTGTGTATTATTCACCTCCCATAATACAATTAGTGGTGCAATAATTTAGCGATAATTTTACTTAAAGTCACATGAACATTCTAATTTGTTCGCCATGTGAAATTATTCATCTTCTACGTTAATTTTGCACTGGTTTGCTCCATTTTTTATTTCATAAACTAATGTTTACTAAAATAAGTACATTTTAGTAATACGAAACAGTTGAGACTGCTATAAAAATAAAAACTATAAAGTTTCATCACAATGCCACTGTTAGGTTATCAAAAATATGACATCTCTTACATAACAGTATAGCAATATCAAACTAAAATAATACTAAAGTACTAATAACCTATGATTTTCGTTATTCAACAACCTAACAGTAACTTTATGAGTTTAAATTACAATATAAATATCAATTAACAAACTTAATCAGATATTCCCAACGTCAGATTATGGCGGAAAAAATGCGAGATGCATATCGACTTTAGTATCACATAGTCGTAAATACTAGACAGGAATTATAGTATTGACTTACTGCCGTTACTGCTCCAATTGATTAATGTGTCAGAGGTTCCATCTTCGATGTCTAACAACAGATTGTCTCTATCATTGTTGGAGCTCTCTTTAGGAGAGAAGACTACTTCTTCATCATTAGTTTGCAAGTTTACATACGATAGTGACTTCTTTTTCTGTTCTAAGTCGAATATCTCCAAATCCTCGTCTTCATCATCGTCTGACTCCATGGTAAGAGGAACTCGGGACAGCTCTAAGTTATCCCTTCTGTCTTCTGATTGGAGGACACCGTAACGGAACTGATTAGCGTCAATATTGCTGTGTGCGCTGCCTGTGTCATTCTTGTTACTTTTTTTCCTGGAAAATATGAATTGTAGATGTTATTTCACTGTTTGCAAATACACACAGTATATGATGAATGTTGCTGGCTTCCTGGTGTACTTTGGGATGGCAACAGGCAAGCCAGGCACAATTCTGCGAATTTAGAAATAGTAAACACAACAACACTGTCCAGTCGGGGGATCGAGGATTTTGAGACCCAGAATCTTGCCCCCATCAGCCGCACTAGCGACCACAACACCAATTAAAAAATCATAACTAGTGAACTTCGCATTAGTGATAAATGATCAGTGTAATAATACGTCACTGTTTATAAAATTACTCATGCTATTAAGTATAAGTAATTAACCTGACTGATACCATTGAATTAATCAATAAGGTTTTAAAGTCCAACAGTAAATGTTGTAAACATGATACAAAAGTTAAATAAATGAAAAGAAAAAAGATATTTATAAAGAAACAGATACCTATTTACATTTATATCGTATCGTATAAGTCTACGTAAAAAGCTGAAGAAAATTATATCACACGTGATTTATTACTGCATATCGCAAATATTTGCTACTAGCTGTGCCCGCGACTTCGGTCGCGTGGATATCGGGACTTAACAATGCATTTTTTAGTGAGACCAAATGCACTTAACCCTATTTTTCTCTAAAATATTTTTTTTTCTAAAATAAAAGTATCCTAAGTTACTCCTTATTACATCAGCTACCTGCCAATAAAAGTCACGTCAAAATCGGTCCAGTCATTTCAGAGATTAGCCTATACAAACAGACAGACAGACAGACAAAAATTGTATAAAATGTTATTTTAGTGTATGTACCGTATATATATTCATATGCATGTAGTAAAAAACGGTTATTTCAATATTACAAACAGACACTCCAATTTTATTTATATGTATAGATGTATAGATGTATAGATAATAACAAATATTATTAATCATTGTTTTGCAAATATAAGTTACAAAATAGACTCGATAAATGAAGAAACATAATCTATCATATAAATGCTTTTAATAATCTTGTTGGTGTTTGTTAGATCACTATCATTTCTCACAACATTAAACTTAAAGAGATATTATTTTCAGATAACACCTATAACACACAAGGTAATTTATGACACATTAACACAACAATCACAAACACACTATTCAATCAAACATTTACAATGCAGTACACAATTTGCTGCACCTAGTATCTCGCCCGATGTGCACCATTTAAATATGGCAACCAAAAGGACTATTGAGGTTGCAGTATAGAGGTCAGGTGCAATATTATCTGTTTAGTGCTGGTTTAGTGGTTTGACTGGGAAAGAAAAAGTATATAGGTAGCTATATAAAAGTATTTACCTGTAAAAAATAAAGTATGCAATAGCTAGCAGCGCAAATCCTCCAAACACGATAAACCCTCTCTTCAGTACTCCAGGGTTGTTCAAATCAATCTTGGTGACCGGTTTCTCTGTACTGGTTGCATTGGCTTTGGTTTCGTTGTCTGCTGTGGTTGCTATAGTACTGCTGACGGTTGCATTGCCTGCAATTTTTGTATAAAGGTTTCCTTAAAATTGATGTTCATTACTACAAGATTAGTTTTTATAAATATGTAGCTTTAATTCATAAATTTTCGTTTTTAATTATTTCCACAGATTCACTGCTGTCAGATAGGGGCAAACGATAAACAATGTTTGTAGTTTGTGTCATTAGACAAGTTTTATAAAAGAATTACAAGGCGAAATTTTTCAGATTTGTATTTATTAATTATTATATTCTACGGCGCATAGTTGTAACTATGGAATTTGTCTGTGAAGTCACATTAAGAATGTCATATTAAGAATCATGTGTTAATACATGTTTTTAAAGTACTGACCAGAATTACCCTTTTATCACTGTATTCAACATTCACCCTATAAGTAGTAATAATCAGTCTACAACGGCATGCAGTCATATATGTGTGGTTTTGCAGTGTAAATACTATATGATCATTTAGCTAACAACACCTAGTAAATAAGTCTTATAAAAAATTTCATAAATGGTGTGCAATAAAGTGTATTGTATTGTATTTGTGTATTTGTTACACATTTACGAAATTCTTCATAAAAGTTAATCTTTTTAGGTAGAGTTTTTGTCTCTTCTGAAAACTTATCAAATTTTACTTGTTAGCTAAGGAAATGAATATTATAATTCATTATATATTTTTGACATTGCTCTATCTACATCCTGTCCAGAAGCACTGTCTGATTTATTTACAAACAAGTTACTTGAAGGGAAATTAACTACTGCTATTATTACTACTGTACTTCAGGTATAAAACTTTTAATTAAATAATCAAAGTCAAAGACAAATGTTTACAGGCACTTTTAAAACGTAATGATTCTAGTTGCACTTGCCCCCCACAACAGGATCTCATATGACATGATGTGTGGAAATATTCAAAATAAACAAAGTGGACAGTCGCGACACCAGTTAGTTGCCTAATCTTACTTACTGCAAAAGCAGCAGAACTTAACATGATAGACAGGGTCGTGATATGAGCACCCCACTGCAACTTTGAATCAATAAAAAATATATAAAAATAATGGTATGCCTGCTGTATCATAATCAAAGACAATAAATCTACAGCAATTCACAGATAACTTGATTGTGGAGTGACAATGTGTGGTTGTCTGTGTATGTGACATGTATGTTTGTAAACTGTACCCACGATACAGGAGAAATCCTAGTGTGGGGCAACGTTTTTTAAAAGAAAACTAGAAAACTAAAAAAATGTATTCTTACTGTTTACAAAAATACCACCAGGCAACCTAAACAAGTTGCATTCTGCAATCGCTTTGTTGTATTGTTTATGTGTAAATCTTTGTGCATAGTAGTAAAACAATGTACATAAAACTAGTAAAGTCAATTTAATACAAAATGTTGTTTATAAAAAATATGTTATATTGTTTATAAAGGCATTATTTTTTATTTTGTTACACAGGCTAAGGTAGCCTGTGTAACAAAATAAAAATATGAATTGAATGCAAATAAAATAAAATAATTTATAAACAGCATTGTAATAACTTGTAACTGTAGTAGAAGTAGTAGTAACTATAGATTGTACACTAGCTTAGAAGTATAGATTCTCAAAGGCTGTTCATCAAACAAATTAACCAAATCTCATGTCAATAAACATGTTTATCCAACTTAACCTTTTAAATTAATGTCATAACTTATCAGGTAAAAGAAAAATACCTACAAGGAAAAAGTAACATTCCAGTTTAAAAAGAATATGAACGGGAAAATATTTGGTCAAATTGTGTGATAACAAAAATAATCGTATAACCTTACCGATTGGTGGTGGTGGTGTTGTAGGCTCAACGTTTAACACTTTCGTGGCATTCTTACTATCACCTGTCGGTGATTTTGCGGTATCTGATGGGGATTCATTGGCAGAGGGGAGCACAACCGCGCCACCCTCGCTCTGGACCACCGCACCAGCCTTCTCCGCCTCCCTCCTCACTCGCAACAACCTCGCCGCATTGTGGACTGACGGCCAGAACGAAAACCTTCTGTTAAATTCCGCAAATCGTTCCCCGGCCACCCCATCGTCACCAGGAAACTCAGTCGTCCTTACACAGTTCATAAACAACAACACCAAACCACAACGTATCAACATTATTATATATTTCTGGTCACTAAAAACTGATATCACTATTTTGTTAATTGAACTGAATCACTGTCATTATAATTTTATTATAATATTGTAAACTATTGGTTATTTGTCAATTAATTCACAAGTTCACAACGCATCAGGTTGATGTAACTTAAAAGTAACATAATGTCATAGTGTAACATGATTGTCAGTGACATGTGTCAAGTCATTGTCAAACAAATGTCAACAGACATGGCTGCGTTCCTCTGCGTTCAATGCAATGATCTAAAATGAAATCAGGGCTGTCCCCTGATACGATCGCGGGCGATACAAATCATTGTATAGATTGGAGGGCCACAGAAACAAATACCTTGTTAATGATTTTTTGGAGAAAAATAAAAATACGGCGATAATGTTAAATTTAGTTTCATTAATTCTTCATTAATTTATCTTTTACAATTCTATCAATATCAACATTGTAGCCAGGCGCAGTGCGTGTGTAAGTGAATTATCAGTCAGTGAAGACCTATATTAAGATTTTATAAAATTCATAATTAAAAACACGCTTTCAAAGAAATAGGTACTGCCTTATCAAACTCATTTTTAAGCCAAGAGTTAATTAGTTTCGGTAAACGGTCGCCAAGGAGCTTAAAAAATTCAGTTCCAGATTTTGTTCTGTCCTTATAATTTACGGCACTGAATACGAGTCTTGTGAACTAGTGGTACAAAATAAATATTGTCAATTAATTAAATTAATGTGAAGTTTATTAAATTATTTAAAAAATTATAGTTCATTTATTTGGGACACCATAAAAATAAAAAAACGTATTTTTACCAAAAATACCAAAGGAAAATTTGCGTAATTGTGGTAGCGTCGCACAAATATAAGCCGCGGGCCGATATACGAAATAGTAGACTATTTCTAAGTTTCAATGCTTAAACTTGAACGGTTGCACCTGCACCCGTAGGTACAAATCCGTCAATCTCTATGAAGCTTTGTGATCAAAGGTTAAGTCAGAAGGCTTGGTTAAAGTATTTTTAAAATACACTAATGTAGAAATGCATCCATGTATTTATAAAGATGAAAAGAACATCGTAAAAGTTGTGCTCTTATTTATTAAATAGATTCCTGATGATAACTGCTTTAATATTTATTCAACTCAAAGGTATTGAAACTACTTAAACAAATTTAAAGAATTAAATTTAAGATTAAAAAAAACGTGCGTCAGGCACTGTAGTACATATAGCGTCAATTTTGACGAAGTAGAATAATAAGCGCTTTAATTTAATTAAAATTTGTCTTCCTATCGTCACGCCTACTATCTATTAAAAATAAATCTGTAGATACCTAAAATAATACCTACGTAGTGCTGCCAGCTGCCTGGTAGTAGGTAGTGACCTCTACAAAGTACACTATGACGATATAATTTATACAATAATACTGTGACGCTTTGTATAAATTTCTTTATAATACTATTGAGCCATTTATATCAATCTCAATTCTCCATATCGCATTAGTTTTAGGATTTATAATACCGCATTTTACCACACGGACGTGGTCAAAAGGGCGCCTGCTGAACGTGCTGTTTTGTATTCGATTCCCGATCAGCCGGTAATGATATTGGGTCTTTCTGTGTGAAAATTCTCAGGATCAGCCCAGAGTATGAAAACTTGCTTGGTACTTATTTATTTATAGCGATAGGTTCGACCACTATTACACGAGACTCAATAGCGACATCGGCAAAATGTAGGTGTACAAATATTTGTATTATGGCGATATGTGAATCAGATATCGCCATAATGCAAATATTTGTACCCCTACATTTAATATGACATCTCATAAAGATGAATGAAAGAACAAGATATAGGAAGGTACTTAATAAAGTGCTGTCGCAGCTCGAGAATGATTTCGAGAATCTACTGGTCGTAACCTATGTGCACGAGTTTTCTTAGACATCTGAATAGTTACTTTTTAAGTTTAACGTTAGAGTAACTATATAAATACCCTATTTATTTCTTTACCTTTTTAATTTGCGCCCCATAAAATATTTCAGTCTTCAGCTTGTTGAATCAATATTAAATTTTCGACTCTTAATTGTAGTAACATACAAAAATGATTTTATTGATAAAAGGAAACAAACAATCACGTATAAGTATTATTTAATTTATTCAAATAGACATTTACATATATTAATTATATAATATTTTAAAGTAGAATTTCCAAATTTTAATTTTTGGTATCTATATAACACTGATTGAGTATCCACATAGGTATGATAATAATGTTAAAACCTAGAGTTACAAACATCGGTACATTTTGTTCCAAACATCAAGGTACACATTAATATCACCTACAAAATTGAACAAGTTAGAAATAGTATAGGTTTATCAAAGGACTTACTAACAATTATCTATTGTTAAAAATATCGGCAGTGATAAAACAAGCCAAACACGCTGGTTGGTGTTATTAACAATAAACATGTTATTGTTAAGCCATTAAATTTCTCAAAAATCAATACGATTGAGCCCTTAATTCTTAATGTTTTTACATTCACTGATTTTTTAATAATAAATTACTAATTGTAAACATTAAAATATATAATTTAAAATCAATCGAAAACTAACTACATACACTCGGAATCTCACGATTTAAGCACACGTCACTCTCCGACTCTAGAGCAATAAGTTACGATTTTACCTTATAAGTTAGTTTACAAAATTAATAAATATAAATAATTGAGTATGAACTATTTTATACAAAATCCATAACATAGAAATGATACCACGTGGAAATCACGGTTGATCATTGCATTATACGAATAGACAGGTATGTAAATTAGTCAGCCTATAAAAATAGATTGCACAAAAATCATTACGAAAATATTTGCTGAACGTACTTGCGTTATATATTTGTGACGCTGTGAACTTAGTCCCATGTTAAAACTTCGCAAATTGTAATCGATTAATTATAATCACTAATAGGTAGAAGTTACGCTCTAACAACATCTAATAATGTTGCTAGTAATTGTTTCTTACATACTAGATCTAGTGTTACCACATCTCTGAACATTCTAACACCAGCGCTATAATAGTGTGCTTGTAAGTGATAAAAAATTTACATTTTTATGGCCCCTTTGCAATAAAAATGTTTCCTAAACTCAAATACCCAAATGATCCGTATAAAGCGGCGCTCTGCGGCCCAAGCGGCAGGTAGGTACTCTACTCTTTCTCTAAAGTTAAGTACGATTAATCAGATATATTTTTTCGACACGTCAACTACCCTCTTATGATACCACATAATGTTAAACTTTCATTGTAATCCTACTTGTTTATCTCAAATTTATGTTGGCTAATAAATCTTCTGAAACGTTAATATAGTAATTAATTTTATTTTTAATTTTATATCCTAAGTATATTAATGTTATTAAATACACAAAACGGCTCCCATTTTGTGCTGAAATGTTAAATTCATCGATAACATGTCCCAAATACAATTAATTACTACTGTTCATAACATAACAACAAAGAAAACCGGTCTCAGAGAAGATAGATTAAGTTCCGAAGATTGAAAATTTCCTGAAATGTAAATATTGTCCAATTTTAATCAAGCCTTAACCCTAAAACCATGGCACACAAATTATTTCTAACAAAGGAGGGAACTTTTCACAACTGGGATTTATTTTATTATCGTGTTTCGATCAAAATATGTTAAAACGATTTCATCCAAACGTTTAAAATTCGCAAGTATAGAATTTAGAAATGTGAGCAATTCTGTTTACGTATCTATTAAAGAAAATGAGCTGAGAATATGTTTGGTCGCTTTAGTCTCCACAGTCAGTCTTTCAAGAAACCTATTTTTTATTGAATCTGTTAAAATAGAATGGAATGTGAAAGATAAACGAAGTATGAAAGAACCGTAGCAAATAATAACCAACATAACAATGATCTATAGGGTAAGTTAAGTGCGATATTTTATCGTATCAACTACAATTCTTTCCGGGAGAGCAATTACTTAGTCACTTCTACATTATAAAATGTAATGTTACCGTCCTAAATTCGTCACACCTATACTAACACTTGAAATAGCGAGATGATTTTGAAACTAGCCGTAATTTTATTCGTTCTACCTACAAACATTGCTGTCCCGGATGAGGACGAAATCTGTAGTCTTTCATCCTAGTTGTAGTAGGATGTGTTGTTGATTGGACTCAAATCTCCAATGATAAACGCCAAGCGCTCACTCCAGACGCGCTTTGTAGCTAGTCTTCCATATTTCGGCTAGAGTGACGGCTGAGTGGAAGCGGTGGAAAATGCAAAGCGGAAGAGTGAAGCGCTGGACGAGTGACCAAGCCACGAAACCGTAGAAATCAAGTTGCACCTGAAACGACGAACGAAGATCGTGAGTTGTAATCCAAAATGCTATTTACCAGAATGAAAAAGAATTTCTAATTTGACAATACTTACAGGGTTAGCCAGGACTTTCTGTGCTTCGAAAGTGTAGATGAGCCACATGGTGACGTTGCAGATGAGGAGGAAGGTGACGGCCTGGCGAGCAGGCTTGCTGCGTTCTTGTTCTGGCAGGTGGACGCGACGTCGGGAAACATCCGCAATGAACAACAGTTGGAGCACCACCTGAATTTATCATAAGAACAAATAAATGTGAGTATTTATGAAATATTTATAAAGGCACTATGATAAATGTAATGAAACAGTAATTCACCTGAAGCACACTCAAGCAGCCAGTGATCATGACGAGAAGGTTCGGCTCGTGTGTGAAAGCTCCCATTCCACCAGCGATGACACTGAACACAGCGTACACGAAGAGACCGAACGCAGATACACGCAGCAGAATGTCATTCAGGTCAGATTGTTCTTCGGAGCGGAACTTCAATGATTGCACCCTGTGAAGAGGCTCGGTATAGGAGGAAGGAGTATAGCTCCATTTCATTACACGACCACTAATTATTCAGTGAGCAAAACCAACAATGGTAAACAAAAGACAACACAAAAAGAATTATGTTTTGTGGTAAGAACAAATAATGCATTGGAAAATGTTGTATGTGTAAAGTTGTTGAATGTGTTGTTGGTGTTATAGTGGGTTAGCACGGTCCATGTGCAAACATAAAAATAAATTGGAGCCATTGGCAGAGTAACGGATATTATGGAAAGGTTTGGGGTAATGAAAAGGATAGAAAAAAAAAAATAACAAAATAAGTAACACACAAACTAAACTAAAAGAAAACATAAAAGTAATAAACACAACAACAAGATTTGTGCTTTTAAATAATCTCAAGAAATCTTACCGTATAAATCCAATCAGAATCGCCAGTATAGATAGAATCATCAAAGCACAGTGAGATACATCGGCCAAATAGATGGACAGGCGTTTCAACTCTTGGTGTCTGATCAGGACGAAGAATAGTATCAAGCAGATGAGAGAAGCGACGAGCAGGAGTAGTCCACAGAAGAGGCCTTTGGAGGCGCCGGCACAATCCACGCGGTTTCCACGCTGAGCCGCTGCAAGCGCCGCCGCCCTGCGGGAGAGAACAGCTTCCAGACGTCTTTCCAGATCTTCGTCGTTGGCCACGCTGCAACCAAACGCGTGTAAAGTCACGGACGCGTTGCTATTCTTTAAATCTCTAGTTGTTTTGATCTACTCTATGTTATGCTAATGTTACAAAAGTGCCGTGACTCTAATGGAAACTAATGCTTTGGATTTGATCATAAAGATTATCGATTATGAGATATGGAGGTGCTGAATGGCTCTATTGTGATTTGAGTTGCTTTATTATTAGTGCCTATTGGATTATAGGATTTATAAAACGGATATATTTACCTGGGATAGCGGCCAATGTGTTTCCACATAACGTAAATGACGGCAGCACCGATGAGGGAGTATTCAATGATGAACGGATACAGATAAGGCGCCGAGTCAGTAACGATAGTGCCCATAATTGGGTTTCGGCCGCACACCGTAGTGTTATCGATATTGGCAATCAGGGCAGCTGGATTGAGGCCGTCGAACGACTCGAAGATCTCTGATGAGTTGGTTACTGAAAAAAATAATTAAATAAAATCTTTTGTACAGGTTTGTCTTGATGTTATTATAAACAATCTAAACTACACATTAAAACTACTATCATCCCTTGCTGTTTGCTGCGAATTGTCATACACAAACTTGTAACTAATCATAGAATCTACAAACAGCAAGAGACAAATTTTTCAATCAATCTTTATATTTTAAACATGCAAAAGACGAAAAAAATATGATCCTATAAGTAAAATATGTATGCGGAAACTCATGTGCAACGGACGTAAACGTGGGGTACGTAATGAACACAAAACATTTGACAATCCGCAAAAAAAAAGTGCAACGGCTTATAACTTTCGAAATAATTCAATACGACACTCCAACGACCAACCTGGCGAATGTGGTGGTTCATCTACACGATAAGTTTCCACACTATTTCCCCATTCATCTCTATCAGTTACTATCTGTCCTGTCGTTGAGGTCGGCATCATAGTTGATATAGCGTTAACGATCGGTTTCAAAGTCGAAGTACGAAGCCACTGGAATACTTCTAACATAGCCGTCTGTGTCTGAGTCACTTTTTCGGACTCCGTTGTTAGTGGTGCAAAAGAAGTAGTAGTGAAAGGATTATCATTGGGCCATTCTCGGAACTCGCGACCATATCCCATCCCGTTGTCATACCCTACCGTACTCTTTATAGTTTCAATCAGTTTTGACTTAGGAAGTAACCCACCACCCATGTTATGATATGGTGAGATAGTAGTGGCTGAAAAATTAGTCCAAAACACATTTTAATTAACATACATGCATGTTAGCTGAACAGGGACACATAACATTTACTGGGTGTGAATACTAACTTGTGGTGGGAGTGGTAGTGGGAACAGCTGTGGTGGAGGTGGCAACGCTCATGAGTTGCTCTCCGGTGGTCTTAGCGGTGGTCATGATAGTAGATGCAATAGAGGTAGCAGCAGTGGAAGCAGCACCGAATACTTTGCCGGAATGCCTCAGAGTATGCTTGCGGATGACTTCTGGAGATGTAGGAGTTATTAATATACGAAAGAATATAGTAAAAAAAAAATATGTAAAATTCGTAAAATAAAAGCAGCTTACTTGCAACTAATAGACTATGCGAATGATTTCTTATTATTTTGTATGTGTTAGTTAATCGTTATTAATAATTTGCTTGTATCACTTACTTCCTAATACGCCTTCTCCTGAGTAACCCTGAGGATTCTTGACGTGGTAGTCGGTAATTTCCTTCAGTGACTCCAGTACTAAGGTACGAATCCAGACACAAATGTTTGTTGCAACTACGTGCATGAGACCAAACCGAGCAATAACTTTGAATCGATGGATATTTAGCTAAAACACAAAATAGTATATTGTAAAACGTCAAATTTCCGTAAAATAGTTCACTTACTTGAGTTATGTATTTACCCGAGAATTCATGAAGATGAAGTACATTTGCATAAATGTGAACACCATTTGCAAGACAGGGTTAACTCCCTTCAAGATTAAATAGCAAGGCGAGTCCAAAGGCAGTTCGAAGAATGTGCCAAACTCCAAACCGTTGTAAATCATAGTCCCGAGACCGAATGCTGAAAACCAAAAAATATAAGGAATGTCAATATTATATTAGAATACAGCGTACCCTAAGCAGTCAGCCTACATACCACCATTGCAGACTCGCTAATCTTTCCACTATGGCATGAGCGATTTCAATGTGATAGCCCTTGCCGTCATGACGGAAAAATATAATATAATAGCGTAAAAGATGTTATATATGCACGTGTGTTTAATCCACTAGGCCCCATCACTTAAATTTTAATAATTACCAATTGCGCCAATCCTAAGGAAGAAGCTGCCATGGCTGTGATCGTTTTGAGAAGTCTTGCGCCTACGGACTGGCCTCGCAACGGGCCCGGCTTCCAGTTCCACGATATCTTGTTGTTGCTGCTGTAAATATCATTGAAATATGAATGTGGTATCGATGAAAAAACCTTGCTTACAAAGTCAAGGACAAACCAGATGCCTCGATTGATCAGGGTTATATGTAGTTTACTTGGAATTTGACATTGATATTTTTTTCCAAAGATAAGGAGGCAATTGCAACTAGCTCAGAAACAATTAGTAATACTAAATGAAATAGGAATTGTTTGTTATTATCAACTCAGGAAATGTCGATGCAATTCTACAGTCTTAAAGTCAAGAGTTGTGAGACTCTCAGTGTGATTATACGGAGCCTACATGGAAGCAAGGTGATCCAATAGCGAAAACAGAAGCAGAATGAACAAACGAACTACAACAGCACATCCAAAGCACTCCGCAATGATATGATACACTTCAAGCAGGATGCGTCAAGATACCTCACCTGGTCGGACGCATACAATTGCGCCATTTGCAATTGCAATTGCTGTTGACGAACTTTATCACGCATCTTACGGGGATACACCTCCTGCCCAAATGATATGGAAAAAACAAAAAGTAGGCAGCGTAAACAAAAAGGGGTTCATGCGGCCTGATGTGTTCGGACGAAGCATTGACCATGATAATGTGGACGGTCAAATAATAAAAATTGCGAACGAGTGCGTATCACAAAAAGTTAAATAAACAAAATATCACATAATAATTGAAATTAATTAAGTAAATGTGTGGTTAACTAACACAGGACGACACGCGTAAGCGACAAGAGAATGTGTAATAATGTTAAGTACAAAATAATGGATGTGCTGTGTATGATTGTGTGATGTGCGCCACTCACCTGGAATTGAGATTGTTTCTTAGACTCTTTGGTGGCCTTTTCCTTTTCATCCTTGTCCTTTCCTTTGTCTTTAGACTTGCCCTCTTTCTTTCCATCTTTTTTATCTTTGCCTTCTTTTCCATCTTTACCTTCTTTCGCTTCCTTATCTTTGGTTTTCTTTTCCTTTTCCTTCTTCGGTTTCTTCTCTTTTGGCGGGGGCTTCGGTTTTGGAGGGCTTCCGCTACAGCATGCACTCTCTGCACAACGACAATTGTTTATAAAACATATAGAACAGACTTAGTGGATATAATAGAATTTGTAAATAAATAAATAATATCACCAACCTTGGAGTAAGAAGCAGAAAACGTACAACAAAAACAAAATGCTTATGCCATACAGGTAGGTGAAGAAACCCTCGTAGTAATAGAGGGGGAGGTTGTGTGTGATGACATCACTGATGACGTAAGCTACGCACACAACAACGAGAAGTTTGGCGTAAATGAAACTCGAGATGATGAAGAGTGATGTTCTGTAAAACAAACAAAAGACGTTCGTTAGTCACGTCGAAGTTACAAACAGTAGTAGTTTAGAATGGTAAAGTAGGTATAGCTGTAATATGGCTAATACATACAGGATATTTTTTACCATTTTAGTCATTTTTTTTTTTGTTTTTTTTTTATATAAGATTTTAATTTCTACGAATTAATAAATTGTGACATAAAAATAATTATTTAAATGACTGGGGTAAAAAAATTGAGAAACATATTTAGGATTCAAATATCTAAATGGGAATTTAAAAAGATCTGGTATTGTATTTCGCGTTAATTTCTGTATTATATTACAAAAAAAAAAAAACATTCAATGCCGCAGTTTAATTTTTGTTTAACATTTAAAATGTTTTGTTTAACATGTAAAAAAATTGAGAAACATATTTAGGATTCAAATATCTAAATGGGAATTTAAAAAGATCTGGTATTGTATTTCGCGTTAATTTCTGTATTATATTACAAAAAAAAAAAACATTCAATGCCGCAGTTTAATTTTTGTTTAACATTTAGCTGGGATTTTATAAGTAAATAATATTATATACCTACACGAATGACACGAACTCTAATGTGCGCACAAAGAACTATATAAATAGGCGATTTATTTTTAAACATTATTTCTATATTTTATCATATATAGAAACTGAAAAATCTGTTGTACACGTAATAAAGTACTTATATCCATAGGTAGAGTACGTTATTTAAAAATACACTCTCCCTTAAAGAAAATAAAACTGTTTTTGTGTCGTGTGCAACGGTTGTTTTTATCATAACTGTATAAAACAAACAAAGAGTAACTAAAACACTATCTCTATATCTATAACATACTTTTTGGATGGCTTGGGCTGGACGCATTTCAACTCCATTTCTTTGTTCGCATTATTGTGCTTTTCCGCGATCGCGATGTCACTGCCCTGCTGACGATGCTGCCCCACCGGTAGGGTCGCCATATTATCCACCGACTCCAGGTCTACGGTAGCCACCTTCACTTCAGCCTCGGGGGGCTGGTGCTTGTCTTTCCCCATCACTTATTTCAACACTTAGGGCGGTAGTAGGAATTAAAAAGTGCCCATAATGGAGTGCTCAGGGTTAAGGACAGGTAAAGGACCGAGGAACACTTTTAGAGACCTCCGGAAGTATAGAGGTGCGGCGTCGAACCGTGCCTCTGGCTCGAGTGTGCCGAGAGTTGCGCAGTAATGGATGCTGCGCGCCGCTTGTACTCCCAAAATAGGGGCGGCACCGACCCTCCAAACCGGCACCCCATTTTGTATAAATTGCACTCTTTAATAGCGTGAGGGTCTTTGTATTGCTTATTGCGAAATGTAATACGGAGTGGAATGATGTTTTAATTTTTTAGAATTCGACGATGCATTCCGTTTGTGAATAAGAAAGATTCCGAGGTGTTTTTTTTTTTTTTTCAGTTTTAACAATTTTTGCTAGAGAGTCCAAATTAAACAAAATTGCATATTCAAAAGAAAATTAGTTCCAGTTCTGATTACAAAATCCTCACTGTAATTTACAGTTGATATTTATCTTCACTTGTTTTTTGAATGGGATCTCAATTTCTGTTGAATAAACTATGGCTACAATAAAGATACTCTGTATCCCAAAGCGATTTCGGACAGCCCTAACCGTGGCGGCACGCGGTCGATAGAGGCGCGTCTCTCCCGGAAAGCTTTGGGAGGCTGCGCGAGCGACCCACTGACCCGGGCGATACCCCAACCTCCCGAACACACCCCACGAATACTACTGCCAACCCTATATTGCACATGCACGTGTAGCATCAATGTCAATATATGCATACCTGCCTATATGCATGAAATAACAAAGAAGTGACGGAATACCAGGGACAAAGGAAATGGAAATACAGAGGATTTTTTTGGCAAATTTTTCTTTATGTTTAGGTACTAATACCTATTTGAAATATATTTTGAAAACTACCTTGCGAATTGCTGATCTGTTTAGGATGACACTTCAGTTTTTAAGTAAAAGTTATGTACATAAGTAAAAACCAGGTTCCTTGGCTAATTAGCTAGTTTAAAGTGGATATTATTTAAACATCTTGTTTAGATGAAAGAGATTCGATACGCATGCGCGATCCGATGCTCCCAACTCCGAAGCTTATGAGTTCGTTGAACCATTTCAAGTAGTGCCAAGTTTACTATTTGTTATTTTATACGATTTAAAAGGGTAGACAGTGATAGACTATTGAAGTGTGTGGTATATGTTATGGCTTTTTATCGCCATAACATTGCAATATGTCATATTAATGGTTATTCTGACTACATACATAATAATTCTAATATAATATATTAAATAAATAAAAAAGATGTTTTAGGGCTACTTTCGGTATTTAAGTCAAAAATTTAGGTCGATCTATCTATACCCAATTTTGGTTGAATTTGGTTATGGGGAAGGTCTTTCAACATATCACTATAAAGAAAAATACAATCTTGTAATCAACTAAAATAAAAAGGTAGGTTCACACAAGTACAATAATTGAAGCAATAAGCAAAAACTAATCCAGCCGCCACAAGCCGGTAACTACACAGTAATTGCAAAACCACGACTACCTTATAACGCGTTCTCAATTTAGTTAAGACACTATAATTAGTGGTGACCCAGAGACACGCTAAAATCGCCACATGCATTGCTAACGGCTGACATATGACGCAATCGTTAAACTGCTTTTGCTCCTCAATTAAACGATAATAGTGCATTTTTGTTAAGGTTAAAATCTTTATTCAAACGCTGTTGTAATATTTTATTGGGTTTCTGCGTTAATAATATCGGGCTTCTGTTTAAGCTGCTTTATTTAGATATACGCCAAAACTTTGTGAACTTATGACGCAATATTATACTTATTTTAAGGGATTTTTAGAACTGTCAAAAATTAATAGGATTCGTTATTCTTAAAAAACATGATATGTAGCTAAATTGATAAATAAATGGCGAAGTAATAAACTCTCAATAACTTTTTGTTTACCCGAAAAACACATTTGTATGGGGCTACATTCTACTTTTTTTTAAGATTAGAACATAACTTTTACGTCATCGCACTATAGAGGGAAATGTACAATTTTAAAAATCTAATAAAGCAAGTATTCTTTTTTTTTTGATATCTCATTTCTTTTTGCTGGTTTTCTTAGGTTTGGAACAGAATCTACTTAAAAAAAAAAAAAAAATTCTAACCTCTTTTTGCTGCAGGATTAAACGATAATATCTCACTTTTGTCTCGACAAATGCTTTGTAAACTACAAATTTTTATTCAAACGCTGTGACCCGTTTACTAAGCTTGTTTTGTAAAAATAAAAATGTTATTTTATTGGGGTTCAGTGTGAATAGTAGGTACTGGGCTTTTGTTTAGATGTCTTGGGTGTCTTTTGTCGTTTTATCTTTGTCATGTTTTCTTTCTACGATGGAAGATGTGAAATACATTGGGTTCTGAATAATTTACGCGTTTCTTCTCCTGACCCGAAAGGATCGTAGATAGGCACAGTCAGCGCCACAAATACGAGTATTGTATAAAGTGTTTATGAATGAGAATTTATATATAGAAAACCGTGACCGACGTGAATGACGAAAAATGTATTTATTTACGTCGCTTACACTACTAGGTATAACATACATAACAATGTTGTTATATTTCTGCCTTTTGTTTTTGACATTTATGATTATCACGAGGTTATCGGTACCTACAATATTATAGTACCGATAACCTTGCACTGACCTTCACGCTTGGCAATCACACTTTCTTTCAACTTAAACAAAAATTATATCTGATGCTACCGTTAGATTTTCAACATTTTCCTTAGGTAATTAAGTATAATATCCAACACGAACAGTCTTTTGTTATTACGTAAATACTTATATCAAAATTTCAACTGATCAATGGAATTGCTTTGCGGACCAAAATTTTGTAAAATTCTCAATTCCATGATGAGACTCAATGGTAATGATAATGGTGTACAACAATACACGACTGCCTAACCCTTCAGGTAAAACAAGCTTGAATGCTGTAAACCACGAACAAAAAGAAATCGCAAAGGGTCCTTTATCAAGACAATGCGTAAACAAACAAATTGTCTCCTAATTAATTATGATGTGCAGAGTGCGATCAATAAACACTACATCGTCGCGACAGCAATTAGACTTGCATTTAAAGCTATCAATGACATAATGTGTATTAACATCGGCCTTGTGGAGTACAATGAGTGTTTACATTATTATATGGCTGAATAACTTTACGCGTCCATAAATGTGTCTGCCAAATGATTGTCGATTATATCATCTCCATATTGTTGTACGTTAAAGCCGGGTTAGAAGTTACATGAAGGCTGTTTTGGCTCGTGAAAGGTTATATAGTCTTGGCCCGCTATCACGCTTTTGTGCAAAGCTCTTTTTCGTGAGGATATGATCATTAATTCATTCACTCAAGCGATTTTTAGCTGGCTTCCATTTTGATCGAATATAATTTCCGACATGTCTAGAAAAAGTATGTGGGTCTTGCTCCGAGCATGGTTCTGTGCGTCATATTCGTGATAGTTTTTTTTTCACGTTACTAGATTGTTTCTTCAAGTCTACTAAACTCGACACACTCTGTGGCTTCATCATCACCATTGGTATCCACGTAGTACCTATTTTTGGTTGGAGACCTGACCATTCAATACGGACGATTACCCAACTTTAAGGTTCTTACGATATGGTGAGTTGTCATGCACTTCCAACAGTACATGCGTCCATCATTCCTTTCCACCTATCTCCATTTACGTCAGTCATTGGGTGTTTTACCATTTTTCACACGTCGAGACCTCTCTGTGCCTCGGAAAGGATGTTAAGTAGTTATTACATACGAAGACCTATGACAGTCGTTACGGGCATCAAACGCGACCATAAGCTAAAGTTGTAAATTCAGGTTTGTTCTACCGAATTTGAGTGTTTGATCAAACAACTCAACAAATATAAAACAACAGCGATCGTTTCATAATTTCACACATATCTTCTATTGGTCAATTATTTATACCTAGATACAGTTCCATCCTACAGCCGATATCCTCGCTCGCACAATGAACGCCTTTAGCTGTCTCAAATGCGCTACCTTTGGCCCACAAGCAAACAAAATTAAACTCTACTTTCAATAAAGTAAGGTTGGCAATAAAACGGTTATTTATTCTTACACGTGTCCTTATTTAGCATGTGGGTACGGAACCATTTAATCGATTGTCCATCCAAGCGACGTGGAAGTGCTTTGATTACAGCTTCCTCCCTTTTATTTATTTTTAAATTGTTCATCGAGGCTTTTTGTCCTGGTCCTTTATTGGTTAAATAGAGCGGTAATTTACGTATCTAAAAGCGTTCTGTTTGGTTATATTTTTGTATGACAAATAGGTTGTTAAGCTATTTCCGCAAATCCTCTTGTCTATGAAACGAATATGTACATAACATATAAGTACACCCCCACGAAGGTTTAGGAAGAAGTATACCTACTATTGGACACTAACCTTACCATTTATTGGAAACAATCCAAAAGTCTGAGCGGCTACTGAGAATATAGCTTATTTTCTAACAGAAAATTTCAATAATAATTTGTACCCGGTAGTCGAACTCATGACCTTACGATCAGCAGCCGGGCTTGCGACCTTTACACCAATGAAAATATTAATAATCTAATTGTAACTGTAAGATATACGTTTTCTTTATTCCATATCACCGTGAACAGCCTCTAATGACAACATTTTTGTAGTGTGGCATATAATTAACGTAGGCATAAGTAGGGATAGGTAGGTATCCTGATGACGTTTACGTAAACACAAACCGAATTAATTGGCCAACATTTTTATTCAATACTAACGACCAAATCCGGCTTCGCACGGGTAACAGAGCGAATACGCCTATTTTTTTTTTGTTTTTCTAAATATATTCTTTTATTTAATTACTTAAGGATATATCTATATATATAACTCTAATTGGTTAACACGACGCACGCCAATAAAGTTCCCGGTCGGCATAATTTTTTCCGACATCTTCAATTATCATAGTCACATTTCAGCCAATTTACACAAAACCTTAACGAATTATACAAATACACCTAAACCTTAAATGCCAGTTACTGAATATAGACTGTAATTAAACAGCAACAATGAACAATCTTGATTAACAATTCTTTAATAATGACACTAAGAACGGTGCTTAATCTACTCTATAAATGCGAAAGTAACTCTGTATGTCTGTTTATTACCTTATAATAACTAAACTACTTAACCCTAACCTTATGAAATTTTACAAATAGGTAGCCTAAGTTCTAGAAATAAACATATACCTATTTTTACTATTTCGGCAAAACATTAATTACATGATAAAAATATGCAGACGAAGTTGCGAAAGCTAGTATTATCATTAAATAACAGAGATCAAAGAATTTAATGAAATAGAACCTATTTTAGAAAACCTGTACCTAAGTAGTGTTAATTGATTTTAAAACTTTTTATAAACAAATCAGTCAGCGTAGTTATAATGAAAAAAATGCAATGATCCGAAAATTGTTACACCGAAAAACATTACCAATACAGGCAGTAAATTAGTTCCACTCATCAAACGGTAATATAAAATTCTATTGTTTGGCCTCCCTCGCCGGGATTTATTACAGGACCAAAGTATACATAATTCATTGACGGATCGCAGACGTAGATTAAGCTACCTGCGTATTACATATATTCATGGGACGGGCGGATATAAATGCTATACTTAGTTTTATAGCTGGCTAGACAGTTAGGTATGTGCATAAGTTTGTTTTTCCAACAGTCGACCGTTTTGCGTAGCGGATTCTTATGCACGTCAGGTAGAATTTGATTTCAATGTTAAACAAACACCTTGATCGAGGTAATATGTGTATTGTCTCATTCCTTAAAAATACGACAAAAGAAAAAATCTGTGGCCGTCTAATTTGAAATCGAAAAGCCAAGAATATGGCGAGAAAGTAGCATTCTACCTACTTGGAAACGTCTGAAAGTGTTGTTTTAAGAATAAATATAGGTACAGAATTTTAATGATAGCAAAGAGTCATGATATAATTTTTTTATGCTTGCGCGACATCTTCATACATTGCTTAAATTTTCCAAGTGACAAATGTCAAAAATATTAGGAAACTGCAATTCGAAACTCACTTGGCATTTTTAGGCGTACTATCAGGCTGGCAGCAGGCCCGGTACCGAAGCACTACCTCAGTAGGTGTGAGGGCTTCGGTCTCGTCCGGCGCCGCATCGCACTCGTCCGTGACGAGCGGCGCGCGCGCCGGCGATGTATGTGACCCGTACCCGTCGGAATTCAGCTGAAAATTTTATACACTCTTAAATTACGTTTATTACGATTAGGTTTTTTTTTAATGATAATAGTTCATTCACCTGTTCTGCTTAATCCATTCTTAATCGCAGATGTACTGCATCAACGTTAAAAATTTACTACACAATGATGGTACTCCAATGCTTTTTTTATACGAATGTTGGCAAGATTGGTAATAGATAAATTGGATGCAAGATTTAATGCAAATATTTTGATTATATCTAAATCTACCTAATATTTTCTTAGCTGAATAAATAGTCATAAAAATATAACTCCTGTACATAATGCCATTAATCATGACAATTATCAAGAACAATGGCACTCATCAACACTACTTAGTATAGTTGCATTGTTATTTCTTCATACAACTGCTTACCCGTAAAGATGATGTCATGGACGAATAAAACTATGCATAGTATCACATGCACAAACTGTAGAACATCTCACTGGATTTCTATGCTACAAGGAACACCGACAATGCTGAGCGCATTACTTTTTACAGTTTTCAGCTCGGCTGAATGTTGTTCTGACCTAACTTCATTTGCATCTGTTCATTTGTTTCTGAGCGACTGTTTCATGACGAAATTTATTTAAGGCATAAGATTGTCTTGCTTATTGGCAACCCTTTTCATCATCGACATGTCGATAAAATTCATAGCTTATTAAACAAAACAGATCCCAAATTGAAACCATAACATTTTTATTGGCTTTTTAAATTCTCCTCCGTTTGTTGTGGATACCTAAATTAGAAGTAGGGAATGATAACTAATAGGATCTAAATGGTTCATGAAAGATTGAAATGGCTTTGAGAGAAGTAAAATAACGTACTAATAATGCTTCTACACTTACTACCGAAAATAAACACAACAGAGTAGGTGTAACTTATGATTTAATTAAAGTGATTATTTAGAAATTAAATCCAATCTCACGTGATATGACCATGTCCCATTTGATTGTGAAGGAGCTTTAAGGATTATGTTATATGATAATACTTAAAGCTTCGTCCTCCTTAAAGCATCTGCGGAAAAATCTCACTTGTTGCAACAAGAAAAAAGGAAAACTGCTCCTAAGATATCTCTGTAATAAAAAAAGTATAGAACATAATAAAGAATAGTTTTAAACAATGAAAACTGCAACTAACGTTCATTCGCCAAATATTAGGTACCAATACAAATATTGCCCATCCAACCGAATTACAAGTTCGCTAGAACGTTATGATCACAAGATTAAACTTGTACCAGTAGTTACAAGTTTATTCAACGGCCCAGAAGGCTTTGCTAAGATACCTAAAACAATAAACACTTCAAAGGTGTGTGCTTCTCTCCTTGTCTCAATTTGTCAAATCAATCTCAATCTCAAATGTGTCCTTATCTCAATTTATCTTAATTATTGACATATTATGAAATTATAAATCATTTCAGTGCTTTCCGTCTCTATACTAAACACATCAAAGTATGGGTATTATATGGGGACCGTATTCCAATCGTCTGCATATCGGGATATTGGTTTATTAAAGTCATTAATCACTTTATAGTCATCGCTATATAGGTTTATAGTAAAATCATGTCTTTGACGACTTTGAATATTTCAATCATCTTGATAGCTAATAAAAGACGTCCACTTCTTGACCCAGGGATGCAATAGATCGCATTTAACTTTTTACATAGAGATGGGCCACTTTGATGACAACGTCTATCTGCAAACTTTACCAGGTACGTAAATACTACATCCGATAATGGTGTATGACGTCAGAATGTTAATTGCAGTTGCATGAAGATGAATATGACATGAGCTCACTTTGACGATGGTGCCGACCTGGTTTTCTTGAGGGTCGAGCGCGCGATCCACGGGAACGCGCGGTGGTTCTTTTGTCTCTGCGTCTACAGGAGCGCCCAGCAATCGCTCCTTCATCTCGTGGATGTAGGGGCAACGCTGCATTGCGATGTAAAACTCGCGTACGCGAACCTGTAATACATTGTTGAAATTAGAATTATTTAAAATAAACTAGTCGATTTTTTTCTCTTTTTTTTGTTTTAACTCGCCCTCTATTACATGAGACTAAATAACGGCTCTGTCGAAATGTGAGTATTCACAGTATGTTATAATGACGATGTAAAAACTTTTTGAATTTTGAAAGCTATTTGCATAAACTTGAACAATATCAGTAACTAATAAAAGTTTCATTTATAGGTACAATTCTTGTTCCATAAAACTTATGTTTCTGATAGGCAAAGAAAATCTCCAAAGATTAAAACTGTACTTTTTAATGATCCACACACAAATCTATCTTGAATTCCGAACATCATTTGGAGGTAACTTTCGGTTAAAAACTGAATTGTATATAGTATTGGATTCAAACAAAAGCCCATCACACATTTGGTGTCGTATTAGGTTACTATGGGATTATGTTAGAGAGATGGGTAAGACCACGTGTAATTTAATATCTTGGTGCAAATCACACCTTTATCCAATGTCTTCCGGCTAAGTAATTCGATTTATCTTCTGACAAGCATACATCTATATTCTGGAGATGGCTTGGGTATATTTATTTGTACTGTGTTACTGTAGCGTCTGCAAGTTTAGTTCAGTTGTTAATCGAGCTGTTTGCTGTCCTACTGCTGGCTACTCTCCTTAGTCCACCACGCCGATTTTGATATGGATTAGTGAACTTAACACACCATCGACAACTTTATGGAGTACTCTCAGGTGTGTAGATCCTTAAAATGTTTTCTTCACCGTTAACACAAGGTATCTGATCCACACATGAATTTGAATAGAGGTGCGGTACGGATTCAGCCTCAGGTCCTCCATGGAAAGTAAGCTTTCAACCAATTAAAACCTATGCTTTAATTGCTTATTACTTCAATTCAGTTACATAAGTTACCTTATTTTTCACTAGGCTAGCTTATATCTATCGTGAACCTTCTTTACATAGTCATAAGTTCCAGTAACTTATGTTTTCTTAATTCTCTATTAGCCTGGCTTGTCAGTCTTACTCCAATTAGCGTTCAGTTTAGTAGGTTTAATGCAGTTTGGCTCACAGCAACTTCAGTTAGAACAGGAACATACATATTTAAGCACAGTGTAATTAGACTCCAGATCTCGCGGGTTGTATCTTTTACTGTTGTTTTGTTTCTTAACAATTACAAATAATATTCACTCTGATTTACACTATTTATTTATACGTATAATCATCTGATAATATATACCAAGTAACTGATATTAATTAAAAAAAAAACCATCTCGTTTCAGTAAAATAATCAGCCTACTTAGTTCTACCTACTTACTGTACCCGCGACTTTATCAAAATTATTTAAATCAAAAATCTATTTATTAATACATCTAAATTCCTAAGTAATGCTACAGTGAAATTTTCATCAAAATCAGACAACTGGTTTAAAAATTATAAGTGTTCAGACGGACAAACTACCACACTTAGATCTTAGACTCTAGCTTGATCTCCGTGGGAAACTCTACCACCTCTGTGAATAGCACAAGTCTTCGAATTTCTCCCTTAAGTGTCCAAGGTTAATTCAATAGCATTTCATACGGATACAAAGTTCATAGCCTCGCCGCCATGGGAATGAATACGGCCAGCCATATCAAAGTGCTAATGTCTACGCTTCATGAATTGCTCCCCCATATGGGAGTAAACACGTGAGCTGCATACGAAATTAGTTCTTGTGTAACATAAGACAATCCTCACTTTGGCAAGTGACGTAAGAAAAACGATGGATCGTGACATACATTTGTGAAACGATTATGATTAATTCCTGTCGCTTTTAGAGGAAATAGCTACGTAGGTGTTCGTCGGCATAATTATAGTGCTGGTCAATAAAACAGATGAAAACATTATAAAAATAAAGAAATAAAAACTTTATTATGACTAAAACAAAATAATGGCCACTTTTGCGTCTAAGAATAAGTTTAGATTTTGGAAAAGTGAATAGGTACAACCTTCTTATGATTTTGTAATGTTACCGAAATCGCAGAATGCTACAAATTTAAAAAAAGCTTTTTCAAAGTAAAAGATTAACAGTCTTACAAGTTTCCAATGGAAAGAAGTAATTAAAAGAAAAAGCCATTTGTGAAGGAAAAAGTCAAGTCAATAGGTTTGTTCCCAACAGGTGTGACCCACATAGACGCTTCAAGTTTGTGATTGATGTGATCTTGTTGACATAAAGGTCCGTCTATACTACAGCAAAATGGAAAACATTTTTTATTTTATTTCATAATGCAATATTTAGAAAGTGTCGAGCAATTTTCAACTGTCATGTCATGAGGGGTTATTCACGCGCGCGTTTACATTAATCTCTGTTAGGGATAGTCTCATTCTCTACAAAAAATGTCACTAAAATCTCGACTAGGTCCAACCACTCTTTTGCATTTCGAGCGTTTAAAGCAAAGATACCTCTAATGAAATACTACGAAAATTCGGAAAAAGGTAGGCGGGTGATAAGTCTCTATATCTCTATTTTTGTCTAACCTTTTCTGAACATATTTTTGTAATGAATTGTTAACCTTCCAAAGACTGACCGCAGCAAGCGCTGCTTAACTTCGCATTTCGACCAATCTGCGCGGTATCCATGTAGCTATGAGCGCCTCTACCACAATTAAGGATCAATGCATGCATATTATAATTATACTAGGTATTCAGGCATTGCACGAGTCACAGGTGCTTAGGTATTTACTGACGATGCGACGCAGACGTGCGAAATCACACCTGCTTAGGTACAGCAATCGACATATAAACTGCTAAGTAAAAAGTGAAGGAATATTGCAAGTATAAGATATCCATCGATGATAATACTGTTCCAATACGGTGTGGATGTAGGTCACAATAACTCGTAGGTGTAAGCGTAGGAACTTGTTGTTTATCTACGGTTAAGCCTTTTAAAACCCGATGCATCACTGATATTATTGAGAGTAATTTCACATCTAAGCGTAACCTTTTAATAAAATAAGATTTGAATGTGGTTAAAGTGTTTAGGTAGGTAAAGTTTAGCTTCTGTTGTTGTACCTACTATGTATTTATGTATTGTTTTTTTTTTAAGTAAACTTTAATTGAGCTGTAAATACTATAATAATTAGTAAAAAAATGATGTAATTTCCAGTTCTTGTTTCATTTTTATTATACAATTATTATTTTGGTCATTTCCATCATTTGTGTTTTATTGTTTCTTATTTCATGCCGTAAAATATGCAGTAGTATTCGTTTAAACATACACTAGTGTGTTCAAACCACAAGACTTATGTAAATGTGAGACTGCTCTTATTGGGAACAATGAGATGTGCCTGACAAGGGACGCTTTGTCAAAAGCCAAGCGAAACGTTTTCATGTGTCATCTTGAAGAGTTGATTGTACAGAATGGAGGATTGACAGATGTTGCGAAAGATAATTTACGCTACTTGTTGAAGCAAAAATAAATATTCGATAAAACATTGATGACATGAATAATTCGCAATGCATATGCAATGGAATATCCAAACGGTTTAATAATCAATTATTTATTTCCCATAAATACATATTCATGACATAATTACCTGTGGTTAGTAATATATGAACGTAAATAACAAAATATATGTAATTATAAACTATTCAAAACCTCCTTGCATTTTAAAGTGAAATTCAAAGCCCCAGAACCACAGTACAACTACAAAGAAAGTGCCCAATTAACATCTACACTTCGACTTCCAAGGAAGTCAATTAAAAAACCGCAGAGCAGCAAATTAAAAAGTAACAAACGGCGCATTTCTAACCATGCCACATTGCATTATGGGAATTAATTCTGGCCTCGCGGCTCGGAAAGCTGGTTGAATGCAGAACGTTTTTTGCTAAGTGAAACCTTTATTATGTGGGGAAAATACTGGCAGCTATGTGTGTGGCGGATCCCGTCTGACCAAGTCTGGCAGAATTGTGTCTATGTGGCAAATGACGGGGAAAAAGTAATAAATACTGTTCGATGTAGGTAATAGATAAGTTGTTACGGTTAGTAAAAAGTTTTAAACAAACTTGTTTGTGACCATAAAGTTTCATTGGCTGTAGATTGCTGGGTATCGAGACCTCTGTAATCGTTCGAGACACACAAGGATTTCGGAAGTTTGGTGTGAGTTCGTGTTTTAAGTTTGTGATAGGATAAATCACTTATTAACATTACTTAGGTATTATGTTATGAGAATTAATATGAAAAAAATATTTATTGAAAAAAAGTGATGAGATCAAAAAAGAAAACTTATAGAATTTATACATTTTTTATGAGTTGAGCACAATAGTTATTAAGCGTGGTCCCCACACTAGGCATGCCCGTATCGTGGGGTCCCAAGAATAATATGTAGATACTCGTATAAAGTTGTCATCATAGATACATTTACTTAAGTTACATTTTTTATTACATAAATCATGAACACATTGTCAAATTCACATTTAATTTAATATTAATAAATATTTACGTAGTCAAAAAAAAAAGTTAATTGTAATCAATATTTTTCCCTAGAAAGTAAAAAATATTAAAGGTATTAAGTGTGCCTTTTTGCATAACAAACAAAAATTTTAAACTAAAACGGTAATAAGCCTAATTGCAACGATTACCTAGTATTACGACTAATGTTTGCTTTATACTAAGGACGAGGTACAATCGATATAATAAAATGAGGCCACCAGGTTATTGGACGCCGCGAACTAGTCACATAGCGTAAAATTAACTGTCTATTTGTCTGTCTATATGAGTTTGATGTTGCTATCAAACTCTATTTTTTTTTTAATTTTACGTCAAACTTAATTTTCATATCTGTGTGTTTACATTTTATTGCTATTCAGTGGGCAAAATATAATTTTATTAAAATCTATTACAAGTGATATGAGTTTTTTTTAAACTTAGTATCTACTAAGTATAGACAAAAAAATATCAACATAAATTTTAATGGCTACTATATTCTCGTGCATTTATGGACAAAAAAAAATATTACCATGCATTTTACAGATGCGAAAAAATTTTTTTTACAAACGTATGGTGTTAACTACTGGCTTAAACCAAACACATGCATAAAAAAATATATTCTGTGCCTATAATAATGAATACCTAAGGTGGACGCAATCCACGCTCATCTCGTGAGTGTCGTAAAAAACTCATAAACTCACTCGTGACCATCAGAACATCAGGTTGGAGAGATGGTAACGAGTAATAATACTAAACCCATACTTATCTAATACTACATATATCGCAACGATCACCAATCCGCTGGCAAGATCACTGTAGAGGTCCGAGATTAATTTATGGCACATTTCAATTAACTCAGTATGGACTAGTACATCTACATAAAGCTTATTTATGACTACCCAAATTTATTTATTTTATGTCTGTCAACTTTGCTATTGAACTTTTCTGGGCCTTAAATATGTATCAATCAAATTACTTAATAATTATAGTAAAGAATTATAATAAATCTGCCTCGTTGGTCTAGTGACTGCTGAGCCTCGGGATAAGCTCATAAAAATTCTCAGTATCAGGAGGCCTACCATCAACTCTTTTTGCGATTCATTTTAGGACCTAAACTGAACTGAGTCGCTATTTCGCACCATGACCTCATAAATGCGAGCCAGTATAGGCGCAACTGTTTATTTACGATTCAGGAGGCCTACCATCAACTCTTTTTGCGATTCATTTTAGGACCTAAACTGAACTGAGTCGCTATTTCGCACCATGACCTCATAAATGCGAGCCAGTATAGGCGCAACTGTTTATTTACGATTCAGTTGAGAGTTGGATAGCATTTGGATCGCAAACTCATATCGTTCATTCATTTTCGTACCATGACGTGCTCTCACAACCTAAACTGACTCGTTTATCTGTCAAATATAGCGATTCAATTAAAGTTACTATTTTCGTTGCTGAAACTGAATCTTTAATTAAGTTTTAAGGTATTATTATTTTTCTGTGAAAGTATAAGTATTTTGAGGTAATTAGTACTCAATTCTAATAAGTTTCAGCACCAAATAATAGTGTGATAATTGTAATATCCATCAATATATGTTTTTAGATGTCTGACAATTTAATTTTATTCGAGTTTATGGAATGTGATAATGAAGCCAGTACTTCGCGTCGTAAACAAAGGTGTAATACAAGAGAACAGTCGGATCCATTCATTGAATTTGATGAAACAGAATTTATAAGAAGATATCGGCTCTCTAAACAATTGGTCTTAGACTTGTGTGAGGAATTAAGACCGTTGTTTAAGCAGCCGGTGAAGCTTAGCGATCTTTCTGTTGAAAAAAAGGTAAGAAACATTTAATTATTTTTTAAATATTCGTATTATAGGCACATTAATTATGACTCAACTATCGTCATATATGTTTTAAATACAAGCATAATATATGTATTAAAACAATAACCATGATTGTTTTGTAGATATTGACTGCACTGTCATTCTATGCAACAGGGTCCTATCAAAGACCCATTGGCGACATAAAAGCACATTCAATGGCTCAACAGCAGTGTTGCCGCTGCCTAGATTTCGGGATACCGTACAACAGGGTAAAAATTGCCGTATTTAAAAAAAAATTGCCGTATTTAAAAAAAAATTGCCGTACATTTACATAAAAAAATGAAAAGATATAAAATTATGTGTAAACGTATATGTGTAACGTATGTGTAAAGCTACTCTACTCAGTACACTGAGTAGAGTAGCTTTACTCTTCTTGTTCCATTAAATGTGAAAGAAATAGGCTGGATGGATTTCCCGCCTCAATTTTTTCTAAGGACAATAAATACGGATAAAACAATAAATATTTATGATTAACGCAAAAAGTACAGATTATCTAGTTGAGGCAGTCTGACTGCTTCATTAGTTTAGTAGTCGCCAGCGCAATTGTTGAGCGTAAGGTCCTGGGTTCGATTCCTTGGTCGGGCAAAGTGTTATTGGGTTTTTCTCTATAGAAATTCTCAGTAGCATCACGGAGTCTGGAACTGCGCACGATAGACGGCAATAAGCTCGCCCCCGACTCAATAACGGCATCGGCGAAATGTGGGTGTGCAATGGTACACCTGTGCCTAACCCTTCGGGGAATACAAGCGTGATCTGTGTTATATGTTTATTATGTTATCTAGTAGCAAGACAAGAAGCAAAAATATGATACTATGGGCTAAGCATCATTTATTTAAGAAAAAAAAAACAAATGGAACCCTTTTCCTCTCTTGATTTTTCGTCTTTAACATATTTTTATCAATTGCCGGATTGCCGTATTTTATAGTACGGTAATCAGCATCCTGCCGTATGCCGTACATTGTGTGATTTGGAGGCCTAATTGCCGTACGAAACGGCAATTGCCGTACTTTCGGCAACACTGCTCAACAGACTGTTTCATCTGTGATAGCAGAAGTAACTGCAAGCCTTGATTCTCCAGAAATGAGAAGAAAATATATTTGCTTCCCTAAAACTATGGAAGAACGTAATAAAACTCGAGCTAGGTATGTTTTCCCTTCCTGACATAATTTTTAGAGATTTTTCATTATTACTTAATTGTTTAAAAACATGTAGTAAATCTCTTCAGAACTCTATAAGAAATTTATATAGAATATAACTAAATAATTATTGAATTATGTTCTGGACAATGTTATTTATTCAATAATTTATTTCAGATTTTATGAGAAATTCAACTTCCCCGGTGTTTTGGGGTGCATAGACTGCACACAAATAGCTATTGTTAAGCCAGTGGAACATGAAGAGAGATACTATTGTAGGAAACACTATCACTCATTAAATGTTCAATTGGTAAGATTCATTATCTTTAATAGAATATGATTACAACAGTTGCAAATATGGATTTAAAAAAATATTTTTAATATTTTTTAGATTTGTGATGCCGATATGCAATTTACCAGTGTAGATGCTAGCCATGGAGGTGCTACACATGACTCATTCATATGGAATGTGCACCCATTGAAAGTATATTTGGAAAATATTGGTGAATCTACATGGTTACTTGGTGGGTTTAATATAATTGTTAATATATTGTCATGTTTGCCTAGTAGGTACTCTGTCTTTCCTCAACTTTACAGTAAAATAACTTAATAGTAAACAACTTAATAGTATTTTATTTAAACTACATACATTACTTAGTTACAACTAACATAACTTACATAAATAATAATAACTTTAAGAAAATATTAAATTATTTAATTTCTTTTGTTTAATTGAAACTAATATTAAACAAGTCATTCATTTAAAAGTAATTTTTTGGCATAAGTTATTAAAACAAAGTGTAAACTAAATCAATAGAGCTTAAATTAACAAATAATAATACAAAATATTTTTCAATGTTGCAGGGGATTCTGGATATCCATTGAGGAAGTTTATGATGACTCCTGTTATTAATGCAGTTCCTGGCACACCGGAGAGCCACTACACAGATGCTCATGTCCGGACAAGAAATGTCATTGAAAGGACTATTGGACTTCTCAAAGCACGTTTTCGTTGTCTATTGGTGCACAGAGTATTACACTACAAACCAAGGATGGCCGCCTCTATTATAAATGCATGTGTAATTTTACATAATATTTGTAATAAAGCTAATATTCCTGTGCATCAATTGAGTGACGAAGATACACTTCGGGAAGTTCAAATGCAGTCATTTTTCGAGGATGCTGAACCTGGAAGCATCAGCACAAATAATGAGGCTCTCCAGCAAGGTGTTTCTACCAGAAACAGCATCATACACCGCCTCTGGCAGGCCAATCATTAGATCTAAGGAAAAAATAGTCTAATTATTTTTGTATCCTAGTAAATAAAATAATTAATTTTAAATAATTAATAAAATACCTTGTTTGAATAATTTCCTTAATTTCCCTAATTTCTGTTATTAAAATCCCAAACATTTTTAATTTCTCTTCCTGAATTCGAGTTTGTCTTTGGGATTCTGCGATGAGGGTGCGACGGGCTCTTTCAACCGTCATAGGCGGCTCCCGTCTGGAACCTCGCCGGCGTTCTGTTGTGGGTGCGACCTGGGCCTGTGATAATATTGTGGGTGCAAGCTGGTCGTGTGGTGGTGCAAGCAGTCGCCGGCGCGGCGAACGACGGGGAGTAGTCAGTGTGTATGGAGTTGTGGGTGATGGAAGAGATGTATGTTGTTGCGGTGAACGACGAGGAGTATGTGGTGTGGGTATGCACTGAGGATATTGAGGTTGAGGATGAGGCGGAGTTGAAGGAGTTGGCTGATGTAGGGTAGGGTTGGTAGGCACACTCCATGATGGTCCTGGTTGAATTTCATAGTGCCCCATTTCCATTCCGGCCAATATGCTCTCTGAACAACCGGAATCTAAGGGTGCACTATGGGTCTCTGGTCTTGTGGTGGTATTTATCTCAACCTGTAAATTTTAAAACCCGTTGAAAATTGTGAATTTGTGTATGCACAAAACATTACTCAAATAGTGGCATACAAACCTGGTTCAAAACTTCGTCCTCAAATGGCTCTACTCTTATACCTGGCAATCCAGCACCAAAATCATCACCCAATATATGGAGGAACTTCTTTTCAATGTCAGTCATTGGTTTAATTGTTGACTGACCTCCACCAGTTTTGTGCTGTGATGATTTTGTTGCTGCTGCCAGCTTTTTTATTTTTGATTTGTAATCATTCCAATACTGAAAATAAATTGGATTTAAGTTCAAGTTATTAAGAAAATAGATAACATTTTAAAAGAATTGGGTAATGTTAATTGATTAGTGTTAAAGACAGTATTTATTGTACATACTTTGCACCATCCTTTCCAATCTTTTACTGCACCATCACCATGGGAGTTCAAGCTTAGGGCTATTTTTTCCCACATCCTTCGGGAATATTCCCTTGCCTGGGATGTTTTATTGTAGCCCGTAGCTATGTCCCTATGCTTATCTAAAAATTCCCATAGGTGCTCAAGTTGGCCGTAAGTAACTCTTCGACGTGAGGGTTCTCTGAAAGTATATTAAAAAAAACCACTTGAAATACCAATGCCGATTGTGAGATATTTTTTTACAGTGCGGAATCTGTATACGGGTCTAAAACTTCGCATAATGTCTTAGATTTATAATTTATAAAATATAATACTCGTAGAAGTTACTTACCCCATTATTAAGTATCTTATTATAACTTTATTTAAGTATGATCACTTTAAACAAATCAAATCAACCGCGGTTCTGTGAGACGTGCACTGTCAAAATGTCAAGTAACACACGTTCCAAACGTTTCGTAAATAATTACGTCAACTCGAGGGTTTTTATTAAATTAATTAGTAGGTTAAACATGAAATTCATGATTATCAATGCTTTATACGTATATATACGTTGTAATTATAGTATTTTCATAAAATATTCTCGTATATATTAACACAATAATAACCGTAAATGCCGAAAATTCTAATAATGGAGTTTCAGAACGCACACTTAATAGTACCGAGTGAAAGAAAAGATATTTGTATAGCGTGGTCTCATTCTATCGGCGCGATTCAGTTATAGCTTTCGTTCATTCATAACGATCCAAATGCGACTCAGTTTAAAGTAGGTGATGGTATGAAAAAAAGCGATTCAGTATAGGAACCTAAAATGGTTTGCATCGGAACTGAATCGCTAGCTAAAAGGTGATGGTAGGCCTACAGCACGGAATATGACATTGTGCCCGGTAGATGTCAGTAGACTATCATAGGACCCCTATTACATGAGACTCAACAACAACATAGGCAAAACGTGTGGGTAAAGTAGTACACCTCTGCCTAAGCCTTTGATGATTACAGGCATAAAGCTATGTCATATTCTATTTTATTTGTCTCGAGCGATCTTCCAATACTCAGTTGAAAAGTTTAAACGAATAAAGAATGTCAAAATTCTCGATCTTATTAAAAGAAGAACCGGGGCAAGGTTCTAGTATTACAGCATGAAACACCCTGTCGTTCGCACTGTCAGTTTATGATCCAAATCGAACTGGCATCCGTCAAGGCTCTGTGGAATTTGATCTAGCCTTATTTGCTCTAAAGACTTGGCCTAATTTGTCTCAATGAAATGCAAAACATAAACATTCATTAACAGTTGTTTAAATAACGTAACTGAATACGTTCGTTACTTTACGAATCATAGTTTTACAATATGTAGAATGGAACCTATGAACAGTGAATTAACTTTTTATTTCAAATTTGATAACTTTGTACAACGATAATTGTATTTACTTAGAGACGAGTTAAATAGCGCTGCCTCTATGTAAATCTTAAAAACATAAATATATAAACGTAGGTCTATGAAGGAACTTTTCTAAACTTTATGAGAATGCAAATTGAGCTCAAAGTAGCTCTTTTCAAAAGATTTACAACGGCGCAACGGTACAATGCAAAACTTAATATGCTCTTGCTATCTTCTTTACAGCTTCAAGAGTCACAGTGAATACCCTAGGAAACCCTAGTTCACAGCTCCGGCACTAGTTACATATTAATTGCCTATTTACGCAAATGAAGCGACACTTAATTGTGCTAATTTACATTTTAAGGAAGACTTTTTTGCTGTCTCCCTTGTACAGTAAAACTGGTCCATTGTGTCAAGACTCGCGTTAAAACACTAGACTTCAGTAGAGTATAGCACTTTAAGTATGAATGAGACAAGCTTTACAGCCATGCGGTGATGGACAAATAGGCTAACATTTCGCTCTCTTCTAGTGTAAAGAAAAATAGTATCGACATTACCATGTGCGCGATAGGTATAAGCGCAACATATAAGTACCTACCCATTTAACAAAAGCACGTCGATGAGCAGCTGGTGAAGCCATAAAGCAACAGCGATATTATGAACCATAAACTGTCAACACAAGTTACTATAGTCGCGCATGCGATAACTACTCTCGTAAAGTGGTAAAAAATAAACACACAAATTCAAATTACGAAAAATGTTCATATACATGGGTTATATTTATTTTATTTATTTATTTATTTTATTTGCCTAGGATATGGTACAGAAGTTGTTATAAATATTAATGATCAACACACCCACCTTTAACAGGCATAGTATGCTATTTTATATACTATAAAAGATACGTATAGGAATATCTACAATCAGTTTGCTCTGTTTCTTCGCTGGGTACCAACAACTATTAGCGCTCTATAGCTTGTATTCATACACTACGGCACAACACTTGCATTTGCACTTAAGACGAAATCTCTTTGTTAGAGCTCTTTTCTTCTGTTTTAAGTGTGCGAACGTCTTGACGATTTGCGGCCCGTTTTGTTTGTATTTCTATTTGTGAGAAAATTGTCTGAATAGCCACTAATTGTATGCTAGCTTTCTAAATGGTAGTTGGTATGTATTTTGTTACTAATTATCTTCTTTATCTTTGGTGTTTACAAACGACAGTTTAAGTTTAGCACAAAGAAGTAGTTTTCATTTTGCAAACTTGACTAGTCTTCTCGTAAGGCCATAAGCGATAGCCGTCTGATCTCCTATTGCAAATGTCTTCTCTTAAGATACTAAACATAATGTAACGTAGTATCACGCCTGTATTCCCCGAAGGTGTGAGAGGTGTACACGCACATTTCGCCGTCACCGTCACTCTTCCATCTCCGGTGTGCTACAGAGAATATACTAACAGAAGAATGGAGACCGAACCCAGGACCCCACGGTCTGTAGTCGCGCTTATGACCACTGGACCGATGAGACGAAGAGCTAAGATGTAAGATACGTTTATGATTAATATACGGTTCATTACTTGACTAAACAGTGTTATGATCATGAATCTCATTTGGTCTAGTGATCGCAAGCGCGACTGCTGAGCGTGATGTTCTGGGTTCGATTCCCAGGTCGGGCAAAGTGTTATTGGGTTTTTCTGTATAGAAATTTTCAGTAGCAGCACGGAGTTTGGAACTGTGCCCGGTAGATGGCAATAGGCACGCCCCCTATTACATGGGACTTAATAACGGCGTCGGCGACATGTGGGTTTACATTGTACAATAGTACACCTCTGCCTATCCCTTCAGGGAATACAGGCGTGATGCTATGTTATGTTATGTTATCTCACCATTGATATCGTAATCACAAGTTTATTTACATAGTTATTCTTTACCAATCAAACTCAAAATTAACACCAAATTTCCTAGAAAACAAATGAGTCATGCATCTCATTACAATTTTATAGTCACCCGTAACCATGAACGTGTAGTAAAACAATTTTAAATTTTACGACGCCCGTGCCTTTCAGTAAAGGCGATATTAAAATACGTACGTTAAAAAGTGGGTCAAATGTGAAGGAACAATGTTTAATGCCGCCGCTTACCACAGAATAAACATCTGTGTACCAGAACACCCTGCTCTGTGGCTATCGGCAGTTTGGTAAAGAAAACAAAGAAAGGTATTGCTAGAGGAAAAAACAAATGAGAGCAAAAAAATTGTATTTACAAGTACTTATTTACAGAAATATTTGTTTATACCGTAGTTTTTGTCGTAATTTTTCAGAACTATATAACTATAATATGTATGTACACTCATATAACATACAGACTGTGGATGAATTTATTATTATTCTGAATAACATTGTTGTTCTAAGAAAAAAGGTCGACATTTGTCTTTAGGGAGACACTGTACCTACTTGTTTAATATTTTTCGTATATGTAGGTATATACATAAATCACACCTATTTTTCCCGTAGGGTTGGACAGAGGCGTACGAATTATCATGCCCCACTCTAAGAACAATTCCTGTATCGTGAGTGCGTTTACAAACACATATATTCACATGTACATACACCCAAACTCGAACAGCTATCTGTAGTTCATACAAATATTTGTTCCGTGCGAGAATCGAACCCGCGACACGTGGCGCATCAGTCGATCTCTCCACCACTGCACCTACCGTGCCTTCAAAAGTTGTTATCAAAAGTCATTAGTTCCCATATGATAGGGACCGAGACTATAATAATATCAGGTACCAATTACAAACACGGCCTGCTGTTGAGAACTTTCTAACAGAAAAAACCCAATATCACTTTGCTAGACACGGGAATCGAAACCAGCACCTGACGCTTAGCAGCCGCGTTTGTGAACTTTAGATCAATAATGTACTTGCTTATCCTATCCTATCCTACTTCCTATCCTATCCTGTTCTACTATCCTACTAATATCCTACTCATCCTACTAATATTATCTATGTGAAAGTTTGTGAGGATGGATGAATGGATGGATGGATGGATGGATCTTTGTTACTCAATCACGCCAGAACGGTTGAACGTATCTGGATAAAATTTGGCACAGAGATAGATTATAGTCTGGAATAGCACATAAGCTATTTTTTATCCGGTAAAATTTACGGGTTCGTAAACCACGCGCGCGAAGCCGCGGGCGGAAGCTAGTTTATCATAATCAAGTAAATATTGATCATCAAAACAGGTTTAATCTAACTGGGCTGAAAATACCGATGGCACTTAAAATCAACGTCTGCGGGATGACAGAATGAGATAACGCTAAATGACAGTCCAGCGCTAAATATGGCGAAATTCACACGTTGAAAGCGAGGTGTTGCCAACAGAGCGGGCGTAACGAGGACGTTTGATCATTATATATTACTAGCGACCCATTCCGGCTTCGGACGAGTAGCAGAGCATATACATCTTCATTTTTTTTTTCTGTCGTAGTGTCGTATCAGCCCTTTACGTCGAGCATTTACTCGGCCCACGCCAGTAAAGCTCCCAGTCGGCATGATTTTCCCAGCATCTTCAACTATCGTCGTCGTCTTTCATCCAATTTACATAAAACCTTAACGAATTATACATCTAAACCTTCCTCATGAATCACTCTGTCTATTGGTGAAAACCGCATGAAAATCCGTTCAGTAGTTTTTCAGTTTATCGCGAACAGACAGACAGATGCGGCGGGGATGTTTGTTTCATAATATGTAGTGATAACTGCCTGATTGGTCTGGTGGTCGCAATCACGACTACTGAGCGTGAAGTTCTGGGTTCGACTCCGAGATCGGGCAAAATGTTATTGGTTTTTTTCTGTATGGAAATTTTTAGTAGCAGCACGGAGTCTAGAACTGTGCCCGGTTGGTGGCATTAGACTCGCCTGGTATTACATGGGGCTCAATAACGGCATCGGCGAAACGTGAGTGTACAATAGTACACCTCTGCCCAACCCTTCGGGGAATACAGGCGTGATGCTATATTATGTTATTTTGACCATTATGTCCCTTCCATGATATTTCATGAAACAAACTCTACCCTCATTTGCGATATCGGCCTCAAGTTAGGACACGGATGGGACCCAAACGTAACTGTCTGACGAAAGGAATCATGTACTCATCCATCAACCGTCGTTTGTAAACGCACCCACGATACACTAAATATTCCAAGGGCGTGGCAACGTTTTCTAATCGTTCCATTCCAATATATATGTCTGAAACACGTAGAAAGCTTTTTAATAAATGTCATTATAGTAAAAAGCATTGACGGTAGATTTATTTACGTCATGCTTCTAAATCATTTGGAACTTGACTGCAGGCACTCCCTACCCGCAAGGCCGCAACGGGACAAATATTTGCATGGCCTTTAGATCTGCTTCTAGTGAACGGTTTCTATATGTATTGTGCATGTGATGGCATTTAGGCTATTTGAAATCCTTCGAAGAGCAATGGCGGATGGGGTTCTTTTTTCATTCTACCCATTAGCACTGGCATCCTCAGCAATGCTTTTGACGGCTTCTACTTATTGAAATTAGTGAAATGTAATTAATTATTTATTCAATTAATAATATGCCTGCCTGATTATTCCAAAACTAGAAATAAACTTAAAAACTTTCCTCATAAAAAAATTCAATATGAAGCTGATCTAACACGTTGACGAATACTATAAACACAAATACAAAATCTGTTTAGAGTGCCTTACGAGTGAAACAGAAGAGGTACAAGCGAACGGAGATTACCTCTTCTACCAGTCTAAAGTTCCTCACCAACACGATGAAATATAAAATAGGTCTTATCCTACATCCGTACACAAATAGGCTACCAGTAAGGCGGAAAGGAAACAAAAGTAGGTTGGACTACTATGTACGCTGACACGTCGCGTTCCTGACTGAAGCAAGGAAATTAATGTTCTGAACACGTTGCTCCAGAAACAGGGGAACTGTTCCCAATTCTGTTAATCATGCTCTAATTAGAGCACTGCTCCGATTACACGCGAAGCTTGGAACAGACATCTGAGAGACCGATGAACGAAGATCGGGTGTCAGTGGTTACGAAAGAATTGTGGTAAAGAAAGGTTAGGGAGTAGTTTCTGGAACAATGTGACCTTAAATTTACTATCAGTTAATATTACATGGAGAAATAGAAGATATTTGTTCTATACCTACATATAAAAATGTATCTATAAAATCTTTCTGCTCTTTACTTAGCCTAGAATTAATATTTTCAGTTTTTCATTACGGATAAGTTACTATTTTAATATTCCTAGACGTACGCACTAGCCTATATCGACATACCTACCTGATGAAGGTTCCTATTAGAAAATGTTTACACCATGAAAATAAGATATGCAAAAATAGAGCATTAGCAACAAATACAACGTTTTCTACATGTTTTGAATATCATTTGCAATGAAATCGGCACTGCACCTGGTGATCGTCCCAACAAAACAAAAAAAACTTGATTGAAGCCAGGTGAGCATTACAAAAATGGCGGCCCTTTTGGCTCGCTATCAACAAAGGACCAAATGGCTAAGTAAACAGCTGCCACTGATACTATCAAGCCAGCAAAAAGGCTGGACACTGATGTGTGATACGATCAAATGGTGGTTTCCTTTCTCGAATATTTTGTACAAAGAAAAACCAGTACCTACATTTCTCTCGAAATACTTTTTTCATCATTTGGAATGATACGGACGTAAACAAATTAAGTACTAATAACGAAATAATAAAATATATTAAATGACTTTGTGAATGATATTTGTCTCTTGTATCACCTTCTTTAATATCTATCAAAACCAATGAAATGAAAATAATAGAAGTAAATATTTTAATAAAAGGCTAAATAGATAGCAACCTATACAAAATACCCCACAACACATTGGCTTGTAAACATTCAAGACGCGACTGATAACCATTCTCCTTGGCAACGAACCGTACAGCCTGTTGGCACTGGCACCAGTCACCGATAGTGTAATTTACCGAGCTTCGAATAGCCTGAGGCATTTGCATAACAATAAGATCGAAAATGCCATAATTTAATAATTTGTGTGCTCCATCACGAATGTTAATGCACGGATTGTAATTCGAATGGTTTTGTATGATCGAATTTAGAATTTGAAATGTATCGAGACGAAATTATGTCGATTGCTCTGTTTGTGATTATAAAGCGGTTCATGTAGCTTGGCTAGACAGAAACTTTAATTAAATTACAAATCGGTTTAACTGTAGTAGCTAGCAATAAACATAAAAGTGTGAGGTGAATTAACGTATCCAAATATTCTTCAATTGATTTTGCACAATCAATACCTTTTTGCCTACAGAAGCTGCCAAAGAAGAATTTATTTCAAACTAAAAATTTAACTGTACCTCAAGCGCAAATATGCGCGCAACTATCATCTGAATTTGAGGTATTCGTATACAGAATATTGAAAACGCAAAATAAATGTATGTATCTAATAAAAAAGTACATACCGTAGGAAAGTAGAGCAAAATAATAAGAAGGGAGTAACAGGGTAAATAATGGAGCTGCAGCCGCAATTCCCTTTAGAAGATTTTTTGTAAAATAATATGTGTATAAATTGTATATAATTTGAATTTCCATACAGAAAAACCCAATGACCCAGGACCTGACGCTCAGGAGCCGTGATTGTGACCTTAACCTTATAATGATGTGGCCGGATAGGCAGTCAATGTAATTTATTTTCCTTACATACCATAAACTTCTAAATAAATGTTGACATAATAACTATGCATGACGTTGAAAAATAGGTCGCATGTCCAACAGTAGCATCTGCTCAGCTAAATCTGTGCAGTTTTATTAGTTTTCCTACAATATTTTGTTGGTTTGCACAACTGTGCCAGATTTTGCAAGATGGAGCTAGGTCTGTATTAATATTGATGTCCTTTTTTGACCGACTTCAAAAAAAGAAGGAGGTTCTCAATTCGACCGTATATTTTATTTTCTTACTGCCAGACTTACTATATGTAAAGAATTGTATTCAATGCTTCCCAATATTTTCTTCTCAGTCTTAATTTGTTCATATGATATTTATTAGAAGTTTAGAAGACAGAAGAGTTGCAGGTATGAATGTTGTGTCTGAAAGACTACAAAAAAGACAATACTAAGAATCTAAACTTTAAGATATTTAAAGCTTCCAAACGCGTTTAAAATGCCTAGTTACGTACATAATCGTGATGGGCAGCTATAAGTATTACAACCAAATGAGAGGCTGTCCGCCCACCACACACCATGGCAACCTATTTCCATTAACTTATAATAAACCTGCGTAGGAAGAAACCCAAAAAACACAATATATTTTTCTTTCATTAATAGTCTATAAATGGAAGTTTAATAACCTAAATATGTCAGAAAACCTCGGAAGTCCAGCGGCATTTTAGCTCGATCTCATTATTGTTGCCCCAAAGTTCTAAGAAACGCAAATGTGTGCCAGCCCTATGTTTCGCGTCCGTCAGATAGTGTTTGTTTATGATCAAACCCATTTCAAACTTCCTAACTATTAATAGTATTAACACCCAATGGAATACATCGTTACTGGACTATAAATAATTTATTGTAATTCATGCCTGGCTTCTTTATCTTTATGTTCGGATTTAATTTCAAAATTGACATAAGTGGGTGGGTGTATCTCTTCTGTGGCGTTTGAGAAATATTCATCCTTTGCAGGATTATCAGAGTAAGAAGCTTATGTGCCCTTTTTACGGCGTATATACTTTTCTTAGTTTAAAAGGTTTCCTTTATCATATTATTTTCTGTTAGATACCTACTATATAAAATGTTTTTCCTGGTATATTACTGATAACACAACATACATGGTCTTGGAAACCGCAACGTTACTTTATAGTCTTTGGTGACATAAAACTGTTTGTTATTTTAGGCAAATTTATTTACTAGTAAGTTAGTTTGTCATAAAAAATGTTTTGCATGCCGTTTATAAGGCTATACCAAAATTATATACATTTCTGTAGACTGTATGTACCTAGATTTTGGCGCTCATGTCGTCTTTCGCAATATTCAGCCAATGGCTATATTGGAATTTATTCGTCCGTAGAATGCTCATACTGTACCCAACTAGATTACTGCTCATCCGACTGAATCAAGTCTCTAACGTAATTCCCAGAGCAAGCGTAACATCGTGTTACACTGCGTGAATTTCCTTACTTTAAGTTAAATTTAGTCTTTCAAAGCTACCATCTTTATACTAGGCTACCTAATGTTCAAATTTTATTAGCGTTTTCAAATATCTGAGAATAATAATTCTAACTCTAACGGCGCATATTAATTTATTAGCAATAACCATAACTATTCGTAATTAATGTCAAATCACTATAATGATCAAAGCTCTTCAGAAACAGAACTATAATTTTCCGTTATAAACTTTACTGCTGCATTTATTATAGAGTCAAATACAGAAGTTTATTTTAGTTCAAATAACACATAATCTGAAACAACTTCATTAACATTGTCATGAAGTTCTTACTTAGCATCTTTTTTATCTTTAAAGATCTTTTTATAATTAATAGTATCAAAGGTACTGGTACCAAAACCGAATTTTAAAAATAAACGGTTGGTACTACTATATTAAATATATATACCTAGGTACCTCGTGTCTGGGTACCTCGATACTTCAAAGGACCGTGTTGTGTGACGTAAATAAGTCTGGCGGCCTTTAAGGTACCCATGTAAAGGATGGGTCATGGACAAGGGAAGGTAGAGTAGACACGACAGAAATAAAACGACTGTATGTATAGACGATTTTTCCAATAATGTTGGTACTTGTGTGCTTGTGAAAAAGATATTATAGCATTTGTTTATAGTAAAGAAACTATATTGATATTGAAATATTTTGATTTTTGTACTGGTAGAGAATAGGTTTCGAGATTATGCAATAACACTTCGGAAAAAATAAACGGTTGGTAAAACAGCCTCAAAAGTGTACGAATCATCATAATAGTATTATTTGTAGTTGTAAATATGAACTGAAATAGCTTCGGCGCGGTTTACTAACCTGTACATTTTCCCGAGATAAAACGTAGCTCACGTGCTATTCCAGACTATAATCTATCTGTGTGCCAAATTTGATCCAGATCGGTTCAGCCGTTTTCCAGATCCATCCATCCATCCACCCATCCATCCTCACAAACTTTCACATTTATAATATTAGTAGGATAGCACATATATGATAGTAGGATAGGATTTGCGTATGATGCAAATTATTTCAATTGAATTGCAAGTCAACTACAAACACATGGAAGCTATTTGCGATATAAAAGAAAAATATTACTATAGGCAGCGAAATTGTAAGCAAAAGATAAAATAAAATTCTCCGCTTAAAAATCCCCAGCGTACGTTATTCATAGTAAATAAGTTACTGCAATAACACAAACAGACTATGCCTATATTTTTTAATCCTGGCCTTTATAAAACTTGCAGGCGTTGTTGAAAAGCGTAGACTGGATTCAAAGCGCTTATTCACCTGCCTGTTGCTCATCCCTTTAGTTCCATCCCTCGAGGCATTGTAGACTTTATTGAAACGTCCCAAAGTTCATATTTCTGTGGCAAAACTTTTATAATCACTGGGCAGCCTACGCGAAAGCCTTAATAATGAAACTTGAATAGGCCTTATTTACAAAAATTTCGTCGGAACGCGTTCTGTGCGAATCCTACGCGGACTGGTTTTTATGTATTTTTGATATGGTTTCATGTTTAAGAGGCTCTTGGGATGTGTTGAAATGTATGAGATTGGTAGTTACATAATAATTTATTGAGATGTTATCTGTTGGCCTGTGGTACGGTCTACTTGTGATGAATCCATGTCCTAGTTGGATTGGACGATATATATGCCAGTTCATTAATTTTTATCACTGTTACAAGATTTATATGGCAATTGAAAACAAATCGATTCACATCCTATTCTTGTAGTACAGTCAGACAAAAAATGTCATATCATTATGTGTGCATTCGAGTAATAGATAATATTTACTAAAACTCTGTTTGACCACCCATTTATTAGTATTTTAGAAAACTATAATATCAGTTATTATACTGAGGTATACAGTCAAACTTATAAAATGATACCTACGACGACAGCTGTTTGGTAAAATATTGTATTTACTTGTTATAAATTATAGCTTTTCTTATTTGGACTTTTATGGATCATACTCGCATCGGTAAACATTTTTTTTGTTTTTCATTTTAAAAACGTGGGCAACGCTTTAAAAAAAAAAACCTAAAAAAGTACACTCTAGGAATAAATCCTGTGTCGTGAGTGCGTTTACAAACACATATACTCACATACACAAAGACACAAACCCGAAACAACTATCTATAGATCATACAAATATTTGTTCCGTGCGAGAATCAAACCGACAGAGAACCGAGAGCGACACTTAGCGCAGAAAGCTTCACTTAGCCACTGCGCCGACCGTGCCGTTTAATTTTTAAATGATCCATTTTTTCCGATGCATAAAAATCCAATCGTAAACATGTTTCTGACCTAAGACTAGGTTCTTTATATGGTGTTAACACGTAGCGTGTTTAAAAAAATTATAGTTATTTACATTACTTAATTGTAACTCGATTTCATATTTGACCCATATCAACAAAACAAGTGTCATTTTATTCGTTTTCGTCACGCAACGTGGAACGTGTATTATTAAAGGGTTTATAATTCATTTAAAATAATTGCACGAACAAACGGTTTTCATCAAACGTGTGTACATTTTACAGGACGAACAAATCTCTAAGGTAGATGAGTACCTTTTTTTCGATGTGTCAAAATTTAAATTCTGTGCTTTACATTTATGACTTTGTATATGTACTGAACATGATTTCCTGGGTTTCATTACCAGGTTAGGCTGTAATTAGGATTTTTCGATCTGTAGGAATATTCTCAGTACAATCCCGAAGTCTGTAAGTTGTACTGGCCTAACTACATTTTTTACAATATTGAATTTATGATTTCTTACAGATAAAATTGATCACTTTGGTTTCTACCAAAATGGTTTCTCCAGGGTGGCCTAAAAGTGATCCAACAAATATTCAGTAGATTGATAAAATTTATAATTTTGGTAGAAACCAAAATGATCAATTTTAACTGGAAGAAATAATAAACTCTATTGTACAAAATGTAGTTAAGCCACTATGGTTCTCATGGCCTCACATGTACGTAACTAACAGCCGCTCATTAACTGTATCACAAGCTAATCACGGAAACCTGTCTTTCATATTTATGCAAATTCTAAGATATTGCCTTCTCAAAAGCATGAAAACCTTTGAACGGTTTTGCGTCCAACTTAATTAAAATTGAGTGAAAGGTCGATACCTACACAATATACCTCCGTAATATTGATAAACGTATCTAATAACATTTACATGGAAGCATTAATAAGCTTATTTAATTTTCATGTTATTCAGTAAAAAGCTTCTCGTTTTACGATGGAAAAATACTTTTGTTGTAATCGAAAACAGAACTTCACGCTCAGAAGCTGTCCATGCGACCTCTAGACCAATGAGAACAGTGACCACAACTTCATCAATGTATATTTCGAAAAATACCGTTATTCTTCTTATCAGAGTCCTCTGAGTTTGTTCGGCGTTTCTTCTCAAGGATAATCATAGGAAATGCTGGCGCCATCTAGTTATAAAATAAAAATAGATGTGTAAAAGTGATTGAAAAACCCTAATTGCTATCCTATAAACAATTTCAGTTCATTTCACACTTTACATTTAATTATATCTGCAGTGAAAGTTTCCATCAAAACCAATAAATTAGTTGTTAGCTAGTAAGTAAGTCCTCAGACATACGGACAACTTTGGAATAATTCTATTATACGTAGACACGAATCGCATTTTCCTTAAATTTTTTGCGTCTTTTTACAGTAATTTAGTATCATAATAATAAGTGTAGAAAAACAAATGGGTACATAATTGAATATGAACACAAACCCAAAAGAGAATTTCTAAGAGGATTTTTCCCTTGACCCTTCTATAAGTATAACATGACAAACCATCACGCCCGTATTCCCCGAAGCATTACGCAGAGGAGTACTATTCTACACCTACATTTCGCCGATGGTGTTATTAAGTCCCAAGATTTAGTAAGCGAGCCTGTTGCCCTTTATCGGGTATAATAATAAAATAAATAAACTCCAGACTGCTACTGAGAACTTTCTAGCAGTAAAACTAAACGGCACTGACCGATCCGGGATTAAAAACGGGAAGTCTAGCTCAATAGTCGTCCTTGTAAACACTTTTATAACTAGACCAATGAAGCAGTTGAATTGAGGTAATGCAATTGCACCTACCTCCTTCTCATGCAAATTGAGTGCTACTTCTTATTGCACAATTATGTGCATTTAAATATCATGTCTATGTCATTCGCAAGCGATGATCTCATCGATCGTAGATTCGTATGTGGCGTAGCTCGTGCTATTATTTCTGGGGCATGACATATCCCTTGGCATGTTGTGGTACGCAGTTTATATTCCTACTGAACGCATTAACGCAATCTAATTTCAGTTTAAGACTCAATATATGGGTCACAGTACTCAATTTCTTTTTACGAGCACAAGAAACACTGGAGCAGTTGAAATATTACGATACACCATCGATTCTCAATGTTCTCGGAAGGGTTCGGTAATGTGTTTATCGATGTTAAAATAAGATCATAGTAGGCCCTTGTACGCTGTTGTGAAACTGGTAAAAGTTTTCGAAGTAGCGCTGTCATGATCTCTCGTTAAGTAGGGTGAGAGTCGTTGAATAAAATGATGCGTCACGGGTGTCATCGATGCTTCACAGATTCGCTTGTTAGCAGGACCTCGGTGTGTATGTCTATGATTTTATCTATTGTGTTTTTATTTAGTAAAGTATTTTTCATTTCAAATATCAATGAAAACAAAAACATGGTTCTTTAAAAAGTAAATCAGAAGTATAATGCTTGTGGAAAATGAATTCCACAAGGATTAATTTAAATATTAAAGTGTAACTGTTCTATACCTATGTTTACGCTGCGCAGTTTTCAAATCAAGCAATCCCAAAATAGGCAATCGGTAGTTTTCAAACCTCAATAATAGGGAAATAAATCAGTCCCTCATAACACCATTTCCTACTTAATCGAGAACGTTTGACATTTGCGGCGCACGAGGAAATTACTACTGCACATAGTGGCAGATGTCAAGCGGACGGGAGGTAGGAAACCAGCCTGTGCACCCTTGGGTTTGGGTGGTATTTTGGTTGCACTAGAGTGGGTTCACCAACCTTTTGACACTGAAATTCTGTCACGGTGGCAGTGTTTTCGTCTGCGGTCGATTCGGAAAACGTAACGCCGCGGCGAGCGCGGCGCGTGGCGTCGAGCGCCAGGGCGCTTGCGTCGTGCGTGCTTCGGCGCGCGGCCGGTCGCACTCACGGGCCGAGACTGGCGACTTCGCGCGTTTTCCCTCCTCGCTTTCCCGGTAGCGGCGTGCGCACATCAAGCCTGTATTGTTCTGCAAATAGCGAGCTGAGGGCTGGGCCGCTATTCAACCGAGATGGGCGCCTTTCAAGCGCGCCGCGCGGACTGTACGCGGTCCGAGCGCCGACAACTTCGCTTCACTTACGCCAGCAAAAAAATCAGTTTAGTCTCGCTTGTTACACAATCGAGTTTCAACTATAGAAAACTGTGGGATAGTTTCGCTGCATATTGCAATGAAACGAGATTTTTATTGCGATATCTGTTTTAATAACATTCTACACTACAAGCGAATGTAACTCTCTTTATTAAATTGTTAAACGTTTATTTTACTTTACGCATGAGAAAAGGACTCGTATATCTTTACAGCTAATCAAGTTTTATTACATTGCCTCTACTAAGTATTCATGACATGGAGCATGTTTTATCCCAGAACATTTTAATTTTAATTTACATTTCGTGGGAATTGGGTTTGTCGTTTACCTTCATGTCAGAGTTGTGACACGTCGCGCAGAAGCCTATAACAAAGTTCTGAACGCCGGTAACGGAAACATGGAGGTAGCAGCTATTTCGAGAATGCGAAGGGTACAAGTGACAATTGTCGGCGTACAAACAATCAACACGTAAGCAACAACGAATCGTCACGAATGTCGATCGGTAAACAATCGCGTTCCTAGTAATGGTCGATGCCTGGCCCCGTTGCACGCTAATGGGTTTACTTACATGACACACATACAAACATACATATGCATACGTGTTGACAATGTGTTGATACACAGTTCAAGATAGTCGTTGTTTTAGTTGAAATACTAGTTTTAAATTCCGAAAAAATAACGGGAGACCATCAGTAAAGTATAATGGTGGTACACACATCCGAAATACTTTACCATTACTCTCAGAACGCAAGAACCGGAAACTTACATTACACTATATTTTATTTATAAATCATTGTAATTTATACGAACAAAAAGAAATTTACTTCGTCAAAAAACAATTAAATTGTCTATAAACTAAACCGGTTCCTGACATTTAATGTCAAATTATTTTTTTAAACATTCAACACCACACTTGATGTAATTCCTACATCGCAGGTGCGTTAACAAACACAAATATTCACATGCAACAACCAGATCCGTAACAACTATTTATAGGTCATACGAATATTTGTACCGTTCGGAAATCGAATCCACGACTCGTAGCGTAGCCGTCGATAACCCAACAACTGCGCCAAACGTGCCATCAAGATACTATTTACATATCATAGTGCAAAATATCCTAAGAATCCTGCTATATTTATTCATTTAACATCGCTATCAATTTACAGTCAAAGTAAAATAAGTTCCAGGAAACATTGCAACGTCCCATTCGTATGTAAAGTAAATGTGTGGAACAGTACAAGCATACAATAATTGGATCTGGTATGCCGCCAAACTGTGTCAACCTGTGTCGAACTTACAGCCATTGTACGGTTGGCTGTCAACCAAATTGTTACCGGGAGCGAAATGATTGCCATTTGTTTTGAACGTTTTGAACTGGAGAATTCATTTTTAGGAACTGATCATGGCATGAAAAATTACTCATAGGTTGCGAGCGAAGCTGCTGATCATGAGGTCCAGGGTCGTGCAAAGTGTTATTGGGGTTTTCTGTTTGAAAATTCTTAATAGCAGCCCGGGGTTTAGAATTGAACCGGTGTATGCCAATATCGCTCGTCTATATATCGCGCCCCCTTGAGACTCAATAACGACATCATAATATGGGTGTATAAAAATACACCTCCGTCTATCTGCGTATGGTATAGGAAATAACGGACAGATTTCATCAACCAGAAGACGTCCACTGCTGAACGAAGGCCTCCCCCACAACGGACAGTATGTTCTGATATTATGTAAGTATGTGTTAAGTATAATGAATACGTACTTGTATAATTATCTAACTTTAAACTTACCATCAGACATAATAATTAATAATAATAATAAGGTTTCATAACGCTGCCTGCCTTCCAAATTCTATTTTTACCTAAATAAAATTTTCAATCTCCAAGTTTCACAAAAATATTCACAAAGAAGTGTGTTTCGCCTGAAAGGCATTGGTCATTTACCACTTTGTTCTTGGTTTTACATGCATTAATAAGTAATCTCTCAATCTCGATTCTCGTATCAGTAGCATTAGTCAGTGAACACTCCACACGATAGGACATTGAAAGGCTTGGATTACTGCAGGATAAAGCCTAGGGTTTCCGAATTAACATGGATTCTTGTCTGTCTGCAATACGAGAACATGTTTCTAGGAATAATTAAACTGAAGATTAGTGTATTAATTCATTATTTAACGTACGATAAGATTATCAATTTCAGAACTGAAGTAGATAGATACAAAACAATAAATCAAAGCAGATAATATACATACCTACATATATAAGAATGTATATACTTTGCACATGCGCTCTTTGATCAATAAAATGTTCAGTAGTGTAAGACCTCGTGTGCTTGACTTTTAAAGACTTATCCAACCTTATGTCCCATAAAACAGGGATGTAGAAGCATTAAACATAAAAGTTTTATGTTCTTCTAAAAAATAGAACAAGGCAAACTATACCTTTGAAACTTAATTAAATTATACGTAATTTTAAGTCATCCTTTGAAAGTGTTTTACTTTCACTGACGTTGACGTTTTTTGATGTAAAACAATGCGGCGGGTCAGGATCATCGAAATAGTATGTCGTTAAAGGGACTCGACATATTTTCCACGCTAAATATATATAAAATATGCATGAAAGGAGGTTTATTAAAGGAAATTATTATTTTTTTTTTTATATAAAGGTTTTTTTTTTTTTTAATACACCTCAATATTTTATTTTTGACTATGGCACATGTATTTCCTTTCATAAACTATCCTTTATACATATTATCTATACAAAATAATTTCGATGTTTCATATCTGCCAGGCATCCCGCGACGGCTCACTTTTTTATTTACCTACATATGTGCCTATAAGTAAGGTTTTTTGATAACTGTCTCATTAATCTTCTTAGTGGTCGCAAGCACGATTGTTAAGCGTGAGGTCCTAAGTTTTATTCCCGGATTGGTAAAGTGTTCTAAGTGGCAGCTAGGAGTTTGAAATTGTGCCGGCAATTGGCTCGTCGCTTATTACATGAGACTAAATAATGGCATCGACGAAATTTAGGTGCAGAACTGTACACCTCTATCTAACCCTTCGAGGAAGGCGTGATGAAGTTATGGTATACAATTAAACCTAGTCGGAAAGCCTAACCCGTATTACTACAATACAATTGAATAAGTTAATTATAAAGCCATAATGATTGAGCTATCTCTCTTCATACCCAAAATTTATTACACAGTTTAATAAACATGTATCATCTTCAATAACAAGTTAATAGTCAATGAAATGTCTATTAGTGTCAAAAATAATTTATTATTCTTTCACCGTGACCACACTATCACACTTGTATGCTAAACTCCTGTTTGACCGGTTTTTAACTACTAGGAATGCAAGTGTAGACAGCATTCAGGTACTTACATCAATCATAAAAAGAAACTTAGAAAACTATTACCGGCTTTCCTTAGGCACCTCTTGTCAGAGAAAAAGCCGTATAGGTTCAATTTAAAGTTTCAATCTAAAACACTTCAGATTTTAGACGTGCTACAATTTACCAACACTGAACTGGTACTGAAAATTTACAAAATGTATCGCGTTTATTACTTATACAATATATAAATCAAATATACGCTTCACAATCAGCTTTAACGTTAGCGTAATATGAAATAAGTTTAATAATAAATAAATTCAGCCCATTACTGTCTCACTGCAAGGGCCTCTAGGCCTTAGTCCACCACGCTGAGAACTTTATGGAGTCCTCTCAGATGTACAGGTTTCCTCACGATGTTTTTCCTTCACCGTTAACGCAAGTGATAATCAAATTCTGATCCACACATGATTCCGAAAAGTCAGAGGTGCGGGCCGGGTTTGAACTCTAGCACAGAAGGCAAATGTTCAACCACTGGGCTATCACTACTGTTACAGGTTTAATAAATATTTCGTTTATTTTATTTTATTTAAAAACTCTATGGATCCGATGCACCTAAATATCAGAAAATATAACTAACATCTAGTCTCTAGTCAATCTGACTTATAACAGACAATTTTCTATAGTAAAACGTTTATCGTAGTGATTACTTAGGTACATTTATTCCTAATCGTGTTATACCAACTAAATAGTTTTTTTTTATGGCTACTGAGCCGATACCGGCTATTTTGCCAGTGTCGAGTGGAGTACACTTGCTTTGAAATATGTTGGCATCTCTTTTCATTTATATGAAAGTGACAGTGACAGCTATAATTTATGGAGCGTTTATGGAACGTCAATTTTAATAAATAAGGGAATTATTCTTTATCATAGCGGAACTACTCTTAGCTATCCACTATCGAACGTAAACACATACAATTTTGAGAAAGTATGCGAATAATTTTCAACACTAGGAACTCTTGGGTGTATAAGTTCTTACATAATATTGAACTTGTAACTTTTGACGCAAAAAGTAGTCACAAGAATGAAATAAATTAACCCATAATATTTTCTCCCTCAGACAAAAAAGAATCTGAAAGAATTGAAAACATAATAATACATAAGAGCCCACAAAAAAAAATAGTATTTCAAATAGCAGTTTCATTAAAAATATTTCTGATGAAGCAATAAATCTTAATCATGAAAGAAATAAAAACACTGTACCAACTGTTCGTCGCCATAGTTAAAATCAAGTTAACTAAGTCTAAATGAGTTATTTGAAGTAACCGACGTGTCACTTTCTAAACACAAACCGACATCAAACATGAAAGTGCTACCATGTTATTTTTTACTGTTGCTCCTAGTGTAACAGCTTGGAACTCTGCCAAAACTTTTAGGTAAAATAGCGTGAATAAAAGGCTTTATTCGTATCCGAATAACAGTTGAATGTTAAAGTAATAACTACATGCGATCACTGATACGTTTGGCAAGCGGGTGAATATGGCAACTTTGGCCCACGTAACTGTTGGGTTTAGTTGTATATTAAAATGCCAATGTTCAGCATTAGATGTTTACCAGTTGCTACACATAATATTGTTCAGATGAAGACTCCAATATACTGAGATTGATTGAGTTTTTATAGTCCGTCCTGCCCGACTAATTCGTCTATTACCAATGTTCACGTGAAAATTACAAACCTTCACTTATTCGGTTCGACAATAGCAGTAGTGAAAACTGAAAATCAGCATCGTCTTCTGGTTACACCATAACACGGCATCATGCTGAGTGTTCACCTATTTGTCGCAGTTTGACCATTACATACATATCGTTTCTTTAAATAATCTGTTACTTTGTGCGTGTGTCTCTGTTATAGCCCTTGCCAAAAACTAACTTCCTAGCCTAGCTTCGGAGTAACCATCTCACGTATATTTGGCACATTCATTGTGTACCGTTACTTGTCGTGCTGACTAACCCATGCTTCCACCGCGGGATGAGCATGTTAACGTGTTAACGTTTGACGACACGGTTGGCGCAGTGATTAGCTTTCTGCGCTAGGTATCGCGGGTTTGATTCCCGCACAGAACAAGTATTTGTGTGATCTACAAATAGTTGTTTCGGGTCTGGTTGTGTGTGCATGTTACATTTATGTTTGTAAACTGTACCCACGACACAGAAGAAATAATAGTGTGGGGCAACGTTTTAAAGAAAATGCAATTGCTCATACCGAATGATGTAGAAGCTAGAAACTCCATGGCATAGCAACACAAACATTTCAGTTACCATTACTGGTTATGACCTATTCCCATTCTAAAATAGACAGAGGTCGCGTCGCTTTTTAATCAATTGGTTCCGCACTGATTGAATATTTCTATTACAATACGACGCAGTAACTAAGACGATATTAATCTCGCAAACTTAATCTAGAAAACGTTGGCTTGATTAAGTATACGAGATTTGATTGAGATGCAATTTACAACATTTTTGAAGTATAATTATAAAAGTTGATTAAGGCAATATATATTTTGATTTTTGTACATGAAAAAATTAAAATTATAATTAAAAAAATTGTTCCCCGTCACAAGAAAATTAAGAAACGAGAATAATAAAAAAAAACATGACTATTATTATCGATGTTCGATTTTTCGTAGATGTCATAAGTAAACAAACCGTGGCTTCCTCATTTGCTAAGCGTCATATTACATGATGTATTTGACAGTATTGTAGTCGCTTTTTACATACCTACTGTTTATATTATCGACGCTTTTATAGGTAAAAAGGCACAAAACTATAATTTACATTAAAAGATAGCTACGAAAAAATGAACCGCACTTACACAGCTTTATCTAAATTATCATCACTGACCACCATGCCTACCACCGTAGCCCCAATTTACCGTAATAGAAACGTTCATACACTTCCAAAGGAAGAGGAAGCTATTCCGCGATAAATAAACCATGTGCTGAATACGTAAATAAATTCGTCGTCATCCAGTAGAACCGACGTGGCTCCTCAATCCTTCTAAAATGTTATTCTTCAAACAAAAACACCATTCAATTACGATGAAAAATCTTACTCACATTTTAAATAACACTCCGTCCCTGGTTTATATCCACAATTATTAATAAGTTGCACAGAACACAAAAACAAAATAATTTACTCTATAAACACAGGTTTGTTACACAAATATATCGCAACAGTGTTGTTAAGATTCAATAATAACATTTTATAACATAAACAGAATATTCGGAACACGTTCGTTGTTCACGGTGAACTCGTAAGCGAGCTTTGAGCTTTGAACTACGGTGTTTTTGTTATAGTGAAAGAGAGAGACGGAACAAAAAAGCACCATGAACATTCGGTTAACGTCGGCCTTTTCCGTAACGTTCGTCTGTTGACTTCGTGCGACAGGATAGCATGGATATGCATACTTATTATTTTTATCGTGTTATGTTATGTCTGTATTATTTTTATGTATGTAACATGATCTTCTCTAATGGATATGCAGAGCCACGGACTGAATCAGCTCTAAAGGTCAGACAACCCGTCTGGCACCGTTGAACCAAGTAGAAAGCCTGCCCAGTAACAATAAGAAATCCCAAATATAATATTTTCTAACCTCATCAATCGGCGGTAATATGAAATGATATGAAACAAATGGTTTATGATTCAGAGTTTTGTTTTGACTTAGACGGCAAAATTAGAAGCGACTTTAATCTCGAAAATTATTCATTATTCAACAAAATATACTACAGTAGAAATAATATAAACAAATATTATCATAACTTCCCAATGGGGGACGTATTAATCCCCATTACGTCGTATTTATTCACCACCCCCACTAATGCCCCTATTGTTACCCTAGTGACTTTTACTGGGGTGATGCGCTTTCGTGACCAAAAGCTATTTGTTTATTATAAAAGGCAACACGTCAAAACTTTTGAAACAACTAACCATGTTCCACAGTGTTTTTACAACTTAATGCAAGGAAATAGTTTAAATTTTTAATATTTTACCTTTTGAACGTTATACAATCCAGTTTCGGTCGAGAGACAGTAGGAAAATATTACCACCTTTTAATAAAGACAGACACAACTACACTGTTGATTAATCCACAAATGACAGTCACTTCATGTGATGACGAAACATATACGAAGCTATAATATTCCAACGCATATTAAAAAAAACAATGGTATTCAATTGCATAAATGGCTACAAAGCAATCAATTTTTCCATAAAAAATTAAATGATGTCATTTTTAAATAACATGTCATCATCGATTTAACTCACTGTGTAAAATCATTCCCAGGTCCATACAATTCTTACATCCGTGTTCTTACAGACGTTGAATGGTTGTAGAACAGATGGGGGTGGGTGACGTGGGGATCGTATTGTCCCACACTGTGGTATTTCACACCATTGGGATATAAATATTCATTCATGATGTAATGGATACTCTTTGGGATGCACGTCTTAGAAAAAAAAACAATCATAGCGTCATACGTCTAAAATTATCCTGATGAGAGATGCATTTAAGAGCTCCCAAAATAAACTAGTAGCTACATATGCCATGTAGCTAACCATTACAAGATTAAGTCATCAATCATTATAGATAGGCACCGATTCTACCTCATTCTCGTAATAAGTGGAACGAAAATGTCCGGAATCCTATCGGAATTCCGGATTCCTGATATATGGAGTCACGAAATATCGCTGATTTATGTGAACTCAGTGCAATTTTATATCGTAACTTTTGATCAGGAATTTCCTACTGGCTTTTATCTTATTTGCACTAATGAGATATTACCGTTTGTTTTTACAGAGAAACAGATTACGATTCTAAGCCGTCCCAGAAGATAACTTATTTATGTTTAGAGACATATCGTGTTTGAAAAATCTTTTAGCTACCGTAAAAAATTTATTAGTATAATATAACATAACATAGCATCACGCCTGTATTCCCCGAAGGGTTAGGCAGAGATGTACTTTTGTAGAGTGTACACCCACATTACGCTGATGCCGTTTTTGAGTCCCATGTAATAGGGGGCGAGCCTATTGCCATCTACCAGGCACAGTTCCAAACTCCCTGCTGCTACTGAGAATTTCCACACAGAAAAACCCAATAATTATTGCCCGACCCGACAATCGAAACCAGGACCTCACGCTCAGTAGTCGCGCCTGCTACCACTAGACCAGTGAGACAGTTTGAATATCAGAATTATTATGAGTCAACAAACGCATTTTGGTATAAGCTCGTTATTAAAAAATGTGAAGAAGTGATTTCCAGTAATTGGCATTCATTCTTTTAAAAAATGGATGTCGAAACATAATTTATATTCGACTCATCGTCCTACATTTTTGTTCAGTTTGTTTAATCATCCCAATCTGGTTCGTGTTTATAGTCGGAAACATGAAAGCTTTCTTTTATATGCCGTTCCAATAATCTAACAGTGTTTTATTGACTAAGGAATTAGCCAACACTTTTATGTACGTTGTAATTGGATCTATCAAAACACAACCAAAGAAGGACATACACACATGTGTGTGTGTATCCTCGTCTTAAAGACGGAATATGTTATAAATCAGAAATAAGGGTAATTTTATGATCCTTCTGGGAATCCGGACTTCGGTCATTTACCTTTTGAAGCCGAGCTCTATAAATCATCCAATAGTGAGGGTTTTTTTTAGAATCACTAACCAAGGATTGTGTCTTGATTCTTAATATTGTATTAGAATTATACTGGTGTTTCGTAGTGTTTATGTTATAGTGCTACTTCTTTCGAATTGCAGGCATGCAGCCGACCGCAGCAAGTCTCCAATCAAGATCTAGATTGTTGGCAAAGTTAATAGCTTGTCAGTCAGTAAAATGATCGAGGATCTTTATAAAGTTTTAGAAAATGGGTTCAATCCCGCTTCAAAAATGAATATTTAATTATTCAAAGCTTGGATCTTTAAGGCGTCATCATGATTTTGCATTACCTTTTCCTTTATCTATTTGCGGTCAGCTTTCAGCCTATCTTTCACTCCCAAATTCCAACATGTTAGGGCCTACCACACCTGTTTCAAGCATGCTCATACTGCGATCATAATCGCCAAACCCAACAACCGGCGGCGGTACGTACAAACAGACTTTATCTTCGGCGCGTGCGCACGCCTGAGTTGTTTACGTGACCCGCAGCTGTCATAACATAATACGGTAGCCGTGTTACACGCTCGACAAATATCATATCTTCAGATTTTATTTTGAGAAAAATATGCTTTGTGTATTTACGATTTATCAGTTCATCGAAGCGAATCGCTATGAAAGCTTTCATTGCAGTCAATAAATAATACTTTGAATTCTTAATACTGAATGAAGTAGAGTAACAAAGATTTGGGCATAAAGAGCAAGATAAAAGATACAATACTTAATCAAAATTCAGAAAAATCATCCTTTAAAAACAAAAACACATAGTTTTCGCACAGGTTTTGATAATTGGCACTGAACTTAATCAAATCGCCTGATTAGTTCTTCAAACAAATAATCCTGTTAATGATTTACAGTTTCTAAATAACATGATGCCAATATAAAATGTGTTGCTATCGCCTCAGTAACTACACGTCTGCAAAACTATTAGCAATTCCACTGATTCTGTTGTCTGATCTCTGAAATTGAATCAATCAATTTTAAATTCTAATCGAAATCAATCACACTACTAGAAACCTATCAGACTACATAAAAACGAATGTTCGCTAAATTCAGCAAAGCTAATAATTTAGGTAGTGTTAAATAATAATGAAGCCAATAATAATTATCAACTTTTTACTTTACTTTTTTTTATGAACTTTGTCCCACAAAAGGAATAATACCTGTACATTTACAAATACAACACCTATCTATAGATCTTACAAAAAATTGTCCCGTGCGGGCATCGAACTCGCGGCACGTAACACAGCAGTCGATCGCTCATCCACTGCGCCAACCTATTCATCATCCACACTATTATAAATGCGAAAGTAACTCTGTCGGTCTGTTTTTTACCACATCACGACGAAACCACTGAACCGATCCTTATAAAATTTTACAAAGAGGTAGCCTGGATTCTGGAGAAGGACATAGGCTTATTTTTACTATTCCAGCAAAACACTAATTAGGTAGTTAATCCAAAATACATGCAGATGAAGTCGCAGGCAAAAACTAGTTTCATAAGAATAAACCTGACATGTGTTTGGCTATCAGCCAGACAAAGATTTAATTTATATACGAATCTAAATCTCCCAGTTAATGGTAATGAACCTGTAAATAAGATTAATACGGTAAATAAAGCTCAAGAGTACTGCAAATAAACACCGTGAAGTTGATTAAATGTCAGTAAGAAGCAAATATTATACAGTCATGGTTATCGACTAGCCTTGCAGGCTTGAGGTCAAGTTGACTTACATTAGTACAAGTCTTGTATTAGTGCCAATATTACTTAATGCTGACCATAATTTATGTCTTGTACGGCGTCCGTTAATAACAACAAAGATTAAGGCCCATTATCACTATGAAACAGTCGTTTGGTCATATAAATTTCTTGGTAATCACATGATTTTGTTTTGAAGATTTAGTATATTGTTGGTAAATTTGGGCCTTAGAGCTTATATTTACCGATAATATAAGATATAGAAGTTAATGGTAAACTCAACCGGATTTAAATTAATTGGTAAAAAAACTGCTGCATTAGTTTTATAGTCGCAATCGTGACTACTGAGCGTGCGGTCCTGGTTTTTGATTCCTGAATCAGGCAATGATATTGAGTTTTCTGAATAAAAATTCTAATAAAAAGCCCAAGGAGAACGGGTCAATCATTCTGCGCTATCTATTAAAACGTCCCATTAGAACCTAATGAGTAAAACATGCGCTAAACCATGTTTTTGGCACGCGTTTGTAATTAGCTACCAGTTGTTAAATCCGCAGATAGTAAGATACACTTGAGCAAAATAATAATATGTACGTGATCAATATATTCACTAAGAATTTCGTTTACTTGCATTTTACCGAAATGATTGCTCTTCCGAAAAGCTCGAACTAAACAAAAACAAAACCAGTGTCGACCTACTTACAAGTGATAAAGCATAACGGAGATCTTACACATGCAAGCATTTACATACGTATAAGTAGCATGGGACGTCACTTCCTGTAAACACAAATTATAATGTCATTCAACTGCATGAGAAAACCGGATGTCGTAGTGACGAGACTGACATACACATTCTGTTATTATTACATTATTCCAATTAGTCAATTTATGAGATTTATCCGGCCCCTAACTCGATAAGCTGTTTGTTTAATTTAAATTAATTGTCAAGTCATTCAGTGTTATTAGATAGACGCTTAATATGATGGTGAGAAGGAGAGAGCTCGTAGCTACATAAATACCGCGCAGATCAATCGTTATGCGAGGTTAAGCAGCGCTTGACGCGATCAGTTCTTGGATGGGTGACCGTTTTTCACATATCGAAATCCCTCCGTGCCTCGGAAAGCACGTTAAGCAGTTGGTCCCGGGTGTCATACAAAGACCTATGACAGTCGTTACGGATGTCAGTAGCCCAAAAAGTCTGACAACCAGTCTAACCTTAGAGTATAGTTTAACCTCAGTGTCTCTCAGTAATTGGGTGACGGAGGTCAGAAGACAGTCGCTCCATATAAAATACTGATATTTAGTCGTTACCGGTTAGATTGGAAGCCGACTCCAATGTATTATAGTTGGGAAAAGGTTAGGCAGATGATGCAGATGATGCTTCATATGATGGTGTCTGTACATGATTGTTAAAGGATTAGACTTATGATTATTAAAGGTCTTATTTCATCATTTAACCTATTTCATCCTCCAAAATTTCTCCTGAATCGTGGGGATTACAGACAAATATATACGGCGCGGGATCCGAACCCGCGACATAGGTCAGAGAGCCAGTCGCATGGCCGGTGCCGTATTTGCGATGTCCATTGAGACTGTTTAGTGGATTATACATTTATAGAAGCTAATTGCAATTTGGAATTTTAAAAAACTGGATATCACTTACAAGTGCGTTTTTTTAAAATAAATATTATGATAGGGGAAAGTAGATTGCCATTAATTTGATCACAATTCCTGACCTTGAAATCGAACATAAGACTTCACCGTCTACAGCCGCTCTAACTACCACTAGACCACAAGGCATAGTTGGTACCATGATTATTCTTCGTTTATTTATAGCTCAGTTTCTTAAATAACCACGTACAGAGAACTTTTGATCTGGCCGGAAAAAGGGTTCATTGTACGTTTAATGTAATCACTGTGCAAGGCGTACATGCACAGTGCGCTGATGATGTTGTTCATGAATAATGAAGACTTACCCTAATTACCCTATGCTACGTAGTGTTTAATGCTGCGATGTTCCGCCAAAATGAGGAAATTGCTTCAAAATTATTTGAGCTGTTTTTTCTTTAAACAGATTTTATATTACTATATTAAAAGTCTAAAGTTGTCTGTCTCGCTGAACACTAATAACATAAATATCAAAAGATCAATTTTGATGAGATTCTCACTACAGCGCTACTTAGAGGTCTAGCTATAATAATAAATAATATATGTATTTATAATACTATACTATCGTGTTATATTTATCAAAGTAATGTAATATATACTAATATTATAAAGAGGTAAAATTTGTTTGTAAGTTTGTATGTAGGAGGTAATCTCCGAAACTACTCATCCGATTTGAAAAATTATTTTACTGATAGATAGCTACATTATCCCCGAGGTTTACTGGCTATAAATGATATATATATATATATATACGTCACGCGAACGAAGTTGCGGGGAAAAGCTAATAAAATATAAACTTAATTTTATGGTGCGCTTGTATGGACAAACAACAAAATTGTGTTGATATTAAAATTTCTTGCCTGTAATAATTAAGAAAAGACAGGTTTTATTGCTGGGTATCAAGTGGCAAATACAAGTGAATAACTTATTTTAGTAGAAACTGGCCACTGAGTCAGCTACAACAATAAAACATTGTGCAGGTGCGACCACCAAAGTTACAGCAATATGCTAAGTTTTGGTTGCGTAATACATACGTCACGTGTCCACTTTTTATGTAGATAGAATCTTAAGGGCCTGTTTCACCACTTACTGATAATGTAGCTAACAAATAAAATTTAAGTAGGATAAAAAATGATACGTACCATCATGTATATGAATCGTTCAGCAGTGGACTTCTTCTAGCTGATGATGATGATGTAGTATATGAATCCGAGAGTTTATCGGCCAGACTTACAAGACATTTGTAAAACAGAAATTTTATCGCATTCACCGGATAAGTTTTGAATAGGTTATCAGTTAGTTTATCAGTAAGTAGTGAAAATGCCCTAGATTATAACTATATAAAAAATAGAGAAGCGATTATTTATTTTCAAATTTATCTGTCATTTAAAACTTCTCTGTCATACGCGATACCTTTGTACCGAATACACACACCATCTCTCTCAATTAATCGTATTTAATACGTAATCGTAATTAAGACTTATTTTCTAGCCCTATCTTTAATAGGTTATGGGCCCAAAGTGCATTCTAATTGAATACTCTGTAGTTATTTATATTATTTGCAAATTCGTTATGTTCAGCCCTTACTAAAAGAAATAATTAGCAAAAGTATACATTTCCTTTTACTCTATCATAAACCGCTACACAACAGTTATCAGTCCTCTGGAACATAGCTATAATGACCATACTGAGTGGGCCCATTAATGATCGCAGTATAATTAATTACGTGCCAGGAGTAAGCGACACTCGCGGGAAATGATCGAGTGCTCCAATATATCTTAGCAACTAAAAGCTTCAAAGCGAAAAGCCTCACCAAGGCTCAAATACTACTTATTCGTGTATATGTTTTTCACTCATAAACTTGGGTTTTGTTAATAATTATTCTAGAATATACCTTTATCAACGTATATTTTATATTGACAAAAATGGTGCCTTTTTACTTATCAACATACAAAGAAAAAAAAATGTTATACTTAGACAAGATTAGTTGACATATGGGATTTTATATTTGAGATGACCTCAGTTTTATTCAATATCAAGTCAGCTGTCTCTTTTATTTAACTTGAAAGATGCTACAAAGAAAAATTGAATCTAAAAAAATTCTCTAGTTGTGCATTCCATTTATCCCACCATCGTAACGTTGGCTTAAAAACTGCGCAGTCCCACGTGTTTGAAGTGAGACTCATTATGCAACATTAATGCAGCCCGAAGCCCCGGATATTGCCCGTGTTGTACACCCACATCTGTGTTGTCTGGCAAGCTAATCGATTGTGTAGGAGACTTTAATATTCTTTTCTTATTGACCATCGACGCTTCTGCATCTACTTATTGCATATAGATTTCTGTGACGTAAATAAACTTTGATACAACTATGAAGCTATAATAGTTTATCTCTGATTCCGTATACGCGAACTAGAGTTTTTATTGGTTATCAAACCTTTGACAACCAATAAAAACCTACTTGGTACCAATGGTTTTCTTTGTATCAAACGTTGCCCCACACTCAGAATTATTCCAGTATCGTATTGCGTTTACAAATACAAATCTTCACATACCCAAAAGCTCAGGAATCAGGTAAATTTGTATAACTATATGTATAACTTTACAAAAGTTCCCCGCGTGGATTCAACCCGCGACACGTAGCACAACATTCAATCGGTCAACCACTACACCAGACAACAACCTAAAGAATAAGTGCAGACTTATATATTGACTTAATTGCTTTAAAATAGATTGTAGCATCACAAGTAGAGGTTTGACAATGTAAACCACACTTAATTCACTAGTCATAGCCGGTTTTTGTTGAGACGTGAGATGATAATATGTATATGATTTATCTTATCGCTAAAAGACCAACGCATGTAACATTGAAAATACTTGAAACTGCATCTCAAAAGTAAAATAGCACTAAAGCTTCCATTACACAAAGTACAGACGATGCGACCACCCCATCTAATATGCGTGCACGTCGAAGGCGCATGCCCGCATGCACTGAGGGTGCGGTAGACTGCTTGCCGCCCTTCCGGGGGTCAATGACCGCACCACAACAAAGGACACCACCTGTAGCCACCACTGGCTTATTACGATCGATATCTTCAATATTACTTGTATTTCTATTGTATGAACATGTAGAGTCATTAGTCTGGTGCCAGTAAACATTATTTGATTTCAAGTCGCCGATCCCACCAGCCATTCTCAGATACCTATATTATGGGGGTACTCTACCTTTAGCCTATTACATGACTAGCCTATTAAACAGCTGAAGACACCTACCTACCTACCTACTGGTAGTACATTTTTAGTTCCCTATTTTTTGGTATGGTGGTAACAATTAGTTAACTTATTGGCTTTGAAAAGTGCTGACCCTTCAGATTGTACATAAAGTGGCTCTTCTATCGTTAAGTCTGTTCAAACTAGTAACCGTTGTGAGCGAAAATGTAAATAGGTTTCCTGATAGAAAAAGGGGTTATTTGCTTTATTTTTGCCCACACTGTCATTGCGTTCAGTCAAAAGTAATCAACTGTAGCCATCGATAGCGCTAGCTACAGTAGACATCGATAAATCTTCACAAAGGGTAAAAGGTACTGGACAAGTCTTTCATCGGATCTAGACTGAACTGAGGATGTACAGTCTTCCATACAGATATTCACTAGCTTGTACTAGCCAGTTTTTAGGATTGACAATTACGGGTCCGATTAAAAATTAGGAAGGCTTGCAACTCACAAACTCACTTTTCTCTTTCTTCCACCAATATAAGTTGTTAAAGTGTCATCTAACGATCAGCCATGTTGATAACCTTGACCTAAAGAACAGATAAAAACTCCTGACGCCGGCGCCGCGCCGGTGCCGTCAATCTACTCGAAGTCACACACAAGGCTTATGACAACTTTTACTTTATAGCCCTATTGTTCGGCTTCGGCGAATGTTGGTATTTTCCTTGAAGCTCATATAAACGCAGATCTTTGTGTTATATTATTATTTGGAGAGTAAATAATAACAATAATGGTCAAAGGAACAATAGAGTCACAATTCAAAATGTTGGGTAGTTAAGTTAATTGTAACTTGTGTTATTTTCGTCTGAAAGTTTGCTTTATTCGGCCTTTATATAAGGCGATTATAAACCAATCTTTATTACTGTCACAAAATACAAGAAACATTCGGAATTTCGGATAAAGTATTACCTACAATCAAATCTAAGTCTATGCCTACAATAGATTCATACTTTCTTTGTTTACTGACAAAAACATTTTTCATTCCATTCAAATACAATCCAAAACAAAATATACAATAATCTACATTTTATTGGATCTAAATCTTGTTATTCAACTTGATACACAATTCAAAAATCCACACACATGTTCATTCAAAACCAACTCATTGAAATATATCAACTTCAAAAAAAGAAAACTTAAATCTTGGTTCTCCAGTGAACGGCTGACACGACTCACCCCATAACAACGAATAAGCCAGATTAATTAGAGATAGTCGATCGTCATGGTGTACGGGCGCACTTGTGTTCATGGGGAGGGGAACTAACGGCTATTTATAATACATACTTACTTATAAATAGGCATCCTTTTTGTATAATTAATTTGTTAATTTCACGGTTTTTGTTAGACGTAAGGGAAGAAAAGGTCAACGTGCTGTGATTGCAATATTAATTATAACTGCTATAGTTTCAATCGTTAAGTTGTGCGTGATGTTTAGCTGTCAAAATATGTTGTTATAATAGTCCTTAAATAAAAATTTAATTGAACTGTTTCATTGATTATCCTGAGGTCGATTACCTGGATTGGGCAAAGTGGTATTGGGAATTCCTGAGATTGCCAGGACCTATCATTCCAGAGTTTGGAGCTGTGCCCATAGATGGCAATCGCTTCCTATTCAATGGGACTTAATAATGGAATCGGCGAAATATGAGTAATCACGTTCTGAATACCTCTGCCTAACCCTTCGGACAACCTTCTTATGTTTCACAAAAGTCAATTTGAAATAAAATATTAATTACCTATATTGGTTAGCAGTGATAGCCTTGCGATTGAATGTTTGCCTTCCGTGCAGGGAGATCTGAGTTCAAACCCGCACGACCCGCACCTCTAACTTTTCAGTATCATATGCGGATCAGAATATGATAATCACTTGAGTTTACGGTGATGAAAAACATCGTGAAGAAACCTGCACACCTGAGAGGGCTCCATAAAGTTCTCGATGGTGTATGTAGTCCGCTCACACGCACCTATCCAACGCGGTGGACTAAGGCCTAACCCTTCTCATTCTGCAAAGATACCCTTGCCCAGCAGTGGGACAGTAAAGAGTTGAATTTATTACATTATTCTTCTTTACTTCTTCTTTTATTTTAATTAGAGGATCAAATTTGAATGGGCGGTACTTATCTTTCATTGGAGTACCGATGACTGTTTCCGACACGGTTGGCGCAGTGGTTGAGCGATCGACTGCTCCGCTACATGTCGCGGGTTCGATTCAAAAACATTTATTTGTAGGATCTACATAGGATAGTTGTTTGGAATCTGAGTGTAAGTCCATGTAAATATTTGTGTTTGTAAACGCAACACGCTACTAAAACTTTTTAATAGTGTGGGACAGTTTTTTTTTTTTATTAAAACTATATTTTTCAATGTAATTAGTATCAAGTTTGCAGACTAATTGTAAGTATATAAAACCCATAATCCAGAAATATCATAAAAAGATCATTACCATCCAGTGGATGAGAGAACCGATCGTGGGATTACTAAAGCACGATACTTTACTAAACTATTTTCTGTAGCAATAAGCTCTTAAACTCTAAGAGACACTAACATTTCCCGCGAAGCATTCTCTCACTCCGTAAACTTGAATAATAGCACCTTTACAGTACAAAATCCATTGAATGTGGAATTAAAACGATATAGTGAAGATTGCTTTGACCAAGACATCGTTACCGGCGACATTTACTACATCATTATGTCATCCACCGAGCCTTGAACTAAAGCCTTGAGATAAATTGTTTGCTGCGAAAATATCTTTTAAGATTCCGATTTTCTGTAAACTTGTGCAGTTTTTTGTTTGACGTTTGAATTTTGAATACCTACCTATTCTTTCTACGAGTATTTTGAGATCTTTAGACGGAATTTATATATCTTAAATACGAAACTAGAGGTTGTGTTTTAGTACCGACAAATTGGATCATAGAGTAGAGAAGTCACTATAATATTCCACATATATGGCTTATATGTTAGTTTATACTATGTATATGTGCGTTGTGTAATATAATAAAATATTAATTCGATTAAAAAAATTTGCTCTTCTGAAGTCTTATGCAATATGTTTTAAGCTGTGCAAAAACTTTAAGTAAGACGGAGTCAAAAACCTATTACAAAAATTTACTTAAAGCTGTAAAAACAAGACCAAAGAGGTTAAAATATTGATGCTGCGAACAGCTTATTTAATATTAAACAATACGATCTCCCGCGGAATGAAATCTCGTTAAACGAGAAGTCAGTATAATTAACGGTATTAAATCGTACCACATTGTTAATTGTGGGAACATCATGTTGACAATCATCGGCATTAACAATCATTGTACAGGCAACTAACAGTATATAAAAAGACGAGGACGCTACCGAAATACCGGCATTAGTATATGGATATAAAGCCTAAAATTCTGTGGTCGTAATGATTACTGCGCCCATTTCGCATCATGTATAGCGCTACTGTATAGTTTTTGTGTGTCCATTTCAAGATCAGATTTAGAGATCATGACGCTGCATGACAAAGCCATTATAACATTATAAAGCATGCAAATTGTTTGTAATTTACTGAGTGAACCGCTTCATTGGTCTAGTGGCCGCAAACGCAGCTGCGGACCATGAGATCCGGGATGTCCGGAATCGGGTTGAGGTCGGACAAACGGTAACTGGGTTTATGCAGTTAAGAAGTTCCATAATACCTATGTATTATTAGAGAGTCTAATTTTGAATTGAACACTAACTTGTGATCTCTTAAAAAAACCCCATCTAACCCTCGAATCCAAAAACTAAACTGAATATAAAAATTTAAACACCTCAGACATATTGTTTTTATATGCCATAGAAATGAGCGATTCTTTTTTTTTATATACTTCGTATCTCCGTATAAATATCATTCATTAACCACTTTTGACACTTCGTAAAATTGGAATGGATGGATGCAAGTGGCGGAATGTCGTTCGATGTGGTGGTCTAAGGGCCTTCGTTCAGCAGTGGACGTCTTCTGGCTAATGATGGTGATGAAGATTAGGAAACTATTCCGTCTTTTTCTAAAAGTAAAAACACTACATATTTTTTTACGTATCTACATATATAAATAAAAATCAATTACCACATGTACAACGGAGTATCACTTGAGAACAGCTCTACCGATTTGGCGGTTTTTTTTTTATGTGTTCGTAATTGTCACTGTCAATTGGACAAGGTTTGTATGGAAGACTTTTTATTGGAAAATCCACCCGAAATGCCGAAAATTTTGATGGTATTTTTTTGAATGAAAATCTCATAATTATCATATTCTTCATTAGTAAATTGCACCCGGGTGAAGCCGAGGCGGATTGCTAGTAAAATATAAAAATCTTCGGCATCCTAACAGCCCGTTATACTGGCCGACTCCTAATACCGCTACATCGACGCAAAAATATATTTTACTGGCTACCAAGAAAATAGCTATAAAAAATAAAATTATGTCCGACAATAAGTACTTACGTATTGTCATTTTCGTTATACAATACAAAGTTAAATTGCTGTTTTATAACTTGTGTCTGAAGCAGGCCTTGAATGGTGGCAGTCGCCGACTCCGATCGACAGACGCGGGCGCATTCAAAAGCACAATGCATCATTTTGGGACATATTTTACTTAAATATATGGCCATGTCTGAAAGTCAATCTCGTTATATAGGATGTTATTTTTGTGAGTGTCTTTTGTGCCGTAAAAGTCTTTTTGAAGACAGGTTTTTGAGCAGTAGCTGTAAAATGTATAAAGATCTTTTTATTTGCGTGATGTTGCATATGATCTAACTGTAGTTAGTAGTGCCTAGTACGCTATCAACCATTCACCTATCTTAAAGTTATTAATTTCTTAGGAGATGTTAGCTGAACAAACATACTCTCAAATAACCTTTGTTTGTCAAATTCGCCAATTAACGAACACCGGCAATAATTCATTAAGCTACGAAAGGTCGCCGGCACCCACATAAATAGATTGTCTATTGTGTCTACTTTGCGTAACATGACAGGTAAAACACCATCGCTCTTCGTCTTGCAAAATCATAATCTAAAATCGCTACCTAATCGGTAAATTACAATCACTTGCAACCCAGTAGCGTGTTAAATCTAACGATATTACCCAGACAATCTTTCAAACGCATTGTAAACATTAACAATGAGCCATGCGTCTTGTCAGTCATTACGAGAAATGGACATACAAACATTATTGATGGAGCGGCCTTGTCCGGGTACATGACTGAATTAAGCGTCATACCAACGACAAAAAAGTGTGCAGCCAGAGCGAACAAAATATGCGGGTTTTATTAACAAGTTATATGGTCGGCTAGTTGTTGTGTTGGGGAATTAATTCATTGAAACATTATAATTGTTTAACTTCTAGATTACTTAACATACAGGTTTTAGGAAGCTACCTACTGTAGACTGAGGCGAAACGGATCACGAGGCGAATCGAAACAAAAATACCGAATTAATTAACTTCCTCTAGAAAAATCCTTAGTTGTGATATCATTTTATATCTAGCAATCAAATGCAATGAGTATACGTAGACAAAATGAATAGTTTTCTAGAGATTCTGGTAACACACAAAATATTGTATGAAGTAACTAAAATCACACGATAAACGATAAATTAACATTAACACTAAATGTCTATGTAAGTCTGCAATGTTTAAATTATACCCAATTAAGTCACTACGTCCCAAAATAATCGCAATTATATGTAATTATCGCTATGCGACTCATTAATGTTATTAATATGAGCAAAAACTCATACGTTCATAATTTAAAATTGTTTAAAAATACCTACTTACGTACTAACATATTCAATCAATTGTATCGGTTACAAAATACATAATATGTCAATCAATTTCAATGTGTCATGAACAATTGAAATTTGTTATGAATGTTTTAGTTTTTGTTCGTTATTACAGTTGGCTTAGATTTACAAGTTTTGCGGTAAATAGAGCAGGGTTTATGCACTCACAAACCGCGCAATCTGAGCCTTGAACGACTTCATTCAATAACGAAACTGACCCAACAACCCGACAACTGTATCCACACTTGATTGAAGAAAATAAGAATTTAGATTTGGAATATAAATATATCTATGACAGAAGTTAAATAGCAATTCAAAAAGTCATTTCTTGATATTCTTGTCAATACATGAATAAGTGTACTTATCTGTGGAAATAATTATGCAATTATGAATAATCATGTAATCCGGCTTTCGCGATGTGATAACTTTTTTACAGAAATAATCTTGAAATTAATGACGAACAAAAATACTGCACAAAAAATAAAAATACTGGCTACTGTCGCGTCCGAAAAGACCAACAAAGCACAATGCTTACGCTTTCATTTTCCCGTGACGAAAATTACTCGTGGAGAAGTTCCATTGTGTCCATTCAGCAATAAGCTATTGTAAAGATGCGCACTCACAGCTTCCTCACGAAAAAACTGTCCAAAAACTCTTTTCTCAACTCTTCACCAACGTATGTGATTGCGCGGGAAATTTAATGTTCGATTTATTTTTCTACCTTTTAAAAAAAAGAACTAGTAAATCGTGTTCAAAATTCAAATACAAACGGCCGATCAAGTCCGAAGCTCGCAAGCGACTCGCGAATGGCGCGCCGCTCGTTCACTATAGCCATAGCTATGAGGCACGGGGTCTATTGTGCTTGGGTACCTTGGTTGGCAGACACGCGAACCCTCCTGTCTCGTACCTAAACCCATAGCTATAGCTTCGCCTCCCCCACTTTGATCGAACATTGAACTAGAATTTCGTGAACTTGACTAAACGAACTCTAAAGGCTGTTTGTAAACAAACTCGTATTTGTCTTAATATAGCATCGATACTGCAGTATTTTTATGTCTTAATAAATTATGGATAACGTAGAAACGTGGGCGTTCTGTGGGCTTCGACTGTTTTTATTTGAAAGTTAAGCGTAGGAGTTTTACATAAATTACTTAACACTTTAAAACTGTTTGACTGTGTAGTTTAGAATATAGAATCGTATTACCTTCAGCTCTTAGTGTTATAACAACTAATATATGGTATCTTATTACTAGTTTCACCGTTTTTAGATATGGAAACAAGTATTCTAATAAATTGACAAGTTTCAACTCTTGTACAGTTAGAAATAGTGTTTTAGAATTCCGAGCTAGAGTCATCTATTCTAAACGGCGCGGCGTCTTAAATTAATTACTGTTATAAAAAAATATTCCGTGTGCATTCAGGTTTAAAAATAATCTATTAATTAGAACACGGCCTAGAATCCAGCTAGCGAAAGTGCAAATGTCATTGGCTTGTTACTATTAGTTTACAATGCAATCAACCGTAGTTGCACACTAGCAAATCTTTAGTGTATGTTTTTGATTGCCTCAATGGTTCGTGATCGCTTACCGGCTGCTGGGCATGAGATCCTAGATTCGATTCTCAAGTCGCACAAAGTGTACCTATGTGGATTTTCTGAAATTCACAGCAGCAGCCCAGAGTTTGGCATTTTATTACATGGGAACTAATAATGGCATCGGCGAAATATGGGTGTACAAAAAGTACAACTCTGCGTGATTCTATGTTATGTTTTTGACTCGGCCTCGAAGCTTTATTTTTGGTAATAAAAGTAAACTGATAATAATCATTATTAAAGAATTCGCAACAATCGGTTTTCTGCTGTGTCTACTTTCCCCCACTTGATGGGTAACATTTTCCAATATCAAATTAAACTTATACTTTGTTACAATAAAAAAAATGTAATTTCTGAAATTTTGGGCCTATCTTGTTTTTGCATTTTTTTCATTGCGCATTGTGAGCATTGAAATTCAACCCTCGAAAAACAATTACATGTATTGCAGTCCTTGCAGTTCCAATTTGCAGGAAGGGTGACGTAATAAGCTAATATACAAGGTACACCAAATGATTCTCAAAGTTAAGGAATATTTTGTTTACAGTGAAAAATAAAACATACCATTTTGTGACAATGTTTTTATACTGTGTCTACGTAATTATACAAGAACAATGCGATCATTATTCTTGTCAACAATGATATCATTATTATGCATGTAACTTCATAACTATTTTGTTCAAGTCACACAGTGTAGGTAGTCAGCATGTTAATTATAAGGTGCGTTTGGGTAAGATCGGCAATGGGGTAAGATCGTACCGATCGAATTTCCGGTTGATTCGACCATTTTTTATATATGTTGTTCTCCAGTCAATTGAAGCAGTTTTATTAGCTTGTATTGCCTGGAGAACAAGGTTAAGAAAAAGGTGCTCGAATCAGCTGGAAATTTGATTGGTACGATATCGTCCCAACGCACATTAAAGGTGTTAAATATACGATGATGGGTGGATGAGAAAAGACAAGAATGTGAAGTGTGGTGTGTATCTTTTGGAGATGAATGGAAGTAAAACATATGTATTATACTGCTCTCGATTAAAAACTGAATTATTTACGTACATAATATTACGTTTATGCAGAGTTATAATTGAATCTCTCCATATCTCGAATCTCATGTAATAGGGGAGGAGCCTATTGCCATCTACCAGAGACAATTCCATCTCCGGGCCGCTACTGAGAATTTTAATACAGAATAAACTAACTACACTTTTTATCAACCCGGGGATCGAACCCTGGACCTCACGATCAGCAGTTACGCTTGCTACTATAAGCTAACGTGACAGTTTACTTAAAATTATTTCGTGATTATTATTTTCTGCTATTATTTACATGCCATCTGCAACTACTTACTACTAAACGATGCATAAAGTCGGGCTTTTACTTATACGTATAGTTAGATTAATCGATATTAGTAAAGGGTATTATATCATAAACTTATTAGTCGTAAGCATCCACCGCAATACATGACTACTACAACTTTGTAGACATATTGGTGCAATTGCAATAAGCAGTAGGGACGGTCATTGACCTAAGTATTGGTAATTTGAAAATTAATTTCTTGGTAAATTATTATATATACTATATACTATTGTCGCTGTCTGTGCCGATGTTGTTTTACCAGAATCATAATAACTAGCTGTAGCTTGTTTACCTCGAGAATAAATGTCCACAGAAAGAATATCGTCATCACACAATTTCTTTTTTATTGTATTGTAAAAACTCCAGACGATCCTTTCTCAATGATAGAATGCAAAAGTTTTGCAGTCGATGTATTATGATCAAACATAGTCATTAGATGCAGGCCGTACACGCCGAGGGTGAGATCACGGGGGAGATGCGCCCCGAGACATACATGGAACTAGAAAAATTAGAGGCGGTATTAGTAGAGTCGGTGCCCTACATTACCTGATCCTTATAGAATTTATCATATAATGTCCAGGGGGGTCAGGTAATGTAGGGCACCGACTGTACCTACCAACCATAATTTAAATAAATATTATAATTTATATCTCCATTTCAATAAGAGCTTTAGCAGATGGAAATTCAGAGCGTATGTGTATGGAACTTGGCCTTGAAACCTCGTTGCCGACAGACGAAGCGACTCAATCAAAACAAAAGTGACGCGATCATATGGTGCGTGTCAACGCATGTGTTCGGGTTAAACTAGTGCAGTTAGATAGGCCCGGATATCCCACCGTGTCAGGCGCAGCGTTAAGGTATACCGGATTATATTATGATATCCTTGTCCACAGTATACTCTATACTCGACTTTGCGAATATCTATACTCAACAGTATATACCTACTTAATTATAAAATACTGGTTGTTATCCGCGACTTCGTCTGCGTGTATTCTATATTTACTTTCTAATTAGTGTTTTGCAATAATAAAAATAAGCCTAGGTATATCCTTTTCTAGGACTCAGGCTGCCTCTCTGTATTATTTAATAATCATCGGTTCAGTAGTTTAGTCTTGATGAGGTAAGAAACATGACAGAGTTACTTTCTACTACTACGAGGACTAATAGATGTACACACAAATATTAGATCTCCGCTTACTCTCTAAGTTTCTTCCTAACTCGTTGTACGTACATATTTTCCTAACTTGGTGCAAACTGCCCCCGCTTGCACTTCCTTTGCAGTGTGCACCGTTCGCGTGTCATATCGATCGGTAAAACAAAATGAGGGTTAACGAAATAGGGGCGACAGAATACGAACGTTGAATAAAGTATTATGTAAGCTTAGGTAGCTGGCTTCGTTTTTGGAAAGGTTTGAGTGGGTGATATGATTGTCAGCATAAATTATGTGTAAATACTCTTTGAGCCCTAGAATCTGCGTACTTGTGTACATACAACAAAGATTATTTTTTTCTACTACTATCTTAAAAGTACTTCTAATTTTGAATTGCGTGTCTAACTTAATCGATATTATATCGATTAAGCCTGAGCATAGCATCAAAGTTCAAGACTATATTTTTAGATGGATTTGGCAGAGGTGCAGATATTGTTGGGCACCCACATTTTGTGGGCTGCGAACCTATTGCCATCTACTACAAATTCCGAGGTGCTCCTGAGAATATTCTAACAGAAAAACGCTAGCAACAATATCTTTCCGGACTGGACTTCACGCTCAGGAGACACGCAACCCTTACCAAAGATTGTATCAGTTATAAATTGCAATATAACTTATAAGCAAGCGAATAACTAAGCAATGTCGACTTATTTATAAGTTGTGATACCGGTTTGGCGGTCATAAATATTGCATTAATATCTAACAGCTGTCTGAAGTGATAATAATTATTTAATATCAAAGCAGGTGAAAGCTTATCTACATAACCTCCTGGCAACTTAATCCCAAATTGCCAAAACATTTGCCGCCATCTTTAAAATGCGATAAGTGCACAACTGTGTTGACGAGTGACAACTGCAGACAGGATCATTTAGCCAATTAGACTCGTCCACAGTGCATCAACAACGGTAAGATTTGTTACCTATTATTAATTCCATTATTCAAATAATAATACTTTATTCAAACATTGTATGTACTTTTCGTTTTATGCGTCAGACATTGCCAGGAGTCATTGTATTTTATATGTTTTTTTTAATACTTACACAAAAGAAATATTATGACATATTTTTTATTAACTTAACTGATGTGGATACAGCCAGAATAGTTTATTTCAGTTATTTTCATAGCGTTATGACTTACGGCATCCTCCTCTGGGGAAACTCTGCAGACATCAATACAATATTCGTCTTGCAAAAAAGGGCTGTCCGAGCTATTTATAATCTTGGTCCAAGGGTGTCGCTGAGACACAGATTTAAGGAAATTAATATTCTAACGGTAGCGTCACAATATATTTTTGAAAATTTAATATATGTTTATAAAAATATTTCGAACTTTGTCAAACTGTCTGATACCCATTCTTTGAACACTAGGAATAAACACAACCTTGCTGTACATGCTACGCGCCTCCACAGAATAAGCAACTCATTCATGGGACAATGTATACGCTTTTACAATAAGCTTCCCAATGATATACGTAATTTAACATTAAAGAAGTTCAAAATTGTAATTAAATCTAAACTTTGTAAAAAAGGATACTATAAAATTTCGGACTATTTAGATGACAAAAACGCTTGGGATTGAGCCGCTCTTTAGCCTTTCCTCTTTTTTTTTATATATACAATTTTTTCCATTAATTATTATATTATTTACTTCATTATTTTGATATTGTAATGTCGTTTAAATTGGAATTATTTCTTATATATATCCGCAATACATTGTAAATGTGAGTGAGATCTAGGCTGAGCGCTCTTCATTTCATTAATTCTCACGATAACTGATCCATCCTTGCACTCTGTTGCGAAAGGTTAGCTCAAATAGTTATGGCACTTTCTTCAAAAGGCTATTCCACCCTATATTTGTCTCACATAAAACCTTACATCATTACAAACTGTCTGGACTTTAAAATAGACTTTGACCCCTGAGTTTGTTTCGGCGTTTCTTCTCAGGGATAGTCATAGGAAATGCCGACGCCATCGTTAGTTTAAAAAAGACGTGTAAAAGTGATTGAAAAATCCTAATTACAAAATAAATAATTTCATTTCATTTCATTTCATAACCGTAGACAGCTAACCTCCGTCGATTTGACGGGTACCGTAACGTTATATCGCTATTTCTTTTCAACGGTACGCAGGATTATTTTGCCGCGTCTAACCAACTCAGTTCCGACGGGATTCTTGCAGTGGCCCAAGCGTCTAGGAGTCCGGCACTCCCCTCCGCCCCCCCCAGGTGGAGGATAGCCCATGATGGGTTCTCACCACGATAATCAAAAAAAAAAAAAAAGGTCAGTCCCTCAGATTTGGAGATACGTTACCCGTGTCCGTCTTGCCCGTAAGCTAAAAAAACATCTTTTATTTATACCCGTCGTTTCGACGGATGGTTAGCTTTAAAAAGGGGTATCCAAGAAGGTTAGCTTTCTAGGATTAAAATATATCTAATGCATTCGCAGGTTTTAAATAACCTGAATCAGGAATCGCGCCGAAAATATATTCAAATATCACCTAATATTCAGTATTTTTAAAGCATCAATCGATAACCCATTGTATCAAATTTCCATACTAAGCATAATGTCTCTAACTTCGAGAAAATGTGTGAATGGGTTTTTACATATTTACTACACGATGAACATAACGTTTAAAACATTATGTAACAGAATGCAAGAATTTCGACGATAATCGCACATGTATTTGTGTTAAACACATTATAATTACATACGACAGTGAAACTAACGACTGACAATAATAACTAATTGCTAAAGGTGCAGCAATTACACTAAAATGCCGCAACTACAAATCATAATTACAATTACAAAGCTGTTAATGTTTCACACCATAAATAGTTACCGACCATTAAATTGTATAACTTCAATTCAATAGAACACGACTTTGAAATTGAAAGTTATCTTTTTTCGTTAGGAAGAACAAAAAATAGATGATCTAAATGGGAACTAATGGTTCCCAAAGTGACCCAGGGGCCACGGGAGACTCGATGGGGGTCTACGTTGGCGTGACAAAAAAATGGGGGTTTACAATTCAATTTACAATATGGTACAAATGTAGCTGCAGGGGGTCCACCGGACCCAGCTAAATTTTGAAAGTGGTCTATGAGAAAAAAAATCTGGGAACCTCTGATCTAAATTTACTAGATCTATTCATATCGTTGTGGTAACTAGACCTACTTACATACGTACTTGCATCTTAAAAAAGGTAACAAAAACATTATAAACTTAAAAGGATCGATAGCCATTGAAGCAGACGATCCTTGATTAGAAAGTGTAGGACACTCACAATCAGATGAAACGACTTGAAGAATGCTGCTAAAACAGACTTGACAACATGATTGGCGCAGTGACTAAGCAATTGGCTTTCTGCGCTACGTGCCGTGGGTTCGATTGAGGACGGAATAAATATTTGTTTGACCTACGGATAGTCTGGGTCTGGGTGTTTGTGCTTCAGATATGATTATAAACTTTACCCACAGAAGAATTCAGAGTGTGCGGCAAGGTACAAAAATAACCCGAATAGAGGAAGGAGAAAACCGAATTTTGTCGTGCATCTTAAAAAAGAGGTAATTAAATCAGAATTAACACACTAATCACTGACACCAAAACTGAAAATTCGAGCGACATCAATTTAAAGGATTGCTCAAAGATTTTTTTTTTTAAACGTTGCCCCACACTAGCTATAATTCCTGTATCGTGGGTGCGTTTACAAACACATATATTCACATACACAAACATCCAGACCCGAAACAATTATCTGTAGATCATACAAATATTTGTTCCGTGCGGGGATCGAACCCGCGACACTTAGCGCAGAAAGCTAATCGCTTAGCCACTGCGCCAACCGTGTTGTCAAATCTCACGAAGCAAGTCAGTTCCAGCCTATGATTTTAAAATTCTAGGTTGCACTGAGAAATCTAACAGCCTATCGTCAATAGTTGGTAATAAAACAAGAATTTCTCAAGTTGACTCGTTAACTTTCGCGGAATAGTAATCTGGTGTTCTTTTCCAGTCAATTGCAGTTCATCACATAGTTTCCACTATCAGCCACCGTTATTTTTCTTTTCACTAACTATGAAGTACATAATGATCTATTTAAAAAAAAATACGTTTCCCAACACTAGGTATTATTCCTTTAACATGGGTCAACAAACACATATATTCACATACACAAAGACCCAAACCCGAAACAACTATTTGTAGATCATACAAATATTTGTACCGTGCGGGAATCGAACCCGCGACAGGTAGCGCAGCTGGCGATCTCTCAACCACTACGCCAACTGTGCTGTCATTAACTTCCTTTTTCGTACCTACTATTATATTTTCTGACACAACGAGGGTTATTTTCAGCAGAAGGTACAGCATTCCCACCTCTGGATCTTGGGCTTTCTGACGAAGGGATCGGCAGTTGTAATCCACCACGTGGTTACATTGCGAAATTGATCGGGTGCTGGAGGGGTATTAGGGTCACGAAAGACTAGAGACTAGAAGTTAGAAGAGCTTCTAACAGAAAACGAATGGGATTTTCTTCAGACTGCCTTGTTCTACTTCTGTAGATATTCTGATTCTGGTGGTATATCATAATCCTATCCTACTAATATTATAAATGTGAAAGTTTGTGAGGATGGATGGATCTTTGTTACTCTTTCACGCCAGAACGGCTGAACGGATCTGGATGAAATTTGGCACAGAGATAGATTATAGTCTGGAATAGCACATAGGCTACTTTTTATCCCGGGAAAATGTACGGATTCGTAAACCACGCGGGCAAAGCCGCGAGTGGAAGCTAGTAATTTATAGAGACAAAATTAGAGATAAATACTAGGTCTATTATAAATCACTTTTATAGTTTGATTACCGTTGCTGCCCATTTTCTGATTACATCTGTAACAATCGCTCCGTATTCTTATTTGTCAAGAACATAAATTTGACACTGACATCATTTGGAAGCGCACGCACACTTCATTTATCCTATTTCGCCACGGTCCAATTGAACGGACATTGAGTGGTGGACAATTATTTATGTCTGTATCATTTTAAAAACTAATCGTCTGCTCTATTGTGTCTAAGTAGACATATTGTGTGTGGAGGATCGTCCTAAATAGTCATAGTATAGTCTATAGACTGCTGCTGCTGAATATAAGCCTCGTCATAGACCCTCTAGTCGAAGGGAACCATTATTGTAAACATCACGCTTGGATGGGTTGATCTGTCGCTTCATAGTGATATTTTGGTAAAGACGATGCTGCTGCAAATCCTATTGAGGTTGCTGAAATTTATCTTAGGCGTTATTTGATATAATACCTAATGAGTTGATTACTGCACCCTTGCTTTTGTAGCTAAGATCATTATAATTGAAATTCCAACTATAATGTCATAAAATTAAGGCATATTACTAGTTGTCACAGAATAGAACGGCCTGGAAATCAACAGGGGAGACCTTTGCCCAGCGTACGATGTGACAGGTTAACAGTGACAGTAACTATTTGTCACCTAAAAGTTTTCTGCTATGCCATCCCGCCAGTGGGCACCGAGCCTAAGTCACTACAGATGATGAACCCAGCCGAGCAATTCTTTTAAACAAAACTGGCCCTAGGTGTAAGGGGCGAACGGCCAACGACCAGCTTACACAAACACGTATCTAAGACGCTGCACGCAGCCGCTGGTGGACCGTATTTGTGGACGTAAAATAACCATCCTAATTGACTCAAGTTAGTGATGGACACACTGATGCCACGGATACCAACCGTTTTGCCAAGAATCCTGATTTCAGCTAAGAAACACATCAATATTGTAGTGCTAGACATTATTCTGAGGGCCGATTTCCTTTAGCAGTTCATCCAACATCAGAAGCAACACAGTAACACCTTTCTATACTTATAATAATTATTACTCATCAAACTGAATTAACCATTCATTATTATCACATAATTCTAATTATCTAGAGTTTGTCTGACCTAGTTACCATAACACTGGATAATAGCCATTAACATAAAACCATGCCACCGTAATTTGATCTCTATTGTGAAAACACTAATTAATTTTGTTGAAACAACCTTGATGTTCCTTTGTACCGAAATATGATGATTTAGGTAAAACTGATGTTATATTAGTTTATTTAGGTAATGGGGACTTGACAACGAAATCGACAGTCTATCTATCCTGTTTATAGGAGTAATATTTATAGGCTTGTTCCTTTTTTAATTGTTTTTTTTTTTTTAAACTGCCTCAAATAATTCCTGTATCGTGGGTGTGTTTAGAAACGCAGATATTTACATGGACATACACCCAAACCCGGAACAACTATCTGCAGATCACACAAATATTTGATCCGTGCGGGAATCGAACCCGTGAGACTCGTCGATCTCTCAACCACTGCGCCAACTGTGCCGTCAAATTATAAATATATTATGTTGAAGTTAAAGTATGTTTTACACCGTAATACATTGACAGAAATATATACATTTTACTAACTACTTATGCTAATGTATTCATCATCATCATCATCATCAGCCAAAAGACATCCACTACTGAACGATGGCCTCCCCCAAATGGGGGGGGGGGGGGGGTTGCCATAATCCCCACGCTTGACAGGCGGCTTGGGGATCGCAGTGGCTCACCGATTAGTGAGAGGACGCTGCTGCCCGTCCTCCGGTGTCTGGCCGCAGTTTTAAGACGTACCCGGGTCCTGCTAATGTATTAATTAAACCTTATAAAAAACAAAAATGACAATCTATCTTAAACGAAAAGAAAGCATATTATAGGATCAAAGACTATGTTGACGATAGAGACGTGTGGCGTTGAATATCTCCCGCACATGTGGCTTCCCTGGTTATCCATTGTGTCTACTAATTCTATTTTACATTAGATTCGCTTTACATATCTGGACATTCTTGATGTTTCAATATTTTGTATTTTTTTTTTTCCTGTTTTATCCGCTTTGATCTGCTTATCCCGTTTTTAGTTTAGGTATATTCGAAACAATTGTTGAACTCATGTTGTATTGCCTCATTTTGTAAGTAGCATTCTATTAAGGTTATATTTTTTCTTATATAATGCATGCTAATTTAAGATTTTAATTGTAAATTAACTTTTGTTTTTGAAAAGAGTATCCATGGAGTTTCTTGCCGGTCTCTTCTCCATAGGACCTACCCCCTTTGGAACCGTGCGCCTAGAGTCTCGACTTTTTAAAAGTGCCTGAAAAGGCCTACTTGAAATAAAAAACTTTGACTTTGACTTGACTTTGACTTTGAATACTTAGGCGTCAAAATATTATAGAGCCTGCCCACAAGACTGGCAGCGTTACCACGTTGAATGGCAATGCTTATTCTTTGACCAAAGAATAGGCCAGCCCTCGGGTCTGTTTTTTTATTGTATATTTGTTTTTTTATTGTAATCGCGTTCTCGATAACAGCTGTAATAATTTCGATGAAATTAACAATATAGGGGTTTTCGGGGGCGAAAAATAGATCTCATCTCTGGAAAAATGCATTATCAGTAAAAATAAAAAGATTTCGTACTGAGCGCGCTCGGTCGCGCAGGTACTAATATAATAACAACATTTCTGGATTTTAAAATAGGAGAGCTTTTTCAGATTGATGCTGAAAAATTATGATAAAGGAGGTGACGGAACACATGCAAAAGATTTCGGGAATTACAAAAAGACACATTTTCAACAGTATACAAAAAGTCTTTGAAGTTGACAATGAGGTCTACCTTAATACTTAGAATTACACCTGTTTTCTCCGTTAGAAAGGGTTCGGCAGAGGTGTGATATACACCCACATTTCTGAGATGTCTCTAACTGGGCACAATTGTAAAAAGCGGTCCGTTAGTAAGAAATTTCTATTAGAAACACCCAATAACACTGCTCGAACTGGGGATCGAACCCAGGACCATTCCGTGCGCGGTTACTGAACGATCCTCGACCTCACCAACAATCGGGTTTAAGATACACTGTTTAACAAAGGGCTGTTAGTGCTGTGGCAGATTGCTGGTCCTTCATCGCTTCTTTATTTTAACCGATTTCAAAAAGTATAGACTGCCTCCTTGGTCTAGTGACCGCAAGCGCAAATGCTGAGCGTGAGGTCCTGGGTTCGATTTCGGGGTCGAGCAAAGTGTTATTGGATTTTTGCGTATCAAAATTCACAGTAGCAGCACGGAGTCTGGAACTGTGCCCTGTCGATGGCAATAGGCTCGCCCCCTATATAACTAGGGACTCAATAACGGCATCGGCGAAATGTGGGTGTACAATAGTATAGTATGAGATTCTAATCGTAGCGTAAATATATGTATATTTATAAACATCATGTTACTTTCCATATCAAAACAACCAATACGTCAGTAAAATCTCACTATTACCGAAGCGATAAACAAAACAAAAACTAGTAAGATATACAGTTAGCGCTTTAAACCAGATAGCACGCACTGGTGAGAGTGTCCCGCGTATGGTAAGCCACTTATCCGTCATACAAGGCAAGCCAACAAATTATCCGGCACTCAAACGGTTTTCACTCGCGTCTAATAGAGGTACCCCATGTGCGAGTTTTCCTCGAACTCGACCGTATTTACCATAACATAACATAATGCCTGTATCCCATATGAAAGGTTAGATAGAGGTGTATTATGGTGCACCCACATTTCGCCAGCCTATTATTCTCATGTAATAGGGGACGAACCTATTGCCGTCAACCGGGCACTGTTCCACTCCGTGCTGCTACTGAGAATTTTTATTCATCAAATATCAATTTGCCCATCCCAGTAATCGGACAGGACCTAACGCTTAATAGTCTCATTTGCGACCAATAGACCAATGACGCAGTTACCATATTTATCGTCATACCAAATTGCGTGAAAACAGCGCGTGTTTTCAACAGAAGTTCAAACAAATTCTCCATTGAGTGCTGAGCACGAGATCCTGTATTCAATTTCAGAGACTGGCAAAGTGTTTTTGTGTTACAACATTTTCACCACCCACACGAGACTAACTCTTCGGCGAATACATACATGATATCTACCATGTTATATGTTATGTTCACTATATAATGCTAGATATTCGTCGAATGCGGTCAGAATTTGGGTACCTACTGGGCTTGTCGAACATTTTTTGAACGTAAGAGAATTTGTAAGGCACTGGGGGAGATAATTTAATTGATTTGAGTAGGAACTCATGACAGCAGATATGGTACGAAGGGTGGATATTTGAAATTTATTCATGCCGTATACTTACTTACTGTACCGATACATATTTGTAGCTAACATAATACTGATATTCAAAAGGAACCAGCGAACTTCTGTATTATAAAAACTGATGACAAATTGGCCTCCAGCATTCTCGTGCATTTTGTTAGTCTTTTCTCAATAGTAGCCCAGAATTGAGAATTTTGTCCGGTGTCCGGCTTTGGAAAGATCGTTAAGCAGTTGATCCCAGTTGTTATATGAATACTTATGACGGTCGTTACGGGTGTCAGCAGCTCAAAAAGTCTGAAAACTGGACTAATCTTAGAGTATCAATGTCTCCCAATAATTAGGTGGCGAAGGTCAGAAGACATAGCAGTCACTCTGTATAAAATACTGATATTCAGCCGCAACTGGTTAGATTGGGATCCTACCCCAGCAGAGATGGAAAAAGGCAGGTGACGAGATGGCAATAGACTCGTTCCGAATTATTTGTCTGCCTTAAACCCTTAGTGGAATATTCATTTTCTATAGCATCTATCAGCTGATTCAAGTCATCTTTAACACGATTAGCTGGTATATCTGTCAAGGTTCTCAAGAAAAGCTTGAAGAATAGTGCAGTAGGCGTCAAGCCCATTCATTTGAGCACGTAACACCTTTGCTTGTGCGTCGGCTAATTCGAACAGGGTTGTCGATTAACGAATGAATAATTCATGTCTTGTTTTATCATTATTTTATTACATCTGTTCCAAGACTGGTATTAGGGTTGAGCAAACAAAAATAAATTTTGTAATCTTTTTTTTTACTATAAAAATAGATATGTATAGACTGCCTCATTGATCTCGTGAGATCCTGGGTTCGATTCCCGGGTCAGGCAAAGTGTCATTGAGTTTTTCTGAATAGAAATTCTCAGTAGCAGTACGGAGTTTGGAACTATGCCCAGTTGATGGCAATAGGGTCACCCCCTATTATATGGGACTTGATAACAGCATCGGCGAAATGTGGGGGCACAATAGTACACCTCTGCCTAACCCTTCGGGGATACAGACGTGATTCTATATTATGTTATAAAAACTATAAAAATAAGTCAAGAAATGTACAGATTTTCACTTTCACTTGTATCATATTTCAAATAATCTTTTTTCACATGTAGGTGTCATAGCGTACCAATAATTAAAAAATATAAACTCGTTCTACATCTGCAATTTACCAATAATTTTTCAAAACTTCCACCTACAAACCAAATCAATAAAATCAAAAATAATCAACCTCGGACGCGAGACAACCCTGCCCGCAACATTCAATTCACTTGTAAATAAAGTCAATGAAACATAATGCGTTTCAAATGTTAATATTACACTCGTTTTGTAGATAACAGAATGCTAAAAACGGTGCTTGCTCAATTAGAATTCTAAAAGATTATTTGTGTAAACATAGAATCTCTTTGTATACTAGCAGTACCACTATCACGTGTTTTCTTACTATTTACTATCAAAGTCAAGTAAATTTTCATGATAGCGATTTTAGTTCTTAACTTGGTTACATTAGGGATTAGAGTCGCTTATGTGACATCTAGCCAAAGTAAAGTTTTGATTTACTATATTATAGAGATGTCGTGTTAGCGACTCTAATCCCTAATGTAACCAAAATAAGAACTAAAATCGCTTGCATGAAAATTTACATTTACTATGAAAGTAGCATCACACCCTGTATTCCCCGAAGGGTTAGGCAGACATTTCGCCGATGCCGTTAACGTCCCATGTAATAGGGGGCGAGCCTATTGCCATCTACCGGGCACAGTTCCAGACTCCGTGCTGAGACTCCGACTGAGAATTTCCATACAGAAAAACCCAATAATACGCTGCCCGACCCGGAAATCGAACTCAGGACCTCATGTTCAGCAGTTGGACTTGCATCCACTAGACCAATGAGGCAGATACCTACTATGAAAGTAAATAGTAAAAAACTCATAATAGAGGTACAGATTACAAAGAAATACAATAACCTACAATTCCCAGGTCAATCAAGCAACGCAAATAAGAAACAATAGAAAATCTAGTGCTTCTGGGTGCAATTCGCAAGTCTAAAAAGTTTCATGTATTAAGAGGTTTCCATTAGCGGCCTGGTGTTTGAAATGATGCCCGGTAGATGGCAGTTAGCTCGACCCTTATGCGATTAAAGCGTCAGTGCAATCAAGGCGTACGGTCAGCCCCAAAAAGTTGTATATACGAAGCGAAATTCAAAAGCGTGTTTTAGAGGAAATTGTGATTAAAATCTTGACCAATTTCATACATAGTATCTGTGGATACATAAAAATACATGATAATTTATTTTTTTTAGTTTTGCCCAAACCCTTTCTAAAAATAAACGTTTAAATTTCGTTACGTGTTTACATCTTTTAAAGGCTGACTGTACAACACCAGTATCTGTTGAAAAATTCGGGATTGACAATGTTATGTTAGGTACATTGTGTCATACAATAAAACAACGTAGTTCAGGATAATTTCGAGAAAGTTTTTATTTGTTTGTAAACGATAAACATCCAAGGAGATAATCTTAGCGCTATCCTGATCTATTCACAGTTTCTCCTAAACAAATAAATAGTTCACAAATATATTATTAAAAACATTACCCTACTTTTGGGGCAGTCGGGTAAAAACAATACTCTAGTATCACTATTTATTTATACAAAAGGCATTTTAATAATAATGGAGATTTTGCAAATTATGAATGCGATTTTATTTTTAGTTTGGTGTTTTTCATTACTATATATTAACGGAAGAAGCAGACCCAAGAAATCGTGAATACACTGTAAAATATAAGATGGGTGATAAGAAAGCAAAGATGACGCTCTGATAGAGACGAATGGAAGAAAAAGACATCGCGCTGACCCTTAATAAAATGGAATAAGGATAGAAGAACGATGACTATATTGTAACAGCCTCCGTGAAAAATGTATCTAATATCGAATTCAATGCTTTTTAATAAATATACTTACAACTATTGTTCAGCCTAAAATCTTACTTTTAGGCAACAAAACGAACAAGTCTCTGCTAGTGTCACTGGGGTGGACTCCAATTTACTCTGATGATTTTAAAAGCTTCATACAAAAAGGATTCAAGAGCATTCATAATTTGTAAAAACTCAAGCAAATATGCCGTGATATACTTAGGAGTAAGGGATATTTCAACGAATATTTGGTATAATGGGTACAAAGGTATAATAACTGCCTATCCTATGCATAAATTAAAACAATTATAGGTACCTTACACTATCATTTTTACATTTACACATTTTTATTTTATCAATGATGATTATTCTGTTCAGAAATGAAACCTGTCAAAATTATAAATATACAACGTTGCAATACTTTAGGTTCTATGTTTCGCTGATAAAGTTTATGATTTCATAAAGCGATTGATTTTATTATATGGGTGTAAAAGTATTGTTGATAATACTTTCAATGTTTTTAGAAATTATACGAGTAAAGTTATTAATGTAAGTATTCAAATGAGTTTTTCAAATCAAAATATAAACTACATCACACATTATAAGTTCAACAGAAAATGTTATTATGATTGTGAAGTTATTTATACATGTTTCCAAATTTAGTTGAAAATAAGATATAGAAGAAATCCGAACTTTTTAAATTCTGAAATTTTATAGTTATTTTAATATATTGTTGACAAAGAACCAATCTTTAAAATTTGTTGTACTTAACTCTCAAAGTTTACAATATAATAATAATTTCCATCGTAAATATTGCATTTAAAACACTATTGATAAGCAGTTTGCGATCCTTTTAATTCCTTATAATATTCTATAACGGAGGTTTTTTTCCATTATCAAACAAAATATGGTCTACAGTTCTGGATCAAGGTAGGTACATCGTATCGCATTCATCCCTATTCTACAATAATTTATTAGTAGGTATAAATTTGGTATGTCACATAGATTTAAAGCTAAAATTTCATATTGAGTATTCAATGTAATTAAAATACGCACCTAGGACATACTTTACACTAGGTACATATGTTTATTATATAATATAAAAAGTATAAAGGACTCTAAGACTAATTACAAAACGTTCAAAATCATTTCGTTTTCCGAAACCTCTTCCAGAAAATTGGATATATGCAAAGCAATATTTAATATATTATTCTAAAACAACGAAAATTTTATAAGTGACTTTTACTAATCATACAACAATGAGAAAACTCTGTATGTATAGAAAACAGTTAAATTCTTCTTTTTGTTGGAATTAAATATATAGGTTTTGGTATTTTAAATTTTATAAATAATTTAAATAATATTGACCCATTATTCGCCTATTTTGTTTTTTATAGAAATATCTTCGAGTTTTTAAAGACACCGCATATATTGTAGCATCGGAAATGTACACAATTTTTATTAAATAGAACAATAAATGTATGAACGTTAGGTACTCTTAACATCAAAATATTGAATGTTGTATTCTTCTTTTGTTTAAAATATAAGTTTAAATAATAAATATGCGAATCACATAGTAATTATTGAGCAATCAATAGCTGATCTACAAAATTTGTTTAGTATTTAAATATAATTGTTCGGCATATAATAATATTAATATCAACGTGTGATAGATTTCAAATAGTAGCTGTCAGGCGTGCTTACATCATAAAAATTATAGGTAAATTTAAATCAGTTCAGAATTTAAAAATAAAGTCGATAAATCCTAAAAATATAATCGATTATGAATTTCATCTGTATTCCAACATCCTACGAAATAAAAGATATTTAAAATGTTATTAAAAAAACATCGTATAAGTTTGTTTTTGAAAACATATTGAAATATTCATAAGAAGTGGACGAAATCGCTAAGTCTATAACTATAGACAATCAAAACGTCATGCAGCTCATCTATCTATTACCATACATTTGGCGTTCATTAATGTTTCTAGACGAATATTTACTGGACTACTCACGTAATAAGCTCCAAAAATTTATCCTTACTCATAAACGACTTTGGTGTTACATTTTGCCTACCTACTGGGCCCACAGTATTGCTACTAGTTAAAAATTTATCCAAAATACTGACACTACATTTTCGTCGCAAAAATATCCGCTACCAAATATCTAATATACTTTCAGACTATTACGCGTTTCATAGTAAAAAGTACTTTATTATCGTAACCAATGTTTTGTTTTTATGTCAAAATTCCTCAAAAAAATATCATTAGGTCGATAATATTTATTGTTCCCTCTGTACTATGGAATAATACATGCTATACAAACGTAGCAGAAAATAATATTGTAAAAAAATGTATAAAACAATGTAACCTAATGGAAGACATTCATTTTGAATCAAAGTGCGTGAATATAATCATTATGCCTCGGCTTGAGAGATTACTAGAAAGTGGAATGTGGAAAAATGCTCAACTAGTACTTACAACTAACGCCTATACTACATACATCTAATTAAACAAGATGACAATATGAACACATAACTTATTCATTAATAGGTTCACATTATTAACAATACATTTAACACTAAAACTTGCAGAAAAAACATCTAAATATAAGCGCTTAACTCAATAAAATCCAACCCGTGTAATTGTGAAATACTGCGATTTATATAATCAACGTATCAGTTCCGCTATGATAGTTAAAGCGTATAATAAAGCTACAAATAAATAACACATTAAAATATTTTAATACAATAACTTAACATTACAGCAGTCAACTCCCAAACTATATGGTTCAAGTGTACACCGGAAAGATGAAATGTTGAACTACATCTAATGAGTCGGTAGGAAATATTATGCGTTCCATATCTAATTATTGTATTCGATCCGGTATCCACTCAGGTTAGCTGAAACTATGGCACTAACATCCAACTACCACTGTCTAATGTACTTGTTAATTTCGCAAGTACCACAGTTCACATTCTGAAAGACAGCGGTGTGCTCCAGTACCGCCGAGCCGGCCGCTACATGTAGGCGGGCTTCATTTTGTACGCTCGCTTCCATATCTCACACAAACACACTGTTGAATGGAACCTGTAGAAGATCGCCAGCGGCATGGACACGTGGGTGATTATCGTCCAAGCCCACAAACCATAGAAGTGAAGCTGGACTGGGTGAGACTCTGCTCTTGACTTCTCAAGAGTATTTATCGCCCACATAGCCAAGTTAGTCACTAAGAGGAATGTGACAATCTCTCTTCCAGGCTTTTTTCTTAACTGTTCGGCCGTTTTCGCTGATCTTCGGCTCGCATCGAGAATAAACATCGTTTGACAAATAGTCTGGATTAGCGAAGACAACGCAGTTATCAATATTAGAATTGTATTTTTCTCTATCATGAAGTGTCCTCCGATGATGGTAAAAGTGCCATAGATGAACATACCAGTCTGAGCTCCAACAAGGAGAATATTGTCCAATTCAAGATTCCGGTTGCCGTCGTACTTCAGGTTTCTCACGCAGAACATTCCAGCTAAACTAGCAAATGTTGTCATAGCATACAGTGTTAATTCACAGACATTGACCTCCACGACAGCAAGTGTCGCATAATCTTTCTTTGAAACCAAAACGAAAAACAATATCAATGATATGATGGTAAGAACTAAAACAAGGATTCCAAAGAAGAGGCCTTTGTGAGCTCTTGCGCAGTCAACACTGTATAAATGTGGAGATTTCTTGTAGGCCAGGCCCTCCAGTATGCGAGCTTTGACGATAGCTGCAGCAACATCCTTCGATGGGTACTTGGAGATGTTCTTCCACATGACGTAGAGAATCGCAGCGCAGATGAGGGAGTATTCGATGGTACAGGGGAAGAGGAAGGGTGAGGCGTCTTGAACGAGGGACCCCATGATGTTAGTTCGTCGGCACTCGAAGATATGGTGAGGGCCTTTGAGTCCTCTTGGCACGCGCAGGTGGGCGGCAGCAGGGTGAGATGGTGGGACGTCAGTTGAGAAAGGCACGAACGCCTTTTGGAAAGCTGTAATCAGAAACAAAAGTAATGAGCAAAAGTGCCTCCGCCACAGTAAAATAGCGGATGAAGTTCGCCTTATCTAATAACTCCGATAGACTGAATTAAAACTATTAAGCTCACATTATCATTACAGATTTATTAGATAATGATATAATACAAAGTCATTAATTGCACTCTTTATAGGTACATTTTCAAACGTGAATGTAATAATGATGCAGAAATCGAAGGCATCTGCCCAAACCTATATAGAAATATACTATAAGCTAGATAGGTACACGAAATTGGATCGTCTAGCCACGAACTCCAGCTTAAGTAGAGCAAGCTGCAATAGGTGTATTGCTAAATCATCCAATACGTATTATCTTCGATCGGTATGACATAGGAATGTGGGTCACAATGCCTTCCGGTCACAACGGAACGCAATCAACATGCCTCCGTGACATTTGCAGATAATGAGGGAAATCTAATTGGAAATTTGCACTTACTGCTATATTTTGCTAAGGAGGTTATAAGTTCGATAGTTCGGTTAGAAAATGACGGGCATTGACTTAAAATAGTTGAGTAGGAACTCGACGTCAAAGAACTTTGCTTTCTAGAAATCGATATTCTTAACGCCAATTAAAAATCTCCCAAGTAATCACATCACCTCTACGAGTAGGTACTAATTATGAAAATTGACTCATATATATAGAAGTTTTGATATGACTTAACACAACTGGAATATAATTGAAATTCAAGCTATAATTTTATCAGTAAGATAGAATTTTACAAAAAAAAATCGTAAGAGCCGTTATCAAAATTCTGCGGTATACAATATACCCATAAACATACATATATAGTAATAAAAGTTCGTGTTGAGAGCTACAGAAGGGGTTAAAAGTGGATAAATTGTAACAAAGGGATGGTTAGGGAACAAATCATGCGGCCCGCAGTCTCGGGGGTAGCAAAAATTACTTTAGGCGATACCCTTTGAGAATTATGCGCGTATAAATTTGTTTATTAGCATTCTATTTTTATAGATATGCGTTAATAGAATAAGCGATGTTTTGTTAGAATACTGTTAACACAAATACATTTCAGGGCAACCTAAACTTAACGTCGACTTCAGCGTAAGAGAACACATGTACGCAGAGAGAATTAATGGACGGTACCCCAGTCTATTTAGGCTTTAACTAACGTTTGAGCTGGGACTATCTAGACTGCCATCGATGAAACCAACGAACATGACCTAAGTATAAAGAGGAAACCAATTTTTAAGTACTTCCATTTATTTTGTTCCAGAACAACGAGTATTAGCTACAAAACCCTAAAAAAAGGCTAGCTTTGTAACTTCAGTATACTTTTTAAAACCGAAAAATAAAAGGGAACGGCTCTCATAAGTTAACAATTTGCTTTTACAGTAGACTTTGTTCGTTTAAAACAAAAACGCCTACCTATAGATTTTTGTAAGGAATACGGGGAAGCTATGTTTTGATTGTTATATTAATTTTGTATATAATTTTACACGAATAAACAAAACATAGTATAAAAATATTAAAACCTCTGCCAGCGTAAATAGGATATAAACAAAACTAAATGAGCTATTAACTAAATTAATTATTAAATTTATATATATTCCACGTGGATATTTTCTCGCAAATAATGATATTTGATACTTCACGTGAATTAAAAAAAATCGCTTAACTATCAAATTTTAATATGAGATTAGGCATCTTTTTTAAAACTAGTTAAAAATGTGTGATTTTAGGAAATCATCGCGTTATATCTTTCACGACAAATAAATAAGCAATTAAAAACAAACCAGAAGCTAACTAAATAACACTAAAACTTAACAATCGTTCAATTGACTAAATAGCAAACACTTCAATGAAATCAGAGGGGGAAGCTTTGTGACAATATCCTGGTAAAGAGAATGTTCAGTCACAATGATTAATCCAATTATTGAGCACAAAGGAAATTATCGGGAAACACTAGCGGAGGGAACAATGTTATGCCTGCAGGCTGTATTAAACTATTAGATACTTTATAATGCATAATATGTACATATATCTATAGAGAGAGGTACTTTTGTAATAAGTTCAGGCATATTGCATTAGAATATGTTACATTATTTATTCTAAAATGTGTACAACATGGCAACTTTTTACTTTGTTCTTGTATAGATAATATATATAATAAATAATAAAGAAAGTATAATAAAGAAAGTTGATTGAGATGACCCGGGTACGTCTTAAAACTGCGGCCAGACACCGGAGGACGGGCAGCAGCGTCCTCTCACTAATCGGTAAGCCACTGCGATCCCCAAGCCGCCTGCCAAGCGTGGGGATTATGGCAACCCCCCCTTTAGGGGAGGCCTTCGTTCAGCAGTGGACGTCTTTTGACAGATGATGATGATGATGATGAATAGAGAAAGTTAGCCTATGCATCATTTAAAAAAAATATATATGTCACCGGATCAACGACTTAAAGAGAAATAGTCATTAGTGGTTCGTTCTTGCCTTTTGCGTGACCGTCTAAGAGTGTGCATGTGATGGGTACAATGAGGAGAGTTTTGGCTAACAGTGGACTACGGAAAGTTAATACAATGATCACAGTTCAACGGGACTGAGATCTTCATGAAAGTGAAAATTATTACTGCTTTAAAAGTCGAGGTTTAAATGTTATTCATTACTTTGCGTACAAAGGTACCCCGCAAACAAAATACCGCAACCATTTCTATAACAACCTGTTTTCACAAGCAAAACAATGTTAACATAACAACATTTAGGTACCTACTATAAAGGCGAGTACACATTATCGATTGGCGTAACAATGGACGTAGTGTAGGCATGTAGCACACCGACCGTCATTCAAAATGTCCACCGGACCAACGACACTACACGACAGCCCTGCATTTATTATTATAAATGTATTTACGAGGATTCCCGTGTTTTCATTATACGAAATGAAAATGTAGTGCGCCGTTGTTGGTGTCCGATGAAAAGTTTAGATATATATTTTTTTTTGTTTTCCTTAAATGAATAAAAGGTTGTATTGCTCAATACATTTTACTTGTAAAAATATAAAAAAACGGAAATTTTAATAGAGGAATAGCTTCGTGAATACGGTAATATAAGAATGTTTATAATGTAGATATTTTTAACCTAAGCACAGGAACCGCGCCACCTGCGACACGTCAAGCGATTGCTGACGCTTATATTAAATCGTGTTGATTTAAATAACAAAGTAGCAATTTAGTTTGTTTTAATATAATATTTAACCGCATATTTTGTTTTTTCATATTTAAGAATGTAAATCGGTATAAAAACTTTTTGGCATTGTAGAAAATACTTACTGGATTTACTGGCTATTTTTGGTAAAAAAAATAAGTGTCTAGCCATTACAAGAAAAGAAAAAATAAAAAAACTAATAGCATTCTACATGTAACAATCGTTATTGATAGTCACCTAGTTGTGTAAAATATTTTTATTAATTTCTAAGAATAATCAAAGTTTTTTGTCTATTTTTTCTATTTTTCTTACTTTTGTAAATTTTTCAGCTACTATAATGTCCACTTTTTCCTACCGATTGATGATTATTATGGCTAAATAAAATTATACTGATATAATTTTATAATGAAATGATTCTTACCGAGTCTATGCGACAGTCCAATAGTCTTGTTCTCAGGATCGTAGAATGTCAGGATCTCATGTTTCGTCTCCTGAACGAGGACGTTCAGCCACACGCTGAGGTTGGTCCCAACCATGTGCATGAGGCCGAACCGGGCCACTATCTTGTGCTTATACACTTTCATCTGCAAAATGTTAGCAATGCAGATAAAACGCGTCTTATGTTGGCTCTTGAATTATTTTTTTTTGCTATGCAGATTATTGAATTAATTGGATTATTAAATATTTGATATCGTTTCATTACGCCAACAAGATTAAAATAGTAGGCAAGAGTAAGTTAACGTCTACTTTAGAGCGGCTCCACCAGAAAAGCCACAAATTGGTAATATTGCCACAAATGCTTGATGGTTTACGATTATAAAATTAAAAGTGAGGAAATAAAAAAAAAACGTAACGCACCTCATTATTAAGAAAGATAAAGTACATCTGTATGAAGATAAACGCCATTCTTGTAGCTGGAGTCAGCGCCAGTAGAACATTGTGGCAGTTGGTGTTCTGCTCCAACTCCCAATACTGCCCAAATTCCAGCCCCGAGTAGATCATGGAACCGATGCCGAAGGCTGCAATGGAAGGATAACTAACTAAAGATGTGACCAGATTACACGCGTCTTAGAGCGGCATTATACCATCAGGGTATGTGAGACAGTATTTTTAGCGCGCTAAGAAAAATCAACCGTGCGTAAATGAATTTAGATTACCGTTTCGCAGCGATTGTACATAAAGCCTCGCGCACGAAAGTCGAAAGCAATTTGATCACACCTTTGTTGTTCAGTTGACTGAACTTTACACCTCGTCTATGACGTCACAGTTACGCTGAGGCAAAGCTTGAATCCATGACACAATTTTATTATGGTGACTTCAGACAATAATATCGCCCGTGACGTTCGACATGATGACGTCTAATGCGTGAAAGCACGCTCGCGATGACGTCAGCGGTGAGAGATACGCAACGAAAGAAGTCTTATGGACTAAAATGGAATAGTCTAGTATAAAACAAAACGTAGAAGGACGAAAATAGTTTGTTTATGTTCCCTTTTCCGATTTACCCTAAAGATCCTGTTTACAATCAAAACAGTAAACAATACTAGTGATAACTAGACATCTACTAAACAAGATATCATCCCCGTAGAGCGAAAATTACCTAGCTAACATTTGTAGACTTTTGAGATACGGCCTCTAATTTCTTAATGAAATTCACGCATAAATCTTTAATAATATATCAGTATAAAAAATCAATTATTTTTTCTTGTTTTTAAATAAAACACGGTCATATCTAAAATCTACAAATGTTAGATAATCTTCGCTTTACGGGGACGACATAATAACTGCTATCAGCAAAACTGTCAAACTAGAGCGCAACAGATTTCCATTTCACCGTCCTATATACGGCCATAAACGAGATTATCTGAGGCCTAGTTGCGAATCCGCTTGTTCTCAAAGCTTCCCTCGGACAGAAAGTTTGTTGGCAACTAATCCATGACTTCGTACAAAAGCCTACTAAACGGCATGTTTACTTCGACACGCCAAATTGATTTAACAAAACAATTATTGTAGCCATTTAGCGTGAGATTAACGTACGGATACTCTTTGGAACATGATAAAGGGCTGATAGCTACTTCGAATTTCGGATTAGGTAACATAACATAACAGCATCACGCCTGTATTCCCCGAAAGGTTAGGCAGAGGTCTACTATTGTACGCCCACATTTCGCCCATTCTGTTATTGAGTTCATGTAAAGGGAGCGAGCCTATTGCCATTTACCGGACACAGTTCAAGACTCCGTGCTGCCACTGAGAATTTCCATACAGAAAAACCAAATAACACTTTGCCCGAATCGAACCCAGGACCGATGAGGCAATCATGAATAAAATTTCATTACATTATGAGTAAAATTAGGTAATGAAAGGTCTTCTTTTTGATTATGACCAATACAAATTTTAGATTGTTATTACTATGACGCTTAACGTTAAAAACGTGTTTTTCTAGCTTTATTTAAAGGGACTTTTACGCATAACGTATGTCAGTCCCATCATACCCTTAACCAACTTCATAAACACTATTTTTAAATATTGGCCATAAATTGGAACAAATCTTCCGCATCAACGCCGGTTGGCATAAAATTTTATGAAAGATGCCTATAATCGAAAATTTGTTTAATATTATATTACTAGCTCACCGACTGCCCCCATCCTCAGGTAGAAGCTGCCGTAGTGATGCGTACGCGATGCTAGCGCGAAGCCAAGCGACAGTCGCTTGCCGGCAAGGTGCGGGGGTAGATGCGCCGCCGTAGCAGTGCTGCGCTCAGTGTGCGAGGAACACGAGTCCGACTCTGATGGGGATGGGGATGGGCTTGAATCCGATTCTAAACAAATAAGCTGTCCATTACTTGACTGAAATGAATAGGCTAGAACTAAAAGAAAAAAATCGTAATACGTTTAATTCACTGCAGACAAACACTCGTGCCACGAAACTATGTACTTGTTTTCATACGCCATTTTAATTTAAACGAACAAATCAATGCTTGTTAAGATTCAATTGTATTGCTATTATAATTAAATTTTATATGTTAAGTACGTAATAGTTACGAACATAAAGCAGTTCACCAGTGAGAGAGTGGTGACGAAAGAGAGACGAAAGGACACGGGTGGATTATAAGTAGGTACCTACCAGAGTAACAAGATTTGCGTCAAAAACAAATATTTGTCTGAAGCTCCGTCGCTTTCAAACAAAAAGTAACAAACCGACTTTTTGATTTGTAAAACTAAGTCTATGTAAAATTGAATAATATCAGGCGCAGACTTAAAAAATGTTATATATATAGGTGTTTCAACACTAGTACACATAAAATAAAACATGTTTACAAAAAAGCAAAACATCATAAATTATCTGAAAAACTGGCACTACTCTAACACATTAGCTGTTATGTTTGTCGGCGCCGTCCACCGGGCTTTCCGCGTCATTTAAATAACAAAATGTGAGATTGCGAGGCTGGAGCAAAAAAAAAGAAAAATTGTGCGTCCTTTTCCACGTTTACAATCGCGCAGAAACAAAATACACGACAAAAACAAGGAAAAGTAAAATTTTAAGTGCTTTTACGTCACATGCCTCGTATAACCTGATTTCGGATTTAAGGAATCGGTTTTAGATGAGTTTGTTCTTTTGAGATACAGCATTTTTTGTCGAAAATTAAATTAAAAATCTATCAAAGGATTTTGCATTGCATCATTTTTGTTCTCTCGGCTCTACTTATGTTATACCTACTTAGTAGGTTTGCCTTTCAACTTGCGTCTCTGTGCCTCTTTGATAGATACAGATACGGTTATCCGAAAATTTCAACCACATTATGTTAAACACTGCTTACTAATAAAAGAAAAAAATATACCTAAATAATGTACATTGGGTGTACATTAATATTATTAATATACACCCAAATAGTGAATCACAAATCTTTCTCTTATTATTCTCATTTACCAATTTGTGGAAAAGAATTAAAATAATTCGTCTTACATTTTGTAAGGAGATAAACCCACAGTTCTTGTGTCGTCATAATTTTCTTACAACATAAAGACGGTTCAAGTACATATACAAAAAAAATTCGCCGCTCGTTATCGCGGGAAAACTTATATACACACACCTTAGATAGAACACTTGGCAATTCAGAAAAAAAGCCAAAAAACATCGCTCTTTGAGGGAGCGAATTGCCCGAGGCACTTCCAGGACTCGCTCTTTCTATTAAAGAATTTCTGTGTAGGTAATGATGCAATTTAAACCTGACTCTGTAGAACGAATGCTTCCGCAGCTTCAATTTAGCAAGCCTTACGAGCTATCTCTAAAGGTATTATATCTCGATATTTTTTAGACTTCTTGTGTCTTGGACGAAAATAAAAATTATTCTATGGTCAAAAGATTGCCAAGGGATAACATCGCCAATTTGTACATTTTCTTATATATTTTATTCCTAATTTTATTCTAATATATAATGAATTATTTGTATAGTATAATGTCTCATATTTCTTTTAATTAAGCATGTTTTAATTGTCTATAAACATAATAAAGTATAAAAATAAGGCACATAATATAACGTATACTAACTTGCAACAACGGCGTTGTCGGCTGCTGTCGCCTTTGACCGATCCCTCGCGAGTGCTGCATACATGTACAATAAAAACACCATGCTGCCAATGTACAGGTATAGGTAGAACCCCTGGGAACAACATACAAAGCTGGATCATTACGTCCTTAGACATAAAGAGGAACAGTTATGGACCACCTCTAAGAAAAAACATGGATTTTTTATCTTGGTATCTTCAAAACCTATTTCTCGGCTATTGATATCCAGACTTATCAAAGATGTCTATCCGCCAGAATTGAATTTGTCAGAAATATCTACAATGTTTTGCAACCACGGGATCAGCTAAATACAGTGACAAAAAAATTGTTATCATTTCTATCAAGTGTTTTAGAAATAAATAAGAATAATAACAATAAAAAATAATTTTGATACTTGAAACAAAGTTAGCGAGTGAAAACCTTTCTATTAAACCCGTAATTTCAGCCTAAAGATTCTGAAACACTGAATTATACTGAAATATTTAGTCTAGATTTTTTCTAGCATTAAAAACCATTATTTATCTAGCATGGAGCCTTCATCATTTTAGGCCTTAGATTCCTAGAAAAATTTAATTTTAAAAGGGAAAAAGACTGTTACGTTGTATTTTATGTTCTGACGGCACGGTTGGCGCAGTGGCTAAGCGATTAGCTTTCTGCGCTACGTGTCGCGGGTTCGATCCCCGCACGAAACAAATATTTGTATGATCTACAGATAGTTGTTTCGGGTCTGGTTGTGTGTGCATGTGACATATATGTTTGTAAACTGTACCCTCGATACAGGAGAAAATCCTAGTGAGGGGCAACGTTTTTTTTAAAAAAAAAATTGAGAAAATAAAAATAAAAATAGATTTTTGCAACGTTTTTAGTGTTATCCGTTATCATAATTTATTTGGGGCTCTTAAGCGGTCTTATGAATAAGTTATTTTGAACGCAATTTGGACAGGGAGCGCTCAGCGTTTCGCACCCGTCGTTATGACCTGTAGATGGTGCGGTGAAAACGGTGCGGGTAATTAAATAAACGATGCGAGCTTCACAAAGACGTTTACTGTGAATCAATATAGCCTCAGAAAATAAGATTTTCTACAAGGATCTTCTACGAGAAAACGGGAACTTTACAATATTCATTAATCAAATAAATTAATATTTACGTCCCTTATTACTTCGAAAATGTAATTATGGTAACATATAAGTATTTATAATAGAGCCCTGGTCTATCTTAATGATGATTTTTCAAAAATACAGGAGTCAATGACGTCCATATATTAATGGTACCTACTCAATCTTGCTACCTTTTATTTAAAGATTTTCAAGGATGCATACTTTAGTAGTAAATACTATGATATAGTCTAGATTTCCAATTGGCTTATGCAAAAACAGGGGAGACTATAAATAACGTCACATATCTCCGTCTAACAAAAAGGAGAATTGGAAATAGTTGTCAAACTGTGCGTCATAACTTACATCGTAGAAGGAGGGTGGAATGTATGTGGAGATGACCTCAGCCATGGGGAAGGCGATGCCCATCACGACGAGTAGCTTGCCGTAAAGCGCCGACAGAGTTGTTGCGAGTGCGTCGCTCCTGTTTGAATAGAAAAACAATATAGTTATTGTTATAGGTTTATAATAAACATGCTTCTTCGTCATACACAGACCAATCCGAGAGATATAAACAATCGTACACTATACATTGCAACTGCATATCAGTGGTTTATGGCGATTTTATGGCTTACAAAACGATATGTTATTAATACGATTATTTATTACTTCGTTATTTTCACGGTACAGATATCTGCCTGTAACCCCACAATAGTCGAAAGCTCGCATGCGTAGACATTGAGAATAAGCTCCTGGCTCAGACTGTAAGATCGGACAAAGTGTAATTCGATTTTATTTTTAATTATCCGTATACAGCCCTGAGTTTGGGCCCAAATAGTAACTTTTTGGACCCTGAATTGTGCCCAGATACTAACTTTTGGTTGTGCCCAGAGATAATAGGCTCGTATTTCATAAAACGTCTACAGTAATCCTTCGAGAAATATGGTGATCCTATTTTTCTACTGCTAAATGTAGTATTACTTTTTATCAAAGTCCAACATACCAAACACTAGATACCGAAATTGAGTCATCCTACCCTCTGACACGCCACTGGTAATTACGAGACGAGTCACAAATAACACTGTATCTACATAGTTAGTACATATAATTTTGTCAGTGACAAATACAAATTACTGCCTGTATTCTGTCGTACCAATTATAGTGGATAAGGTTTATGATTTGGTAATAATATCATCAGTAAGAAGTTGCTTATTCCGCAGTGTAGCCTCCGGCTAAGATTACGTCACCCCATCCCTTCGCAGATTAGCATTTGCAATTTCGCCAGAGAGATTTGAGTTGCAGAGGTCGTAGAATTCGACAGTCACTTCGAGTAACGAAAAAATTAAGCGTTAATAAGCGGGAGATAATTGGCGGACAAGTAGAGAGAGCTTTAAAAAGATTAATAGAAATTAAATGAAACTATGTATAAGTGATATGGATCACTTTATAGATGAAAAGCTCAATATACGTATTTATTTATTTATACTTCATTGACTGAAGTGTTAGGCAGTTGTGCACAAATACCCACATTTCCACGATTCCACCATTTATTGAATTCTAAGTATTGCACGGCGAGCTTATTTTCATCATTCGGGCATAATGCCAACTCCGGGATGTTACTGAGAATTTCTAACAGTAAAACCTAAATCACTGCCCGACCAGGTGATCGAACCAGGAACCTCGCACTTAGCAGCCGCATTTGCGAGCCGTAGACCAATTAGGCAGTTCAACCTATCTTCACTACATTAAATTGACAATTCTATTCCGTAGAGAACGAATGTTATCATATTTTAAGAGAGAGAGAGAGAGAGAGAGAGAGAGAGAACTTTATGTTCCTAATAACAACAAAGACGTAACACAAATACACATCGTCAACACAACACAACATAGTTGATCGAGTTGCGGACACCAAAAAATACAGGGTGGAGGCTGAAACATATTGCTATTTGTTTTACGAGGCGGACCTTTGGGAACCAAACCGTCTTCGCGCCAAACCCACATAAACCCGCGCATAGACAAGAATTAATGGAGCCGTGGACCTATTTATCTTTGGACGTTTTATGGGAAACAAGGAATCAACTGAAATTAATATTAAATCCCAGTAGATTAAAACTGAAACATAAAACAGAGTAATGTTAAAAAGAATTAGGAAGCTGATAAAACGACATACTGGGATGATATTTAATCACATTGTAACTATCGCAAATTCTGATACCACCAAACTGGACATGGCATTACATTGTACAATTTATTTATGAGATTATGCTACGCGTTGCCGATTCCCGTACGGAACAAATATCAGTTTGATCTACGGATAGTTGTTTCGCGTCTAAGTGTCTGTACACGTGAAATGCTTTTTATGTAACTAAAATATTTGTCAGTCATGATGTTTTGTCAAAGTAAGACGACGAGAGTACCGTAGGACGCTGCAAAAATTCTTTTGAAAATGTTGCTTATTATCATAGTAAGCTTCCACAATGAACACCTCCATTGAAGAGCTTAGCCAAAGCACTAGTACTTGGGGACAGCGAAGCACAGAGACGCTGGAACAGATTAAAGTGGGGCACATAAATATGGATGACGGGATGACGATGTCAGTGGGAGACTCTGTAATCTGGATTACGCCGTCGAGCTGCCCTTTGTTGCCGACCAACTTTGTTTTTTTGTTGCCTTAATTTTAATAACGATAGAATAATGTAGTAGTAAAAACAGTCATTAAATCCAACTTACTGCCTGACAGCCATTTGTCTAGAGGCCGCAAGCGCGACTACTAAGCGTGAGGTCCTAGGTTTGATTCCCGGGTCGAGCAAAGTGTTATTGGGTTTTTCTGAATGGAAATTCTCAGTAGCAGAACGGAGTCTAGAACTGTATATTACATGGGACGCAATAACAGCATCGGCGAAATATAGGTGTACAATAGTACACCTTCGGGAAATACAGGCGTGATGCTATGTATGTAAAAATAATGTAAATCCAACTTATTATTTTCGTCCTCAAATATGAATCGTTGGACATCGATAGAAAGACTTGGATGACTGCCGTAAGCAATGCTCGTAATCGCGTCGAGAATCGAACGTATTCAATTCGGTTCGGTTCGATTCTAGCAGCCAGCTTGGGTTGCAGGTCAGCACCCTGGAGTTTGGAATTGTACCTGGTACACCACCACAACTGCAAACCTCTGCTTAACTTGCGGGGAATACAAGCGTGATGCTATGTTGAACATGTGAATCATTTGAATATAAAACGATATTTTCGTCTACCTCTTTTTATCGTGATATAGGTACTAGATCAGCACCATTAATTAGCACACACTGAATGCACCGATTTGCCCTAAAGGATCGTTATCGTTAATATTACGCTTAGACGTTGGAACTTGGACCATTAATTAAATATCTGTAACTGTACTGCTTCTAGCGAGCTATTCAGAATTGAAATGGAATTCAAAATATTCCTACTCGATCTCAACGGTAGCAAATCCAATAATCCTTAATGAAAACTTAGCACTAACGCCTCGTAGACGGAAACGAGCGTTAGGAACAAATCTCACCAATTTGTTACCACAAATGCCAACGTTTGTGATACTGCCGACGAAGAAAAACTTTGTCCAATAGACACTCAGAGAGCTATTCGATTTTATGACTCACCGCAGAGGCCAATTTTAGTCGCAAATAAGTAAATTCTCGAACTCCATCGTAACTTTTACACGGTTGATGTTCGTTTCGTTCACGTTTATTGTTTTATTTTTCCGCGTATCTCTCATTTCATGCCGTCGTTTTAGAATACATACTGTTACGATTACGTTTTAGAGTACCTACATGCAAACGGAATAGTACTAAACGGTTTATTATTCAGATAGGAAATTATACCTATTTGAAATTTATTTATATTCTTATTAAATGAGGATAGTTAATTGATTGTGAGGTGTTTAATTTCTTCTTCTATCGAGTGGGCACAAACATCACACGGGATTAACGAAAATATAGTGAAAAGATTAGCCAGTCAGCAATGAGGCTGTCGAAGCCGACTGTCTACTTGTCTAGGGTGCGCCAGGCGATCCCACGTTTAGTCACTCGCGGAGGCCATTTTGCTTTTCCCAGCTATTTAATTGCAACGTTCAATTAACTGGAACCGAACGCCTACTTTTGTGATATTACCGATAAACTTGATTATGTCGTGGACCCGTCTTGTTATTGGTCTTCCGAAGCCATGATACTTTTGACGTTTCTGACGCTCCGCCGTATTCATATTTACTAATATAGCTATTTGTATCATTAAAGTCATGGCACGTTGAAATCAGGCGCGCCGCACTAATTACTCTACATTTACAACGTAATTTAGCATTCGTTTAAAATTTCGAGCTTTCATTAACAGCGCGGTAATTTTTCACGTTTAATTTTAATGGGTCTGACAGCTAAATGGATTTGCTCATATATTTCGTATAGAACATTTTGTAAATCCTTCGCTCATTTCAACTAGACTGACTGAATTTGGGAGATGTTGGATCGTGTGTTGGGGCCCAACTTGCGAGAAGTTTGAGTACTATACATATATAGATATGCGGTGTTGATTAGAGCAGAATCTCATTGAAATTTTCCTACGTTCAAATGAGATTGGACTCATTTCTCTTCGTGTATGAGTAACACAACTCACCATCGTATTTATGAAATTATGATAACGATATTAGATTGATTCAAAGCAGCGGAATTAAGACAGAAATTGTTTCGTGTCAAATTGCAAGGGCAATTGCAACGAGTTTTTCCACTAATATTAGATATTTGTGGAATAATAAATTAGACCCATTTTTTTTTAATCGTTTCCCCATACCACTTTTAGTCCTGTATCGTGGGTGCGTTTACAAACACGCATATTTCATACAAATATTTGTTCCGTGCGGGAATCGAACCCGCAACACATAGCGAAGCAGTCGATCCGTCAACCACAGCTCCAACCGTGCCGTCTAATTTATGAAATACCAACTTATATAATACATAAAAATCAAAGGTACGTCATTACCGTTCGCTTTAACATCAAGTTGAGGCTTTCGCCGCCATTATGATTCACCCATTTCCCAAAATAAATCGACTGAATTTTGCAAAAAGAACTTTCATTCTTCCCCTATTAATATCTGAATTCACGTAATTTAGTCTCACAATATCCCTGATTGGGTACCGCACAAAAGAATTGGACATCACCCAGATATTCAGCGAAATGTTTCCTTTTTTTACTTCAAGAATTTTATAACCCAACCCATGTATTCTAGCGTATTATTCAAGCAATTTGGAATTAAAATATGTTCACATAGAACTGAAAATAGCATGTGTTGTCAAATTCAATTTATCGTAATTTTATTTGGAATTTTACCAGAAGAAAAAATAATTACTTGACTGGTGTGAGTTGATGTGAAAACCACATAAATAATTCATTATTTATTGCTTCCATTTAAAGGGGACGGATGTTAAAAGATTTTCCAACAAACATTTCGTTAATAAATATTGTAACCGCTTCCATCAAAGCTTATTGACATCGCTATGCGCAGCAATGGGATAGAAAGCGTTTTCCATATTTCGTTATTAATATCATTTTATAACAAATCAAAGGGTGCCTACTCAAGTTGATTAATTAGAATGGCACTTAGCAGTAGATTTTATTTTTGTTCTTGTTCTTTTTTTTCTTTTTAAAAACGTTGCCCCACACTAGGATGTATCCTGTCTCGTGGGTACAGTTTACAAACATACATGTCACATGCACACACGACCTTTAAATATGGAAGGGTATTGATTCGCAGTATATTAAAAACATTGAATTTAAATTTGTATTTAAAGTACCTCCTACTCGCGACGGTACGTCTACTGCATGACAGCTTCTGAAAAATCGATAGCAATATGATACGCAGTCCCTAATTCAAATCTAAACATAAATTGAACATCCGAGTGAACAATCCTCGTCTCATCAAAGTCAAAACACTAAACTTTGTTCGACTCAAATCTAATCCATTGCTGACAAACAATAATCATGATAGCAATACATCTTTGAAAGGAACTTGAGGTACCAAAAAGTACTAAATAATAGATGTCCAAAAAGAAAGACCCCTAACCTCTCGAGTTAGGATTTACTTTAGACGGTTCTTTCAAGTTTGCTCTTAGAAGGAGATGTCACGCATTTCTGGTTTCCGTAAGCGCTCGCTCCTCCGGGGGAAGGGGACCCTCGAGCACGCACGGTTGCCATAGCAACGGTGTGTTATTGGCTCCCCACAGCGATCGTCAGTGCCTACTTACTGTTGCAACAGTTCCGTTCCCGACAATGATAGCCTCCTGTTTATAGTCTTGCTAAAATTATGACGTCATGGGTTAAACGGAAACGCTAGGAATGGGGGAATGGTGCGTATACGATTGTCTTGACTATTATGAAACCATGTACTTTCTTTAATAGATTGGGTAGGTACTTTGGTTTTTGACTGTTCCTACAAATAAAAGAAAAGTGCCTTGTAATAACAAATTAGACTCAGTATGTTCGTCAAACATGACTTTTATATTTGTTTTATAATACTAATATAAAATTCATGTTTTGCCATATAGGAGGACAAAAACGTCAACATTTCCAAATATTATTTTAGAAGTTTGACAAAGCAAACATTCATTAGCATTGCCTTTGTTTCCTGAATAATGTGTTATGTCGTTTTGTGTGACTTACGCCAAGCCAGAGACACGGAGCCATAATTACTAAACTTTTACCCCACACACTCCTAACAAAGAGATTTTGGGCTCACACCAAGTTTACCAGACAATATTTACGAATCCTCCATGCTGGAAAACATTGGCTGCCTTATAAACAATGCTAATTCATAACAACCTGAAGTTCATTATTCCTCTGCCGTTCGAACATTTTACAACCAACATTACGACGCTCTCAAAAGTCCTTACAAAACACTTTCTGAGAAGTTTCATCTGATCTACATAACATATCGTAATAAAAATACATAACATATCGTCGCTTAGGTAACAATACCACGCAAGTAAAATTTGATAAGTTTCAGAAGAGACATAAAATTGACATTATATCGTATGAAAAAATTCGTAAATGTGTAATATAAACAAAAATACAATAGAATAGAATACCATACAATACAATACACTTCATTGCACACCATTTGCGGAATATTTTTCATAAGAAATAATCAGATTTTTGTCTCTTCTGAAAACGTATCAAATTTTATTTGGGCGGTGTTGTTAGCTTAGCGATGATATCCAGATCACAGAAAATATATTCATTTTTGTATTAATAGATACCATGTTATATATTTCAGTAACTTTCTAATGATTTTTAGAGCGTCAAATAAACTATATATTTTACGCTGACGTGACGAATTTTGTTTGTTATGCTACTCTGCGTATCTAGTAGTCTGGTAAAAATTTATCAAGAAATTTGCTTTATTGTTTGAAGTTCATTAGATATAATAAAACCCATTATTAAGAGGCCTAACTGAAGATCTCTGCATTTTCAACGTGGTAATTACGTTTTATCTCATGATTTAATTTATTAATTAATCCAATTACTGCAAACGTCGCAGTCAATTTGGAAATAGGTCAACTACTGAAAGGGCACCCCTTCGGTTTTCAACATCTTCATTGTTACCCTCACTTCTCATTCTCTTCTTAACTGTTCCCCATAATCAAGAATTCAAGATGGTATCCAACAAGACTGTTGTAGACAGGGCTTATTGAAAAGTTATACATATGAAATATGTATAATATTCAGTTCATCATAGCTAAACAATATGGAAATATATTCAATTACCAATTGAATATTTTACCCGACAGCCTTTTGAACGAACACTGTTTCAATAAATTCGGCAAGAATTAACAAAAACGTTGCGGTTCTTTTACGGTTGTTTCGTGCGATACGGAACATGGAAATGTGTTTCAGCTTTGCATACTGAAACACTGTGGCCGTAAATAAGCACAGCCACTCAAGATGGTAGCGCTATGTAAATGTGTACCTCTGTTAATTTCCAAGCACTAGACTACATTGTGTCACCACTCTGAGTGGTTTTCATTAGAGTGCACATTCAGTGAGGAAAATGAAATTTCCCTTGCGAACGTGAATTGTGATTTTAGTGACGGGAAACATTTTTATGTGTCGATAATTATATTTATTACGCACAAATTGTATTTGATACATATTTTTGGAATGAGATGTACCTGAGTATTTTATTTAATGCAGCATATTTTCATTCCCAAAAAGTTTTTGTTTCAATTAGGCAGTACCTACAACATAACTACGACCTACCCATCAATCACCATAATTCGTATAACGCATCTCAGTTCCCAAACAATTTCGAATCTACTTTACAAAGTACCTCGCCCGACCAAAACACCGATATTACCTGTGCAAAAAATTGTCTGCACTTAAGTTTCCGAGGGGGACACCGCGAGCACTGGTTTGCCAGCGCTTTTACGTATTCTTGTAATTTATTACACCCGCTCTCTCTCCAGCATTTTTCATTGTGGTAATTTCAACACCCCACCAATGATTGGCTTGAGTACATTTTTTTCACCAGCTCTTTCATTCAATGGTCATTTATTAGCTCAAACGCAGCACATGGAAAGTAAATGGTGTGAAATTGTAGGAGAAAAATCTGGAAATGTTTTAGGAAATGAATATTTGGTAAAATCGGATCAGTGGTTTAATCGTGATGAGGTAAAAAACAGACAGAGTTACTTAGTAAAATTAATATGGGTTTAAATTTGCATCTTTTACATTAAAGTTGAAGTAACTGGAACGCTGACACGATTCTCCCATACGATTTGTTAAAATAAACTTTGTATAGGATAGACACCGTCGGCATCGCAAGAAATAAACTCTTTATAGTCTCGTTATAAAGGAAATAGTGCGTTTAAATTGTTAACGAGCACATGAACGGTTCAAAGCGACCCGTAAATATAAAAAAACTAGTACATTTTTAAAAAATGTACACTAAGTAATAGATAAATTAAATAAAAGAAGAAATTAAAATATTAAATTAGGTATTATACATATTAAGTAAAATTATAGAAATTTTGAGTTAGAAAATTATCAGTAGGCTAGAATTTGGAACTACCCTCGATAGATGACAAGGCTCACCCCCTATTACATGAATCTTAACAACAGTGACTATAAAATGGGGGTGCACTTTACAACCTATAGCCTAACCTTACGTAGAATATAGGCGTGATGTAAATGAAGATATAACATTGTCGACATGTATTGCTTTCACGCTCGTATGTCAAGATAGAAGCAAGATATTTCCGTATGAAATGAACGCTGCAAATTGGCGACATAATATAATTTCCTCTTTCCTCGCTTCCTGCGATAGTTGAAAGGACTTGTACATTATTGAATTACTCATTAGTTTCAACTACTAGTATAATAAAATGAACTATGAATAGAAAAAGTGTAGTTATGAATTTTTGTTTATTAAACTCTTCGGGGAATACGAGTGTGATGACGCCTGTATTCCCGACGAGTCGCGCAGAGGTGTACTATTGTACACCTACATTTCGGCGATGCTGTTATTAAGTCCCATGTAATAGGGGCGAGCCTACTGCCATCCACCGGGTACAGTACCAGACTCCGTACTGCTACTGAGAATTTCTATACAGAAAAACCCAATAACACTATCCGACCCGGGTATCGAACCCAAGACCTCACGCTCAGCAATCGCTAGACCAATGAGGCAGTCAGCCATTTAAGTAATGTGCAATAAGGTGTATTGTATTGTATTCTATTGTATTTATGTAAATATTACAGTTTTACGAAATATTTCGTGAGAGATAAAACTCTCTTCTCAAAACTTACCAAATTTTACTTACGCGATATTGTTAGCTAAGCGAAAATATGTAATTTTTCAATGAATACCTAATGAGGATATCGCCTTGAATGTTGACGCTAGCTTGGTGACCCTATACGGATCCAAATAAGTGTAAGACTTTGACTGTTTGCTTTACATATAAAAACCGTAAACTATATACTTACGCGCTTATAACATGCATATTTTGTATAGCTGTGGATGGTCTCGAGAGCCGTCTAGATGGCGGCAAGGGCACGTGCGCTGAACCACCCGGCCCGTACAGGACCGGCTGAAGAGAGAGCGAGCCGCCCAGAGACAACGATGGAGGGCTCGATAGCCTGCAGAAAATAATGAATTATAAAATTAAGAAGTCATTGATTCAGTAGACCTGTTAGGCTCTTTTTCTTAGCAGTAGTAGAGTCCTACTAATGCTACTAATTCCTACTAATATTATAAATGTGAAAGTTTGTTAAAATGGATGGATGGATGGATGGATGGGTGGATGGATACTTGTTACTTAATCACGCCAGAACGGCCGAACGGATCTGGATGAAATTTGGCACAGAGATAGATTATAGTCTGAAATAGCTCATAGGCTATTTTTATCCCGGAAAAATGTACGAGTTCGGAAACCACGCGGGCAAAGCCGCGGGCGGAAGCTAGTACTTTATAAAATTGTATTCTAATATTCTAGTAATAGATTTTTGTCGCGATGATCATCACGGTCAACTCACGCTGAATTGATGATGAAGATGTGCTGCTACTGCTGGAAATAAGTAGTTTTATTTTATGTCTTATGTTGATTTCTGTATCAACATTCGTAAATCGTGAAATTAGTCATTTAATCTTCAAGTATTAGAATTAGTATTGAAAGTTTTAATTGGAAAACACAACAGACAAAATCTCTGTCGGCTGTCAGCTAAAAAAGTTTATTTTTAAAATTGAAATTATGCGCGGCTCGCGTGAGAAATTGGATTTTTAATTAAGGTTTTAAACTGTGTACTGTCTCTCTTAAAGTTATTTTGCAGACTTTGGTACTCGCTAAATAGAGTTATAACTATGAGGTACACATACAAGCGATAATTACAACGTGAAAAGCGACGAGGTATTGTAATAAAACCCAATATTATGTCGGAGTGCAAGGAAAGAACCTCTATGTGTGACGAAACCTGAGATTGTCTGGCGCACCCACGGCAGTCAGCCTCGATACCACCATTACTGGCACGTATATCCATATACACGGCTATATGACATAAGAAAAAATAGACGTCATACTCTTTTTAAATTGTTACTCTTTGGGTAGTTTTGCTCGGTACTAATCGCACCATGTAAAAAATTTTCGTTTCGTTTCAAAAAAAATTTTTTTTTGAAACGTTGCCCCACTCTAGGTTTTATTCCTGTATCGTAGATGCGTTACAAACACGTATTCACAAAGACCCAGACCCGAAACAACTATCTGTATATCATACAAATATTTGTTCCGTGTGGGAATCGGACCCGCGACACATAGGAGAGCAGTCGATCTCTCAACCACTGCGCCAATTGAGCCATCATAATAATAGGAAGGAATCTGTTGCATCACCCGTACTGGGTGACAACCCAATATTATATATATAAGTTCGTTGCTTGTGTATTTTAATGACGTGCCAACCTAAGTAGTATTAAATACCTGGTATATAACACCCATTGGTGACATTGGGCAATGGCTAATTGATTGGCTATCTTCCCTACGTTTCAAGAGTTTGATGCCTACACAATACAAATGTTTGCCTCACACTAGGATTTTTCTTGTATTGTGGGTACAGTTATTCATAATTCATAATTGTTCCAATAAAATACACTCTAATATTAAGGACCGCCAACGTCGAGCTTAAAGAGGCATGTTAAGAAACTATACAATTAACTATAGATACATGGTTTACTCTAAATCCGACAGCGAAATACTACTAGCTCGTAAATCTCTGACAGAATCGTCGGGATTACTTAGTTTAGGTACTTAGACAGTGCAGCATCGCTCCCAAAGATGTTCCGGTACGTTTTCATGATAAATAAGATTGTAATATATAAGGCAATGAGAGGCCGCTGTTAGGCAACGCTTGAATAATAATAATGATGTGTTTAGGTAAGATTTGTTTGGAAAAATTCAATTCTCGATAATCCGTGGTATAATTTGGGCCATTATTTGTATGGGCCATAAAGCAAAGATAATTTAGACATGGTAGGATAGGTAAACCCTCTTCTCTGTTCAAATAACGAAGTGACTTGCCAAATAAACCTAACTAACCAAATAATACTCCACTGACCAAATGAAGGGCCATTTTGGTACATTTCCATCGTATTCTCTCTCCCTTGTTATTAAATGAGCAAACTCGAGGTTCAATTTCCCATGTTCCAGCAGAGGAAAAACGTGAGGTAGTTAGTTTCCATGGTGACTGGGCTTAAAATTAAACCTCGGTTGTTTGCTATGGGTTTTCATAGCATCCGTAGAATTTAAAACAGATTTTTTAACAATTTCCTACCGATTGTATGAAATATGGGTTTCAGAAGTTACGAAACCAAGTGAATTTTACTTAAAATACAACCTAAACTAGTTTTTGCGTTTTCACAGTCACTTTTAAATTAAGTAAGTAATTACACAGTAATTACAGTAGTAATTAAATTAGTAATTAATGGTAGGTCATTAATTACTAATTTAATTATCAGGACGACATATATAAATTTATATTTTTTTTCTTAGATAAACGATGGCCGCACAATCTAAACGCTTTTCTGAAACAATGATCGCAGCAGCCAGTGGAATAAATTGCGTTAAAAATGGGAAGACCTTTCTTCTGGAGTAAAAACGTACATGTTATGGTATTCATTACTGATCGCCAATTTTATCTCGACCGCACTGTGATGCGAAAACTAAATCTCTTATTTTACTAGAAAAGAATGGAATAGCAAATAAAACCTTCCCCTATATCCTTATTTAAAATTAAAACATTTATCGTTGCATCGAATTTGTTTCGTGTTACCTTATTTGCAGCTAAGCCAAGCCTAGAAAAGAGTTTTTCGATTCCCCGCGGGCCTGTTTGTACACACATACATATTTCTTGTTCGCTTTTTAGCACGACCATGCCGAACCTATGTTACATCAAGATCGTTTTTAACTTTACTATTGGGATTCTGCTTTGCCCGTATGCCGTCAATACTTATTTGCATTGCAAAAGTTGGCCTTGTTGAATAAACTTTACAATCCATCGCGCTACGGGTATGCAATCGATCTATTGAAGCTGTTAGTAATACATCAATCTGTTTAGAAGTTCGTTCAGTACTGTCCATTAGGCTCCTGTCATACTTTGTTATTGTTCTGTTGGAATGATTTAAAACCTACAATACGAAAATGGAAAAACAAAAAAAGTTTTTATTCGTGCTATATTTTGACCAAAGACTAGTAGATAATATTTATAATAGCCAACATATATCTTCATGTAGTTAAAGTACTCGAATAATATGAAAAATTACACCAGTCCAGATTAACTCCAAACTATATAATATAGCTATATATAGCTTTGAACGACACCTAGCACTTCCTTGTATTCGAACTTTTGGCGTTCTGAAACTCACGTAGGAATTGCTTGGGAGTGCAGAAGTTCCAAACAAGTTCTCCTGAACAATTTAAAGTCAAACGGCCTTTATTATCTGTATAAGACTTCAAGGAAACGTTATTTATTTGTACTATACTACATAAAATTATACAGTTTGCCTTTAGTAAATAAAACTCTAGGAACGGATATCCTATTTATGTAGGCGCTTTAAAACATTTTCCTGGAAACTTGAAGGATAGATCAAAGTGAATTTTGTATCGTTTGTAAGCTTAAAGATAAGCAGTAGAGCAGTGGACGATTTTCTTAATAATCAAAGGCTGAGACCCTTAAATTATTAAATAAAATAATTATCTACTTTAAGTAACGTTCATCAAATTATTTCTCGTAAAATTAATTAATTTTGTTACTTAATACTGCGACATCTGCGCCTGACGGGTTGATTATTTTGTTCAATAAATAATTAGGAAGTTCAACATTATATAATATACGTATAATTGTTGTTATGTCTGTGTCTTTATTTTTTGTGAGTCTCTTATATAAAACCGTGTCTTCAACTTTTAAAACTTAATTAGTGCTTTATTTAATCTTTGTGATTTTAATTATGTTCTTATATTTGTTATTTTACGTCCTTTGGTTTATGAAATTTGTTTCCTAAACCGTGTTGACCAAAAATAAATAAATATATAAATAATTATATACTGTACCTATGTGTGATTCACATGACAGTTTATAAATTTCGTTTCGTAGGTACTTAGTAGGAAACAATCCATTATGAACAGCAGCATCCTGACCCAACTGTCATACTACTGATGATATAGTGAGGCTATGGTAATCCATGACAAGCTTGCATAATTCCTCCGTTAACAATGTAAGGAAGAACTGCAATTTAAGTACGAGACGTGAAAAAGTGTCAATTTAGTTTAGTAAATACCTCAAAGGTGACTCCAGATGCACTCGATGTGAGGAACAAGACGGCGCTGGTTGCTGGTGAGAAGGGTGCGGAGGCAAGGGTGGGGGACTGCTGTGTCGGCTTAACGTCTCTGGTGACACCAGCGCAGCCCCAGCGGACGCCGGACTCGGCAGCGGCGGAGCACTGCCGCCTGATATCTCCGAGTCCGCTCCCCCAAACGTGGCGCGGGACACGTGGGAGCCACCGGACATGTTGTTCGCCGGGATTGAGTAGCAGCTGTAACAAGGAGAAAATACATCTTTAGCTATATATTTCATCTTGGGTCAGTGAGTCCTGAAAGTTGTACGGAAGTGGCCGTGCCAACCTCAATTTGTCAATGTCAGTCTAAACACCACGATATTTGAAACTATTAGGTCCCATGTGAAAAGGCCTATCTCCACTAATATAATATCCAACTCAACCTTGAGAACTTTCAAACGAACTCACTCAATTAAACTTTACTTATTGATCGAAACCATTACTTTACAGTTAAAAAATATTTATTTTTTAGTTGTATAGGACAATGCAATAATTTTATTAATAAACAGTAGGTAGTTACCGCTACCAGACATAATAACATTTCACTTTGTATGAAGAAGTCCACATCTTTTCCGTCTTACATTTCTGTAAAATTATTAGTTACATTTAACAATTTTATTTGGAAAACTTAACTGAAAAAATTGGTTTTAAATTTAATTATTGTTTTGTGAAAGAACGAAGTTCCCGCAGCCATAAACAAGCCAACTTTCTTCCTAAAGACAAAGACAAATGGATGGAAAAACTTGTGTAACGCCGTGTCACTACACAGTACAAAGTATGTAGTAAACATAAACTTCAGCTATTCCTTGCTCAAATTAATTAAAGAAGCGCCTTCTCTCCTTTAATTAAGAACAAACTTTTCGTATAACTACGTAAGTATTTATCGATATAAACACGTATAGTATGGATTGGAGAGCCAGACAACTTTTGAAACCATCAATCAGAAATTACTCTCTGTTCTGTGTTCATCAATCAATATCAACTCATCGTATCGCTGTCCAGTTTTCCAACCGAGATTTGCCGAGTTTCGGGATCACACCCTACCTAAGTGCTTGCTTCGTTCTTTTTTATTACATAAAAATTTACATAATATGAAGTTACGCTTCTTTTTTAAATTTCCTTCACTAAGTACCACACTTTGTTCTAAAGCTATGGATATGGAAATCAGGTACCTGTAAATATCAATTTAAGAGACTCCACTCCATGCCTCACGGACGGCTGCGTGTACTTACGTCAGCGAAAATGGAGATATAATCCTCCAAATTCATCACCATTACCGCTCGTCGACGTTCAACGTACCCGAATATGGGTACGCGAAAATGAGGCATAAATTGATAGCCTCCGTTCCAATTTCAAAGAATCATGCTGACTATGAGATTTTAACCGATAACTTTTATATGTCAGGAGCACCTATTGGAGCATCCACCCTATTTTTGGGTGAGTGATTACTTTTAAAATTATGCGGGATACCTACATTTATCTCGTTTCGAAATACACCAGTTCAATGAACTTTTGAGTGCACTTTTCCGCTTACGTCTACGATACTTTGGACCAACTTTTTTCATGAAATTTCAACCTTTCGAAATTGGTTCCTATACCAAACCTGATCGGAAATCCAATTGATATTGCAGACATTTTTCTTTCAAACTTTAGATTACCTTCTGAAATTAAGTTTGAAGGAAATCTAGATAAGTAATGTAAACGATTTCTTGTTTCTTATCTTTCTTTCGTTGTTAAGGAAACATCTGATCTTTTAAAGATAAGCCCGGATTTTTTCCTTGTAAATAAAGTCGATAGAAGAAAAGGGTCACGTTTAAATATTCATAACGGCGTGTATTTTGTATAAAAAGTAGAATCGTAAATACAGCTTCCATACACGAACATTGCAACTGTATTTTATTTATCGGCAATAATCGTAGATAATATTGGCAAATGGCCGCTCTGACTGCAACGTGACGAAAATTCGATGTAGTGGGCAAACACGGTTGAAGTTTAAAGGTACGGTTACACGGTAGAACTTCGATGGCACTTGTACGGAATCTAAATGCCTTCAGACTTCCTCGTGAGCTTGCGATGTCACTTTCTTAGCGTATGGAATATATTGGAGATGAACTTCGAATTGAATTAAAATCATTATGGCATAAAAACCTACATGTTATTATGAACGTATGTAAAAGATTTATACACCTATTACTTAACAAAGCAAAACACAGTTTGGTAGAATTTAATTAACCAAGAATATTTCTCATTAGAAAATTAATTAACTTTTACGTCTTCATGCTTCTATTTTCGTCAGCAACAACATCGATAACGGTTTTAAAGTCCCGGTTACCCCGGTCCCGGATATTGGTCCGGTCAAGTGTGAAAATAGGATCAGTAGTCTCCCTTATCTACCCTTTGTAGACCATCATCAACCCAGGATCTTTTATCGATAAGAATTCAACAACGTTTAAGAATTTGAAAAATAGGGACAATGGATATTGGGAAAAGGAAACATAGATAAAGGACACAAATGCTACAATCCAAAGGAACATCGAATAACTAAACGAATTTATTAATTCCGAGAATATTCATTCTGCACCTAAAGTGCCACAAATCAAATCAACGTCGGTCGCTACCATCGTAGCTGTCGCTACCGTCGCTGACTATAGAGCCCGCCCGTCGCACATTTCCGCATCCAATATGGCCGCTTTCGATTTCCGGTCCCGTCTCCCACGTAAATGGTTTACCTCGGATTACATACAGCGTTTATTTTAATCAAACCAATGTTCGCCTTTTGTTTGGATCACAGGATTAAAACTGCGTCCGTCTGGTTCGCTTCAAATTCAATGCACGTATATCAAAATAAATGGTTTGTGTATGAAATTGAGCCATCTGGATTTATACGCCGCGGATTACGATTTATAACAGTGAGGTTATCAATTCTTTTGTTTATGTTATTGGAATGGCACATGACCAAAATCCTGTTTGTGGTACATCGTATTTCATTCGGATACAGTTTGTTCACAAAAAAGTGTACCTAATGGCTGAAAAACAAACGCGGTTTGGCAATTTGTCTGTCGTAAATCTAGAGACAACGATTACAGTGGACATTGCGAATTTGCACGAAAAAACAAAAACACTATCGGTTTTTTGTTTTTTCATTCTATTTTTAAAGTCATAGTGGATACTATACTGGCCATCATCCCGACATAATCCCTTGGTCACCTTTTACACATTAAATGAAACGTAATGCTGCTAAAGAACTCTAAATTACAGACCTAACGCAAATGATTAATTTTATTACAAAACCTTCGCCATCACACTCTATGGTTCAATTCTGTCACGAGAAAATTAGCTTGTAATCGGCAATCTCACTACTATTGCTTTATGACAAGCTAAGAAAAAGAAGATCCAACCATAATGTAGAACATATTTGGCTTGTACACAACATCACGTTCACAAGGGGACGTTCAACGACAGATGCGGGCGTGGAATTGCTGAAACATATATTCGATGCCTGGGAAGACTCGCAAGATGCTCTTGGCATATTCTGCGATTTGTCAAAGGCTTTCGATTGCGTACACCATTATACACTCATCAGGAAATTATACCACTACGGCATAAGGAACAAGGCTCTCGACTTCTTATCTTCTTATTTAAGCAATAGAATTCAGAGAGTCGATATTAATGGCAAGAGATCTTCGGGATCTGAGGTCACCATGGGCGTCCCGCAGGGTTCAATTCTAGGTCCATTTTTGTTTCTAGTTTATATTAATGACTTGCCATATTACGTACGGGATAATCACGAGGTAGTATTGTTCGCGGATGATACTTCTCTAATATTTAAAATTCGACGACAATTACTAGATTTTCGCGAAGTTAACGTTGCACTATCTCATGTAGTTCATTGGTTCAATGTTAATAATCTTCTCCTTAATGAGAAAAAAACCAAATGTCTTAAATTTTCAACGCCCAATGTCCGACAAGTACCAATCAATGTTAAATTGAATGGAGTGGAACTGGACATTGTGGATTCGACTGTTTTTCTAGGCATCACTATAGACGCCAAACTGCAATGGGGCCCGCAAATAAACAAATTATCGGGTAGGCTTAGTTCTGCCGCGTTTGCTGTCAAAAAAATTCGGCACTTAACTGATGTGGATACAGCCAGAATAGTTTATTTCAGTTATTTTCATAGCGTTATGACTTACGGCATCCTCCTCTGGGGAAACTCTGCAGACATCAATACTATATTCGTCTTGCAGAAAAGGGCTGTCCGAGCTATTTATAATCTTGGTCCAAGGGTGTCGCTGAGACACAGATTTAAGGAAATTAATATTCTAACTGTAGCGTCACAATATATTTTTGAAAATTTAATATATGTTTATAAAAATATTTCGAACTTTGTCAAACTGTCTGATACTCATTCTTTGAACACTAGGAATAAACACAACCTTGCTGTACATGCTACGCGCCTCCACAGAATAAGCAACTCGTTCATGGGACAATGTATACGCTTTTACAATAAGCTTCCCAATGATATACGTAATTTAACATTAAAGAAGTTCAAAATTGTAATTAAATCTAAACTTTGTAAAAAAGGATACTATAAAATTTCGGACTATTTAGATGACAAAAACGCTTGGGATTGAGCCGCTCTTTAGCCTTTCCTTTTTTTTTTATATACAAATTTGGCCATTAATTATTATATTATTTACTTCATTATTTTGTTATTGTAATGTCGTTTAAATTGAAATTATTTCTTATATATAACCGCTATACATTGTAAATGTGAGTGAGATCTAGGCTGAGCGCTCTTCATTTCATTAATTCTCACGATAACTGATGCATGCTTGCACTCTGTTGCGACAGGTTAGCTCAAATAGTTATGGCACTTTCTTCAAAAGGCTATTCCACCCTATATTTGTCTCACATAAACCTTTACATCAATACAATCTGTCTGGACTTTAAAATAGACTTTGACCCCTGAGTTTGTTTCGGCGTTTCTTCTCAGGGATAGTCATAGGAAATGCCGACGCCATCTAGTTTAAAAAAGACGTGTAAAAGTGATTGAAAAATCCGAATTGCAAAATAAATAATTTCATTTCATTTCATTTCATTTCATTTCATCAATCATGTTGTAAGACGCCAAGAACAAATTTTACTCGCGTTACCTGCCATCCATAATACTCTTATTACATCTTACAAGTCGATATCAATATCAATGATATTAGACATTATTACATCTGTTATCTAAAAGCAAGCGAGGGTTAGACAAGCTCAGAGATTTTTGTAGGTTATGAAAACTGATTTCCAAATTGTGTTTTTGTGGCAAGTCAATAGTTTATATTTTTTTTAAGGCGATCTTATATATTCAATAGTTACTTGGATTGCTCTTGTATCGTGAGTTCAGGTTACAACTAGGTATATATATTGTGAAGGTTTTATAAAATAATGTGCCATCAGCCTTTATAATTACATAAGTATACCTAATTTCAAAGTGAGCGTTCTTACATGCGTTCACGTTCACCATGAAGAATTTACAAAATTCCTTACCTAGTTCCTAATTTTAAATGTTTGGCCCGGAAAGTTTATATGCCTATATGTTCAAAGATATATATATATATATCTTTCCATATAAAAGGCGTTTATTATTCACATGAAGTACTTTATATCGACTCATGTTAACAGTTACTTAATCTCAAACCGTAAATTCGATACAATCAGTGTTCAATTTAATCTTCATAAATTAAATCCTAAGTTCATGGTATCAAGTTCAACAATATAATCAAACATGACAGGATACCTACCAATTCCATTTGACAGGGGCACATTAATGAAGTAGGGTAGAAACTATTAGGAAACTAGGAGTGAAGAGGAGTAATTTCAAAACCCCTAGCGGTGTTCTGTCGTCTGGTATCTGAGAAACTCGAATTCTGCCGTATAGACAATGACTCCTGGTACAATAAAAGCTGCAAAGGTTTTATTTTATCTAGAAATTGGTGCAGTTCGTGGTATCTCTGAGATAGCACTTCTAAAGCTGAACAATTTCCAATATAATCGTGTACCTTTACAAGAACCGAGTTTAATTTTATAACAATATTGGAATCAAATATAAAGTCATAAAGATACCAGTATATTACGATACAGCATTATTCACGAATAAAAGTAATGAATGGAATGTCACTGTATGGCACTGTATGAAACTGATTAGTCAGTCAATAATGTTAGTTTTGATGCTGATAGCATGTGGCCAAGTTGTGCCAGTTCTCAGGTTTTCTCACTTCGGTGCTTATATTATATAGTTATACTAATAAATATTCATATTATATTTTTATATCATTTGTTCGAAAAGAATAGCGTAAAGGAGATATAATACGATTTCAAAATATTAGGTAGAAATAACTAAGCTAAAACATTAAAATATCCAAGTGTCCATAACCAAAACAATGTCGCGGCAAAATAACCTAACTCTGTTACAGCCAGCCATGCAGCTGAAACTAGCAGCCCAGAAAATTTTCACTGTCATTCAAATTTCCACGCCAACAGTCTATATCGACAAGAGTTATAATTATAGCCACATCTATACATATAAATAAAATTGGAGTGTCTGTTTGTAATATTGAAATAACCGTTTTTTACTACATGCATATGAATATATATACGGTACATACACCAAAATATTTTTTTTTACAATTTTTGTCTGTCTGTCTGTCTGTTTGTATAGGCTAATCTCTGAAATGGCTGGACCGATTTTGACAGGACTTTTATTGGCAGGTAGCTGATGTAATAAGGAATAACTTAGGCTACTTTTATTTTAGAAACATTCTTTTATTTTAGAAAAAAATAGGGTTAAGTGCATTTGATCTCACTAAAAAATACATTGTTAAGTTCCGACATCCACGCGAACGAAGTCGCGGGCACAGCTAGTCTATAATATAAGCAATAAGCGACTATATTCATAAAAAATTGAAGAACTGGCCATATTTCATATGATTTTTTGGTTATATGTAATTTGTGTAAAACAATACAGGAAATAAGCATCTGTAACGCAGTAAAAAGTGGAAAATCTTTGTAATTATCTCCCTAAAGTTATTTTTCTTAGAAAAACTTCAAGAGCAATAGACAAACAAAAATGTTTAATTATACATTATCGCTCATTAATTTTCTCGTAAAACACTTTAACCCGAAATAAAAATCAACTAGATTTAATTTAAAGATTCCTATCCAAAGACTTAGTTATATTATGTTTTTATTTTCTTTGATTTTGAAACATAGAAAAATATGCTACAAAATTATTGGGACCTTTAAAGTTAATATAAATCATCATCATCGTGTCCTATTGTGTTAAAAGATTCTAAAGAAATTTCAAAGAAAATTAAATGTAAACACACTTAATGGTCTGGCTTTTGATTTGTTTTAGAACGTGGCTCTGCCTTATATTTTTTTACTTGTAGCTACATCTTTCACTTTTTACTTGTAATCCATTTAAGTTTTCTACATCCACGTCAATTTATTGTTTGGAATCTCAAATAACCTAATACCAAACGAAATGAACGACCAAATGAATCAAAATCAAATTTAAATTCAAACTAAGCTTCACTCATCGTATCTAGAAATACTATTAGTAGTAATACGCTAGATCTAGATGTTTGTACACACTGTATACTAACTAAAATCGTCGAATCCCCCTGCTATAACCACCACTGCTGAAACAATGAAATCTCAACCCTAGCGTGAAAAATATTTGATATAATTTCGTGTGGAAGTTTGGAGGTGTTTACAATCTGTGTAGCTGTTCGTAGTATCGTAGTATACGTTCCCTTTCGTTGGCACGCTGCCGCCCAGTGATCAATGAATGTCTGTACAACCAGACTACTTTCACGCTGAACGTATTTTGGAACGCTCTTTGCTTTTAAAAGTTTACGTAATTCAGCCAGCTTCATTAAGTAGATTGTTTATAGTAGGCTTCTTTGATGAATAAGTACATAAAACGATTCTGGGAGCACTTTTTAAACATTAAGGTTTCAGCTTTGTATACACTTCGTGTTCAAAATCTATATAGATAGTTTATAAGAAGATTAACTATTCCCCACGAAGATTCTCGGTAAAGTGTCCTAGATATAACATTGAAACTCACACGAAGTTTTTAATAAAACTGAGGAAATCTTGTTATTATTAATTGATCAAGCTACGCAACTAGCGGACCCCAAAAACAATTGATAAAATCAATTACATATATTTATTCCTACTGAAATATTTTTATACTCAAACGTTGTTAAGAATCAGGTAAGTACTAGCATCGCACAGACCTGGTTACATTCTAATAATTCTGATCTGAAAACAGCAAGGTAAATAAAAATCTACAACATTCAAAACTCTACAAATCCTGCAATAAAATACACAGATCCGTACAAAATAAATAACAAAAAATAAAATCCGTAGGAACTGAATAAATTGTTAGCGCCATGAGTACGTCTGCCTGTTCATATGCTCAGAATAAAAAGTGCGACACCAACGAGAGAACATTTCACACATTTCTCGACGTTTTTCTATCTGCACTGGAAAGGCTCTGTCTTGTTTATTTCAAAGACAGCACAAAGACTGTGTTTTTAGTAAAAGAAATGTTCGCGGATAAGCCCCGTGGTGAGAAAGATAGAGATCGGAGGTTTTGTGTGACTGAAGTAACTGTTGCCTTATTTTTAAAGAGTTGATTGAGTAGACCCTCTTTTATATGCAATAAGGTATGGATGAGATTACCATTTTAATATATTATATCGCTATTTAGTAAAATTATAATGACATTGTTAAGTTAAAATTTCAATAGTAAAGCTAAAAACAACTTTTGATAAATTGAAATTTCTTATTGTAGAAACTCGTTCTAGTTCACTTCGCTATTCTGTTCTTACACGTGGAGTCATCATGAACGTGACCAAGGCTAGAACATGTTCAGTGGTCATTTATGGATTAGTAACTAACTCTTCTTTGATGGTCCCTTTGTATTCAAATAGAGCATACGTCAGTAATTCATGCACCAAGGCAAGTCTGGAGTTAACAACTTTGATCTTGAAACTTGGCGACCTCTCTGTTTATTTGTTTACTTTAACCGTATAACAGTAAGCCTATCAGCTAATAGTGCTCTGTAATTCATGCCATCCCTTATACATGCAAACAAAACATTAGACTTGTTTATGTTTGGTGTGTAGCGTGCCGGTATGCGCTCACATGTTTGTTTATTATATAAATTACATAATAGCTCCGTAAAGTGCAACTTTAGATGTGCTCCATTATGCGTGCATAAAGTTAAGGAATAAGCTTCACATAAACTAAGCAAGGAAGTTTGAAAGAAAATGTTTAAAGATGAAGTCCAGAGTTCTTTATAATATCAGGTAAGACCTTTCTATGCTATGAATATTAAAATATTTAAAAGGGTTTCCCTGAAGCTATGTGCAATCTCTCAGAAGCTTGAAGCCTTTTAGCATCCCACTTAAAGTCTTAAAGAACCCAATTAAATATAACACGATTATAAAGAGAAGAGTCTTGCGAAAGGAAAATTTTCGGTTCGCCGAAATAGAATAGAGTTGTGTATACCTGTTCTTTTTCTACAGTCTATGATCGGGATTTGGGCCTTCTTGAAGTCTTAAGAGAGTTTTTAAATAGGTATTTTACGAGTATAAATATATTTTGCTATAGCGGTAGGTACTAATGTTATCTTTTCCTGGCACTTTATTCAAATAGACTTCAGGTACGTTACAATTTATATAAAAACGAGCGCCAAAAAACTTCACTGCGAGCAGGAACCTCTTTGGTAACTTTATCTTTAATAGTTTTTTTTCTTTGCTAGAGTTTCCCCGGCTAGCAACCTAGGTTTATTTTCCAACAAAGTTTCCTCAACTCTGCTCCGTCTTGCGCATCTTTAGGGGTTGGATTGTTGACGCCTGTGTTTGCTTTTACAAAATCCTGCAAACCCAAATGGTTTTGTTTTATCCTTAGAGTTTTCATAGCTGTTAAGTACCGCCAAAACAAAACCTACATTTTAGTATTTTATTGATTACTTTTTTAAATACTTTGGTCCACACTATGAATTCTCGTGTAGAGGGTACAGTTTACAAACATACATGTCACATACACACACATTCAAACCAGAAACAACCATCTGTAGATCATACAAATATTTATTACGTGCGGGAATCGAACCCGCAACACCTATTGCAGAAAACTAATCGCTTGGCCACTGAGCCAACTATGTCGTCAAATTATTAATTGTACAATGTAATCTAAGTTAAAAATATTCGATATCGACATTGATATTCCACTTTCATGGTTTCCTTTTGTTTTTATTTTACAACAATTATGTTTAAATCTAAACTATTTCGTTTCTATTTTGTATGATATGACCTTTCATATTAGCCTATTTTATTGCTCGTGAAAACAACACGATAACATAAAAACACCATAATCACACATTCCAAATTCGCGTAGCTCTAAATAAATTATCATTATCACACGTCCTTATTGCGTGCTCGACTCACATAGAATGCATTTTAAAATTAATCGTTTACCACCCCTGTCAACAGCACACAGCGGGTCAACGACCCCGGGTATTTAGAACGAACAATGTTTATAAAGTTAAAGGAATATACAGGAAGTAGGGCGAGGGGCAGTCTGAAGCGGTCTTAATCCTCTAATTCTGTTTTTGAATTACTACATGTATCTATGATGTTCTGTCGTGTGTTGTCACCTTAATAGGGCGACAAGTGACATATTAATGTTTGCGTGCCGGAAGTTTAGTGAAAAGGTTGATGAAGATTATCGCGATTGTTTTGTCAAGTTAAGTGAATTAGCGGGCGGACAAGAAGTTCGTGTGAATATTATACAATTTTGGGAACAACTTCGTCTTTATCGTTTTGATTGATATTAATGGCGAGCTTTATATATTATTAATAGCTAAATATACATACAATTTTTTTTTAGATTCTTAACTCTTTCTTACGTGATGTTATGCGATGATGTACATGCATGTCTAGAACTAACCTATTCAATCAAGACTTCAAGCCAGGTGTCTTCAACCCATGTTACAGCATTCAGGGAACACAAACTTTGGCAAGGTGTTCCACTCTTAAGCAGTAAGCACAATGATGATCGTTCTTCTTTTGTTATTTCCAAGTACAAATGTACTAGAATTACCCACTAACATAACCTATTATTCAAAAACATAACAAGCGCAAACAGCATGTGTAAACTAACGCCACTAAAACACGTGACATTCCGTATTGCTCCCGTTTTCCGACCATACTACAACCAAAAAGGAAAATATTCGAGTCTAATAATTAGAAAATTAGGTTGAAATACGTGAAAAAAAGTCGGCGGTGGAACAAGCCCCGGGGAATGCTGGTCACAAATTACACATGCACACTTTCTGGGTGTCGGAACGCACGTTCTAGTTTCAAATATGAGTTGACCAGCATTCGTTTATTTTTATTTCATTATTTCTTTTACTGTAACAATTATGGCCTCGAAGATAGATTATTTTCTAATCTGTGGTTTGGCTATCAGTTAACAAAATTCTTCAAAACTATATCATACATTATTAGGATTCGACTTTTGTGAAAATACGAAATTCGTGAAAATTACTAAGGGTAAAAAGCTCTTCAATCACCTCTACCAATAAAGTTAAGCGACACCTGTTTTCGGATAGTCGGATTTTCTGTTTGTTACAAAATTAAAACATTCACACGTAAAGTATGAAATCCAAGAACACTAGACCGTTGAATGTTCACTAGTAAACATGCTTCCTACTAATCGATCGATAAAACTAAACCGTCATTTTACCCACAAATACCTACACTGGTAGCTGTGCCAGCACCGTCATCAAATATTGAATAGATTGGCAGTACAGAAGGGGTGAACATCCATCATTGCAATTCAGATTCAGTTTGGGATTCGGAACGATGGATAAGATCTAACATGTGCTGAATGGACGAAAATAAAGCAAGGATAATGGTACTTTTTTAAATCGTTTTTGTGTGATATAGGTAATTGTTATTACCTACATACTTACTCCTATTAAGTTACACACCTTTGAAAATAGACATCACAAATCAAAATATAGTACAAAACTAGTATGTTAACACTGCTTATCTAAGTATCCTTACCTTTCTTGCGGGACGGAAACCGGTGCGGGTACCTCTCCGTTCCCATCGACACAATTCTCCGTGATTTTCATTATAGATACTTTCTTCTTCATTCAGTCAAATCACTTTTATTTCAATCCAAAACGAGAACATTATTACCAACAATAATTTCTAAATAAACAATTTGGTATGACATTTTGATATTTAAAACATTCAATTACCCAATAGAAAGTTAGAAAAAATCTATTCAAAAGAGACGCAAATTCGTCGCAAGCGCAGTGCAGATACTGAATTAACCGCCGTCGCCAGCCCGGGGGATTAACTGGTCTAACTCGATGATACTCGGCTGGATTGCAGCAATTTCGTACTGCTATTATTGCAGGCATGAGGGCAGGACACCGACTCTCCGACGAAATTAGTAAATAGACACTTGATGGAGCCAAATGGGCAGTGCCCGCGGCGTAATGCTAATATCGTATCAATTTGTGAACTTGAAGTGGCGTTATTATAGCTAAGCGGATGGTTGCTATGCGATACTATAGGCTGTTGTTACTACTGATAGTTTTGAGGAAGATTTTACAAACAATAATTAGTAATGCAGGCGTAGTGAAACCGGCAAAGAATAAGATACCCGCTTCGTTCTCGTTGGAGATACAAAGTACAGGCGACAAAATGTAACCAGCGTTTTTAAACAGTGGCAAAATCCGATTGTCATGAAAAAACGTAAACGTAACCAATGACATTTATATATTCGCGAGTAAAATTGAAAATCTTCTAATATTACATATCGGCTGAATTAACTGGGTTATATGGCTGAAAACGGCTGCAATATGCGTTGAATGAAGTTGCTGTGTCTTCAGTTTTTCAGAGGAGCAATGTTAACATATTAAAATATTTCAAATTACTTTTACTTCTTTCATTAGAATTAGAATTCTACACAAATATGGAAAATTACCCAATCAGTATGTAAATACAGAACTCAACTGTATTTCAGGATAGTGTTTTGCATTTAAATTAAAATAATCCGGGATATAGGATAAGTTTCTTGTTCCTTTGACTTAATAATATAGGCGAAGGCTACTGAACGGGTCACAGAACTCCTATTTTTATGGTATTTCGAAAATTTAGATTGGAGAAAAGATTTTGTTGTATAAATATCACAGAGTATAGAAACAAATTAAATTAAAGCCCCCAAATAGGTAAGCATTTAGTTAAAATAATTCCTTGAAATAGTAGCTCTGATTCCAAGTACTGTGCTAATCACATCCGCATAATTGTGACGTTATTTAGGATTCTGACGCTGCAGAAATTTTCCAATTATTCCATAATTAAATTCGATTATCAAAATCGGAACGCTTCGCTGGTGTTGTTCGCAAATTAGTTCCCACATTCACATGACACGTCACGGAAAAGTTGGATAGAATGTCACATGTCGGTATCACGCGGAGTCGATCGGAGGCCGGTGGGGGAGGCTAGAGGGAACTGAGGGAAGTGTCGAGAGGATATTGTCGATTTCAATGCGCCGCAGACAAGGCAATGTGTGCGGTTATGCGAGCATGCAGTTAAGGGCTCGAAAGTACTGCGTGGGTGAGTGATGTATGGTCAATTTGGCTGCCATTAGGGTAATCTTCAAGTAAATTCAGGTTACGAGGTCAAAACAATATGATGGCACCTATAGTTAATGTTATGTGCTTGGAGTCCAAAACCAATCTCTGGACTGTAAAACAAACCCGTATACACCGATTCCACGACCAGTCTGCAGTATTAGTATTATTGTCGGATCCTGTAAAACTGCCCGCGTAAAATATAATGCCGATTACTCACATTAGTATAAAAAGTGAGTCAATTACGCCAAAACGTCAAGCTAATGCCTTATTTAGTATTGAATTTAATAGCACAACGATATTATCGTCTAGATTCCCTCACTGGTGTAGACTGTTCTACGTCATAATGTATTTGTTTTGTTTGTGCAGCAAAATGACTATTCTAAAATGGGTTGGTTACTTGGTTGAGCTACAAATCTTATTTATAACGACAGGAAAACAGTCGCAGACGCTCGTCTTTAAGCGGCGACTGTAGCGAACGTTTTGTGGAGCCTTATTCTGCGGAATTTGAGAATATATGCTACCCTATAACATATCAAAATATGAACTTGGATCACAGAAATAAAGCAAACGCGGTTGCAATGATTGCTTCAAGATTGTATGCAGTTATTGCATTTCTGACATAACGTAACGCTTTCATCCCAGTTTTTTTTTTTATCAAGTATCATAGTATCAAGCCCGTATTCCCCGAAGGGTTAGGCAGAGGTGTACCATAATTGTACACCTATATTTTACCGATGTCGTTATCAAGTCCGATGTAAAAGGGGGCGAGCCTATTGCCAGCATACGAGTATGCACATATTATTTATTATACATTAGATAAAAGTGAATATTATACGCGTGAAATATTTTCAGCTCTCTACTTATACAACACTCACAATAATCCACTTCTAATCCATTGTTACAATCAAGCGAGTCAATTTGCTAGACATCCGAAATTATAAATACTCGTCATAAAATATTTTAGTTAGAAGTCAATAAAATAGTTTTTGACGACAGTATCTTCTATCGCGATGTGCGATAGTTTCAGAATAGGGCTGCCCCATGATGTCAATATATGTTTTATAGAGATCGTGCATCCTGTTCACGTGGACGCGAGCGCCGGTAACTGCGGTGAACGAGGAAGTGTACAATGTAGAGGTGATGCTGTAGTCTGAACACGTTTACATTACATACCATCACGCCTGTAATCCCCGAAAGGTTAGGCAGAGATGTGCTATTTTACACCCACATTTCGCTGAAGCCGTAATTAAGTACCTACCTACAATGTAGAAGATGGTTTATCCTATTGTCAAATATCAAGTATACTTTGAAAGTCCGGGCTGCTTCTGAGAAAGTACTATAATAATAGATTATTATTATTTTTACTTTCCTACTTACTAACGGGGAAAATGTTGTTTAACGACACTTTAAACATAAATCGATTGTAAGTATCATATATTCGATAATTTCCCAAAATTTCCTGGTAAACCTCCTGGTGGTGCTTAAAGTAAAGGTAAAAAGATTAAGAGACCCTACAAAAAGTTGATCTTTTACAATATCAGTGTGTTGTATTCAATTTTCGATTTTCTTTTCATCTGTCGAGTGTCCGTCATAAAATCTTGATCAAAACTATGTAAGTATTGCTGATCCACTCCTAATTTTATTTGAAACACGTAATATTACGAATGTTTTATATGTATACGAATATTACGAACTTCTGCAAACCAAATTATGATCATTAATTACTTCCGAGTTCCGATGTAAATTAATGTACCTACCTAACGACGAATTTCCTGAAAACTACCCTCCCTTTATATATTCACATCAAAGCGAATATTTTAGATTCTATTCGTTTCGTATGGTAGATATATCGATAAATATGTACTTAAAGTAATACATTCAATATTGAATTTGGAAATAGTGTTTTATGGTATTTATCGCTTTGGGTCGTCGCTTAAAAGGCGACAAACGGTCTGCTACAAACGCTTAATCCTCAAACACTGACAAAGGCACTTTGAACTTTATGCCTTTATAGCTAAGGTTTATAGTCTATGTGTTAATAAAAGGATAATTTCGCAAGGTTCACAATATCCCATTATTTAGGAGGAGCGGACGGATGTATTCGTTACATGCGTTACGAATATAAGCGGCTATTTACATAATTTATCCTCTTCAAGCATCCTAGTAAATTGCTGTATGGGTGGACAGGTTAAGTGATGAAATTCGGTAGATCATACGTACCTACAGTCAGCATCAAATGGTTTTTTTCTACAAAACCACTAAGTTTCATTGAAAGCTTGTTTTGTTTTTGTCTCAATATGGAATAGAGAATACTTTCTCTCTTTTTAAATTCAATAGTAGGTATTGAGTTAAAGTGTATAAACTCTAAGTAATCTACAGAAATGGCGAGTCATAATCCGTAATTTATGCCCCAACCGTGGGGCAGACTCCTCACGTACGTAATACGTAGCTACCAACATACAACTCAATATGACGTAGTACACACGCCGAGTGCTCGAGATGTCTCCAGGGCTCTCCAGCTCACAATAGCAGGCTGCCCGACACCCAGACTGTCTGCACCTATCCTTATATATTGTGCTAATGACGTACGAGAGCTAATTAGGTGTAGCCTTAAAGCGCTAATTAGACCGTATGTCTGATCTTTTGATATATTTAATTTTATATCTCGTGTCATCATTAAGGTAAAAAATGGCGTGTCTTATAGGGCATCCAACAATGAGGTCGTTAAACATTCTAAAATCTTTTGAAATATTTATCTTCTACAAGATACATTTTCTAAGTTCCTTACATACAAGTCTAGTTATGCCGTCGACTCCATCTGCGTAGAAAGATTTTACATACAAATAATTTCCATTTCACCTCCTTAGGAGATGAATATTGGATACACGTACATCCTATTAGATAATAAACCAATCTGGCAAAATCCAAATTTGTAGGCTTCACAGTTCCCAAAATTTCATTATATAGTCAGTGTATTAGTGGTATTCAGTTTTATATAGATAAGTATATAGATTTTATTTTATAAGTCGTATCAATACTACGACATTTTAATTTGAGACGCCATAAACTAAAATTCACGTTACACTATGAACTCGAATGACATCATCAATATGATCCCAGTTTGTCAAATCAGTGTATTTATTTATGGGGTAAACGCTAAACTGTTTACTGATAAATAGAACTTACAGTAAACAAACAAACCCAATGAGAATCTGTTTGCAAAGATACGTTACCGATATACGATGTAACTTAAGAAACCTTTCAAGCGCTACATTATTTTAACATATTGGTTCTAAAGTGGTTCCTCACAACAAATAGAGGAACCCTTACATTTGTAGCTCGTATTTCACTTGATTTATTTTTACAGGCGCTAATATATCACAGGACGAAAATAGACCAACCATATCGAAGTCCTACACTCCAAGTATTATCTCCCTCGCACAGTATTCCCTATTTCTCACAGAAGGTCTGTCACACACATGTGCGTAATTAATCAGGTTCACAGACACGGCCGAGACATCTGTGTGTACCTTTGTCCAAATGTCAATTAGTAAATGGTCACGAAGTCGATAACAGAAGGAACAAGATTAATGGTCACTTTGAATAAAGAACACCTGTCCTCTGAAATAGATTTGAGCGACAATGAGCTTTTTGAAAGTCGATCAACGTATCTTCTTAACGATAAAACGTGAAGATTTAACGAGATGTCGTTTTTCACCGAACCTCCCTCCCTGTCCCGTTTACTTTAAGCCAAACTTAGTTTCAAGTTTGGATCGTATCTTTAATTAAATTCTTGTACTTTTGAGTTTTAATTTGTGAAAAAATCGAGATTAAAAGTGAGTTCTTTTTTAATAATTCATCTTTTATAAAAGATCGGTGATTGAAAATTTAAAATGGTCTTTCTGAAAGCTTTGACTAAAACACTTTCTTGTGCCTTTTACTTATATCTAATGCTTCTTGTTAGGTAGCTTAAATAAACACTGCTTAATCCAAGTTACTCAAGACTTCAAGACCGGGTGAACAGTATCTCATAATACTCTTCAAATATTTTCGAATTCAGGCTTAAAAGTTGCAATATTGTTAATTCTCCACTATTCACGCTTCAGAACTTCGGATCTTTATTTATTTAATCGATTCCAATTAAGTGCAGGAATTGTATCAGAGCAAGAACTTACTGAGAATGAAGCGGTATCAGCTCTAATGTTTATTGACATTGATTGTTGCAGTAACACTTTAAACCACAACCAGAATAGTTATCCAGATTATAAATCTCTAAAAGCATTTACGATGGTCCAATTCATTTATTATTTATCGGTTATCGGTTTGTAAAAGCAAAATGGAGTTTACAAGCTCACACCCTCATTTCTCACAGTCTGTAATGTGTCAACACTCCGTCATGTTACGATACTAACCGTTTGTTTAGATTACCTCTCGTAAAAGCCGTCAATGAAATGAAAACGAGTTGCTGATGTAATATTTCATGATTTTTCTGAATGTTTCATAAAGCTTCGCTCAGAATTTGTGCCTAGGAAAGCCTATTGAGATGGTCCTACGTGTCATACAAATATTTATGAATTTCGTTCCGGGAGTTAGAAATCCAAAAAGTCTGACAACCGGTCTAACCTTAGCGTATTAGTCTCCCAATATTTAGGTGGCGGAAGTCGAATGGCAGGCGCTTCGTGTAAATTAAGTAACCCAACATACTTGGGAAAAGACAAGATTTTTGGTTTCTCCTAATAAGAAGATCAAAAAGAACACCACTGCGAATCCAATGAATGTACGTAGGTACATTTTGTTTTCACTATTTTTATAACCCACAAACCCCCAGGATGTGCCAGAAAATCGACCTAAAATAAAATTGACCAAGTGTATCGTCGAATTTGGCGTTATTAAATATCTACTACCTACCCCTACACCTCATCATCATACTTATCTATAAAAAACGTAAAAATTTTTTCGCGTTCCAAAAATATTCGCGTACTCCAACACGAATTACTTATTAAAAAAAATATTACAGGCACTAGTGAAGTGACACAAGCTTTGGTAAATAAGTACCTACGCAAAATGAGAGGAAAAATCCGTACATTTATGAAGTACGGGGGCGTTAATTACACGGATGCCTATGTGCCCATCAAATTTCTGTCCCTTGCCCGAAATTTTCAATTTAACCTCGCCGCATTTCCGAGATTTAATGCCTATGGATATAGCTACGCTAATGAAAATCTCTGTATTAACGCTAACGATACCCTGTCTTAACGAGGTATTTATTCTCTTTATTATAATTTTCTATCCTCATACATTCTTTATTTTTTATTTGTACTCATGTTTGAGATTAACTATTCCGCTTGGAAATCCCACCAGTTGCAGTGACATAGAAGCTGGTACAATAATACCCAAAAAAACTTCTGTGCGCTGTGTTTTTAATCCAGCAGCGCTGTTTTTGTAGTATCCAAATTAAAAGGCGTGTGAGATTTTTTTCACAGTCTGCGGAAGAGACGGTATCTATTGCTAGGACTGACAAAAGTTCTGTGCAGGTTCCCATTCGTTTTGGAAACGGAAATATGAGTCATGAATTTTGAATCCGGAATTCCGATCCATCAAAATTGTTATTGTTATTTGTGTTAGTTGTATGGAAATAGGAGCCGAATCAGCTGTTGTATCGTCTTAAATAATTCATGCCTTATCGTATGTATCCTGAATACCTGATCGATCGATGTATATTGATCGATTGTGATATGTATACCTATATAGTACTTATATTCTAAGCGATGCAATGTTACAATTATTTGAATAGGTCCTTGATCCTCAAACATGCGTCTAGGGCACGTGTATAACTCAAGAGATTTTATAAATTGAAAGGGGAGCATTTCGACAAAACTTGCCAGGGCATGGGCGCGCTAGATTCCAAACCACTGAACATGAAATCAAACGTCTCCTATCATTTCCATCAGATTCCTTGCTTTACGTACAGCATACATTTTAATATCAACTCCTGATTTATATAAAAATATGAATGAAAAGATGACAGGCCGAATTACAAATGACAAAGCATCATCAAAATCATATACCTAGTTTAACCATGTCTAGACCACTTTTAATAAACTCTCGATTATATAATAAAAATCTGTAGACCGAAACTTTAATGCGAACCAACATCTTAGAATTGACTTAATCTCATTAGACCAAGGTATTTAGTACCAAAGGAATTAATAGCATCTTTAAGCGCTTATGGTCCTTGTGCTCTTAATTACATTCCTTTGTTCCGAGAGATAGCTCAGGTGGGCATCTAGTTTAATTAATCGTTTCTCTAATGTCGATAAAAGTTACCGTTTAAATGTACACGAAGATTTAAGTAACGAAGTCCACAATATAAACAGGTAATTTGTTTTATCCGCTGTCTTCCCTCGTCCTCACTAGAAATTTCTACACAGTTATTATACGAAATACATTTTAAAGTAGATTTAATGAATTAGGTCTAAGGACTCACTTCCCATCAAAAAATCCATCAAATTTTACAGAGGAATATTTTGTTCCAGAAAACATTATACCAATTTAATGGTCTGTTAACTTTCAAACTATTTATATGTAAATTGTCTACCGTACCCAATAACTTTAATAGATTCAGCATAAAATTATAATAGGTGTCCTTTATTCCCGGTCCTAGTGACCGCACTCCCTGGGTCTCTAAATAAAATAGACGCTTTATGAGACACCATTAGACAAAAAGCTCGCAGTGCCTCCAAACTACGGACTCAATCGATTTCCACCGGTCACGTGGAAAGCATAGATAAGAAAGTGAGACAACATTGACCCAATCATTTCCAAAGTGTGGCTTATTGTGATACCTTATCTTTGGAGCGAACATCTCGAACGGGGGATGTTAGGAACCAATTTGTCGAAGTCGTGAAACTGGAAAATTCAATTTATGGAGTATTTGCTGCTACTTTAATAAAAATAGCAAGGCCTTATCCATCACATTTATCTTTTAATATTTGAAAGGTTTTGGCAGTGTCAATCGTTATTTTTTTAATTAATTAAAATATAGTTATTCTCGTTTATTTATGCGTAAAATTTAATAAATATCAAGTTAACACGCAAATTAATGTATGACGACAGATGACTAAATAATTACTGCGTAAGTAATGTATCAAGTCTCGCAAAAAAGTGTTTTTTAATAATTGTCGTAACGTTACACAATACACTGATTTCCATAAATCAGCATGAAATATAAATAATATTTGAATTTATCTTGGTATAAGAAATTGTATTCTTTTTTAAGAATTTATGTGTGTTATTTGTGAATGTTCACAAATAAATAACAAAACACAATACAATAATGAAAAATATCTCACATTTTCTGGAGAAAAATACCACTACAACAACAACAAAATTCCTTTTAAAACTCTTTGTAAACAATCCCCTAAAAACAAAATATAATCAAGCACATAAAAGCTACTTTTCTTTAAATAGACAATGTTATAACAATAGAACATTGTATCTGCTATTGTGTTATTTCCTATAGGTATTTCGGTTGTAAAACCACAAAGTACCAACATGCAGTAGTCCCACTCTTTACGGCACTCTTTCATAAGTATTAGCAACTGTATAAAAACAAATGAACAATCTCAAACCATGCCTTGCTGTCACTGATTTATCAGCTTGTTCGCATTGATTAATTAGACTTATTTATTCTAAACTTCTAGGTAAAAGTCTAGGTAATATCAATATGTTATACGGAACGACGGCCATAATTATTCTGCAACCATTAGTAAGACTTCTTTGATACCAATTGTGTGGTGGAACAATGTAGCCAAGTCGTGGGGCGACTCGGTTTCCGGTACATAAAGCCGCGAGAGGGCGCCTACATCGATCGGTGCGGTTTGTTCCGCCTACAAGAATGTTGCTCAAATGTGATAAAATATTGAGGTTTCTATTGAGGAGAGTTCAGAGATGTGAAGACTGGATTGTTATAAATAGATGAGAAAACTTTTTTTATTTCTTTTTTATTCTCGTTACCTTTTGGATTTCGATTAGAGATCATAGAAAAAGCTTTGGCACAGTTTTTAATCTACATGCTGATTTATACTTATATAGCCTTCATGGCTGCTAATTATTATAATAATGATAACATCTAGTATCTAATACAATCTTATCAATTGGATTTCTTACGTCGCGTCATTGTCATTTAATTATGTAACTTTAAATTACTTGCAAACATTCACCATTATATTGAATATGTTCTGTGAATTTACAAGACACATGAAACAACTGCACTTACATACTTTATCGGCACAAAACTATAAACAAACACACAGAGGTTTAACTCCAAGTTAATATTAACGTTACAGTTCAAGTTCTCGACAAAGCCTTAATCTGTTAAGGAAGTATTAGCATAAAGAGATAGCTTGGCCTGGACTGAACAATGCAGAACTAACTGTTGCCACCCCGTTGTTTAAATTATTCACCATGCTATTGTACATACATAGCTGTAGGAATATTTTACGTTTATGTTTATACAATACGATACCTATACTGGGTGGCGCAGCGTTAGGAATAGGAAATTTATAAGATTTTTTTTTTCTCATTTTCAACTAATACAGTTTGGTAGGTTTTTGGAAGAAACCAAAGCCTTATCGAATCCTATTCGGTCTTCTTATAGCCGGGGTACGCTTAAGAATATATGTAGGTAACTCTAAAAAGTCAGATTAGTGTTAATAATGTCCTCCTGACCGAATTTGGGTCACGGCGGCCAATCTCACAGGAGCCAACTACGCAAGAGATATTATAGAGCACAAGTGTGTGCGCAAACACAGGTGCACTCTCTATTCCTTCATTTTCATAGTGCGATGGGACGGCAATCCGACACGACCGGAGGTAGATCAGGCGCATCACCAACGGTTTTACGTGCTTTCCGAGGCGTGAAACAGCGATAATAAATTTTCAAATACGCACATAACTTACGATTAGTTAGAGGAGGCTTGGATTCGAGCTTGTGACCTTCGACTTGCCGGTCAACGACGACTGAAACTAGGCTATCACTGCACTAAAAAATTCTGATCAGTGTTATTATGTAAGTAATTAGGTTCGTATCTACGTACCGAATCTTTTTGCTATGAATATAAGCTAGCTAAGCGGTTCTTACAGGTGATATAACTTCTTCAAGTCACGTACTGCTCTATGTTTAAAAATACCACCCAACCAAATCCTTCGGCAAGATATTACCTACAGTATCGGAATGCTATGCAACAAGGGGCTTATAATATATACCATCTACTACGCAGCTGACACCACGGTTGGCGCAGTGGCTAAGCGATTAGCTTTCTGCGCTAAGTGTCGCGGGTTCGATCCCCGCACGGAACAAATATTTGTATGATCTACCTAGTGTGGGGCAACGTTATTTTTTTTTTTAATAAAGAATTAAGAATTAATAAAGAATAAAGAGCTGTTGTTACATAATCAATCAAATCAATGTAAAAATGTAATAATAAGTGCGAGTATCGATGTGTTCTGAGGGCCTGGTTTGATTTCCGGGTCGGGCAAAATGTTATTGGGTTTGTTATTGGACTGAGGTGATCAATACAGGGGTGATGTTAAAGTTTCGCTCAAATTGATTTTATATATGTATATTCTTCTTAAACTTTACTGGGTTGAAACCACCATGAATCCGTAACACGGGCGGCACGCGAGCGGAATCGCGTTACCCGATGGATTCGCAAAACCGCGAGTGCAGCTTAATTCATCCTTTACTCATTTTAAATATTTTGTCCATAACTTGTATCTATTTTTTATATCTTTAGTGGCCTTGAATTGGCCCTTTAGACGGCAAGGCTAAGCGTTTAGCCTTCTGCGTTAGATGGCGCTGCTTTGATTCTTGCGCGGATAAAACAAATAATATCTACAGATATGTAGGTACATAGCTGGTTCGGGTGGAAAAAAAATCTTTTACTTTTTATCAAGTAAATACAAAAGACATTCGTGAATTCATGATTCGATTACTGAGGAAATATATGTATGTACAGAAAAAAGTTGAGTCGGCTTTTGTTTCAAGAGAAAAAAAAACATAAATGGTGACGCTGACGCAGTTCCAAAGGCCCATTTCTTTAGAAAGATTTATATGCTAATGATATAACGACGTGACAAAAATTTGGAACATTTCTCAGGAAACATCAACGTCACTTGAATCTTAAAAAACGAATAAGTTAGAAAGATTTATTACATTGGTTTTGAAGATGGAAAAAGAAAACCTTTAAAAGGAAAGAACACACAATACACTCAAAGCTACACATTTTAGTGATATTATCAGATACGTTTTTGATGAAACAATCAATGAGGTTTGACAATGAGATTTCAGTAGGTACGACAACGCACTATTACGTATTATATAATGAACTTAATCAAGGACAAAATTCATAAATAGGTTCTATATAACTTACCATTTAGAAATTGATATATATCCATTTAACAAAATAAAAACAAAAATAACCGGCCTTGCAAAAACTAAATGCCGAAAATGAAACTAAACTTGTATACTTAGATACTTACTAAGCAAACTCGCCACATCCAGAACATAATTAAATGATTCCGATATATTTAAAGTTAATTCTACTGAACTAGAATATGATGATATTCTAATTTACCATTTTTTATTATAATTTTATTTCCATATTATTGCTATTCATATATTTGCTACTGATTGTGATGAAACACTCATAAAAAGTTTTCTATTACCCTTCTATCACAGATATGAATATTTTCGCCATACGGGCCAAAACTTCCATGTATATATATAAAACAAACTGCACAAAATAGTAAAATATATTAATGCAGAGGTGAAGCCAAACTGACAATACTTGCTACAAAAATGTTTACTCTTTCTTGATAGACGTCAGACTCAGTGCCGGATTAGCCACGTAGCAAGAGTAGCAATTGCTACGGGCCCCGCGCAAAAGGGGGCCCCGCGTATCCAAACCTCGGCGTAATTTTTTGGGTGAAACTTATTAAGAAAATATAACACAGAATTTCATACGGTAAACGCACAAGTTCTACAAAAAGTCACTTTATACTTAGAGACCATAGCAGATCAACGGCCCCTCGATAAAATTTGCTACGGGCCCCGCGCTTGTTTAATTCGGCACTGGTCTATATTTAGAATAGAAAATCTATGAAACAGGGATACACAAACCCATTGGCACTTTTATTAGCGATCTTAGTTATAAGTTATGAACATAAAGACCTTCCAGATGAGGAGGGCTCATCAGGGAGAGGAGGGAGAGAGGACTGTATCCAACGGCTGAAAACATAAAATAAGCCGCCCGCCCTAAAGAAACATTTTATTGCGGCCACAATTCGGCTTTATGTTATCCGTAAACATTTGGCTCCTGCGGATAAGTAGATACAGTGAGTTATACGATGATATAATATTTTTATATGATATAAATATCAAGCTGCCCAAAATCTACATGCAAGAAGGTATAATATAAGTAATTTTATTTGCAACAAATAGGTAGGTAAGGATATGCTCAAAATACAATCCCTCTTTGATTCCTTCCGTTTTTGCGGTTTCCTACAAGACTGGAGTGTTATTTTTTTGCACCAAAAAGCAATTTGGTGGCATGTTTCTGGCCCTACATGGAGCGTATGGTGGGACCGACAAAAGTTGGGTTGCATGTCCTGTAACTTTAGAAACACGTAAAAGAACGGAACGGTGGTCGGGAGACGACAGCACGCCAGACCGCGAAGGTTGGATGACAACCGCACCCAAAAACTACATGGACGCAAATGTAGCTTTTAGATAGGTACCAACATAGACGTATAGTACCTACTCTCATAATAGCATTAATTTGATTATTATCTTTGAAAGTATTACATCGGAAAATATGATGTATGTAACATCATAAATCGGTTAAGATAAGACAATTAAAACTGGTCCTTAAACAGCCATCGCACTACCGCGCCACTTAGGTCTTCATTAAGCGAATTCACAAAGTCAGTGTTATTCAATCTACTTTACCGCTTTACGTCAAATTTTTACCGATAATCGCCGAAGTAATTACGTTGGATCTCGCGTCAAAAGAAGTCATTTACATACAAGATACAGTTTCGCCTAGTCACTCGGTATAAATAGATCGCTCCCTGCCTTCCCAGCACAATGTTTGATTTATGACGCCCGATAGCCTGTTGAGTAAAATATTACGAAGGCGGTAGCAAACAGTGGGGGAGTAGCAGCGGCATGTACGAAAAGTAAAGTTAATTTTGACCGTGAAACTTTATAACCGCAGTTTCAGATAAAATGTATCCAATAGATCTCTGGTCCTTTCCGGCGCCGCAGCACCAAAAGTTATACGTGTCTTGACGTCTTCTTAATGATGGTAATCCGGTTTGTAGAAATATATAGCCGAATACAGAAGAGAATGTCTAGACACTAGACTAGTCTTCTTTGATGGTACTGTACTCTAAAATGGAACTACTAAATCACTACACAAATAAAGTATAATTCATGTCTTGAACGTATCATATCGCACGAATTTCTTTCTTAGAAAAGAAAACATACTGATAAACTTTATAAATGGAACGGAACAGCGTCCGGTGTAATACTTCCCTAAAATTTCTATGAATGGCGTGACGTAATAATATATTCTGTTTAGAATTGATTCATCAACGATGAGTCACCGAAAGCCAAATTTTTAATCGCCTCACGCGCGTTCCCTTTCACATGTGTAAGCTATTTATTTCTTGCTCAGCTTACAAGTTCTACTATGTGTTAGTCTTAGGTATTAATTTAAATGAAACAATTTGATTTATATACACTGGAACTAGGCATGATTTTCTGATAACTTTTCTATATACCACAAATATCTTCCCGTACAGAAAAGTAAAGCTTTTAAGCTTAAATTGCCCCATGTAATCCCTCTCACATAAAAATAATTTAATAAGTTAATCCCGATTTTCTGACTGTGTGTGTCACCTTAATTTAACCAGTTTAATTCTCTCACTTCTTATTTCTAGAACTCCGTAATCCGTCTGTCTGGCTGCGCAGCTAATGAGAATTTAATCATAATATACACGTTACCGGTTGTAATGCCTGTCCACATGTATCAAGGTGATTTCTAATATGATTTAGATAAATTGCTTTTAAATAGAAACGATGTGTGTGTTTTGTTGAATGAGCTTATAAATTTATTTTCACATTATATTCGATTGAATATTATGTATTCATTATCTGAATTAAGATGTTAATACTGACATAACGATGACTTCAAACATTTTTTTTATAATACTTGTTATATTAAATGGTTTTTAAATTTGACGTAAAATTCAACTCCGAATATTTATGTATAGAATCCTTTTTTCGGTCATAACGAAATTAACTCAGGCACGCCAAGTGAAAAGACATGAATTCGCATATCTCAAGACAGAAGCAAATCTAATTAGAATAGAAATTGCAAACATATTCAATTTATTCAGAGATGAATAAGCTCGTGAGGCCTACATTTGGTTTTATATCTATTTATCCGCGGCATCTCGAAAACGACGACGCCAGCGAAATTTGAATAATCACAACGCGACGGCAGCTGTGTGCAAACTGCGACTAGCAGGATCGTTTTATGGTAAGCTATGGTAAGATCAAGTTGGAATCCTAATGCGAGAGTGGGTTTTCTATTACCCACGTTTCATTAGACGAAATGAATGACTTAATTTTGTGGATTAAACTGGATTAGTATACAGTTACCACACAAACTCAGTGGATGCTGGATCGAGTTACATGATACCTGAATATAAATAATTTACATACCCACATGAAAGATCTTTACCCTCTTCATAAAAATAATGGACGATATTACGCAAAACCCACTTCCAAACGGTATAAAAATAAAGCATTAGCTACATAAACGATTCATTTTAATATTGTCCAATAAAACGTCCAATATAAGGCAAATAATGTCGGTGCAACGTAGCAGCTGTTACGACGTGTTCCTTCGTCCGCCGGTGAGCCCCAGGCTTTTAGACATTACCACAAAATAGGAAGATTCAGAAGGCCCACTCAATTAACGACACTTCTCAGAACGCACTGCAGTTTAAGAAAAGTTGACGAATAAGTAAAAACGGTACGATCCGACCTACTATTTCTCTGTTCTACAAAATGGCGTACTTAAAAGTTTCTGACCATTGCCATTAGAGATTGCAAAGAAAGATTTAAGTGCAAGGAAAGAGCTTCCCAAAGTCCCGAGTGACGATACTTGAGTTTTTATAGCGAATCTTCACTGCAGCCTCAATACGAATATTGCCGACTAGCTGAACGTTTCTGGACACGATATAAGAAGTCATGGCACAGGTTTGCTACACCCACAAATGCAGCCCCAGACTAGCAAAAGTTTGCTATTATACACGCACATTACCCCTACAGCATTAACAGCTCTCAATTCTAACTCTTAGCTTAATTAAAAAGTTTTTAAAATAAAAAGCCAATAGTGCTCCCCGACCCGGGATCGAACCCAAAACCTCAAGCTCATCAGCTTCATTTAAACTAGAAAAATAAAGAAGTTATAGCTTTCAGTGGCTTTGGATTCATTTGGAACTAATGTACTCGTTCTTGCATATTACACGGAGTGGAACTTCGACACCTACTATATTTTGGGGCTATTGTATTCTGTAGTAATATTCAACGCTTCCCTAGACAACCATCGGGCCATACATTGAGAACTTTCGGCTATTTAGGTGCCTTGTTAAACGAGACAAATGAGATATATGGTGTGGTTACGGCAATACAACTAACTTCAAGTAAGCTGGAGTGTTCACGCTTTTTCGACAAACTTGAGTTTATTAGCGAATTTGGAACATTCTCGCAAATTTCTTGTTTGTTCGTGTATTATTAATTGAAAAGTTGGATTAGATTTATATTCCTTAATTAACTTTATCAGCCTCATTATGGCAGTGGTCGCAAGCGCGGCTGCTAAGTTAGGTCTTGGGTTCGACTTCAAATTAGGCAAAGTTGGGTTTTTCCCAATAAAATCCCGGGTTGGAAATGTGCTCAGTGGATGGCAATAGGCTCACCCCATTACGTAGAACTTAATATCGGATAATAATGTGACACATAATATCGTCCTGCAACTTGTAAGTAACTTTTTGTCGCTAGAAAAGCAAGAAAACACAAGAGGGAGAAACTTAGTCTAGTCAGTTAAAGTTTCTCGGCTCCCTCCACCTACCTTCACGGTTCTACGTATCGTGCCATAACTGAGATTAATTTGGTAAACTTTTTTTGCTGTCTTAAGGAAAAGGCAATATGAAGAAATATTACGAGTAGGTACGTGTTATTTAGACTCACATGCGTAAATATAAAGTTCTGTTATTTATTCTCACACATGTATCGATTTCCTAACAAATTCACGTAAAATTTGCCTGTGTCTACGTCAGCGAAGGCTCGCGTAAATTTTTTCGGGAAAACAAAAGGGGTTTAGCGAAATCTCGGAATATAGCGTAAAGGCAATACGTATTTTACGAAGAATTTAGTCACCCAAGCTTTATTACGCTATCAGCGTCTATGAAACCTAATATCGAGTGCGACACTAACCCGAGTTTCATTTCATATGCGTTGTATATTATAAACAAACACCGGAGACTGTCTTCAGAATATTAAGCACGTTAATAATGTTGCAGGCGATCTGCAGCCAACCCTTACCACAACCAGCCAGGCTAGCATGTTCGTAAAAGCTCATTTTATGCTAATATCGCCTCGGCGGCAACTATTTGTGCAATTTGAGCAGTCCTCGGGGTGCGGAAGGCAAATAGCTGATAAATATTCATGGTATTACGAACAGCAGTGTTTAATAAAGGTGAGTTTGTGGTATGTGCAATTAGGGCAGTTGTATAAAACTTTTTTGGATTTCTTATGGCCGGAGTCGTCGTTATGACGAGGTCAAAGTTCTATTCTGAACTTGATACGGGGTTCTTCACCACTACTAAGTTCGATTATAGTTTTCTTTTATCATCTAATCTTCTGTGGAGTCGCTCAAGCGACAGTGCAAAGGATGACAGAAAACATTTTAAAATTTAATATTAATTCTATTTTAATTTAATTATATAATTATGTAGGTAATTTGATTCCCAACCTCAGCTACTTACTACATCCAAATATAGTAAGTGCTATCGAGGGCCATGAGCGGCGGATATGCGTAAATAAACGAATCGCGTAACATAAAAAAACACGTAAAAGGGAAAACTGTAGGGTTTCACATAACAAGCGCCGGACCGCAATAAAACACCTGCAATCCCGAGCTTCTTTCTTTTAACGTCTAACCTTCCTGCCGCCCCCCTCACAATCCCCGACCCACCCCCTACTTCCTAGCGTGTCGCGTAAACAGGGGAAATTCGAACAAAGGAAATATAGGAACAATTTGCAAGCTTCCCCGACAATACGAAATTTTGCGACAATGTTGTTTTAAAGTTGGCTTGAGCAATTGTTCGAGTACACGATGTGAAATTAGCTCGTCATGTAAATTAACCTGTTCTCCCACTAACTGATTATAAAGCTCGGTGCTCACCTTCCAAATGAGTCAGCGATACTGTTAAATGGATCGCGGTGATATATCTGGCAATCGAAATTGCAATAACTCTTAAATGGAATGCTATTTTAGATTGCGCCTGTACGAGTACGAGTATGTTGTTCGTTGAGTCATTGCTCGTTGGAAAAGATTATAATAAATTTCAAGATGTTAATCGTGTTATATTAACTTGAAATTAAAACATGTTTTTTAATAGCAGTAGTATCACGCCGTGGAATTAATCAATCTTAAAAGGATCCTTTCTAAGCTACGCCAGGGCAATATAAAAAAATTCAACGTTGCGCTTACACCAAAGCTAAACCAATCACAGTTACCAATTACATTTGAAACTATAAGCACATGTAAACCCCATACCCTGGTTGCATGACACGTTACCTCTAATTAAACCCTGTATGTAACTCATATCAAACGGCAGCTGTAACGAGGTGATTTAGAGCGCACTCATCGACGCGACCGCCGTGAAATTAGTCGCACCGTGTCGCATGTCGCCTGTAGTGGAGCTCAAGTGTGTATCGCGGATATTGACAATTCTGTCCGTCTGTCTCTACCTATTGGTGATACGTGTTACATGATTTACTTTGAAAAATATTGAGAGTAAAACTGTTTTTTACGAGTGGTGGAGAACAAGGGTTAGGTCCTTTTGATCTACCTACATATAAGCTGGAAAATGTTCTTAATTGAGCGTAAATTGTTGTCCCAATCGACAGTCAGAATTTGAAAGTGTTAAGTTCTCTTCTAGATGAAACAAGAGATACAGGCAGTTTAATATACGAATTCAAATTTCTACCTACAATTTAAATTCCCTAAAGGACCTCATTTTTGTTTTTCTTTCAGTGCTTTTAAAGCTTTCGACGTTGGAATGTGTTATCTGCGCGTAGAGCCAAAGCTTTCTAACAAAATAGTGAATTTTGGTCCCACTGTGTTCCAAAACAAAGGTCTATTGCTCGCTGCCAGTCCATATGTGACAGCGTTCGTAACAAAATGAAAAAATACGTGACAGCCTGACTCCAATGTCAGTAAATTACTTACAGCCGTATACAGTATGTTACGTAAAATCTTTTGTTACAATTAGGCTATTTGGGTTTCAGCGTTTTGTTTGTAAAGTTATTCCAGTTTCTCTGTCTCTCTCTCTCTCTTCTGTTTCCTTTCTAATCATAAATACTGATAATCATATAATTACCATCGAAAGATCAAGCTACATTATATACACATGACCATAGCTGGGCAAAGGTCTTGTCCCACCTTCGTTTCCAAGCTGTTCTGTTCTTTGGAGTTTACGGTTTAAGACTTCTTTAGCGAAGAATATTCATAATTATGTATTAGGTACTAGCATTGAAACTTTCCTTATAAGTAAGAGAAGCTTCATGCCGTGGAAAACTTAAACCTCTATTCTTATTCCCCGAAATCGTTGCGGCCTCGATATCTAAACCTACCTAGTTTTACAAGAAAATTCAACATCTGTGTTTATAGAGCACAGGACATCGTCACTCAGTAATATTCCTTCCATACTGAAATATATAGGGTAATGTGAAGAAACCGTCTCTTTAAAGCCAAGTTCTGAAATAAAACTTCGCTGTAACAGCCTGCTATTTAAAGTGACAAACATCGAACATAAAATCCAACAAGTTCTATTTGGATTACAGGCAACATTTATAGACACAAAGCTTCAAAACCTATTTGCATACAAGACAACTAATTATCATAAACTGGCAGTTGGAAACACAAGTTTTATGCGGGCGAAGCCACAGGCAGAAACTAACGAACTTCAGGCGATGGAACTATTTGAAAAGGCTCTACCACAAATAGCAGCGAAGCGTTAATAATAACTTTGTAAACGTCCGAAAAGCTTCTAAAATTCAATAGGCCATGTCAGCCACATTTCCCTTTTCATTGCTCCAGTTATACACAATCCTTCTATTAGAATACCAATAATATTTCAATGTGTTATACAAATACGCCAATAACAAACATTGGATACTGATACGAGTTAAAAAATATTTTTAACGCAACGAGCCGCGAAACTCAAACAATGTTCGTATAAAGTCACTGACTGGAATATCGCCATGCAGAGATCAGACGAGTGGCGGGTTAACTGACTGACTGTTGTGGTTAAGCGGTGAGTTCGTTTGTAGCCCCGGTGACTGTATAAGTTGTAGGCTTATCGTGTGCCAACTATGTGTTATAGTAGTCTTTAGTAGCCGTTTTATGTTTGGTTGCGGTTGACATTTGTCATTTTTATAACTAATAGCCTGATCGATTTTGACTGCCGGTTTTGCAGTAGCAATGTTGGACTGCGGAATGTGCAGACTGAAAAACTGTCTCCATTAGCCATACAAGTTTTGTTTGTTAAAGGCACACAGTAAAATCCATTTACGAGAAAAATATTTCTTATTTCTTCTTCTTCTTCAATTTAAGTGCTAGGTATTTGTCGGTGTTCTGTTGTAAGCTTCTTAGCATTTTATAGAGCAGAAAAACATATTTTCACAAATGCTCAACTGCAGTTATACTTCAAAAACTTCATATGTATTTGTAACGGTTAGAAGCTTTCCCTAAAAAAACACATGTATAAATAATATAAGTACGTGTATTTTGAAATGTAGAGGGCATTAACAAATTCTGCAGTGTCATACTAACTGAGATGTTCCCTTTACGTGCCCTCGGCGTGACATTCTGATTTATGGGAATTGATGCGTGTTTAAATCACCCTACCTGATGAATAAACTTGATTGATTAATAGTTTAACAATGCATAGTGAAAAATGGTCTAGTTGTTATAGTACAAAAGTACTTAGTAGGACCAGGAAGTAAGTTATATGAGTAGTTAAATTTTTACTGCAACTGTCAGCCTATAGTATCCCACTGATGGGCAAAGGTGTAGCCCCATATAATTTATATAATTTCCAATGATAATCAGTCTTTGCTAAATGTGTGTATTTCTTCCGGCCATTCCATACGCGATCTGACGAGACACCACTTTACTGTGAGCTACGTAGTTATTTTCATTTATATGGAACTTTTCAGCGGCTTGTCGAATTGACTAAAATTAATTGAATTTAGTTACATTCACAAAAATCACTACAAACAACAAAATATATTAACAATTTTTATTTACAAGTTACTGCACGCATTTTCAAGCACCGATGAACACCAAATCAATAAAATGTTAGACACTAAAGCTTCATGTTTCGTAAACGAATGTTCGAACATTTTCAAAGTTAGTATAAAGGAAGGTGTGTAGCAGATAGGTAACATACAATATTTATGAGAGTGAAGACACCAAAGGCAAACAAGTACAAAGGCAGCCAGACAGCAGTCTAGGACGCTCAACGTATAAAACGGCAATATTTCACACGGTATTGTTCATTAAAATCGTACCTTCCCCATACAAAGAGAACATACTCCCAAATTGGCAGTTACATGTACCTATAACTCGAAAATAAAATGAAATGACTGCCTAATAAAACCCTTCTCGAATGATTGGAACGAAACGACAAAATTATTCAGTTCGAGCATTAAAAAAGTCATTAAAGGGACGGTGTTCACGCTTTTTAATTCCGACAACGGTGGTCTATTTTGGAGCACTGTATCTTTATTGCAGTGCGTACGGATATCGTGGATGGTAGTGTTAAAAGTATCATCAGCAGTATAAGTAGAAACGGGCTGTCTTTATTGTATGGGGGCAGTCGTCAACGCGCGGTGTGCGTAAGATGGAAAAAGGGCAAATGTAGTAACATTTTACGATAACTGATTTTTATTCTTGACAAATTGGAACAGTAATAATATAGCTGTTACGTACTTCAAAGAGATGCATTATTATAATCAAATTTAAACGATGCTTCAAGCCTATTATTCGTTGTGGTGGGTATTTTTTACCTGACATGAAAATCTAGTTTGGGACATTTAGGTCTGCAGCCAAGTTTAATAGGTAGGTATTACATGTTACCACAGTACGTATACATGGTCACATTCCATATATTTCCGTTACGTCGGTAATTTGGTGCCAAAGATGGTAGTGGCGCCACCTCCTGCCGTTAGATTTTATTATGATCATGTAGGTCATTGTTTGAAGATAGACATAAATTCTTTTGTACGGGTATTATGTCCTTCATATCTACTTATACAAGGTTTGTATAGGTATATGGAGATTCCGATATTTTTTAATCGTTCGAACCCTTAAAACTATTTTTTTAACATGATAATAGAAAATATTTAAATCCGTGCATTATTTTCTTAAAACTTAACTAACGTACCTAGTTATAACATATATTCCCTTTTTGACCCCAATAACCTTTGACAACAACCATCGTGTTCTATTACCGTAACTAATTGATCTATAAAAAAGCTTTAAAAGAGCCTCAAGCGCATTATCCGAATACAATACAAAATTAGAACTAACTACAGTTTCTTAGAACACGTTTGCTTGACAGACATTAGTCAGTCAATCCGGGTGCGCAACCGCACGACATGTGGTCTCTGTTATCTGACCCCGGGGTGTTCAAGAGAAAGCCCAAGGAACAACCCGTCTGACGGGTACCGTTGACACACATTTCGTGTCCCGCTTCATTTCTTTGTACTTTACAACTGCGCAATATGGTTGATCCGCTCATCCCGGACCCTTTTGGCAGATGTATGTATTTATCCTGCTATTAATTCACCGTGACGGACAGTGGACAGGTGAAGCGTAAAAATTACTTACAACTTTATAGACAAGAGTAATTATTCAGAATTATTAAAGCAAAATATAAGCTTCATCGAAATTCTGTTTAAAAAAGTCAACACATTTAACTGAAAATAGTGATGTTGATTATAAAGATAATACTGCAACATTAAACAACAGTGTCAACACTGTCTGTTGCCAAAATAAACCCCAATATAATGCAAATAACTGACATTAATTGAGCTAAGTGCTGCAACAAAGAGCATTATGTCAATTATCAATTTATAATTAACATATTGCAGCACCAGTCGGTAAAATTAATCCGCATCGCCGGTAATAAATAGGTATTGACTTCACTGACTGATTAAAAATTATTTAAGGTCAAGTTTTATTGTTAGTGCAGTGATAGCGTAGCGGTTAAACGCTTGCCTTCCATGCAGGAGGGTCTAAGTTCGAACCCGGCCCGCACCTCTGACTTTTCGGAATCATGTGCGGATCAGAATTTGATTATCACTTGCGTTTACGGTGAAGGAAAAACATCGTGAGGAAACCTGCACACCTGAGAGGGCTCCATAAAGTTCGTGACGGTATGTGTAGTCCGCCAACCCGCACCGGGCCAGCGTGGTGGAGTAAGGCCTAACCCTTCTCGTTCTGAGAAGAGACCCTTGCCCAGCAGTGGGACAGTAATGGGTTGAATTTAATTTATTTTTTTAAATATTTTGTTGTTTATTTATGGGTTATAAATAAATAAAGATAGGTTGGATTTCATATTTTTATGATATACAACCTATACGTGTATCAGGCCTGAGATAGGTTTATTTGAAATAAAAACAATTCTACATATTCTATTTTATAAAAATATCTAGGCTGTATACTATTACTGGAGATAGGAATTTCAGTTGTTAAGATCGATCTTGCATAAAAGGCAAAAATGTTAAAGTGCCTAGTAGCAAATAGGGTCACAATAAATTTACTCTATCAACTATCTACCTAGTTTACTAATAGGTACGCATAAATAGATATGCTCCTATCATTTTCCTCTATTCGTAACCCCCAGTCCAATTTGAATAAATAGAGCGACATTGATGCCTCTAAATGTCAAAGGTGTGACTGGCGAGTTACAAAATATGACTTTATGTAACTATAGCGAACGCATAGCGAAGAAAGCGTTATCGGTTCTAAAATCAAACCGAATTGGATCGACGAAATTACTTAGGTAATTGATCATATCGATATGCATAGAAGACCATTTAAACAATTTATTTATTTTACACATATAGACATTATTGTTATTGGATCTGTTGGTGAACATTTGGGATATCCGATACTACAATTATTTATGGACTGCATAGGTACTTTTGTTTTGTATGTAGATACAGTACCTACCTAAGTAACAAAATCTATTTAAATAACCTAATGCTCATAATACGAACTAAATAGGTGTAGAATGTAGGTACAGGAGCTTTTAGCTCCACTTTCTAGATACCTAGTCACGTACTATTAGGTATTCTGTGGCTCAACTTAGATTAAATGGTGCAGTGAACAAGATTAAACTGAACTAGACATTCTAAGGCTAGACGTCTGACTTGGCGGTCAGTAGCCGTCGTAATACAAACCGTCTCGAGTTTCCTACGGCACTGTTTTGTTTGCAAACGTTTCTCAATCGGTGGTCGCAACCCAAAAGTCGGCAAATCTAATATTCAGGTTCGCAGCATGTTAGGAAAAGTCAAGAATACAATGCATTGATTAGATATTAATGAGACAGGAGGTTCTCTAGGGGTTCTGAGGCTTATTTTCTTTGTCTAAAAGGGGGATCGAGACCTAAAAAGATTGAGAAACAATGCGTTAGGACAGTTGCGTATGTGTAGGTAGGTTGTACCTATCTAGCTAATACTGTCGACTCTACATTTCGTCCCAAGAGACACTAGACCTCGGTGCTTTGTCCTGTTCCATTATGTAAACTTTGCATTGTAAAGGGTTAGATACGAACTCCTTTATCAGACCTTACTTGTACAAGTTATGCTATAGTGATCTATTTCGTGCCTCACGACGCTTTCCGCATAAAGGTGTAGTCACAATGATCATGTAAATGTGTTCAGCAAACCGACCATAACGACGTACTATATTATAGAATTAGATAATGATTTTCTGATTCAAATGAAGGCCGTGAAAATTGGAACAATTTAAAAGTAATGACTGCAATTAGAGACTACATTGAAATTTTACCTACCTAACGCGTGTATATTTAAAAACTTAAAGGAACCATAATGAGTAGTACATCTAATCAGACAATAAGAGAGGGAGAAAAAGCTTATGTGGGTAGTTCGTCAATTACCTATTCAGTTTCGTGTCCAACACACTAACCAAATAAGAACCTAATATGTTAAGTTAATCCTGATTATGCAGCATAGTTGGCGTAATCTGCGTTCTTCATGTTAAGTAGGTAAACGATATACAGGTGAGGCTCGTTCAATAGCATTTCCTGGTTCCACAGTAACTGGTCGATTAGGTGTAGGTCCTAGAGTAGACCTTGAACCATAATGAACTGAAGACACCTCGATGTGTCGCGTAAAGATAATAATGTCAATTGACCAACGCACTTAAAAGTTGTGAGTTAAATAAGTAGATGAAGCTTTAGGCCCAATTTTTCAATAAATATAAAAGTTGTAGTATCTAGCTGTTAATATGAAATTGGAACAGTTTTTGTAAGAACTGATGTAATCCAGCTATTGACAAATCAGTCTTTAGTCTAATGTCACTAGCAAAACAAAATACAAACCATTGGCCGAACTCCTTGTTTTCCTCCAGACCAGACGGCGTCGCGAGCGTGTCGGCATCGCCCTCCGTCCTGCCCCCCGGATGCTCAGGGATAACGCGCTCAATCGTTGTCACCTCTTCGATGTCCGAGTCAATCCCTTGCGCGAAGTCCATGTAAAACGACTCGCGAGAGTCGCTGGACCCGCGTCGCAATTTCAGCGACAAGTCCGGTGAACTGTCATCCATGTTTGTGTACCACTATTTCCTCATCTTTCACTTGAATAAGTTCGTCAGTTAGAGCCGTCTTTTCACTTTGTGCGACATTACGAAAACGCGGTTAACCCATTTTCGTTCGTTAAACTTGAATTTAATTAAGCTTTTATTCGTGGGCGTTATTGTTGATCAGTTTCTAATTTAAACTAAATCCATATAAAGTAGAGAAGATAATAAAAAAAGTTCCCTAATTTCTAGCCGCAACAAAAAAGGCTCGCAAACAAACAATAGCAATTTATCTTGTCGCGCAACAAAAAGGTCGGTTCGACGTAAAAAGAACAATGACCTGTAAACCGTTCCTTGTGTAACCTTCCCTAAAATCGACACCGCTTCCTGTGCCACTAATAACTGACGCACACCAACACATCAAGTTTAACGCACTAGTGTGCGTCAAGCTCAGCCGAGTTGTATTCGCATTCGGCTTCTTTTCAATGACTTATACGATCGCCGAAACGGCCTAAAGCACTATCAATCAAATCTCAACGCTTTGTATAGCTCGCAAGTTATGAATATGTAGCTCCGGTAATATATCTATACTCTCATTTTGGTCAGTAATGTATAATAAACTACCGCGTCGGTTACAAATTTGTTCTTCAAACCGGATAATAAATATTAATATCAATCATACTTGGACCCCTCTAAGCTATAAAATACTGCTAACCATATTGATAACAGTAACAATTTAAAAGCTTCTATGAGATTCTTATAAGAATTATTAAACCTTGCGCCTGACATGGTCCTTTCTTACAGCATTCAATGATAACGATACGGCACGTTTAAAATTAATATTAATACCACATCCGTGAGCGATATCAATCGCCGCCGATCCCTCGGGAACAACAATAATGCCCAAGAACAAACATATTCATTTACACACGACAGCCAATCGTGCGATACGTATGCTAGACACGCATCGCACGGCGGAGGCGGAGGCGTATTGACACGGAATAATTCAACGGGCAGTCACTCACACCGATACACGATAGCGTTGTAGTAGAAGCACGTGCGTGATATAGAAGCGCGACGGGCGTCGGGGCGCCCTCCCGCGGCAGAGGTTGGCGCGCGATTGCCGCTCGCCGTGGTCACAGCGCGGCAGCGGGAAGGGCGGGGGATGCACCCTCGCACCGTGCGGGATCAATCTGACGCCGGCACCCGGCACCCGTCACCCGTTATCGGGACACGGGACCATTGACTACATTATTGAATACAGGAACTAGATGGGATTAGCGCCGTCCGACATGCAAACTGAAGGGTAATAAAAAATGAAACAATAATAAGTAACCTATACAAGTTTATAACATACTTTCTATACATATCAAACAAGTGATTATACTTACATAATTCAATTATACACTCAATATCACAATACTTTAGTCTTTATTAAAACAATTGTTTACATGTTTGGTGAAGTTATTGTTTATGGAACAAGCTATATCGACATGTGATTCATGCTTATTATAATTAATTTTCTATATAATAAGTTGACGCATGTTACTGATGCCATGTTCTATAAAAGTTGCAAATAAAAATTGAGAGAAAACTTTTACTCTTTTAGATTGTGTCCATCAACATAAGAAAAAAAATACATCTTTAATAGATATGGCTACTTGTCAATCTTGTTTAGAACTATCGCGGCCACTTCCCCGGGGGTTGGGGGACCGGTTGGATGAATGGTTTTATTAAAAAGTTACCCCCCTTACTATAAACAATAGTTAAACATTATCTAAAATAACTGTTAAGTCTGTTGCCATCTCTTTTCATTAGCATACAAATAACAAGAACAGGTATTCAATAAGTGTTTAAAAAGTGTTTTAGGTAAGGGTATTAAGGTTCACATTTAAATGCAACAATAAAGCACACATAAGCAAAGAACTGAACCTTGTTTAAAAAAAATGAGACTGCCCTGCCGCCCTGTCAGTGAAAGCGTTTCTATTGTTATTGCTATTATATCAATAATTATGTCCGCCTGATCGATATCCCAAATAACTGCTAAAGTTTTAATTTACCAAATTGATTTAATACAAAATACGGATAAACATTTAATTTAAATTGTTTCATTTAATAATGTTTTGGAGGCGTTTTGCATTATTTTCGGTATCACATTATCGTGGCAATATTATTATTGACTTATACTAACAATTTTTAATATTACCAAAACTCAACGACATAATATTTAATCAGCTACTTAAATAGTTAAACACAATTATATTACTTTGAAATTGTCGGCATTTTGGTACTATCTTATTCTATAACATGTGTGAATTAATTCCATATGACAAATAAATGACAAATATATTTTGTCAAATCAATCTATCAAATATTTGCAAACCATTATCGATGCTAATTCTACAGGAATAAATTTCACACTGGGGTACTTTTATTTAACAGTCATTACTAAAATTATCATTTTTCTCACACTAAAAAAACTTTAAAAACCACAAGTCGTATTTTATTGCGACACATTGGCCACGATTCTGTAATGCACTTGTTGAACTTAACAAACAATTTTATCTTCAACAGGTAAAACAAGCACGAGAGGGAAGAGCGGGTAAGTTAGTTGACTCAGAACTTTAAAGGATATCAATTTTTTTTTTACATGTCTTATATTTATCGATCCCATGTAGATATGCGAATAAAAGCCAACAGTATTTCTATGTTTATTTAGTCTAGAACCTTAGAGATATAATGCCATATTTTTGTTATCATATCGCAACATTATTCATTCAAGTTGCTAAATACATGTCGCTGATCACAGTGTGACGACTTATGACGTAGGTGAGCTTTGATAAATGACGTCATTTTCACGAGGTATCAGTCGGTAATTCTTGTGGCTGGGGACTTCACAATACGGATTTATTTTACGGAACCGCGTGTGTATACACGAGGCCTTATTCTATAGATTTGTATGTAAAACTACTACGGAGTTTTTATAATTATTTAAGAAACTCAATTAATCGTTAAATATCTTTAAATATCTACTGAGCTCACACTCTGGCCTTTTGTCGTTAGCAACAAAATATATGAATCATTTGCTACAGAAAAAATGCTAAATAATGATGAGACAGTCTTAATGAATACATAAATAAAATTAATATTTAAACAGATGTTGAATTTCAAATTAACAGAGAGACACATCGATCGAATAACGAGTTCCTTTTGATATCCAAATATAAAACTATACATATTTGTAACTAATGAAAAATACATACAATTTCAAACATAACCACATTTTTTGAACTCAGAAATCGTTACGGTATTTCTATAAATAATATGAAACTTTACATTGATAATTTTTTAATTCACTTTTAACTGACCCTACCACTTTCGTTAGATATGTATATTATCTTTTAAGTACACTTTTAGATAACTCTTAGGATGGACGAAACAAACGTATTGACAAATGAAGACTTTGTTAGAGTAAAATCGTAAAAGTAGTGTCGTGTGGTATGGCAGTTTATTAACACCAAAACATGCGCCTGCACACCGCAGTGTGCCTTCACATGTTTAAGTTCCGCATTTCTATTAACATCTGTCTGCCCAAGCTTTAAATGTCATTTCGAGCTTTATACATATTTATAACAAATAAATGAAAATATATTTTGATGACTAAAATAACATCTTATTCAAGTGTATGTCACATATCCAACTTCCCCGCATAATCCCCGCGTCAGGCGAATTGAAAATATTTTCGCGAAGATCGCATAGAGACTAGAACTAAGAAATATAATACGAATCAATTGTTTTTATACCTCTCTGTCTGTCTCGTTACCTCACCGCATGAAAACAGCCAATATATTTTTTGTATTAACATATTAAAGACAGATTTAACATTTTTTTTAAACCACTATATCTAAAGTGAACTAACCGAGAGATTTTCAACATTAGGAACGGCCATTTGAATATATTTAAATTATTTAGAATACCTATTAAATAGTAGAACTGCGGTTGACAAACATCCAGTCCGAATCCAGTGCCAATAGGTACTAAAACTTTTTGTCATCGTTCTCGTGGCTTGTTGCCATTTTGTTTTTTTTTTTTTTTGCATTTTGTAATATTAATCAGTGCCGCCTTTACCTATGGTGCAGGGTGTGCACTTGTGCAGTACACACGGACGCAAGGTATCAGGGGCGCCGAGCGCCGCTCGCGGGACTTAGATACAAAAACAGCGCATTGTTCTAATTTATAAAATAAACTGTGTGGGCTCGTAATCCAGGGAGTCGAAGCCGCGGGCGGAAACTAGTCATTTATAATGAACCATTTGCACCCGAATTTTGGTGACATTTTGATCACGCGTCTACTAAAGGGCGCCAGGATATTTTCTGCACCCGGGCGCTACGTGGGCTAGAACCGCCCCTGATATTAATGTAAACATTTATTTTCGAAAACAAAGTACGAACACCACGCGGACGTTCCAGACACTGCTAGTTATTGATACAGTTTAAAAATACCATTAAAATGAAAATTCATGTTGCCTACTAATGACATTATTAACCAGTTATAAATATTTCAAGTTGTAATGTCGTCAAACAAGTTTCGGTCATTTGCGAATCATTTCATCAAATTAAAACATATTACTAAATAAAATTATTTGCGAAAATATTTAATAAATCATTCTTTACACGATTTATTTAAGGTTTGGTACACAAGCAAGTTCACACACAAGTTTTTTGGAGTAGGTACCCAATAATATCTATACATTATTCCTGGTTGCAGGTCCAATACGAGTTTCCCTTGATTTCAAACATAGCAAACATACACCGAAATTGTATATAAATAATGTGCGCACGTTAACAATAAGAGTCCTCACAAATGCGCGCACACATTATTTCATAATGAATTGGTCATACTTTGTGATCAGTGAACTAAAAAATCTAAAGAGAACGAAACATATATCACATAAAAATACTCAAACAAGGCTCTAATTTAACATTTAGTTTCACACAAGTAATGAAATAGCCGAGATATAAAAAAAAACTGGTCGCGCAATGCTACGCGATCCCTGTTTACCCTGTTCGCATAGTTTCGTGACAATACATAATCCACGCAACAACGCGCGTTCCTTCGCGATCAAACTTAAACGGCCATAATGATTTTACGAGTATGTGCCTATCACGCAACAAAGCGCGACCGTAGACCAAGGCCAAATCGTCTCTAATAAAAAGGAAGTACAACTCCTATGTTGATGGTGATGATATTAGATATCTGCAGTAATAATATAAATGTATACATGTTTATGCGATGCAATTCCCCCACTTGAGGCCCCCGCATGCCATCGCACCGATGAGGTACACCGCCACACCAGCCACCGCCGCCATTATCACGTACATCTTGACGTTCTTCCAGAATAGTGAGCGCTGAAGCGTCCTTGATGTGGTGCGGTATGATACAGACTGAAACATTGTAATAATAATAAATAAATTCAACGCTTTACTGTCCTATTGCTGCGCAAGGGTCTCTTGAGACACATCAGAGATGAGGGGATAGGCCTTAGTCTACCACGCTGGCCAGTGCGACTTGACTAAACACACCATGGAGCCCTGTCGAGTGTGTAGGTTCCCTCACGATTTTCCTTTACCATGAACGCAAGTGATAATCAAATTCTGATCCGCATATGATTCCGAAAAGTCAGATGTGCGGGCCGGGTTTTAGATCAGTCTTTTCTGCATCGAAGATAAGCGTTCAACCAGTAGTTCATCACTGCTAGTTGAATTGTCGAATTTGTATGGATAAAAAAGGTATACAGCACTCATACTCAAGAGATTTCGACTTTTATCTCAGGTACTTATATTTAGGTTATCTCTTGATATCTCTAGGTATCGCACTATTAAACTTATGTGTGTAACTGTATGGAATTAAACATCTTTATTTTAATATTACTATAAGCGAAATATAGGTTTTTAAATACTTACGCCTGTTGCTAAATTGTCAGCCTTATTCACTAATAATTCTAGTTTCTCCCCACGCATTGCCATGTTATCTGAAATTAATTAAAAAAAGCAATTATATTCACCACTCACTGGTCCGAGCTTGGACAGTAACATAACTATACTTGGACAATAAAAAAAACAGGTGGATTGGTCGCGCGCGATTTTAAGAAGCCTTCATTTTTGAATACCCTATCATTGAGTCCAATATATTAGGAGGCGACCCTGGGCCTGTGCCCAGTGGCCTGCGCCCTGTGTTCTTAACTCCGTGCAGCTACTGTAAAATCTCCATACTGAAAATTCCAATAACAAATTGCCTGACCCAGGGATCGAACCCAGGAGCACACGCTCAGCAGTCGCGCTTACGATCATTAGACCAATGAAACAGTCAACAATATTAATTATTTGATAGTCAAAACATGCTCATTATATTTTATTCAACAATCACTGTATGAATTCTAAATTCAGAATCAAACCTGTATTTAGTCTTTATTAGAAATCATACAAAAATATTCTAAAACTTTAAAAATATTGAGCAGAAATACGTATTCGTGTTTCAACTTGATATTCCTTAGGAAATAACGTAATTGCATTAATTGTAAATACCTAACTTCAAGTGGTATGAGTGAATCATTACATTAAATTATTATAAGGCCTTGACAAGTATCCACAAGTCATCAAGTAAGAAGATATCAAGGCTTAAGCATATATTACTAGTTATTTTATATCCAAACGGTCTGTTTTACGATTTAATATGAAAAAACTTAAAAAAATATAAAAACACCTACATATATATAAGCCTATATAGATAAATTTAAAAGAATGCAAAATGATTATTTTTTTAAATACATGTCCCCAATAGTATGAAATGATTTGCATTGAGTCTACGTAGAGGCACTTTCACACAATAAACAATGTATGAGTCAGTCACTTTCATGTAACATAGTTGAATGGTGAAATATTTTTTTTTTATTTCTCATATTTCAATAAACAGTAAAAAGAGAAATCTAAAGACCTAGAGTCTGTTAGTACAATGTCGGTCAAATATGATTCAAGAGGTATCTGCTCTACGTCATTTAAGAACTTGAAAAACAGATACAAGAGATACAATATCAAGTTTACCGAAGATGACACACCAACCCAATTTCTTTATACATTTTAATTTGTAAACAATCATTTATCAGTGCAATTCAAACTATAAAAATAAGTAAGAAGGTGCTTCCAATTCATTTAAAGACAAAAAATATTTAGCAACATGCCTGTATTCATCGAAAAGGTTACACAAGTTATGAGGAGGAAATGTGGGTAAATTTCCCTGAAGCTGTTATTAAGTCCTCTACCAAGGCACAATCCCAAACTATGGTCTGCTAATACTAGAACTGAACCCAGGCTCCCCCGCCCAGCAGCCACACTTGCAGCCACACAACCAATGGAGCAAAGAAAAATCAATGAATTCCAATAAAAATACTTTATAACGTAAGTAAGGATAGAGGAGAGGCATTCGCCCCCCTCCAGTGGGATATGATAAGCTTATGAAAAATATATAGGATATAATATAAAGGATAACTAGGCACTGAAATGACTAAAGCATAGGCCTGTTATATACAGTGAAAAATGGATGACTATGTGTAACTCTTTACTATAATGAAATAGGTATATTTAAGATAAATAAAACATTTCCCCACTACACACTCAGTCAATGACACATACGTAGGTAGTTCATATAATGCAGCTTGTACACAAAGCAAAGATAAGAGCTGATATGCTATATTTATGTCAATAAATAAATCTGCTATCGGAACCAGAAAATAATTGATTGTTTTCACAGTATACAAATTAGAGCAATCTATTGTAAAGGTCATATTTAAATAATGATTATTTTTACTTCCAAAACTGGATTATTTTACTATCCAGTTCATTATAACTGCATTCATTTGAACTGTTTTAATTATATGATTGTAATGTATTTATTCTATGAGGAAAAGCAATATGAATTTTTCTAGGAATAAATGTTTAATGGTGATAAGTATATTATAAAATGTTTCCTATATGTGTTTGTACAAATAAATAAAAATCAATTGCCATATTTATGATGGAGCATGACTTGAGAATGCCTCGACCAATTTGGCAGATCTTTATTGTTGTGTGCATATTTGTTAGGACAAGGTTTTTATGTTTTTTTTTTTCCTTTTTTTGGTAATAACTATTGGATACTCGGAAATTTTGATAGTATTTTTGTATGAAAATCTCAACCCATGCGAAGCTGGGTCAGATCACTAGTGATATTATAAACATGGCACTTATAAGCAGACTACTATCATCTTTGACAGAAAGCATTTGATATATAGGAGCTGTCATTTTTATCTTACTAATAATTCATCTGTTTGATTATCATCAAACACTTTATCAGAAAATAGTCAAACAGGTTCTAAAGGACTATCAAGGATTATAAATTCATGTTTCCCTTGTTACCCTCTTGTTTTTAGAATAAGAATCTACATACTTACCAATATTTTTAACCATAATATTCTTGAGTTCATCCAACTCGCCATGGACTCTCGATATGGTGTCAAGGTCCTTTGAATCACTGTAATGTTTCATTTCTGTTGCAAGGACTCGTGCAAATTCACCATTCATAGCATAAGGTATAGCTGTCTGTGCAGTATCACCAAATGCTGTCGTAAATCTTCTCTTGATCTCATTGAGGAACAAGAATGCTCTCGAACGTTGGAATTTCTGTAACAATGTTTTTGTCAAAGTAGTAATACAAGTATGGTTTGTATAATGACTAATTATACCAGTTAACTTATAGAATAATTATGCTCACATCATCAGTGATGCAGAAGTAAACCAATTTGTTTTCAGCAATATAATGAAACAGATAATTTCCATGTGAGTACGTCAATTTGTCGTCGTGGGGCGGAATCTTCGATAGTATTTGTTCCGTAACTTCCGTGAAATTTCCGGCACATGTTGCATATTTAGCTAACACCACTGTACCCCGCGCAACCACACTAAATAATATAGGCATTTTGGACTATTACGTTGGTGAATTGAAAAAAGAAACAAAGGAAAACACGTCTTGTAGTCTAATTTTCACACACTTATTCAAACACTCATCTAGCACAACGTTTCAGTACAATTCGTAGAAAATTTGGAAGGTTAATTATATTTCTGGGAGAACAGTCAATTATGTCTAAATAATTGAGAAAAACAATACGCGCATCGAACACCGAACACGTCAAATCACATCACAATAATTTTACAAGAGTGTGACGATGTTAGTGATGGGACACGAACTTACTAGACATGTGTCCGATATCGCAAATGTAACTGCAAACGGTTGCCAATCCAATAACTAAGGTATCGATATCTAAACATTTACCAACCGCTATCACAATATTCACAATAACAGTCGCGAACGATAGTTGGAGGCAATGTCATCTAATAACTAACATATTTATGGCTTCTTGATCTAACTAGTTATGTGCTTAGGCATGTAAAAAAGCCGAAGTAAATATTGTCGCGAGTTTGGTTGGCGCCACGCCACATTTATGCGAGTTGATATTTGTAAAAAAGACTTAAAATGTATAAACATAAGATGTTAGTTATATTTACGTAACGATCAAACACATGTTGCTTCTTATTCTGTTAATATCGATAACATAGCTTTATATCTGTACGTTATTATGCAACCAACATACAAAGGCACTGATACCGATATTAAACAACTGATATTGGTATTGATATTATAGCTAAATATCGGTTATCCAACTGATATCGATAAAAACCAATAACACCCATGTCTAGAACTTACTAAAATTAGTAGGTATAAAAGTGTTTAAGTAGACAAAGAGATGTATTTTATAAATTATTTAGTTATCACTTGAAAATACCTGTTATTTTATATGATTTATTAACCTCCTAATATCGCGTGTAGACTAAGGAAAAACTGAGTGAAAACAATCGAATGTGAACCATCGTTCCCCTTTGCGATACATTAGGAGGACATAATTATTATATCCAAGGGACGAAACGCAACAAAGAAGGTGAAGGTGCTGCTCGCTAGCATTATTTTGCTCCGTCTATACGCGGCATTACACCACTATCATTGTGGATATTTTATTCATTTTTATAATCATCGCAGTGTACGTAATATTGCTTTAACTCTTATTTCACTCACTTTTTAAGATTTATTCAATTTTTATTATTTCTTTATAAATTTTTGTATTAAATTTATAAATAATTAAAGAAAATACATTTATAAATATAAAAAAATAACAGACCAAACATCAGGGTCTAAGCCACCAGCGCCAGCGCAGCGGTTAGGGCTCTAGAGAGAGGAACCTTCTCACAATGCAAGTCGTATCTTGGAGAGCACAGTCGTTTGTATCAAGCCTTTGATCCAGCCTCATGCATAGATCATGATAGCCTCATGTGTTAGGAAATATTAGTCAAGGCTCATGGGTATTAAGCCATTGGACCAGATTATTCAGTTTATTATTATTTGTATTGTACAAGGCGAGGAGTTTTGATTATATTGCGTACACAGAGTAAATTTAATGAAAACTCATCAGAAACAAAATAAAATAAAGTTTAATAAAAACATTAAAATGCTCAAACAAATAACAACAAATTAATTATGATTAAATCATTTTTCCCTAATCAAAATAATCATCAATATCAATATCTGGATCCAGAATTTGATCAGCAAGAGACGATAAATCTAGCTGATCAAGGATCAAATTTTCACACATTTCTTCCAAATCTGTTTCTCCAATTAATATTGCACCTTGTAACTTTCCATTCTGAAGCACAAGCTTTATGTATTCATTGTTGGGTGTCATGCGTAATAAAAGTTCATAATCATTTCCTAAACCTTGTGCATTATACTTTCCCAGTAATATCACTTGATACCCAAACAATGTAGTACAATGTGTAAAAAGTTCAAAACAGAAATCCTGTAACACATCTTCATTCATAATCCTGCCATGCATGGCTTTAGCAGCCATTCCTGCCATTTGTCTAGCTTGAGTCCACAACCTCAGCTGGAACCAATGTGGAGCATGATTCCAAGCGGCATGTGCTACATCTCCAGCAGCAAACACATTTTTTATTGATGTCTCTTGAAATTCATTTACAGATAATCCACCATCTGGACCTTTTTTTGGTTCTATATCCCATGAGAAGTTGACAGCAGGCTCAACACCAGTTGCAGAAACAACAAAATCACATTCAATAGTTCTACCATTTGACAGTACCACATGTAGAGGATACTCCTTATTGCTAGTTTCTTCCACATAATTGATTTCAACTTTATAAACAATTTCAAGTTCCTGTTCACCTTTTCCATCTTTCAGACTTTCCAGTTTTCTATACCAATCTGGACCTAATGCAGCAGATTTTAAATCTTTATTTAGAGAAACAACATGATCCTCTTCTGTGAAAACATGCCTCCTTATAATGGTCTTTTGGTTAGGCTGTTCTTCTTTGTTTTTGAATGTATTCTGAAAAAATTCTGCCGCTCCTGGATCTATGAAGGTGGCTGATATGTAGTCATCTCTAATGACCCAAACTTTCTGTATTCCAGATGTGGCATGTACTATTTCTGATGCAATACCACCATTACCAACAATAACCATCTTGCGCCCCATTTTGAGTTTGTCCTGAAACTCTTTCACAGACTCTGTATCTCTTATTCCAAGGATCCTCTTACTTTTATGAGAATCTCTGATAAGTCTAGGTATGCCACCAGTACATATACACATAACATTGTATTTTATTTTATCACCTGCATGGGTGAATGCTACTTTTTTTTCTGTGTCAACATGTTTTAAGGAATCATAAATGATTTTCAGATTCGGATGAATTCTCATCAAAGAACTTGCTTCTGTCTCAGTCACATCAAACTTTACAATAGTCTTAGCATAAAAACTCACATTGCTTACATTTTTCACCAGTGAGGAAGCAGTTATTATAGCGAGGGTCTCCTCAGGATGTAATATTGCGAGAGTTTCCACACAAGTAACGCCTGCAATTCCTCCTCCAACAACTAAATATGTTGCTTCTATTTCAGACATTTTGCTTATCGAACACAAAAATATTGTTATATTTGGCTCTGGTGCAATCAGTTGTAATGCTATAATTGTTCAGCCGGTTCTTTTGAAGAATATGACGGGGACTGAAATTAGTTTGTTGTGGATCGCTCGTGAACCTCGTGAACATATTACAAGTGATAAGAATAAATTATGTGCAATCAAATAATGTTATGACTTATTATTATATTAATTCATCGATAAATAAGACACAATAAAACAGAAATTGGAAATTGTTTGTTATTTGTGAGGTTATTTGGGAAGAAACGTCAAATATTTTTTTATATCGTATCGTTGTCATTGCAGGACTCGACGTGGGGGACGTTGCATTGAAAAATCGACTATTATGTTATAAATCAGCCTATCTAGAGTATTATCAGTATTCGGTAACGCTATCTAAGCTGGATTGGCTGGATATTAAGGTACTGGGTACAGTGGTCACTGCTCAACCAACCAACCAGTGTTGCCGAAAATACGGCAATTGCCGTTTCGTACGGCAATTAGGCCTCCAAATCACACAATATACGGCATACGGCAGGATGCTCATTACCGTGCTATATACGGCAATCTGGCAATTGAATAAAAATCTTTTAAAGTCGAAAAAATAAAGAGATGAAAAGTATCATTTTTTTTTTCTTAAAAAAATGAAGCTCGTAGCCCATATTATCATATTTTTGCTTCTTGTCTTGCAACTAGATAACACTTGTATTCCCCGAAGGGTTGAAATGTGGGTGTGCAATGGTACCCACCATTGCACACCCACATTTCGCCGATGCCGTTATTGAGTCCCATGTAATAGGGGGGCGAGCTTATTGCCGTCTACCGTACGCAGTTCCAGACTCCATGATGCTACTGAGAATTTCCATAGAGAAAAACCCAATAACACTTTGCCCGACCAAGGTATCGAACCCAGGACCTTACGCTCAACAATTGCGCTGGCGACCACTAAACTAATGAGGCAGTCAGGTCGCCTCAACTAAATAATCGGTACTTTTTGCGTTAATCATAAATATTTATTGTTTTATCAGTATTTATTGTCCTAACAAGAAGAGTAAAGTTACTCTACTCAGTACACGAGAAAGTCAGTATACGTAATTTTATATCTTTTCTTTTTTTTATGTAAATGTACGGCAATTTATTTTAGAATACGGCAATTTTTACCCTGGTGTACGGTATCTCGAAATCTAGCGGCGACACTGGTCCCAACTCCCAAGTCTCAATTGGCATTGGCAATAGATATGTCAAAGTGACGTCTGTTTGTTGCTCTTGCTTGATAGAATGTAGTGATTTCTGTGGTCTCTGTCCCACATAAGAATATTCGTATGATCCTATCTCGTTCGCGTAAAATATTTAATTTTATTGTCAGTAAGTAAAGTAAGTACCTAGTATTCGACCGAAGGGGAAATAATTGGACGAGCAAGCTAGATTAATTAAAAACCGAAAAAAGCCTCGTTTTGATACAAAAATAACAATAAAATATGAATCGTAGACGGTGTTATAGTATTGTAACTATCTGAAGTTATTATAGCTTCATACCCATATATATATTCAAACGATCAATCTTAATTGTTTACTATTTTTGCTAAAATAATGTTAAATTAAATTGACAAATAAACATGTTTAAGTGGATCTCAGTTTGCGTAGCTCCCTTGTGTTTATCTATAGTGTGGTATTTTCCATTTATATGGAACCTCGTTTATTTAGGATTCCTTAGTTTATTCGTGGTGATAGCAGTTTTTGTGTTGACACTTTGGGGTCATGTTTCGTTATCTTCCCCGCACCAAACATCCTTGTTTTTACTGGATAGACTCGAAAAAGATGTTCGACAGATAGAGGAGATGCTGAAGGTAAACCACTTATTATCATTATATTTTGTAAGGGTCAATCTATGAAATATTTATATTTTTAATTTGTGTACTCAGGAAGATCAATCGAATTGGCCTCATACTACAAAAAAGTCACATTTACCTGTTATATTTGGGCGCACAGTGGACAGCCAGTTACAACTCCTAATTGATTATGTACTAAGAGACTTTGTGGCTCGTTGGGTGAAGGAGTTATCTCATAGACCTGAACCAGTGATAGATAAGTTCAAAGAGCATGTATGGGGAGGTGTGCAGAACTTGTACGAGAGATTATTACGTGTTGATGCAGAGAAGCTGCTGGCCAGTGACATGGTGACTAAGATTACGCAGCATTTTGAGCGCATAAGGATTGCTAGGAGTTGTGCGTAAGTTATTATTCAATTGTAAGAATTATAATAAGACATTACTAATAAATCGAAACCTCAAAATAAATAAGACTAAATTACGATTAAATATACATAATAAATTTCACTTAAATTTAGTTATTTCTTAATCAATTGATTAATGAACTAATGTTGCACATCCTTATAAAAACGGACCAAACTTAAACAGGCAAAAGCAATTTATTTTTTTCAAGTCCACCAACTAAATATTTAGTAGGCAGTAGGCTTGAAACACCTGTTCAGTATCTATGCCCAATTAGAGTACATTACCCATATATATGTCTATGACCCGGGTATGTCTTAAAACTGCAGCCAGACACCGGAGGACGGGCAGCAGCGTCCTCTCACTAATCGGTGAGCCACTGCGATCCCCAAGCCGCCTGCCAAGCGTGGGGATTATGGCAAACCCCCCCTTGAGGGAGGCCTTCGTTCAGCAGTGGACGTCTTTTGGCTGATGATGATGATGATGATATATGTCTATTAGAGTAGAATACAAATAATCCTTTTCTTCTTCTTCAATGTGCTAGACTTGTCAGTGTAGCATTTTCCATTTTGTTATGTCCATTCCTTTTATAATAGCAAATATAATATATAAATAATAAATATTATATTTTGAATTAATATTACAGATTGGAATTAAATCAAGCGCCAGTATTCGCTCTAGCCCCTCACTTGATGTCATGTGAGGCTGAACTGCACTACTTGAGGCAGATCAGTGAACTGATAATCATGTTCCTGATGCCCAGGTGCTACTCATTGTCCCCTGCTTCACACCTCATGAGGGAAATATTGGCATGCAAAGGTATGTTTAAAACTCTATTACTCTATTGCTATCATGAATACTATTCATTGAATAAGATTACATTTTAAGGGCATCATACACATGAACATGAACAGGGAAACGGACACTGGGGATTACTACCTCATTTGCAAGCTTTGTCCTGTATTGCTTAGCTACGTCGAGCTACGTCGGCCGTAGAGTTGTGTGATGTGCGGTGTGTAGCAGGATTCGTTGTGCATTGCGCGAGTTATGTGGTATTTTTCGTTGCGTAGCGGACCGACCATCGCGCAGTGCGTAGAAGTTTCTGTCGTGCATTGCGTAGTAGAAGGCTCCATCGCGTAATGCTTAGAAATCTAGCAGTCCTGTATAGCGTAGTAAGCTACGTTGCGAAGTGCATAGCTATGTCGTACTTTGAAAAGTGGGTTGGGTGCGCATTGCGTAGCGGGTTCTGTTGTGCATTGCGTAACGGACTCCGCTGTGCTGAATGACGCTGTGTCATTTCCTCTGCTTCATATGCAGGATATACAATATATGTACATATTACCTTATAACTATTCTAATTCCTCGAATATAATAGAAATCTGTCAATTAAAATATTTTGCATTAATTTTAGTTTTGCAGCCAGCAATAGATCTAGTGACAGAGCCAGACTACATAAATCAGAAGATTATTCAATATCTAGAAGCTCAAAAAGAAGTAGATGCCATGCACGTGCGCACGCACGAATACGCCAAAACATTCGAGGACTACATACGGCTAATCAACAGCTGTAACAATGTCGACACGCTGAAACGGTTGCGGTGAGTGCACATTGATAATGTAGCTTATTACTTTCACTGACCAATTAGAAATATTGTGTCAAGGATGAGTCCTGACTAACTGATTAAAGTATCAGGTTTGAAGAAATTATACAAAGCTTTAATAGGGTTCATAGAATAAAATAGTATTTACATAATTATACTACTGTTATATTTACATATAAGTGGTAGGTATATACAGGGTCACTGGATACATAATTGTATAGAGGAATAAGGAAAATGGATAGCAAAACGTTTATACTTTTCCTCCATGGAAAATTATAAACTTTTTACCTAGAATGATCGTTGATAATCGCCGTGATCGAAATACAAATATTATGTGATACTAGCTGTGCCCGCGACTTCGTTCGCGTGGATGTCGGAACTTAACAATGTATTTTTTTGTGAGACCAAATGCACTTAACCCTATTTTAAAAAAAAAAAAAGAATTTTTCTAAAATAAAAGTAGCCTACGTTACTCCTTATTACATCAGCTACCTGCCAATAAAAGTCCCGTCAAAATCGGTCCAGCCATTTCAGAGATTAGCCTATACAAACAGACAGACGAAAATTGTAAAAAATGTTATTTTGGTGTATGTACCGTATATATATTCATTTGCATGTAGTAAAAAACGGTTATTTCAATATTACAAACAGACACTCCAATTTTATTTATATGTATAGATGTGCAGCAATATGTCGACATAGCAATAGCTTTGCCACAGCGCCAACCGTGTCGTCGCTATATTGTTATAGCGACGACACGGACAAAGCCATTAGCTTTCTGTACTACGTGTCGCGAGTTCGATCCCCGCATGAAATAAATATTTGTATGATCTACAGATAGTTGTTTCGGGTCTAGTTGTGTGTGCATGTGACATGTATGTTTGTAAATTTTACCCACATACAGGAGAAATCATAGTGTGGGGAAAGCACTATTCCAGAATTCCTTAAATTTCGATACAGTCTAGACACTAATAATCTGTTACATAATCTCATTAGCACGACCTATGAATGTTTAATTGAAACCAGTTTTAGGCTTTTGGTGATTCTGTTCCTTTGTTCTTGTTTATATGAAATTAATATGAATATCGAAAAAGTCAAGTGCATTTGTTGGCAAAAGTCATTGCTTTTGTTTTTTAAAAACTGACTAACAATGTTGGTGTTTTATACAAACAAAAATTGACTGTCTGTCCTTCTTTCTGAACATTTATAACTTAAAAATAATTTTGGAGCTTTCACTGTAGCACTACGTAAAATAAAACTGTATTATATGTTTCATCACACTATTGCTCATAGGAGTGCAACATATATTTTGTTTTAAATGGATTTCTTGTTAATTACAGATATGATATCGTCACACAAATAATGCAGGCAACAACACTCCAAAACGTAAAACGTGCGAAGGGCGTAGATATAGAAGTAATTGAAAAAAGTACACAAAACATTAGCCGGCAACAAATAGCAGACGCAAAGAAACTAAAAAGATACATCAATCAGCTGACTATTGCTAAAGCAGAATGTGAAACTGCCTTGAGAAAGTTAGGTTGGGATGGAGCGTTTCCGACTGTGGAATCTGATAGCAAGGTAAATAAACATCTCGTCTCTATTCCCCGAAGGTTAGGCTGAGGTGAATAGAGACTATATATAAACATTTCGATGATCCGTTTATCGAATCCTATGGAATAGGGCCGAGCCTATTGCCATCTACGAGGCAAATTTCAGGCTGTTGCTAAAAATTGTTGAAAATCTCTATAACACATAGTTCGACCTAGGAATTGAACCCAGGATGAGGAAGTTATAATAATTTATCTTGTTCTTCAATTTTATTTAACATAGAGAACAAAACCACAAGGGACTACGCCAAGGTCAGTTGGTGGTCCTGTCAAGGACCTGCGTTTTTAACAATATATATGACGACACGGTTGGCGCAGTGGTTAAGCGATTAGCTTTCTGCGCTACGTGTCGCGGGTTCGATCCCCGCACGGAACAAATATTTGTATGATCTACAGATAGTTGTTTCGGATCTGGTTGTTTGTGCATGTGACATGTATGTTTGTAAACTGTACCCACGATACAGGAGAAATCCTAGTGTGGGGCAATGTTTTAAAAAAAAAAAAAAAAAAAAAAAAAAAAAAAAAAAAAAAAAAAAAAAAAAAAAATATATGTGTTAGTATGTGTATATTCAGCTCAGGCTAAACATGTTAGTTACTAGAAAGGATAAAACCGAACGGATTTCCTCACTGGAAAATAATTCTTTTATGGATCTGGTTTTTATAATGTTGAAAATGCTGTGATCCAATAAAAGTTTACAGTATTTCCTGTCTTGATTCTATTTTGTTATATGTCAACCATCCTCCATCCATAGTTTATCAATTATCTTGCATATTATTTCCAACGCTTTTTTTATACTTTAATTTTTACAACAAAAAAAATAATGTTAATATATAATTTATTTCCAGACTCTACCGTTACATAAAATAATGGAGAGTGTAACAGGGCGACGGTATCTATCTATGTTTCTGGAGACCATGTGCTCCCAGGGATTGGTGGGCTTCTGGATGGCCGTCGAGGAGTTGAGGCACAGTCCCCGAAGCAGCTGGCATCAGCTTGGCGCGGAAATATTTTATACTTACATTAGATCGCCTAGTGCTGAGATTAAAGTTGATAAGGTATTTATATTTTTATCATAAGAACCAACTGTTTTATTATCTGTACAGACCAATCTCCGAAAAATTAAGTTATTTTATGGAACTGAGAATGGCAGGGGATGAGCCTATATACCAGGCACAATTCACAACTCCGGCCTGCTACTGAGAATTTTCTAACAGTAAAACAGAACATCACGCTCAGCAGATGTGCTTGCAACCGCTAGACGAATGACACAGTTAGATCAAAGAAAAATCGCTTAAATTTTTCGACTTTGACTTTCGATTAATTGATTCCAATTTATGTTTTTACAGATATTTTTTTTATGCAATGCCATTAACGTAATTTTTTGTTACTGTACAATACATTAATTTTCATCATATCTTTTAGGATACTAGGAAGAGGATGGAAGCATTTTTATTAGGAGATAAGGGTCCAGAAGTATTTTATGAAGTTCAAGACACTGTAGTGGACACAATACAAGAGAAATATTATCATTCTTTCCTTCTTAGCGATCAGTATACAGCGTTGATCGCTGAACTCGCTACCGAGGATGCTAACAAAGGTAACAAAAACAGAATGGTCTATTATGACTAGCTTCCGCTCGCGGCTTCCCCCACGTGGTTTACGAACCCGTACATTTTTCCGGGATAAAAAGTAGCCTATGTTCTATTCCAGACTATATTCTATCTCTGTACCAAATTTCATCCAGATCCGTTCAGCCGTTCTGGCGTGATTGATTAACAAATATCAATCCATCAATCCTCACAAACTTTCACATTTATCATATTAGTAGGATTAATAGGATAGGATGTCTATGTTCCTTCTATTGTCTGGAGAAAATACTCCAAACACTCTGTATGAGACGAGTTATATAGCGTTCTAAGTAATTTGTCATATAACATAACATAGCGTCACGCCTGTTTTCCCCGAAGGGTTAGGTTACACCTCTGTACTATTGTACACCCATATTTCGCCGATGTCATTAAGTTCCATGTATTGGGGGCGAGCTTACTGCCACCAACCGGGCACTAAAACACCCAATAACACTGCCCAACCTGGGAATCGAACCCAGGACCTCACGCTCAGCAATCGCGTTTGCGACCACTAAACCAAAGAGACAGTAATTTCTGAAGGTTTATACCATGTATTAGGTATATCCATGATTATATATAATAAATAAATTTAAATGGCTTTTCGTAACCCAGAAAATCGTCAATTTATGCCCAAAATAATTTGTTTTTAAACCTATTATTCGTTGAACCACTTGCTTCTTCCCAAATTATGCGGAATCTAGTCAAAGGCTTAAAAATCGTTAGGATAATAGAGAGCGAGATAAATATTATTTTCTTATATTGGCTAGAAATCAAATTCCGAACAAAATAGAAGATATACTTAATAGATACATAGAAATTTTACACATTGTATCTCCGGGTACATAAAAATACATAGTCATTTAAATTTTATGATTTTAACCAATAGTTTTCCAGTAATAAGCGCTTGAATTTGCGCTTCGTGTATACATATTGATTGTATACATTATACACTTTTTTTCAGATATAATCACGGACAGATCGCCGATAGAGGACCGTCAGTTATCAAACGAGTCGGTATCGTCTGCGGAGAGCGTGGCGGGTACAATACACCTCACAGAACATTCCACATACGCGAGACGAAAGCTAGACGAACTCCAGGAGCGACATAATAATAAAATTCAAGTATGTTATGACATTACATATCATTAAACGTTACGTTGGTCTACACCCACTTTTATTGGGTTTCTTTTATTTTAATACATATATTCATCATTTTATTACAAACATACGTCATCTCATATGCTCACACACACCAACCCGAAACAACAAATTTTTAGATCATATAATAAATATAATATTTGATCTGTGCGGGAATTGAACCCACGACACGTAGAACAGGAAGCTAATCGCTTAATTATCGGCCGTGTCGGTTTTACCACATAGAAAAATGAAATTTAAATGGCGATAAGGCTAAGAACAAGTGAATGGGGACCACCGTCCTCTATTTTGCTAAAGTAAAACTCACTGCTATTATCAATTTGCCAAGAAGCGTGGTGATATTTCCGTATCCAAAAGTATTGGTATAGCGTGAGACATACAAATACGTCACGAGGATTCCTACGACTAACAAGGCAATTCAAACACCAGCTCGCCTTTGAATCCTTGACGCCTCTGAACATGCTTTTACATTTTATTAAAGTTATTATGTCACCCATAGGCTTTAGCAGCCCTCCGTGCGTCTCTCAAACCAGAATCCCCCGCGCTATCCATGCTGGCCAACGAAGTGGAGAAGTTGGCAGGAGAACAGATGCGGCTGGAGGCGCACCTCGCCAGGACTGACACCTGGGCAGAGCATCTGGGCAGGTGGCGCGCCTCCGTGCATAGCGCTGAGGTATGGCAGTCGTGTTAAAAAAGTATTTACCATTGAAGAGCGGATGTAACGCCTCCCATATTCATTCCCTCAAGGGTTAGGTAGAGGTGTTTTATTGTACACCCTCATTTTGCCGCATGCCGTGATTAAGTCCCATGTAATAGGGACGAGCCTACCGTCATCTATCCGGCATAATTCCTAACTCCAAGGCGGTGGCGAAAACCGGACCCTGGCCAAAATATGGATTTCGATTGAAAATTTATACAGACCAATTTATTATTAATAATTAGTTGTCCTTCGCCTTATGTTTATATTCTACAGAATTAGTAAACGTCTTTCCAAGTTTTAAATGTTTTTTTTTGTATATGTACCATAATTCCACTGATTTTTACGTTAACTTCTCCCAATCTACCAATATCATCACCATCTCAACCGAAAGACGTCCACTGCTGGACATAAGCCTCTTCCAAGCATCGTCACATCGACCGGTCCTTTGGTGCCTGCATCCAGCGGGTTCCCGCGACCTTCACCAGGTCATCTCATCTTCCCAAGTAGCGCCTTCCGGTACGCGGTCGCCATTCCAGAACCTTATGGCCCCATCGCTCATCCGTTCTGCGTGTATATGCCCCGCCCACGGCTTAAGATCTACCAATACAATAACTTTTATTTCTCGTATCAGGTAATAGATGAGTCGAAGCCGCCGCAGTTCGTTATAGTGGTACATATGGCGGAACAAGAGTCCACGCACAACGAAGAGCGGCCCGAACAAATTACCACTGGATGGGTGCTGCTAAGGACTTTGAACGAATTCCAGGTACTAATACTGTGAAACATTTGTCATTGTTTCGGAGTTTTAAGATTTTTTTCATATACGAGTATGTCCACGTTCGAATATCTCTAACTCTAGATGTTAACGATAATTACTGCCATCTTATTGCGCTTCAGACTCGCTCTTTGTAGTTTTATAACGTTATTAGCAAATATGTATGTAGCTACGCCTGTTCTATATATGGCATCATGAATCAATAATAATCCAATGAAACACCTGTATAATAATTGATTGATTTCCAGGAATTGCATCGAAAATTACGGCCTATGTGTGCAGAATTGAAGAATTTAGAGCTACCAACAAATTCGTTCAAGTTCTTGTTCGGAAAGAATGACAAAAACTCTCTAGAAAAAGCTAAAACATTAATACAAAAATATTTAGAAGTAAGTATATTTAGAACATTTGTAAAACAATTATTTATTGATAGGAACATTTCTTTTGATAGTACAAGATATAGTCGAAACGATTTATTTTCAGTTTGTTTTAGAAGACGACAGATTAAACCAAAGCGAAGCTTTATACACATTCCTGAACCCTAGTTCAGAGTACTTGAAACAGGGTGACTTACCAAAGAAAAACAAATTCTCATTCTCAACGTTATTTAAGAGGTAACTTTCTTTGTCTACTAAAACTACTAAATTATTGAATATTATTATTACCAAAGCTATATTTTAAACGCCAGAAAATTGCCATATTAATATCGTTAACATACCGACAAAACAAAAGATACAAAAGTAATTCCTATTTTGTCTAGAACTCCATTTAATTACGATTCCTTTTTCGAACATTAAAGAAACAATACACAAATAATAATAATACTGATAGGGTATTTTAAGTAGTTATAATTCTAATAAGAACGTAACTAAGTTCGTTCTACATCAACAGTACCAGCAGTGAAGCGACGAACAGGTCGTCTCAGGAAAAGGAACAGTTCACACATTTATCAGCGGATGAAGACGAGATATCGTTGTACCTCGATGGCAATGGAGGCGATAACGCTAACAAAAACATGACCAGCTCTTTGCGTGGTAAGCTTATTGTTATAGCCGGACCCTGTTACGTCTACTGTCGAACATGAGTCCCCCATCCCAATTTAAAGATTTTATACGTAGGATTCTAAAAGTTCAGTCTACACTTGTAGGTTTTATTGCTGACTCTTTATTTGGTACCGGACGACTACAAAAACTGTAAAGAGTTGTAATTTCAGTCTTCTGGCATATCGTCACTTTTTTATACTAAATTTAATCACGTGACGTGCAAAAAATATAAACTTTAAACCGGTAAAACATTGTGTCATTTTAAGTTCTGAGGAATTCTTAGTAATTTAAATGAATCTTACTAAAACAGGCGCGGGCGCCATAGCGGAAGAAAGGGACAGTATAGCGGAGCCACTGTACGCGTTGCTGAGTGAAGTATTCGACATGCGCGGCGTGTTCCGGTGGCTCAGGAAAACGCTCGTCACCTTCGTGCAAATCACTTACGGCAGGACCATTAACAGGTAGGACGATACATACTAGTGATGATGACATGATTATTATGTAATTTTATTATAATGAAAAATTTAAATTGTGGAACTTCCAATATTCGTTACATCACTAAAACAGTCAATTTCTCGACAATTATAACGAGTCACTTCGTATGTCCCGCATTCACATATGTCATTTGTTACGTTGAAAGTGCACACAAACATACACAGGACTTTGCTATGTCTACTTAATTGTGTAGTGTCAGTGTAAAAATAATATTTTGTATTTGTCAAAAGAGTCAATATTTTTTTGACATAATTATCTGTTTTACAGGCAAATCAAAGAGACTGTAACATGGTTATTTTCTGAACAAATGTTACATTACTACATTAGCGTAGTTCTCAAGTCGTGGTGGCCTGGTGGCACTCTGTCTGAAAACACTTCAAATAGAAACTTTCAAGATAAAGGTAACGCTTTTTTTTGCTTTCTGCTCGTTTTTCCTGTTTCTATATGACCAACCCACTTTTTGAACTGTGCATCTGCATTTTCATCTTCAAAATGATGCTGCCAAGGCCTAATTGACATAAAACCTTTGATTTATTGAAGTGCTGAAAATCATTCTATGTAAAATTTGCAATTAAGTTTTAATTCGCCAGCTAGTTCAGGCTTGGCTGCATGCAGCACCGCCCTCCCGCCCACCATGGATTTCCGCAAAGTAACGCCTGATTCCATTAATAATCATTCTATCGTTATCTAATGTTGATAAAATAAATTCGAAAACGTGTAAAGTTAAAAAATATATTTTAGCTTTCATGTATAATTCAATTGAAAAATAACTTCGCAGAGTAGTAATCAGTATGTACAGTGAAGTTTATCCTATCTACCATTTTTTTTAAATGTTTTTTTTTTTATGAATTTTTATGGTAATCAATTAGTTGTTATCTAGAGCACACGCGCACTCTGGCGCTGCAGCAACTGAATGAGAGCGTACTGGACGCACTGTCGTCATTAGTGGGTGCGCAAGCGGCGGCCCGCGGTGCTCACAAACTGTTCTACACACTGCAAAACACGACGCACAACAAGCAGTTGTTCTATGTAAGTAAACCTACCTTTAGATGTTTAGTCTAGATATGCTGTAAAGCTGGGAAGAGGTCTATATTCAGAAATGGTTAGCAAGACGATGAGTTGATTGACTGAATCGAATACGACAGTTCTATTAGTAAAGCGGCTCGGCTCAGGACTAACGCGATTGCAGGTCGTGTCTGCGAAAGTGTTCCCGGAAGCCTCCTACAGAAACCGTCAAAAAACCAGCGGCTAGCGTTAGATCTTGAAAGGACACGCTAAAAAAACATAATGATTGTACTTTTGGAGTACAAAATTCCATTATCCCATATCCCATTTCGACGCTGGACTCTAGTACGTCTCACACGATAAAACATTCCTGAACATGACGATCTAGTGTTTGCCGAGTTATTATTAATTTACAAGCTGAAAGATCCATCCAGGAGCCTAAGTTTTTGACAGTGAAAAGTAGGACGTACTGTTAAAAAATGCACTGCGGCGAAAAAACTGTGCACGTACAATTTTATACAATCATCAGTCTTCCTATACGTCAGTGAGAAAAAAGCAAACGTGTTTATTTTTAGCGGACAAGTATTGGCTTAGCCAAGACGTCTGGCGACTCTGCACACGATGTACAGTTCGGCGGCGGTTCGATGCCTATAGGCTAAACTTAATCTATGTTTTGAAATGTACCTAAATAGCAAAACAAGTATGTCACGAAAAAATAGAAACTTCAATTTTATATACGTAGGTATATCGTTTATTTTTGTCAGAAACTTCTTAAGCTAAAGACTTACTTTAGCAATTGCATCTCATAGTTGACATGTTGAATTAAATAATTTAAATCCTTACCACTTCACTCTGACGCATAAGAGAACCCACGCAACAAAAAAAGCTGTTACTGAACTAAAAATACGATGTTATGTCCAATTTTATCTTTTTTTCATGAGGAACTCCTTTGGCACTCCCTTAATTCATGAATCCCCAGTCGGACAACAGCGACCCACAAACAACAGTTATTCTGGTCATCATACTTTGCGTCACTTGACGGGTAAAACTACTACTTATCGCGATTAATCAGATTTATCTTTTGATCCCACATAAGATCGTAATACTGAGTATATCCCGATACTTGTGACGACCACACACGATATCGGTCCAAATGCATAGATAGCCATACCAATTATTAGTATAACCATACCTACAATTACGACGTACAGTGTCGGACTTATGACCGGTGCCGATTTTGTCTCCGGCGTAGGGTTCGCTACCAATATTCCCTCTGAAATCGGGGTCACTGCTGGTACTCCATCTGAAGTTGGGTTCACTGCCGATACTCCATCTGAAGGTAGACTCATTACTGGAATTTCCTCTGAAGTCGAACTCACAACCGATTTTCCTTCTGGAGTCGAACTTAGAATCGAATTTTTCTCTGGACTTGGGCTCACAATCGAAATCTCCTCTGAAGTCAGATTAACAACCAATATTCTATCCGGAGTTGCGCTTACAACGGATTCTTCTTCCAAAGTCGGGTTGACGACTTGAATTTCTTCCGAAGCCTGGCTCGCGACCGATAATCCCTCCGATGAGGAGGTCATGACCGATACCGATATTCTTTCCGGAATGGCACTGACGTGCGATATTGTCTGGAAACAATAAAATATTAGTCAAGGTTTAATAATTATTTTCAATGCACTTTTAATAATAAAATGTGTTGAGTGTATTCTTTCGAAGGCTTATGTATGTTTTATTTAACAATTAAGTTAAAATGTCAAGTTGTAGTATGCTCTTCTGCGATCGTTTTACTTTATCATCACATATAAACCACTACTATACATGCCTTTTTTCCCCATAGATTTCCATAAGAAGTTGAAATTGAAATAAAAAAGCATTACTCACACTATAAGATATGCTATCTGGATTATTAATGTACAGTATCTTCTCTCCAAGTAAACTTTCTGTAAAATATTATATATATTAATATTATAATTATTTTGACTATTAAATATTTAATGTAACGATTCCAAAACCTACATGGAGTGTCGTTGTTCTGGATATATCATGCCTTACAAGACAAGTGCACAATCGCATCGCAAAAATATGCAAAATGCCAGCAAAATATATTAAATTGACAAACGTGACACTTAAATGTTTCACGTTTGCGTTTCTATTCCCTAGCGATTGTACATAGATTGCAACTTGACTAATGACTGGAATTGCTTATTTAGTTCTAGCCCGAAAATCTATAGAATCCTGTTCTCCTTACCGCTGCACCCGACTCCGATACCGTTCAGCTCGTCCAATTCTCCTTTCCTTATAATAATAGTATTATAATCTTCGCTGTACCGATACATCTCGGCTGCCAATATTGTTACAAAGTCCTCTTTACTTTGCTTTTTCGCTATAAACCTCCTTTGTATCTCGTTGAGGAAGAGGAATGCTCTGGATCGTTGACATAGCTGGACAGCAAAAAGCATTTATATTAATTTTAAATGGACGAGACAGTTTGGTGTGTTTACGATCCTAAATAATTTGGTTAGTAATATGAGAGGGCTGAATAAAGTTCTTGATGGTGTGTGTAGTTCGCACACCAGGCTAGTTTAGTGGCTTAAGGCCTAAAATCTGATTCTGAGTAGAGGCCCGTACCCAACGGTGGAACAGTAATGGGCTAGATTTATTTCTATTGTTTGAGTTGATGTAAAAGTTGCCGTAATTATAAAATTTTTGGTTGTTCTTTTTCAAATTTTGTAGTAACGAGGAAAACATGATCCAGGCCGTCCTATATTTAGTCTACATTAGCTAGCAACAATAATAGCTTATGTAGGAGTAATATCATAGTAACCGAATACTTACGGCGCAAGATTCGCTTCAATAGCTTTTTAATCGACAGCTGTCTCTTGGATCAATGTTAGGTTACAAGATAATTAGAAAAGTTTGGCACGCGCAACGCGGATAACAATGTCCCTAGTAATTAACACTTTTACTTTTTTTTTCGTTTTTTCCATTCTATCTATTTACATTGAAACTTGTCAGTAAATGATGGACGTTCTTATGAAGATTACCGAGAACAAACGAACGAAACGGAAAATTTTACTCGTTCTAGAGCCAGTGTCAGTTAAAAAAAGTAATGCCAGTATATAGAATGAGCACTGAGATTTTTCTTTGCACTAAAATATGCTTTTTGCAGCGCTGCTGGGTATGAAATAATTTAGAATGGTATAAACAAATAAAATCCTCATATAATCGACATAGGACATGTTGCCAGTTCACAGTCGATATGCAAACCGGTAGCGCTGCAAAAAGCATATTTTACTTCAATAAAAATTAGACGCCAATATATATTTTAAAAACAATAAAGTAACTTTATAATATATAATTTCTTCTTAATCCTGTAATGTTGTCAAAAATGAGATAGTACCAGTTGCCAGTTCACAGTCGATATGTTTTTTTCATAAAACAATAATTTAACCAAAATGAAACCTATTCACAAAATTCGTTCAATGTCGTTTTATAACGTTTGACAATCTCTAGGTGGTTTTTTTTTTAATAAGTGTATAGTCTTTCTATCTTTAACTGTTATCATAAGTGCCAAAGAGATCTATATCAATAAATATTAATTTATTGATTTAATAACTTCCATTAGTTCATTCATAAGGCTAGTTCATCCTACAGTAATCTAGCTGAGAACCACTATGAATCCGGAAGAAGATTTATAACTTTACAAGCTTTCCTCCGCGGGCGCGATTTCTTCCTAGTGCATTTCCAAATAATCTTCAATAGTCCGCAGTAACTCTAACCCCGATCGTTTCTCTTTCTGAACGACTAAACTTTCTCGCTGTATTAAAATAAACACTTTTCTGTTCTGTTTTATATTTTTATACAAACAAACATAACATTTCTATTATCTCGGTCTTGAACAAAATGACGTACTCAAAACTTTTTATATAGTTATCAAAACAAAAGCCGATATTTTGTTCCACTTAATTTCCAATGTAAGATTTATTTTAGGATGATCGTAAATCATTGAGATGATGTCGAAAATATACAAAAGAACAAATCGTTCATAATATTATTAGAATTGTCTAAAAATCGTATCGGTTCATTCTGAAATATGAACTCATGCTATTTAGATGAACATTTAACGTCAAAACTTTTAACTCACACAACATTATAAAAATATTCGTGGTATATTTACATGAAACACTAATTAACTGTGAACATTTAAGTAAATAATCTATATCTAAACTCACATTTAATTTTCTTTAACATTTAATAATCTGAATATGTATTGAGATAGATAGTCATACTTTGTCGTGTGTATTTGACATCGTATTGATTCAATTTTTTGCTTTATTATTTATGTCCGTTCGTGAGTTAATGAATTAATTCATTAGCTTTGCCGAGAACAATATGAAACGTCGCTGGAGAATATATTATTTATTTAACTTACTACAAAAACAATGGTTTAAATTATTTAAATTCTCATATATTTGTAACCGATAGCTCTGTTTTACTGTGAGAGAGTAAAACTTCTTTCAACTTCACTTTTACTTTTACACCGGCCGGCACAAGAAAATATCAGTGAGGTTACCGACTCGTAGGATCGGCACCAATTTTGGCCTTTTCACTAACACAATAATGGTAATATAGCATCACACCTGTATTTCCACTCGTTAATAAGTCCCGTAGTAAAGGGCCTATTGCTATCTATCAGGCACCACAAACTACAAACTCCGGGCTCCTATTGAGAATTTCAGGAAACCCTATAACATTTTACTATACCTGGAAATTGAACCTTAGACTTCATGAGACAGTCAATTATAATTGACTGCCTTATGAGCAGTTTAACATATAATTTGTACTTACTTTGTCTGTAATACTGAAATATATATATTCATCTTCCGCAATATAGTGAAGAAGATATATTCCATGTGAGTAGGTCATCTTGTTGTTGCATGCCGGTAACTTAGACAACACTGTCTCTGCTATCTCCATGAAGTTTCCATCGCATGTCGCGAAATTCGCGACTATGTTCCTATCACAAGCCACTGCACTGAATAGAATGGGCATTTTTACTGACACAAAAACCTTAACAATTTACAAGAAAAAATATTCACCGCACTATTTATTTTATTAACACTTTAGAAATACCTCTTCATACATAAATTTAGTAATTTGAAATGAATTCTTCTTCTATAACGTTCATACTGTCAGCTTTCAAAATTCTTCTTAGAAAAGTCCATAATTGTGTTTTACAAAAACAAACGAGACTGCGGTAACCTCAACGCTTCACTACAAGCTTTTACACGCTACTGATAATACTGGCCTACAGTTTTCTTCAGTCCGAAATATTCCCACCTCCGTATCATACAAATACCGCGCGATCTAAAATTATTGGCGTGTCATTTGCATCTAAAAGCGCGGCTTCCATGCTAAAAATGTCGCCACTAGTAGGTGATATATGTGAATTGGCGCGACAAGTGTGCGGAAGACGTGGCCCGCGCGTGTCGCTCGCCGGCCGCCCGTCGAGACTAGTTTATGTTAAATTACGAACTTTCGCCAAATTTTGTTGGAAAGAATTGTTTATCGGTTCATTAATAATTTAATACGTGAATATAAAGATTCAAGATTATTGTCCATAATTTTGGATTTGGTTTTATTTTCTTTCGTAGTCAACATTACACCAAATTATTTAAGTATTACGTGACACCAAAGGTTTGCAAGGGCGAGGATCAAGCACGACAAGCAGAACTAAATTGTATCGATTGTGTACCCTTTGATGATACACCTTGTGTATTTCGTTAACCTACTCCTCATGTTTTATTTATTTCAGGAACTGTTCGAATTGGTACTTCTAGAAGTGTTTCCCGAACTCAAACGATACCACTAAATCTCTAGGTAAGATAAGCCATGACAATAGATATATCGAAGTATATAATTATAATCTTACAGGGATCATATCCAAAGGACACTTCAAAAATATACGAATATACTCTTTAAGAGACATTCCTTTATGTTTTAACCCGACTTTTGTATATTGGATACTTCGGAATGACTGCACATATCTTATTTAAATGAATATCACTTTTTGAAAACTCGTAAGCCCGTTTTCTACTTTATGGGCCTCACCTCTACTCTCTACTGACTCTGCTTTTTGGAACAAAATTACCTCAATTATAAAAACGATTACTAACAGTATGTTATTCTTCCATTAAACTTTTCATTAATGGACTAGAACTTAATTTTCCACAAATATTTTTTTTCTGTGTTAGATCATTCCATTTCCGCCACATGGTCTCCTGTGGTCATCTAGAAGTAGATCAATATTATCTGACGTATTATAATAATAACTATAAAGTAGATAGTAATAGTTCATTGATCTCATGTTTATGTTCATATACCTCTTTTAACATAAAGATAAGTAGTATTAATAATTCTCTTAGTTAATGGTCGGTATTCATTCCACTCAGAACTAAAGCCTGATTTGTGTAATTTTATGAGATATATTTTCTTTCCCGATCTGATAACTTGCTTTCTGATTTTAAATGTTACAATATAAATTGTTAGTTGCAGCCAAAAATATATATCTTTTCACGCTTAAATGAGTACGTAATAGTCATTTAAGCGTGGGAAATTGGATAATGATTAATACGCATAATGTATAATGTGAAGTTTATGTAATTTATGAGCGCGAATTATAGATATCTAATTTTAAAATAATTTAGCTTATTGCTAATATAATATATGAAAATGTTTATATTTTTGTGAATGTTATGTTGTTTATTAGAGTTGTGCCAAAGAATGCACGTTTGACGCGTTATTATAAGTTCATGCATCGAACTATAAAAACCTACTTAAATAAATTTATACGTGTACTTGATAAGTATTGTATGTACCTGAGTAATGGTGGCTGAATCTCGAGAACTTGAGCCTTTTGGCTTCTTACACATTCTTGTATATTTTCATACATGCGCGCTGCCGACGCATCGCGCTCCCTTTGCTAGTAGTACACGCCTGACCTTATAAATTTATTTTTAGATATTCGATATATTTTCATAGTCTTGCTAATTGATAATCCTATGAAAAATCGACGGTCGTACGGGCGTAGGCCACGCGGCCCATAGTCTTGTTTACTTAAGCTTAGGCTAGACCTTGTAGAACATTAGTCCCATTGAAGAAAGAATAGCATAAATATTTAACTATGAATGGGGTGCTACTACAAAATTGACATAGATACACTAAGCTTAATCTGTTTGTATCAACTCCATTGTTTTATTAATAGAAGTAACCATTAAAACCAGTTGTGTTTTTCTCACTGCTCGATTAAGAGTTCTTTTGACTTCCATATTAGTTCAGAAACCCTTCTAGTCCTACTTGATTTACATTTATATTCAGGTGTATTATGTAGATAGAGATTATTACTGAATAGTGTAGATTTGTACCGTTAGTTTCGTGCTTGTCTTCTGTGGAATGCACGGTGCCGACAATTTGTTACGGACGCACTTTCAAAAGACTTTTTCTACTATTTTACATCAATAAATTAGAATAGCGCCGGTGTAAAATAATAAACAACTTGAAAAAAAAATGACCATATAATTTCTTCACGAAAATGCCTATTGGAGTCTACAATATATTTTGGATATAGAATAACGTACATTTTACACATATTTATTAATTGTATTTATAATTTATTTCAAAACCTAACATTTGTGAAGTAAGTACATATTATTGATAATATTCACATTTTTACAGATACCTATATTTTTTAATGAACCGAAGATATATGCCTACTGGCTTTTAATTATGAAAATTTACGTTCGCATGTTATCCGGTCTTTAATTAAATACTATTATGTAATAACTTTTCAAAAATATAACCTGTCCAATCTGTGAAGGTGAACAAATTATTCTTATAAATAGGAAACTATTGTGTATTGTTTGACTAACAAACGTCTTACACCTTTGGTTTCCATATGGTTATAGGCTATTTAGTATGTTTATTTATTAAATAGTAGTTAATACTGTCATCATAGTCGCAGAAAACTTACTGCCCCGTGCGCATTCATGGCGAACGCTGGAATACCTAAGAAAAATACACCAATATTATGTATGGGCGAGTTGTAGGCCTTATAAAGATCTACAGAACAGTCCCTAGCCTATTTCTAACATTTATAAGGTGTCACATGAACTATTCCTAAAATTAAGTTTGAACTCTAGGTTCTAATAATAATAATTGCCATTTAATTTTAATATTTATAATTTATTTTCGGGCGGGTGTCTTAACGAGTTATAAAAAGTTCGAGGAAATTTCTACCCGTACGGAGTAGTGTTGTCTACATTTTTGTAATCCTTTTAAAATGTTATTTTACTTTATCACGTGTGACACTACTCGGTGTCCTTCTAATTTATCTTTATTTTATTGGTAAATTAAGAAGTTTCTAATACAATATTTTGTGGTCAGATAGCTTATTTTTTCCAGTGTAAAGCTCCATACTTTTACTTTCTACTTAACATAATTGTGAGTATAAACGTACAATTACCTATATTGATTAGCAAAGTTAGTAATATTATGAAAAATAAATTAATAAGAGTAGGTACTATTAATTTGTAAATATAATCATGACAAAATTTTAATTACTTAGTAATTATTAACGAATGAATTATGTGTACCAAAAATACTTAAGATGAAATATAAGGAGTTTAAATAGATTAAAAAAAATGTAAATTATCTGTCATTTTCTGAAAATGTATGCAGGCCATGAAAGAAATAAATAATAATCTTAAATGTACGTTGTAAACAACATTCTCTGCATTACATAAAAATAGCTCTTTTCTGATATTTTTTTGAGAAATAATATAATATAATACTGACTATTTTTAATAACTTTTATATATGATGAGTGTTTTTCTGAGGTGACCTATTGAAGGCCTGTCCGCAAACATTATTGTGGTCAATTCTGACAAAAAACAGCCTCAGTGAAAAACTGTCAGTATTATTATTTTTACAGAAGAAAACTGATCCTTATAATATTAAAACGCTACTACTACTACTGTTGATGTCATCACTGACTGATTTTTATTGGAACTGACGGATAGGCCTTAAAAGAACCATAATGAGGTCATGATGTTACTAGCGTGTCACCTTTTGTGACTTTACACCCTGTGACGTCAGACAAACAACTTTCTGATATAACCTGTGAACCTGTCTATATCTATTAAGTGTTATATTTCATGTTGTTGACTAAGTGTAACGACGACTATGTATGTAATGTATGGTTAATATGAAATAAACTAGTACGTGTATTTTATTCACACTCCTTTTTATTTATTTATTTATCCCTATAAAGATTGGTTACTTTATTACCAACATAATTTTACCACTAAGACGCTACGTAGTATTTATTACCTTTTTTTTTACCTTTGTGTAAACTTTGCCCCATACTAGGATTTCTCCTGTGTCGTGGGTACATTTTTACAAACATACATGTCATATGCACACATAACCAGACCCGAAATAACTATCTGTAGATCATACAATGTTTTTTCCGTGCGGGAATCGAATCCGCCTCGCTTAGCACAGAAAGCTAATCACTTAGCCACTGCGCCAACCGTTCCGTCAAGCTAATATGTTTAAGCAGGGTTGAGGTAAATAATACATAAAATTTATTCGGATAATTTCTATTATTTTATTCAGTACAATAATAAATTTGACAACAGTTTTGACACCTCTATAAAAGGAGGCTTTAAAGGTGTAAAAGCTGTTTTATTAATTAACTATTAATTTAATTACATTACTGATACTGGAATCTTTGGCACGCATCGCACTTTTATGAATCTTAGAATATTCTTAATGTGCTAGTATTACCAAGCGATTGAAATCCCACTTAGAGTGAATTGTATTGGTGTCTTTTGTCTTCCATATCATAATGCAATGATATCAAAGAAAACGTTAGGATTTCGTAACGTAAAATAATCTTTCATAATTATATATGTATATAATATAACTGCCATCGCTGATTACCCACACTACATTTCTCAAAGCATCCGGTATCACAGCACTCACTATATTAATTTCCCATCCCTTACAATCTATGTAACAAAACAATGTACATAAAATATATCTTAAAACTAATAATCTGAAAAAAATCCAAGCCCGATAGAATTGTGGTCGAGTTGAAATGGACCTTGCCTGTTGATGATCTCGATATTTCCACGAGTATGCAATTAGCACCCACATTAATTTTATTATTGTTCGATTGGTTTGATTGGACGCAGTGGACAATTTATAAATTAGGTACTTACTATTAATACATATCGTACGTATACTTAATCAATATATTCTATATAAAATTAAAAATATATATTTCATATATGCTTTTTACATGCATATAAATTCAATATTAGTTATTATATCAGAAAAGGAACTTTCGTTATGTATGTCAAATCAGTAAACTATGTATTATTGGCCATAAAAACATTATCGGTGTCCAAAGCACCGTCGATTAATTATTTATTAAAAATTAATCGGCGGTGCTTTGAACACCATCTTCATTAGTTGATAAAGTGCTTTTTAAAGTATATAATAAAATAAAATAATTGAAAAACAATATATTATCAAGATTTCTTTTATCGGATCTGTATCCGTTGACGTCCTCCCGTCCTAATTCTACCTTAGATTAAAACACCCTGTGAAACTTTTATATTTTTTTCCAGTTATGTCTCTTTTGTGTATTTTCTGTCTTATATTCTGTGTAATAAGAGAGCTTTTAAAGTTTCGTTATTCACAATATCGGATGATCCGAGAGCAAATTGAAAGCATACAATTAATAATATTAATTCTAATTAGGTACTAAATGAGAAACTCTGATATGAGACTAACATGTTACATGCGTGTGCGGCCTCGCCCGTCAGCAGACATTTATCAACATAAAATCAGCTTCATTTTAAATAACGTACAAGATATAAATAAACTATTATTTACAATATCAATCCTGGCTTTTTTCAAAATAATTGGTAATTAAAACTATCTATTTACATTGATATTTTATTGTCACCATAATAAACCTGGTGAATTAATTCTAAGGTCAACTTGTATTCGCAGGTGATAAGAACGGGGTTTTTATTAATATCTGACAACATTCGTCCATGTTAAATACCTATGTATTTTATTACAAACTGCTAATTATATCCTTCAATCGAGGTTGGGATACCACTTTAGTAGGTACAAATCAGTTTCTCGTTATAAACTTTACGTCGCGTTATATATTACATAACATAGAAACGTAATATGATTTTGCAAACCTTAGCACATATATATTTTAAATTCAAGTTAAAATTGTGTTATTAGTATGTTACTATAACGTTTATAAGCAAAACTGACCTGCAGATGATCCCAAACCTCTGTACATACTCTTACGATGTAACTAGGTATAATTTTGTGCTATAGTATAAAAGTCACTTTCGTTCTTCCCCGTGAGCCGCGGGGAACGAGCGACAGTCGACTTGTACAAAAATAATAAATATTAATTATTTTATTATCTTTTGCTCTTACACTTCGATATCATGCTGAGAAAATTTCTGAGCCACGTCGCTTACAACGCCCTAGCACTATCCCTTTGGGTAAAGGCGAGTATTGTCGAGGGCGGCTCGAGTTGGCAGCATGCTATCGCAGTTGTGACACTATCCATTCACCCTTTGGGTCGATTTCAATATCTAGGGGGGAAATTCCCTTTTAATGTATTACAAATAGATACATCTATTTACACATGACAAGTAACCACCCAGAATCGCTATGCATCTAAACAAATTTGCCTAAACCTATAACAGATTATAACAATAATCATATTTTATATAAATATTGTTTTATGAGTAACTTATTATATAACGATCTGTCAAATACATAATTTAGTCACCCGTGAGTTATAGAATTATTATTGACATGAAAAAAATACTGTTCATTTACACATACCATCTAGTACCTATTATCTAATCTAGATATAGATACGTATTACAATCATTATTTTTAATAATATCGTTTTAAAGTACCCGGAAATTCGCTTACATGGCGATCTTAGAATAGTCGCGGTCTAAAACATTACGGTATAATACGGTTACTCTCATTTCAGTTGCAATTGACGAATATATCAGATTAAAACCAGTAAATCTGAGTTCAGATTTACTGATTTTAATTATTATTTATTAACCAGATTTTTGGACGCTTTCGTTAACGTTGTCCGTGTTGTATTCTTTAGTGTTAATAAAGCACAATGTCATATAACTTGTGAATTTCGAATGACATTTTAACAATTGTAATTTCGATCAGAACCCACAGCAAGCAACACGTCGAAATACCATCAATTAACCATCAGATCGATACAGTTCTAGCTCGCTAATGCCGCAGCCATAGTATTTACAGCGTAGGATTGTCACCTGCAAATAATTGTATTCAACAGCTTAATCCAATCAATGAGCCTGATGTCGCAATTGGTGGTATCGGAATATTGACGCACCTAATATGACGTCAACTGTCATGCTTACTAAGGTAAGAAGGGTCGTGGGCAGACGCACTGTCTGTCGTTCACGCTTGTCACTCCGCGGGTATCATGTAGAGTCATTTTCTAATATCACGTTACAGAAATCGACCAACGTCGACATCGCACGATCCGAAACGTGTCTTTAGAAAACGAATCTGCAATGATCCTTACGTACATTATAATGTCGTGTTGGTTACACCTAGAATCGCACTACGGCGTCGGGTGATGTGTGTGTGTGTGTGTTCAGGCGTACGAGTGCAGGGTGACAGGCTCGAAATCGTCGTGCGTGGCGGGACGCGAGGGCGCCGTTCGGTGCGGCGGTGGCGGCGCCGGCGGCAATAAGCTCGTGCCCTCCGGTATGTACACGTTAGTCACTCGCTCCTGTAACAACGTGGTATTGTAAACTTGGACGTCAGTGGCTAGCCAGCGGAATAAGGTGCGCAATCGCGTTATACACTCGGTGTTTGCCATAATAAGATCATTAAGGTACGCAAACGCTAAAAGCTGTTAGTATTCTGCCGAAGAATATTAGTACTCTACGGTCTATGATGCACCGCTATTGGAGTGGAGTGTGAAAGTCAGACGCATGCCGTGTTATTCTGTAATAATACGACTGGCGTCCTGACTTTCACACTCCGTTAAAGAAAATGTATTAACTTAGCTATAATTTAATCGGATCAGGGAAAAAGGTTTTAAGATTATTTTGAGGATTAGTCACTTAAATCACTCATAAATATATTTCAAAGCAAAATAAGGATAAGATAGCATGCCATCTCTCGGCATCAGCTATATCTACATACAAAACTATTCCTTACCTGATTCTTGTCGTATTTGAAGATGCCTTGGAAGCGGTTGGTGCGGCGCTCGAGCGGCTCTACAGCGCCAGCGGCCCCAGTGCTGCAGCTGTAGTTGGGGTTGTGGAACGATATGTGGCCGCCCGAGTCGCGATAGTTCTCCTTCAAGTCACCGCCGCGGTCTCGGTTCAGTTTTACTATTAACATTTATTGATAGCTTCTTTAAAAAATGCGTCACATACAATTTGTTAGAGCACGACTGCTGTTCCTGTATTATATTGAGGAGTACTTATTGGATTTTTGAAAACACGAGGTTGAAGGTTTGCCCGATAAACAGTACTTTTTCCAGTAAAAGTGTATAAGGACATCTTATATTAAGGGTACATGCACATAAAGGTGATGTCAAGTACCCTGTAATATAAAAGTAGTGAATGTCCTCTTGCTCTCGAACGTTGCATGTGTAGGATTCATGTTAGGTACCGTTGGATGATCTTACCGCAAACAAACGCGATAATGAGTATCCCGCATAAAAGGATGATCATGATAGCAATCATGATGATGACGAGGCTGGTGGTGGCGTCCGGCACAGCGGTCGGTGGCGGGGGCAGTCCGTTCTCTTCCTGTATGTCCGTGTAGTCGTAGAACGAAGGGTAGTGTGCCGGCATTTTGTTGTCGATACGAATCTTTGGCACTGTAAAAAGGCGGATTTGAAACAATAGTTGTGTAATGATGAGGAATAGTTAACTACACAGAAAATTTTTGTTACGTATATGTCAATAATCGACAAATGTGAGTTTCGAGTATAAGTGTTATTTTTTTACGCTTTTGAATTGATCTTGGTTTATAATAACAAGCAATAACAAAATATTTAAATTAAGGACTACTGCGACCTATAGTGGTGAACACTTACGTACATATTATCTGTGCCTAAATCTCTTAATTATTTGCCAAGTGAATTCAGATTTCTTAAGCTTACCTATTGAGCAAGGTCGAGGATCAACATCCTCCGGGCAGGCACATATATAATCATGCTCCCTGAAGAAGCACAGATGAGAGCATCCGCCATTCTCCTCCCTGCAAGGGTTCCACCCATGTTGCTTATCAGATGACACAGCCTTTATCTCCATCGTCATCTCTAAGTCAGTTCTCAATGCCGTCACGTTTTTCCCAGTTTTCTTGTCAGCCCTCATCACTGCCTTCTTGTACCAGTCCGTCCAGTAGATGTAGTCGTTAAACTGAAATGAAAACTGCTGTAGGACCAAAAATATAGGGGCTAATGGAACGTTCAATAGTTGGGGGTTAAGTATGTAAGGTTCATATCACCTGCGTTAATCCAGATTGAGGTATTTTCATGTTGATCTGAGAATGGGAGGGTTACATAGTATTGGTTGTCGTTCTCAAGGCAAAGGGCAGAGAACCTTGTACTTTTGTAGTCTTTGCGATCCTTAATTGGCATACTATGTCATTGCACCACCTGGCGTATTTTAAGTAAGGGAAAATAGTACCTGAGTCATTCCAAAAGGATTCTTGGCTTCTGGTATAAGCTGAACTCTGTGTTGTCCATTCAAATCGGAGGTATCGATTCTCTGTCTCAAAGCATCGGTCCAGTACAGCCTCCTGTCCTTGTAGTCGATCGTAATGCCATTGGGGAAGCCTACGTCTTGAATCACGATTATTTGCCTTTGACTGCCATCTAAAAATGCTCGCTCAATGCATGGAGTTTGACCCCAATCGCTCCAGTAAAGGTACCTAGAAATAATCATTTAGATAAAAACTGGTTTCAATCAGAATGTGATACAATTCGAATATTTATTTATTTTAAACTACATACCCTTTAGCAGGAAACAATGCTAGTGCCCTAGGTTCACTAAGATTGCTGAGCAAAGTTTTTCGGGACGACCCATCCAACCGTGCAACTTCAATTACCTGTAATCAAACATAAACAATATTTATATCTGTTCACATGCAATTGGGGTCAAGAAAAAAATTGTCCCTGAGTAGACAGACAATTTCAAAAGAAAGTTAAGTCTGGTATTGCAGAAGTCCCATTTACCAAAAAAAAAACTTACTTTGTACTCGTTATCCGTCCAGTAAATGTTGTTGGCGATCCAATCCACTCCCAATCCGTTAGGAATACCCATGTTCCCTTTAATTATATCTTTTGTATCAGTCATATTCTCCATATTTATTGACCTGAAATTAGTTAACAGTTAATATCTTCATTCTACTATTTTTGCTATGTGCTAGATTTCCCTTCTTGCAGTGCTCGAGAAAACGTGTTCTTTAATTTAGACTTTCTAGTTAAATAAAAATACTGCCTTTCACCGACGATGGAAGGACTAGAATACCAAAATATTACTAGTGATATAAGGTATTACTATAGGTGCACTTAATACAGGTAATCCCTCATCACACTCATACAAATTGATTATTGTATTAGCCGATTGTTTGATGGTCATACAGCTAACGGAACACGAGTCGTTTTATGAATAAAAATATCAGTCATCTTACCTGATAACATCCATATCGACATCAGTATAGAACAGTAGCTTTCGTTCCCAGTGGAAGTCGACTGCCACAGCGTTTTGCACCTTTATTGGAAAGGCGACGTCCCACTGCTCGGGAGTGTCGAATGAAATCAGAGCAATGCTAGTCTTTGTCGCGAAGAACAGGAAGCTTTCGGGATATTTCTTACAAGTCTTGGGGTTTGGACCGCTAGAGTTGAAGAGTAAGCCCGTTGGACAGGCACAGGTATAACCCTGAGGCGATCGTAGACAAAGATGGGAGCACCCGCCGTTGTTAGTGCCGCAAGCGTTTTCTAGTTCATGTTCGCCCTGTGTAGACAAACAAAATGTCCCTGTGTTATAAACTCATAAGATCAATAAATTGTAACGCAATTTTACTACTAAGCTTGTTATCATGGATTTAGATTGAACCTAATATCAGTGCCTATTTATTTAATAGTCTCAAGTCATTTGGTGTGCCTCAGGGATGAATATTGTTGCCATATTTGGGAAGAAATATTTATATTTGACGATACTGAAAACACTACATGGCACATCAGATTCAGCTTTATACGGTAAACCTGAAAACCTCCACCTATGTGACTGTTTTCAAGTTATTTAAACGGGTCAGAAAAATGTTTCAATGTTGTGTACTTGACATACATAGTCAAACATACCTGAACCGCGCGAATATCCATGAGTCCTTCCAAGTTCTTCCTGATAATGATAGAGTTCTTGCCATTTTGTTTGTCAGCCCTATGCAATGCCTGGGTCCTCCAGTCAGTCCAGTAAACGTGTTGCCCCACAATAACAATCCCGTATGGATATGGAACATTGCTTAGAATTGTTCGACGTTCGTTCCCGTTGAAGTCGGAGCTTTCGATAGTGAGGACCTTCGCATCATTCCAGTAGAGGCGACCCTCGATTTTGTCAATAGCAAGACCGTTTGGCCACTTGATATTGCTCTCAACAATAACGTGTCTGGAAAATTTATTTTGATTCAGGAAAAATATACCTAAGTATTGACATTCTTTTTAATGAGTAATATTTTTTGGTGTTTATGTGTCTAACCTGTTCTTTCCATCCATGTCGGCTCGTTCAATCTTAGCAGATGTTCCCCAATCCGACCAAAACATGTATCCATACTCGTAATGCAATGCTATGGCCCGGGGTGAGTCTATGAAAGTAAAAAATGAAGTAAGACTAAATGTATTTTTTTCGCACCTGAATTATTTTGACGAATAATGAATTTAAAAAAAGTCCACCTTAATATCTTTGCTCGATTACTTACCTAGTCCGGTCCATACAAGTACTTTTCTATTACTACCATCAAGTTCGGCTACTTCGACACTATTGCGTCCGCCATCGGTCCAGTAAATCTGCACATAAAACAATCAAAAGCACCTAAAACACTGCATAAAGTGGTACCACAGTGATAATACAGCAGTTGCTATTGTATGTTTAAAACTGCTAAAGATGAAAATCTGCACAAGGCCAAGAAGCATTGGCTGATTTTTATGAAAGCGATCTGAAGATGTACATGTCCAGACGAAACTTCAAAGGGTTATTTACAAAGCGGAACTTAGCAGTCTTTCTTGAAAGTGAGATAAGTAAAAATACGAACCTTCCGACCTGTGGAATCGATAACAATTCCATCTACGGTATGTAAACCTTTTCCAATGATTGTTTCGATCTCTTGACCAGCCCTGTTGGCGCGTTGGATTTTCCTTTCACCAGTGTCCGTCCAGTAAATTAGACCTAAAATGTTTGTCTTTATTAGTAGGAACTTATTTATTCGATCCTATTATACAATCTAAATATTTTTTTTATACATAAAATCTTTACTTATTTTCCTGGGCTGTATTCTTTTAGGCTTAATTTTGAATACAAGGTAATTGTTTTATATGGTGAAATCTATTGTGTCAACGTAACGAATTATTGTGCTATTTCCACTTAACTTACTTGTTTTATGATCCACATCTACTCCGAAGGCATTCTTGAGTATGGGCAGCGGTAGTGGTACGTCAATAAGATAGGGCACGTCCAGGGATACCACACGTATGTCTACGCGGTGCGCGAATATCAAGTAATTCACGGGACCGTTGGCGCACGTTTTACCGTCCTTCTGCGAATTGTGAACAATAAATGTCAGGTATGGGCGTGAACATAAATCAGATGGTATTTAAGTAAATTTTACAAAAAGAAGAACTGATTTCGTCTGCTGCTGTGTTTTTCAGATGATGTGGCTACCGGGGACCTTGAAAATTAGAGAGATATAAGAAATGAATATGTCTCTTACACCAATTTTGATTCCAATGGGACAAGCACAAGATCTTCCCATAGGCTTCAATAAGCAGAGGTGTGAGCATCCACCATTGTTCTTGCCGCATCTGTTACAGAAATATGGATGAGAAATCAAATCAAAGATATAACTCCTTTAAATAAATATCCCTAATGTTTTACCGGTTGAGTCCAAACACCCGTTCTTTGTGGAACACCCTGACATCCATGAGTCCGGCCACGCCTGCGCCCAGCGTGCGCCTGTTTTTGCCGGTGTATTTGTTGGCAGCCTGAATGGACTGCGTGTCCCAGTCCGTCCAGAACACCTCGTCCCCGAACAGGTCCAGACCGAATGGGTGGGGCAGGTGTTGGCCTACAAAACGTGTTGCTTTATATATTGTCCGTATGTTGGTTTATATAATACTGTTTGTATTTTATGAAAGTATTAGATGTTATAATGTAGTGTAGTTAAAGTACTCCTTTTTTTTTAATAAAAATAATAAAATGGAATTTAAAAAGGAGACATAAAATTTACCTATCAATACAGTTCTTCCAGTGCCATCCAAGTTGGCATACTCTATAGTCTGATTCCCTCCATCAGTCCAGTAGATGCGGCTGTTCTTAAGGTCTAGTGCCAGTCCGTTGGGCCAGGTCATGTTACCAAATATCAGGCGTTTTCGATTCCCCCCGTCCATGTCGGCGCGTTCAATGCAAGGGGAAGTGCCCCAGTCAGACCAGTACATCATTCCACCTAAAAGTAGACAATATTTTGTTGCAATATCGCAATTCACAGTGTAGTCATAATAGTAACTATAGTCCTCGTGCAAGCTTTGCGTTAGTGTGATTGTCCGTTACAGACTTTCTATCAATCAGTACAAAGTGCGAACCCGCCCTTTTCTCCTAATTCCGGCACCCACTCACTAATATAAAGTTCATGTCTCAATACGAGGACTGTCTCCATTCGCACTGTAATGTACGTAGTCACTACAGGTTTGATCATATCAGCCCGTTCATTTGTAGATAGATAAGATATATAACTCAACACCTTTTCATAGTATTGGAGTTACTGCGCGCCATCGCTTCTATTTTTACTAACCTTTAGGATCCACAACGATATCTCTCGGCTTGTCAATATTGTCCCACGCTAACAAGGTTCTCATGCTGCCATCAACGTTCGCCACCTCAATCCTGTTTGTTCCAGCGTCAGTCCAATACAGTTTGTCGGTCAACCAATCGTAAGCTAAACCAGCTGGCCATACTACAAGAAAATATTGAATTGATTGAATGAAAAGATTTTAAAGAAGAAATAAAGGAACTTTTGAAGCTCAAATCTTAAAGATAGTAAGTGATAAAACGAATAATTTCAAACCTTGAAAATAATCTACTCAATATAACTCATATATTTATAATATACTATACATAACATACTCAGGTTTGATCCCACAATGACACGTTGCTGCGATCCGTTCAAGTACGCATGGTTGATGGTGTCTTTATCCACGTCGGTCCAGAATATCGAGTTGGTATTGTGGTCCCAGTCCAAAGCCACGGCAGACTTTATCGTCTCCACTGGAATCACCTGAACAAAAATATCAAAATTATTATTTTGTTGTGAAGAGACAACTCGTCTCTGAATACTTCCTACATCTTCATTATAGCATTTTTATAAATTTCTTACAAGTTACTAAATTCTATAACTTACCATATCTAAAGAATCCGTTTGTTTTCTTGGGTTCAGTTGTTTCAATCGAATGTCCTTCTTACGTGCATAGAGTAGCAATTTTTCTGGAGTTTGTTCGCATGTCCGGCTGGAATGAATGAATAGGAAAATAGAAGGAATTAATGCTACATTAAAAAAAATCAATTCTGAAGAAGAATTTGATTATAGGTCTTTTTTTAAGCTTTATGGTCATCATCCAAATGATCATGAATCATGATCTCAAAAAGACCAGAGATATTAGTTAAGAAGTTGGTCTTATTTCAGTTTAAAACACTTTAAAGGTATATTACCTTTCAGAGTTAATGTTAAATCCAACGGGACAGCGGCAGGAGTGGTCGTTGCTGTTCGGAAGGCAGAAGTGAGAACAACCACCGTTGTTGTTGCCGCACCGGTTTCTGTACGACTTTATTTGCCTCAGGGGGTGGTAGCTGCAGAATTACAATAATTTAAAGTAATAGGTTTAAAGTAATAATAATAATAATTTAAAAAGGAGCGGACATGTCCTACAGAGATAATTGCACTAAAATTTCCTTGAGAGAAATTCCATACGTCCTCCCTCTAAGCAAATTTGGCCCATATCGGACTCCCTCGTTTATATTGTCACGTCAATGTTCGAATGCTGCTTTCGACGCTTTATCAGCAAATTGGAAATAAAAAAGCTAGAAGTACCTACAAAGAACAGAATTCCCGCATGGTGACACTATCTACTTATATTATATTACTTACCTATGAATATCCATGGGGACATTGAGTCCCGCGTGAACAGTCTGTATTCCCATACCAGTGTTCTTGTTAACGGTCGAGATGCTTTTCGTGTGCCAGTCGGTCCAGTAGATCGCGTCCTCGAAGAGAGTCAGTGCAAACGGATGAGGTAGGCCTTTGTTGGTAACCTAAATATTGAAAGTTATGGTTAGATGGATAAGGTCTATTTTACGTGGCCTAAACGTTGAATCCAACATAAATTTACGATGAGGTAACCACCTCTTTAACTTGTAGGCTTTAATTAGCGTAGAGCGTAGTTTAATTAGTAGTAGTGAATTAATCGATGCATCATTATGAATGTAGGAGTGTATGTATAGCAGCAGATGACACTTAGTTACTGCTACAGTATTTTACTATTGGACATGAACGAACCTTCTTTCGATCCCGCCCATCAAAGGAAGACTTCTCTATAACATGGTGTTTAGCGTCCGCCCAGTATATCTTAGACTCCGTGTAATCGATGGTCAGTCCGTTAGGCCAGAAGATTTTATCCACGATGATGCTTTTACGTCTACTGCCGTCCATATCCGCACGTTCTATTTTTGGGTTAGGACCTAGAAATTGTACAAATCAGAAATCTATTCAACACAAATACAAAATAATTTGCATAACTATATTCTGAAATGGACTTTATACGGAAACCAAAAAAATACTACTGTAAGAGAAGACTAAAGTATATCTTACAAGTATATAACTGTAAGAATAATTATAATCAACATAACATTATCCTAACATTCATATAGTCCATAGTTAAACATGGTCTCTGCAAAAAGAGAGATGTATCTAAGTCTTTATTTATATTTATTGCTATTTACCCCAATCTGTCCAGAACACCAGAGCATCGCCGGGATGCACTGCTATAGCTCTCGGTTTGTCCAGATCATTGGCAGCTATGACCGCTCGCTGAGTTCCTTCGAGAGTGGTAACTTCGACCCGTCTGGTACCAGAGTCGGTCCAGAATAGAAGGTCGTGTATCCAGTCCACTGCCACTCCACTTGGTGTTTCCAGACCCCACCTTATTACGTCTATGAGAAAAAGAAAAATGGCAATGTAGCACAACGTCTTAATAACTAACACAACATGGCCGCTTTAGTAGGTATCGCAAGCCATGCATAGAACAACAAAAAATATCCACATCTCAGAAATGAAATTATGGAGAACTTTAAATAGCGATACTTAATAAAATTGTAGTCAAATATTTAAAGAGCGTGATTACCTGTCAAATTGTTGTCATTCATTTGAGCTACTCTGATAACTTTCAGGTTGTTTTCAGTCCAGAAAACGAGTTGCTTTTCATAGTGGTAGTCCAAGGCGACCGCGTTATGTAGACCCTTGACAACTGGCATATAGTTGTCCCCAGTAAGCCATACCTGGACAACAAATCACAAGAATAACAAATGTAGTCTAAAATTATAATAGATCTAGCATCTTATGAACAAATGTTTCGAAAACGTACACGACACTATATATATAACAATTATTAGGATCTTTAATGCGTCTAATGGTAATAAGCATGAAACTAACCACATCAGCGAAATCGAGTGTACTTAACCTCACAGAAGTGACGATAACTATGTTCCCTACCCTAATTCATATTTTTTCCATTGATCCATTCTAATCTACAATTAATATTTCCTTACCTGTCGTATACCAACGCGGTTGGAAAACAGCAATGTGGGTGACTCTCCAGTCGGTTTGCAAGACCTCCCGTCTGGCCTCAAAACGTATCCAGTCATACAACCGCATTTGAAACTTCCAACGGTGTTCGAACAAGTTTGCGAGCATACCGGATCTTGTTCGTACATGCATTCATCAATATCTCGGCAGCTGAATAGAAAATAGTTATAATTATGTGAAGCACTAACAATTTTCGATCTCATAGTCCTGTCCAACATGTCACAAAGTATGATAAGCAATTTAACCAAGATGCTTCCAACATTACCTTTGATTGTTATGATCCAGAATGAAGCCCAGAGGACAGGTGCAAGCTGCATGGCCGTCGTACTTCGTAATACACATGCCCGGATCGCATTTGTCATCAGGTGTGCAGATCCTTGACACTGGACACCTTTCTTCGTCATCTCCCTCAGGACAATCCTTCATGCCGTCACAGACGTGTTTTCGGTTGACGCAGTTCCGGAACGCACTGCTTATAAGATGGTCTTGGGTTTTGCAAGTATACTGGTCTTCTTCACAATGCACTTCGCAGTTCATTTCGTCTTCCCCGTTCGTGCAGTCACGGACAGCATCACAAAGCCAGGTTTTCTGTACAAAAACAAATGAATGAAACACAGAACTTATAAGCTAGCTTTAGATACAATCCTTATGATCGTTGAACGAAGTGTGTACTATGCCAAATGCGAAAAAGAAGGTTTTTGTCTGATAAATGGTAATATTGGTTATGGTCCCGCTTCTTTTGCTCAGGAACTTATGAATATTGAAAGATACGTCTGTTAAATATTCTATGGTTGTAAACTTACCAGAATGCATCGTCGATCAGCGCACGTGTACTCATCGTCTGTACAGTTTCGCATGGAGTTGGGTTCACAGTTCAGTTCGTCGCCACTGTCGGCGCAGTCTCTCTCGGTGTCGCACCGCCAACGATCCGGAATGCATTTACCATCACTGCATCTGTTTCGTAAATATTTCCCATTAAGAACATTGTAAATCAAAGTAGATGAACTTTTCTAAATTTTGAAATTACTTAAATTATCAAATAATATAATAATTATTCTAAATTAATCATTACACTTGTCGATAAAGATACTATACTATAATAAATAATTAATTAGAATTAAAAAATCTAATTCATAAAAAAATATGATACTTTGTACGTAATGCCTGCTTTTGCCTGTTATTCTACTCTCGTCCTTAGCTAGCTTGAAAGTAGCTAAGCCGTAGTTTAATAGGAAGTGGAAATGAATATATTGCATCCAGAATTAGGTCTGTTCTGTCCCAATTTCATGCAGTTATAGATAAATAATACCTTATACCAGAAGCCCAATAGAGACTTCTATGTGGGTACATAAAATCCAGTTTCATTACCTGAACTCGCCAGCGTTGCAACTGCCAGGCAGCATGGGACAAGTGTCCTCGTCAGTCCAATCCCCGCAGTCATTATCACCATCGCATTGAAAGTCCTTGCGAATGCACTTCTTGTTGTCGCATTGAAATTCATTCTCGCCGCATCGGATTAAGTCCACAGCTGACAGATATATTTAAGAATTAGAAAGGAAATCTTGGAATGAAAAGTGTTTAGGCCTTAGTACATAAACCACGCCGGCTTGATAATGAAAATGACCAGTATGAGTAAGCGTATAACATAGCAAGTATGTTATTTGCTTACCTAGACTTGGGCCATTATAGAATCCTGACCACTATGTCCAAAACTGACCGTTTCTCAACGTCCATACAAAATTGAATAAGTACTAGCTGAATTTCTCATAATTTAATGCCTCAGAAACGTTCACTTCAGAAAGAAGTCACTAAACAAGTCTAACGTTAGACATTATATTATCATCTACATCAGATTTCCAAGCTACAGTGCGATTACAATAAAAGTATAGACTTACGACAGTCAGCCTCGTCGGAACTGTCAGGACAGTCGGCTTCTTTGTCACAGCGCCAGTGCCTCGATATACATTCGCCGATAGCGCACATGAACTGGTTCTCCCGACACCTGTGTACAAAAATATAAATTGTACATACCCAATACCTACTTATGGACATACTTATATATTCGACCTACATACTTATCATAAATTTACGCTAATTGTGTCACTCTGTCTCTTTAGTTTCTGATTCCGATGTTTTTGTTTTTATCTCAATATTTATTAGTACCAAAGAACTTAACCACTATGTTTTTTTTTATTACATAAGGCTTGTCTTTTACCTACACTCTTGGCTTAAATGCTCCTAGATTGTATTTATCGGGATAAACAGACAATGAGTTCTACTACTTTGAAATGTGGGCTAGAATAGTTCCTCTGCCTAACTCTTCGAGGAATACAGGCGAAATACCACGTTATGTTATTTTAAAAATCCGACCGATCTAAGAAATTAAGCAAGTCTTGGAAAAGTGAACGTTCTTTACACAGTCGCTACGTATAAAGCACCTTATAAATAGTGTCTTTATACTGGAAGTCGATTCCTACGAAAGCGCGAAATTTTTATTTGAATTGTGATCTGCAGACATCACGAATGGATCATACAGGTACAGATTGCTTAATTTCTTTAGATGTTGCGATACACAAGTCATAAATTATTTTAGAAAACCTTCATCTCCAGAATGGATCCGTTTATTTTTAGTTTTTATTATGGTATTTTATTTTTAATAGGTCATTTTAGGCATTAGACAATAAGAGTACCTATCTATACCTTTCCATATTAAATGGCTTGCCAATACCCATAACAATAGATTAATAAAATTTCTCGATCTTTGTTCATGCTTCACAAAAGTTAGGTAGCGTCAATAAATTCCTGTAGGTGTTCCAGTAATGTTAAACACGTCGATGATTTGTTCTATAATGAGCCCGCCCACGGAACTCGGATATATCGGGCGAGTCTCCTTCAAGGGACACAGAGCGCGTAGGCGCGTCGCCATGGAAACCTCCGGGCCTCACCCCGCTCGCCCCGAACCTCCAACCCCCGACGTATTGATCTACCGACCGCTACAGTCCGTAGCGCGCAATGTAAAATAAAATCCAGAGTCCCGCCTAAACTTTTAAAATTTGTTCTATGTTACTGTTCTAGATTGGGACTTCAGGTATCATGCTAGGTAAAAAATATTGTGAGTGAACAAGGACACGTTTTGAATTCTTTAAAGCCTAAATGCAAAATCAGAATTAAAGTAAAATTGTATGAAACCAAGTCGACAAAGCTGTGATGTGAGGACCTCACTGCAGCTTCGAATCTATTGTAATATCTAAGAACACTGTTTCATTAATTAAATCTAGTTCTTTGCCATCAAACATTACGTGTATGCCTACTTGGGGTACATTTGGCAGGGAGACCTTAAGACGTTTTGTTTTAGTAGCGTTTAGTAATAATTTGCGGCGAACCATTTAGAAAGAATAGTTAAGCTATTGTTAACACGTATGAATTGCCTATTTTCTACTTATTTTTAAAAAAGGGAAGTATCGTCCACTAACAATATAATATCAGATATTTCGCTCATCATATGTGGAAGATCATTTATATAAGCCAAGAACAGGAAAAGACCAAGAATTGAGCCTTGTGGCACACCCATTTTTACGAGATACCTTCAGATATTTTTTGTTGTCTTTGATATAGGTAGGATAGAACAAGATTGGCAGCTCGTTCATGAATCCCATAGTGGTTTAATTTCCAAATTAGTATAGTGTCAAGAGACACCAATTGCATCCTGTATACCTCCCAGGATTCTAAAATATGAATGATTCATTTCACTCCTGCGTCCGTAGCCAACCTAAACTTCGTGAAGCCGAACTGACGAATATGTAACAATCTATTTAAATTAAAATGTGTGGGCATTTGATGAAGCAATTTTTTTTTTCAAATATTTTACTTAATGCGGGGAGAGAGAGATTATTTATCTATAATTAGAGGAGTTACAGCCTGATTTGAATGTTGGTATTACCTTACGATGTTTAATCAAATCAGGAAAGGTATTATTATCTAAGCATTGGTTGAATATACCTGTAAGTACGGGGGTGGTAATATCAATAATATCACAATATATACAATAACTCTTACAGAAATGTCCCCCCACAAGTCTTCAGTGTTGTTGATATCAAGGCTTTTAAACGCTGTTTTAAATTGTAATGATATAGATAGGCTTGATATTAAAGTTAGACACGTGTTTAAAGAAATTCTATATAAGTAGAGATTCAGCTAAAGTACAGGATGAGGCGAGGGTTTTTGTTATCTCTTTTGGGATATTTGTGAAATAGTTTTCTAGTATTTTTGCGACCTGTAACGTATCAGTTACAGAACATTCGTGTATTTTTAGAGACAGGTCGGTATCCAGCTGTTTAATATTCCCAGTTTCTGTGTTTTCCTGCGACACAGCCTTTATTTTATTACTTACTAACTTAGATTTAGCAATAGTACAAACTACCTTGAATAACTTGAAATAATTCTAACGCTTGATCAGAGGTGAATGATTTTTAGTAATATGAATCGTATAAATGATCCCTACTTTTCCTAATGCCTTTAGTAGCCCATTTTTTTAATGTTGATTAACTAGTAATCTTGATCTTCTTAATTGGACATGGATCTTCTTATTAAATTCTTGGCATATAGAGAAAAGAGTGGAGTAATTTCTGTTGGGGTCTCTTGAATTCTAAGAAGAAGTGGAAACTTTGATGTCAACATTTTTATTTAGCGTCTGCCACTTGTGTTTAGATATAGGTCTTGATTCAATTATAGTTATTATTTAATTGTTTCTTGTCATTCTTTGATTCGAACTTAATTAGTTGACCCAAAGGATCCGATCTGAAACCGCTAATCAAGGAAGACCCTTTTATCATACAGTTTGTGAAAATATTGAAGATTATCGTGATAAAAATGGTTTAAATAACAGTTATATCATAACATTATGACTGAAACATGATTTCATAACTTATATATATTCTAATCGCTAGAAGAAAATCCAATATGTCAATGCAAACGGTCCGTGACGTCAAAAATATACAAGTTCATTGCATAGACTTCATAGAAGATTCAAGAATATCGTGATAGAAAGGTGGGTTTGAAACCTAATCGAGTTCTATAAATAAATATCATACGTAGGCTGCAAAGAACCGATAACGTATGTTGTTCGAGTAAGATCAACATTTGTATGAGTATAGGTACCTAGTACCTACGCACATATGTGCAGCCTAACAGCACTGCCCACTTACAGTTGATACTGAAAAAACACGTCTTGTGAAGTTTAATATATCTATCTACGTTTGTGAATAGGTGTCAATTACATTTCTTTCTTTATATTTATGTGGGTAAGAAATGTTTGTATGTCATTGTAAAAGACAGGTTTCTTCACGTCACGTACGAGTATAAACCACATTACTGTCTTGATTTATATTATTTGATTTTAAACATCAAATACCAGTAACATAATATCAATTGGTACATAGTACTGTTTAATTTCTGTTATTCAAGTTTTCTTATAAGGCTTCAAAACTAAAAAACGAATTCAGTTTTTTTTATTTTTATTTAAAATTTATTTTATTCTTGATAAAAAGCCTGTAAGGACGTTATTATATTTATTGGTTAATAATGTATAAAACAATTTCATGTTTTTCAAAGACCGATCAACTCAAAACAAAAGTATGAGAGACCTACTCAAAGGGGTTGTGAATTCGTATCGCTTCTATTGCACTATTGACGTGTACCTGCTTCCAACAAATGCATATTTTTTGCTGCTTTTAGCATTTTTCTTTTACGAATCTCATATTTCTCTCTAGAATAACTATGAAATATATGTCATTCCTAGTTCAGTGGATTTACAGACTCAAATATTCACACTCAGACTCGGAACAACTATTCTGTAGTTCATACAAATATATGTTTTGAGCCCGCGACACGTAGCACAGCAGCCGATAGCTCAAACATTACACCAATTGTGTCGCCAAAAAAATCTGGCCGGTCTTTAACTTCGACATAGGGAATTTACATATGTGAAACCTCACACACCCACCTCATTATAGCGGAAGAAGTAAGATTTATCTAAAGTTTCTAAGTGCAAATATAATCTTTATGTATTAAATAATTTCACCCATCAAAACGAGATGCGCAGTGCATCTTGAGGCTGACTTGAATGACTGTGTGTCAACGCCTAAGACGCAGTTAATCTAGCGGTTGTTATACTATATGACGTCATTTGTCAGTAGGGGGGCGAGAGTTGAAGCACATAATACTGGATCACAATGGTGTGAGTGTCCTATGCGGGATCGATTTGTAAATTATAATGAACTTTTTCATATCATATAGGAATAGATGATATTTATGTGTTTAAAATTATGTAGGCACGCGAAATTCAACAGTAGATTCCCGGTAGGACGCGGCCGAAGAGTATAATACACACTAATTAATATGATATATATAATATTAATTAAATTGTGTCAGCCATCTACCGGACATAATTCCCAATACCATGCTACTACTAAGAATTTTTCTAATAGAAGATCAAGTAACGCTTTTCCCGATCCAGGAGTCCAACCCAGGATCTCGCGCCTAGTAGACGCTCTTGCGAAAGTAGTAGTGTAAAGATAAGTTCGAGTTAGAGTTTAGATCTATGTCATTAAGCTGTAGATACGTTAACCTTCCGTGACCTGCACCATGTCAGTACTTAACAAAAAGCACATACAACATTTACATTTACGTTTTGCGAAATCGCCACTTGTGCAGTAGGTATATAGGACAGAGTTATGTGGAGATCGCTTTGTTGATAGTAGATTATTACCCGCGACTAACACCAGGCATCTTCAGCCTTGGGATTTATAGTAGTGACTTGGAAAGCACTCACTTGCCCTTAGTGCAGTTGGTTTCGTCGGAGTTGTCTCGGCAGTCGTTGTCGCCATCGCAGACCCAGTCCTTGTGGATGCACAGCCCATTGGCGCACTGGAACTGCTCCAGGGTACAGTTCACGGTGCCACCTAGTACAAAAACGTTGTCATATTGTCATGCCTTCCATAAGCGTAGTTAAAAAGACACATTACATAAAGTCGAAATTGATATCGGTCAGTTATTTCGCACTACAACATTATGTTAAAAAAATATTTATTTAGTTCGGGCATCAAGGCCCATATAAATACAATAAAACATTGAATTAAATAAATTATGTTCTAATAGGTTACGCTAGTAGTCTTCGTAGAATACACTTTCATTTAAACAGAAGAAAAAAAGATTGACAGATAAAAAAGGTTACAGCAGTGAGTTTAGAGTACCCAGTTTCTCATTGTAGAAACCCTAACGCGAGATTTACTTACCGCAGTGAGTTTCATCTGAAAAGTCCCCACAATCGTTATCACCGTCGCAGAGCCAGTCAACTTTGATGCAAACGTTGGTACTATGACAGAGAGTTCGGTTCTGTTTCTCGTCACAGGCAGGAGAGCATCCTTTTTCGTCTTCTGCTTCCGCACACTCCACTTTACCGTTGCAACGATTGTCCATTGGAATGCAAGTACAGGATATCTAGAGAGAAACTTAAGTGTAAGTTACAGAATAATGAAATTCAATCAAAACGCGCGGAGATCCATGACGATCCAGCAATGAGTAAGCAAAGATTAAAGAAGATCAGAGAGGAATTGAGCATTCCAACATAACATTTACCCCTACAAGGAATAGACTTAGGAATTTCGCCATAGGTAATCTAATCGATTCGTTGGCAACAACAACAGCAATCGGTTTAGCGAGAACATTCGAAAATACCTATCTTGGTCACCAGATTTAAATGAAGTTTTTTTTTCAGGAAAACCATCATCAGTTCTTTAAAAAACTTCATACCTATATTTTTGCTCGACTTTACAATGTGTTGTGTATATATCGATTAAAGGATAAATTGCTTTTTCACTTTCACTTTGCCGCTATCGTCTAATAGGATTATTCATATTGTATCGTACTTATAACAACCCTTAATACATCTTGAGTTAAATATTTTAAAACAGACAAGAATTTATTATCAAGAAAGGCCTTACCTGGCACGAGAAGTGTTGTTTGGGACAGGGTTGATGGCAACCACCGTCTTCGTCATGCTCATCAGGGTCCATGGAGGCGTGGGATACTGTGTGTATGTGCTTGAACGCGGGACGGTCTGCGGACAACGTGTTGTCGTTACATGTTAGTTTATATAATTATATTATTTTCTATCACGGTTGGCTACAACATTATTCATAATGGTTTGCAATCATATATATGTAACTGCATCCATGATGCAGAACTCTGCAGATCTTTTTTTGCTTATCAACTGTCATAATCACTAATTTAATGACTAGATAAAGAAAAGCAACTTTTTTAATACTTACGGTGCCAGCTCTCAACGCGTGTATACGGGCTATGTGGCCAGAAGGGCTGCGCCGGGGCCATAGCCCCGACCCCTATAACAGGCGGCTGGTACTGCGGCACGCGTCCCATGGGCGACCGCAGGTCAGGGGGCTCTGCCGTGCCATTAGCAGGCCGCGAGCCCCCCAGCACCGGCGATGTTTCATCCGCTTCTACTGTTGAAGGTTGTCACAAGGGTTAGGTTGAAAGATAAGCCCACAAATTCTAGACGTGGTGAATCTCGGTAATAACTGATCCAACGAAGAATACATGCTGGGATAAACAACTTTAATTAGCCTAAGCTACGTTATCAATGCGTTTGTTTACAATAAACAATGATTTCACCGGTGACCGCTATAGCATACAAAATGACCAGCCTCCACAGAAATGCACTTCTGTCAACATTTAAAGGAACAGCTGATGAGGATAAAATGAAAATGATATCCCACGACAAATACGAGTAGCTGCGATACGTCATAGGATTATCTCTTATTTTAAGTCAAACGACTGTATGTATCTCTTATTTGCTTACCAGATTTGTTCACAATGCAGACAGTGAATAAATATAAAGCTACGTCCGACCTGCCGGATTAAGTTAGGCTTCCAACCAAATCCACATACCTACGTCAGATGTGGCTATTTTTAACTCGACGAGTGAAAATCTATAGGTATATGTGCACATAAAGTCGTGCGCCTAACAACCTAATTAGTGCTGTTGAAACTGAAATGTAAAGGAACGATATGTAGCCTATTATTACTTAGCTCTGTTTGTTTTAAACTAGGCGCAACAGTAGCTTCTAATCACTTTTGTTAATATTCACAGCTCGTCGGGAACCAAAATCGATTGACATGAGCATACACTTTTTACCAAACTACAGATGCCTATATCTCCGATCCACATAACAGATTGGAGTAAACACAGTTTCACATGCAAAAGAGAGGAGTCAGCGTACATGACGAATGGCACCGATATGCTGGTGGATTGACGCGTATTAATTATGTGATTCAGCAGAGTGTTACACTGGTACCCCAGTATAGCTTAGGTGACCTGGCTATACAACTATTGAACATTTAATTACGTACCTATCACATAACTAGAGAACAGCTAATAACGTAGTATTCACAACAATTGGCGCCGGCATGGAGGCGAATCGTCGCGAAGATAGCCCAGTATGGCTTGGGTGACCTGCTTGTACAACTATTGAAAATTTAGTTACGTACCACATAGCCAGAGGACAGCTAATGACGCAGCGTAGATGACGTGCGGCGCAGGCATGATGGCGGATCCGCGCGGTGATAGTCCAGTATGGCTTAGGTGATCTGGTTGGACAACTATTGCAAATTTAGTTACGTACCACATAGCCAGAGGACAGCCAATGACGTAGCGTAGATGACGAGCGGCGCAGGCATGATGGCGGATCCGCGCGGTGATAGCCCAGTATGGCTTAGGTGACCTGGTTGGCCGCGCGGCCTGTCACCCGCGACGGGGCCACCATGACGTGCTGACGCGGTTAGCCCACGTGATGATTTTACTCTGTTGTAAAATATTACGTCTGAGATACTGGATGCATACATATACAAAGTTCATATATTATGTTGGTAATATGTACCGAACTATTTCTTAGTCCTTGCTGTACGTGGGTACGTGGAATTTCATGACGCAGTTGTTCAGTACGAAATATTGCGAAGAGATTTTCTTTTTTATTATTTAAAGCTTAGCTATAAGTACATTAACATATTATACTAGTTATTGGAAATGAAGCATTTAATAGAATATTACTGATAACGAGAAAAGCTTACTGAATTCGACGAATTGGAATCGTCTGACTGATTTCGGAATCATGCATTATGTAACAAGTAGTCGTTTGTGTTCCATTAACCACGTACAAATGAATCGGTAATTAATGAGTTTTACCTATCAATTTCAAAACTTAACAAGTATACGCTTTTACAATAAACTTCCCAATGATATACGTAATTTAAGATTAAAGAAGTTCAAAATTGTAATTAAATCTAAACTTTGTAAAAAAGGATACTATAAAATTTCGGACTATTTAGGTGACAAAAACGCTTGGAATTGAACCGCTCTTTAGCATTTCCTTTTTTTTTATATACATACAATTTTTGCCATTAGTTATTATATTATTCACTTCATTATTTTGATATTGTAATGTTGTTTAAATTGAAATTATTTCTTATATATAACCGCTATACATTGTAAATGTGAGTGAGATCTAGGCTGAACGCTCTTAATTTCATTAATTCTCACGATAACTGATGCATGCTTGCACTCTGTTGCGACAGGTTAGCTCAAATAGTTATGGCACTTTCTTCAAAAGGCTATTCCACCCTATATTTGTCTCACATAAACCCTTACATCATTACAATCTGTCTGGACTTTAAAATAGACTTTGACCCCTGAGTTTGTTTCGGCGTTTCTTCTCAGGGATAGTCATAGGAAATGCCGACCCCATCTAGTTTAAAAAAGACGTGTAAAAGTGATTGAAAAATTCTAATTGCAAAATAAATGATTTCATTTCATTATAAAAGACGGGTTGATTCATCAAGATACTGTTGTTTATTAAAGGCTTGAACTACCAACATGAAAAGGTTCGAGTCATTGTTTGTTCCGGAACATAAAAGAGGCCTATTAAATGTCATTTGGGGTTAGTTGTTAGGCTAAGCTTTTAGGCATTTTACTAAAGGGCTCGGTGCTCTTTGACTATACTTTGTTACGAAGCTCAGTAACTTACTAGGGTACAAACAAAAAAGGTAAAACAGTACAAAAAAAAAGCTGTGATAGTTAAACGGTTTCCCTCCAGGCAGCAGAGCCTGATTTTGAACCCGATCAATTCCGAATTTTCAAATTCACGTGTGTCATTCAATTAACGGTGAAAGAAAACATCGTGGGGTAGAATAAAGATCTCAATTGTATATGTAGTACAGTTGACAACCCGTACATTGTCCAGCGTGGTGGACTCAGGTCTTTTCATTTAAGAAGAGGTCCAGGCCTAAGAATGGGACAGCAATGAGCTGGATTATTACTATCATCTGATATTAAGTAGATACTTAAATATTAAATCAGGTTTGGTCATTGCCAATAAGCGATGAAACAGTAAGACTCAGAGAGACTTATGGAAATTCTTCGTGCATTGAATTGGTCTCATTTACATAGCATCACGCCTGTATTCCCCGAAGGGTTAGACAAGGGTGTACTCTTGTACACTCACATTTTGCCGATGCCGTTATTGAGTCCCATCCTATCCCCATCTACCGGGAATAGTTCCAAACTCCGTGCTGCTAATGGGAATTTCCATACAGAAAAACCCAATACTTTGCCTGACCCGGTAATATAATCAAACCCATTAATTCACGCTCAGCAGTCGCGCTTGCGACCACTAGACCAATTGGACAATCAATGGTCTCATTTATAAGAAACAAAATATCAAGATATATTTTGTTTTATAATACAAGAGGAAATAGAACATCACAAACATATTATTCTTTATAAAGCGAATAGTAATGATTTGAAAATATGAGTTCGTGATGGTTTCTGTTCTAAGGCTGGTTAAGACGCTTTATTACTCAACGGGCTGCAGATTCTTAGCTTAAAAACCTTGGCCTTGGACAAACCTTGGACGGCCAAATATTGTTAAATATACCTACCTATTCAATTTAAATAAAAGAAGAACAAATATAGTTCGAGATGAGCAGAACAGTAGAAACTAGTAAGCAATATGAGTACAGTTCTGGGACCTTGATAAAAAAAAACCAACGGTATCCGGACCCTACTTAAAATTGCTTGCTGACCCCGACATCTCTACCAGGAGCCTACTAGTTACTGCGAAATATCTAATTAAGGAATGTTATATACAATAAGTATTTAGTTACTGTTTTTTTATTCAGTTCGTATCCTTTATAACTATGAAAATGAACATCTAGATAAAATTCAGGTAAAAACATGGCTGCAACATCTTATATTTGCCTATCATTTTCAGTGTCAGAATTCCAACCAGAAAACGACACCTATGGCAAATTTTATTAAATTATTTAATATAACAGCATCACGCTTGTATTCCCCGAAGTGTTAGGCAGGTGTAGGTACTATTGTATACCCATTGCCGATGCCCCCTTTTGCCGATACTTTTATTGAGTTCCATGTAATAGGATGTTAGCTTATTGGCATCTACCGGCCACAGTTTCAGACTCCGTGCTGCTACTAAGAATTTCCATACAGAAAAACCCAATAAAAATTTGCCCAACACTGGAATCGAACCCAAGACTTCACGCTTAGCAGTCGCGCTTACGCCCACTAGACTAATGAGGCAGTAAATGAAATTATATATCATTAAATTAAAGGCTTAGCCGACATCTTGGGTTAAAACCGTCCTCGATCACGGAATAAGCACCCCCAAAAATGATATACAAAATAATATAAATGCATAGATACTCTTTAAACCTCTTGTAGACAAAATCTCATATGGCAGCAAATCAGAAGAAGCAGAATTTGTAATATTTAACTTTGAAATGATATAAATGGATATTAACGTGGACTTGATAGATTTCATAACTACTTTGTGGCATACTATTATCTAAGTTAACTGTAAAATGTGTGATACTAGTGCAAAATAAACAATAACAAATACATGACTCGCAAATTTTTACGGAAAGGAAATTTTTACTTCAGTCTTCAAATACTTTGTGATCACTACTATATTTATCAAATCTATGGAAGATATGAGCAACCTAATGAATAAGACGTTATCATCTCGCCCAATTTGTGGAGTTTGGTAATCCAAAATCCACATTTTTATGTTTTTAGCACCATAGCCGCGGGATTCAGAATGACCGTCATCGTATTTGCACACTTAAATATTTTAGAGGTAAATTTTGTAATTTGGGCTTAAAACGTATAACATTTGTTTGCTTAGATACATGAACTGTTTATTAAAATGTTTTATTTCACACGCAATATCACGATTCAATTATTTAGTATACTTCCAATAATTTTACAATAATATTTATCGTGACGATTGACATGAGTCCGGCCCATTTTAGCCCTTATTCCTTCTGAGCCAGCGGTGACATAAGAGTCAGACCCATTTTAGCCACCATTACGGATTATAAAGTTAATTTCAACATGAACCACATGTAGTACCGGCAAGACAGCAAAAGTTAAAAATAGACATAGATAGGATAGGTACTATTGACCTACGATGTTTATTTTTTTTTTCATGAAAGCAATTTGTTTCCTGCTATTTGAGCTCGTTGGTTCTCAATGTCATTTCTTCCCTAGGCCAAATGTTAAACTACAGAAACCTCACTTAGTGTAAATCTATTTTCATATCGGGGCGTGAGATCTACGAAAGCTTACGTAGTTAAGGCGTCGTGGCGTTATGGAGATATCATTAGGAGATTTAATTTCTAAACCTATCTGTGGTCTATGATAGAAGCATTCTCTTAGGATGGAAGACATATCATTTCCATTTTTCCCATTATTGCCGTTATAACAATTAAGAAATAGTCTATAAAGCAGCCATATTGGAAATTGTTAAGGTTTTACTGTGACACGCATGCGCAATGGAAAGCCAGTGTTACCTACTTGTTGATCTGGTTTTCATTCACGACGCACGAAACCGCGCATTCTACGCAGTTAGGATGTCCTAAGCTTTGTTGTAAGCTCACAAAATGCTTCTCTAAATTCGCCACAAAAATGTTTGATACTAACAAACATATAACGTATAAGTAATACTTTATATTCATATACATATACTAGGGTGTCCCAAATATGACCAAAAAAATTTTTTTTTCGAATTTTGAAATGCATACCCTCTATATCTTTTATAAATGCAAAACCATACTCAAATATGAAATTTTATCATTCTAGCATGATTGCAACCCGTGCCGACCGAGCCACAAAGTTTATCAAATCTCATGTTTAATGTTAATATTTGATTCTCCTATAAAATTAATAAAAATGCAATAAATGAAGTAAATAAAAGACAAAATCAAATTAGAGAAATATTTACCTTTATTTAAACACATAAAATAACAACAATCAGCCAGGGTAATTTCTCTTTAGGGTATGTTTTTTACAGTCTGGATAATAATTTCTATGTTCCTGGATACAACGCAACAGGAATTATTTTTGCTCTTCTTTAGCCGTGATAAGTCCGTAAAATCTTGCATTAATTTGACAGTTCTTTCAGCAGTGTCATTTAAAATCTTCAAACGAGTTATTCTTCTTTTAGTTTCCAGAAAAGCAGCATTATCTTCCCAAGGCACATATTCCTGAAGAAAAATGTCGTCGATTTTCAGTCGAGATTTTTTTTTTCCTTATTTTCTATCTGAATTTCCCCCTCAAAAACACTACGCATAATTCGACCGATTCGTGATAATCGTCTCTTATTAAAGCTTTGTTCAGTGTACTATAAAAAACATTAACAAAGATGTAATGTTTGTCTCAGCAACATGGTATTTTACGAAATCAAGGCATTTTTCAATGTTATTTGAATCGATGTTTTTCCAATTGTATCTGAACTTTTTAAAGATCGGAATATCTGGAGTGCTAGTAATTTGCTTTATCTTGTTACAGTTTTATGAACCAACTCATAAACATGATGACGACAAGCGAAAAGTAACAATTCTCTTTCTAAAGTCTGCTCCAAAAGAGCATAAGCTCCATTGAAACGTCCAATATTCGAAGATGTTGTGTCGCAACACATTATTTGTACCTTGTCATTAACATTCCAGTTATAGAGGGCAGTTGAGATGGTTTTAGCAAATTGGCGAATTTGCTGAATCGAGGATTTGTTAATGGAGATGTAATCGATGTTTAGACCAAGCGCTTCTACGAGCGCATAAAGAATGTAAACGGAGTCTCATATGCTTAGCTGGCATCGATCTAAAGCTACGACGAGTTTAGGTGTTATCAGATTCTTTCCGCTGGCAATCTGACTTCGTCTGAATCATGTGGATATTCCAAGTTATGTGTAGTATAAGTCCATGCAAGAGCCAGTAACTCTTTTTGTCTTAGTTTTCTTTCCTTCTCCTCTAATCGTCTTAGTCTAGCTCTTTTGTGTTTGTCCGCCAAGTTTTTGTGTACATCAGGTAAGCATCCCGGTCGACCTGGCTCCCTCTGATTCTTCAAAAATACTTTGTCTTCCTCTATTTTCATTCTTTCAAAGGCATCAGCATGTGCAATATCAAATAAGTTATCAAGGTGTCTTTCACAATTATTTTCTGAGTTCTTTTACAATTTTTTGCAGCTCTCTCCAGACGTGGTTTTTGTAGGAATTCTTATGTTTTTCCAAAATATAATGCACTTCCTAATCACAAGATTAGCACTTTCACTAAAAGTCGTTTGACTTCGCGAATATTGTCAAACAAGACAGCGAGAACTTGTCGATTAGATGGTAATTTTACACCATTTATTAAATGGTTTTGGAAGTCTGGTAAAAAAAATACTTTGTTTATCACTCCGTAATTCAACTGACATCTTTATGCAAGAAATAACAGCTTACTAATATTCTAAAAAATCACGTATGAAATGACAAATAAAACACGTAGTTACAGGTCGCAGTGCAGTACCCGCGAAATTTGTATGGGCGAGTTTAAATCGCAAGTCGGCACGGGTTATCGTTCATAAAATGGACTAATCTTTTGTTTTTAGACTATATTGGGTTATTACGAAAGTTTTTAGAAGGTATGCGTAAAAAAAAATCGCACTTGAAATTTATGGGACACCCTAACATATACGTATGTATGTTGCTATATCCTGAGCTGCTCTGGTTTTAAATCTATGTATCTATCTCTATCTATCTATATAAAACAATAATAATTCTAAGTACGACACTTATTGAGAACCCACGCTTGCTCTCACTTAATTATAATCCATCAAAGGTGCTCCGCGGCGTCAACTTATGTGGACATAGAAAGAACGCTGTAAAAGATTTCTACCGGATTAATTTAATTTATTCGGTTTGGTTCTATAAATAGATTCTATTAGATCATGCGTCCTTGTCAGATGTTAACTGCAAACGCATGATCCTGCTAGTGATGGCACATTAATTGCGCGTTTAATTTCTTTTTGCTACAACATTTTATTTCTATTCAGTGTGATACGTCACTATCGCGGCTCTATTTAGAATCGACTTTTTGAAACTGAATACGTCGCTTATTTATTACAAAATAGTCACAACTCACCTAGGCGGCAGTTCAGTCGTTCAAGCCTCCATCAACAGTCTATTTTGTAGCGCAGTTGCAATTTATAGATACTAATGTTATATTGTGACAATATTTAGGAAATACATTTGAAAATTGAGCGATCAATACAGGGAGGGGGTGAAATGCGCGGAGCTTTGTGCCCACGCTCGCCCCCGCGCGCCGCGCACCTCCCCTCCGCCCTCGGAGAGCTCGAAACCCAACACCTCCAACCGCCCACGGGTCTGACCATGAAACTACAGGCTACGACGTCAAATACTGATTTTTATGAAAAAATATCAGATTCTAATCTTATTTCCCAGGATCCTAAAGCTTTAGCAAGGTGATCATAGTACATCACAATAACAACTGCGTCACACGGAAAGCTTGAGTTCTAGAAAATGGTTTAATTAACTTTTTAATAAACATATTTCCTCGCCCTTTTTAAGATATTGATCAAGTAATTTCATCTTATGTATAAAGTATGTACTTAGATAATATAAAAAAAAATTAGATACCTCAAAACATATAAGGATGTGACATGTCCTGAAAGTCAACACAGTCGGCACAAAAACAACGAAACCAATCCGAGAAACGGCGAGAAACAGATCACTCCACAATAACTTGAACCACTAAATTGTTTTTATTTTGGATTTTCCTCTTGGTACGCGGAGCTCTCTCCAGATGTGCTCTCAACGCGCGACTGGGATAGGTACTAGGTGATCTGGAGCCTCGTCCCTCCCCGCGTCTCCCGTGCCCGGCGCCCCGCGCAGTCTGCGCCTCGTCGATGAATGGAACCCGCCGCCCCTTGCTACCTTGCGCCTATATAAAATCTCTTTCAACGCTCCCCTAGATTTGTATTGTATCGCCAACTGTGAATAAAGCTGTATGAAAATAAAGTGCTTATATTTATAGTTGGTAATTTCATATCGGAAAGTTTTTCGCTAATTCGTTTTGGTTTACCATGAAGTGGACACGAAGACATAGAATAAATTTCATTAGCTTAGCTGGGGACTTAATGCATCGATAACATTCTGGGGTTAAAGTTAAAATAACTGTGCATAAATAGTATAATAGTTGCTCTAGAAGTTCATTGTAGCGCTTTCGATCACCAAAATAGCGCATCAGTCGAGATCATCTTATTATGAAGATAATAATTATACACTCAATTTCCGTTTGATTCAGCTTAATGTTATGATTGTTGTTTAAAAACCTTAATCTATCAATTCTTCATAACGAGCTACGCAGGAGCTTTCACATGGGAATCATAGGTAGGGAGTGGTTAGTCGGAAACCTCGACAAAGGATTCCTCTTTTGTCTAGGTTTCTGACGGAAGGTTCTTTCTGCCACCCTATGTCTATTTCATATCAGGTATCAGTAGTAAGTTGTCATCTTCTTCATAAGTATATAATTATATTTAGCATTATACTTATCTTCTTTGCATTTTTATGTACTTAAAGTAATCTTAATTTATAAATTTACATTTAAAATCCAATGAGAATTCAAGTCTCTAAATTTTACTTATTTGAAAACTGCTGTTCTGATAGATATTTCTATTTACTGGGGTTTTTATATTTCTGTCATTTCAATCAGGATTTTTCTATGGTATGCTAGCTTTAATAACATATATCCTAAATCGTAAACATATCCGTGAAAATCGTCAAATTGTTATTCGTATGCCACACCAAATACTTATACATACAGCCAGCCTTATAAAAAACTTTAACCTTAGCGAAATTCTAAAGCGAGTTTTGCGAGAGAGAGGTAATAGTGGTTGAAATCTTGGTAAATTTTACACATAATATCTGCGGATACATAGAAATACTTTTCCAAGATTAAGCTTATGAATTTCGCTACGTGCATATGTGGTATTACGTGAATATATTTTTGAGGACTGTTCTTATCAAAATATTTTTTTTTAATATTATAAGTTGCCATAGTTTCTTGTTACACCAGTAGATAATTAAGTAGAATTGATGTTTACATTGAATACGTTATAATTGTCTTTTGCTAAACCGAAATCAAATCAAATTTATTTGCTCAAATATGGTATTGTTACAGATGTAGGCTTATAATTAAATTACAGCATATTCTGCCCCTTGGGGCGTGCAAATTTGAAATTATACACAGATATTTAAAGCTATTATATTACATCGCATTGACCTTTGCCCAGTAGTGGGGTGATATGGGCTAAAAGAATCAGTATTTTGCATTAATGATACAAAAGCCTCTAAATTATATTGAACTGATAAAAGTTTTAAATGTAAATTTGAACCCAATAGAATAAATAAGATACAGCTTTCGGGTCCCGATGTATATCACAGCGACACCCAAAGGCATCTCTGTCATTTGGAAACCAAAAGCTTTGCGATCCTGCAAGAGCTTTTGTAAGCTTAACGTTAGATGGCGAAAAACTCTAAGCTTTAAGCCTAACTGAGTTGTGACACGATTTCAAGGGAGATGGCGTTTGTGAGCATTTGAGAGCTGCCTCGTAAAACACGGCTGTCCGGCAGTTGTAGTTCATAGATGCACCGTTACGGTCGTGCCCCTATGAACTCCTCAACTTAATAATATATTGTTATCAATCCGGCTCAAATGAGAATCGGGCATGGGTAGGTGTCGTTTAAAGTTTTTATATTTGTTGTATTCAGTACTGTTGTACTGTATTTTTTTTTTGTTAATTAGGAATGTAGATTAGGAAAGGGCTTGAAATATCTTTAGGCTCTTCACATCGATGTTTTATCGTTTTCTATTCAACGAGATAATTAATATTGACGGCCATTTTGATTAATGGAGTTTCAGGATTTCGTGTGTTATTTTTATGAATGTCGTATTACTTTTTAGTTAGGATTTGACTTCTACCGTGTCTTGAAAGATTAGATTGTAGGATTATGATATAATATATTGGTAATATTCGATTAGTATACTGATGAAATATAGCGTTGTAGGTTTTAAGATATATTGGTTTGGTAAAATGAAAACAACAATTTTTAATAAATTTTTATTTTACAACATTATCTTAAATAAGCTATAATTTGCTATCATCTTCTAATATAAACATCAATTTTACTACTATATAATTTACCACGTAAATCTATAATTATATTATGTACAACAATTTAGTATTCTATTATAAAAGAATTGAAGATAGGAAGTAATTATGTTAACCTGTTGACTTACGTGACGTATTTCTTTTTATAATCATCCAATATTTGAAATGACCTCATAGGCATTAATTATTATCAGTTAATTTATTTATGTTTTTGTGCAGAATATTGTTTATCAGTGCATCCTTTTTGTTATCGGCAACACGGCATCGTTGACGGAACTTTAGGCTTTTTTATATTACAATTTAATTTATCAGAAATGTTTATTTTGATACATAGGTACAGTGGTTGGTATCACTTTGTAAATTTATTCCTATTTGTGAGTGTATTCTAAACGTTTGTTTAGAATACGAAGGTCTGTTATGATAAATACATGCAAGTTCTTAGTAGAGTGACCATGACACTTGTTAAAAAAGTCTTAAGTTGTAATATTTTTCATATCAATCAATCAGTTTAGCCTATCTTAGACCACTGTTGCAATAATAATAGCTTTTCTTTTCTTTTTGTATCGTGCACTGACAAAAATATTCATGATTTATGTCCTATAGGACATAGCAAAGTTAAAACATTTAAAATAGATTCATTTTTCTTATAGACATAAAATTGGCAGTTTCTTTATATTAAAATGTGATATTCTATTCTCTACTTACATTCAAAACTACAACATTTTCGTTATACACAAATCACTGGAGCAATCACCATACATTCTTTTTCTATTTTATTTAAATTACATTTTAATTTTAAAAATGTGAAAGACGATTTCATGCTCATGTTTCAATGTAACAAATTAAAAAAATAACGATGGTAAACAAAATGTCCCGAACTAATCCTGTATCGTGGTTACAGTGTACATAAATCTCACACGCAATCCTGACTAATTTGGAAACATTATCTGCGGCAGTTAATATAACTTGCAAAGATTATTGAGTTTACAAAGTCTGGGCAGTAACTACTGGCCTTAAGTTGCATATTAGCAGCAAAATGTAAGGAATTCTTATGTCCTAACGTAAGTGACCCTTTATTTATTTAACCTGTAGATGACAGATCAAGTTTAGTGTAATTTAATGATGAATAGACTTTAGTTATTCATTGACGATAAATTAGAAGAACAAAAATACAAGAGTGTATTCTAATTCACCAACACTTTCTAAATGCTAAAGAATACTTATAACATTTTTCAAATGTTCGTGTCAAGAATTTGACTTTTGACTTGACAATCAATTTCCTTAGGAAAACTTTTGAAAAACCCTAATATATCTTAGCGCTAAAAGTTTGTTGGCGATAACGGGCCTTAATGTCTTAAACAGTTCACATTCATTCACTTCTTTGGAATAAGTAGTTTTTACATAAGTTAAAATAATAGCTTCATACTGCATAAATTAGTTACTTATTAATTACAAGTAGTGTCACAATATTCTTAATTTGATAGGACACTGTACTTTTTATTTAGGAAAATTCAATCGAAAATATAAAAGACCCAGTAGACGGCGTTGAAGAGCATGAAACAGACGGGAAAGATGACACGCGAATATGTGTCTATGACATTGACGTCACGAATCTTTGGCATTGAGGCCTTGATGACGGTGGCGCCGCGGCGTAGCGCGTGCAACATTCTGGGTTTCCCTGTTGAGCCATCTGGAAGGAAATTCTAAATATAATAATATTAAAATTCAACGAAGATTGTGATAAAAAAATGTAAATTATTTAAATAAATAAATATCACTTTTTTAATCAATATTTCATAATATATAAGTATCTAATTGACACATAAGTTCAAAAATGTTAGAGATATTCTTTTAATCTTTTCATGTTCAAAATCAAAATAACGTAAATATAGAATCAAACCTGTATTCCCCGAAAATTTGCGATCATAAAACCAATGAGGCAATCAAAATAATTTATTTTTAAAAAATATAGGTAAAAAATTACAAACTTGGTGGAATATTAAAAATATTTACGTAGCTCTATGTTTCACCTTAAAAGGTATATATTAATTAGGTAAAATTTTTTGGTAATTTTTATTATTAATAATATTAAAGAACTAAAATTCTTAAGGTACCTAATTAACATAGTTATTGTTTCCATAACCTTATATTTATTACTTAATAATTTACAGATAAAAATATAATAAATAAATCAACCGTTGTAAGATTAAAACATTAAAAATAATTTTAATATTTCGTCAAAGAATATTTAGTTTCTAAATATTCTTTGACGAGTAATAGATTTTTTAAGTAAAAAAGGCGATAGCCGTTTGTTTCATATTTAAAATTGCAGATCGCTCGCATCAGTTTAAAGTACAGCAACTTTGATTGACACGAACAGGAAGTTATCATTTTATATAATCCTAACAAATTGCTATAAGCGATGACACTCGAGGATGTCAATGCTAACTCCTGGAGTTCCTAGAATGCGGCCTTGCTCCTATGTGGGGGTCTATTTATAAGTGCACTGGGAAAATCGTGCAGGGACTATCTTCGCCAAACATAAGTTGACAGTGTGTTTCTGACTGCTGAGATATGTCAGGATCACCAGTTGACCCATAGACTTAGAATTTCAAAATTGACCATACTACTTACCCGTTCAAAAACTGAAGGTTCAATATTATAAAGTTCAATACTCACTCTTGGAGTTCCTAGAATGAGGCCTCGTTCTGTACCGGAGCTGGGTATGGTCACGTTGTAGACGGAGGGACGGTGGGGCTCCGGTGGCGGCCGGCAGCGGTTTCGACCGCAGCCCTAAAAGAGGAGACACGCGCCCTGTGCTTGTTGCGCATTCTCGAAGAGCGATTATCTCTTCGGGGGAACGGGAGCCTGTAGAAATGTGAAATATTGTAATTAGTATGGTATTTTTTTTATTTGGGTTTCGATTTCTGCCTCATATATGAGAAAACACATGTTCAAATCCAATACTGAACCCAAATTCAGCATACAACGGCCTAACGTCTATTTATACTAAAAAATTTCTAAAGCTGAACCTAGAATCATCTTATTTCCTAAAAATGGAGTCCTACCTCCAGAACATTTCAATTCCTTTTCGACACTGGCGCTAGTAGAGAGCTGGTCTTTGTTCTTTAATTTGGCTCGTTTCCTTGCCCTTGCTCCCCAGTACGTGTAGTTGACTGCTGCGTACTCCAACAGCGCCGCGAAAACGAAGACGAAACACATGACCAGGTAGATATCGATGGCTTTGACGTAGGAGATGCGCGGCAAACTACTGCGCACACCCGTGCTTATCGTCGTCATCGTTAGCACCGTTGTGATACCTGAATGTGAAAATAATAACAATAACATAAAATATTATCACGCCTGTATTCTCCGAAGGGATGAGCAGAGGTGTACTATCGTACACCCACATATCGCCGATGCCATTTTTGATACCAGGGGGCGAGCCTATTACCATCTGTCGGGAACAGTTCCAGGCTCCATGTTGCTACTGAGAATTTTCATACAGAAAAATCTAATAACACTATGTCCGACCCGGGAATCAAATCCACGGCCTTACTAGACCAGTGAGGCAGTCGGTAACAATATTATGAGCAATTACGCTTTTTTTTTTTCTTCAAAAAAGTCACGCTGTATCAAATAGTCTAACTACGACACTAGAAGGCAAAGCGAGGCAGATATAAGTAAATTAAAACGTAATAAAATGATATCCGTGTAATCTTGGTGGTACAAATTAATATAAATAAGATAATAACAAAATATTCGTACCTAACGCCACTCTAGCTGAAGTAGCTTCGTGGTTAATCCAAAACGAGACCCAGGACAGCATCACAATAAGTATACTGGGCAGGTAAGTCTGGAACACGAAGTAGCCGATATTCCTGCGCAGTTTGAAACTGAGCGACAACCGCTGGTAGACGCCCGTCGCCAACTTCTCCTGGAATGTCCCAACTTTAGTGAACATTGCGTGGTTACCTCAATGCAAGTTCGGCATTGTTTCTCAATACGTGGAAACTAACAACTTGTTATAGTTTGAATTAATCTATACTTGGAAATAAACATTTAATATTTATGTAAGTAATGGAATACTGAGCACATTAAGTTATTTTATTTATGCATAACATAGCTTCACGCCTGTATTTCCCGAAGCGTTAGGCAGAGGTGTTCGAATGTACCTACTTCGCCCAAACTTCGCCGATGCCGTTATTGACAGCCTATTGCAATCTAGCGGGCACAGTCCCAAACTTCGTTTTGCTGCTGAGATTTACATACAGAAAAACCCAATATCTCTACAATTCTCGGGTCGGCCACGACCCGGGAATAGAACCCAGGAGCTCACGCTCAGCAGCTGAGCTTGCAACCACCAGCCCAATGGGGAGTTATTATTTTATTGTTATTTTATTCATCAAGTCTGTAAATTAAATTAACTACGATATTTGCGAATCAGGGTTAAGTCGGGGTGCTCTCTACGAGTAGAATTCATCAAAATATCTTGAACAGAAATAGCTCGATTGACTTGACTGCTTTATTACGAATATGTAATGGAAATGATCTTTGAATCATCATATCTCAGTATGAAGTACAGTCGAACAAAGAGACAAGTATACAGTGTTGAAATATAAATTATTTGCTTTATTCACCATACTTGTTGTGCTGTAATATAAATTTACCTATTAGCTTACTTCCTCCCAAATCCCAGAGTCAAATTGATTGTACGCTCTTATGGAACTATGAATCCCACCAAAAACATTTCATGTAAAATGTTGCCAAGACGACCACATAAGGTTTGCCCTGTGAAAAAGATATCAGATCTCATGTAGAGCCAAGCTTCTGAATCTACACGGCCTAACTCTACCGACCCTAACTTCACAAATTCTACATATCAGTAAAAATGTATGGCTTCGCCGTTTCGCTACCGTCGTGGAGGTGATGCGAATATTTAGTTTCTGAAGTAAGTAACGAAACAGCCAAGCCATACCTTACCTTCTAAATGACTTTACCTTCCTGTCATTGGTTTCATGTCCCAGTATAGTGAACTGAGGCAGCTCAGCATGCTCCACGCCCCTGACCGGCGTCTCCTTCCAGTACATCACCACATCGGACACCGTGTACCCATCTGCATGGAAATGTTATGTTAGCATGCTGACTCGAAGTGGTCTGTCTTGCAGGGACCTGTCAGACCGACCAGCATCAAGCAGAAAATTTGCAAAATAACCTTTCTTTATGAGTATGTTGCTGATCGATGCAGATAGGAAGACACCCTCAAAGAGCACTTTCATGGGCATTTTAGAGCAACATTGCCACAATCAAGACTTGCTGTTTGTTACTTCATTTGACGGTTTCAATTCCTCATGTAAGTGCATCTTTACAGACCACATAAATTGATTATATCACACATTAATAGGTTTTTGTACGTTAAATATTTTTAAATTGAATAATATTAAACATATATTGCACTGCCAGGGAGCATGAATTTAATGACTAGGAAAATTCGATTGTGGTTTGTACGTATGTTATACCACAAATGCATTATGATAAGTGGCAATGTAGGCAGCGTAAAGCTGGGAGATCTACGGGCAAAGACGAACGAGCTATGACAAATGTCTGTGGAAAAATAATGCGGTACGAAGATGTTCGGGGCGAGCACGAAGCAACAAGCTCAGCCTGGTGATGTATTACAAGTGTATGAGTCACACAGCTTTCAATCTCGACGGTGCAGTTCTGGCTGTCAAGCGGGTAGTAGTGCAGGTCCATCATGCAGGCCAGCGTGGCGGTGAACCGCATGCCGTACGTGATGCTGCCGTCGCCGCCCAGGCGAACCAGCTTGTTGCGCTCCGTCACGTCGTGAAGGAAACTACACAGAAAAATGGACCTAGTGAATGTTACGTCGAACCGAGCTCACAATCCGCGAAACTATTTGTAGGGTACTACTTTGGGGTTAAACTGTGTTTGCTTCTAACTGTAACGTGAACTAGCTGAGCAGTTGACCAGCTAAGCAGCTGGAAACGCGAGCAGCTCCATATATTATTGAAATAGTGTTAGTACAGTAAACGATGTCATAAATAGAACGACCGAAATGTATAATTATGATCAGTGCAGTCTTTTCCTTTTTGTCAAATTTTGGGCTCGTAGATCATCTTTGAGATGGCCAAACAATGCTTAGAGCAGTAACAAAATCTCGGACCGCAGACGACTAGGTCAAGATATCTCAGACTGGATGACGTTGAAGCAATGCCTTGACCTACTGGTAGGAATAGTGACTGTATAACCATAAGCTAGCTAATGTTTCAAGTACGAATGAAGGGCTTTATGGACACTAATTACGCCTATATTCTCCGAAGGGTTAGGCAGAGGTGTGCTATTACACGTACTAACGCACATTTCGTGAGATGTCGTTATTGAATACCATGTAAAAGGGAGTGAGCCTATTGCCATCTACTGGGCACAATCTCAGACTCCGGGCTGCTATTGGAAATTTTCGAACAGAAAAACCCGTTAAAACTGCCTGACCCAGGGACTGAACCTACTCATGCTCAGCAGCCGCACTTGCGACCACTAACCCAATGAGACAGTTGAGCACTAGATACATAAATAACTTGTACATATATCTAAAGCTACATTATACACAACCGATTCAGTTACAAGATCGCGATAAGATCTCTGTACTCACCTATTCTTGTCATTAGCGAAAAACGTATCGGGCACCCAAATCTTATCGGCGAAATCTCCTGACAGCGTCAAGACCTCGTCTGGTAGACCGAAGGCCAGTCTTTCATCCTTCCAGTATTGATTCAGATAGAGGGTTATTGTGTAATCCTGTAAGTATTCGGAATTTTTTTAACATTAATTTTATCAGAGAAGTAATTATGTTGTTTCTTATTTGCAGATGCTGCTAAAGATATGAGTAATAATAATGTCCTCCTGACCGATTTCGGTCACGGCGGTCAATCTCACCGGAGATTAGCCAACTACGCAGGAGATATTATAGAGCACAAGTGTGTGCGCAAACACAGGTGCTCTCTCTGTTCCTTCACTCTCATAGTCCGATGGGACGGCAATCCGACACGACCGGAGAGAGATCAGGCGCAGGACCAACGGCTTTACGTGCTTTCCGAGGCACGGTGTGTATTCACATACTCGAAGACCCAGACCCGAAACAACTATCTGTAGATCATACAAATATTTGTTCCGTGCGGGAATCGAACCCGCGACACGTAGCGCAGCAGTCGATCTCTCAACCGCTGCGCCAACCGAGGATATGAGTATATAAAGCCGAAATTGAGAAATGAAATGACCCTATAACTTGATTACTTCTAATGGTGAGTCGAGCATATGAGGTGACATTTATTTATCTAAATATGTTCTTAAAATGACAGTCATAGGTATATAAGACGGTGGTGAGTGGGCGGTGACCTCTGCGTCGGCAGGCGGCGAGTGGCGGTAGAAAGTAAAGGCGGGCATCGATTGGCTGAGGCAGCACTCCGCCCCTCGGTCACCGGCGACCCTCGATGTGTGTCAAGAGACCGCGGCCTTGCTCCCTTTCCGCAGCTATTAAAAGCTTAATGAATTACGATGGACGACCTCCTCGAGAACGACAAGTCCTTGATACGACCCAAAAAGCATCTTCAGCGGTTCTGGAGATGTGTAGACAAGGTCGTCGTGTCGGAAGGTGAACGTCTGTCGCAGTAACGCATCGTGCTCTGAGGGTGATCACATTAACAATCAATCTTGTAACGTCAGTTGACACGTGTAAACAGCAAGATGAATAGTGGCATAATTTTTGGTCATCTGATAGATTTAATGCATGTATGAAGACGATATGAAGAAACATAATATTATAATGTCTCCCACTAGCAAATTGATGAGCTAGAAAATATTATAAGTTATTAATAGCTTCTTACAAAACAAGCATTTTCTTGAAACGGTAAAATCCAAGAAAATGAAAATGTAGAAATGCCAGTTGTTGCTTTTATTCGAAATTCTTAATACTGCACTTACCATGTTCACTTCTGATATTGCATCAAAACTAGCAATAGTGAGATCCATGCCAACATACAGCGGGTCTCCTGAAAAGCAATAAAGTTTATGCAAAATACAACTTAAATACATACTGTACACAGCATTTTCGGTTGACAAATCAAGTCGTCTTTACGAGGAAATTCAATATAACATGGAATATTATGGGCCAGTGCTCATAATATCTTGCAGTCGCATCTGAGCGCACGTCAGCCTCCGTACATTATATTTATAGGTACGTATATTATTAACTGCACGTTACAAATTGCATACCGTTTCATATGTTCCTAGACAGATCATGTACGAATATGATCATATAATCCATATTATAAAGCTATATAATACAATTAGGTGGCAGCAGTTATATAAATCTTATTTTTGAATAAGTCTAGCCAAATCATACTTTACTTATTAATACTCTATATAATATTACCAGTTAGCCAATAAGGAAAACTATCTTAGAAAAGTTATTCCAAGCAGACAAAGTCGCCGGCATCAGCTAGAATAATATAAATACTGTAATTTTATCATAATTATATGACATAACTTGGATTTGGATTAGGAATGGCAGAGATTTCCGTACTCTTTTGATATAAGACTGACTGCCACACAGACATCATCATTTATCAAACCGTTTGTGAATAACTAGAATCTCATCCGACTAATAAAGTTTTATTCTTACCACCGAAGTTCGGCCGCAACCTTATGTCGTATCCGTCAAGTATCCGTGTGACGGTATGCGTCACGTTTTCAAGTCGGTCGACCGTTGTGCGCGCGTTCCTGATACCAAACACAAGGAACAGATGTAAATTGCAAACTACATTTCACCAAGCAAACCATAAAGTACACACTTTATGAAGTTGGACAGTTCACGTTAATTTAAGTCATACTAAGTATATCTTTGTCTATCATCATTCTATTGTGTCTTGCGGTAGCAAGTCGGACCGCCGTACGAAAATTTCTGACTTTGATTTCCACATCAAAAAGGTGCTTTTGTATGTATGAAGGTCAAGAGTAGGTACATCTTTGACCACGTCTCTGACTACCCCTGGGCGGGTGAATTAGTCGTCCATAATATTATGTGTGATGATCAAAAAGTACTCGTAATAATAAAACTTACTACTAGGTGCAATTTTATGAGCTGGATCTGATTTAACTATATTTCTGTGCTTACTTGTCCATGGACAATGGTAGAAATCTAAATGATGTAATTCAAAATGGTATTGTAAAAGTTCAGCAAATACAATATGGTGGCAATGAAAATGTTAAACGATTATTTTGATCCTTTTTATACAAGACGAGGGCTGTATCTTTCAGAGTTACTGATAATGTGATTTTTTCATACATCGTTTCACAACAAAATCACAAGGAAGCAATCATATTCTTATAGATCCTCTCTAAGCGAGGAGCAAGCTCAACTTTGTCTCCTGGTATGTTTGGCAGCCTCCTTTCAAAACATCTTTATCACGCGCTTATCTTCCGCTGGGTACAAAAGGTTGCTCATAATCGAAGGTACATCATATAATGTAATATCATTGTACTTTTATCCAAATAAGATTATTTTTGATTGACATTGAATTTGGTAGACTTTAAAGCGATGTTTGGCGTGCTTAAAATTGATGGAACAATTGCATAAGGTATTTATGTAGCGCTTAGTTTTAAACTCAATTCACATAAAAGAAGAAAAAAAGTAATTCCACATGACCAAAACAATTTAATATCAGCATAATTACTAAAGAAGAGTTTTAATATAGTTTGTACTAATTTAATAATAACCTTTATTTAACTGAATATGTTCTGATTTAGAAACGGAACCCTTACAATATGCCAGATATTTACATTGCTAAAACATTTGCCCCTCTGCATCAAATTACGGGCACTAAGGCAATCTAAATGAGATTTGTGAGCAGGTTTAAACTGAATTGCCATTTAGCGCAGGGATCCGACGAACCCGGCATTAAATTAATTCTATAGAAATAGTAAAGAGTTATCGTAAGTTTCATTTTATTGAAGTATTTGGGGTTTTATTGGATTACTTACTGTTAAGACAATAAAAAAGCGTTGTAAGTGACTGATTATTACTTTTTTTAGTTACATACGCTTAATTGCCTAATCTGTAGTTCAAAGTAATTAAAACTATTTTAGGGGTATTATTTTTAAACTAGATGTGTGGAAAATGGGAACTTACATAGTTACATTTTTGCTATAGATACCAGTAGGTAAGGAAATAATATCTATTATCTAGATGTCCTGAATGATTAGATTTATTTAGCTCTACCTCACACATTTCTAAGCGTACGAGACCTTAAATAATTTGTAAAGGCACTAAGAGAAGCAATAAAGGAGTAAATATTTGCGGATGTGCACGGGAGATGCGGCCGACGGCAGCGGAATGTCTTTGTCCAAGTTATTTCTTAGTTGGTATCTTTCTTATATTATCCTAAAAATAAACTGGTCTATGTCGATAACCAGAACAGTTAAAACTTTGAGTGACTTTTAATATTAGGCCTATATATCAAATAAAATTATTGAACATAATATTTTGTTCTTCGTCAATTATTTTGAATCAAGTTTTTTTTTTATGTCATAGACGGCATACGAACAGACGGATCACCTGATGGTAAGCGATTAACGTCACCCATGGACACCCACAACACCGGAGGAGTCACAAGTGCGTTGCCGGCCTTTTAAAAAGGAGTACGCTCTTTTCTTGAAGGTTTGAAGGTCGCTCAAGTTACGAATATTAAATTTATTTAATTAATTGTTTGTTATTTTACATTTAATTAATTGTGAATTTATAATGACTGAATGTATACACTTTCTAACCTGAAGCACAGGTTCAACCTAGTTCAGGCAAATATGCAACTTAGCTTTATTTTAATTGTAAGATACTTATTGTAAAATGTATTGGACTTTTTCCTAATAAACAATTTATTTATTATTATTATTTATCTAGTGTTACTTTGCCTTTTAAATAAACTATAATTGCTTTACTAATAAGCTTTATTGTGACGACAAATACTTTTGTAAAGTTGAATTAAACTTACATAATTTCGTAAACTAATACTCACTGTGCGTACATGAACGGTAGAACTGGCAGCAATAATATAAAAAACGCGTGCGCGTGCAGACAGCGCGACGTGCGAGGCACGCTCATCGCGCGGCAGGGACGCGGGCGCGCGCCTCCACGCGCATCGCGCGCTCACCGCACTTGCCGTGCACGCGCGACCCTCGCACTAAAACACCTTACAACCCACATACTTTTCTAAAACTTGATATCATGGTTAATTGTACTGTTTTATAAAGTAGCGAGCTATCGCGATCGCGATCTGCGATGTATTTGCGTGGCGTGAGCGGCCGCGGCGGCAGCGGCGAACGGAGTGGCGTCGCGCGTGCGCTACCCGCCGCGACTAAGACATACGCTATTGGCGCGAATTACTTCGCAACTTGGAGCTTTTTGCCACAAACTATTTTATGATGAAAGAAGAAGAAAACTGTCCGAAATTGACACTTATTGTATTTGGTTATCTTCTTCTATATAATACCGTACCTGGAGCCTTCTTTAAGGCTGATTTTTGTGCACATTCTTTGGTTTTATGCATCCTTGTCTATCCTTGATGATTTCTCTGAACTTTTTTATCCATCTTAGCAAATATAAAGAACTTCATTCGTCATAGAAGAAACGTTAATACCCGAATCATATTTTGTAAATTACTTCATGATAAATTAAGGACTCAGACTTTAAGTTGCTTTGGTATTTATTTACGATATTGTTGGTTTTAATTGTGCTTAAAATAGGAACTAAATTTAAAATTGTGACCTTCATTGCAAAATCTATACATATAAATAAAATTGGAGTGTCTGTTTGTAATATTGAAATAACCGTTTTTTACTACATGCATATGAATATATATACGGTACATACACCAAAATAACATTTTTTACAATTTTTGTCTGTCTGTCTATCTGTCTGTCTGTTTGTATAGGCTAATCTCTGAAATGGCTGGACCGATTTTGACGGGACTTTTATTGGCAGGTAGCTGATGTAATAAGGAGTAACTTATTACATCAGCCTTTTATTTTAGAAAAAAATAGGGTTAAGTGCATTTGGTCTTCTTATCTTCACGTAACTTTTATAATATATTTTTTTTAAATGGCGTTTCGCACTAAAAAATTCATTGTTAAGTTTCGACATCCATGCTAATGAAGTCGCGGGCACAGCTAGTCTGTAATATAAATACATGCCTATATCGGGACATAGTATGTTTTATACACACCTAAATATATTATATCTACCTACTAAACCTCCAGAACAACATATGTAGGTGTATCTAATTCTCACGCGTGCATACAAACTAGACAAGATGAAAGGTGTACGTACACACGTACACATGATGCAGAAAGTGGCACACGGTGTCAGCAGAGCAGGTGGCAGGTGCGGAAGTTATTTGGCGAGGCCGGCCCGCGCGCGTCCGCTCGCAGATTACACGGTGCACGCCCGCTCTTCTCACCCGCGTCTGATAAACACTTTGACGTTCACGTGTACTGCCGATATAATGTTAGTTCATTCAGTAACAATGTATATTCATTAACATTGTACTGTTTCTATACGCGATCTAGATTACTGACGTGTTAAAGATTTACGTTGTTTTTTATTTTGTTATCTACCTTTTAAATACATAAATATACGGATTATAGAAAAAGATAACCATTTTAATAAGTTGCTGCAATAGCTTAGCGTTTGAACGCTTACCTTCCACGCAAGAGAACCTGAGTTCATACCCAGCACTCACGTCTGAATAAACAAATTCATGTGCCTGGATGCATTGGCGAGCCCGGTTGAGCTAGTTTAGGCAAAAATACTGCCGAATTGAGAACCTCCTCCTTTTTTTTGAAGTCGGTTGAAAACAAAGACAATTTCCTTGGGTACATGTGCTGTGCCGTGTTTTCTGTACAATGCAATCTCCTCGTTCAGCACTCCGTAGTCGCGCGCCGGACCAATCGGAGCTCCGAACGCCTTCGATGCGTTAAATCGATTTTGTAGAAAGAAACTTACACTAGGGCTTCAGAAAACCAAATACTTATAATAAGAGTGTTTAACTAAGCAAGAACGAAGTTAATTTAGGGGAAAATATAATAAATCAACACCAATATGAGCTTATTGTCAATTTACTGTAAATTATTTCAGTAACTTTTCAGAATATCAGAAACTATTCGTTATTTTAGATGTTCCAAAAAGTTACAATGTAACTAACGAACTGTGCTTGAATGAATCCAAAACTAAATTAAATTCGTTCAAAATAACTTAGAAACAACATACCCGTGGACGTTTAATGTAAATAAAAATCATATTAACATTTCGAGTATTTTCCGTATTACATTAATGCTTCAAGTATTCATGTCCCAATCTCGTTTGATCTCATCTTTTTTTCAGTCCAATAAGTACACGAATAAGGGATATCAGCGATTACGATTTGACGACTGTATTTATCGATATGTTTTTAATATTGACAATCTTATGACGCATGTTCGTTGGCGAGTAATAATGAAAATATAAATGATGGGTGTGAAAAAATGGCATTTTAAACCTTTTGTTGTGAGCTATGGTCGCCCACACGAAGATCATAATAATGGTGAGTGTTGCACTCAATGAGAACCGACCTCTGCAGAGTCCGCGGCGCAATTAACAGAAGTGCTACGACATTGCTACGAAGTGCTACGATCGCCGAAAATGTTCTACGTCTGTTTCACTTAATGATAATTACATCTCATACTTGTCAATAATTGTTATTAAAACTCTGCAGCTCTGAAACTATAAACCAATTTACTAGTTTTTGAGTAAATAGTTTTATCAACATCACGTTTAAGTCACACCTCTTCACTGCCCCCAAAAGGACGCACTCAAATTCGCGCCAAAAGTGTTAGGCAAAGCTGTACTGTGTTATTGAGTCCCATGGAATAGCAAGCGCACCTATTGACACCCACGATAGCACTTTGTCTGACATGAATATCGAACCTAAACCTCATTCTCAACAGTGCTGCTGGCGACCACTAAACCATTAGTTTTTTTTTTTTATAGTAGTAGATTTTTCAAGGGGGCTCGTAGCTACATAGCTACCGCGCGGGACGGTCGATCTGCGTGGTTAAGCAGCGGTTAACGCGGTCAGTCCTTGGATGGGTGACCATTTTTCACATATCGAGACCCTTTCGTGCCTCGAAAAGCTTGAAAAGTCGTTACGGGTGTCAGTAACCCAAAAAATCTAACAGCCAGTCTAACCTTAGAGTATAAGTGTCTCCCAGTTACTGGATGGCGGAGGTCAGAAGGCAGTCGCACCGTGTAAAATACTGATATTCAGCCGCAACCATTTAGATTGGAAGCTGACCCCAATGTAGTTGGGAAAAGGCTAGGCAAATGACTTTGTACGTTTAAAGTGCATTTTCACGGACGTGACGTAAGATATCAGCAGCTTCTTCCATTTGTGAGGATTGAAAAATGTTTGGTGTAGCGGTTTGTTGAGCCGCGACATTGGGCAGCGTAATGATAGTGATTTAACAGAGACGTGCCGCATTCACTAACAGTGCCATACCACTACTAACGGTTCTAAGGAAATAAATTAAGCTTAAGACATTGTAGGTATCGAGTTTTTAAAACTCTTTTGTTACCCGACCGATTTATTGAACGAAAAAAATTGGCCTACAAAAGTTCTAATTATCTTTTGTGGTAACGATCTGCTCGTACAGGTGTGATGATACCCCGGGCACAATGTTAAGTACATCATCGTTTGATGGTCTTCTGGATGGTACTGATAGGATAGTCCTTGAAGATACTTTCTGGTCCCGGACTGTTAAGATTCTCATTGACTCGCTAAAAAGAAAAAAGAAACTGAGTGTGTGCAATTTATACAATTCACAATGTATAAATGTATGAGCTTACAGCAACATTTTCAATTAACCGATTGAAACATAGGTTTAGAATGTAAAAGATGAACAATGACAGCTTGTAGGAGATACCGAAAAATAATATGCATATGTGCATAGACTTAAACTTTTCGCTTACGCTCATATGTGTTAGTGACTGATATGTCAGATGAAAATAGAGTTGTGTATTTACATTGTCAATATAGTATAGTATCAATAGTAAGCGAAATTCTATGTCTATTGATAGAAAGGACGGTTAAAGAGCTGTGTCGTTCACTGCAAATTGTCTATGTAAATGAAAACGCATGTATAAAGTAACAGATTATATGCTTATTTCATCTGATGCTCCATTCTATAATACAGCTAGTTTTTGTTTTATGCAAAGCGGCTGCTATGCAACCCTTAGAGAAATCAAGTTTTCCTAGAATGTATTAACGAGATGAAAGAAAACGGAAGTACCCTATTATGATTTCTAATTTTTTCTTTTATTATTTGGTGATAAGTAATTGTTACGAGGTCAAAGCTTTTTGGGCCAAAGTAAACCAACACAACACAAATAAGTTTAAGAGTATCAATCACGTTCCTTTTTTAAATTATGAATTCAATTAATCGTCTCTTCTAAGACTTCCTTCCTCCTTATATTACGGTGTTATGAAAAATGAACGTTTCGATATTTCATGGTACAGCCACAGACCGACAGTCTCCGAGCGCACATTACACTTGGAGATGCGTTGGCTTTTGTTTCAAATCGCCGTCACTTCGACCCGCCGTGTATTATTCTTGGGGTCACGTGTGCGATAGCAGTCGTTTTAACCATTTTTCCAATACCTCCCTAGCCTCTAAGGTTCGGATATTATACATATATGTCCAAATATAGAGTGCGAATGAATGAAAACTTCATTGAAGTGTATGATTTACTTTATATTTTAATAATGTTCATATTCGTAAATAGTATTAGATATACATTATGTATTATAGTATTTGTAGCGTTCTATTTCGTTTCGTAGCACTTGCGTAGCAGCTCGTAGCACATTCGCTACGCCGTGATGACTTGTTATGATGCTGATTGTTTTTGAATAGATAGATAACTTGTTAAGTGTAACATGCGTTTCTATATCCATTAGATATAAATACTATACAATTATTTTTCTACAGTATATCGGTAAATAATTCTGAGAATCTAAATCATTGTACAAACAGTGGAAATATTTTCACGTCGTTTGACAGCTCTCGCTAATGGAAACTCTAGATGGAGTACGTAAACAGAGTTATTTGTTTAGAACAAATTCTTGATAAAATATTTCAATATCTGTACTCAACAATATCAGTGTCGACCTCGACAGTAACAAAGGTCCATTAAATATTTCATTCATGATGACTTAGAAAATATTATGTGGTTATTTTTGGAACTATTAAAATGTAATCCAATACTTAAATTTCTTGTGCACTGTAGACGATAGGCAGGAGAAAATGAAAGATTTCGTTACGTTTTTGTGTCAAACACTAAGTACATGTCCGAGGTGAACCGCCGCGTTGCTCGCTCGCGAACGAATCACGTGGCGCGGCGGCGCGCCGCGCGGGAGCATTGATACCGCGCGTCCCGCTCTTCAGTTATCCGTCTCTTTCGCTCGGATCACTCGGACACGCACCTGAGTGAAATGACCATTTTATTCAATCAGCTTATTTTCTAGATAGTTTATGACAATATAGGTATGTAGCGTGGCACCCATCTGTGATCGTGGTGTTTCGCGTCGCTAACATTCCCCACCCTAGTGCTGAAGAGCACTCCTAACCTATAGGAATTCGTGCGACGCGGGTCGCGGGACGTCTCATCATACCCGCTCGGGTGCGAATATCGACCACTCTCACACGCTTGTCTTTCCCCGGAAGAACTGCCTCGATCCTGCCCCGCATCCACATGTTCCTCGGAGCATTTGGATCTACGACTACAACAAGATCTCCTACTTGCAAGGGTCTTTCTTCCTCTGTCCACTTTCTTCTAGGGATTAACTCTGGTAACATTTCCTTTACCCATCGAGACCAGTACATATCTGCGAGACGTTGTGCAATCCGCCATTGCTTTCGCAAAAAACAATCAGAGTCATTGAATTCTCCTAATACCGGCAGATTAGACGAAGACCCTAGAAGGAAGTGATTTGGCGTGAGAGCCTCATCAGTACCCGGTTCCACACTTACATGAGTCAATGGACGGCCGTTCACAATCTGTTCAACCTCCGCTATCAGTGTAAGAAGTACTTCTTCGCGGGGAGCGCGCTCTTTCAGCACGACCTTAAGTGAAGTTTTGACAGTTCGTATGAGGCGCTCCCACGCCCCACCCCAGTGTGGACTGCACGGTGGAATGAAAGTCCAGGTTGTTCCGTAGTTAATGGCTTCAGATTTCAAAACATTGTGATTTAATCCTTCGACTGATTTTCTAATTTCACTGTCGGCACCTCGTAAATTCGTCCCGTTGTCTGAGTACAAGTGTAGGGGCCAACCGCGTCTTGCAGCCATCCTCCGAAGAGCCATGATCAGTGAATCTGAGCTAAGGCTAGCAACGAGCTCAATATGTATGGCTCTTACTGTCAGACATGTGAAGAGAACTGCATATCTCTTCTCCTTCCTTCTTCCACTAGTGATTTCCATAGGACCAAAGAGGTCAAGGCCACAATACGTAAATACACGCTGATGATGAGCCAACCTTGCTTCTGGCAGGTCTCCCATTCTGGGTGGTCTAGGTTGAGCTTTCCTTATCCTGCAGTACATGCAATCCCTAGCGATTCGTTTCACAGTTGGTCGAATATGCAAAATCCAATACCTTTGTTTTAAATCATTGACGACCGTTTCATGATTACCATGGGCAGCTCGAATATGAAAATGTAAAACTATCAAGCGGGCGATGTGATGACGACCATCAAGGATAACGGGATGCTTCGTGTCCACGGGAACTTCGCGAGCAGCGTCGATACGTCCACCAACACGCAGGAGTCCGTGCTCATCAATAACTGGAGACAAGGTAAGTAACTTACTTTTCTTTTCTAATTTATCTTTATTTTTCAGGTTCCTTATGTCACTGGAAAAGCTCTGCGCCTGTGCGTATTTGATTAGCAATCTTTCAGCTCTCGACATCATGTTGCCGTTAATAATTCCAGTAAATTTCCTAATTTTTTTATCAATAAATGATAACATGATGCATGTTGATTTAACTAGACGTAGCCACGACGAGAACTTCAGTGGATCAGGTATAACAGGTGTTTTTACTTCGGTTGTTTGAAGTATCAGAGTACATTCTAAATCAGATTTGTTTACTTTAGGTACTTGAAAGTTCTTCGGCCACAATGTTTCATCACAGAGTAAGTACGCTGGCCCATGAAACCATTCATTTTCAAAGACGGAGAAATCACAAACCTCCCTTGTTGCAACGTCAGCAACATTTATCTTGGTCGGTACGTATCGCCATTCACTTATTGTTGTAAGTTCATCGATTTCTCCTAATCGGTGAGCAACAAACGATTTGTAGTTGCGCGCATCGTTCCTTATCCAGTGCAACACAGTACTAGAATCGCACCAAAAATACCTTTTTTCAGGTTTCATTTTATGTTCCTTTCGAATTGTGTCAGCGAGCCGAGCAGCGAGAACTGCGGCTTGTAATTCCAGTCGCGGTACTGACATGTGCTTCAAAGGAGCGACTCTGCACTTACTTGATATAAATGCCGTACGTATACCATTATTTTCCCAGCGCCAATAAGCTACGGCACACATAGCTTGAGTTGAAGCGTCACAAAATATATGCAACTGTAGGTTTGTGTATCCATTGGTCATAATATTGCGCGTAGCGACTTCACTGTGCGACGGCGAGTCGGGCGAGTACGACTCACGATCGGTAGGTACCAAGGGCGGGGGGGGCAGTGGCGCAAATAGCGGCCCGCTCGTCAGTACGGACTCACTATTAAGTGCATTCGGTGCACATCTCGTTTCGTTTCTTCGCATCGAATTCTGATAATAACGTGGCAGACGTAATGATGCAATGTCCTTTAATATCTGTAACCATTCGATCCATTTGTCATAAACATTATCTGGTATGACGTCATCCCACTGTACATTACTTCGCCAGGTGTCCTGAAGCATTATTTTTCCCTTAATAGTAAATGGTGAAAGAAAACCATATACATCAAATATTGACATAATAACCCGTAGCATTATCCTTTTTGTGGGCCTGGTAGATCCATTCACAATGTTTTCAGGAATACGCTTAAATGAAACATCGAAACCTAAACAGTCTTCCTTTGGAAACCAAATAAGGCCGAGAGTGCGTTCGCCCTCATCTTGTTGATCCATTTTGAACTTTACAGCCGACGTACCAAGTGATTCTTTCGGTAAACAATCTAAAACAGCTGTGCTATTGCTTGTCCAGTTTCTTATTTCGAACCCACCTTGACTATGAATGTAAACAATATCCTTCACAAGTTGAATAGCGGTGATTTCGTCTTCTATGCTGTCTATATAATCGTCGGCGTAATGTTGTTTACATATTGCGTGTACTGCGGCCGGCTTTGTCGTTTGAAACCTAAGTGAGTTTTTATTTTTGATGAATTGTGCGATAAAAGGGGAACAGTTAGCGCCAAAAATAAGTGACGTCATCACGAACGTTTTTATAGGATCGCCTGGATTCTCTCGCCATATGAATCTGAGTGCATCTTGATCTTCAGGAATAATCTTTATTCTTAGGAAATGATCTTTAATATCTGCGGATATGGCAACCTTATTTTCCCTGAAACGTAGCATTATTCCGTACAGTGACATCAATAAGTCGGGCCCCTTCAACAGGTAATCGTTTAGACAAACACCATGGCTCCTGGCAGCGGCGTCGAACACAAGGCGCAATTTCTTTTTATTTGGATTATCAACTCCGAAATGGGGTAGATACCATGTCCGTGGGGAAGTTCCTGGCGCGATTAATTCATGGGCGAAGTCGTTATTTAGTAAGTGACGAACCCTTTCAGCATATCTGGCAGCAAATTCTTCGCTGGATTTCATCTTTTTTTCCACGTTATGTAGACGCTTCGTAGCATTGGGCAATGAATCTGGCATTTTGCTATTTTCATTTTTCCACGGGAGTCCAACGTACCACCTTCCTTCTACTAATGCGGACGTCCGCTCGAGATGTGCAACAGCTCGAACGTCTTCGATGTTCTCTCGAGGTTTGGACGAGACCCCCATTGACTCTAAAGTGAACGAACGACGCACTTCTTCCTGCAAGTCACGTAAAATACGTACTTTCTCCGAGGCAGCACCCGGTTCTCCGTAGACAAGCAGTGAAGAGTAGGACGAGTTATTATGATGTAAGTTCGACATACAACCATGAATACACCACCCTAACGGCGTAAGTGTAGCGTAAGGCTCATTCGGTTTCCCCTTAATTATTTGTAACGGCAATAATAAATGATAATTGTCCTGCCCTATTAAAATGTCGGGTTTACAATGACCGCTAATAAAATTATTTTTAACCTCAACTAAGTGTTTATATTTTCCCAAATCTATGGATGAGATGTATTGTGCCGGTAAATTTAATTCTTTAACACTTCGCGCCGCAAACTGAAATCTAACCCCTTCCACGCTGGACACACACATACTTAATACCTCAGTATCGCACACTAGCTCCGTATTATTCCACGCGCCACACACACGCATTGTTTCCTTATTTCCGCGAATCCCCAATAGTTCCGACAGTTCGGCGCTTATCAAAGAAACACTAGATCCGTCGTCTAACAAAGCAATAACTTGAAGTACGCCTTTAGGGCTATGAATATTTATTGGAACTACTTTTAACAAAACTTTTGCCATACAATTATTGACATTCGTGACACTTTCGACATTAGGCTCTGATAGCGGCGTAATTTTTACACTATTTTGCGAAGACTTATTGGCGTTATTATTATAATGTAATAACTTGTGATGCAACTGACCGCAATTGTCAACGTCACAGGTGGGTGCCGGACAAGTTTCTTTGTTATGACGCGACAATAGACATTTATAACATAAGCCACAGCGTTTAACATAATTCCAACGATCTTTCCGTAAGGCTTTTTTAAACTTTTTACATTCAGTTAAGACATGTTTACTTACCCGACAAAATCTACACTTTGTTGCGTCATCAATATTGTTATCCTGCACTAATACGGATTGATAACTATCACTATGTTTACGCTTATAGTCACTACGAACCGCACTTAATGTCACAGATGTTTTTGTTACTTTTATAGCTTCTTCACTTAGAAAGTCAGATAATATTTCAAGGCGTGACTTAGTACCTCGTTCGATTCGCGGAAACCCGTAATCAGTCCACTTGGATATTAGCACCGGCGGTAACTTCGATAACACAACCGACGTGATACTCATCCCGCGTAGGTATTCTTCTTGTCCCAAGGCCAACACAGCAGCTACATAATTCTTGATTTTTACTGAAAACGGCAGAATATCTCGGTGGTATTCGGGGTTCACGGGGTGCAGCTTCTTGATCTCATGTATAATTTTAGGTAGAATGACGTCTGGTTGACCGAACTGTAATTCCAAGGTAGACATAACATCTTCGGGGGTGGCGGAGCTTACTAAAAGAGCTGTGACAGAATCTCGGGCTGATCCTCTCAGACATTTCCTCAACCTCCACATGTTTTCTTTGGGAGTGAAATGACAAACCTCTGTGGATTCCTCGTACGCATGTTTAAAGTTCAGCCACTCCATGGGTTCCCCAGAGAAAGTAGGTAGATCCCTTGGTGTGCACAATCGACTGAGCATCTGGGCGTTTGGAGCATTCGAGGATGCTGCTACGGCGATATCCTTAATTGCCTGTGCCAACTGTTGAAAATCCGAAGGTGTCGCACCGGGCATGGTTGAGGGTTGAACTACGGCGATGGCGTTATGGTTTTCCTCTGTGTAGTACTGGCGCGGTAAGGATGCCTCGGCACAAGGCTCATTAACCTCCTGCTGACTGTGATTAAGCCACCGTTCTACTTTTTGTGACACATTTACCGACGATTCACCACTTGTGTCACTTGATTTTTGCGAACACTTTTCCTCAAGCGCGGCGATGTCTGCCGCAAGTTTTTTTTCAATAATATCCTGTTGAATCTTCGCAACAGCTTCCGCTGCTTCCAACTGTAGTTGTTTCTTGCGAGCTTCGAGTGACTTGCTTGAAACTACGGACGCTTTTTTTGATGAATGGACGGATTTGTGGCAACTGGCTTCCATTTTGCGACTGCCACCTTCAGATCTTATATCATTCTGACCATAGGGTCCTGCCTTGTCGGATTGTTCTTGCAATGACTTCTCCTTTTTCTTTGCGCCACGTGTTTGTACCATTTTGTGTGGCGGCGGAGTGGTGAACATTCCGGTGTTGTCGATATCTGCTAGTAGATTCAATAAATCCGGTTCGAAGGACCAGCGTATGTAGACGATAGGCAGGAGAAAATGAAAGATTTCGTTACGTTTTTGTGTCAAACACTAAGTACATGTCCGAGGTGAACCGCCGCGTTGCTCGCTCGCGAACGAATCACGTGGCGCGGCGGCGCGCCGCGCGGGAGCATTGATACCGCGCGTCCCGCTCTTCAGTTATCCGTCTCTTTCGCTCGGATCACTCGGACACGCACCTGAGTGAAATGACCATTTTATTCAATCAGCTTATTTTCTAGATAGTTTATGACAATATAGGTATGTAGCGTGGCACCCATCTGTGATCGTGGTGTTTCGCGTCGCTAACATGCACTATAAATGCTGTTAAACATAACAATAAGAGTCAAACCAAAAATATTTATACTTCATAATTGAACCCGCGAACTGAAGCACAGGCTCCCACCCATTAGTTCATTCATCATTTTCATTGTTCTCATAATAATTGCTGAAAGGTATCTAAATCACGTGATACATTAAAGAGCATTTTTCATTAACCGTTAAGCATTTTGGACGTTCTTTTCTATAAAGAATCAACACATTAGAACCTAGCAGCTAATAAAATCTGGCTATTCTCAGAATAGAATATCATATAATAGTTTTGTCTAGTATTTGAGGTAAAACGTGTTTGAAAATGATTTACATAAATAAAAATATATTTAATTTGATTTACAAATTTGTCTTCTAAATTAATATTCTACGTTGATTCGGAGACAATAATAAAAATAACGTTCCAATCAATCTTCACAATTGAAATGAAATTGGATCTTTGTTTAAGTGAACTGTAAAATGTTTTGATACTTTATGACTCATCTGGATTTGCAGTAAAGTACCTGTCGATTCGTATTAAACATGTAATGGCTTTGTTAATAATACCTATAAATTGCACATTCGAAAATTAATTTTCCAATCAAAGAGTTAAAGTATCAAATATGCTTTTTCGTAACACAAATATAATGTATACACAAGACACACGAAACAATTTATACGGGAATACATAGGCAGTATGAATCGCTTCATTTTTCAACATATTCTATTCGACTGCACATATCGAATGGAAGCTTTTCTTAATAGCAAGGCATCGCTCAGCGGATTGAGAAATCCTATTAGGTGAAAGCGGCATGAGTGGCGAAGCTACGTCGTAGACCAGCTCCGAAGCAATCAACCACGGCCTTAGGGATCGGCTATTTGGAGACCATTGTTCTGCAGACGAGCCCGTTTTGCATTTTAGATATAGTCTATGTTATTAAGTTATTGGATGTTCAATCGCTTACATATCAAGTGGAGGTGATGGGTAAATTCAATTATAGTTTAATACTCACGGTAAAGTTGTCAAATCAAATCAAACAGGAATGGAAACAATTGGTGTGTTGCTTGATTTGATTAGTTTTACCATGGAAAATAATATTTTTTATTTTTGTATGTTATTATCAAAATTTTTAAAAATAAACCAAATCTTTATGAAATTAATTGTTCCCATATCATATCAACAATTGTCTGGACATCCCATTTGTGAACGAGCAACTTGTCCCACCTTATTATTTTTCACCCATGTTACAATCATTCTACCTACTAAAAGTTAAAACCTTTGTGGTTTTAACATTACCAAAAATCTAAAGTTGTTCTGCGTGGCTATTTCTCATATATTTCTACATGCGAGTACGCATGCGCGCAGACTCCGGGAGGCTGTTTGTTGCCGCGGTGTGGCGGCGCGCGAACCGCCAACAAAACGCTCGCCATCGCCGCCGCACGCCGAGCGCAGCGCCACACACACGCACCAAAACTATCCGCGGATAAATATAAACATACTGATCGATGCAAAAACGTTCCGAAAGATAAACAACCCGTAAGAATGCTGATCACTTATCTCATCGCTTTTGCCCTCAGGTGAGTACTGAAACAATTTACTAACAAAGTTTTTTGAGTTTCTTCGACAAATGTTTACTTTCGAATAAATGCATATCACTTCATCAACATCACATACATTGTTTGTATTATCTATATACGTAATACATAATACTCATTGATACAGAAGTGAAAAGCGTGTATATAAAAACATTATAACAGCAATAAGCATCTTGTTTACGCAATGTAATGAATGCAGACTATTTAGATTGTCGTTTTTTTACGTAGAACCCTCGTCAAGCGTCACTCTTAGTACTGTTTGTTTTGGTATTAACTATAGCTGTAACATTACAGCTGTAAAAAATAAGTACTCATTGTATTGTTATGTTTATTTAATTTTGATAGTGAAGTCAGTTCTATGGTACGTGATAAATGAACAATCAATTGATTTTGTTTAGTATCTTAAATGTAAATGTTATCTAATACGTCTACGATATTTTGAAGAATGAGAATGAAAGATTTAATTAATTTACGTTGAATAATCACTGCAATTTAACATCAAAACAGTTTCTTAACAACATTTAACAGCTGAGCACGTAAAATATAGACGGTAAACTATACGCATAAACGGACACACGAATATATAAATGTAATATCTAAGCATAGAAGGTTAAATACGTTAACTATGCCTAAGTTATTTGAGGGCAGGTGCTTGTCTTCAAACTGAGTCGCTATGTTTCACTATGCCGACGGATAAACTTTTAATTGCTTCTTTGGCAACAATTATCTGCCTATCTTGTCGCTTACGGATTCGTTAACTCTAAGTAGAGTTAAAATGACATTCATACGTGTCGATAGCAAAATAAATATTTAGAAATTAGACGTTGAACAAGTAAGTATTATATTATACGTGTTTTTTTTATTTTTGGTTATAATTAAAATCTAGACAGTACTTCAAATCGAGTAGGATTATTGTTTGAAGTACCGATAACATAACAACAATAAGACTTCAGTCATGGCTTAATTGTTTTATAATACCCTCAGCCTCACTTTTCATAGCGTAATTAAGAAAAATCAGAATAATTATTTCATTGTCTAACAAAAGCCTCTTTAAGTCGTGTCGTTATTGTGGTTCTTTTTAGAAGAAATAATAGAAAATTTGCAAAAAGTTGCAATGATAAGTACTTGGGCTTCCCGTACTCACAAGTTCGATTCGCACAAAGAATGGAATGTACTACGGACAAGTGTTGGCGTGTAGCACCTGGTTTTTAAAAGGCACGATCAAATCTAAATCAGCCGTTATAACTCATACTAACTGACATGATTAACTAATTATAACATCAGATTTTAATTATTCATACTGTTAACAGTCGCCGGCGTCCGCATCCAATCCGTCCGGTAGCTATGTAGCTACGAGCCCCTCAGTGAACAATAGTAACAATATATGGAATATAACACACAGAAGGGTTTAAAAAAAACGAAAACTCATCTGGAATTTCGGCATCTAATCATTATATCTTACAACGCTATGGTAATCTATGTATGGTATAAATTATACCGTCGCTTCACTCGCGTGCAATGTTTTAATTCTCGTCTAAATTCGTTACGTTAGAACTAATTTAAATAAGAAGCAGTAGAAGCGGTACAGCTTAATAGTAAGTAGGTTCACTAGCTTCCATTATGCGTCGGATCTTACCTCATTTGTTGTGAGAGAAGAAAATGAGAAGACAAACATATTAGCATCGTATTATTCAACTACGCCAAATTGTGTTCTATTTACGGCACTCTCAAATTTCCAAAAATCACCATTTATTTTGAGTTTCTAAGACCTCACCAGATTTGTTTGCCTATTATATAATTTTGTTAGGAAAACAAGTTCTGTCAGTAAAAACGGCTTACAGGAAACCCTTAAGTTTCTCTATATAGTATAGTAAATAATTCTAAGAATCTCTCTGAATTTTTGGCCCTCTGAGGTAAGAGCTTAGATTTTATCATCAAACACTCACCCAACGGATACTTGAAATACCGGCTCTAGCCTCGTGTCCACTTCAGCAAAACCAAATAACTTTTATATTTCATTTTTATATGACCAAAATTATTCTGAAACTATTCTAACAATGGCGATATATAAAACTGTAATTAGAAAATATACTTTCACTGGAACTCAGCCCTTTCTTTATTTCGTCACATATTTGGCCTTATCCGTCTTAAATATTCATTTGATTACCAATCTGTTTTTTTTTGGTTTTTAAAGGAATTATACTTTTCGAAATGGTACGGCGTTTATATAGGAATCGCTCATGCCGTAGTGAAAATATTAGCTGGTCAGCAATGATGATGGTTTCGAGGCTAACTGCCTAAGATTTCGCAAGACATTCTCAGGTTTGATTCCTTATGGAGGCTTTCTATGGCATTTGATTTTATGTGCCATCTGTTTCGCGGCCTGCCGAACCTTGTTATGATTACCCTTACGACCTACAGTTACCTACAGTACCCTTCCCTTACACGGCTGCAGCAATCATCAATCGTTTGAACTTTCCAGCTCTAGTCATTATGGAAAATCGGTGGGTTTTATTAAATGTGATTAAAGAACCAGGAAAAACATTTACCAAATGAATATTCATTATAAACGTATTTAACCAGACGGCACGGCTGGCGCAGTGGTTGAGAGATCGACTGCTGCGCTACGTGTTGCGGGTTCGATTTCTGCACGGAACAAATATTTGTATCATCTACAGATAGTTGTTTCGGGTCTGGATCTGTGTGTATGTGAATACACACCGTGACCCGGAAAGTGCGTAAAGTCATTGATCCTGCGCCTGATCTCTCTCCGTTCGTGTCGGATTGCCATCCGGACTATGAGAATGAAGGAATAGAGAGAACACCTGTGTTTGCGCACACAGTTGAGCTCTATATCTCCTGCGTAGTTAGCTAATCTCCGGTGAGATTGGCCGCCGTGACCGAAATTCGGTCAGGAGGAGATTATTATTATTTAATGAGAAGTATACGTAGGTATAGTAATACTTATTCCTTTTTGATTTTGTTTATTTAAGCCGGTAGTATTGAATAAAAGATAAAAGAAAAAAAATTGAAAGTGCACATCAGAATTTAATTATCTCTTGCATTAACAGTAAAAAAAAACACATGAGGAAACCTGCACACCTAAGAGGGCACCATAAAATTATTGATGGTGTGCATAGTCCGCCAATTCGTACCAGGTTAGCCTAGTGGTACGATTGTTTCTATTTTCCCTAACAAAATATTATACAGTTCTATCGTCTTTTTAACCGACTTCAAAAAAGGAGGAGGTTTTCAATTCCACTGTATGTTTTTTTTCTTTTTTTTTATATTTCAAAATCAAATATCATAGGTTCTACTACCACTCGTCCTTGTAATAATTCACGATCTTCTTTTTAATTTTAGATACCATGTTTTTTAGAGAGATGGCTCTATTGATTGGCCCTATTGATCCTTATGATTGACCCTATAGATTGGTGCCGTCAGAATACAGGGTGTTATTTTTCGCATTTTTGTCGGTTCTATTGGTTTTATCGGTTTGGGACAGGTAAATGGCATTTCTATAATGATTAAATGCAAATTTTCTTACTAAAAAAATGGATTCTTTCCTTTGATTAAAATTAGCTGACGTCAGTATTTAGGGTACATTCCCCTACAAGGCCCCTCCAACTTTTTACCCTGTATATACTTCATCGTTAACTGCCTTATCGGCCTAGTGGTTAAGTGCGACTGCTGAGTATGAGGTCCTGGGTTCGATTCTGGGATTGTGCAGTGTTATTGGGTTTGAGTGTATGGATATTCTCAGTAGCAACACGGAGTCTGGAAATGTGCCCGGTATATGGCAATAAGCGCGCTCCCTATTACATGGGACTTAAAACGCCATGGGCAATAAGCGGGTGTACAGTAGTCTACCTAACCCTTCGAGAAATATAGGTGACATCACGCCTATGTTATGTTATATACTTAATCTAGCCAAGGATAATATGTACTATACAGACATACATACATAAAGTCACGCCTTTTTCCTATGAGGGTAGTCAGAAACTACGGAACGCCACGTGCTACGATCCTTACGTAACCCTTCTACTTCATCTACATTCATGCATCCTTTCATACATGAACGCCGGTTGTGAATACTGCGCACCTGACCTTTTTGAAGTACATCACCAATAAGGTCAGTATAGACCTTCTAGGGTGTCCGTACTATACATACCAGTATATTTTTGTTTTTGGTTCTGGCTACGAGATTAGACGATACCGTTCGTGACTGATAATTATCTCAGATCTATCTAACTGTAAATTGCGATACAAAAACTACGATGTTACCGTATTTGCAGATTCATTATCTGGTAGACAATAAGGCTGATTTTGATTTCCCGCTCGTGTTTATTTATTTGTTAACAGTCAGCAGTTTGTTGTTCGACATTTATTTTGTTTATTCAAACGTTGTACTTGAGTAGACTCGTCGTTTTAGTTTAGTTTTTATATGTGTTTACAGTACATAAATAAACATTACGCCCTACAAATGCGTTATATTCTTTGTTTCATCTTGTGCAAAAAAAATACTTTATTTCGTATTTCTCTAATATTTTGAAAACCCTTTTTATAAAATACTTATAAAAAAAAGGGCGCCCTATAGGTACTAACCATCAACCCAATAATTGAATCACTAACAAAACTTAAAAATTAAAAAATCTATCGTAGGTATCTGAGCACTGACGATCGTGTGTATATGAATCTAAAATTTTCTTACGCTACTACAATTACGAGACGCCAATTCGTGAATAAGCAGTGAATATCATCAATATTGTCAATATTTGACAATCGTACCTGAATATCGATCAATATTAACAAAACAGCAACAAAAATAACATGGGGATGCATTTAAAAACGTAGAATTTCACACAAAGAACATTGGAACAAATGGACGCCCTCGGGGACTGGACCCTGTAACTCGATCTCATCCCTCATCGTGAACACAATGGCTGATTCCACTAATTACATTAATTCAGAGTGTATACCATAACATATCTCGGGCTTGTACTTATTACTTTACTTCGTAATAGTCACTTCTTATCACAGACTTTGTTTTTATTTTCTAATCGATTACTAGTAGGCAATGTGGCATTACTAGTATTCATGTTGTTCCACCTAAACTAAATATGCACGGGAATTCGAACTTACTCTCGCCAGTGCTCACCGGTCAGCCGCTGAGCTATCGCCGATGAACTTTATTAGTTGTACACAATCGCTCTTAATCAATACAGTATAGAATATCAAAGACAACTGGCTATAATACCCATGTATTATAGCTTTATTAGCAGGAGTATCGATATCTCTAATATTAGTTTCATTCAGTGATTTGTCCGCAATATCTCAATCAAAATCCTGCAATATAAAGATCGTTTAGCTATGATTTTATGCCCATACTAACAAACACACAGCCTCTAAGTAAGAAAACCTTAGCAAAAAGCCTGGAAAACGGTGTGATGAGGAAGAAATATGCTGTAGAAGCAAATGCATACTCTACGGATTACGGAGCAGGGATGTTCAATTTTTCAATAGCGTAAGCTTATCTGAGTTTCGTGAGTTTCAGTGGGATTCTATGACCAGCGAACATATCGGAAGTAATCCATCAACATAGATCATACTATACCTACTCTTTGTTTAAAGGGATTCATTATATTCTGTTAAAAAAAGCACTCCGAGTTTTGTACAAAATATTTTTCGATCTCTACAAAAAATATAAAACGTAATTAGCAAGCATCATTTTCACATTTAGAATATTTTCTGTTCGTTAATGATCTTTTAACTGTCTCCTCTGGTTTATAGTATGATAGATTTCATATTTTTCCTTGTTTTATGCAAGATCTCTTACAATATATCGTAAGTTATACGAATCATCGATGTATTCGTTTAAAATCCGATCTTTAGAACAAAGCGATAAGTATTAAGAGCGCTGTAAAACTAAAAGCTTTAAATCTGCATTTAACTTTGTATGTTTATGTACGTGCTGTGTTGATTTTTATGAGTACGTAAAATCTTGTGTACGTAATGTTCTGAAAATATGTGATATCAAATGTGTAGAAGACATTAATTTTATTAATTTAGGTGCTGGTGTTAAGGCTTACTACTTACGGATTCATTAAATTAAATTAAATTTTAACAATTTACGAGTAATCGTAGTACACAAAACCGTAATTTAACTACCTAGGTATACTATTTTGTTCTGTGGGTTAGTGTATGTGTATATGTATATTCAGTGAAGTCATTTAGAGAAAGGATGTGCACATACATTGTTGATATCCGTCCCATATAGGCAGTGTTCTCACTTGCTCTAGCTACCACCAAGCCAGGGTCACACGAACCAGCTATTATACTAGGCGTCTGTTTAATGATACGAACCCCCTAATCCGTTTACTTGCCGTTAGCAAAGCAATTTAGTAACGATGCTCCTTAATCCTCAATTCTGAGGGAACATAATTGCATAATAACCTTGAAGCTCTTACTGTTGTGAACCATTTTGTAAAGAAGTTGTATTTCATAAGATATAGCTTTGACTTAACAAAGCTCAGAATATGAATCTGAGCTTTGTTAGGTCAAAACTATTTTTTTACGATGGGCGATATTTCAGCTGTAGCGATCCTAAGAAGTCAATAGTATGGATTACTAAGAATAACAAAAATTCATGTGAATACAAAAACTAGTGAAAGCCTAGCGATTGAACGCTTGCCTTCCATACAAGACCTGATTTTAAAACCAGCACGTAACTATGACTTTTCAAAATCATGTCTGAATTAGAATTTGATTATCACTTGTGTCAACGGTGAAGGTAAGCATCGTGAGGAAAGCTGCACACCTGATTGGACTTCCTTAGGTTTTTAATGGTGTGGGTAATATGCTATCCTACACCAGACAAGCGTCTTAGTCAAAGCCTTACAGAGCAGAAGCCCGTGTCCAGCAGTGGGACAGTATTGGGCTGAATACAATACAATAGGGTACAATAAATGTTTACAATACGTACTTTTCAAACCATCTCACTCAATTTATTTACTCTATACATATACCTTCATGTCATGTTCGCACGTTACACAAAAACCGAAAGGTGTCAGTTATTTCGATATTAAATCATATAATAACTTCTTTCGATACATTGTCAGTGATAAAAAAAAACTATGTATTAGAAGCGTTGAGCGGAAATTGCTTTCACAGAAGCATTTATGTATGTATATATGTTACAGGCAACTTGCGAAGTGCGGTTACTATGAACAATGACCGGTCTGTATACATAACGCCCGTATCAAGTGCGCAATATAAGTAAAACTAAATGACTAATCACTTTTCCCGGTCAGTATGAATAATTACTACCCTATCTTGGGCAAAATAATAAAACAGATGAACTGTAGTGTTTTGTTTATTATATGAAATTAGACTTACATAATTCTTACTGAAAGATACAAAAAAAAAAAACAGGTTAGGTTCGGTTAGATTTATTCATACTGTGCAAGTACAAGTGATAAATTCAAGCTATCTCAAACCTTGATTTTTAAATGGACTTAATTATTATTATGATTATTAATATGGGCCGATCAAAATAATAAAAAATCATAATGATCGGTCCATATTAATACTCCCCGGTTAATCAAGTTGCCCGTAACATATATACATAAAGTGTAAGTTTTAACACTTAAATACCTAAACAATAGCGTATAAATGTATTGTTGTAAATCAGTGTGCGCACGTTTTCGATTTATGTTCACTCAAGAACGCACGTACTTTCATAATGTTTTATATAGTTACGCATACTTTTAAGTTTAGATATTGTCAAAAATTAAGGAAAGTATATTTCACTTGGCGCCTAAATCTTGCTTATGTCATACATCGCTCATTGTAGTTCACCGACATTTCCCCTGTACCCCGCTCCCTTCCGCACCCCCCTTGGATACAATACACGTGATAGATTGGGAAATAACATTACCCAAACGTAGCATACGCCCTACTGCTAGATATACATAATTATATTATATGTCGGTTCGTGATTTATTATTACTTGTTGTTGTTGATTGCTTCGAGACGTCAGAGCTACGGCCGTAGTTAGAAACATGGTAGAAATGTGGAGAGTTTTTCAAAATTATTCCCTGATATTTCCCGTAATTAAAAATATTAATTAAAAATAAATCTAAAGATCTTCGTAGACTACAAGAATAGAAGTATAAATTCTATTTGAGACCGAGATACGTTTGAATTAGAAACTGAGTCAATATAGGATTTAGAGGTACTAAGAGGACTGTAGGGGACTTGTGTACCTACACGAACGTCGCAGCGGGATACAGGTAGTCTCTGAATCCTCTGCTGCGCTCCTGCGTTACAGGCTTAAAAATTAATAGAGCGGAAATCTTAACAGAATTGTTATTTTTTCATAAAGCTCTTGATGAAATGAAGTAGCCTCATTTTATAACTCTTTGATACAATTTCACAGTAAGAATTAAATGTAAAAAAATGAGCTATGAACATAACCTGGAAGTAATAAAGTAACTTGCCTATGGCATACAATTCTGACCAGTCTAGGCTAAGTAAGTTAAATATAAGAAATTGGTTAATTGTACGATGTGATAGATATTTAAATTAAATACCTTGTATTGGTGTACAAAAAAAGATATAAAAAAATAAGCTAATTATCAAAAGAAACTCAAAACAAAAAATGAAGATTTATTTACATAAGTAAAATATCTAAAATTATCTAGACAACATTTAGTTCTAAACTCAGGCTGTCTTCAATAGAACTTAATGGCAAAAAATATCATTAGTCTGCGAAACTGAATACTGTTTCATGAGATATTTAACTAATGCTTAAAAAACAAAACCTTTCAGACGTCGTAATTTATCATCGTTAAAAAAGTAGATTTTTATTTTATTTTGATCTGAATCGCCTTATAATTTTGTTGATGTAGGTAAACACTAAACACCTAATGCCTTTTTCACATAAAAGTTTACCTTGACTGAAAAAACATAAAACAATATTATAACACTTTCGTAATATGCTCGTTTACGCTTGTTGCGCTGCATACGAATTCAATAAAGCGCTTACTATTTTTCTTCCTTGAATCATGCGGACGCGTTATCTGGAAATATCGCATCTCCGACGTACTTATCGCAAGCGGCGATGCGTGTAGAAAGGACCTTTCAAGTCCCAACTTATAAATTTTAAGACCCTGGAGAGTTACAAGTGTCGGGTCAAATCACAGAGGTATCTTCACGAAAGGAGGTGCTCATGTAACTTAAAGATGAATTGTAAAATGAACTTCAATATTCCTCAACTCATTTGCTTACGACATTTTGAATGGGTTGCCGAACAGTTTAGATTAAGGATTACTTCACAGATTCGGTTTAATTGTTGGGACCCTTATGTGGCTTAATGAATATTCATATGTTTCTGTGATATCATTTACGAATACGTACTACGAAAGATAACCTTAGCCACTTGGTGTATCTATAGGGTGTAAGAGAACTGAATTATCAAATTATTTAATTCCCTACTGAAAACCGTGAATAAAAATGACATTACAAAAAAACTGAACTAGTGATTATGAAGGAAATAGTTTAAATATTGAAATCGGTCTTATTTTTACTTGACTGCGAGAATGCATAGGCGGGTTATAGGTTTTTTAATAATTGAAACACCATTTAATGTTATCTATCCCATCTTTTATATCATGGAGAATACATTAAGCCACCAAACTTAATTAACAGCCTACACTAAAAATTTAGTATAATTAATGGCAATGACAAAATTATATTATGGGATATAAGTACATAACGGCAAAGGTAATGTCTCATCATGGCGAGGGCACACTCAGTATAGCTTCGCAAGGGCATGAAGCAAACTTGACAGTTTGCCAACTATCGACCGAAGAGATGATGTTAGTCAATGTCAACAACCACTCGGAGCGATTCATTATCACTTAGCAGACTTTTAACGGGTTACCCACTATAAATGAGATTCATATTATGGTCTCGATTCGTTGAATTATTCATATCGGTTTATAAGCACCTAGTGCATGCTGCCTTATTGGTCTACTGGTTGCATGCGCTGCAGCGTGAGGCCATGGGTTCGATTTCCATATTTTATGTATTTAATTTATTTTAGTAGCAACTTGGAGTTTGGATTTGTGGCCAGTAGGAGGCAATAGGCTTGGGACTTAATTACGATATAGGTGAAATTTGGGTATACAGCATATACGGGCATCTACTTCCAGCGCAGCCTGATCAGTGAGCCCCATTACGAAACTTGTTGAAAAGCTAAGCTAGCTAAGCTAAGTCTTCCATATAAAACTATCGATTCTCATAATAATAACTCATTTTACACGGAAGATAGCTAAAACCATGTTTTCTCCTGTGATATTGAGACCCAAATCGATCGCTTCGATGAAATGCATCAATGAAATTATGCCTCTTTTTAAGAGTGCGAAATCATTCAAGTACCCTCATAAATTCAAAGCTTTATTGAACCTCAACGACGTTTAAGTGAAGACGTGTCTTTGCAAAAGCAGGTCATGAATCAGACTCTCAAGATCAAAGGAATTTAAGGCTTCAATGAACAAATATTGAATACATCATCCACTTTTTCTTTAAATACATCGTCATCATCACTGAAAGCATAGAAAATATGAATTTCTAAATTCCTTAACCTTTTACTTCTTAGTGCTGCTTGTTGAGTTTCTTATTTACGTGAATTATTCAAATAGATACTTTTATAACGAAAAACTGTGCCGCATCACAAGCTTTGTTTATTCCTGAACATGTAAAAATGCAGTAAGGAAACATGCAAAACCGACAAAATTGAACCAAACGATTTCCATCGAACAGCATTTAGCATAAACTCAGTCTTAAATCTGCCTTATAAATCCGATGGCAGCACGAGTATAACGAGCGAGGGCTTGTTGAACCGCACTCGAGGAGCCCGTGCCCACGTTAACACCTCGCTGCCCCACCAGAATGCATCACACCGTTTATTTATGTACAGGAAATGAATCTTATACCAACCACCAACTGCATTTTTCATATTTTTCAACAACAATCCACCTCATCCTTTGTGAAGAAAATAAAGTTAAGCGTATTTTATGTAAAATGAGCCTTGACTGCTTGGAGTGGATGGAGTTTTAAAATGTTTTTTTTTATTTTTTATTACACCGCAGTACTTGTTCGTCATTTATTTGTAAAATTGTTGTTTCAGGATTAGAGTTTGTTCTATGTAATAGTTTTGGATTACAAGAATTGTATTTATTAACAATGTTAGAAAATAGGATAGAAAAGTAACATAGCTTCTGAAATAGCTAAGCTGTTACCACCATACTGCAAACAATATAAAATAGAACACAACATATCTAATTAAATTGGCACCTATTTATCTTAAAGGCTTCATTCCGTCACCGGGTGGTTGCCGGTGCTATTTGTTCACACAAATTCAAAGAAAATGTACCTATTGGAATAATGTCGCTATCGCCTGTCGCTGCTGCTTGTTTCCGATGACGGACTCAAGCCTTAATTCATTAAGTCACGCGCGGTGCCCGGCAATGCGACACCATAGATTTTCTATTGTTTTTCTTTTGCTTCGCTTGACGGGTTAAATGAGCCCTATTATAAAATCAAGTACATGTCACAAAAACTTCAAAGAACTTTAATAGCATAAAAGAATCGGAGAAGCGATCAGTCAAACGTTGTCAACGCTGTCGTGTCGCCTCGAACCCGACAACAACCGACTTGAAAATTATGTGCTCTTGAGCGATGGCTTTTATATCTCTCGACTGAACATGGAAATATGGCAGGAGCCCATCAATCTTATTAGTGACCGCGTGTCAACATTTGAGGTTTTTTTTCGTAAAGTTATACGAAAGAAAAGTTCAAATTCTTGCTCACACTTCACACTGAATCATTTTTAGTACATAGGCAATACTTACTTATTATTTAGCATAACATAAAACGTCTCTATTCCCCAAAGGGTTAGGCAGAGGTACTATTGCTTCGCGGATTTATTAGGTCCCATATAATAGGTACGGAATGAAGGTATTGCCATCCACCGGGGACAATTTCGAACTCCGAGTAGCTTGTATTGTAACAAAAAAACGCAATAACACTTCGTCCGATCCGAACGTCAAACCCAGCACCACGGTCAACAGCCACGCTGGCGAACACCAGACCAATACGGCAGTTTTATTATTTAGAAACGTCAAATTTCACTATACGAGAGAGGAAAAGTGCATATAATGAAGTTATAGTTAAAACAGCATTTGGCTGAAATTGTGTTTTGAAAATACATAAAACCGCACTATGTAGTGGCAGGTTGCCAATTGCCAATATATCGACGGTACACAAATTCCTTCATAACAAAATGTAGTTCTACATCAAATTAAATAAGACTTGCACTGAACGGCAAATACTTAAACTCATAAATCCCAATCAAACGAACAATATTTATGGCCCAAGCAATCATGTAATTATTTCAAAACTGCAATCCTCAACTTTGAAATCAGAGCCCTAAAGTTTGTTCCGATTGCGGACGTCGTTCATAACATTTCATTAATCCCTAAAACAAAAACTAAGCGTATGGTAAACTGCTAATGTGGGGACAGATTTATGTTTTTGTGGTCGTCTCTGGTTCACGGCAGAGCACGGCCACGTACAAAAACGTTTTATACTGAATATTGACTAATTGAAGACTCATCATCATCATCATCAGCCAGGAGACGTCCACTGCTGAACGAAGGCCTCCCCCAAGGGGGGGGGGGGGGGGGTTGGCCATAATCCCCACGCTTGGCAGGCGGCTTGGGGATCGCAGTGGCTCACCGATTAGTGAGAGGACGCTGCTGCCCGTCCTCCGGTGTCTGGCCGCAGTTTTAAGACGTACCCGGGTCGTTTAATTGAAGACTGCTTGGAAAGATTTATTTTCCACACACTACATATTTCGGAAATAGGGAAGCCTGTATACAAACAAACAAAGCAAAGGCTTGTAAAAGAATTCGTACACTTTCTTGAAAACTGCCGAAACAAAAGATTTTTGTCATAAAGTAGAATCGTTAGCACTTCCTAAGACGGATGAATTTTCAGCGTATTTGCAATCCAACCCTTTTAATTCAATTAAAAATCTTTTTTTTTCGTGATCGGAGCCAGCTCTTTCCCTAATTACGGACAGAATAATGAATAACAAAGTGATCAGAGAGATCAATTCTTCTCTTTTCGTCGTGTTATTTGATCGCTAAAGAACAGTACATATTCGTATTAAATAAATAGATAATCAAACACGTCACGGTGATCGGCTACGGTGAAATGAACCGCATACAGCAAGTATAAAATATCATTTATTTTAGGTACAATACAGTCCCACGTGTGTGCATTGCGTTTTATGTATATCTGAAACCGCGCTCGAGACACTCGGCTCCCCGAGGACTTTACCCTTTTCTTCACTAAAAACAAATACCATGTCCGCCGGTCTGCCTGCCACAACTGTATAATATTCTAATAATATTTGCCAACGATGACTGCTGACCTGGCGAGAAGACATATCAATTACAACCTATAGGTTTCTATTTGTAAAACCGAATTTTATTTTAATTGAAATACGAAATAATCCAAACCAAATAAGAACATAATCCACAGACAAATTATAATAAAATAAAACTTTTTGACTTTTTTAAATGTCAATATCTTTGCATCTATGAGCTCCTTTTTTGACATTGTCAAAACAACCTACAAATTTACATAAACTAGAGTTGCATCTCAGAAGAATTTTGCATACAGATCAATAGAAAGTGTCCAATTTCCGTAAAGCGCTGATAGAAAATGAAATAAATATAAGATGAAACGTTTGTAATAAATACTGGGGATGCAGATAATAAGTTATATAAGCAATGGGACACTGAGACCAGTAGTACATATCTCTGTTAGAGTAATGGACCTAGACCATCAAATATGAAGATCTGCATTCCGAAATCAATATTTACAAAATGTCAATCTGTAATGAGAGACTATCAAGCGCTAGTCATCGGGCTATTTATGTCCACAATAGACTTTTACCTGTCAGTAGTAGGCAATTGCTTAGTAATAATTGGATGTATTTTCGGGAAAATGTACTGTGAAGATTACAAACCATGCCTCGTAGCAAGTTTACTTATCTTATTTGGGCACTTCCTAGCCATGATATCTGACACTTTCACCGTTATTAAAGACTTGTTCCAGTTCAAACAGTTGCGGCGTAGTTTAAGTGTGAACCGTTTCTTCGTTATTGCCAACATACTCTCCATTATTGGGGAATACCAAGAGTTGAAGACGTCGCTTCACAACACTCAAAAAATGAAAGCTCTCAAATGTTGAACTTAAAGTCTGTCGTTGAAATATACTTGCCATATTTTGGACACTTTCTGATGGCAATAGGATATATCTTAGAACAGTTTGAAAGTGTGAATCCTCCACTACCGAGCGCCGTAGTGCTGTTTGGACATCTCCTTGTACTGTCAGACCCTCGCACACTCTCACCAAATCAACCCAGCGTCCAAGCCATCAATATAATATTTTTAATCAGTAACGTTCTGGTGTTTCTGTATGATCTGATATTATCACTGCAGTATGATTTACACATTGTAAGCCAAATGGATCCGTACATGGGATAACATTTCGGTAAGGTTTTAAAAAATACTCAATTAATAGTTTAATTAATATAAAACTATGATCAACAATAAAAACCTTATCTTCAGAACGTGTTTTTATTTTCAGAGTGATTAATTTGATGTTGATGTAAAACCATGGAGCAAGGTTCAGTGTAGGGCAAATTATAAAGTAATAAATAATCCTCTTGCAGCGGGTAATTAATGAAAAAGGGTTTAGGTATTATCACAAAATTTTAATTGGCTACGTGATAATGTTGGCATAAGAAAATTAAAACTCCTCCCTGGTACTGACTAAGCAAACTTAAGCGAACCATAGAGTTTGTCACTTATAGTAGACTTAATAAGGATTTTTAAACTAAAACAAAAAGTTAACTTCATTAAACGAGAAGTATTTAGGACTAATTAATCTTTGTTTATTTCGGGTACATGATTCCCAAAAATATGAAAAGAGCTAAAAGGGTTTATAAAAAAGTAACTTCACATATTGCTTTAGCTAGAAAAAAGTATTAGGTATCTACCTACTATGTCAGCCTGTCCGCAATAGTAACAAAACATCCATAATTTTCTCTTTCCTTCCTTTCATAGTTTACGGCTGCGTGAAACATAAATCCCAAATAGTAATGTATACATTTCCTTTGAAAACGAATTATTACAAAATATACAAATGATTTTACAACATCATTGTGCCCGTTTTCTAAATTATGTTAATCAAGTACCTACAATTTGACGTTGTAACTAAATTGAACGTATTTAAGACGAAGTACGTAACATTAGGGTGTGCAATTTAGGGCCCTAAGTAAAGCTTATCGCAAATGTCGAAGGCGTCGGTATCGTTTTGTGTCGAAGTCCCTAACTGAGCCCCATTCAGGCGAAGATCCCGGCAGAATGAAGACTTATGTGATGTGATACAATATAAAATAGGTAAGTGTCAGGAACAAATACATGTAAAAATGTTACTGTGTGATATAAAAAAGTCGGTTGGAGACCTTGGGGAGTAAGAGGGCAAGGACTTTAATTAATTATTATTTATATTTTTGCTTAATACCATCGATCATAGCTAAACTAATTGCTTTCCAAAAACGTTTTTCGTGCTAGTTTCAATAATTGAGATAATTAACATAACAATTACATTGTTCAACCACAAAAGTTAGGTATCTTACTATAAATTGATTCATTAATTTGTCAGACACGTACATACCTTAAACGTGGATAAATACGTTTATAATAATACGAGTGAAAATGGTTGAAATGATTTTTAATGTAACTTTCACAAGAAAAGATATACCTTAACATAATCAAAGGGCAAAGCGTACAGCGTAACATCAGAAGTGCGATCACGGCCTGAGTTGACAATTTGGCACATTTTGTATCAACCGAAGTGTTCTCGTTCCTTCGAGAGCCCTTGGAGCCTCCGATGACGCCTCACAACCACTTTCTATCGCTGCAATAAAGAAAAAATAATTTTATTTAAGGTCACTTGATGCTTAACAACTTCGTTATTTTATTTGATAACTTAACATTATATTTTGATGGTTATTTTACTATTTTACATGTACGTAACTCTTGTGCGTAAGTCGTTAAAATATTAATTATTTTATTTATACATTTGTATATAGATTTAAGTGTAAATCTTTATAAGAGAAACCGTTCTCTTATAAAGATTTTGAGTTTTAAACACTCACCTCTACAACTTCGTGTTTTAGGTATAGGTCAGTGTCAGATAAAGTAGGTACATCTTTTATTTGCACAAGTTCATGAAATTCGCAATCCAGGCCTATGATAAGAACGTCAAAATTGAGACAATGAATGATGACAAAAGTTAAACTAAGAACATTTTAACGAATAGATCATCGGTCACCAAATCACAAGCAATACTTGATCATACTGTATGAAAACGAAAAGGATCGTGTGAGATGTCCTTCAAAGATATATAACTGTTACTAATCCGTCCAGTCGATGTCAATGTCACATTCCACACGTTGGCCATATATGTATCGTGTATTTCGTCGGCAGAGTATTTCTTAGTTTTATCTATTCTGTCTTTTACGAAGGCCTCGTCAAAGGGGATGATTATGACATGTATCCGAATATCTTTTTACTGTTCAGCGATCCGTAATTACGATATTAGGATGAAATAAATATATTGTTCTTTTCAAACCAAAATTTATTTTGTAAATAACTACTTAATGATAACTTATTCGTTTATATCAGTTATTAGTTGTGTCCGTGACCTTTGACCCCTTTTTCAACCGCTTAGGGGTTCAATTTAGAAAAATCCGTTCTTAGAGGATGCTTATGCGATAACAAACTTACCTCCCAATTTTCAATTTCGTAGGCTTTATTTTGTGATTAGTATTGACTGATCACGAAATATATAAAGATTTTCGCTCCAAAGATACCTCCAAAATCGTCTAATACTTTAGCAATGTATCTAAGTAGGTGCCCAAAACGTAACACATAACAATACAAGACTCATTACTACAGCTGTGAAAATCGTAGTCATTGCTGCCTGGTCATAGTCATATCTCGTAAGTACAAGAAAAAGTACAGAAATTCTGTTATAAAACAAAAACTTGCCGAGTTTTCTCTGTTCTCGTCCTAATGATAGTTTTTACCGTATCTTTCTATTAGAGAGCGTGCGGGCGCCATCGCTGTCGCCCTAACTCGACCTTACAACCATGAGTCGTCGCCACCTAAGTTTTAACTCAATACATTATGATTATAGAACTAACTCAGAACTTGAAACGGGATATTCGAGAGGAATCACGTTGCTTTTAGAGAGGCGAATGTTCAAGAACTTAAGGCAAAGTCATAATGTGGAGTTGATTCTCTTTTTGATGGTAATAGGTACACACTAGATCCCATTACAATCCGGTACAATATAAAACATAGGAGGCAAGGGACAAAGGACCATTGTTACAGTCTATAATTTTGTAAAGCGTCATGCGTCACTTCCAAATCCATGGACATTAAATTCTAATACTTATCTACTAATAAATAAAGTCTATATTTTTATCGCATAAATGGCCTCTAACGACACCAACATGCATTCTAGATACCTATATAGATACTTAAACATTGCGTAACCTTGGTAGATATTTGGTTCAATCAATCGCCCTGAGTATGGAACCCTCTACATTGATAAGACGCTTCCTTTGACGCGTCTTCCTTTGATCTACCGACATAAAATCGAACAACATTGATAAATGTATTCAAAGGGTTAGTGAATTTTAAACGTAAATACAACAAATGTGAATATACTTGCTTTGTTTGAAAAATACAAATTGGGGATCTGTTTCTTTTTAACATTGTATTATTACGTTTTTTTGAAAGATCCGTTTTGGGTAATCTTTATATTGTCCCAAGGCTGAATTAAAATGAGGCCATGAGAACCATAGTGGCCTAACTACGGTTTTTACAATATTGCGTTTATGATTTCTTATGGTTAAAATTGATCATTTTGGTTTCTAACAAAATGGTTTCTCTAGGCTGGCCTAAAAGTGAGTCAATAAATATTCAGTAGATTGTTAAAATTGATCAATTTTAACTGTAAGAAATCATAAACTCAATAATGTAAAAAATTTAGACATGGCCTCAAATATAAATAAACTATTATATAACTGTGACCCTTATACGAGTTTTCGATAGCTTACAAACCTTTATCATGTGTAGTTTTGGTGTTTGATTCAATATAGGTAACATTAACCGTTTTTCTATCGAGTCATCATTTTAATAATTGGCCACTTCTATTAAAGTTGATAAGAATAATTGCCGAACAAACTACTCATAGTATACCTAGTACTCCAAAATATAGATACCTATTTCCTACCTATTCTCTAAACATGTGTGCATTCTTAAGCAACCGGCTTAAGAATGCACACATCATCATCTTACTAGCAAGCTGTTACTGTAACCGGACACGTTGATGTTACTAAAAATTGTAGTGAGTAAGATTTTTTTATGTAATTATTTTAAGTATTACAAAGGGACGTCAAACTTCAGAAAACGTTCGAACCAAGCGCCCAACTACACTGAACTAAAAACTAATTATTATTAATGCCACGAGCAGAAGAACGGAAGGCGGAGGTAATATGAGCCGCATTCACAGCGCGTCACTTGCAACCGGCTTAACTGGACAAAGGAAATTAGAAAAGCACTCCCTTCGCATAATAGTTCTACTAAAACTTCTTTCACGTCGACTTACCAACGCCAAAGTATTATCTTGATCCTCGTCATGCTAGAGTGCATCGGCAGCAACCGTCTTTAGGTTACCTAGATATTATATATTTTTGGATAGAATAGTATAGCATTTTGTAGTATTGAACAACTATAAAGTATAACTCAGGATTTCCCCGTAAGAGAATTAATACAAAACTATATCCAATTCCAATGATCAAAATGAAATATCAATGCTATGAGGCGTTATAATATTTTTTTAGCTAATAGACACTTAAACACACAAGCTATTTATATTCGAAATTGACTTTTGAGATAACTAAGTCGATCTCGGCGTCACAACTTTGGGCATCCATCAAACAGATCATTCAAAGTAAAACGTACTTATGATTGGAAATAAATCGCAAAATGTAAGGTCTATCTACTAATGTAAAAAAGGAAATTTAGAATCACGTATATCAGTATCAGATTAATGTGATTTTGCGCGATTTTCATGTGCCATGATTATAAGACATATATTTTTATGTAGGTATCTACATATATATCAAACACGGCACATAAAAATATATAACATACAACTATTTATTTATAAGTAACCTACCGCGTTTATTAATATCGATAGTTCGAATCATATATGATTTTGAATTGAATCCTAGATTTGGAATGGAGGCAGCAAACTGGCAATCAAATCAGTGCACGAGAAGGCGCAATCATTGCATGTCAGGCTGCAATTAGAGTCACATACATCCAAGTTGACTAGGTCACTGCTGAACACCGATATTGATTGGTTCGAACATGAAATTCTAAGATTTAATACTACATGCTAGTGGGAGCTAAGTTTAAATCTATGTCAACGACTTATCGAAAAGACGGATGTTGAACGGCGCAGGAAATGAGGCATCTTCCTTCAGCATTCGCCTGGATGCTGCCACCAGATTGCAACGATTAGTACATATCACATCTACGTATTAGTATTTACAAAGATAGGACACGAAAAGTGTACATGTTCGAAACCGTTGATCGAAACGAAAATGTTATTGTGATACGTATTTGAAACTTATACCCAGGACGACCTTTTCAAATATAAATGTAGGGGTCCCGCAATGAATAAAAATATCAGGTGAACAAGTTCAGAATCATAACGCTCTTAGGGAACCCTTTTTAACATAAAGTGAAACAAAAAATCGGTTCGGGCTGGATGCCAAGATATCGTTCTTAAAAAATACGTATTCCATAGTAAATGACGTCGAATGGAGAGTCTCGACACGGCCCCGTGTTACTTAATATTCAAGCAATTAAACCAGTGACTTTAGATATATAAAAGGGTCGTATCTATTAACAAAGACTCTTTAGATTATGTGGCTTTTGAATTGATATTTTTAAAACAAACCCTTTAGAAATTTCCAAACCAAGATTTTACTTTTAACTGATAACATTTATACAGTAGATAGGTGTCTTTAGAGAAACTTGTTTCGGACAATGCTAAACATACATAACAGATAAACATGATTTTTATCATATTATTGCCATCTAATGTGTATTAATTTGTGATAGCTATACGAATTAAAGATTCATGAACATTTTTATATTCAGTTTAATTATATACTTTAAAGTTAATTTCCCTGTATAAATCCCGAACTAATACTAGAATTAACAAACTTTAAAATCTTTCTTATCCTTATAATAATGAAATATCAGTTTTTCAATTTCTGTGTACAGCATTTTACAAGTTGACGCGAAAGGAGCAATCTACTTGACGACTAAAAATGGAACGTTTCCAATATCGCTGACGTCCCTAAAGTCCCGAGACGACGCTACATCGCAACACACTCCAAACATTTTGTCTGCGACCGCTAAAAATCTGTCACACAATGCCCCCGAGGAAGATGACTATTGGGAAGCCTCTGATATGTTGCTCTCCAATTATATTAACGGCACTTACGATGAACTCGGTGCGTACACGCTGAAACAGAACGCTAAGAGAAGCATCAACGATGCAGTCTCGAAGAATATTACCTCTGTTCTCGAGAATCTATTGAAGAATTACGAAAATTCCCAGTTGCCAACGCACGGTAAAGGTATGTTTGATACACTTATAAACTTCATAGTAAAGTTTGCAATAGCTCGACCCGCTATGACGCCATAATTATCCTTTCGTAGACAAAGATATATCTATATTCTTAAAGATATATCGGTACTCTCATCAATTTATAAAGAAAGTTATTAGGCAAAATTTCACAGCCACGATTAGGGTTGCCAACCGTACTATAATATATAGTATTTTACAGTATTTCGGGTCTGCGTACTATATACTGTTGAAGAAATATATAGTACGCAAAAATACTATATTTTCAACACCGAAATCTAAAAAAAATATTCTTCGTTTTAAAATGCAAGAAGTGCAAAAATATATTGTTTTTATAAAAATAAATAAGTAAGAAATATTATCTTTGTCTATTTTTTGCCTTTGCCATAAAATACTATATTTTTTTAAGTGTACTATATTTTTTTATAACTTAGTTTGAAAAATAGTATTATATTTCGCCGAAGAAATGTTGGCAACGCTAGCCACGATATACACATATTTCATAAGATAACAGAATCGAATTCTCTTTTAGGTTACCCCACTGTTGTACAGACAAATATTCTTATACGAAGCATGGGACCCGTTTCTGAGCTTGATATGGTGAGTCATAACAAAAAAAAAATACAAATATTGTAAGTACGAAAATATATGTATAACAATCCCTAGGCGTGATTAATTGTATCTTGAAGACATAATTTATTTCGTAGGCGTATGCTACGCAACCGCTACGAAATCGCTACGACCTCTACAGTGTTTATTACGAAATATGTAACTAGTGATATACTTTTTTATATGGATATTTTGACAAAACATTTCAGTATTTATCAATACATTTTCATTTGTATAACAGGATTATTCAATGGACTGCTACTTCAGGCAGTATTGGCGTGACACTCGGCTGTCGTTCCTCGGTCCCATCCGCTCTCTGTCACTTTCTATCAAGATGCTGGAAAGGATTTGGCGGCCAGACACGTATTTCTACAACGGGAAACACTCCTATGTCCACACGATTACTGTCCCAAATAAGTTGCTGAGGATTAGTCAGCATGGAGATATATTGTATTCAATGAGGTAAAAGCAGCTTTCATATTTATATGCCTACTGATTTAAAAACTTAGCGATTATCGATCCTTCGTACCTACAAAGTAGATTATTAAAAAGATAAGTATCTTTAGTACTTACTGTACTGCATCGTGGTCGGGAAAAGGGGGAAAACGTCCTGTTTACGTAACGGCAAATTAGTTTTCCGCCTAATCCCTAATTGAAGCAGACTGTAGAACTCCGGACGCAGAGTATGACGCGCAGTCAAATGGCACAAAACTTTATCGCTCGGAAGTCCACAAATACGAAAATCCCAATTAACGTTTGAGAATAATTAATTTCATACCCTTTACACAAGCAAAGCGTCCGACATTTTTAATTGGCAGAGTGAAAAATTTTCGTGATCCGATTACTCGGTGGAGCTTTCGTGTTACGCAAAAACGGGTTTTTCTTATTAAAAAAAAAACTCCTATTGAGATATAGTCTAAATTTATCAAGACTCTTATTCATATATCATCCTGAATTAATTTCAGACGAAAGCTGTTACAAAATAGAATTCAGCATTATTTTCTCTCTTGTAAGCTGTCAACCTGTAAGCCTGTGCTGTAAGCTTGAAACCTGAATTACAATATGATCCATTATGAACAAACCTCGTAGACGATACTTATGTTTACTCGACAACACTAATATCATTATACATGAGCTCGATTCAAGAGATCTGTGCTTAAATCCTTATGCGTAAAATTGAATGGATAAATTGGTCTAATTTTGTTTCGACAATATGCAACTGTCCACCCGTTAATCGGTTTAGTTCAGACGAAATTCAGCAGATTTGATTCGGTGCACGAGACAAGCAGGCTCTGAGCATCCTTTCAGTTAATCTGCCGCCACAGTTGAGCGTTTTGCACGTTTCCAGCTACTTTCCATTTACTGGACGACTTGTAACGCTTGATCCTTTGTTGAAACTACGAAATAAAGTCTAAGCTATCGATTATTTAGTCCAAATTCAATTACTGAAACTCTTTACTTCCTACGAAACGGTTAAATTAGTCATCAACCAAAGCTTATTAATGTTAATTAGATTTATATTTTTCCAGATTAACTATCAAAGCCAAATGTCCCATGGAACTCCGCAATTTTCCCATGGACAGACAATCATGTCCGCTCATTCTTGGCAGTTGTAAGTACATATATTTACGACACATCAAATGAACTGCTATGCTATTATCTGAACCTGTAGTTTTACTTAAATCCATATATTTTGTTCTACCTTCCAGATGCATACTCCAACCAACAACTGGTATACCAGTGGCAAAACTCTCAAAGCGTCAACTTCGTTCCCGGCATGACACTCTCGCAATTTGACCTCATCAGTTTCCCTTACAGAAACTTCACTTTCACTAGACGAGAAGGTAAGAAATACTTAGCCAACTACCCGTATATGTATACGTATAACATATGTATACAGTATACACACATGTACATGACATATAATATTCGTCTGGTCATGCATCACATTTATTAAGTTCTTGCTTTCTTCATCCATTACTTGTTCGTACAAAATATGAACATTATTTAGTTATTTGCGCGTGACTATATGGATTAAGTACAAAGAAGTTCTACTCATTTAGCAAGAAAGTTTGTCGGACGCAAACAAGAGTAACCTCCCTTATTACGCAGCCTATACAAACAGAAATGTGTTTGTACACGCGGAAGGTCCTATGCTCGTTTGATTATATCACCATATTGAAGAAATATGGAGGGGTCTTGAGATTATCTGTTTTTTATTATTTTTTAATAAAGCGACTTAAAAAATGTGTTAACGCTATCAATATTGGAGGTGAGCGGAAAACTCTCGATCCGGCATCGCCTCTCATAACAGTGCTTTCATCTTCACTAATCACGCTGCGACCCGCCGGCTCACTTTATCCGCTTACCGCTTAATGTGATTCCGCACACATGGGTTCAGGTACGGAAAATACCTGCAAACCTTGATATATTCATACACCAAACTGGCAAATTTATTATAACTTCCTCGATGCAGCTCTCACATTATTTCATAATATTGTATTTATACTATATGTTATTGTATTGTGAATTTTTCGGGTAATACCTATAAGTAAATACATAACGAAGGTAGTCCTTCGTAAGTACCTACATCCACGGGGAAATTCACTCAGCCGTAAATGACTTTACCCGTCTCTTATTTACGGAAAATTTCTATGCTTCGAACACGTCGCGTTTTTGCATTTTTATCTTAAATTGCCTTGCAAAATATACCTCAAGTGCTTCTTTTATAAATATGATTTGCTTTTTTCGTCTCGGAGGCAAATACAAAATAATGTCAAACGAATTGTAGCGCGTCGCCGATGACACGAATCGGCTTTTACGCGCCGAGGAATTTACATTCGCACAAATGGCTCAAGATATGTAACGACGTAAACGGTCATTGCTTTTTTGTGTTCAACATGTTCCCACTTATCTCTTGTAAGAAGTACCTATTTTATATCTGTCTAATAGCTCACGGCACGGCAAAAAGATAGTTTTGAATTCAATGTTTATGCAAACATTCACAACTTAAAAAAATCTTTTCAGGTGAATTCTCAGTGCTTCAAGTGTCGTTCAATCTCCAGCGGCATACAGGCTATTTCCTCATACAAGTGTACGTGCCGTGTATACTTATCGTAGTACTTTCTTGGGTGTCTTTTTGGATTCATCGCGAGGTAACATGTAAACACATTACCTACATTTTATTCAGAAGCCATACAATGGATTTGTCCTAAACACTCTATTTCCAGGCTACTTCGGATCGGGTTGGGCTTGGGATAACGACGGTGCTGACGCTATCCACAATAAGTTTGGACTCACGCACGGATCTGCCCAAAGTGAGATACGCTACAGCTCTCGATTGGTTCTTATTGATGAGTTTCTTCTATTGCATTGCAACACTCCTAGAGTTTGCTGGTGTGCATTATTTTACGAAGGTGTGTATGGAAAATTCTTAGGGACAATATACACCATATATATATTTTATTCAAATCATCTCAATTTTCATAAATTTACAATTTTAGGTGGGTTCTGGTGAGATTGTAATTGACGATGCAGAATGGGAGGAGTTAATAGAAGAAGTTGGGGGCGATGCCTTCGCTGCCCGACAACTTGCGGTGCGTCGACGCAGTTCCGCTCGATCTACTACAAATTTTGTAAGAAACTACATTTTTACTATTATGTAAAATAAACAGTAAAGGCAAAAGAAACGTTCTGCACTATTTTGCATACCAAGAAAAAAGTACTGAAAATTTCATAACAAAAAACACTATTATAATTGATCCCTAGATACGACGATCATGAACTCAGGGCCTCATTTTCGGTAGCCATGCTGCATCGCTTACCATTACACTACGCTACACTACTAACTTTATACATGATATCATAAGTACACCTCTATTGTCGACGTAGTATGTAACAGTATCACACATAACAGGACGGCGTGGACTGATACGTAATTAAAACCGAGGGTCTTAAACTACAAATGTATGTAGTACCTAGGTAAAATTTTATAATTCACATCACTGACATATTTTGAAAAAGAATTTTAGAAAAGCACTCATCTTGGTATATTTTGTCCTGAATGGGTATTATTAATTTTATTGAAAACAATTTAATTTAAGTAATAATGTCAAAGCATCAAAAAGTATCCCCAAAAACACACCCGTTTTTCTATGGATAATGGACATCTAACCCATGATGTATCATGTTTTATAGTAATAACTGCGTACACTTAAATATATTTAGATAAGTATAGATGACTAGAAATGAAAAATGTACAGATTTTGTTACAATTAATTATCATGTCCTTTACAATTTTTACCTGTTATTACAATGAAAATGGTAAAATTACTTTACTTATTCATAACTAGATGGCGTTGACATCGAATTAGAAGTCGCTATGGTTTCGTTACCGCGGTTTGTACGGGCTCGGTCCGTAAATTATTATCCTTAGCCTAGCTATCCACTAAAGCTGAACATAGGTCTCTCCTATTAATATTTTTGTTAGCTAAACGCACGACTGTTGCGTAAGCTTGAAAAAGGTAAACAAATATTGAATGTATTACGTTAGTCTTGAAGCTTTCGAGGCCCTGACATCTGCAACCAGATCCCTAATTACTGATCGAATCTAAATAAGCGAAATTCTAAGTCTGGATCTATGTAACTAAGCTAAATATTCTTGAAGGAATGGATCGACGTCAATAGCATGGGTAGGGCTCGAACTCGAGAATTCTGGCCAGACCGACACCATTGAGATACTTTTACAGCTGCTTCGGTAGTTACCACATACTCATTCGCCCTATAACAACTCCTTTATAAAAGACATCCTTTATATGTTGCTTCAATATTCAGGAAGTATCTATTAGGTACATAATTATGCTTGTCCATCCGTCATTAAAACGATAGAAATATCTATCACTACTACATCATAGAGTAGAATAGAATACTCTTTACTGTACACAAAGAAAATTTGGATACAACTTATTTATTAAAATAAATGTACAAAGGGCGGTCATATTGCAGTCGGCGATCTTTACCAGACAACCTTAATCATACCATCAGACTACCGTATAAATCCTTCAAAACAAATTTCAGAACTTCACCCTCCCCGCGCAAAGCAATCCTGAAGAAAGTGGAGGCGCAGCAGAGCACACTGCAGTCCGTCTAACAATGGAACGCACCACGCAGACCGAGAGGCGAGTGCCGCGCTGGCGACAGTTACTGTACTGCCTCGCTGGAGACGATCGGTATAGGCGACAGAGGCAGGTTGAGGCTGGTACGTAGAATTGCATTTGATATTTGGCTATCTTACAATGGAACGCACTGCCGATCACTGCTCTTCCATTACGAAACAAAGTAGTATCTTACAGTAGACAGACAGAGCCAGATAGTGGCTGATGCATCTTTTGTAATTAGCATTTTTTTTTATTACCTGCTTTTATTGGTCATTGTACATCACCAACCATATTTCACTGTGTGTAGTTTTCGGATCATTCGAAATCAACAGCGCACGTTGAAAATAAATTCTGAAAAATCAACATAAAAGATAATATTTATCTTGTCACAGGTAGCCGAGGCCATATCAACAGCGTATCTCATATCGACAAGGCTGCCAGAGTCATGTTCCCGGCGTCCTTTGCTCTTCTCAACTTATTCTACTGGATGGTCTACGCGTTCTCTAGTGACGACTTCGCCTGGAGCGACAACCCTATGAACACGCTGTCTCATTGAAATAGAACCACATGGTCTATCACACTGCATTACTTTGCTTTCTGTGTATTACGGGATAAATGAATCTGTAGTACGGATACATTTATCCCGTAATACACACATTCTGTAGACAAATGTACATTCTACAACTATTGCTAGAAGAATCTAGAGCAGCTATACTCAACCTGCGGCCCTCGGGCCGCATGCGGCCCGCCGAGCTTTTGTGAGTGGCCCACCTGGCATAGTGGTCCAGTTGTCAACCACTTTAAATTTCGCAGAGATCTAGAGAAAATGAGAGCACGCGGTGTAAAATAGGTACCTAGATTTCAAAAAAAGAGATTTCAAAACTTTTTTAAGATCGTATGTGGCTGCATGATAACCTCACAATATAATACTTATAAGATCATCCAGTCAGATGAACTTATAAGTATTCACTTCATCTTTTTAATTATATTTAAATTAAGTTTATTTATACTAACACCAAAATTTTATGTTGTGGCCCGTGGCACCATAGCCACCATAACTGAAACGTTTTTGTGGCCCTTATAAAAAAAGGTTGAGTATGGCTGATCCAGAGGCTAGTACATTATTGATATAAACTGTCACGTGATTCGAAAATAATATTAGATATAGATTCATAACATAATATAGAATCACGCTTGACGCTTGTGTTCCCCGAAGGGTCAGGCAAGTTTCGCCAATCCGTTATCGAACCCCATGGAATAGGGGGCGAATCTATAGCACAGTAGGGGGCACAGTTCCAGACTCCATGCTGCTACTGAGAATTTCCATACAGAAATATCCTTGGCTCAATGTCGGGGAAAGTGTTATAGGATATTTTCTAGCGCTCAGCAGTCGCGCTTGCTACCACTAGACCAATGAGTCAGTCAACCCATAAATCCCATTCATGTTACTGGCATTTCTGCTCTGGTATCTTTTATAAATAGACTACAACCGACAAATTTGAATCATGACCCACTCTGACGATAAACTGTTTGAAACCGTCAAAATAACAAAGATTTCCCTCCTTTACAGTGCATGCCGCACTTAGGACGTTTTAAATATTAAGCAAACGGCCGATTTCGATCAGATAATTTTTATCTGAAGAATCAATTTTGCGATTTTAACAGCTATAGCTATTGTATAGAAAATATGTCAAGCCACCATATTTATTCTTCAAATACTTATGCGTTATTTCTGATGATTGAAAAACCGGCCCAAAGGGGGCTGAACAAATAAATAGTGAACCCCTACATAACACCGGCGCAATACACTTGATTGTATACGTACGTAGGTACATACTACTAGTCTCACTAAAACGAATACCTGTCTAGAACATATAAGTAGATGCACATTTTGTTTACCGTTGTACTAAAAACATGATAAAAAACCAAATTATTGATGTAAAACTTACATGAACACTGAGCATGAATATTTATTTACATAAGACATTATAAAAGAATGCCACCTAATGATAGATTATGATAACATTACTTATAGTATATCGTATTTTTTTTAATCTGGGGTCGAACCATTGCTCTCACGCTCGGCATTTACTGCTAGCCCTGTGCCGGTCAACGTACGTGTTATAAAATCATTAAGTAACGATACTAATTTCCCCACCTCTGATGTAGAATAGAATTCGTTAGGTATACGATACAAAATATTGAAATATGTCATGTAGAAATAAATAGACTTGAATGTATTTCACGTGTTTTATTATATTCAAAAACTAAAGCCGTTATAGGTATAGTGAATATTTTGAAGTCGGAACTCATGAACACTTTGATCTTAAGTTTAATAAATACAATGCTTTTATTACAAAATATATAAGTTTACGAAGTATAAAACATTCCTTAGTCGTGCCCGTGGGGCCTATTAAATAATTTGAATGTATCTACCTATATTTTTTCTATAATGCCTCGTTGACGATCACATCCGTTATCGTTCGTACCAATATTTGTCTAATACATACAATATCTAAATACACGTTTTATAATGTATATGCAAAGAAACACTGGTGCAACTGTTTTATGTATAATTTTATAGATAGGTACATAATTATATAAAGTCGTCTCATACACATGTGCACATACTTGTAAATAGTAACAACATACTTATTTCTGTGCAATATTGTGCTACAATGAAGTCATCGTATGTTTCATATTTGGTCGGTTAATTCGTCAACGAGGCCCATTACTCTGACCGCATACATTCCGATTTCACGCAGTCGCTACAAGCTGTCAAATCACGTATTGAAAATGTAAAATTGGCTTTGTGACCGCAAAACCTTTCGCAAAGTGACCTGTGCTAATATTGCTGCCATCATGTATGAATTTGCGATCAGATGACCGTGAAAATGGCCATGTATACGGTACAATTTAGATCTGTTATGATGTAGTTGAAACGGCTGTAGAGATATATCTGACGTATGTAGTTATATTTTTATCTCGCAATGGCAATGTATGAAAATAAACGGAGGTCAATAATATTTGTACGGTCAGTACGGTGTAACCTAACATCTTTATTATAGAGAGAACAATCGATGTTACACATATTATAATATCTGCGTAGGTATATAATTATATAGAACTTCCTCTAACAAATATCACAAATACATAAGTTATCTCGTCATAATTGAAAATGTCAAGAAGAGGTAAATTTCGAAGAGAGCTATTTAGGCTTACTAGTATTCCAGTTGGTCCAACATTCTGTAAAAATACTAATTCGCTTCGTTGCAAAACTGCTAACCTTTAATACGCCATTTAAAAGTAGAAAATAGACATTTTGAAGGCATATAGTTAAATACACAGTGGAATGTATAGATTTTTAAGGCTTTCATCATAAGTATGAAAACTACCGACTACATCAACGTTAAATGGCAAATATTGAATTGTATAAAGTCGTTTATATATACTTTAGAATATATCGCGTGGATAATACAGGTTTATTAGGAAAATAGTTCACTAATAATGCTAAATGCGCCGCAAATATTACCAATTATACATAGTTAAGTATACATATCGCGAAAGTTACATGAAATTAATTTACATTCTATTGATTTGCGCAAGAAGTATTTCATAGTGAGCAAACGGCATATAGGTCCCGTAAATTCTTATATAATATACAAGATTGAAAAGGTTGGTACTTAAATATATACCTAAGCTATGTCATTGAGCGGAGCGACGCGTGTCCTAAAGCCTACTCATATCTTCGCTCCATACTTAGTAGCCTTTTTCCTTATTAGATAGGTACTGAGAAAATTACATAATATTGCGGACTTTAGATTGTCTATCATTAATACGTAATCTGGTAAATTGATCTCTGCTACAAATAATGCGTCATATAATATTAACAGATAATCTGTCAATCTAGATAACCTGGAGCTATACAATGCTTGCGCTTAGTGCTCAGATTTCTATCGAAACACATACAGTGTGCTCTTATAAATTATGTTGGAAGATAGTCTTGTTCAATAATATAATATTAATATTCAATAAATTGCAACGGACTCTAAATGACTACGGAACCCGATATATAAAATTGACAAAACATTTGTATAATGGTAAGCAATGCGTTACTACGTACAATATAAACATGTCTACTCACTACAAAGTATTAGTACCATTTACTTAACACTAAACACATCGATTTAATTACAATTATATAAATATAAAACTTTATTAACTAGCCCAAGTGGGTTAATATTCACTTTTATATACAAATATAAATTTATTCTCCGTAATATAAAGAAGGTAAATTTGAATATACAAGTCGTATAAATGGCTATGATCCAATTTTTATAATAAAAACACTGCTGCCTTCAATCAAAATAACTATTCACTCTGCAATCCAGCACGTCAGTGCAATCCTAATTTATTAACTAACAATAATAATAAAAAATGGACCATCTCCATTAAATTTTGAAGACTAGAACACTGGTCACAGATATTTCAGTATAGGCAAGGAGATTTTAATAGTTTTCGATTACTCATCCAAAAATTAAATATCCACACACATACATACTCGTTCGCTCACATTTCATACACATAAGCTAGAATAACAATAAATTAATAGCCCGTGCAACACCCCGAGTATTTCTTCAAGCCTTAACATCTCACTTACAATGGACTGCACACAATAAATAAGAATTTCATATATTCACATCTCCAATATAAATAATTAAATCACAGATTCTATATTTCATTATGAATATTTTTTTTATCTACGTATCTTTTCTACCTACGACGAGATAAACATTCATGTTATCTTTGCCTTTTACGTACACGCTACCCCGCTGCTCGAACTCGTAGCGAGCCGACAGCACCGGTATACAAGCCTCCCCCACTTGGATTCTCTTTGGCACCCCAGTCGAATCCATTCTAGAAGCTATATTGACCGCATCTCCCCAAATATCGTAGTACAACTTGCTCGTACCTATGACACCTGCCGTAACATCACCAAAGTTATACCCGATTCTTAAAATAAAATCGAACTCGAGTAGATCTTGGTTGAAGTTGTCAACCACCTTCTGCATTTCTAGCGCGAACTCCATCAGTTGATAGAGGTGGTCGTGCGTAGCGCGCGACGCGTGCCTTAGGTCGGGGTTCAGTCCGCTGGCTGCCATAAAGGTGCTGCCAATCGTTTTAATTTTCTCAACATGCTGAAACTCTGGTTTTTCTAGCAGCTCATCGAAGTCCGCAATCAATTCGTTGAGTACCCTCAGGTATTCTTTTCCTTTCAGATACGATTCATCGTACATTTCATTGAAGTTCACTATACTAGCAAATATAATCGCAACGTCTTTGTGATTTTCCGAATATTTAGCCGTGTTTTTGAGCTGGTCGGCGACATGCCGCGGTATTATATTGTGGAGCAGCCAGTCGGCTTGGTTCCTCATGTTCTGCACCCTCTGTTTGTCGCGGTTGGCTACCACGTTACTATAAAAACTCAAACGGTAACTGATCTCGAACTCTCGGTTCAAGAACCACACCAGCATTAATAGCAATGCAACATCTAAATATAGCTCCGTCAAATGCAACTTGTGTTGGTGACTATCAAAGCCCACCGTACTGTTGTTGATGATCAACCAATCAAGCGTCGAACTATTTGTTAAGTCATATTCTGTTATATTCTGAGCAAACATTTGTGGCCTTAGTCTTAAAGTAATATCAGCATCAAGCAGCAATTGAGTATTGGCTTCGTGACAACCTAGCACGACAAAAAATAGGAACAAACCAGCGTACAGAGTCACTAGAGTATTTTTGACCAGCCAGTTCATCTGTGTGAAGTTACAGAAATGCACTACACTTATGCACAGGAGGTAAACATAAAACGATTGCTCACCTCTCAGGATTGTCATAGTGGTATTTAGGCAAGAAAAGTTGATGAGCACTGCCAATATCGGCAAACTGATGAGCAACCCACCAGAGAGATGCCACGGGAACCAGTTAGACAGCTTCCTGAATATTCTAACTGATCTAGAGATGGACTCTGTAACCGTTTCGTGATTGGTCTTCCACTTCAGATAATGTCTATAGGAACAGAGTATCATAGCTACGATTTCTATACACATGAAAAAGACGAACCACCCAACGGAATATCTCCAATCACTGTACAACGTGAATATCGATGCTGTCACTGCTAAGAAGATGATAGCTGATACTAGAATATCTAAAGCAGTGTTGAATCTGGAGGTGGTGAGCGTGGGTGGGAAGTCCTCGCTATCGTCACTTCTGTGAGCTTTGTCTCTGTAGTGTTTTTCTATTTCAGAGGATTTAAAGAAGAGGGTGAATCTATTGAGTGGCGGTTGTACGAAGTAGCTGATGCCTGAACGCGCGTTGTCTTGCACACACCGAATGAGCTGCAAGTCGGATTGTTTGCGTAGTTTCTGCAGGGACTGGACTTGTTCTTCGTTGAGTGGCGGGGGCAATCGACTGCGGGAGTGCGCTTCGTTCAGTGAAGACTGGCTTGAGGTGTAGTAGCCGGACACTCGGTGTTGCATCAAGTCGGGGTGCGACGTCGCTATGTGGTTCAATGCGTATATCTGAAATCATCAACAATATATTTCAAAATTTACACATTCAAAAGTTTGCACACGTGTAAGGAACGTAAGACAAAAAAAAAACTAACAAATTCATAATGAAAAGTAAATGCAACTTCTATTTTATCCTAATCCTATCTGTGAGGATGTTTAATAAACAAGGAACATCATTTAAATCGTCAATGGTGGAGTGCGTTCGAATTTTATTTTCGTCACTCTCTTGACACACTTCAAAATCCCCTGACACTTAGCTATGCGACATTTGTAGTGTTTATACGTCTGTGACGTAAGCACCCACTGAGTTATCTCAAGTGATTTAGTAACCCGACTCCTTGCGAATGGAACTGTGGATGTAGTAGGTGTGATGCTAGATATATATTATCTCGTGTGCCCAAACACATCAATAACTAGAAACGACATCCGCTTTTAATACCAACATCAAGTCAAAACCCTAAGATTCCATACCAACAGAAACATTAACTTTTAAATGTCGTCACGCAATTTTAAACCTCAGTCATCGTTATTAAAGCTGAAATCTGTTACAAATTACGAAACAATGGTATGGCTGGAATGGTTTATGACTGCAGCGCACAGTTTCAGGGCAACGTGTTTATAATTTATTAAAAGCGTGTTTACGAGACGTTACCATTTCGTCAAAATCTCCGGGCATAGCTCAAATTTAAATTTATTTACGTGAAGGTAAAATAAGTCAGTGTTTATGCGGCAGTAATTTATGATGTTTTACTTACGTTAAAAGTAATAATAGGTACATCAAAGTTGACCTGTTGCTGTATGCTGGAGCGTCGGCTGGTACTCCTAATGCCGGAGTCCTTACGGCTGTTGACTGAGGGACACAGGCTGATGACGTCATCTGACGGCCGCGAGGGCTGTGGCGTCGGAAGCGGCAAGTTCAGCCGCCTATCCTTCGGACGGAACAGTTCGTCCTGCGTCGTGATTGTAGAACTGCGAGCTCGGCCAACTGGCACCTACAATGTTTTGAGAAAACCATGTTATTCCTACAAAGTATAACAAATCAGGTTTCTGTTTTGTGCAGTCCTCTTTTCCGCTAAAAAACATGTGTAAAATGTGTTCAAAAGTTTTGAAGCTTATTTTGCACGTCTAATAAATCGCACACTGCCCATCTGAAACGTTTAGATAATATAATGAGTTCATACATTATTAACTGTGAACTGATTACAAGATTTTGAAGTTTTAGATTTTTTATTCAGACGGTGTAGGTAAGTTTCAGACGATTTATAAACAATTCTAATATAGAATGACCGCATGTGAAGCGTATTCTAAAATTATATGTCTTTTTTATGTAACGAAAAATTCGAACAAGTGCTGGAATCGAACCTGCAGCCATTAAGCCTAGTACACCAGGCGTAGAGCTGATTTATAAAAAAAGAGAGAAACTAGATACCGAAACACTTCGTATAATCTTAGGAAAATATCATCTCGGTGCGGGGATTACTCAAAGATTTCCGCGACCCTCGGTCACGACAGAACTAATTCATATGATAAACATATTATATACTTAAGTTGCTAGCCGACGGCGTCGGTTATTGTAAACATTGACTGATAATTATGATATGGTGATAATTTTTGCGTGCACTCAAATTCGCGAAATATATTAGAAGACCAAACCAACGGATAACAAAATAATATTGCAAATGAATTACGCAATATCTGTAACGACTCACATTGGTCCAGAGTCAAGGGCGAGGTTAAAAAGTTTATTTTTCGTAACCAAGACTTTGATAATCTCACGAAGATATACACTCAAAAGATAAGATGTTATAAAAACAAATACATCATGATAGTTTAAAAATAATTGTATCAATATATCTTTCTAAAGTCATCAGCGTTATAACAGGTACCGGTTCATAAATCGTTCTAAAACTTTTCATATCACAATCTGTATTATCAGTGTATTGACTTGGATGTGTCCCAATAGCCAGTCTCGTTAGTGCGTTACAGTCTTTAGCAACATGAACCAAGATCCGTGACTTAAACAAAAGCATTCGAGTGTGACACATAAACACCATTTACTCAGTCTCGGCAATCTTTAGTTGACATATCTAACAATTTTAATCCAACTGACTTAAATGAACGCGATATTTTTATAAATAAAGCATATTTACCTCGATATTGTTTGATCTTCCGTATTGTGACCGGTAGCTGCTACTTCTTGCGAAGGGCGACATGTTGCTCCTTGACTGGCTTAGATACGATCGTATGTCAATGATTTCCCTTTCGAAGGACGCCATATCGTGGGCCAGTGGCGGTATGTTTAGCTTACTGCTACTCTGCGCCGGCCTACTCTTATTGTCTTGAGATTCTATCACAATAGGCACTTGCTGATAGCCATTGGCCGACTGCATACCGGTCCCCATATCTCCCCGCTCCAGAAAGTGTATAGTTTTATCAGTCAACTCTTGCTTTTTAATCTCATGGAGCGGGGTATCCGAATGCTTCCGCAGAAATCTAGGCACTTTCCAATTTTTCAACTTAGTCGTGTATTTACCGTAGCTCCCTAGAATAATTTAGCTGTTATGTATCGGAAAATTAGAAGCATCATACAATGAATATATCGCAGTTATTAAATACATAATGCTGTATTTCTGCTATTTGTAGATATACATATTTTGGAAATGTTTTCCGAGTATGATGCCAAATGCGTTTTTAGTCCAAAGAAACCAATTATTTACTTAAAAATATAGTAACGTAACCTCTCGTGATATATGTATATACCTCAAATAAATAAAAAAATGAACAGTTTACAGTTGTTACAGGTATAAAAATAAGTTATCGCAATAATATTTCAATCCAATTAAGATTTCAATGTTGACGTACCTATCTTTCGTTATATAAAAGCAATTCATATTGAAGTCGCTCGGCAACATTTTAACATCATTCTCGTTAAATCACTCCTATTTCTAGAGTTCGTAATGAAAGCAGCACAAATCTATACTGACTTTAATTGCTCGACTATAAAATTGAATTTTGCTACTTGTTTACAGTTTATTTGCCCGATGTTACTGGCATAAAGCATTACTGTGTATGAAATATGGAGTCGATTAATCCAGTACGGTATGCGACGAAAGTCTAATTGGAGTATTTTGAGAAAAGATTTTCATTTAATTATCCGGGAGAATGAACTATACAGTCATGCCATTGGTGTCATGATCTATGTCACAAAGAGCATCACCTTCACGTAATGAAGTCACTCTATATCTTATCAGCTTGTGCCTTATTCTTGTGATAAATAAGACATTTCCACAGTTCAATTCACAATATGATACTGGCTCTAACCAAGAATACGAACCGATATGGAATTCATTAAAGAATAATGACGTGCACAACAGGTAATTTCTAGAATACGTTACAAAGTAGATAATCACAAGAGAATAATGAAGCAATAAAAATTCGCAATGTAGGTACGTGACCAATTTTACAGTCATAATAATGGTAATGAGATCGTCAATTGACGATCCTCTTTTTTTATTCCGCTGGATTGCTATATTTTTACCAAGTTTTTGGCCATTGGAAACAGGAAAAAACTCACCTACAGAGGTGGGACTTTTCGATGAGCTGTCATTAGTTTCAGGAAAATCCTTATCCCTCTTTTCATCCAACTCGGTATCAGAATCCAATATACTAGGCAGTGAACTAGCTTTCGTACGAAAATGGAAAGCACTTGGGGAGAGGAAGTTTCTGGAATCTGCTTTCCTGGTGTTTAATCTGTCATCTCCTGGGTCTCTCGGCGACAAAGGTAGAGGGGAATGATTACAGGAAAGGACGGACTGAGGAGATGCTGCAGGAGATATAATGAGACGTAAATTGATAGGATTAGAGGGAGTGAGGCAGTTGTCATGGTCATAAGGGGAATACAGCTGACGACCTTCAATGAAATAGGTTTTATGACCTGGATAAACAAAACTGGTTTTAGAATTTGAGAACTTCACAAATGATGATGCAATTCTACAATCTTAAAATGTATGTATATTTCTTACCGAAAACGTCGTCGCCTTCTTCTAAAATATAGGAACCTCCAAGAAATTTAGCAGTCTCCTCTGATATGTGGACACGACCTGGCTTCCCAGTTGACTCCATTTTGTTGGCAAAGGTGACGTCATTGCTCCAGACATCGAATTTAAACCGGCGCGTGCCTACAATACCACACAGTACGGTACCGGTATGTACCCCTACTCTCATATTTATTCCTTCGCCGCGCACCCTATCAAATTCTTTTATCGCATCTATCATACCTGCAATATTTATGAAACATTAGATACTGGCATGTTATATCAACGAGAATAGTTACATTAATTTAATAATATTTTCACTTCAGAGGCTGGTAACGCTTAGCAGAATGTTGTGTGGGATTTTAACACAAGAAATGGATGTCAAAAACTAGACTATGGTACGCGAGAATCTTTGAAGCGCAAATGCTACCCTTCTTCTGCCTTAAAGTAGCTACTGCGTGTTTGTCCACCTATATAGTGAACCTCATACTCTTTCACAGCTCAACGGTTCTATTCTTTCTGCCTACGACTACTATTCAGAATGACACTTACCCAGTCCCATTTCTACACAGCATGTAGCATGGTCCGGCCTGGGTTCAGGGCAACCAGATACGCAATAATAACAATCTCCTAATGTAGAAATTTTTTCACACCCATGATTTTGGCATAACTCATCGAATTTCTCAAATAGATCATTTAATATATTCACTAATTCTTCAGCACCTTTGTTACTTGACATCTTGGTAAAGCCGACGATATCGGCAAATAATATACTGACGTTGTCCATAGAGCTCATGTTGAAAGGCCTAAACAACGACTTGATGTCTGACGCGCCGGGATTTGAATTTCTATGACTGAGTGGATTGTGTGTCTTCAGAGTATTGTCTGATTCTACTACTTGCTCTTCCAATAACCAGCTGGCGACTTTTGGTGGCATCACAGAATGTATCATCTTCTCTTTAAGCTGCTTTTCCATTTCCACCTGCTTTCGTACTAACAAACTCTGTCCTACTTTCATGAACGTGCCGCGCATTCTTACAAAAGTCATAAGGTAAATATGTACACCAATAATGTGCACACAAAGTTGCAGTAAAATTCTCACTAACATTCCAGGGCATTGCCATTCTTGTTCTGACAAATGTAAGACAATATTCAGTATTTCAAACACTATTGAATACAATATTCCAATGATAACACAGGCATACAGTGGTAATGGTGTCAGTGTATATATAATTAGCAATATTTCAATGCACATGGTGAAGTGTCCTGACTGACTGATGTCAGCAGCCTGAGACAATGCTGTATCTAATCGTGTGGTGAGTGTCACCAGTGACAGGCTGAGCGTACACAGAGCAAGTGCCATGACAAGGGATAGTTTGAATGTATACACTTTATAAATATTTGTAAATGTGACAAATAGCATAACAGAAGTTATCAATAGGACCCCAGCAAATATGGAACACAAAAATGGCCATTTTACTGTTATGCCATTCAAACCAAGGACCACAAAGTAGACAAACCATGATATAGAAAATATCAAAATGTATAAAAGTGCAAATCTGAAAAAAGAAAAATAAAAAACATCAAATACATTTAGTTAATGATAATATTGTGTCATCAAGCATAAATTCATCAGTTTACACTTACATTCATGCACAAATATTACACATTTATAGTTAAATTTTTCTTTTTAAAAAACTTACCTAAATCTTAGTCTTATTTGTCTAAAGGAACTACTTCTGTATTGGCCTTCAAGAATCTCTGAATCAAATCTAGGGTTCCACCAGGTTCCTGGAGCTGCTCTTTCAAAGGCAATGGGTATGGTAAGTCCACAGCAGTTAGTGGTGGGGTTGTTACGTGCCAGATAAGCTTGCACATGTGGCGCCATTCTGATCTGAGCGTCTTCACCCTCAGAGCAGTCAGCATCATGTTTGCTATCAAACTGTTGCGACCCATCGCTGCAACTGACACACCCACTTGGAGCATTCATTTTTTTATATAATATGTCATGTTAACCATCCTCAAACCACAGAAGCAGTAGCTTTGGCCATATTTAATTCTGTATAGGAAAATTTTATATTATAATTTCTATCATTACAAATTCTAACCTTTCAAATTATTTTAACTTTTAATTCAGAGATCTTGATTTAAATCATTTCATACATACATATTGCATATCTTTTATATAACTGACACTGATACACCCATAAAATATAATTTTCTTGAAATAAAATAAGTATATCCATACTTCAATGTTCAGTGCTGTATATAAACATAAACACTCACTATTTAGCCAATATAAATAATCAAATGCATATTAAATAGCAATAAAATCCATTACACATAAATAACTAGCAGATACTCTGATGCCAAGATCTAGACTACATGTATTACTGTAGACTAGAAACAACTGAACTGAATAAATAGTACAAAGGAGGGATTGTGAAACAGTATCAATTTATTCATTTTGAGATCAAGATTTATAATTAGAACCAGTAGCCATTATAAACATTTTTTTTCCTTTATTAGCTTTGTCTAATGTTCAAGCAGTTATAATGATATGGATAAGCATACATAATCAAACAATATTACAAAAAAAAAGAACTTTTAGTAAATTGAATATTATTTATAAAAAATAACTAAATCAAAAGACCAAGGGTATCTCAATTCATGAAAAGCAAATCTTTATTAACATAATGAACATAACAAACAGATTTAAAAAAAAAAAATACTCAACCAAAGTATCAACAATAATCAATTTATACTTTAGAAATGTATGAAATTTAACCCTACATTGTACAATACAGAATAACTTTTACATTGCCACAAAAATACTTCTCAATATATACGATAATGTTTGAGTTTTTAGTAATTTTACTTACCAATTCATTCTCAGTTGAATTTCTTGACGTTTATTGATCAAGGTTATTGCAGTTCAATTTTATGTAAACACTTTCATCCAATTTTTTTAATAACATGCTCACTTTTATTTCAAGAAGATATGAGCTTAATTTAATTTATTACAACAACCAAAATGAAGAATAAAAACCACAAATCGACACACAAATCCGCACACAATACTGCACGTTATGGAGATGTCCCCCCGCCCCCATCTGTATCAGCAAATCGATTACATGTTTACAGTACTACAGTTTTAGTCGATTTGTAAACTATTTTAAATAGATTACATTAAATTTTACTATGTTAGTGTATAATTCTTTTTGCTTTTCAGTTTCTGCCTCTCAAGCCCTGCCCAAATTTTCCAACAACTTTTCTTAAGAAGTTCTATGTCCTATCTTAGCAGAAAAGTAGCGAGCTGGTGTTTAATCTATAATTAAACACTACGTTGCGCCACTGATCGAAGACTTATCGAAGATAAGACATATAAACATGGGTATCTCGTGTTGATCCCAAACTTATTGCCAAAAAACGATGCGAAATTACCTAGCACACTAGGTTAGACCAAGGTGAAAACGTTTCCGCGAACCTGTGGCCTACTATAAAAGTTGAGAGGGTAGTTTCGGGATCACATGCAGTATAATAGGTAACAAGTCATCAGTCTTAAATATTATAGTCTTCTACTATCAAATAATCTATTTTTCATCACCATTATTATTCTAACAATTTAGTAAAAATTAGTAAGTTATACCTATCTTAAAGTCGAAAATCCAAAAGGGTTTAGAGTTCAGTGTTCGATTTTCGGGTCGGACAAACTGTTATCGTGTTTTACTGTATCGAAAATCTCAATAATAATCTGGAGTTTGTAATTATGTTGGGCAATTGGCTACTTGACAGTTTTCGGAAAAATATTTTAAAATTTACGTTGGTTTATTTTATACCTCTTACAATCATATTTTTCTCAAAAAAAACGTTATTTATTAGAAAAAGAAATCTTTTTTATTCATTAATTTGAAAACGCGCGAAAACAGCTGGTCACGTGACATTTGTTAGCTGTGACGTCATATTTCAATAAACAGAACAAACTAACTACGACGCTCTAACGCTTAAGCATAGTTTCAGAGGAAAGTTTACGGCTTTTTTGCTTGATATTCTTTTCCGTAGTGAATAGGAAGCTGTTAAAATATTTGGACGAATGTGTTATTATTGCATGTGCACTGATTAACCTACAGGATGTTATAATTGAAAATGCATGATTTGCTAAGATTAAATTCTTTTATTTGAGGCTATTATAAACTAATGAATAAACATTTGTCTTCCAAAAAAAATCTAATTTACAGAGTAAATGTGTGTTTCATCATCATCATCATCTATACATATAATAAAATTATAACAGGCTGATGTCTATACATTATAGATATTGGAGAAAAACTCATATAGGGGTCTTTATTAAAGCAACAGAAGCGAAAAGAACATTTTTTAGAATTTTTGTCTGTAAGTTTATACAGACAATCACATCACACAAAAACCACTGCATGGTATTCAATGCAGTTTCCACCGACCTTATTGCTAGAGGTCTAACTTAAAATATAGGTTCCATTTTATCAGATTCTAAATTCCATGCGTATGAGGTTGTGAGCAAAAGCTAGTATTCTAATAATATTCTACGATAACAGTCATTTTCAGGATTTAATCTGTAACTCAAATAGTGCAATGAGAGCAACTGAACCACATCATCTTCATAATCAGGTTGATGTTTTAAAATTTGACAATTCTGCAAATTCCTTTTTGTACCCTCTTGTATCTCAATACACTATCATCTTGTTGGGTACATATGGAACTACTATTGTTACCCATTTCTTTGATTTTCATGTACTTCAGGGTACTGCCCACTTTAGACAGTTTTGATTTCTTCTAGTAACATTTAGTGGCAATACAAAACGGCTCCTCAATTCTTCTGTGAGTCCACATTAAGAAGGCCACTGCATGTTTGCAGCACCTTTTGGAGGCAGGGCAGTAAGCATACTGGACACTGTACTACTCCTTCCTTTTCAGCGATGACCATGGGCACCAAGTGTTGCTGTTGACGAACCTTATGTTCAGGACAAATTTTGCATTTTTCCACACAAAAATTTGACTCCCTCTTTAGTTGAACACATCTTAAAGCGTCATCACCAAATTGTCTCGAAGATCTGAAATTATAAACATAAACTTTAAGTAAAATACACATTCCTAAATTTTAATATTAAATTTGTATAAACTACTTGGAATTGATAGTGAGGTAAATAAAAGAATACAGTAGCAACACTTAATATTTCACGTGTTAGGTTAGGTTACAAACAAACAAATATAAAAATATAAAAAGAATTTAAAACATATTTTGTAAAACAACTATTAAGAGTTTACTCGAATTTACATGTCTACTGTCGTTATAATAATGTTACCTTAATTTTATTTTATTTCATTTTCAATTTAGTCGTATGTTAGCTTAGTCGATAAGTTTTGGATGCTGTGGCCTCCTATAATTGAAGGAGTACACCGATGAAGAACTATTTATATTTCATTGTAACTTTCTGTGTATATCCTTTGTTGGAGGTCCTCTATGAGAAACGAATGAAATGAAATGAGAAACTCTAATAAATTGAATTATGTCTACTTACGAGTGAAATGGTACGCACGGCATCTTTTCGTATGCTACAGTTTTGCAGCCTAAAACAGTGCAATATCCCATATCGTATACACCACACACACTCTGGAGACACACTTGCTACTTTATATGAACTTATTTAATACAGAAAACTAAGATTTAAGCGAAGTTTATATCTCGTGTTTACTTTAACATATTTAATTAGCTTGATTGCATCTCCTTCTTTCATATGTGTTTCGTAATAAACGTTCCTTGTTTAACTTGCCGTGACGTCAGTTACGCTCGATCTTTATGTAGTTAATCTATGGTTTCGATTCTTGTAATCCACAGATAAAAAAACATAAATTTATTTTTGAAAAATAAAATATTTACAATTTATTTTAATGCAAAAAAAATATATTGTATAATTATTGTTAACCTATAAGCTACCATATCTAACATATTTCATATTTTATCGTTACAACTGTCAAATAGCCAATTGGCTCGCCCCTTTTAGATGGGACATATACTTCTATACTTTTTGGACGGGACATAACGGAATTGGCGAAATGTGGTTGTACTACCTACCGTCTTAGTTACACCTCTGCCTAACTCTTTGCGGAGTACTGGCGTCATGTTATGCATGTTTATCATCATTGGTCTAACAGAAAAACTGTAAAACATAGTGCGTGAAAAGCTTGAATGTATCAATCTACATTGAGCGTGGGTGGTAGGCCACAGTTGGCTCACTCTTCCCAGAGAGAAGGGTGGAGTCCCAACGAATGGAGTCATGAATAGATTGATCTTAAGATCGATCACACCCGATTGTCGTGTTGCGCATCTTTTGATCACCCCATATTCACTAATGGATATTGATAAGCTCAAAACACGCTCAAAATATGTAGATATGCTGTGGTAAATAATGCTATAAAGATGTAGCTCGCTCAATGTTCAATTTTTATTAATAAAAATACTTTACAAAAAATATGTATCTTTTGCTTCATAAGACACTATAATACTACCTAAATTATTATAATTCTATGATGACAGATACTAAAAAAAATCATTATCTAATAGATTTTATATTGCATCATAATTTATTTCCTAAATTAGAAACAAGAAAATACACTATGTAATTGACAATTTATACTATCAATTAAAAATAAAGCTGCAGTACTTTAGTACAAAAATTAGTAAAAAATTTATAAATATTTAAACATACCATAAACTCTTTTGAGCCTGTATAATCTAAATAATACATTAATTTGGTAACTGAAATGAAACAATATTAACATACAAATACTTACATACATTTAAGATCAACAATGGTGTGTATTACATTAAACTATTTCAAAATTATCACAATAACACTAATAAATAACTTACACTAAAAGGAAGACATACCTGACAAAATTATTCATGCTACAAGAAATTCCTTCACATAGAATTAACATTTTTTAAATTAAGGCACACTTGGAGCACCATCATATTTTATTGTCATCTTATTGAACTTTCTTAAGGAGAACTTCAAGAAAATATTTTTTGAAGACAAAGCTTATTTGCCAAATGTAAATAACTATGCAATATACATTAACAACATGATTTAGTCTAAAACAATAACAATATATGCATGAATTATTGCCAAAAATATATTTAACATTCTGAGAATTAACTTCAAGAAAAGTTAATCTCATTTCGCCATAGTAAAAAACCAGTGGCCACTCATTATGATCATTTATAAATATTTAATATCTGTTTGCAATATCATTTAAGTAGGTCTTTTCTTTTTTCATAATTCAACTTTGAATATATTTATGTAAATTATCTAGTCATTATACATGCCATCAAGCAGAAAATCCATTCTTTTATAATGCCTGTTTTTCCAAGCTTCTTGACCTCGGCGCAAGGCCATATAGCCTAAAACTGCAAACATTGGCACCAATAAAATTGTTATAACAAGAGGCATTATCATTCCAGGATGACTGTTTGCTTTTTTTGCATATACTTTGATGTCTTTATTAGGTGATTTTATTTGATTATTCACCAAAGTTTCAGATGATGAATTGACTGTCATATTTGCTAGAACATCATAAGACAACAGGCGAGGCTTGTGTGTTTCCGTTTTATTCCCATCTTTCCGACCACTAGATATTTTTTTCAGCGTAGTGCTGTTTGCCTTGGAAATGATTAACTTATCTGTTGAATTATAGTATTTATCAGGAACCTCAGACGATTCTGACATTTTAAGGGCACCAGTAGAATTTTCATGACTTGTTGATGATATTGTGTGTTGAAGTTGAGGTTTCACATTATTCTCTTCTGTGTACACAACTCCTTTTCGAGCAACAACAGGTTTCACTTTATTTTTGCCCAATTCACTGTCTAAGCTCATGAGAATAGTATGTTTTTCTTTAGGTAAAGCCAAAACTGAAGTCTCAGGTAATAAAGAACCACCCTCACTTATCAATGTTACCTTCGTTTCATTTGGGAGATTTACCTTATGAGATTCAGTTAAAGTTTTGTTTGCTATCTCAGGTTTACTGACTGTAGTGTTACTGCTGTAAATTAACGGAATAAACAAGATATTACACAACACTAAGAAAAATATCATTTTGTAAAAATGAAAATAATCGAAAACTAAAATCTTGTAAGTAAACTCGTAAAAGTCACAAAAACATTAGAAAGAATAACAATAGTGACATGTCATGACATTGTCATGTCACACGTAACGTTTTTTTTTTTTTTTGGAATTTTATGACCTGGTAACTAAGACCTTTAAGTCAAGTCTTATTTTATTTTATGAAACACTGCACTATGTACTTATCACTTCACTTTTATATTGTTTGAATAGTGTTTTTAATATATTTATATATCGGTTTGTAAGTGTTTTTGTTTTTTAATAACAATTCAAGTGGCGGCGGGCGGGATGAAGAATCGCACTTAAAGTTTACATCACTAAGTTCACTAGCCAACACTAATCTGTCAAGCAAGAAGTTTTGACAGTCAAAAATAAGATGCTCCATGGTTCCTTCTTGGGATTCACAATGTGGGCATGTATTGTTTATATTAATGCCAAGTCTAAAAAGGTGTGACGGTGCAGTATTATGGCCAAAGCGTAATCTATTTATCGTAGTGATAAATTCTCGGCTGGCTTCTTTCAATTTATTGTACCAGGGTCTAACAGGTAATCTTTCTTGAATACTTCCATACCACTTTCCTTTGATGTCTTGGTCTTTCTTCCACATTTCTATCCATAACTTATATATATTTTCATTAATACATTGCAGGAAATCAGTCATAGGAATTTCCATTGCGTTTCTAACATCAACAGCATTATAACCTTCATAAGCAGTTTTATCAACTATCTCATTGCCAGAGATACCTCGGTGAGAAGGTACCCACAGGAAGGCAATTTTGATGTGCTTAAGATAATATTGATGAATTATTTCTTTGATAAAATACAGAATATAATTTGACTTAAACGAAACTGTAAGGTTAGATAAGGCTTTTATCAAACTCAGTGAATCAGAGACAATCAAAAAGTATTTACAATTGTTATTTTGGCGAATATGTATTAAAGCCTGATAAACTGCATATGCCTCTGCAGTGAATATAGTACATGTATTGTGCAGAACAAAGCTTTGAGAGAGTTTAGCATGTGGATCATATATAGCAGCACGCACATAATCACTCCCCCTACTGCCATCAGTGTAAATAACATAATAATTCTTATTTTCTGCCAAAAATTGCAACATATCTAAATTATTATTAATGGGATTTTGCAATTCTTTGATGGGATGTGAAATACACTGATAAGAGAAAGAGTAACATGGCCATGGGCACTGTTTTCTAATACCAGTAAAACTATTTTCTGTTTCCAGCAATATTTTGGACAATGTTGGAGATTTGCCATTCAAGAGATCTTCTCCTGTTGTTAGAGGCCCAGGAGTTCTACTTACAGAAGGTACAATTTTGTTTATTATTTTTCTGTTATTTGCAGCAATTAATTTAAGACAGAATCTCTCTGCAAGTAGGATACGTCTCAAAATTAAGGGCATAATTTTAGTCTCCACTTCCATGGCCCTTATGGGAGTAGAGCACATTGCACCAGAAATTGTTCTCAAAGCCCTGTTCTGCAATAGATCTAGTTTATTTACATGAGTACTATTTATATACACTAGTGAACTATAATCAAAATGACTTCTAACTATACTTTTATACAAAATTGACAATATTTTCGGGTCTGCTCCCCATGAGACACCTGCAAGACATTTAATTATATTTAAACCTTTAAGAGCATTCTTTGATATATATTTAATATGTTCCTTAAAAGTTAAATTCCTATCTATTACTATGCCTAAAAATTTCTTTGAATTTACTGGATTTATAAATTCTCCATTATAAATAACTTTTGAATTTGTGTTCTCATTGCCAAATATCATAACACTGCTTTTGGAGGGGTTAATTTTTAAATGTAGCTCATCATTATAATAGTGAAATAGTTGGGACAAGGCTCTGTTAATATTGTCAATTGCAATTTCTACATTATAATTACTACTGTAAAAAACAATATCATCAGCAAACTGCAAAATATCTACATTACTGTTTACAAATTTACAGATTTCACTTGTGTATATATTATATAGCAAAGGAGATAGTGTAGCACCCTGCATTGTACCCTTAGATGCACCTTTTGGACCATACAATGTATTATTATGTTTTACATAGAGTGTTCTATTATTCAAAAAGTTATATATCCATTTACATAGCTGACCAGGTACGCCTAACCTAGACATAACTTGTATAAGTATAGCTGGATCTAGACTGTCGAATGCACCTTGAACATCTAGAAATACACAAACAGTGTGTAATTTTTTATCCTTTGCATGTTTCAGGTCTAAAATTAAGGAAGTGAAGCTGTCTGCACAACTTCGCCCTCGACGAAATCCATATTGAACATGTGGAATGATGCCGTTAGATTCCATATACCAATCCAAACGATTCTTAATCATGTTTTCAAATATTTTACCAAGACATGAAGACAGTGATATTGGTCTATAAGAGCTGGCAAGCTCAGAAGGTTTATCTGGTTTGAGTATCGGAATCACACATTGTGTTTTCCATGATTGTGGAATACATTTACAATGCCAAAGTAAATTAAGAATATTTAGAAACATTTTTTGTGCAGACTCATCTAAATTTTTAATAATACAGTAGGGGAAATCATCTAAACCAGGTGTAGTGTCTTTCCGAGATAACAAACTCATTTTAAATTCAGACCATGTAAAAGCATCTAGCAAAAATTTGGAATTTAGATTATCATTATTTAGTTCGAAAATATTGCCTAAACTATCAGCATCTTTTAAATTGCAATTGTCGGATAATTTATCTAGAAATGGAGAAATAAACTCATCTTTATATGATTTATTGCCAGCTCTTATACCTTTGAACATTTTTAGAAGATTCCAAATCTTACTTATAGGAGTAGTTCTATTGAAAGTGTTACATAAGCTATCCCAACCTATTCTTTTTTGTTCTGATATAGTCCTTTTTTTTAATGCATCTTTTCTTTTGTAATCTAGATAGTTCTCCATAGTGGGTTCACTTCTATAAAATTTCAATGCATTGTAAGAGGCAGTTACACTTTTTTCACAAATGTCATTCCACCAAGGAGCTGGAGGTCTGCTTCTAAAATTATTTGGTTTAGTGAGTTTAGGAATTGTCATATCTTTTAAATTATCTAACCGAGAACAAAAATCATTATAGGTTGAAATAGGATCATACAATTTTAGGACTAAATCATTAAATATTGTTTTGGAAATAGTTTTATACTCCGTCCAATTTGCTTTTTTATATACATACCTATCAACAGGGGGATTAATATGATATTTATCTATATGTAGTGTAATCTCTGTTATTGTTGGGTAGTGGTAGCTGCCCATGGAATCATCATGTACAGACCACTCGCATATTGATGCGAGGTTAGCACTAATAAAGCTAACATCAATTGCAGACGGATTTCGCCTCGGGTTGTTAACAGTTGTAAAACTACCATCATTTAAAATACATAAATCCAAGTCATCAATGATATTAAATAAATCCTGACCTCTGCTCTTAGTGGACAGACAACCAAATGCAATGTGGTGCGCATTAAAGTCACCACTGACAAATATAGGCTTTGGAAGATCATTAATTATATTACGTAGTCTATTAATCCGTATATGCCCACTAGAAGGAGGACAGTATACACAAAGAATAGTCAAGCTATCATGCACAGTAGTTAAGGACAGAGCAACAGTTTGAATGTCTTCATAAAATCTAGTGTTAAAAACTTTGTACTTTAAATATGGTTTAATCAGTATTGCTACACCATTATGAGTGTTATTGGAATTTTTATTATAAATGTTATATCCGGGTATTCTAAAACTATTGTCTTTAAACCATGTTTCGTTAAGTAAGCAAATGTCAACATTTTGTTTTTGTAAGAACTGAATCAATAAGGGTTTTTTACTATTAGCACTTTGAATGTTATACTGAGCAATACGTAGCTTAGACAGTGTGTGACTTGGATCCATTACTTGAGATTTTTAAGTAGTGTTTCTTTAATACTATTTACGGTGGTAGGCGTATTATCTCCCTTATTACCCAGTTCCACCAACGTCTGTACCAGGGCCATAAGTACATCGTTGTTGGCAACTATTTGGGCTTTGATGTCTACCTTAGGAGGGACATCTTTAGATTTATTTACACTATGTACAGGATTATTTACAGATACAGACTTATTTACAGATGTATATACAGGCTTATTTACAGATTTATTAACAGTGTCAATTGGTTTAATTTTTGGAGGTGGCAGAGGTGGGAATTCAATATTATCACTCATGTGTTGTTTCGTCAATGTAGCACTTGCATAAGTAATCTTATTTTTCTTTTCTAAAATTTTATTTAACTTAATTGGACATAATCTAGAAATTGCAAGATGAGGCCCGCTGCAATTACAACAGCAGATCTCTGTTGGTCTATCACATTCTTTATATAAATGCTCACCTCCACAAATGGAACATCTTTGTTTGCCATTGCATATCCTAGCAGAGTGGTTAAATTTAAAACAACGGAAACATTGCTGTAATGGGGGTATATAATCAAAAACACGGTATGAAAACAAATCATATTGTACATTGTCTGGAAGTACATTCGATAGAAAAGTAATGCTTACTGTTTGTAGTCCTACTCGCTCTTGCCCAACCTTTTTTGTGAATCTTCTTATAGCTATAATTTCATATATTGATGTAAGTTTGGTGTATAATTCTTTATTGGAAATATTTGCTGGTACAAATCTAATTATACCTGTTTTTTCTATTTGTGCAGCCGGAATAAAGGCTTTCAAGCCATGTTTGTTGAGAAAAGTGGTGTTGTTAATGAAGTTATTGGCCGTATTATACTGTTTAAATATTACTGCTATTTTATTTGCGTTTATTCGTTGTATAGCCGTCACCCCTTTTATTTCACTGGAAAATATATGATTGAGATAGATAGGGCTCTTATTGCCTATTCTATCCTTGTTGTTGGTAGCTTCAATAAACACTTTAAAATCTAGATATGTGGCATTTTCTGGGTAAAGTCTCTTATAGTCTGGTTTAATATATGGAGAATAGTCAAGCTCACCGCCGCCGCCATCCATGTTTATGTCTGTCCCTCCGCCTCCGGCCTCAGGCCGAGGACGTTTATGTGAGGTGGGCGGGTTATCCCCGCCCCCCTCGTTTCCTACCATTTTTACAGGTTTGCACACCTAGTACTGTTATTTTAATTAACTTTTAAGCAAAAAATTAGGAAATATTTAATAAAAAAGGAATTTGAAAATTTTTCTGAAGCGCTCTTTTTTAAAGTTCCCGCCAGATCTCACACGTAACGTATGAAAGTGGGCAATAATAGAGTGGATACTTTTCATTGTTTAGTCGATTTTCGTAATATTGTTATCAGGATGTAATAAAAACAATATAATTTGTTAATTGTGATGCCTTATAAAGAATATTGGTTTATACAACACAACGTGGTGCTTAGGATATCAAGGATTCTAGCACAGCATAATTTGTACGTGGCATGATTTGACCATGGAAATATTATGTCGTTAGTTGTTAACAATTAATATTTTATTTCCATGGATTTGACCGATTTGACTGACATTATTATGACATTGACAACTGCGACTTTCAAATGACACAATTGTAATATTCGGAAAAAATGTAAAAATGATAGTAAATATTATAAATAGTGCAAAGTATAGAGTATATTAAATAATTCGTTTATATATCATGAAGTATTATACCATTAGTTCTGAAGTGTAAAGTGCGACCAAAATGAGGACTCGCAGCAATTCGGGGGTGCGTTTAGATTATTACCAGCGGGTAGTACACAAGTTAATTTTAGATCACCAGCAGCCTGTGACAGGGTTGTTTCCAGCCAGTCCACACAATGACCACGCTTGGATTAGAGACAACCTGTACTGCATATTGGCAGTATGGGGGCTCTCCATGGCATTCAAGAAAATTGCAGATCAAGATGAAGATCGTGCCAAAACCTATGAGTTGGAACAAAGCTGCGTCAAGCTAATGAGAGGTAATTATTTCACATATAAAATTACAATATTTGAGAACAATAAGAAACAATAACATGATACTTCTGAGAAGACTGAAGACCTTCATGTTCAGTTTATGTAAATATTATGACTTTGGCAAAATCATCGAATAACGATGGAGCCATAAACATAAATTGCAACTGGAAAAGATAAATGGTTTCAGTGTATAATATTTTAAAAGAACTTTTAAGAATTATTTTGTGGGTAAATTGTTTTTTTGCATAGCTTTATTTCCTTGTAAAATCTTCAATAGATGCTAAGCAAAATTTTTTTACAGGTCTGCTAATGGCTATGATGCAACAAAAAGACAAAGTGGAGAAGTTTAAGAGCACTCAGCATCCCTTGGATTCACTCCATGCAAAATATTCTGCCACCACTGGACGCACAGTAGTGAAGGATACAGAATGGGGACATCTCCAGATTGATGCCATTTCTCTATATCTTCTGATACTTGCACAAATGACAGCCTCTGGTCTTCAGATTGTATTCTCTTTAGATGAAGTATCATTCATCCAAAATTTAGTATTTTATATTGAATCTGCTTATTGCACCCCTGATTATGGGATTTGGGAAAGAGGAGACAAAACCAACCATGGGCTGCCAGAGTTAAATGCTAGTTCTATTGGCATGGCCAAAGCAGCTCTTGAAGCTATGAATGAGTTGGACTTGTTTGGTGCTCGAGGTGGTCCTTCTAGTGTAATCCATGTTTTGGCTGATGAAGCCCAAAAGTGTCAGGCTGTGCTACAGTCAATGCTGCCTAGAGAATCAAACAGTAAAGAGCTAGATTCAGGTCTGTTATCAATAATAAGTTATCCAGCTTTTGCTGTAGATGACCCACATTTAATTGCTGTTACAAGAGATACCATTGTTACTAAAATGCAAGGTAAATATGGATGTAAAAGATTCCTTAGGGATGGTCACAAAACACCCAGAGAAGATCCCAATAGACTTTACTATGAGCCATGGGAACTGAGGATGTTTGAAAACATTGAATGTGAGTGGCCCTTATTCTTCTGCTATCTTATACTAGATTATTGCTTCAAAGGAGATAAAAATAATGTGACAGAGTATACACAGATGTTAGAAAAGATTATGATAAGGAAGGATGATGCAATAAAATTGGTTCCTGAGCTATATTCAGTGCCACCTGATAAGGCAGACTTAGAAAAGCATGATCCGGGAAGCCAAGAGCGAATACCGCTTGGTAGGTGTCCCTTTATATGGGCTCAGTCCCTGTACATTCTAGGAAAGTTGTTACAGGAGGTAAATATTAATTTGTTAGTAGTTTAAAAGCTGTTTTTGTTTTTATTAGTATGCATGTACTAATATTTTGACACCATTGTTAGGGATTTCTAGCTGTTGGTGAATTGGACCCTCTTAATAGAAGACTATGTTCAGAGAAAAAGCCTGATGTGGTGGTCCAAATTGTGATCCTTGCGGAAAATAATGAAATTAGAGACAAATTGCTGGAGTATGACTTACATGTACAGACTATTAGTGAGGTGGCTCCAATTGAGGTTCAACCAGCTAGAGTGTTGAGTCATTTATACACATATTTAGGTAAGTAACTCTAATAATAATGTTTTATTTATTTATTTACAAAAAACATAAGTTTTCATTAGGCAAATTTTGTCTCAGGATAATTATTGCTATGTCAATCAACAGCAATTGTGTTTGCAATATTTTAGATTTAAAAGTACTGTTTAAAGTTTCCAACCACTTGCTTTGCCTGACGTTTTTGGTATTTTTCCTGATTGATTGAGATATTAATGAATTGATTCCAGGCAGAAACAAAAAGCTGGGATTATCTGGCAGAAAGTCCCGCGATGTGGGCATTCTAAGTACAAGCAAGTTGTACTCTTTAAATGACCGCATATTTGCTTTCACACCTCAGGTAATTCTTATCCATCATACCTACGAATATTATATAAAATATTTTATATTTTTTATATTTATTTTTTATTTTTCTTTGAAAATAAAGTTCTGGAATCTAAAGCATAGAACATAATTTATGAATATGATTTAAATACACATACATTATGACTTTATAATGGTCTTATAAGCGGCGTGCGTTCTCCACGTAACATTTAAGAGTACTTTAAAAAAATGTGTAAAAATAATTCAGGTCAGTGAGTGAAATGAAGAATTATTAATTCTTCATTTTATTAATTTATCATAAATTTCGATTGTTGTATCTACGTTGTACACAGAACGAATCCGCCGCATATTAATGTTGATCTTGTTTGAACCAATTGTTGATAAAGTAATCAAGTTACCTACTCGAATTTTATTATGATTTTATTTTCCTTGCATAATTCAACTGTTTTTGTTTAATTTGCTAGTTTTCTGATATGAAACGTTTCTACATCGCCTCCGACTTCGAACTAATGGTTGATACTCTCAAAGCCGAAATTAATTTCTTGAAGTCTTCTTGGCAAAACCTTCTCGGACGACCACTTGTTGTCTTGTCTTTGAATAAAATGCATTTAGGTATTGTTTTATTTCTTGTTTTTTAAATTTTGCTTGCTGGTTTTGTTCATTCATGTGTTTTGGAATTATTCATTCACGAATAACATTTACCCTGTAGAATTTTAGTTTGGTTGCTACAGTTTTTATTTATTGTTGTTTTATGCTGTGGAAGTTTTTTTTATTATTTAAATTGAGCTGAAAACTAGAATAGAATAATAGGAATACCTACTTCATGTGCCAAAATCATAAATTATAGTGATTGTTTTTGTTTTTGTATATTTCAGCAGTAAATTAATAATATTTATTAGACATTGTCTTAGTTGTGTCCACTAAAAACATGTTTTGTCCTTGTTTTGTTATCTAGACCCAACATATTGTAGTAAACTGTAGAAATTAACTAAGAATTGTCCGCATGGGCGTAGCCAGTTCAAATCCTCCTAGAAATCAAAATAAATACTAAATTCTATAATATGATCATAGTTTGCAATTTGAAAGAAGCTAAATGCAATGCCTTTTACATGAAAGTTGCATTTCTTTGAGACCACAAGCTTTTTCAAAACAATGTCCCAAGTGCTACGGTAATCTTATACCTGGCTTCTAAATCTTCAAACCCTAGCTACGCCCATGACCCTTGTTATACAATAACCTCGCATGGGTGTGGTGTGTCATAGAACTTCGACTACGAAGAGTACTACATGTCGCGCGACCCGGCGCTGCTCGCCAGCACGTTTACGGCGAACGTCGCGTTCCTCGGCATGAGCTGGAAGCAAATGCTCGGCCGGCCGACCATCACTTTGCTCGCTACGCAGTATTTGTTAGGTAACTGTAAAGTGGTATTGTCTGTCTCAGGAAAAGGTTTTCTTTTTTATATTTTTATGTGTAATGATGTATATCAAAGTCGGCAACCATGGGATGAACAACTGTGGAACTAATGGCGCCACAAGCGTTTGTTCCCCTGCAATTTATTAGTGTTTAATGCTTACGACAATTGAACACGTTTTTGTTTGCCTCAGTTTTCCGTTGTCATCTTATAGTTATATCCTATTTGTAAAAAAAAAGGTTAACAAGAAATGGTTAACTTTTTGGACATATATTTAGCATATTCCTTACAAACACGGTAACAAAACCAATTAAAAATACATCATTACACACACATATTTCTATAGATAATTAAGACACAGGTGAAATCTTGTTTCTTAGTATTAAAATACAATAACATGGTGACGGTAAATCATAGGTGATTATATTTATGCAAGTGATTACGTTAGTCAACATTTTTATCTTTGATAAAGCCAGCTTCAAAAATGAAGGAACTTATACACTTTGTACACGTTGCATCAATGATTTATTACTAAAAAAAAAATCAATATTTTTTTAATAAGTAAAATTGTCTTATCTTTTTTTAATAAGTAAAATAGTCTTACATGACGCGGCTTGTCTTAAAATATCTAATTACGGCTAAGGCCGGTATTCGGGTTACAGTTCTAGAAATTAAATGAATTTGTCCCCTGTACCTAATCCAATTTTCCAAAAATATTCATTCCTAACCAAATTCATTTATCATTCATCACGCTTTCAAAGCTATTGATATTTTCTGAAATACATACATAGATTGTTAAACACTACAGAATATTTTCTATTTATTCTTTCACATTTCAGACCAAGGTAAGATTCCGATGGCGATGATAACTACAATGAAAAAACTCAAATCTGGCTATATTAATGGAACTAGAGTAACTCTTGGTAACCTTGGAGAGTTTTTGAGCACATCAGCTATCACAAATCTGAGCTTCCTTGGCAGTCAAGAGGACGGTTATCCTGACAGTAAGTGTACAATGATGAGATCGATTTATAAACGAAACTGGTTTGTAGGCCCTTCATTAGTACATTTCTGCTTGTCAAAAATATGCAGTGTGAGTTGGCAGTACTATTTTATCACCCGATATAAGTCTAGTCGTACGATAAAGATGAAGCCACCTTTTTACCCAGTAAAATTCGGGACATCCAAAACTTCACGGGTCGTACAACTAGACAAAATTTAAGTTTTATTGTAACAACGTCTACAATGTCCCAAAATTCGTAACATCCTAAGATATACTCAAATTCTTCTATATTTGTTTTAGAATTGAACCCAGAAGTTCAAAGCTACTTGGAGGAACATTTACTAAAATCATTCAGCAACAAGATAAGTTTCCTGCCTCGTCCTGCGGGCACACCAAACGCGCGCGCATTGCGCCGGCGCATGTCAATACGCGGAGCTATCAAGAAGACGAGATCTATCAACGTAGACTGTACGTATTCATACCTTATGTTTATCGCTAATTATAATTAAAATCAAATTGTAAATAAAATTATTCAAATTGAACACAGAAAATCGTGCGCATGCTTGCTCATTTTTACGTATAATAAAAATAACACTTTAATCTCATTTCAACAATAACAAGCTTTCTGCAGTTAGATAGGTCTCTTCACGACCTAGACACGAATAATTAGTGTTCTATTACAAATACCTAAGTGCAATATAAATAATAGTTCAATACGAGGTTACTTTACAGCGGAAACATTGGGGATGGAAGGGGAATGTGGTGGTGCGGTAGGTCGATCCTTGGAGCGCAAGCCGTCCTGGCTGGACGTAGATCCGTCCACCTACGGTCGCAGCCCGTCGCCCGAGGAAGCTAAGAAGAGAGCTTTCACCAAGTAAGTCTTCTTCCGAGGTCGTAAATACACGTATCGCAGAGGCTCTCAAACTTATTTCGTCGACCACCCACTTAGAGAATTTCACAATTATTTTCTAGCGCCCCTTAAATTTTTTTACTTCCACATCTTAAAAATCACAGTCGCAATTATCACTTTAAGAACTTTAATTTAATTATAGCGGGTATATATGAGTCGTATCTTGTTTCTGAGTTCAATCTTATGTTTCAAATAACACTTATGAGAACTCTAAGGAGAACAATAAAACAACTGCCCCTACAGGCCTCTAGCGCCCATAAGGGGCCGGTATCGCCCAATTCGAGAAATATTGACTTATTGTGTGGTACGCCCTCTCTTGTAACTCCTTGTAGCGCAAGCTTCGATATAGACACCACCGACAACGGCGGCCCGTCACCCGAAGAAGCAAAAATTTCAGAATAATTTATTTGTTAACATAGGGTTTGTTTTAATAATTTGTGGGGCGTACCTATCTACCTTATATAGATAGCTTGGTACTCCTCACGATGGCAAAACATTAGTTTATATAATAGATACCAAAGGCAGCAGCTGCTAAAAAATATTTTCTACAAAAATCAGAAATATGTTACTTGTGTGACGAAACTGTTAGAAAATATTGATTGTACTTCATATTATATTTTCTAGAGGAACATCAACTACATCTTTGGCGGTCCCCACGCCTAAAATTGAAGTGACCAAAGAAAAGCCCCCGTCGCCGCCAGAGGGTACGCACCATTTATGTAAATCTTATAATACTAACAAAAGTATCACGTTTTCAATTAAAACACATGCTTTGCATTTTTTAAAGATTAGTTGCCATATAGAGTTGTCTAACTCTGTTGTATTGAAAACACGTAATATGTTTTGAATAGCTTAATAATTGTTTATCACCTAGCTAGTCTGTATTGCGACGATAACCTACAGTTTATTAGTTCACTATTAGCGTAAAATGAGAAAATCTTGTCTAACATGAGATATGTTACGGTATACCAGTGTAAACTGTACAAGCATTTGCGTTTATAAATAGATTTCAGTTTTAAAATGGCGACGGTACATTGCAGTATGTATTAAATTTATAGAATAATAACTTTTCATAATAACTTTTAATCCCTCTTTCACCCGTCAGAGGTTGAATTTTAGAAAATCCTGGCTTAGTGGATGCCTAAACAGATTCCTAATAGATCTACTCTTATAACGCCTAGCATATTCTTATTATACGTTTTCCTTCTTATTTAAAAAAAGATAAACCTCCTAAAAATTGTATCATAGTGAAAATGTGTGTTCTCTTGTTAGCCAATGATATTTCGAAGCTGGACCAAGTCAATGGTTTTTTTTTTTTTCAGCTATAATAAACAAAAACCTATCATCCGTTGTGCGCAACCGCACGACCTCCGAGTCTCAAAACTCCGTGTACGCTGAACAGGAGACGGACGAGCTGATCGCCATGTTGCGAGAGACCGAGAGCCTTGATGAGCAGGGAGATATACTGCAGTACCTCGTCGACACTCACGGACTTGACTTTAATACAGGTGCGTTTAAAAAAAAAAGCAAGCGCTACATGGGCGTAACCAGCTTCTGGCCCCAGGGAAGATAATAATTTGTCTAGGGAGATCAAATCAGGAATAACAGTATTTAGACACTGGTACAAAATTTACGAACTACATGTATATTTATGGGAAGTAAATAGGCTCAGAGGTCAGCTCGTCAAGCGATACTTAAAGGGAGGTCCCTTTGACCCAAGATTATTCTTCAAATTATCCATGAGAGGCGCCCATATTCTCCAGTGAACATTTACAACCTAAAACGTAAACTTATTCTAAACTTCCACTACTGCTATCTCAATAAACAGCCTGAAATTTAAATTTATATACAGGTATGCAAGAAAACGGCAAAGCGGTCACTGTAAAAGATCTCCTCAAAGTACTTTACGAGAAGGCCTGCACCCAAAAGCTTTGGGGCCTCGTCCGCCACACGGCCGGCATGCTCGGCAAGAGAGTGGAGGACCTCGCCAAGGCTGTAACAGATCTGCTGGTGCGGCAGAAACAGATCACCGTGGGCATGCCGCCGAATAATGAGCATACTATTACTGCGCCGCTGCCTGAGAACGAACTTAGACAGCTTATACATCAGGTACGTGTCTGGGTTTAGTTTATTTGTGCCGAGCTTAATATACGTGGATAAGGGCCGATTTTACCGAACAATAAACAAATGGTTAATATAAATCGGCCGTTAAACATTAACTTTCGGTCTTGTAAACGACCATAGTAAAAATAAGCCTAAAGGTAGTGCCTATTGTCAAATGTGTCTTGCTATGTGGTGTGCTAAAGCGGGAGTTGTATGTAGAGTGATAATGTCTAAAACGACTTATTACCCATTAAAAATGGTGGCCAAACAATAGTTGCTTGGGAATTTTTTGAGGCACAAGTTTTTCCTATTTATTCTCTGCTTATTGTTATCCAGATAATATGCCCATTTACTGGACTGTCCAAATACGTCAAAAGTGCTAAGTGTTAATCGAAAGTGAACAGTTTTATTTAGATATTGCCATCAGATTTTTTTATATTATTTGGCCGGGCCAGTAAAACAGCCTTGTATAATGCGATTGTAACGGAATAACAAAAAATATAGGACGTTTATAATCTAAATAAATGAAATTTACTTTTTTTTTACGTAATGAAGCTTCCTCAATGTCTGTTTAATATTTGTTGCATGCAGTCATTACGCCATGAAAAGCAGGGGCTTGAACAGAAAAAGGTAAAATAAAATATAAATATAAAAATGTCTAACACTCATACGGCTTATCATCGTAACTTTGTAAACGCTCATTACGTTCTGTTATTACATCCTCGAAACATTAAATGTAAGTGTAACAAAGTGTAGCTACAGTCTTTTTATGCGAAGAAAAGTAAGTATCATGCATTTTATAATGGTCGTTTTTACGAGCTTGCATTGTATGTAAATACGAATATCTGCTCATATCTCCTATGGACTAAACAACTACTTTCAGTAGTAGTTTCTAGTGAAATCCCATATCATTACCTTGGACTTCTAGATGGCCGGGATTGGTGACGTAGTAATTTCGTCAATGGAAAATCAATGGTCGGCATCAACCATCTTCAAGCGGCCATTGGCGTCACTTCATTGTATGTTCGTGCCTCATTATCGAACTTTCAAATTGATAGCATTTATTCTTCAAAATGCTTCTAAAAGTATTTTGTTCTAAAGGACAAAACTTTAGTATCCTATCCTGACCGTTTCATTAGTGTTTTTGCTTGGGAGAAGAAACTGCCTAAGAACATGGTTTGTTCTTAATTAAATCATGGTTGTTTTTAATGAGACGTGTACTTTCGAATTGTCTGGAGTAAGCAATACACCACAATTGTGCGTTGCCATGAATAAAGGCTGATAATATTGTACATGTGCGCAGGCGTACGGGGACGACGAGAGTACGGCCATGTTGACGCAAGAGCTGCTGGTGTACCTCGCCATGTTCATCCGCACTGAGCCGCAGCTTTTCCTGGAGATGTTGCGCCTGCGCGTTGGACTTATCATACAGGTTACATTATATCATACAATAGCTGACTAGTCAAACGCTTCTCAGTTTTAATTGGTCATTTACTCGTGGTAGATTTAGTCGAGATACGAGAGTTTATTGCATTCAACTGATTAAGTATCATGCTGTCTTTAGCGTGAACTGTAGCGACAGAATGTCTTTATAATGCTTTAAAGTTGCCGTTGATTATTCGGCTAGCTACTTGTAGTAGGGATCCCTTTGCTTCCAATAATATTGATCAATCACGATCATTATTCAGAATAATGGAAAGTCACAACAGGTTTTGTTCACGTACATTTCGATGTTACTATTATTTTTCCACTTAACATTGCTAAACATAATAATTGGATTTAATAAAATTTCTTGTAGTAAATATTGTCAACCAGTATAATACACTTCACATAAAATGTTCTTCATAAAATTTTAAGAGAGGTTATAATCATACTAGCTTCCGCCCGCGTGGTTTACGAACCCGTGCATTTTCCCGGGATAAAAAGTAGCATAGGCTACTTTTTATAGCATTTTTATAGCATCTATCTCTGTGCCAGAATTCAACCAGATCCTTTCTGTAGTTTTTGCGTGAAAGAGTAACAAAGATCCATCCTCACAAACTTTCACATTTATAATTTTAGGAGGATAGGATTGTCTATGTACAGGAGACCTTATAGTCTTGCCAAATCAGTCTGTGAAGTAAACATTGAAAGCTTAACTGAGTGAAGTGCGATCGACTTCGAGGCATCCCGACAATTTTTCGAATAATCTTCATTGAATTCTAGGTAATGGCGACAGAGCTATCACGAACGCTGTCGTGTGACGGCGAAGAGGCTTCCGAACATTTGTTGAACCTGTCACCATTTGAAATGAAAAATCTGCTTCACCATATACTCAGTGGAAAGGAGTTCGCTATTAATAGCGGTAGGTATTCATTCATTTATTTAAAAAACAAAAGAACATACATTTTAGAAATAGAAAAATGAAATAATATAAAATCACAACAGAACAGCACAACACAACAGGGTGACACAACATGATTTGACCCTTTGAGAAACTGGTTTATAATTGGTTTCTACATAAAGTAAAACAAAAAACACTTAAACACTTCAGAGCTTTACGTTATAGCTATCATGCTGCAACAATATTTTCCACATTTTAATTATTATTATCTGAATCCATATTTTCTTTGCAGCAAATACACTGTTTGTAATAAAGGGAAAAGTCACAAAGAGTAAAGGCGAGTGGTTCTGTGACGATAGTGTTTTGCTTTTGTTTATGTCTGAATGCACCCTTTGGTAACCTTGTGTATACGTCCCTTTGCACACTACACTTTAATCTAAAAGTCTTATACATGTACCGGTTTCAAACATGTGTAAAGACGCGTGAATACAAATTTATTTACGCCAGAAGAAAAAGATTGAGCATCACCGTCACATTTTTTAGCCGCGTGGCTTGCAAAAATCATTGTCCATTCCACGTGTTTCAGAAAGGCACATAATACATTAATTGGTCTCCATTTCTTGATTTGCCGCGGTAAAAGTCAGTTAAGGCCAAATTACATATGTACGAGACCGGCGTTACAGTACTTTTATCTCATGTAGGTGAGATATATTTAAAGAAATACGAACAGGTGCGTTGCTGATGTGTGCGTATGGGCAGCAGCCAATGGGAACTCAATTACAATCGACTCTTCTTTACACATACATTCACGTACGTGTCTGAACGCTACGTACTTCAAATGAGGTGCGCGTATCTTCATGAGATAAAGGCACTAAGTTAGTAAGGTTTTATTCACCTATTTATATATATATTTGCGAATTCAATTGTGGAATTGTAAAGAACATTTTTATTTGTAAATAATATTTTGTTACCATTATGTTAATAATTACTGTGTATTGTATATATTATATTTAACCTTTTTAAGCTTTCATAGACATTTTGTGGCGTAGATAACATTATGGCGTATGTTAATGTTTTTAATTTGTTTACAGTTGGTCGCGGTAACTTCTCCATAGTGTCCAACAAGTCCACCAGATATGGCAAAAAGTCTCAGATTGTTGTGGAAGGGCACTCTATCCAAAGTGGTATTGAAGACAGTTAGTACTATTTATTATATTTTGTACACATTCAATGCGTAGTTTCTAGCGTATTGCCATCTACCGGGCACAATTCTAAACTCCGGGATACCACTGAGAATTACCACAGAAAATCCCAATTACATTTTGCCGAACCTAGGAATTGAACCCCAAGCTGAGCAACCGCGCATGTTACCACTTGGTCATATACAACATTTTGATCAGACCAGAACAGTAGATACTGTTCTAGGTAGTGAGATATTATGTATACAGTGTTCAATTAATTAAGGGTGCTGCCACATAAAAGTTCTTGAGGAATATTATTTGATGACTTCATTTTAATATTTTTTTTATCTGACTATTTATTTGTAAAGTTTTATTAAACTTCATAGTTCGGCTGGAGGCCCTTCTGGTCTCGCCATTTGCCCGGTTAAGCAGTAAAAGCTCCCTGAGCTAACTGCGAGAGACAACTCAAAAAAAAAAAAAAAAAAAACTTCATAGTAATATGTTTGTGTATGCACAGCGCCTATAGTAGAGCCGGACCGTCAAGGTCAGTGGCTGCGGCGTCGACGACTCGACGGGGCTCTCAACCGAGTGCCAAGAGACTTCTATCCACGAGTGTGGGGCGTCTTGGAAAGGGTACGTGCATTAATATTTTATCGCTCATTATGCCATCGTCAAGATAAAGTTGGATGACGCACGCTACCGTTCGTGAGCCGCTTCGTCCCTCTCACACTCCATAAATTGTGAGTTCAAATGTGGACCAATACGAAAAATGGACACATTTAATAATTACTCTGTATTTATAGGATATACATATTCCATTGCTTACTTCAATTTTAACGACACGGTTGGCGCAGTGGTTAAGCGATTAGCTTTCTGCGCTAAGTGTCGCGGGTTCGATCCCCGCATGGAACAAATATTTGTATGATCTACAGATAGTTGTTTCGGGTCTGGTTGTATGTGTATGTGACAGGTATGTTTGTAAACTGTACCCACGATACAGGAGAAATCCTAGTGTGAGGCAACGTTTTTTTAAACAAAGAAACAAACACAAACAATGAAAATTATGGTTGCAGAAGAGAAAGACAAACTTTTTGTTTATAATAATTACATATTCTTTTTTCGTTTCAGTGCCAAGGCCTTGTAATTCAAGGCAAAACCTTACAACCTAATCTGACTCAAGAAATGACGTCTGGCGAGTTGAAGTTCGCACTTGCAGTGGAAACCGTATTGAACTCGATCCCCCAGCCAGAATACAGACAGCTGGTGGTGGAAGCTCTCATGGTGCTCACGCTCGTCGTGGAGTACAAGGCCGTGGCGCACCTGGGCGGGACGATCGAGGTCGAGAGTTTGGTCCACAGGGCCAATGAGATATTCTTGGAAGATCAGGTGAGTGGCCTTTGAGACAAATATTTACACATTATATGTATATTGGCTAATCCATAGCTATCGATAATCACCAATAGATTGGATTGGTATCATCAGAATTATGTTTTTCGTATAATTCAGTATGTCTACAAGCCGAGTCTGTGATTAATTTATCAAGAGCGTGCTTATTCCCAGCTGACTTGTTTCTTCGTCCCACACCGAAATTCGAGAGAAAATCATTATGAGTACGTTTGTTCCAGATGCGTTGCAACGGCGACGCGACGCTGTGCTGCGCGAAGGAGGGCGGCAACATGGGCGCGCTGGTGTGCGGCGGCGCGGCCGGCGTGTGCCAGCACCTGTACGACAGCGCGCCCAGCGGCTCCTACGGCACCATGACGTACCTGGCGCGCGCCGTGGCCGCGCTGCTCGCCGACACCATGCCGCTCGACTCGCCCATCGAGTGCACCATCACTTAAAACGGAACTTACACTGTGCTAACATTCTTTATAACAAAGTGTGCCAGAGCCATTGTAAGAGATTTGGGTACCTACACCGTCTCGTATCGTCTTATAATTAATCCCATTTCATAGAGATCTGGCAAATGATGATGCAGATGCAGACTCCTTCAAAAAAATCTGCTGCTGTTTAATTTATTAAGCGATAACAAAACTCATTCATTCAGGTAATTCATATATTCAACCTATATGCATGAAATTTCATAAAAGAAATCTAAATGTATGAAAATTTTAAGTGTGTGTATTAACATCACATCTCCCAAATGCCTATGGCATAAAGAAATTATTTTAAATTTTATGTAATACTTTCTGTTGGAATATTGTTGTGAAGTACTAAGTTTTAATTGTCACTATAGCCACCACTTAAATCAATCAGATTTAATTTAATTATAAAAAAAAACAAATGTCCTATATGCATAAAAGTTTACTTATATGTTTATTGTTTACATTGTATGGGTAATAATTTCACACGTTACACATTAAAAATTGTGTTAATAGCATACCAATATTATTATTGACTTTCAAATGTATAAGTATAGGTTATTATATTGCGTGGCATTTTGCCATTATTTTTCTATCGAGGCCATCTCAAATATTTGTATTAAGAAAATTCCTATACTTGAAATAAGCCAAAATAGTGATAGATGAAATAGATTTTATTTTACATGATATCATTTTCTATTATCATATCATAAACTACTCAAAACAAAATAGGGCCCACACTAAATTAATTTCGAATTTTGTTTAAGAATAACTTAGTGGGTAATCATTACCGAAGTGAACTATTAAATTGTATAGTTGACATGTTTATGGGTCCGTATCAATGTTTCAAGCAACAATTTTAGCGTTGACTTCAAGTGGATAGACAGAAAAAGTGAAGTGCTTGAAAAAACATTCAATGCACAAATTCTGTCACTTGGGTTCTCAGTCCGATTCTAAGCATTGTTGTTAAACGTCACTTTCTTTAACAGTTTTGTTTGATTTCGGTATTAATCGTGATTACTATGCCTGGTTCTCGCCGTCATATGGACATGGAAACTGCGGCAAGAGCAGTTGCTATGCTTCAGCAGGGAGAGTCTCAGAGATCTGTAGCAATACGTCTCGGTGTATCGCGACGAGCTATCCGGAACGTGTGGGAGCGCTACCAGGAAACTGGGAGTGTAGCTAGGAGACCTGGATCAGGAAGAACTAGAGCCACAACCGTCCAGGAAGATCGGTACATCAGGTTAACGGCACGTCGGGAACGTACCATTACCGCTCGCGCCTTACAAAACCGACTGCGGCAATCTACTGGTACACGCGTCAGTGATCAAACCATTCGTAATCGGCTCCACGAAGATGGTCAACGTTCCAGAGTGCGTGTTGTTCGACTCAAACTGACAAGGGCCCATCGGGCAGCGCGTTTAAGGTACGCTCGCGAGCATTTGGATTGGACCATTGATAACTGGAGGACTGTACTCTTTACAGACGAATGTAAGGTCAAGTTTTTCAGTGATGACAAACGAGTACGCGTGTGGAGAAAACAAGGCGAACGTTTTTCAGATCCATGCATCCACGGTACAGACCGTTTTGGGGGCCCAAGTGTTATGGTATGGGCAGGAATAAGCTTGGTCGGCAGAACAGAGCTGGTAATTCTGGATGAGGGCACCGTTACCGCCGCCAGTTACGTTGAGCGGGTAATCCGACCTCATATCATCCCATTTTCACAAAGAGTGGGCGCTGGCTTCGTTTTTATGCAAGATAATGCTCGCGCACATACGGCACGTACCACACAAAGAGCACTTTCTGACGCCAATATCACGGTTTTGCCATGGCCAGCTATGAGTCCCGACCTCAATCCCATAGAGCATTTATGGGATCAATTGAAAAGAAGTCTCAAAGAAAACTTCAGCCATGTGAATACTCAACAAGAACTCATAAATGCTTTAAAAGTGTGTTGGGAACGAATCCCGGAACAAAATGTTACCCATCTCATCGAGAGTGTACCAGATAGGCTCAGGGAGTGCATACGGAGCAGAGGAGGTCCCACACGCTACTAACCAAAACATTTTTTGTCAAACAGTTACAAAAAAAATGTGATAGACAAAACTTTAATTTTCCCGTTATTGTCCGTTTATTTCCCTAAAAAGTGTGTTTTTGTGTGTAATTTGATAAAAATAAACAAATTTTACTATTGACTATTTTTAAACGATTCCCAAATCTCTATTCCAAACACATACACCCATAAAAACCAGTTAACCATTAATATTTTTAAACGACAGCCCAAACACGTGGTGGGCCCTATTTTGTTTTGAGTAGTTTATATTGTTACTGTATTTCGGCACAAAGATAGATTGTTTGTGGCCGTATTATTGGGATTTATTATTTTGTTGTCCCATTTACAACGAATATAAAAATATAGACATTATTGTATTAAGAGAAAATAAATATTATATTTAGATATTAAACTTATTTTTGTGAGTTTTATTTTCCTTAGTTCTTACTTATTATAGTCGACCATAGGTATTATATAATTACACAGCAATCATTGTACCATTGTGTCAGATGATGAACACCAATATTTACTGTATATTTGTTGTGAGTCGGTTTCGGTAGATCACAACTTGGTCCAATAAGTGTTCAGTAATAATGTTTTTTAGACATTCTAGTTTTATTGGTGTTTTATAAGAAAATTCTCAGTAGTTAGTGTTGTGTGGAGTGGTGCCATGTTATTATTAGACGTAGTGATGGGTCAACTCGACTTACTAACCCGAGCTCAGCGCAACTCGAATTAACTCGAGTTAAATGCTCCAAACTCGAGTTTGGGTTGGCGGTACATAAACGAACCAAGCGGAAGATCGAGAGCGTGATTCGATTCGTTCGGTGTGTGAAGAGAGAAAATATTTTTCGTTTCTTGAGCATTATTTTTCTTTTATTTATACAGAAAATACTTGATCAAAATACTTTTTAACTAAGTGGTCTTGTTAATTGTGTGCGTTCGCGCAGCGGAATGTTGTTGAATTTAAAGATATTAATTATGCAGATATTTAGTGTATGACGTCGTATAATTGTGTATGGTAAAAAAAAATTGTGTACGCAGCCATTGTGGAGAAATTCACCAAAAACTGATTCCGCTGGGCGAACGTTGTCCTGGCGGAACTTATTTTAATCCATAGACTTTAGAAGAAAAGAGGTGTGTCCAAAAATTAGTGTGTATTTGTGTGTAATTGTGTATGTATGAATAAAATGAGTGCATGCATAAACTTCGGAGAAATTCAAGTTTCCGCTACGCGAACGTTTGGCCATTAGCTAGTTTTCATATAAAGCGCTTACATAGAGAGCTGTAGATTTTTACATACGTTGTTTTGAATTTGTTTATATTTGTTTAAAAAACAGATTTAGAAAAAATCGTAGGGCTTAAAAGATAAAAATATAAACGTAAAATACACTTAATAGGTCTTAGTTCTTAAAGTATGCACTTTGGGGTCTAGATTTTCACGTTTATACAAACCTTGTAAGTATCTGAAACATGTTGCCAAGTATCAATGATGTTCCGTTAGTAATTAAAGAGTTAAAGGACAATTTTACCATGAATAGATCACTGTTTACAAAACAGTCAAATATCACGACGTTCTAAAGGAATTGCATGGTAAAATGTATGCCAAAAATTAGTTTATTCATTCAACTATTCACATGCAAAATTTCATGTCATTAAATTTAGTAATTAAAGAAATCAATTAAAATACTGACGAAGCATCAAAAACCTACATAACCCGACCAAGTTCGGATAGCTACAAAAAAGCGTCCATGCAATATATTTAGGTAACATCCCAAAATTTACCGTATAATACCGGTATTGAATTGGTATAGGTGATAACACAATTGTTGTTTCGATATAATTTAAAGGTCATTTATTTTTGTACACCAAATTTTTGTTCAATTGTTCTGATTTTTCAGCTCCAGAATTGACTGGAATAATTCCGGAGTTCCGATAGGTATTCACATTTTTTAAAAGTTAATATTTTGATTTAATTATATTCTTGTGAACGCACGTAATTTAACGTCTGTGGAATATTCCACAAACTGCTAGTCGAACAGGACGCGTGCGGCTTCCCGCTTGAAACGGTACTTCCATCCTTGAGAAGCCGCACGCGTCCTGTTCGACTAGCAGTTTGTGGAATATTCCACAGACGTTAAATTACGTGCGTTCACAAGAATATAATTAAATCAAAATATTAACTTTTAAAAAATGTGAATACCTATCGGAACTCCGGAATTATTCCAGTCAATTCTGGAGCTGAAAAATCAGAACAATTGAACAAAAATTTGGTGTACAAAAATAAATGACCTTTAAATTATATCGAAACAACAATTGTGTTATCACCTATACCAATTCAATACCGGTATTATACGGTAAATTTTGGGATGTTACCTAAATATATTGCATGGACGCTTTTTTGTAGCTATCCGAACTTGGTCGGGTTATGTAGGTTTTCGATGCTTCGTCAGTATTTTAATTGATTTCTTTAATTACTAAATTTAATGACATGAAATTTTGCATGTGAATAGTTGAATGAATAAACTAATTTTTGGCATACATTTTACCATGCAATTCCTTTAGAACGTCGTGATATTTGACTGTTTTGTAAACAGTGATCTATTCATGGTAAAATTGTCCTTTAACTCTTTAATTACTAACGGAACATCATTGATACTTGGCAACATGTTTCAGATACTTACAAGGTTTGTATAAACGTGAAAATCTAGACCCCAAAGTGCATACTTTAAGAACTAAGACCTATTAAGTGTATTTTACGTTTATATTTTTATCTTTTAAGCCCTACGATTTTTTCTAAATCTGTTTTTTAAACAAATATAAACAAATTCAAAACAACGTATGTAAAAATCTACAGCTCTCTATGTAAGCGCTTTATATGAAAACTAGCTAATGGCCAAACGTTCGCGTAGCGGAAACTTGAATTTCTCCGAAGTTTATGCATGCACTCATTTTATTCATACATACACAATTACACACAAATACACACTAATTTTTGGACACACCTCTTTTCTTCTAAAGTCTATGGATTAAAATAAGTTCCGCCAGGACAACGTTCGCCCAGCGGAATCAGTTTTTGGTGAATTTCTCCACAATGGCTGCGTACACAATTTTTTTTTACCATACACAATTATACGACGTCATACACTAAATATCTGCATAATTAATATCTTTAAATTCAACAACATTCCGCTGCGCGAACGCACACTTGTTAATTAGGTAAATAATATTCTAATTTGAGTAATATAATATATAATAATTAAATAAAAGTTCCTATTGCAACAAATTGGTCGAAGGCAACAAACAAACTAAGTCAACAAAGAGTATTAGCTACTACCAAAATAATTTGTTATTTAGAATAAAAAAGTTATTTAAGAACATTTTGATTGTGATAATTAAACTATTAATAGCATAAGTACCATATATACCATAATACATCATAATGTTTACTGATATTATTTTGTGAAGATTTATGTTTTTGTTAAGTATAAGCCTATGGTCTGGAAATCAAGGCCTTTGCCCAGCAGTGGGATTTGACAGGCTAACAGTAACAGTAAGTATAAGTACCTACTATAGTAAAAATAACACAGACTAAAAACATTTTTTTTTTTAATCCTTCCTACTAAATTTAGTAATTATAATTGTCCCACATACGAGTTTGATGGAAAAACAAATATATAAAAAAGTAATTTGTTACAAATAATTTACTTAGCTTCATCCTGCTAACTCGAGTTGCATAACCCGAGTTGAATTCGATTTACGTGAACTTCAACTCGAGTTAACTCGAGTCGTATTTTTCCCGAGTTGGCACATCTATCGCGATATACCCAACCACGCACGGTATGCCTGTTTATTAATTCTATAATGTCTATCTGATGTTGTCGTCATAGTAATTAACATATTTTCAAGATGAGGTTTGGCAGAGGTGTTTAGTTGTTACCTTTACAGCTCGCTAGTAGCTAATCGGTTAGAAATATTATGCATAGTTACAGTCAGTTTCATTTAGATCTATTCATACACCACTTTTGATAGATAGATAAATATATTCTTTATTGCACACAACACAGTTCAAACTACTATTGCAACTCTATTTAGACAAGGACGATATTTAATTAATAATATATAATATTATTATTTAGCCCTTTGCAATCCCATCAGCTATACAGGGAACTCTTGGAATGAGAAAGTTAGAATATTTATATATTGATGCAAAACCACTTGTGGAGTTTTCCTTATCTGAACTGAACTTTACGTCACTGTGATAGCAGGTCCATATAAACAACATATAGCTAGTCACCTGCACCAGTCAAAACAAATTCAGCCGCCAACTGCTTGCTAGTAGTAAAGGCAGGCCTATAAGATATCATGGTGAATTATTATGTTTAAAAGATTCAAAAATAAAATCATACTATCAACATTTTATTTTTAACACCTATTTATTCTAAATTAAACACTATCTCTGGCAATAAACACATCTACTTGAAATGTTACATTTGCTAAAACACAACAATTTTAATTATCAGCGGATGTCTATACAACATTAAGCTTCGTCTTTTTTACCAAATGGATTCATCTTTGATAGCCACGATGTTGTATTCCTGGAAAGAAAAAATGATTGTTATCATTCTTTTTGATTTATTTGAGTAGAGATATACTGTTGAAAAACCTAGTACAACTGTGCAACCTGAGGATTGAACTAAACATATTAAACTCAGCATGCTTTCCTTGTGACGACTTGACTAAGCAGTAGAATTTTACTGAAATAATATAATTAAAAATTTCTTTCATATACATTTTCTATAAAACAAAATTGTCCACTACTATTTAATCAAACTTATTTGTAAGAGTTACTTACGATATTTCCTCTGGTGAAGTTTTAGTTGCCTCAATGCCTGCTGCTTTCAATTTCTCCACTAGGTTTTTTCTATACATGTTTTTTAAAGGAACAGGTTTGTTGGCCGCTTCTTTCAGTTTAGCTAGCTTACAAAGAGCCTCATACCATGATAGGCCATACCATTCTATTTCTTCTGGAGTATACTGGAATTAATGGTACAAATAGTCAAATATGCTTATAACTAGAATGAACAAGTACATTAGAGGCATGTATTACTGGTAATGAAAGAAAAGCTGATGATTTCGCATACATATTTTTTCTCCTAAATTCAACTATATTGTTAAATGAATTTGAAATTTTGCCAAATACTTAATAAAAGTTTGAGTGTCACTTAAAAATGACTACTCTAATTAAATAAATATAATTAAATTAAAAAATCATGCACTTCATATATACCTAATTTTAAACAAAAAATAAACTCACTGATGTCAAATATGTCTTATACTCCTCATACACTTCTTTCTGCTTCTGAGGATCATATGCATACCTGGGACACCCATTCATCAATTCTAGCAGTATTTGCTTCTTTAATTTTAATGCTAGCATGGACACCAAGTCACATGCAGGTGTCTTCAGTAAATAATGATCAAAGCCATAGTGATCATTGATCAAACTAATAGTCCGATCAGTTACGGTAACTGACAGATGGGTGTTCAAAATCTCTGATTTTACAACAGTTCTTTTTAGAACAGGCACCCAATAATGGGGTACTCTGCGACGTCGTGGGTCGCGTTTTTGGAAACCTAAAAGTTAATAATAAACGAAAATTAATAACATAACCTATGTTCTATTATTTATATCCAAAAAATACATAATATTATGTACCTTTTATTACAGCCTCGCCACCCCATAGTCCCTCGTTGATCTCTGAAGGATATTTCAATGGAATAGGGATGTTTTGTATTGGCAGTATCTCTCCAGTCAGGTCGTCACGCTTCCATTTTCCTTCCTGAGGTATATAGTGAACTGCAGCTGGTTTCAACACTTTCCATTCGCGCCAGAACTTCTTGTATGCTGGAGGTAGTTCAGAAGCAATGCCTGTTTCAAACCTACTCTTTTTTTTGTAAGTTTTAGACAGATGACGTGCAGTAGCCTGAAATAATCTACGCGTCAAATTGCAGCAAGGTAATCTCTACAAGGTAATCGAAGATGATGAAATTTATATCTTATTGAACATCAGAGTTATAATTTACCTGAATTCTTGATGCCATTGAATGAAATTGTAATAAAAATCATAAAATTACGAATTAGTGTTAGACTAACAAACAAATTTCAGATTGGGCCTATTTTATTTGACAAATTTTGCATTTGACGATTATGACAGCAGTAAAGTCATAAAACGGAAATGTCGCACCGCAGAAAGTGATACAGATATAGCAAAATGTTAATACGTAGTTCAAAGTAGTGCTTCGTATAGCGAAGCATTTTGTTGCAAAACTGCAAAAGCTGCATTTAATAATTAGTGTTGGATGTTGCGATAACGAATGGTTTACAAAAAAAATTTTCGTGGTGCGACGATTTTACTGTTGTCTATGCTGTTGTTCGCGATATGATGGTTAAACCGCCTTTCATAAATAATAAATTGGAATATTAGGTAAATTTGTTTATAGGTTTTTTCTTAAAAGCTTGGAAAAGTATAAAGGGAAGTTCATTTCATTTAATAAATACGTGTAAAATGAGTTATTTAGTCAACTTTTTCATAGATATTACATAGAAATAAACGATATTCTATTCTATAATTAATAGTTGTAAGAAACTGCAACCATTTGACTCGACGAAATCACAATTATTATCGATACAGTTCGTTCTTTATGTAGTCTTCAATTTCAAATTACAGTAAAAACTCTTTTATCTGGAACTCAGTTATACGGATTCGCCATTATCCGGATTGGCAACCGTGATCAAGAATCTTTGTACATAATTCAATCCTAGGTTCAATGCACGGTCATGTCGAAACTGGCACTATCCGTCCACGACCCGCGCGCTGTCTATCCCATGCGCTTCATTATTGTTTTAGTTAGACAGTTACCAATAGTTACACTGCTGCGTCATGTCACGTTTGTTTTTGCGGAAAATTATGTAGAACCTCAGTGTAGGACCATCTCATGCGGAAACATTTGAGGCCATGGAATGCTTCAGCCTTCAGCTCTTCTAAAAATAGAGTGTGATACTTTGAGTTTACTGCAGTTAAACGAATTCGTGATGTAGCAGCAATGAAGAGAAAAAAATGTTTACGTCAAATGACGAATACCAAATTATTTAAACCAAATTAAACTATGTACTTAAGTACATATTTTATTTCATGATTAAGGTTGCAATATTTTAGTAATTTAAGAAAATATGTATGTATGTATGTACAAAAATCGCTTTATTTCATACATTTAATTATCCGGATTTTCGATTATCCGAATACCTTACAACTACAATTTATTAGTCCAGTTAATCGAGTCTCTACTGTAGTTGTACCGACGACCGTTTTCTGCAACCGTTTTCGTCGTCGGGAAAACGGTTGCGCTTCGTTAGTCAAAAATTTAACAAAGACCCATCGTGCACCGGACCGAGTTATTTTCGTTTGAAATGTAGCTTATTTCGCTTTTCAAAGCAAATAAAATACAAGTAAGAAATAATGTCAGTAACTTTACAATATGAGGATCAACAACACGGCACCACAAAAAATCGCGAAACATACATGGGGTAATTCGGATACCTCTAAGAGTGCTCTTTGTCAGGACTTCCGCTTGACATTACTTTCTGGAAAACTCGTTTATAAGAGATCTTAAACAAATTAAAGTACATTGATGCATAGATCCTATGCGTGGGCCAATGGGCTCTTCCCCATACCAGACAAGCCTGTAACGTAGAGTCCCAAGAATACTTTAGACACACATATTTTTATTTTTAATAATTAAATGAAAAGCTATAGAAAAAGCTACATATCCTCTTCATATACAGATCAAAAGCTAAGAAGGAAACCGACACTACAACAGTTTCGAATACGAATCGAGAATAGTTCGACATTCAGGTGAGAACATTGTCAAGCTGCCAGTCATCTGTCATTTATTTGTCAGCTGTCATTTTATCGTAGTACCACTGCTGACGTGGATAAAAAAATGTGATGGCAAGCTATTGGTAATAATTATTAGTGCTCAGTGGTGGTGGCTAAATATTTTGATAATTAGTGCTAAATTATTATAGTTCTATTATTTCTTTGTACTTGTTTTTGTAAAGTGTATTGAGTAGTGGTTGTGCACGGCGTTCCACTTGTATTATTAATGTTGGCAGAGAACAATAAGCTATGTCGGACAATAAAAACAATCCCCCCGAAAGGGGACCATTGGATCCTGCTGAAAGCCATATAGCATCGTCTAGCGAAGTATCCAGTATTGCAGGAAGTGTAAAAACGTCTAAGGTAAATACTGGTATACTTGCGAATACGAACATACTGGACTAAATTGTATTTGTATGACACACAAGTATTGCAAGGACATTAGTGTTTCGATTTGCTATTGACTATGAAAATACTACGTAATTCAATAAGACGTATGTAGTCATAACAATTTTTGTTATGCACCAAGGCTTGAACAATTAAATTTTTTTTTAAGAAGTTCTTACATAAACATGCATTATTTTTGCTATAAATGTCACATCAGCTGACCATATAAACATCAGCCATATTTTTAACTAATTACAATATAGAAATTACAAGAACAATTATTTCCAAAAGAAACAAATAAAATATAAGGCAAAAATATTATTTTTAGACATCCCAGCGCATGTCATCATCCTCTGAAAGGCAAATCAAGTTTGAGCGTGCACAAAAGTGTCTTGAAAATGCTGCACTTGTGTCAAAAAGGATTAAAGAACATCGAAAAGCTACAGCAGAGCTATTGGGAAGGCCTTTTGGTAAGACTTTAATTTACTAACAACAATAGCTATTCTATCTTAATGAGTTGGGCAGATGTGTATATAAAATAAGGTCATCATGAAAATATTGTCATCCTGTGTCAAAGTGTACTATTACCTTCTACATTATTGGTGGTTGCTGTACAATTAATTGTATTTTGTTAATTAAACAAAATAAAACTCACTTACTGACTAATGAATCATAATATCTTGGAAACTATACAGTCTATAAACTTGAAATTTGGTAGATTATCTTAATAGGGAGAGTGTAGGCATCCTTAGGAATATAAATGGGGTTTTGAAGTTTGTATAAATTCATTAGAACTGAAACAAACATGCTTTTTTTATTATGATCATCACATTGATATTTTTTAAGTTATTTTGAGAAACTGTACCAGTTCTTGTTGCCTTAAATCTTTTGGGAGATTAGGTTCTTTGTGGTAAATGGACCATAAAGAAACTTTGTAAAATAAAAAATGACTAGTATAACATTAAAAAAATCTTGTTGATTACTGTCAAATATAATTTTTATTATTTCAGAAGAGGATGAAGGTGGCGATAATACTTCTGAAATGGCTTCCACCATGAGTGAAAAAACTGGCTACTCGGCAGCAACTGACACCTCTACCACAATGTCTGTGCAGGATGCTTTAAACAGTAAGATTACTATTGATTGGTTGCCTTGTCATTCCTAGATTTTTTGTGATGATGTATCAAAGTTTTGGGAACATACAATTTAATGAATGATTCCAGTATTTTTTTTTAATATTGGCTCTTTAACTTTTTGTAGGAAAAAAATAACCTTGAAACTCCTTAAAAAATTTTCCTTCTACATTGACTTGATTTAGTTATCAAAGATTTATATGAAATGTCAATAACTTTATTCATTTTAAGTCAGAGACCTCATAGTTTTTTTTAAATTTGCTTGTTATTTTTTTTAACAGTTCCTGGCATTAGTGAGAGCCTAGCAAACACCTTAAAACAGAAAGAACTACTCATGGAAAGGATACGACAATATAAGGAAATTAGTAAAAAACCCATGACTAAACCAACTACAATTAGGAGAGAATCAATGGCGGACACTAAGGTAGAAGTTAGAAGGGTATGTATTACATTTTTCTACAAACAAATCAGAATCATAAGTCAGTATCCTAGAACTAACTACTAATAACTACTAGCAACTCCTGTGCAGCTATATTGCATTATGAACCCTAAAAATTAATTAAAATGAATCTTTCTTAAAATTCAGACAACAGATAACAGTGATGTGACACAACTTATTAATACAATCAAAGACAAAGAAAATTCTTTGAGTGTGATGCAAGTTAAGATGAAGGCATTGGAGACAACTATTCTGGACCTACAAGAAAAGATCAACGAGAAGGACCAAATTATTGAAGCCAAAAATAAAGCTACAACACTCATGTCAGATAGCTTGAGTAAAAAAGGTGTGGTAAATCATTTGTTTACTTGTGACCCCATGTAATTAATGAACACATACATTAATTTAAAACTTCTTCTATTTTAGAAAAAGACTCTTTTATTTTGCTCGAAGATACAAGACAACAAATGACAAAAATGCAAGAGAATTTTATTACAATGGAAACGGAATGGAAAGAGGAAAAACAGAAATTATTAAAAGAAATGGAAATAAAAGACGAAAAGATCAGTAACTTGGAAGAAGCTAATACTATTTTAGAAACATCTAGATTTGAAATAAGTGTTGCTCACTCCAAATTAATGGAAGAATTAGAAACAAAAAATAAAGAAATATTAAGCTTGAAAGAGAAGATAGAAGGTTTGTCTCAAATACCTATTGATGAACCATCTCACAAAGAAAAAGATGATGTTGAAGAAGAGAAGGGTATCCTAGAGATAGAGGGTATGGTTGAGTTAACTAAAAAGATTGAGTTACTGGAGCAATTAAATTGTCAAATCAGACAAACAAACAAGGAACTGGAAAATAAACTAGCAACTGTAAATACTGAACCTAAGTCCCCAAGTAGCATTGCTCCAGGCAAAAAGGGTAGTCCTCTTCCTACACGCAAGGGTGGTAGAAACTCAGCAGCAAAAATGAAATCACCTTGGAGTCAACTTTCTTCTGAGTCTTTGCCACAGGAAACGGATAAAAAAGTAGTAAAAAGTGAAATTGCGAGATTAGAAATGTTAGTGCAATCACTCAATAAAGATATTTTGGAAAAAGAATATATAATATCTCAAAAAGATACTTTGATATCTGAACTTAAAACTACACATGTGGTAACAGAACCAAAGACTCCTATTCAAATGGTAGATGTTGGTCTATGCACTGACCCAGAAGATAATAAACAAATAGGTGAGGTAGATATGGAAATTAAAAAACAAGAATCCATTCTTGAATCAAAACCTGGTGATGAAAATCAACTTGTAAGCATAACAGAGCTTCAAGAGAAATTAAAATACGCTGAGGAACAGATTGTGATTCTGAACAATGACATTGAAGCGGCTAACAAAAACATGATTAAAGTAAAATCTAACAATAAATTGAAATTGAAGCAGTTGCAGAAGACAATTGATAACTTTAGTAAAGTATCTGATTCAAATGCAGAGATAGTGAAGTTGAATGAGGAACTACACCAACTTTCTCAAAAAGTCGCAGAATTAGAAGAGGAAAAGGGCAATCTGCAATTACACCTTGTTGATTACGACAGTGGCAGATGTAAGTCTTATGTAATATATAGATAATGTACATCCTTTCAATATATCTAGAGTTTACGCTAATTTTATTTAAATTTTACAGTGACAGATTCAGATATTTACAAAAAGATGGTTGAAATGGAGAATTTGGCAGAAACAAGACTCAAAGCAATAAGTGTTTTGGAAGCACAGAAATTTGAACTTGTTCAAGGTAACTTGTCAATAACAATACGTTTTAGTTATAAGTGATTCAGACGGAAACGTTAGTATGTGTTCTTTATGTGTTGACTCTATTCCATGTATTTTTTTACAGAACTCCATGTATTGCAACAAAAGAATATTGATATGGAAGATAGATTGGCAGATATTTCTCAACTTCAAAGTGAACATGTTTGCACTGAAATGAAGTCTGTTCAAATGGAAGAACAAATTGATGAGCTGATGGCCGCTAAAAAAGAATTTGAACTCGTTGTAGAAAACTTAAAACTAGACAAAGAACATCTAAATGAAACTATAAAACTTCTTCAGGGTGAAAAAGATGAAATGACACATAAATTAGAAAATTATATTCAAGAAAATATGGAGCTTACTGATAAACTTGAAAAACTTAGTGCTGAAAAAGTTAGTTCCGCAGAATCAATTGAAATTGTCGAATCCTTGACGACACAAGAAAAACTTGAACTTGAGGAATATAACAAAGGTAAAATCGATGACCGCCAGGGCGAAAACGTAGAGTCTAAAAATGACAAAAATATAGACAGCTTGATTGAACAAAGGGAAGAATTAAATACGAAAATTGAGTTATTTACACAAGAAAGGCAAGAAGTTATGGAGAAAATGAGTAAAATCGGAACAGAAAACGAATCATTAGTCGAAAAAATAACCGAGTTAAGTAACCAATGCAGTATTTTACAAAATAGTATCGAAACACTTAACAATGAAAAACATGAACTACAAGATCTGAACCAAGAACTTACGCGACAGATTGAAGACCTAAAACGTGAAAGAATTGAATTAATGAAAGAAACTGCTGAAATTGCTAAGCCAGCTACTGATGATGTTACCGATGGAGTGCCAGTTGAAGCACATCATGATGACAAATCAGCTGGTGACAAAGGTAATAAGGGAGCTAAAACGGTGAAACAACTAACAAAGGAAATACTCAAATTGAAAAATACGATCAAGGAAAGAGAAGATGAGATTGCTGATTGTCAGATGAAAATACTCTCGATGGAAGAGCGCCAGCAGAAACAAAATGAATTATTACAAACTAATGCATCTAATGAAAATAAGATAAAATCTTTAACGGATGAAAACTATCAGCTGAAACAGCAAGTTACAAAGATAGATAAAGAATCTGAACAGCAATTACTCCAATTCAAACAGTCAAATGAAGGGTTACAGCAGGAATTACAGAAAGTGCATCAAGAATATTCTGTTACCGTGAGTTCTCGCGACGCTAGGATAAATGAACTAGAGTCTGTTTTGCTAGAATATGAAAAGCAAATGTATAACTATGGAAATAGTTTACAACAAAAAGACAAAGAAATGGCTGAATACATTAACCAAATAACAAAATTAAACGATGTTTCGCAGAAGCTGAAATCTACTATTGAATTACTTGAGGAAGAAAAGGCTAAAGATCAAAATGCAGATCTAATCAAATCTCTTAATAAGCAAATTGCAGTTTATCAGAAAAAACTAGTAGAGCATGAGGACAAAATGAAAGTTTTAGAAGATGAAAAGATGCAGCTGCATTGTTTGAAAGGTGAATTGGTGAATAAAAATGTGACTCTTGAAGCTGAACTGAAAAAGTTAAAAGATACATTCACTGAGAAGCAAAGCCTTATTAAAGATTTGCAAGCCCAACAACATAAGCATACCGAAGAAATGTCTGCTATTATGCTTCAAACTAAAGAACGTGACGAAGAAATACACGAAATAAAGTTACAACTCCGAAAGGAATCGATAGAGAACGAAAAGTTGCGTAATAGCATATCAGAAAAAGAAAAACATCTAGAAGAACTGACACAACAGATCAAGGAAACGAAAGATTTAATGTCTTCAGAGAAAGATAATTCTTCTGAACAATTTGTGGCATTGGAAACGAAGAATAAAGAGTTAATGGATAAATTAAAGAAGTTCGCTCTGACTATCAAAAAGAAATCCGCAATGTACACTGAACTTGAAACACATTATGAAGAGAGTCAAAAACAGCTAAGTGCTAAAAATGCACAATTAGACCAACTATTAATACAAGTTGAGACACTCCCTGCATTACAAGAAAAGCTGAAACATGCTGAAGAAGAGATCAACCGATTACAAACTCAAAAAGTCACTCTGGACCAGCAGAAATCTCAAGATATGAACCAGCTACAGGCAGAAATCAAATCTTTGCAAGAAAGACTCTTAACGGCAACCCAAGAAATATCTCAACTAAATGATTCTGTGAATGTATTACACAAAGATTTACACTTCGCACGCGAAGAAAATATGCATTATAAGGCACAGATTGATGGATTAAATAACAAGTTAGTGGAGCATGAAATAGAGCAGAAGAATAATATGAATTTAATAACAAAAATATCCAGCTTAGAGGCTGACATTAATCAAAAACAAATGCAGTTAGCAGAGTTGTTAAACAAAGTAGAAAATCAAGAGCAACACCAAACTCAAGTACAATTTGGTTATGATGCCAAAGTTCAGGAACGAGATTTATATATTGAAAACCTGGAAGCCGAAATAAACAAATACAAGAATCGTATTTGTCGTCTTGAGGAAAGTATTTCTATTATGGAAGATAGAAGACATTCTTTGGAGCGTAAAGCTGACCAATTGGGTAGTCAACTTCAAGAAAAGCAAAAGGCTTACACAGAATATACTAGTCAAGAAGATGAGTTAGTCGGTAGATTAGCTGTACTTATGGATCATGACAGAGTTCTTGAGAAACAGCTCTTTGCTATTGATAATGAAAATAAAGAATTACAATTTAAGGTTCAGCATTTCAATGAAGATAATCAGAGATTAAGAAAGGCCCTTTCTGACATACAAGAACATTATAATGTTATAATTGAAAAAGCAAATAAACTTGACTCTGTTGAGTCTGAAGTATCTAAATACCAAACTCAGCTTCGTGATCTTGAAGCAAATCTAAAAAGAATAACATATGATCACCAATCTTTAATAATGCAAAAGAAACAGGAAATTGAAGAATTAGAATCCGAATTTAATACACAAATTGAGAATGCTATAAAAGAAAAGAAAGTTCTAAGTGAGAAGTATGAGAAAATAAATGAATACGTTTCTCAATTAGAAATGAAACTACAGGAGTACAAAACAAACATTGAAAATCTGAACATAAATATAGAAGAACTTAACAGAATAAACCAAGAATTAGTCGAAAAGTCGTCTAAAAATAAAGAAATAACATCACCTGACTATACAGAACAGTATATAGGGGAGATAAATAATCTTAATGCTATTGTTAACAGCAAACATCAAGAAATTTCAGAACTCAATGATAAAATACAAATCCAACAAACAAAAAATGCTACATTGACATCAAATCTAGAGAACAAAATATCAGAATTGACTGCTAAGTTAATTGAATCTTCTTCTGAATTAGAGCAACTACGCCTGGAAACAAGTTCATTAAAACTCGCTAACGAGCAATTGCAAACCAAACTCTCTCAAAAAGATGAACAGATTAAAGATATACAAGAAAACCAGAAACTAACATTCGAAATGAACATTCCTAAAACTGAAGGTATGGTCATTTCATCTACAATTGAACAACTGAGCGAAGACCCGAAAGGAATTGATATGTCGTCTCTTGAATCACAAATTGTTTCTGGTATGGAGGAACTTCCTATAGAAAGTAAACATGTCACTAAGAAAGTTTCAGAATACATACAAAAACAATCTACAGGTGAATTAAGAATTGAGGAGCCAATAATTATAGCCAAAAAAGCATACGATTGCTACACTAAAGATGACGGAGAAAACTCAGCTCCTGAAGCAGATCCTTTTAATTCAGATGAAGGTTGGGGATTAGGTGAGAGTGAAGAAATGGGAGACGTAACACCTGGTTTATCGCACTTGAATGATCAAATACAACAACTAAGAAAAGATAATGAAACTTTAAGAGGTGAACTTGAGACAAACAACACGAAGCTTCTGAAAGCTTTAAAGAAATTAAAGGAACTTAAGACTAATAATGATTTACTCACAAATGAACTTAAAGTAGCTAAGCAAATGTCACAGTCTTCCTTTTTCGACAATGCTATGGAGGATGAACTACGGCTTAATGTTCAAGAATTAGAAAAGAAAATCGAAGAACTCAACACAGATATTAATAAAGAAAAACGAGACAAGGAATCTCTCAGAAAACAAAACGAAATCTTCCACAACGCAAATGATAGATTAACTGAAATGAAAGAGAAACTAGAAAACGAAATTGAATTATGGAAATTTAAATTTAAAGAAGCAAATGACAAACTTTCCTCTTTGCAATGGGGTGGAGATACTAAAGATTTCCAACCACAAGAACAAAAGTCGCCTATATCGAATATTGATGAAAATAAATTTAGAGATGAATTAATGAAAATTGAGAAAGAGAATGATGAACTACAGTCGATAATGGATCAGTTAAATACTCAAAACAAAGAACTACTCTCTCAACAAACATTGCTGACGAATGAAATTAGTAATCTTAAGAACGAGTTGCAGCAACACCAAACTTCATGTCAAAATTGTGAACTGCTTCAAATTCAACTTGATGAATTGCATAAATATAATAGTGAGCTGGTCAAAACTGGTGACTTGTTAAAAGAAAAGTTGCAAATTATTGAAACCCAATACAAAGACTTGTCACAGAGTTATGACAAACTAAACATAATTAATGAAGAAATAAGAATAGAATTTGAAAATAAAAGGACAGAATTAATCGAAAAAAATTCTGCATTGGAAGAAGAGTTACTAACATTTAAACAGTTAGATTCTGAGGCTAAAGTCAAAATATCTTCTCTTAGTACTGAACTAGAAAATATCACTACAAAATTACTTTGGCATGAAGAGCAAAAGAGCTTGGATAAATCAGAAAGTGTTGACAGTTTAGCACTCGCTGAAAAATGCAGCGCTATGGAGCAACATTGTGTGCAATTAAAACAAGGATTAGAACATGCAAATACTAAACTGTTGCAATTAGAATCTGAAAATCAGGAATTAGTTCAAAAGTCCACAGAATATCAGGAACAAATAAATGATTTGAATAACAAGATGCATAACTTGAATGTTGAAAACGATAATTTACTGTCGACTGTTGCAGAACTGCGTTCTTCGGTATCAAGCGCAATAGATCAACGTGGTTTTGAAATAGCAGAATTATGGAAACAGCACCTGGCTCAAAGAGAAGCTGACTTCCAAAAGATTGAATCAGATTTAAGAACTCAACTTAGCGCTTCTGAAGCCAAATACGAACAATTACTTGACAATGTACAGTCTTCCAACCAAGAAGAAACGAGCAAATTGATTGTAGTGGAACAAGTTACCACATTGCAAAATAAGCTAGAGGACAAAGAAGAACATGTACGGAACTTACAAACTAAATATGCCGAAGCCATGAATCAATTAGATATGTTGCGTTCAGAAATGGAAGATGAAAAAGTTGGCCATGAAAATAAATTATTAGAACAACAAGAAGAATATGAAAAAATTGTTCAAGAACTTACTGTTAAAAATCATAAAATCACCGAATCTTATGAAGAAACTTTAAAAAATATGCAAAATGAGTTAAATATGTTCCAAACAAATAATGATGAATTAAAACAGGTTGTTGAAGATTCGTATAGTAAAATAAAAGAAGCCGAAGAAAAGGTTATAGATTTGACTCATCAACTTAGAATGAAAGAGAGTGATATATATCAAAAGACACATGACTATACCTTAACATTAACACAAAGGAACGAAGAATTTGAGAATGTTAGAAAACAACTGGTTATTTATGAAAAAAAGGTAGAAGACCTTAGTTATGAAAAAGAATCTGAATTAGCAGTTTTAAGATTAAAAATGCACGAAAATGACAGTCGTTACGAGAAAGCGCGCAATGACGCGGACACGGAAAGAGAGAATTTATTAGAAGCATTAAACGCCAAAATAATTGAATGTACAAATCTGAATAAACAAATAGTTGACTTGAATCAAGAATTGGAAGGTCATTCTACGAAGGCTGGTGAAATGCAAGCGGCCTTAGAAAACCAGGAGATTGAAATAGTAGGTCTGAATGACGAAATAACGAATTTACAAAGTTTAATGCGATCGTCCAGTGCAAAGATTCAGAAACATGTATCATTCGCGTCTGATACCAAACCTGGTATTGAAGGTGAGAAAATGGAGAATGTTATGAACAAAGACCTATTGGATGCTGTGCCGAGAGCTGAGCTAGACTTGGCCCTATACATGTTGCATCAGAGAGATGTTCGGTGTGAGGAACTCACGATGGAGCTGACACAATTGCTAGAAGAGAGGGATACGTTACAGTTGCGCCTGTCAGACAGTTTGCGGCTGAACGAAGAGATGAAGAATAAGTTCAAAATTGCAGGCTTCGAAGAGTCGATGAACTCTAGTCAAGAAACAATATCTGAACTACCAAGCTTTACAGTAGAAAGAGAGTTCGTTGACATCCACCGCGGACAGACGTCGCGTAGCAGCAGTATAAGTGATCCGGATGGAGACAAACCGAAGCTGCAGGCTAAGTGAGTATAAATTAGTATTTTGTTTATATTTTTTGAGTTATCTATCTTGTTATATCATCCCAAGGACTCGCAAGTTTTAAAAAGCTGTTAGAGCTTGTTAAACTGATTGGTATGTTATCTGCGTTTATAATAAACCATAATACTTATGTATGAATGTGACTTGACGTAGATTGACAGAGCTACGCACTGTGCGGCATAGCCGAGACGTGCGGCTGCGGCAGGACAGCGAGCAACGCCAGCTGGATCTGCGGCTGTTGCAGCGCGACGTTGCTAACCTGCCGCCCGAGGCCGTCGACCAGCTTGCGCAGGCGCACCATACGCTCTGTGAGTCCTTATTCGGTCCTTTAGGGGTAAAACATACAAAATTACCGTATCTACTACTACTACTAGATTTCAACATTTTTATTTCCTCTATACATAATGATAAACTACCCAACTAATCAGTATTACGACCGAATACTCAAACAAATTTTAATTATAAGTAGCTAATAGTAATAAGTCTCATGTTGTCCATGTCTTTTTGAGATCATGTTGTCATTCGTCATTCTGTCGCTATTGTCCATATAGCGACAGAATGACAATTAAGAGTATCCTGTGCCTGAGTATTCGGCAGATTAGCAGGCAAACGAACAGGTGACATACGGCATGGTGATGGTCTGAGGCCCCAGTGTAAGTTTCTTTCGACAAATTCGATTTACTACATCGACCGCGTTCGGCGCTCCGATTAGTCCGTTTCGTGCTCTCCACCAATCGGAGCGCCGAACGCGGTCGATGTAGTAAATCGAATTTGTCGAAACAAAACTTATATTAGGGGCTCTGGTCTTGTTTGGTGTTATTGCTATAGACAAACCGTTATTGTTGTCACCGTTATAACAGATTAGAAAAGAAAGAAAATGGATTTTTACTTGTTGAAGACGCCCAATTAAAACACCGGAGACCGGGTTCATATTTTAAACAAGTATTTTAATTAAAATTAATTTGTTTTCAGCTCGAGACTCCCAAAGTACGTCAACCGTTCTACTAAACTGGCTCCGAGGGAAAAGTACACCGAAAGTAGTGCACATGTGAGTCGCGCATTTATTGTTAAGGTTTATTATTATGAGGTTGCAATAAGCCGTCCTCAAACTCGATGACGTTACGTAGGAATAAATACAGAAAAACACTTGATTATCCAGATAAGCTATATTCTAGATAGCCATCCCTGTTTAACTGAGTCATCTCTGCTTTTACTTGCATTTATCAAAAGAGCCACCACTCTGCACGACACAATTTTGAAATGTTTCTCTTAACATTTAGTTGTAAATTGTGCCCTTAGAAACTTGCCAACGAAAACAATCCAAATATTTTTACCAGAGCGTTTTATTCCTTCTTTTTCTTTGCACTTTATCTCTTCCATCTGAAACTTAGTACAATAAATTAGATAATAACTTATACGATAAAGGTCTGGTATATATGCGATATTTAATAAATATACGATTCTTATGTTCTTAAATTGCCAGTATTCATTTGATTATAATGACCTAAGAAGTCAAATTCTATTATATGTTTGCGCAAAGGTCAAAATCTATATGGAGGCATATTGGACATAAGAAAACTTAGATTGGCAAGTACGAACGAACGACGAAATACTTCATTTCAATTGTTTGATTTTAATGCATTCCTTTCCTATTTATTTAACCTTACCTATTTTCTTAGTCTTACATTTCACATTTTGGTTGTAGACAAAACAATGTATATTATAAATTAGTGATGCTAGACGCGAAAAATTGTTCCACTATTCTATTTGTTAATTATTCTTTGTTTTTATTCTTTATTGATTTTGAATTTAATTAAGATGTCATGAAACCTACAATTGCTGACGTTATTTGTTAATTTATGATATTGAGATTCCAAATGATTAAATCGTGCCTTTTCATTCATAGATCATATGTAAATGTTATAGTTGTTCACGTTAGCTGTTCACACTTGTAACATGTATTATTACAATTCGGAACCTGTATAATTTATGTATATAATCAACGGATTCTATGTGAATAAGGATCCTTGTATATTAAATTTGTAAATTTATTTCTCGATTAAACAGTGTTCATTTAATACTTTGTTTTTGTTGACGCTCCTACATTACTTAAGAAAATAAGTTAGTACAGTTTAACTGTATTTATTATCTCTCCTACGTTTAACATTTTATAATTTGACTATTATCTATTTATAAAGGTAGTGACTCGTGCAGACACACATTGAAGGTGGTTTTTTAACAGGACTGATCAAGTTGTTTCCAATGTCACGGTAAGTAGTGTCCGTATACTATATGTACTTATATATTCACATGTAGCAAATAATAACAACGCTGTATATTTTGGAATTTTTTATTACTTTTTCTTTAGCTATTTACACTCTCAACGACTTAATTTCTACTATAATCCAATATGTCACTTAAATATAATAAATCACAATATAAAATCAAAATAATGAAAATGCTCCTGTCATAATTACTTTTAGAATTTTGGTCCTTATGATATTATTAAAGTATATCCATATAAATCGCTCAAAGCTCACCTCTATTTGAGCCGAGCAGCTGTAAAGCGTCTTCTTCTAAATCGCACAATAGGAAAATTTTCACAATTTTCCTTAACATTTTAATAAACTAATTCATAATAAACACACTAAATTTCCTATACTATTTCGAAAAAGCCAGTCCAAAAGCCAAATAGCATTAAATAAGACTAACTTCGTAATGCGTATGTTTTCCCACATAATTTTATATACAAGCTAATATATTAAGCATATATTTCTATTAGGCAGTATGTTCTATCAGTATATTTACTATTGATATACCTAAACATTAGGTATGGTACTATTCCACAACCATGTTTGTGCAAACAAAATATATATTTTTTGCATTGAGGAGTATCTCTTATCAAATATAGTTATTTAAATATTTGAAGGTATCAAGGGTCTGAGATACTAAATCAATGTATGAAAATGATATCTAATAAAAATACTCGTTTAGTAGTGTAACTTATGGCACCACATGCTTATAGCATATCTATAAGTATATTTACATGTTGTTAGTCTAAAATATGTACATCAACACCAGATCCTAGTTAAACTTATTTACTGTACGAACAATCAGGCGTATGTGATATAACAAGAAGAACGAAAACTATAAAAATATAAACGCAATACCCTACTTAACATATTTCACTGACACTTCAACATTTCTGCCCGATTCCCTCATACTCATGGAAGACATTGGAGTGATTTCTTGTTTATACTTTATATTACTATTTAAAACTTAATGTGCACTTAATTATCAGAATGCAGATATCTAACTTACATTACAGTTAATATAAACTTATTTAAATTTTAACCAGCAATCACTGTTTACATTTGCCTACGCCACCCGTACTTATATTAATTAACACATAGGTATATAACTAAATATGAAGATATTATATCACAATTTTTAATTAAAGTTACGAGCGCTTCGATAATTAATTAGTCTAGTCGAAACATTAAGTACAAAATAGTGGAACTTGATGACTATTGCATGTATGTTTAGTTCTGATGGTTCAATCTAGGAACGATCGCGTGATTTAAAAACTAAATGCTATCCTAAAACATCTTAAGCATGATCACATTTTTATTTTCGTTTAGTAATAATCCGAAATGGTCTCGCATAGTACTTCTAAGTTAACATATTATGACTGGAAGTGACTATGATACGAAGTTAAATTAAATTTATAACACTTATCACAATATTTTATGAACTAATATGTAAGGAACAAAGGTAATAAATCAATTTGCTTACATACATAAGTTACAAAGTGAAATACCAAAACAAAAATATACAGCCCTTGCCTACATTATTACCTATTTTATGATGTAAATATTATTTGATGTTGCACGGCTAATTTTATACATAATTCTGACTCCGTAGTGTTAAATATATGTTTTAAATGAACGTAATATTAGTTTTTACAATACACAAGCGTAATTTATTGCCTTCCCCCGATACAATAACATAATTCTGATGTCACTTGTTGTTATCTCTGCAGGAATTTCGCAAATCAAAACGTATTTATAGAAAAAAAAAGATAGTTATTATTTTTTTATGTGATTATTTTACTTATTATTAATGATTGATTGGATATAGTAAAAGTTAAAGATATTGAACCTGAGTTTACTTTTACCAGTGATTAAATCAGCTCATATAAATACGTCTTACTAATATATATTAATTACAAAATAACTGAAAGATCGAGTCGGCTCATGTTATAAAATAAGAAAAAACCACTGTGAAGCTAACTTTGGTCCCATACGAACATGTAACAAGATAATGACTATTTGTAACAGCTATTATTGGCAAACTATTACAGATTTATAAGAGCACTCGGCAGGTCAAATTGAAGCTTAAATTATTAAGAGGTAGATTGTAATTTCAAGAACCGTATTAACTAGAACTGAAAGTTTTATCTAAAATAAACTCGTTCAATGCAAAATAGTTTTAGTGAACGCACAGACTAGAGGCAAATTACAAGTAGTACGCAGGGCTTACACTTATTTATTATGTATGCGCAAGTTGCGATTAGTTAGATACGTACAAAATTACCTACGTTAGAGACATATGATTGTCAGTCTTGGGTTCAGTCCTTTATCACGGGCATCTTGGGAAGATTGTTAGTTTAAAGTATTTTCGTACTAATGCACCGCAATTAAAGCAATAGTCCGCGCACTGGACGTTCATGCCGGCGCGGTGATAGGTGGTGATCAGAAGTGTACGTCCCTGACGTCGGTGGGCGTGGCAGCGTTACTGTGCGCCTTGTCCTGCGTCGGCGGTGGCGTCCAGCCCGCTGCCTCGCGCGCCTGCCCGTTTGGGACACTCACGCGCTCCTCGATCATATTCTGCACCATTTCCTCGATTTGTTCAAGGCATGTCTGAAGACAGTCCTAAAACAAAAAATAAACATTAAAACAACTTCATTAAAACTATTATTTTTATTACTTATTTTGACTAGACAAGTGTCTAGAACAGGAAGCATGATGTCAATCGGTTAACGCGAAGATATCCACGAGGTATCAATTTACAACTCAATGAAATGATAATAATAAATATATACTGCGGTTAAATACAATAGCATGTAATTGATAGACACTTACCAAATCGATGCGCGTGAGTTCGTGCAGCCTTGACAGATGACCGTCGAGACCAAGGCCTCGCAGCGCCGCCGCGATGCTGCACGACGCCAGCGTGCTCGCCGAGTGCAACGTAAACTCGTAGTCTGTAACAAACAAACAACATACTGTTACACCGTCTACTTATTTTTAACCTGATTAATCAATCATTAAACGTACTTCTATTTTTACATTATCAGAGTGCTGCAATAACGGAAATTTTAGAATTAATATTTCTGTTTTCAGCGGTCTAGTTATCTAATTAACACAAAATTGACCGTTAGTTCATTATTGCAATAGGATCCGGATTAGGTCACTGGCAGCGGAATTGTAAATAAATTTTCCCATAGTTTCCTTATTGCATTCAGAGTTGAATGTTGAGATTCGCGGAGGTACTTTAAATGTAGCGAGTTAGCTTTTCATGTAGGCGACGTCCGTAGACGGTGCGAATACGGCGAACGACGGCCGTAGAGGCTAGAGGAGTGGGGCATATCCGGTAAAAGAAATGTTCCTTTCTCCCTCTCGCAGGTTGTCAGTCTCTTGTGGAGAGTGTAGCCTCAAAGGAGCCGGCACCCGCCCTCGCGGCCGCATTCCACAGGCTCGCTCCTTCGCCTCACTTGAATATTTCTCACGGGCTTACTTTGGCAAAACCATTATACCAACATACATCATTATATAAATGTACACGTATGTGAGCTGATATCGAACGAGTAAGTACTGGATATGTTTTGTAATACCTACACGAACAAGTATATCCGACAGGAAAACTGAACAATATTATAATTATCATCGTGAAAAACAAACAAGTTAGGAATATAAGTACAATAGGTAGGTGTATGCTGTGGGTAATCCCCCCCCTGTGGGTAGGTCCCCTTCACAAGTACTCTTAAATAATGACTATTCTCTTAAAATTTCTGAATGTTCTCATAATAATTATGTGTAGGTACTTATGTGATTCTTCTTATTAATTTCATAATTTAACACAAGTTAATTGCTACGATACGATTTATTCTTCTACACGGAATAAGTTACGTAGGTACCTACATTTGTATGCTTTGTATTGTTGTCTTCTTGTTATAATTATTATTGTTTAAGTATTAGGTACTCCGCTAGAATATTTTGTATTAGTCCTGGTACCATACTCAGGGCTGATTATTTTTTAATCGTCAGATAACTAAGGAATCTTGCGATCTTGCTTTTGCGACTTGACAGCAAGTGTATACAAAATCTGTTTATTCGCCATATTTATTCTTCAGATATACGTTATCTGACCGAATAAAAGTTAGGGAAATTAGAAAAGTTTTTGTATGGATTTAACAGAGGAATAAATAATCTGAGGTTTATCCAGCTATTGAAAAATCAAACCTTAAATTGCTGCAGAAAACACACTTTCGTTTCGGTGTAAAAAATCAAGACTAACTACCGACACCTAGATATATGTATTATTTCAACGCACTTTATCAGCAGTTATTAAGTTCACTACACATGGCTGCTTCGAACGATAACAGAGCAGGAAAATCAGATGCCTGACCTTGTAGACTTATGTACAAATCCATGAGCTTAATTTGTTCAAATAAATCTTAAATGTACTGTAGAAATGAATTATGAATAAAATTCCCACGCTATTCTAAGTATGAGATAAGAGCCTTAGCATGGGATCACAAATGCCCACTAACCTGAAGACACAAACAATGGGAGTGAAGCCTACAAGGGCCCTCCCCATTCATCATTAAGTAGACTCTATTATACCAACCAATGTATGGATATCGAACACTCTTTCAGCTCATTTAAAAGATTTATTTTCATTTTTTTTTAATTTGCATGTCGGCGTACCCGAGATAAAGGGAACGGGCAGAGCGAACGAATAAAAAGAGAGATGAAACAACGAAAGCGGCCGCTCACTCGAGGTATTTGCATAATCTGATGTTAATCAAACAGCGCAGTACCCGGTGCGCGTCCGAGCCGGCCCAACCGCTGCCGACCACTGACGACCCTGCCGTCTGCCGACGAACAGCACCTTTGTCTCGAGTGGATCAACATCAACAGCTACTCTGATTACTGTGTGACGAGTTTACACAACACAACAGATAGACGCCCTAGGTGCGCTCACGACAGCGGTACAGGACACACACGTAGCGGAAGTGACTGCCGTCCTTATTAGTCGTGACGCGACTGCTGCATCACGGGCTAATAACACTAATGTCCACTTTCTAGAGGAAGTGGCTCAACGTCGCTTCGGTCCCACCGCACTTTGGTGTGTATGTAAATTAATAAAATTGTGTTCAGCGTCGTCGCCCCCTCATAAACAGTCTATGGCTTGTGCTACGTCCAAGTATGGCCTGTCTATACACAAGGATACTTCCGGTTCTCGATTCTGTATCACTTTAAAGTTCGTTGTTCGAGAACCGTGATTATTGAGTCGGTGTTGTAATCAGAACGAGACCAACACTTATATTTACCTAACATATAATGAGTCCGTTCTCATCTTTATTACAACTTGATGTGATTAGTAGCTAGCTAAATATGAGTGGATTATCCTTTTTATGGTTTGCGATAAATGACGACGACAGTGATGTAATGATCATACATATTATTACCCTTGAAACTGAAGTACATGTACATAATAGGTGTCGTGGCCACAGGTACTAGTAGCACGCGCAATCGACGATTCGCGAGGTGAACGAACCCACAAGGCCGAACTAGTCGTAGGTACCTATTCGGTTAGAAGACTGAAATGGCTCAATACTTTTACACAATCGCCTTATATTCGAATTGATACGTGCGTATTTTTTTATTGTTCTAAATCAATTAGAATGCGATGCCATTATGCGAAATCCCTGAAAAACTCGTAGACTTTACATGCAAACAACGAATCATTTACTTCGAGATGTTATCAATTTAGCTAAAATCGGCCGTCACTGGTGTGGAGATACTAGGTACTAGGTATTATAGTCTATAGGCGGCATTCATTGCCCACCGGAACAAATACCGCGGGGCCCCCGCGACCGCGTCGACGGCGACGATTTTTATCCGACGCGAAGCGCTCACATGTGAAAGAAAATCGACGCTGATATGATAAGATACCTGTCTCACACAATATAGGGTGGCGTCACACCTCGCGCTATACACCTGAAAAAAAAGGTTAGACTTGCTGGACAATCGACGGACAGACTAAAACAACTACTTGAAGAACAGACACAGGATTGTTTTTAAACAAAATATGTATAACTTAAATCCTCATGATCATCGCTAAAAGCCGGCGAGAGAAGTCAGCATTAAAATAACCCATTACAAATTTAATATCCTCACGAGTTATGATTCCAGAGTAAATTGTGCCATTCAAATAATGATACATAATGCGGGCTCGGTCGATACCGCGAAACGTTAAGTCTATGCGATCTCGCCGCTTGAGGGTAGTATACAGACATTACATATAACATATTACATATATATATACAGATAAGATATGTGGTATATACATATATATCTTCTCTATATGGAAACCCATGATATTATTCATAATCCATCAAAGTTAATAGGGTTTTTATAGTAACATGAGTAGGGTGCCTCCATGCAATATTCCCGAATTAGCTCCATGTTTCAAGATCATCAATATTTCATAAATGGAAATTCGTAATGTTGCGCACTTCGTTGGATACATTAGCAGAGAAGATTTCATTGGCCTCACACTCACAGAGATGATATCCGAGAAGCAAGTGAAATAAAAGACTTGGAGCGTGAACTTCTTGAACAAAAAACAATACGACAGCGGCGGCAAACAACAAAAACCGTTGCACAAAAACATATGATCCCATGAGGGTAGCGGGGGGTGTGTGCGGCGCGAGGGGGGGAGTCCCGAGGCGTGCTGGAATGCGCTCAGGCGAGCGGCGTGGGAGGCGCCGCAGCGCGCCGGCGCGGGCGCTGCCAGGACACACACAGTACACACCGCCCTCGCCCTCACCGCGCTATACCCTCACTGTAAACAAACCTATTCACATCTCGCTACGCTCTCTGCTAGCCGCCAGCTAACGATAACCATCTTTTCGACGAATAAATTGACCTACACCATAACCTAAACATTGTACACCTAATAAACAGGGATTAGATATTCAGTTACCTAATAAACAAGTTCGGACAGCGTATTTTCTTTGAGATTTTTCATACAACAATAATTTTGTTTTAAGTCGTGTTATTTGTTGATTCACGTATATCTATGTGGCTATGATATTTTTCTGTAAAACAATACAACAATGATAGTTACGAAAAGAAACGAAATTAATAATAATAATAACAATACACGCCAGTTTGGAATGCACTGGTTGCATTAAGTTGGGAAACATTTAAAAATGAATAGAAAGAGTATTGAAGGTTCAGTGACATGTGGTCGTAGACCAACGCGTTCCACGGTGCAAGACGACATTGTCGTGACATGACGTGGTATCTAGATGCTAATTACCGTCTGCCGTTGCAAACAAAACGTTATATTCTCATTCAAGACAAGTTAACTATTTAAGGAAGACATGATACTAGTTCTGTCATTTTATAAATAAATAAAAATAAAATCTGACTAATAAAGACTGATTCTGATATTATTTTTTATATTATTAATTACGTGTTTGCCGCTCACTTTAAAGTTAATTTTTGTGCGGAGATTAAGATATAGGTAATAATATCGAGGATTATTATAACCCTTTTTATATTTGATGTGGACTGGTTTCGACGGCTGGCTATCAGCTGATATCATTCCTAGGGCTATATTTAAGCGGTGAAAATATAAGGAATGCATACCTCTGGCGGCGAGCGCGATGAAGGTCTGAGCGTGCCGGTGCACCATGTCGGTGTCGACGAGGCCCCGAAGCGGCAGCCGCGACAGCAGCAGCGGCAGGAAGTCATGCGCCGTCACTCCCGCCACGTCCCACTTTAGCTTTGAAAGCACCAGCAGCTCCCAACTCTGTTGACAACAAAAAAAAAAAAACATCAAACATTGTTTCATTATTAGACACTAAAGGCAGCATAATAACTACTGAAACATCAGGAAGGTCAATATCGGTTCGCCAGGATAATAAAATAGCATTCCTGTCGCCACATCCGCCTTATAATCACAAACTCGCCAAGTTTTGCTCGACTTCCCGGAACGGCGCGTAGGTAGTCCCCGGGACTGCGTTGTGCAATCAAATGAACAATGTTACAATTTTAGTTCATGTTTTGTTTAGTCTCATTCGGAAACAAAGTTACTGAGGCGTGCCCGGCCGTAGTCTGTAACTATAATAAGCAATTATAGAGACTGTCTTTCCATAGGCTTACAAATTCGCTTACAGTCTGTTCAGTTTCCAAAAGTACTGAAAATTTATCAAAAACTTTTCCATGCCGCATATAGCATGCCGCCTGGTCGCTAAGTATATTTTTACTTCCGCAAAATATTAATTTTGATTTTTCGACAGATATTATAGCACGGACACGAAAAAAAAGGTAAGGTTTTGCAGACCTGTCTAGAGCTATCTAGTACGTGCCTATAGAGAAAACTAATGGCAAATCAAAGACAACGAGCCTGTTTAATTTATCATGTCCTTATCTTTCGAATACCAAACTACAGTTGACCTAGATTAAATTAACTTTGATGTATAAAACTTGCCTTGGTTTAACAAGTTCTTGCTGAATATCCATAACACTAAATCTAGTAGGACGGTACAATATCTCGAATATTTAAACGGGCCGTTTCATGAATAAGTTGATTATTTTGTGTACGTACACACTCGTACATGTACACGTTGCATGTCCGTTGACAGATAATACTCGATGTTTACTTAACTCAATCGGCGGGGTCGACCGCGGCGGCACGGCTCTCTTACTTTTCACTCGCCCGATTATACCTCTCATAGCGATGTGTTAGAGTCGTTATTTGTTCAGCAGGGGACAGCGGTTAGGGCATATAGATTCTCCGCGTATCATATTTATGAATGAATGAAGTATCATCACTGGAAGTCGAATTAAATCGGTACTGTGCATATGTGAGTGTGCAGTACGACGTTACAATGACATTATCAGTTTAGATTTATAATAATAAATAGGTATGAATAAGAAGATCCGTCAATGAATAACATTATTTATATTCGCGTTGACAGAATCTAAAAAGAGTAAAAGCGGTAAGTAAAGTGGCATGCGGGTCAACCGCGAAATGAAAAGATTCGCTCTATCGTTTAACTTGCGACTGTTCAAAAAGTTCTTCGGAAACAATGCCAGCATAAAATATTCACCGCAAATGTAGGTGGAGGTGACGGAATACGCGGATCCACTGGACGCTATTTTAAAAACAATAGTTGATTTTTATGAGTCCCCTATCAGCTGATCTCATAAATTAGCTTAGCGATTCGCGTATGGACCGATGTGGCTGTGCACAGTGCGCATGTGTGCAGTCGGTCCACCCGAGACGGATGGAATGCAGCTCGTAAAGTTGCACGCGAGTGTTCATTAGAGTGGCGGAGGCCGGGGCGGGCCGGGTGCGCGGCCGCAGCAGTTATCGAACCACGTTACAGCCAATAAAGCGAGCTATGCAAACAGCCCTCGTTGCCCGCAACACACTCGCTGAATTCCACACTCGGTTCCCATGCTTTATCCAATTTCATCGAACGGTGTGACTGCGCCGCTATTAGAATCAAACAATGAGCTCGGTGTCGCGTGGCCACTAAGCTCATGAGACTAAACAACTTCGGAATTTTCCAGATGCGGATGGGAACACGCAGACTTACCGGAGGTTATTAAAAAGTAATGATGAATTGAAATATGTATGTGTTGTGAACGCGACCAACTGTTTTAGTACTTGAGTGTAACAGCCTATGGAATAATCCAGCTGGTATTGGCGTCAGATTATTATTACTAAGCCTAATTGGAGTCATAGTCATCGATGAAAACCTCAGGAGTGCAGTATTGAATACACAATTTGATGTGAGCGTACAAAACGTGTTAGGCATGTACGATATCGCAATTCTTACGTAAGACATAACCATCAGCGCATTCCTGTAAAATGATTATACTGGCAGTTACAACTCCCGCCGTTTGTACAAAACGATAAGGTGACGATACGTAATGCAAATTAATTTAATTAGGCCATAAATGCTAAGTGGATGTATCCATGTCGTTATGAGGAGGTGTATTTACGTGGAGGTGACAGTGAGTGGAGCAACACAATAGAAGCAGCTCCCCGCCACATCCCGCTGCTAACCACAAAATTTTATTTTTTTCATCCTTCGCGGCCACCGCCCGCATGCAAGTTGTTCTACAAATACCCATTGGAATTTTATTACCGTTGAAGGTACCTTTTAGTGGCGAATTGTACAATAATATTGATTGTTATTTAAACGCAGGTAGGTAGTATTTTATGATTAAAGATTGAAATGGGAATAATGGTATCGCAGATACTGTGATGACAGGATAGCCGAGGTATCACAAACTGCTATGAAATGGTAAAGTAAAACGTATGAGCGTGATGTTATTAAGCTAACTAAGTGACACAATTTCCTAACGAGGCGACGCGTGGCGCGCCTACACCTTCACTTGTGTGCACTGAGCACTGAGGTTATCGTGCACATGCGCTCGTTAACACAATTTCTGTCCAAGCTGTGAGGTGTCACACAAAACATTCAGTTAGTCAGCCAGATCACAATATGCTAACATGTTTGCGAACTTCGGATAAAAAGGAACAAAGTGAAGTTGATCGGAAAGGGCCTCATGGAGTTTCCGAGCCGAGTGGAATGCGACTGGTTCTCAGACTTTTCAATAGCTGGGTAAATCAACTTTTTGGGTACCAAACGAAACGAGACTTAACCGATCGGTTAACAGAAATACCTCACCTATTTCTCATTTAAGAAAGTAGATATTAATAGGAAAATAAATCATAGTTAACATAAGTTAAAGTGTGAGTTATGATCTTAGCTGTTACGTCACCTGACGTTGCACATACCTACTAACAGATACGGGCCTGTGTAGAGCTTGATTTCATTTATGTTGAATTTTTAGGATACCAGTCGTCATTACATGAAAACCGACCGAATACGTGTCGATAACGCATAAAAAAGGTTTAGTAAGGTTCAAGCAACAGAAAATCAACCTCTATGTTATAATGCAGTCCTTCGTGTCCTTGTTTTACTACGAATCCCTGAAAACATTTAGATGATGTGATCTTTATAATGACATAATAGTTGCTTAGTATATTGCGTTTGTATGATTATATAGTCAGTGTGTACACACGTAGTCGTTTTGTTCGGTCGCATTAGTTCGCGGGGGAAGTTTCATTTGCACCGGATACAAGCAGCGCCGCGCCGTGAGATCGGCAAACAACGCACGCTCGTGCTAATTTGCTTATTCCTCATATTCTAAACAATAATTTCCCTCAACAGATTATAGCATTCCGTTTTATTATTAGAATTTCAAATATACGCCTCTTGTGCATAACTCTTTGAAATCGAAACTCGAAATCAAACATACAAGATGATTTTAATGATATCGAATAGGGGATTCCTCAATATTAGTTCTCATTAAAGTTAAATTTTAACTGTAAATGCAATATTGAATAGTCTTTTGACAAACTGGCACCGCGGTCGTAAACTTATGCTTCAATTATAATAAACGTTTACAGTGGTAGTGTGGATGTGAGAACGCGCCGGTTTTATGGTCGAGCGGCGAGGGCGACCGCGAGAACCCCGCATTAAAGCCGCTCGGATGCCAGGACGTGCTCTTTTTGCTCCAGCCTCTGCGCCCGCGCAGACCAACCGCCAACCACCTCAACAATCAAATCTAACCGATTGTTCAATACTCCTTTCCAATTACAATTTACATAGTTCTCTACATATCTAACTATCCAATATTAAAATACTTCAGATAGGTACTTCTAGACGTGTAAAAACATTCACAGGTTAATACTCTAGCTTTATCAAGTAGACATCGATTTAGATAAAAACTTAATTAATTGGCGCAGACTACTATTCGCCACACTTGGATGACTGGTTATGAGATGAGCATAATTTTTAGTACTCAACATACTATTATGTGAAGGTGCCGTTAGTTACTGCGATAAAATGTGAAAGATTTCCAACAATTGATAAACCGATGATTAATAATAAATTAAAATCGGTCGTTTTTCACTATCGATATCAAAATTATCACAAAAATATTAATGTTTCACTAAATTGGAACATCTACGATAATTCGTAGCGGGTCTACGAAGGTGCTACGAAGCCTACATTACCTGCGCTAGAAAGATGATGCTTAAAAATGTTATAAAATGTCGATTTATCTTCAAAATATCGTTTATATGCTTAAAAATAATATAAAAACAATAATTTTTTGTGTATCTATTTGTGTGTGAATTGAATTTAGTGTTACTACATGTGCAATAAGTGCATAATGTGTTAATGATGTTATTGAATGTTTGTTGTATGTTGTTTTATCAACATTTTCTACGCTTAATAATTTTACTGTATATATGTGACTACTTACTCTTAAAAGACCGTAAGTATCATGAACAATTTATTTAACATTGATATCAGGACGCGATAAATTTAACTGGTATAAGCAGTCATGAACGCCATGACTCAGTGAATTAACATAACGCGTATATTGCAGATGAGCATTTTGCGAACAGTACTCACGACCGACGTGTAAAAAACTCAAAGGTGAAAAATTAAAAATACCTAGTCAATTTGAACGTGCGATCCATTTACGAGCGTGGTGTCGATCCGGCGCAGTTTCGTGAGATGAGATTAGTTGAGCGCGTCCGCGACTCGCGCCGCGCCGCGTGAGAAAAAATAAGCCGCGTGCTTCGCCTGTAATTGGTCTGATTGAAACGCGAGCCTCGTTCGGCGGTGCTTCCAAGAAGTCCGTCGGCTCGTTAGGGGACACTGTCCGCAGGGCAGCCCTCTCCCAGACTGCGGCTGCCGCGACCTGTCGCATTCCACGACCACCGCTCGCCATACGCACCCACGGTATGTCGTATAATTACAATCATTTCGCATGGACGTATACCTGCACCCTAATTTAAAGCGAGCGTTGCGACCGAGTAAAGTACATAACGTAGTACCTATACCTACGAATAAATCAATAATTTATTAATACCTACTCAGTTGTGAAATTGCCGTTACGTACTAAATACTGGTACAAACTACAAGTGCACAGTGCGGAATGCACTTGCAGCGCAGGCAGAACGAGTCGTGTATATTATGACGCGCGAAAATGTGGCGTGCACTTATTATCTACGGGACGAGCGGCGACAGACGGGGCCCCGGCGGGTGGCCGCGCCCGCGCCGCGCCCGAAATGCAACTCACAGCTAACACGTAATACGTTATATTAAATGCAAATACCAACTACACGTGAAATAACGATTGGCTACGATTTCTGAGAATCTATTCAAAGTCAACGGCGCTAAACTTTACTATTCGTTACGTTCTGAAATATTGAAATAGATAAGCAGAACAAACCTAAATGCCAATGCCCTTTATTAAGATTAGGAAAGTTGTCCACGTGTGTACATGATTGCTTAGACACTGCACAAGACCACAATGAGTAATGGTTTGCCGAGAGAACGGTACGTGCTGTGTCAGTATAGGTACGACGGGGGTACCTACAATGACAGCTGGATAATTAACACGTATGTACTTAGGTAAGTATTTAATATTAAAAATAGCTCCTACATAGATATCACTCTTTCTTCAGACCTATACCTACCTAAGTTTAATGATATTGTTTTTAACTTTTTATATGTTCGTTACGTGACCTTTTACACAATACATAACGTAATCCCTCTGCAAATACACATAAATAGGTACGGATGAACAAACAGCATTTTGCGGTTTGTTAACTAAGTATTATTTTTAAAGAATAAGTGGCAGGATAATCATAACCGCATAACATAAGGAAATAATAAATAATTAAGTTAATATAGGCATTAAAATCCTGCAGGGGAACACGAAAACGATTCGTACTTGACCTTTTTATTTTAGAGTGCTGCTATTTATAAGAGGCTAGTTATTTATATCTGTATATTCCGTTTAGTCACTAGTGTGCCTATGAATGTTACAGTCGAATCGTTTATTTTTAATTTTGTTAGTCATTTACGCGAGAGTAACCATTCTGTACACATAGTTGACATGAGAAGTAGTACATAAGGTGTAATAAATCACATCATATACGCGGTGTAGCACCTAGAGTCAATCACTCCATAGATATAATTAATGTTCCGACATAAAACTGGAATTCCAATCTCTCGCGGATGTTCAGAGCGCGAATGATTTAGAAATCAGCGGAGTGAACGACACGAAAGCACCTAGAGCTAACTGCAAAATTAGTGCATGAGCGTGCGGAATGGAAAAACGCAGCCACACGAAACTGTATGATTAATGAGATCAGCTGTTTCCCGAGACGAAGAAAGTTAATTAAATCTTCATATTACTTCATATAGCAGTTATTCAGTTCGTGGAACGCATACATAGTACGCTATTGATGTAATTAACAGTACGTAACAAATAAATTAAAAGAAACGTCGATGATACTGGCACGTCGTGATATCTTGCGCCTGCGTGATAGCTCATGATACCTAGTTGATTACAGGCTAAGTACTGTTAGGTACTCACACATAGATCGGTGAGTGTGATACTGTTGGCTGTGTAGAAGACGAGCAGCTCGGCGGGCAACGCTCGGGAGCCCGGCTCGCGCAGCTTGGAGGCCAGCAGTAGGCACGACGTTCCCAGAAGCTGCACTTGACTCTTACTCACTGCACACGTGCTCAGGAACCGATCCAAATACGATATAGCAAGTGGAAACACCTCCTCCTGGCACCCCTGATCTTCACATACCTGCAATACAAAGCAATTGTTAATAAACTTTGAACGAGCGAACCGTTTTGTTTCTAAGAAACTAAGCGTACCGCACCCAGGCCATTGCTTAGTTTATCATCCGGAATTCCTGATAACCTATATATAAAATGGAAATACACACTTATTGCGATAAATACAGTGCGCGTTACTTTCCTGCTGGAGTTATACGTTCCTTATCAACGTTAATGGTTCCTGAACGTACTGAAATAGTGCCGGAACTGTTCGTGTTATATTCTAATTACAGAAAATCTTTACACCCGGACTGTACCCATCAATACCAGTATAACATTTAGATATCCACGTTCTTATTTATTGGATGTTGTTATGCTTTACGGCGCAGAGAAGTTAAATTGACAATGAAGCGCATATAGCAATAACGTCTACGAGCACTTGATAGTGGAACATCTGATCAATGAACACGCAATATTGAAGTAAAACATATACCTATTTACTTGCCCTACGTTGCGCAGGGTTAAAGCAAAAACGGTCGTTTCTATAATCATAGGTACCGTGAAATGGAAAGCAGGGAAAAGCGAAAGATAGTTCCAAAGTGGTCATAAAGTAAGTAGTTAGAGAGTGTCATGAGAGACGAACGCCGCTGACTGTTCTCGACATAGTTTCGCACGCTGTAACGCGACTCGCGAACCGGCACGGATCCAATCGTATCACCGTGAAAACAGAACATGTACCATAACGTATAGCCCGTTGCATACCGCACAGACTCTCACGCTCCACCTCGCTGATAGATACTTAGCTATCTCACCCGACTATGCCCTGAATCTCATAAGTTATACCTAACAATATCTTTCTTCATCACAGTTCGTATTAACGAGTACAAAAGCAAAATAAGTAGAAATAAATGACAACTCGTAATAAACCGAATAGATAAAAAAAACTATAGCAGAAAAATAATTAAGTGGCTTTACGTAAGTACGGTCTTTACATTGGTAATTGTCGGAGCATAACGAGCGAGGGTCTAATGAATGGCACAGGCGGCTGTAAAAGAAAGCGATTATCGTAATACCTATTACCAGCTTGCTATAGTTAAGTTGGTAGGATTCACGGCCAACTCTTGTCGTATTGTGATTATATATCTATATAATTTTAACACAGGTAAAATAAAAAGTCGAGATTGTTATTCAGATAGTGGGGTATAACAAAATGTAATAATTCGGATTCCGTGAACAATCCTTGGATCGTCATATGCTTTTTGGGTGCGCTTGATGATTAAACATAAAAGTTAATGTGAGCACGTTGAAGATGTCATTGACCCAACTCACTCGAGGGATCGTTTCGGTCTGCTTGTGCTGAAACGTCGGTATGCGACTAGTTTAAGTGTGAGCACGAGGTGAGCTGAGGTGGCGACTGTGCCGAGGTGCCGTGAGGCGCATTTGTCGAGCAGCAGCGCGCGCGCAACGTGACGTCAGCGCGCCGGCCGGCTCCACGTGGCGACACAGTACTCAATACCAGCTCATCTAAACACTGCCTAGATGTTAGATAGACCATATAATACACAGCACTTAGCCACCTACTACAACTGATCTATAGAACAGAAATCAATTACGCTATCCGGAATGTTGAATGGGTAAAATTAATACTACTAGTTAAATCCTACTAAACAAACGAAGAACATATAAATTACACGTCATTTAGGCCACTGAGTACGAACAATGACGTTGGTGTGCGCGCTAGTAATTATTTATGTGTACATACAAGCAAAAGATAGTGCGCAGCCGAGCGTCAGCTGTGTGCGTGTCAAAATCAGCTGATTATTCAAATAGAACGAGCGGAGTCGCATCGGTCGGCGACCGCGCCCGCCCGCGCGGCGCGTCCGGAGCGCCACCGCCGGGGCCCCTCGCACTCGGTGCTCGCACGCTACACAACCAGTTACTTACTCATGTAGGTATGTACGGCGGTACTTCATGCTTACACTTATTCAAATATATCTCCTAATCTTCAACTTTGATAAACACTGTTCATGTTTCCATGATATTTACGACGAGCGAATAGGTAGTTGTTGTTATTCTTATAAGATTCTAACATGTGGAACGAAACTGTAATCAGCTGATCATGTAAACAAAGTCATAACATCCAGTTTAGAAATTGCCGAGTAATCATTTGGGATTTTCATGATCACCTTCCTGTAACACAAATACGACACTCTTCCACTAGTCTTTAGCATAAGGAACAGTCTCCGCGGACTGACGCGCTGACCAGTCACAGATCTCATGGGGGCCGGCGCGAGGGAGCCCGTCAGCAGGCAGTGGCGAGAGCATACGGGGGCCACTGGTGCCGCCGACGACGGCAGGAGAAAACCTACACGTGGCCGGAAAACGAGACAAAATGGCGAACGTTCGGGTTGCGCGGATGGAGCGGTGTGGGTGCGGCATGCGGCGCGGGTGCGCTCACCTCTAGCATCCACTCGGCGACCAGGCGGCGCATGTGCGGCGTGACCTCGGTCTGCACGGTGCCAAAGTAGTTGGCGGTGACGGCGTAGCGCTCCTCGGTGCGCAGCAGGTTGTCGAGCACGCGGCGGCGCAGCAGCACCGGGTCGGGAGCCGCGGCCCGGTGCGTGCGAGCAGGCGGCGCGCGCCCCACACTCTCGCCGCTGTCGGGGCTCACGCGCTCCGCGCACAGCAGCTCCATGTTACACCGCACTGCGGCTTATTGACAGCTCGCGACGCGGCCGGTGTCGGCGTATTGTGGTCGGACAGCTGATCGTGCGCGAGCGGCCGGCGTGGAGCAATGCGCGTTGTGTTGCGACGACGGCGAGTGCCCGAGTCGCAGTGAGCCGCCGGTGCGCGCCTCGCCGCCGAACATATGATCGCCGAGGCGCGGGGGCAGCGCGCGGGCGGGGCGGGGCCCGTGAGGCCCGCACGCAGGTTTCTCCCATTCGACGTTCAAATAATAATACATAACATGTTTTCTTGCTCGCTCGCGCTCTGAAGTACTTCTCACTCGGTCTCGATTCTTGCTTCTCATTCTAGTAGGTAGTACGTACTTACAAAATAAGATGAATTCCATGGATTGAGTACTTATACATAATAGGTACATATACCCAATTGCTCAACAAGTACGAACTTAGCCAGATATGTAGGTATTTCGCATCATAATAAAACATTGAGCACTGTAACCACCGCCGCATGCACGTCGTCGTCGGGGGGCGCCCAGGCGGTGGCAGAGGCGGCCAGTGAACTTTCATGTGGCCTAGGTTAGGTTAGGGCGGCTGCCGGTCTGTCGCCTGTCACTGCCTTCACTGAAGCCTGAAGCGCCGTAGATGCAGTCAAGATTTATCCTATCGGTCACGGACCACGGTGACACTATCCTCACTCGTAACTTACCTAACTACCAGGTACAACAATTATAAGTGTTAAAAATATAGATAAATAGGTACCCATTGAACTTATTATTTAATCGTGTAATAAACCTCTAATAGCTAAATGTTTTAAATCTGTTGTCATCTCTTTTCATTAATAAGAAAGTGACAGTGACAGAAATAATTTAGGTATTTACTTAGGAATCGTTTATACAACATCAGTTTTTGTGAATGGGGGTTAGAAGTCTAAATAATTGATGGACAAAATGGAGATGTGAAAAGATAGAAACAGTTTTGTTTACCTACACTACAAATCCTCGACTTAAATTGTATTTGAAATGAAATGAAATTATTTAATTTTGCAACTAGGATTTTTCTATAATTTTTAAAAGCCGAATCAATAAAAATTAAAAAAATAGTCTTCCTATGTATCCATTGACCCGGGTACGTCTTAAAACTGCGACCAGACACCGGAGGACGGCCAACAGCGTCCTCTCACTTATCGGTGAGCCACTGCGATCCCCAAGCCGCCTGCCAAGCGTGGGGATTATGGCAAACCCCCCCTTGAGGGGCCTTCGTTCAGCAGTGGACGTCTTTTGGCTGATGATGTATCCACTTAAATTAAATTGTTTGATAGGTAGACACAAAATACCTAATAATCATTGTTAGATAGGTAAATGTAGATTTTGTAATTTACTTCTTGTTACCTAATCAACTACATAATCTTTCATGAATAAATAAGATCAAACTGCATGCCAATGTCCAATGTTATACTGAACATCTGCTGGGCTTCCACTATATTATTGAGTTCCTATGAGTAAAAAGCTATATTTAAATAAGTAAATGGGCCTGAATAATGTTCTTGACTAAACAATGAAACATAAATAGGACGACTAATATAGTCAAATATTAACAATAGGTACATTGATCAAATGAATACAATGACCTGCAAATAAGTTCTAGGGCTCATTAGATCATTACATGTACCAATTTTAAGTAAACAGAAAAACATGCATAAAATTTTCCACGATGTGTCCACGCAATGGACTTTATTTAAATAAGTTATAACCTAGCAATTTCGACTACGATCGGGGAAACCCCCTGATCTCCTGAAATCCCCTGACCTACTGTAATAAATAAATACATCCACACGATTACATATAAACGCGAAAGTAACTCTGTTGTTTGTTTGTTATCTCATCCGAATTATATCACTGAACCGATTGTCATGAAATTTTACAGAGGTAGCGTAGGTCCTAGAAAAGGGTTATTTTTACGATTGCAAAAAAAACACTAATTCGAAAATATAACAACAACATACAACAGCTAGTTAGATAGATATACACATATTATTATGTTATACTTAATTTTTTTATTCTCTGAAAAGTGTATCGATGGACCAACTACCGCAATCAAAATGCCCCTCAACTTTTGAAAAGTGCCTGCAAAGGCCTAGTAGATATAAAAAGCTTTGACTTTGACTTACGCCAAAATTACCAAATCCTTAGCAATGTATAGCTGAGCCCATAGGTACAGCACTGTACCTATTATGCAAGTTACTACACTATAACTGTGGATTTCTGTGGCTATATCGATTGAGAACCATAGTCCAAATTAAAAATATTCCTGACAATAATGTAAAAACGTCCTCTCTGGTATGGGCTGCTAGGTTAATATCGGGGGAATAACCGAAAAGCTTCTTCGGTATAAATTATGTCACTGATTAAAATATAGCTGTATCATCTATACATCTATACATATAAATAAAATTGGAGTGTCTGTTTGTAATATTGAAATAACCGTTTTTTACTACATGCATATGAATATATATACGGTACATACACCAAAATAACATTATTTATAATTTTTGTCTGTCTGTCTGTCTGTTTGTATAGGCTAATCTCTGAAATGGCTGGACCGATTTTGACGGGACTTTTATTGGCAGATAGGTGATGTAATAAGGAGTAACTTAGGCTACTTTTATTTTAGAAAAAATCTTTTATTTTAGAAAGAAATAGGGTTAAGTGCATTTGGTCTCACTAAAAAATACATTGTTAAGTTCCGACATCCACGCGAACGAAGTCGCGGGCACAGCTAGTGGGGACTAAAATTATCAGTAATTTATTAATAATTGGCAATAATTATTTAGAATGGCTGTTCTTAAAAAAATGCGCTATTAATAAAATCACAATAGGTAGGAAGGTGAAACGGTTAAACCTCGCAGAAGATGGTGAGACGAACTTGATGCCTTCAACTTACAGTGGCGACAAGTGGCTAACACTAGAGATGAGTTGAAGACTCCGGGTGAGGCCTATACCCAACAATGGGACACCCAGGGGTAAATATAATAAAGGTAGGCTTCGTCCGGTCGGCAACGAAATCACTTCAGCTTGGACAGCACACAGTTTTATAAAGTCTACGTAGATAAGGTACAATATGATTTGATATACCCTAGCCCCTAGGTCTATTGCAGTATTGTGGAATTTCTGTTTTCTTTAAAAACGCTTAAGTCCACGGAAAAGGTGGGTAAGATTGGGTTAGGTTCTATTCTGCAGTCCTGCGCTTAGTTCATTAGTTGTTATAATTATGATGAATGAAATGCAAGCTGTAGGTACATATTAAATGGAAGTCTCTAATCAAGTTTACATACACTGAACTTGAGAACAGTTTGTTCTTGTAGGCACTAAGTAGGGTGGTTCATTGATATAATTTAAAGTCTACGAGCCACCAAGACAGTGTTTAAAACAACGTACAAAACCCCCGGGCTTTTGCTGGGAATTAATTCGGCTCAATCATTGTTAAAACTCAAATAGAAATCCATGAACTTGTAACAATTAAGAGTCGGTTTGAAACGGCCGAGAATGTGATTCTATCCTGCCAGGTCTGGGGATTACGCAGGGAATACTTTTCAGTAGAATAATAATTTTTCATCATTATTTTATTCGTAAGAAATTGCGTAATGTCCTATAATTAAAGCTTTAAAAAGTACCTATCTATTATTATGAATACCTATCTAGTTCTACACACGACATTCTGTAACTCTACACAATAAAGTTCCAAATTCCTGAGTTCGTTTCGGTTTTTATTGAGAAGTTAATGTTTAAATAAAATAGATGTATAGTTTAAATGGCAACTATTTATAAAAGTGAGCGTTTCATGTTTCGCGTTTAAATGAGTTTAGGTTTTCGACCCGAAAATCGTTAGAATGTGCCACAAAAAATTAATCGATTTACCTGTCTGTTGTGCATTCATAGGTTTTTAACTATTATAAAACATGAAGCACATAGGTATCTACCATTTTACTCAAATTGCATCTATTAAAATAGTACACTATGCTTTCATAACAAAGGTATTTACCCAGTTGAAAACTTGAAACTTATAAGTGACCTGGATTCTTGAATAAAGCGTGGAAATGGAGTGAAAAGTGCGTAGATACAATCAGCCGTCTCGTCATATTGTCGACGTGTCGTCAACACAACCAAGACGTTTTCTTTCGTGCACTCATCTGACGAAATCCATTCGTAGACCGCCACGGACTATTCGAATTCATAAAAAGCGAATTAAATCTGAAATTTAAATCGTCACGGTTTTTTGACGCATAGAAACATTGACTTATTGTAGCCGTGATGTAAGCTTTAAAGCAAGCAGAATACAATTATAGTAATGAGGTTTAAATCTTGGAAATGTTAATTATATTTCTTAACACATCTAGCCGTTGTTTGTATTATCGCCGTAGCCGCCACCAACGTCCATTTCTCGGAGAACGTGTCTCTAATATCTCGCAGCTAATTACTGAATAACGTTAGTGATCGATTGTCGATTTGTTCTCATTGTTGTTGAATGTCAACGGCCATATAAAAGCACTTGCTTATGGCAATAGCAGCGGGTCGATCAACTCCTTCGCGGGATTTTTTGCTAATTCAAATCCGAGGTGAGCGCAGGCGCAGGGCTCGCACGCAGGAAGTGCGCTATAACCGCGCGTCATTAATCACCGACTAGCCGGCTTCCTTCACTCCACTTGGCCAATATGAGGGCGACACTTTTATTGTTTCGCGTATTTTTAATTTTTATTCCATTTGCATCGCGTTACTTTCTTTTCTGCGGTCGACACTCGACAGCTTCGACAATTACTTAGATAAAACTGGTCATAAAAAGCTACTTTACTTTTGTGCGATGTGTAATACGTTACGTAACAAAGAAGTATTTCAAAATTATTGAAGAATCGAAACACCATCGATGGGTTCTAATTCTTCTAGACCTTTGACCGGATACGCGCTTAGTTTCCTTACTTGTATTGAAATGAGCTTGAGCGCAAACAATGAACAGAATTCCAAAACACGGCAATAATATGGAATGCTTAGTGCGAGCGGGACATCACTCTTTCTTGGAACCACGACACTGCGTAATGGAACGCGGCAAAATGGAATGCAACCGGCACCGTTCGTCCGCCGAACCGACCACTATTTACTAAAAGTTATAAGTAGCCAAGGAATACCTCAGGAATATTAGTATTTTATTATAGTGTAATAAATATGTTATCATAATTTGCTTTTCTATAGTTGAAAATTAGTTGGCTATGGCAGTGGCCCTACATGAAATAGAGAGAAAATTTATGTCATTTTTTGTAACAAATAGCGAAACTGATATCTCTTGAAAGTGCTCCAAAAATGTTGCTCTTAGCTAAACTGTAATCTAACATCAAGCTTGACAGTACCTAATCTAAAGCATTCATGAGCAGAGTAGTTATTATAATATCAATCACATTGTTTCCGCCTATATTATTACACTAGATTTTGTTTATATCCATTTTAATTCTCGAAACTGTTCAGTTACTCTATAATTAACGATTAATACCAATGGACTATAGACTTGCAGTGTTGAAATTACGTGCCTACTTATTCAAACCAAAACAAATTCGTAGTTTGCTTCTTGGAGTATAATAAGAATAACACGACAATGCCATTAATAGTTAATACCTAACGACCATTTTAAGAAGCTCTGTCTGAGGAAAATCTCGTGAAAGTATAGCACAGCTATTTGCATACAAACATACATTTCTAACGGATTTTCTTTATATGAATATCCGTAGTGTAGTGCCTAGAATCATCACATCACAACATTGTTGCAACAAATATCTTTGAAGCATGTTTAATGCTTATGAGAGCTGCGAAGCAACTACTTATTCTATGTCAAGATGGATGAAATGGATTTATACACTGTGGATATATTAAATATTTACATCTGACAGTTTTCTACTGGCCAACTTCCCAGCTAACTAGGACAAAAGCTGTAAGAAAAGCCTAGAGATCCCACAGTGTAGGTAAGCCTCTAAACATACAAAAGTGCATATCGAAATCTAAATGCACCTCCAAATATTGAAACCACCGTTAATAATTGAGATAAAATTATTGGGACGTTAAGCAACCCGCCGCCGCGCGTCGCCAAGTCATCATTGACGTCGTTCCGCTCAGATGTCCACGGCTGGATCATGGACCTCACAATGCAACACGTTTGACACTAGCCACAATGTTTTTCTCTTGAACCAATTTCACAAGTAGGTACTTGTATAGCAGTTTTTTGGCCACTCAAATCGGTTTTGTTAAAATTTACCGGGGCGAGATAAAAATGGTCATTACTGGGTGAAAAAACGTTTGTTTTCCTGAAGTATTTAACATTCTAGATTGAAAATTTATGTTTCGAAAGACATTTTGTTTCTCGGAATAGAGTTTAAATTTTTCTGATAATTTTTTAATCAGATGCAAACGCAAAAAGAGAATGCAATCTTTTTTTTTTTGTTTTAGATTTGTTGTAAATTTTGTTAATTTGAAATCCATAGAATTCTATGTGTAAATTCTCAGTAGCAGCACGGAGTCTGGAACTGTGCCCGGTAGATGGCAATAGGCTCGCCCCCTATTACATGGGACTCAATAACAGCATCGGAGAAATGTGGGTGTACAATAGTACATCTCTGTCTAACCCTTCGGGGAATACAGGAGTGATGCTATGTTATGTTATGTCATTATAATTATTTTCATTATCAACACTTAGGAATCTTGTCAAACTTGTATAAACTAATTATATAAATTGCAGTAAGAAAAATTAGACCACGAGCAGGAATCAAACCTGCAACTGGCTACTTAATATGTCAAATACATCTTCTTAAACTTTCGTCTTACTCAAACTATTTTTTTTTAAGTTCCTTCCTGGATACACCTCTAAAGCGCATGCGTCGCAAATGGATTGTTAACAGCTAAAAGTTGTTGTCAGTTCACAAAATAAAGTCGCCAACAACTTCTAGAGAATTTATTAAGACTGGGCCCGTAGGATGTATCCTGTATCGTAGGTACAGTTTAAAGACATATATCTTACTGCTTAAAAAAATATAAGTAGAACCTACAAACACTTACTTATATTTTCAGCGCGGGAATTTTGCTCATACAAAGCCAATCCTTCACCCTCTGCTCCAATCGTATCTTCAACACAGATGATGCCCTTGTCTCATTTTACGACACCCCCAGAAATAGTGTTTTCTATAATATTTTTCACTGGGAACAACTACAAAACAATCACATTAAAGTTTCAAGATTTTATCTATGGTAAATGTGTTCGTAGAAATAAAGAGAGGCTAACTACGCGGGAGGGAAGAATATCAAAAGGGTGGCAGAGCTCAAGACTTCGGTGCTAACTGCTAGCTCACCGACGTTGACGTTGCTTAGGAATAGTACGTAATACAAACATGTTACACAATATTTATTATTGAAATAAAGCACATCAAAATAGCCTGCGGATTAATCGTTATATGTGCCTAAGTTTTCTACGTGTATCAATAAAGTAGATTAGATAACCACAACACGATACACCCTAAAAAAGCTAAAAGGCTATGAACGGGAACGTAACGTGCAATTTAAATTTGACCAGAGGCTCTCCTCGAGCCTCAATGCTTTGTTTCGCTAAGTTTGTAACAATGTAGTGATCAAAGAGCCGAAACACTGTGACAGGTTTGGCAGCCTTTTGCACGCAACACACCGCTTATATTATTAGTGCCACAAATTATATCGAAACACACGAACCACACAAGGAATTATCCAAAGATTGACAACTCCGATTAATATAACTTGTGCCACGTACGTTTTGTCCGTTTCAATTTTCTGCTTGGAACCAGCAGAGTCGGCTGCATAGACCGCAAGAGGCTTGCTCGGCGTAGCGACTAATTTATTTTCCCATGGAAACTGACGGGCTACTACGAAGTTTTGAGATGTAGATAGATTTTTTTACACTTTGTCTTAATTAATCAAGAATCAACTCAAAAGCGTTGTATTGAATTCACGCGCTATTATTTCGGCAATCAAGTTCTTTATATTATTTTTTGTGAAGCCATCGTTTGATGCCCATTAATCTATCTTTCAGTGCGTTTTTAGCACATTACTAGGCAACGATTTACAAAATGGTCTTTGTTCTACACTTCCGGGTGAAAATGGCCATTTATTCACTATTAAGGTACCTAGATAGGTACTATAATGGGCATCCATTAGTGGGCCTCTTTGGGAACGATTTTTCACGGCTGTTGGTAGGGCAGTCATGGCCGAATTGAAAAAAAAGCGACTAGAGACAGCTGCGTGCATTGACCTGGTAATGTTTACTGTCCTTGATCGGCGCGGACGGCGGCGTCCGGAGTGACGTCATCGCGGAGGTGCTGATGGGTTTCAGCCATGAGGCCCCGCGCAATCTTCTACTACTTACTGCCTTCAATCTCTTATGTAGTGTGTGTTTATTATTTTAGTTAATCAATTTAAATAAATGGTTATTGTCGATTTGGTGGTATTCTACCCATACATTTTGCTGATAATCATTTGTGTGGAATATGCATAAATAAAAGCCATTCAAAAATAATAATAGAGGTTTGGTAAGGTGAATGACCCGAAATTGTCGAACGTTTCCAGTAAAAATTCCATAAAATACCTAAATCATTACATTTTTGTGATATAAAAACAAATAAGCAATCTGTTTAGTAGTATATATAGTAATTTTCTTTTTTAAATTATTTCATTATACGCAGTATGATGAAAATAGCTTTAGACTACAATGTCAATAAGTACTTACCTACTTGCTACAGAATACCTAATTATGATAATTATCTATATCATTATTATAATTAGGTATATGTTGAGTATTTCCTTAAAAAGGGCATTAATAAAACGTAGTAGTATTTGGTTTATTGTATAAAAAGGGTTAATATGTCCAAGTTTTGTCGTTCCAAGATTAATTATTTTATCACGTTGGAGCTTTAGAAGCCAGTTCTTATGTAAACAGATGCTATGCTAGACGAGGTTCCTGGGGCCACCGAGGTCTGCAGTATGATGTCACGGCTCGTCCCTAACAAATGACAGCCATTCATTGGCGTGAGTTGTCGTTATGTTACCAACTTGTGAGCAATTTAATCTTGTCGTATATCCGAGCTCGGTTCTTGGAATGCTTCATTTAGATAATTCTTTGGTTGATACTAGAGAAACGAAAGCAGAAAAAACTAAATGATGTAACAAATCAAGTTATAAATAAGACAATAAAGTCGAGAATACAGTTTTAAACGTTATCGATTTTCAAAATTAACAAACTCTTTTATTCGACATTTTGATTTGATTTTTTTTTTACTTTGTGACAGACTGTATATTTTTACCCAAAGAGATAAAGGCAAGACTAACGAATGACAATCTCATCTCGTTAGCACTGCCGATACTGTAATAAGCCGTATTCATTTATTTAACTTTTCTTGGAAGTATGCGACCGATTAGGTACGTAATAAAGTTCTTTGTTTGGACGGCCGGCGCGGCGGCGAGCTAACGGGAGAGTAACGTATCCTAGGGAGGTACGTTATGGTATGGCGCAGGTAAGGCACTGGACACTGGTACATCCACATAGTTGCGGCCAGATCACGGTGGATCACACACTTTTTGCCGGGCGGCCGACGGCGAAGGTCGGTCGAGGCGAGCCACGAGCGATCTAGCATTCCAACCGCTATGAATGAATAGTCGCTCGACTGGTCGGGTAGCGCATACTAAGTAACTTCAGATTAATTTGACAACAAACATTTAAGTTGGCAAAAACCGGAATGGTTGCCGGCAAGGCACCCGCCCCGTGGGAACCGCCGGCGAGCCAAAACGTTTGTCTCCGATGATTGTCCGATTAATAAGTACCTGCCCATTTAACGTTCCGTTTATTTCTCGCTTTTCATAGCGTGATGTGCGGCCAATTTGCCTTACGATTTTCTGACACGACAACGTATTCGGACACGCAACTTGGTTTTACAAAGGATACTCGCCTCGTGTAGGTACTTCTACCTGTGTAGATCCGCTGTGTTACTGATTATTCAAAATACTTTTAATGTTATTGACATTTGATACGGTCGAAGAGTTTTAGAGTTAACGGCATTAAAATATAATTTATCTCTGAAAAAAACATTAAACGATTATTATTTAGGTGTTCACAGGTTTTAGATAGGAAACCCGCCCCAAAACGAGTGAACAACTGGTCTGGAGCTATGGCCACTATGGTCGGAGAGATGGCAAATCTAAAGTGTTGGAATGTATCGGTGTGCACCAGCGTGCGCGGGCGCAGGCGCGCGGCGTGTCGGCATTGACGCCCGCCCACGCCTCCTCACATAGCTGATGAGTTTTATTGCTAGCCCTGAATAATTGATACACTCACAAACAGGATTTCCGGAGTACCTACGCTATCGCTTATCTAAAACCCCTATAGTTCTGCATGTAAAAGTAAGGGATTCGAATCTAATCAATCGAAATCAATTACTAAGGGATAGATCTACTTATTTGGTTAGATCGGATTGATATTAACAATAAGTGTAAGTATGAAGCCCTTATGATAAGGAAGGTTGTTCTTGTAGCTAGGACTGATGCGCTGGATTCTTCTAGGTAGCCATTAAAGCCGGAGAATTTAGTAAAAGGCAGAGCAAGAGTTGGAGATAGGAAAAGACATAGCGAATAAAATAAACCCGAGATTCAATTTTCTTTGTGTTGACAATGGTGATCAAAAGTGCGTGAGTTAGATGCCCACTATACTACTTTGTTTTATAACATAAAACATATCTCATTGTTACGTGGTTTCATGGTGCTCATAAAATGGTTAAACTTTACGATCAAGCCAAGGACAGAGCATTGGGCTTCCACAACTTACACTCCTAAATAGCAAGGTAAAATTAACTTCTCATTTAGCTTTCAATTAATTTTGCAGACTGATTATATGTTACATTCTTTTCAATTATGATGGAAGAATTTTAAACCACTTTAGTCTAGAAATATTTATCATTATAGGCACGAAGTTTGCTGTTATGTTGTTGTAAGTTATTTTAATGTTTTGCCGAAGTTTGATTTATTTTATTCTATAAGTGTATCAGGAATATTCCAGAGAACACTAGGATTTACCATCTCAAAAAGTTGCTCCACACTATAATTCTCAGCTATTGCGCCAACCGTGCGGTCTACATCTATAATTATATCTATTGATCTTCAAATATTTTAATCAGAGGTAGGTACATCAGATACGTTCGCCGGAAACGAATGATTATAAATTCCCCTTGGAATGTTGGTACAGCCTTGACAGTTATGGTGATTATGTCACGGGCTCCATGGAGTATTCCGACGCCGTAGCGCCATAAAAAAGTGATGGAACCTTCACAACTCGCGTTTTCCTAGCAACGATTAAGATTATGAATTTAGTGTGTAAGCAAATTGGGCTTTGGGCGAACTTTAATGAAATATAACATTTAGTAAGTATTACAAATTAATTAATTATTTTATGAACAATAAATATCTACCCTTGAGTACTGTCCACCTAAAGATCCCAGGGATGTCAGCAGTACTTAGTGGTTAAACCTACCTGCAGCTGTGAAAATCGATTTCAAATTCCTTCCCTGGTAATGATGTGACCAGTGCCGGATTAACCACATAGCAAGAGTAGCAATTGTTACGGGCCCCGCGCTAAAGGGGGCCCCGCGTATTCAAACCCGCCCAGCTCCACCTAGCGTTACCCCTGTTTTCCGACTAAGACAATCCACCTCAGGAAATCGGTAACCGATTATTTTGTTGGCGAAAATAAAACACAGAATTTCATACGGTAAACGCACAAGTTCTGCAAAAAGTCACTTTTTACTTAAGAGCCCATAGCAGATCAAGGGCCCCGCGATAGTATTTGCTACGGGCCCCGCGCTTGCTTAAGCCAGCACTGGTTGTGGCGCTGCACGCTGCACGGTAAAAACTCCGAGAAAGATGGACACTAACGGTAGGTTTTGTGATTAAGAGATACCCCACAACCCAGGCTCCTCCCCCTAAAAATTCAAAAGACTATAAAAAGTTTTCCTTTCAAAAAATGGTTCTAACGACCGACAGTGCAATGCGACAATGCAACATTGCACTGTCGTTACAACCTGTCGTACTCGTAGAATTGCTATAACGTTAAGACGAAGCTGACGTCACTACTCGCCGTTGGCCGTTAGGGCAGGTTCGAAGTTTAAAACTCACATAACGTTTGCATATCTTCGCTCAGTAAAAGCTCTCAAACCCGATCAAGCGCGAGTCGGAAATTTTTCAAGTCTTTTTGGTGTGAGATAAAATAATGACAGAAATGATTATTTTATGCAATTATGAAAATGGAATAGAGGGCAGTAAGGACCTACGTTTGTTTTGAAAGTTCTCTGTAATTTGGAACATAAGAACTATATATAAAGAGCCTAACTAAAGAATGGCCATAGATAACCAAGTACAATGAGCCATCAAGTTACGAATCTGGTTATAACACTGAAGTTCCCAAGGCAAAGTCTACAAACAAGCGAGAATATTTGACGATCTAAAGATTAAATTGCATAGCCTGTACTTCCATACATTTAAAAGTTTAGTAATCATCATTTTATGCACATCACAATACATTTAACGGTGGAATCTTAACTGTACTTATATATATTTTATTATATTAATAAAATAAATTACTTAGAGAAAAATCTTTATCTAATTTATTATATTTTCATAATGTGACATGGTAGTTATACATAATAATGAATCATCGAAATTAATCTGAGATTGAATTATTTAGCTCTCAAGCTCACAATGATGTTTGATCATTCTGACATTTATCAGAATTTTCATTATCTATCTAGGTGGTCGGCGACGCAATAAGTACTAAATTGCAATTTGGCGATAGAGTAAACGATAGGCAGTAGGTACCAAATTTACAAACCCCACATCTTGATTAGATAAGTTTTGAAAGTATTACTTTTTGCCGCGCTATCACACAATTTGTTGAACCGCACCTTTTTCGTTGCAATTGCACATTGGATCCAATTTCATCGGTGTTTTTTCTTTGTTGATATGGCAAAGCGATAAAATATACGGACGTACAAATTGCCAAATTCTGCGAATATGAAAAGGCACTCCTAGTATAAACCAGTGGCGGTGGAAGCCTAGGAATTCTACAGTAGTATACACGCTCGTCGCTCGTTATTGTACCGTTACACTACAAGTATATTAATTTATTATGTAGATAAACTTATATGGTACACACATATTATCATATATCATAGCTTCATAATGTAAGGTAATGAACTTCAGAAATACTTCATCGATAGAAAGAAACCCGGCAATGAACCTATTTAATAAAGTCTTCATATTACAGAAAATAACTAGGTACAAGAATCTTTATATCTCAAATCTTAAAATTATAACCGGCGAATAATTTCCAGAACTCATAATTATTTACATTCTTAATTCGGAACAGTTAGATGAACCGGAAACTTTTTAGTCTTGCTATCGACTTAGCGAATAGATTCGTATTTCCAAGCTTTTGAATTGTTACTCTTATCAGCACCTTTATATCAGTGGTAATTGACATCATAATCATGACAAGGAACGGCTCCTATACGTATACACATAAAAAAGTAAGGATGAGGAGTGCCAAGCAAGGCCACTCACAATATTTTTATTCATAATATGCCTTTAAAAGGAGATTTGAATCGTTGGAATCTCCAGTCTCTATGAGTATCTATGAGTTGATGTCCTTCTAAAGTTGCCGGTGAACGGAAACTAAAATAAAAATATTGCGAGACAACAGCACTAGAATCTTTTGGTTTCTATTTAATCTATGTTCGTGATTAACTCCGAAAGAAACTTCACCTAACAATTTGCGAAGCGCATCAGTTATCATCTCCGCAACGTAATGCTGGTGGTGAATAGAAAAATAAAACCTGCAAACTGCTGCGCGATAGATTAGTGTGGACTAAGCTATTGCACATTAATATCAGTGTGTACATTTTGAGCCAGTTTTAAAGTCTTTGAACGGCATTAAGTCTTGAATTGTATAGAATCAGTGTATGACAGAGATATAAAACTTTTTCTAAAACTTTAACGTTATAGTCTCATAGCACATACCCAACGCATCAGTCTATTTAATTAGTCATATAAATTACATCTCCGATAACGCATCGAAATAGTCCAACGAAACTACATATTTTAGATTATCGGAGTTATTCATGGCAAGCACATGCCTAAATGTTCAACATGTGACGAGGTTCAATGTATGCTGTGATGTGTAATAAAAACCTCACTTTTTATACTAAAACTTGTTATAAAGAGTCCATATGTTACGAACAAGAGAACATTTACGCAGGATGATTGCTTTACAAACTGCTTGCCCCCGCTGCGCGGCCCTGAACCCGCAGCCCGAAGGATTGCGTTTATCTGGCGGTTGGTATCGAGGCCCACGGTTTCGGCAGATGCTCGCCAAAACACCGCTGATAGCTTTATGGGAGTAGGTAGGTACTACATTGCTCGTTATGAAAATGTTGTACACAGTATGTGTTACCTAAGCTGAATTGTTAAGCGGGCGGACGTTGCTGAACCGCTGTGTCGGGTAACTCCCGGTCTAATAACAGAATCATTGTTTCTGGAGTCAGTTTAACAGCTCTCTATGTATATCAAGCTTCAATAAACTGTATACGACACATATTTCTTTGTATCAAATTAATTAATCGATACTCGCAGTATTATGTCATTTTTTGGCCACAAGAGATAGATACTTACAAAGTTAAATAGGATAACTGTAGATTCATAACATATTCTTTGATTTAATGTACACGAAAACAATAACACTTTGAGTTTATGGTATGGAATAGGATTCCTGGAGTTTGGCGATATATTCCAGATTAGACGCCCCGCACCCATCAAACCAGTTCCGATCGGTTCGTTGAATAATAAAAATGGCCTCTATTTTGGGAACGCTGCGCCTTATCGGGCCTCTCAAGTTCGCTTCATAGAGAGCGGCGACCCTGGGCCGTCTGGATACTAAATACGTGACTACTGACTACCACTTCCTTACCGAACTTAATCATAAGTTTGCACAAACCAAATTGATTTTATTTAAAACAAAATTCCAAAATTATATTTCTAGTGAAATTGTGACACTGAAACTTTCTTTCCAAGAATTCTGATCGTGTAACAAACGTAGACAATTCGTTAAATAGTAGAAAAGGATGTCTGTCTCATGTAAATGCCATGGAAACACAGAAAATACTTCACTCGCCAAGAAATCTCACAGTAGAAAATTCTTTACGATTTGACAGGAACACCGTAATCGTAACGAGCCCGCTATTCCTTCTAAAGTTGAGAATAAACGTCAATTCACTAGTATTTATTTAATAAGCCGTTAATAGGTTTTATACGTGTTATAAGTACGTAAGTATAGTACAAATACAATTTGGCATTCAGCACAGATTTGTATAGTTTTATTATTCGTAGGTTCATGCTCTACGCGCACAGCAGTCTACTCACAAAAAAGTTGTGCTTAGTTCTTTTACGTTTCTTTGTATCGGTGATACGACACGAATTCTTGTACCTGATGCTATTTATAGTTCAAATTATTTATTGAAAGTATTCAGAATAAGTATGAGTAAGTATCTAAATTTGTGAGAGTAAGTATAATGGTAATAATCGTTTTGTGGGGCCTTAAAGCATGTCGTTTGGCGGAGGCGAAGAGCCGAGCGCCCGAGCAGCGACGGACGTGGCAATGACTCGCGGGCCTTGAGGCGTTGGTATTGGCAGACAACCGCGGGCCCCACGGTGCCACGGTCTCGCTCCGAACTCGCCTCTTGCAAACGAAGACGTAATAATGACAAGAATCGTGTAAGCTTACGAAATCCGGTTTATCTAATCGAGGAAAGCTAGGTCACTTTACTTATTTATACGTAGATACAGATACATAAGTACTGGTACATAAACGAAAAACTTGGCGTGAAGGCAGTCGACTAAACTTAATTTCTTGTAAAATATCTCGGAATTAATACGACAGTACGTCAAGAACCATCACCATAACATTATCATAATCGGTACTTAATACAGAATTAATAAATTATTTCTTAATATAGCAACATGACTCACACTTAGGTATTCATTCACAAAATGATGCCTACGTATGATGAAAGAATTGCGTTTAAACAGAATAAGAGAACCAAGAGTTGCTAATCAAATATATATTTAATTCTGCGGTTATAAGATGAAATGAGATTTGTCGCCTGTAACGTGCCAACAAACCGCTCATTGTATAGCGTGTCGGCAAAATTGAACACTGAAATACGGCGAACGCTTATCAATGCTTGCAATGTCGGTCAAATACTCGACCGAACAATATAGGGGCGTTATCGTGAGCATAAATTCGTACTTATGTTAGGTATATGTTACACATATCTATCCTAATTATATTTTATTTAATCATGTGTTATTCGCAGAGAAAGATTATTTGTCAATGAGTCTGAACTTATATTAACGTCACTACGAACCTTGTTAAAAATATCTCAGATTATGTATTTCTTTTTAGGTTATGTTTTGTATTGTCACGTTTTCCAAATTTGTCTGTTTTGTGCGATGATCAATTGCGACATCTCAGAGCCTCCAAAGTTTATACCAAAGCAGCCTGCTATTATCATCTCATATTTTACCATACTTTCATGTCAAGTTAAACCGAGGACTATGGCAGGGAATTGAGTAAGATGGGGTAACATAAACTATCCACCCTAATATTTAGAGCCCGCTCGATCTTGCTCTTCTCAGAAGAACCCCACAAAAACATAGTTTAGTGTGTTCCAAACCTCTAAACTTTAGAAAAATATTTTATTTTGTCCATTCTCTGCGATGTCATTGGATATAAACCACAGATTTTTACACAGGGAATTTAATTAAGTTAATCGGAATTTACCATACTTCATACGCGCGATGGACCAGTGGCTTTATTCCATTCAAATTCCATAAAATATCGATAGCTATTCACAGTGGAATGTAAATGCGGCTGTATTTGGACACAAAATATATATGGTCGTATTTTCATGAGCCAGGTGCAGCGATCGTTGGCAAAAAAATTAAATAAGTTTCAATAAAATTCGCGCAAGGTAATTAATTAAGGGCTATTAATTGTTGATTCTCCTTAAACATTCTGCAAACTGGACTACGTGGCGTGGCTAAATGTCTGAGAATGTTCATTTGTTGGTATTGTGTACTTCGATTTATGATATAGATTTGGATGTTGGATTGTTTCTGTAAGTTCGCATTGCGAGCAAAATCCCGTAGAAATTGTTGAGAGCTTTACGCTGGTGTGATGTGGTTAATAAAATTCACACGTTATAAGTACTTAATGAACGCGTACACGTACTCTAGTTAAATGGGATCTTGTTAACTTAATTGGCAGTTAATGGATAAAAGAAGTTTAATTAAAATATGGGGTTATGGGACAATCAATAATACCATGCACCCAATAACTACCTATGGCTCAACCACTCAAGTGGCTGCAGTGATAATTAACAGCGATATTCAATTATAACTTGATATAACTATTTTTTTTTTGAAATTTCTGACATCATATCCTTGTAACCCAAACCCGTGTAACATATCGAGCAAACCTCCGTTTACGCTGATAAGACTTCCTACATTACCGGGACTGATTGTAATACCATCGGTGATCGTTATCAGTTGTGTATCATCTGTGTTCATCACACGGAGACGAAGCGAGCCCTAGGTTTATTGACCTAAGATTAGGAGTTAGGCAAGGAGTGCTTCCTGTGGGGTTAAGAGTGCGGGCGCCATGCGTGGTCCCGGTTGCGCGGGCGCACGCTCTCGGCGGACGCGCGCTCTGTTCGCACGCCCCTGCAATGAGTTTTAATTGAGTTTGACCGCAGGAAGCAACGGTTACGGTCTACGCGTAGGGTGACATTTCTGCACGACTACTTTAGTATCTTAACTATGTAGTGGCAACATGCGTAATGCAAATGAAGAATCCATTGCTTTATTCTATTGGTCTTTATTATTTTACAATAAGTAAAAGAACTGTAATAGTAAGAAAAAACTGATTCTAAACGGGTAAAATGCTCTTAAGAAAAATGCTTTATTTGAAAAAGGCTCCTTTTGTTTAATCTTTTTATGTTTTTTTACTGGTATCGAATAAATATTCTTTCATGGACAAAGTGATGAGACTCGTGCGTATATTGCGTCATTTATAACACTATGTCTATTCTCTATTCATTGAATTGAATTGACTTGGTCTGCTTAGTGCTTAGTGTGATTTAACACTAATACGCCACCGCCGCGTTGTTTTTTTTGTAACGATACTGTACATTTAGATTATTTTATTGTGTCTGTGAGCAAAAAGACTAGGTAATAAGAGTTAAGGCTAGATTGGCTTTGTCGAGTCATGGTCTATTCGTAGTCAGTCGCGTGGTCACTGTAGCGTAGACGTCGACGTCACGCGTGCGCCCGCGCCGCTGCTGCCGCGCCGCTGTCACCGCCAACAAATTGCTTTGTTTATGGCTTCTTATTGAAATGTGCCTAATACAAACTGCACGAGGTGGAGGCCTCGGATCTGGACCGGACCTTCCTTTGAACACACGTTTCATAAAAGGCCTTGTAACCGTTCAAACACACGTTTACAGTTGAATGAAATTTACTATTTCACAGAAACACTAAGTACGGTCACACACTTATACTTTCTAAGATATTGGCTTTTCATAATCTAGTTACTATTGTAAAATTACTACCTATTACCATATATCTACATAGTATCTCGTACTTGTTTACAACATATAATAACATAACACAAGTAGTTTGGTACTTAAACTGAGCTTTTTACTTACAATAAAACTGTTCAGAGGCGCCAATACTTAGACTTGAAAAATAAAACATGTACTTATGGCATTATTTAGCACACATTTGACAGTATCTAAGTAACTAAAACTAATTAAATCTCGAAAAGTTTGTACATTAAAAAAATCAAAGAAAATATTTTTTAGAATTTCTGTCCGTAGGTAGGTATGTATGTTTCTGCTCCTAAGGAAGGAAGGAAAGACCTACTAGCAATATATAATCTGTGGAGGGAAAAGAGGGAGGCCTCCGTCCTCCAGTGTGACCACTGAGACTAAAACAATAATATAATAATAATGCCTATATGTTCTAGGGTCGTTACGTAACAATTGCCAAATAGAAAATGTAAACAAATATCAACAATTGTTGTCTTTACACCAAGCTAATTATATGTATGTAGCTATCAGTCGCATTTTGATCGGCAAAATTCGGCTGTCTCGGGATTATTCTATGGAAACTCTGTCTGCCATACATTTTGGACATTAACATCATTTGTAGGTTCTCTCAACAGTCTCAACCCCCTGCAGGGCATAAGGCTCCTTTTTTATAGATGGATTTACACTAGAAAAATCTCTTGTACCGTAGGTGCGTTTACCAACACAAATATTCACATGCACCTGGGACAATTATCTGTATACTAATATATGTTCCGTGTGGGAATCGAAGCCGCGACACGTAGCGCAGCAGTCGAACGCTCACTACGCCCACTACGACAACCGTGTCGTCAAATCTGTCATCTTCACTTAATCTGTTACGCTATACTTCTCTGTTTTTAATCGTGTCCTGGACTTTCCGTCAAGCTCATTTATATCAGCGACCCATTTTGCCATCGTCCTTCCTACACTCCTTTGGTACTCTGTCCAATCCCGCCATCCTATCATTATTCGCTGTAGCAGTTATTTTCGCCCATTTCCAACAGAGGACTTTTATTTCACTGTATAATGCGATTTTCTCAATCTCCCAGCAAACATCGTATTGATCACATCAAGCCGTAACTCGTATTGTAATATTTGTAATTTCTCTTAATCTTTTGTTGATGACTTGACATCCACTAAGCCTGTAATGTGTGGAATCAAGAGATAAACACACAATAACATATTGCTAGCCTTCAGTTTAACAGGGCGTTGAACCATGGCGAGATGACAGATGGCGCCCAGAACTACATTACCTCTAGCAAGTATAAACATCTTGTAATAACTAGCTACGAAGTATATAAGCATACGTTACATACTATAATAACTATGTTTTTCAACAGAGACTACATTTGTGTGTATAATTGTTTAGGAGGCGCTTTATTAAATATCCGTTACTGGTGAAGTAATCGGTAAGTACTTTCATGGGCTCCATTTTTAGGAGAGTCCGACGTCCCCTTAAAGCATATCCTTTTAAAGATATTGACCTACATAATAACAGCACTTAATGCGTGTTAGGTATGACCGTATGAATATTTTATCGATGAATTAATCATACTCTACTAAGAAACAGTGTTTAAGATGAATATTTAAAATCAATGTTTTCCTCAACTGCATCATTGCTAAAAGACGCAATTGTAATTATAGGAACGGGAAATATGTGCATACTTAGTGGCAATGAAGTAAGATGTTTTACTATTCGATACATACAAGGAGGTACTGTAAAAATTATGTAGCTTATATGTCGCATATTTCTATTAATTAATCCATACTAAGCTAAATATGATTTAATTAGTAACTGTTTTGCACTAACAATAAGTATGCTATGGACTTAGCGTTTTCCGAGATCTCAAACTTATTACGGAAGAGAAGCACGAGAGTTTGTTAAATTTACGTGTTACTAAATTGCGGTTTATTTCCATGGCGTTCTGTTGAATCATTCTCGCCTAATCTGAATGTTATTTAGTATAAATAGCTGAGACTGATACGGCTGATAGCGGTGTGATTTGGGCGCGCGACGAGCCCGGCGGCCTGCGTCCAGTGCGCCTGCGCCGGCCCCAAGTCGTGACAGCCGTTTGTTAAACTAATGGCGCACAAAAAGAAAACCGCCTTCCATTCTTCCATTAACTCTGTCCAAGTGTGCGACTGTTGACTCGATCAATTTGCACGCGCTAATAGAATTGTTTTAGGTACTTACTTCTATTGTAGCACTTGTTATTTCCGCCTTAGATACAGCTTTGTCATTCTTGTCATCACTTGCCTGTTCCTCCTGTAATTACTCTCGTTTAATTATAAGGCTAGATAATAGACGACTATTCATAGATTAATTGGTGTTAAGTTTTTAAAGCCATGTTTGTTGTTTTTTTGTTTCATGATGAAGAAATTAGCGAGCTTGGCGCCATGTGCTACGTCGCGGGGGTCGAGGGATCCGCACATGTAGCCCACGCGACACTTCGCTCGAAAAATGGAGCCGCGATAAAAAGCAGTCGGTGTCGGCGGGCGTGAGAACGACGACACGTGGCCTCAGCCATACGCGAGCTCATTCATGCATTTGATTCATAAATAATTGTATGCGTGTTTTAAGGGCACACACGACAACACGACACCAATCCGCTTAGCGAGATTTGATGAAGTCCAGAGTCCGGTGTTTACATACGCATAAAAGTCTTGTATGATCAGAAAAGTATAAAAACTAATATCAAAGGGAGGATTCCACAATAAGTGTGCCGAACGAGCATTTATGATTATTTGTGTGGGGAATGCAATCTTTCGCGGGCGATCAGCGGCAGCAGCGGCGGCGCACCGCTTGCTATAAATCAGGGCCGATTGAGGTCGAGCCGGACGCGAGTTATTTTTAAAATTGCGTGCACAATATTATGTGTTTAGGTGGAATATGATAATTGCGTCGGCGAGAGAGGCGCCGTAAGCCGACACCGACGATGGGATTACAGAGCGCACGCCGCGACCGCCGGCCGAGGCGAGGCCTGCGGCCCGCCTGCCTCGAGCCTGGACCCGCTCGCCTCGCATCAACACGCCTCGTTACATCCAATATAACACATCATCTTAACAGGTTTGTTTCAGGTACTCATTAAAATGGACTTTCATTAAAAATTCAGATGTGATAAAAAAACGTACGATTGCTTTTTAAAACCGCAGACTACATTTTTTTTATATACATTTGGATCATCCCATCACATTGCTTGTCTACTTGCTACAACTGTACATGATAAGGAGGCAAGCTTTTGAATATTAACAATATTCATCGATATTTTACTGTTCAAGACTTCGCCGTTATAAATTGTTAGTTAGATATTCTTTTGTGACGTTTACACTGACAAGCATAAAACTGTAATATTAAAAAATGGTTAATATTGAAAACCAGTGTAAAAAGCTTCGCGGCTGATAATTAGGTACAAAGGAATTTTACCGAATAATCATAACAAAGCTATTATAATAACTATGAATAATGGTCTGATATTACAAATTAACATAATATTTTTTGTCGCCGCCTTTGGTGGTGGCCGCGGACAGGTACAAGCTATGAGGGTGCAGAATTCTTTGAATGGGCATTCTAGTTGGCCAAGCGGCATACAATTATGAATCGTAAGCTGTAGAAATAAATGTCAAAGCTACTTGAGCAAACTTAATCTTATTTAGAAAGAATAGAATGGTAAGCTTTATAGTATTCTCAAACTTGTGTCCTTACAGCAAAGTGTATATTGGTTTGTTACAAGCGAGGTGCGAAGGTCGACTAAGCTACTATCAATCAGCAAGGCGCCATTGAGGGTTGGTCGAGGCTCGTGAGAAACCGTAAACACTTACCCGCTTTATCTGATAGAGATTTTTTTCGCTCAGCAGCAGGTCCAGTCAATTAATGGATTGCGCCGTTATTTGCTTTATTTTTGTTACCGACGCTGCTTAGCATTAGGAGAGACTAATTTATCTGGAAGGGTTTGACAGGGGAGGCATTACTGCGATGCAGATTGCCCCCACCACGACCCGTATTAACATCTTATCACAGATTTTATAATAAATGGAACACATAATCCTTCTCACAAGGTACGTAGTGTGTGCGGCCCTTTTGATATGTTTTTAACAAGGAAACCAGGTAATGAGAATGACTGGAAGGCAATTCATTTCGATTTATATGGAAAACGTGCTTTCCATGAATTGAATTGTTCAGTTTATTGATTTGTAGAGCCGTGAGGTTCTAAGCGTTTTAGAATTGAAGATAAATATTTGTTGGGGGTTGTGGTCTGGGCGGTCTGTCGACGCACATGTGCGCATAAAAAACTGTGTGATGTGTGCAGTGTGTTTGGTGCTGTGTTGACAGTGCGCATAGCTGCGACAAAGCGCTGCGCCCGCTCCGCCACCGCGCGACCACCCTCCCCGAGGAATCTCTCGTTATCATTTGAATAACTTTAAGTATCACAGCATACGTGAAACACGGCCTGAAATGGACGAATGTTTTAATAATCTATCCTATAATAGTGTTCGACATTATATATTCCAAGCGCATGTAAGTATTCTTCGTATTTACGAGTAGGTGCGTGTGCTATTGTTCAATTAAATTACATTATTATTACTTTACAATATATTAAAGTACTGGTTATTTATATAGAATAAACTTATACAGTGACTACAGAATAAAAAAAACAGTATTAATAATTAAAGGTAATTCTAGCTATAGATCTGATGTCCTACGTGAAATGCTACTTATTATAGAGACGAATCTGAGTTCTGTAACTCGTGAGAACAACCTTATCTGAAGGAAGCCTATTTCTCTAAATATTTAGTTTGGTAGAAAATACGACGGAGTGTGAGTTCCAGTGTGTAGCAATCGTAATGGCGTGTAAATTCCCTGATTAGATATCATCCCTGGGAACTAACAACAAAATTAATGCCGACGAAATTTTATGCTCTCGACTTGACATATGTACCTAGTTACGATTAGAATTTTACTCGTCACACAGGATTGTTAAGTTGTACTTATAATAATTATTATGTACTATATCTAACAACAGATCAGTTCTTGTGCTATTTTTTATGTGTAGAGAGCTAGTGTATGAAACAATTGATAATGGTGGTAAGGAAAGATTCAATATTTTCAGCAAAGGAGGAGTCAAGTTTATTGAACTATTTATCGGAGAAGTGCGTTATTTTTAGTTGGTTCAAAATATTGTTCCGACAATTTGAACATTATTTTTAAATTGGTAAATCGGGCCCTCCCCTCGCGGGCTTAAAGCTTATAATAGCTTTAAAATTGATACACAAGATCAATATTTTAGATGGTAAGAAACTAATCGGTAATGTTACGTTAAAGAATTAGTATCTAAAGATGATGGCTAAAAACTAAGCTAAACGCTAATCGCTAAGGTGCGTTTATAATGATAAGGTGAATAGCCTACCAGCCTTCCAATGTGAACGCACCTTAAGGTGGCGCACTACCTTCGCAGAGCTTATGAAGAAAGGCCGCAGTGTCACCCCAGTCTGACCAATCGAGTGAGCTGACTTAACAGTTTTCAAAACTGTTAAGTCAAAGTTCAAAGTTAAGTGAGTTAATTACTGCCCGACATCAAATTATGAAGCACTAAAGTAAAAACCAACCATATTTTTCAATTAGGTATCGTGTGTATTGGTATCGATGGCGGTACACAAACGAACTAATATTGTTTACCTAATGAGATGTGTCGGCTGCACGCGATCCATTCTCACGACCCAAAAGTAAAAAAAAAAAAGAAATTCCCAAAATTTTAACGCAATAGATACATTGTCTCTACATAAACAACGGTTAAATTTCACCGAAAAAACACTGTGCTGTCACAGTAGTGTAGAGACGGATTACTTATAAAAGATTTTAGTAGGTATACATATTTTACTGCTGTATCCTCTAAAGAAAGTACAGTGTTATTTTTTTGTTTTTTGTTTTAGTAGAACAATAAAAGTAGCTAAGAAGAAAGGGTGTGAGTTAAAAAAATATCTTTAAACTTCAATGGTGTTTAATCTTTCGTTAGTATCCGACCATAAGGTTAAAGGGGGTGTAAAATCGGGGGTACAAAAACATTACATAACAAAAGCCGAGTTTTATGTTAATTACTATAATATAAAAATATAATATTTTGTAAAACATAAGCCGTCTCCATAACATCGTTGCCGCCATTATCTATGGAATGTTCATTCGTGAACGGGCTGCACTTTACGCCTTCTTTCAAAATTGATTGCTTATTCTCTTTTTGGCTGCCTTTTAACAACTATAGGACCAAATTGTTATGTAACTTATTAATTAGCCTCCAGCTCGATTGATGGGAATGCTACAACACATACTTTTAAATGGTTAATTGGAGATTGTCATTTTTCTTGAGCGTTGACTGACCTAATAATTATGGAGCTAGATCAAATGAATGAGTCAGTGTTTGATACAAATTAATGTCATGGTATGCTGTCTTGTTATTTCATATTATCAAAGTGATAAGCCGTTTATTAATATTATAAAAATTTAGGACCGTTTTTATCAATATTACAAAGAAATGTCTATAGGCACTATATTAAAAAACTGTAAACGGCACGTGTGGTTACAGTTACTTACAATACAATTTCAGTTAGGATTTAGTGCTAATTGACAAAAAAGTTGTTTTTATGTATTTGCGTGGTTACTTGATTTTATTTTTACGTCGACACCTTATTCGAAGGCGCGTTGGTAGATTCGATTAAACATTGCCAAACCAGATTTACGAATTCGTCCCTTTAATGTATCATGGGGGTCTTTTTATTAAAGTTATTTAAGTTTTAATCTGACGAAACATGAACATCCAGTGTTTCGTTTATCTGACTCTGTCATCGGGACAAGACAAAGCGGGTACAATTTCGCTCGCCTCCCAGCGCCGTGCGTAATGCGGCAAAAATGTCGCCGCCTTGTAATTAGCACTAGGCTCCCAAGACACTACACAAATAGAATTGTTTCTCGTTACTTGTGACACCAAAGGGGCAATGTACTGAATGAAGAGTGCGTCTAGAGTCTCGACTTTTTAAAAGTGCCTGAAAAGGCCTAAGTATTTGAAATAAATAAAACACTTTGAATTTGACTTTGAGAGTTACACTAGCTTTGGGTGAGAACGGGCGTGGCCTGCCGTGAAGGACTCGATGAATGACCAGAGAATCCAGCCACTGCAAATATGTACTATCAGAGAAATAAACGTGCGGTACGTTTATTTCTCTGCTCTCAGCTGTTTGCCCAGCAAGTGTTAGTCTCATTATAAAAGCTGTGGTAGAAGTAGCTGTCGAGCGCGGATGTGCCCGTTTAACATAACGACTTTGTAATGGCATCTCCCACTTTCTTAAATTAAACATCCTTTGCTCAGCTAGCCGTATGTACATATCGGCGATATTTATTTATTTACAAATGCAGTGGTTCACAATAACGGAACAACTAAGATCAATAAATAAATCCATTCCTTGTAATTCTCACAGTTCGGTCGCGTCGCCTGTGCTGAACCTCATTCCATTGAGCACGCGTCACGCTCGCGCGCGCGCAGCTCGCCGTAAGCGCGTCTCCTTCGCTGGCTTTGTGTGGAACCGCCCTCGACACAACGTTCTGAGAATCGAGCTCGTGGCATTTTTTAGAACGCATAATAATTTGATCGGGAAATATTTATGGAAGGGGTGGCCGGACGCGGACTAGTCCGACGAGTCAATTATCAGCCACTCGCACCAGTGTCGGTCGCCTGAAAGACGCGCAATGGGTGGCTAGGCCGAGGTTAACCGATGTTAACTTAGAATTTATGACGTAGATAGACGAAGGGTGGAATTTCACATGATTTCATTCTCTTTTTTGTTAATGCCCTATATCATTATTATCGTGTATAAATAAAGTTTTTATACATCCGACCGCGAGAATGTTTTTTGTGCTAACCCTAGACAGGAATAATTTGATTATATAGGAAAGTGAAATTGTATGCTTTCTTTACATAACAAACAGTTCTGTAATTAATCATATTAATTAACAAATAAATAATAGTACTTTTGCGCATTAAAGTCCTAGGCATTAAAATTATTACAATTATAAATAACCTAGATATTTTATCAGTAACTGTATCAACGCGACACGAATCGATTCGTAGCGCTAGTGCTACGACGGCTCTGCTACGACATTCGTAGCAGTTTGTTAGTACATTTTTCGTAGACAATCATACATGGAATTGTCTTTGTACTCATTTCTAACTACATAAATCTATGATAAAATAATAAATTTCTTCGTATTTTATAATAACCAGTCATTCGATTGTGCTAAACTAAAAGTTATTGAAAACTTTTCACTTGTACCACATATATTCTTTTATCCGGGATATAGAAAGTTTTAGTTTACCTGGAGACCGTGGTCGCGACCAGAAAACTCCTCAAACCTACTGCATTCCTGTTTAGGAATGGAGTCGATTTTACTATCACCCCTAAAGTGTTAGGGGTGTTTAATATTTAGAGCCTTTATGTACTAACATCATGATCGTTCAGCCCGTAAACTAAAGGTCGGACAAACTATTGTCTGTTCATACTCGTTCTCTCGTAATCCACTACTGTGAAAAAAGAGAGCCTCCTGCTTACCCCCTTTCTATTCGAGTGAAATTACCTAAGTACCTACATCTGGCACGCTCTGGCCCGAGACGAACTATACTAACTGGCTAATTTTGAGACTGAGCAATTGTCATGCGAGATCTCTATATATCGAATGACCCCTCACCGGGGGTAGTTATTATTAAAATGTTAGGTTCGGATATCCAATCCTGGAAGTAAGTTTTGAATACATCATGGTCATCATTCGATTTCAGAGAAACGGAGCAGGGTTGTGTAACTGTTTATCCCTATTAGATCTTCAATCATTGCTACTCAACGTTTTGGTGTCCCTAGGGAGCTAAAATGCACATTATATATATTATATTTATTATACAGTACAATAGTATATTTTTTATACAAAAGTCAGGACTCTTTCCCGGTAACGAATCTTTAGACTGGAATAATCGCCACTACGAAATGATATTACAGTACGAAACTCTAGGTGGCTTAGAGAAATGCTGATGCTTTCTTTAAAATAAAAGATATTTCTAAAAGAATGGAAGATAAACATATCTAACGCAACTGATGGTGCTCTTTATTCAGTTAAAACGATAATTCCAAACAAAACTTTGTTTGTAACGAAAGTCTTAAGGTGCTAAGAAGTATGAGCCATAAAAAAAGGGCGCAACAATTCAATAAAACAATGCACGTTGTGCATGCTATCATGCGCACATTATAATCGTTTCTGCTAATTTGTCGCAGAGGCGGGGCGAGGAGAGGTTTCCGGTGCATGTGCAAGACAATGTTGAATGGACCCATTAATAGCACAAATGAATGAGCGCGTAAACACATGTGTCGAACCCGCTACCCCCGCGGCTCGACCACATGGCGCAATACATTGTCTTATGCAAAAGGACATTACGTTTCATTCACTAATTTGTGAGTTGTGACGGACTTCGAGGAAACCTCGTTTTATGCGCCGAAATGTTTCTCCGAAACGTTTCACTTCCTTCCGCTGTTTTTGTGGTTTGTGTTATTTGTTTCGGTAAATAGGACTGTTATTCTTTCTGCATGTGTTACTTGATACTTCTCAGTCTTATATTCCTTTAATAGTACAGTAACACCTTACATATTCACTATTCCACTTCCATTTGATAGATATCTAAAATTTGTCTTTATGTGTAACTAAATACTGCTGTACTTCTAATTTTTTGCAGTTATGTTGCATACACGGTCACACTATGAACTCAAGACAATCTGAGTTACTGTGAGGGAGGCAGACGTTGGGTGTGTCGCGATTGAAACTATATCAAAACCGTGGCCAACAGGGGGTTTAGTAGCAATGTAAGAGGAAAACGAAAAGGCCTAAGCCGCCGTAAATACGCTGGAGGATCGTAAACGTGAGCAGCGGATACCTTACATTTAGTATATTGCTTTTCCTAGACTCACTAAGTAAATATCGATATATCAAAGATGTCATATTATTATCACATTCGCGAACAAATGATACACTTATACCCATACCCTCATCTTACCCTCACTTGGGAACAAATGACAAAAACGTACAAACACAACAACCCTTTGAATAACTTACTAAACTAAACGTTCTACGTGTATCTACGTGTTACTTTAGGATTATTGTTCATTTAACGATAGTATCGCTTCCTGTGCTTTTCACTTTTCGTTTGTTTAACACATAACAAAACATGAATGCTCCGAGGACGATACCTGTAGGACAATGGACAGGTACCCAAGTATTGACAATCCTCAGCTCGCTTACCGGACAGTTATATTTTTGTGGGCACCACGACTCACTGGCGCCAGAGTCCCCATTCTATTGTACTATCACAATTATTTATTCTTCAGAACCAAAGATGATGGTCAATTGCTACAGGTACTTCCTGGGAGGCTTTCTTGTAAACACTGTGAATTGGGAATTCCGCACGTTTTGTTTCGGTGGCGCTTCATTAAACTCGGATTTCACGGTTCTGAATTTGAGACATGCAGTCTTTTATCTGTGTCTTTTATACAAAAGTCAATACTTTGTTAAAGAATTATATAAACGTTATACATTTGTTTTCCTATACATGATTTCTTGATAACCTGACCATTAACATGTTGTTTGCACATATTTCGTATTGAGTTTATCAATACATCGGTGGCCGGATACGCACCGTCGCGCCGCCTTCTCGACTCTTATCTAAGTAAACTCTATTAATATTAAATAACGTCTAAATTTACTGAACAAGCTAATAATTGGCGAATATTTCTGAGTGTGCGAGACCCGCATCGTTAGGGTTGTATATAATGACTTAATTGGGATATAAATAAGGTCAATGAAATGATCGGTGGTGATGTTTTTATGCCAGCAAATAGTGGTCACGTGTCGGGAATTCGCTACAATTGCCTCGTCGGGTGGCACCCTAATCAACCGAATGGGGTCTGGAATGACGTGATTATTATGTTACATATCTGTAACACAAAACTGTTTAATTTTATAGGGGTGAAATTACCACGCGAACAGTCAAAGTTAACATTTTAGAACATTGCATCTATTTCCACTGTAGTTGTAAAATCGATAAGCGAAGTCATCGGAATATGTTAGCGACTAAATGGCGCCCCTTCCTTGAAGGACCGCATAAACTAAAACGGCTATGCGCAATTCAGATTGCCGTATCGTGGGAACATCTCCGCGTATTGACAGTGATACGTGAAACTGACAAATATATGGCGGGGAAGAGCCTCCTCGAAAGCATCCATCGTCTGCATTAAAGTAATATGTATTTTAACATTGATTACGCCGGACATCCATATCATTATCGAAAAAATAAGTTGTCAACGTATGAAAGTTTCACATCACCTAGTTCCCATGGACGTAGTGTTACTTTTCCCATGTAAGTAGTTATCATTGGGCGTCTGTCACTCCATAGGTCAGTGTTTCGATAAACGACTGAACTCTATGCATTGTGCGTGCATCGTGTTATGATACTGAGCTAATATGGCAATGACATGACGTAACCAGCCGCGGGGGCAGATATGTGTCACCGCGCAACTAACACATCATCGCGAACATTTTATCATTTTAATGGTTTCGTAAGTGTACCCAAATATGAAATATTTGATTATCTGTATCTGTAAAATTAGAGTAAGTTTTGTGAAATATATCGTCAATATTAAAATCAAATGAAGTCATCTATGTATATATATGTCAGTTAAAAGTTTAGGTGCAGTGTCTTACTGGAAAACACAACTGCAAGAAAGTCCTGGGGACTATTATGAAATCAGACTGGGCTGACCATATTAAGCGTTGCAAGGGCCTCGTCCACAAGGCGAATATTATAATGTCAAGTGGAGAAACTCTCTTAGGGCAGTCTGCTTCGCGTACAGAGCAGCACACATCTAGCTTGGTTCTTGTACTTGGAAATAAGAGAATATATTAAATTATCTCGAAATTCTCTATATTACTTTAGGGTGGACGACATGCGACGAGCTGTTAACTATTTATTGTGTCACAGTGCTATCAAGTACCATAACAATATTTACAATGGGCAAACCAAACAGTCTATTCGCGGAAACAAAACTGCACGTATCTTGAATGGAATTTAAAGTCCATGATAAGCTCCCTGGACGTACATGCGTGCAGGCATACAAACACGTAACGAAATAAAACGGAGACAGCATTCCCGACAAGTGCCACGCTGTATTTCATGTACTTATATTTGAGTTATAAATTTTATGGGCCACGCTCGACAACTGTTTGCATAGTCACACGGAATTTGTGAACGTCATTTGCCTTCTATTAAATAGATCCTAAATACATAATTGTATCAAGTTATCCCGACACTTTCTCTCTTGAGGAAAATGATTCACCAATTTTTTTTTTTATACTCATGATGGTTTTTGAATTGTGATAAGTAACATGGAACTTGGTTCAAAACGCTAAACAAAAACCAGTAATAACATAAAAACGTATGAAGTTCGAACCGCGAATTACATTCTACAATCGCTGAACAGCTAAAAATAGCAAGTTGCATTACATTATACACTACGATAAGCGTGTGTGATGTTCAATTAGTGTAATTAAATAGTCTGCATACACGTGAAAGTCTGAGCCGATTCCGTTTGTATAAATAAACTAGCACTGCAGGGGGTCCCGATGCGATGGAGATCATTTTTCATAGAATTAGTCGAAGTTTACACGTACATGTGACATGACTGATTCTTGAGGTTGAATAATATTAACCGAAGCTTTAAATAATATGTTAGGCAATACATATTTATTGCACTATCTCTACTCCGTCATTTTGTTAATTATGATTATTTCAAAATAATACCTAATGCTCTAATTTACTAAGCTGTATTATTATTTATCTCCAAGAGCCACAAAAAACCATCACTATCAATTTTTATTAAATGCGTAATGATTTTGTAGGTTCATTAATTAAATTATTCAGTTAACAGTAACCAAAAATCCATAATTTTGCTTCTAGGGTTCACAAAATGTGTATCTTGAAGAGGCAATTTCAAAGTATCGCGTAATGGCCACTTACATGATATTATTAGTTACATTTACTTTTATGCCCAATGAATCGTGGGCTATTGAGGTAAAGAAACCGCCCCACAGGACAATTGAGCGTGGGAGCAGTCGCGGTGGCATTCACTAATGGTCGCTCCAAATCATCTTATTACTTTTGTATTATTGTCCACATTTTTTTTGCACTCCGTACGACAATAAGATTACCCGTGCCTCACAAAGGCGACGTCAATACAGTTTTTGCACTTGTTGTCGGCTCGATAAGAATTTTCGGGATGTAGTTATTGCCCGCGGATTATATTTTTTCCGTGGTTGCAAAAGTAAGTTATCAGCGTATTAAATGATGTATGGAGTAAATTAGACTAGCGAAGTAAACAGAAAGGCAAGAACTACGTCTTCGACTGGACTGAAAACGTTTAGCAGTGTCATACTCTTGAGCTTTTAGACTATAGTGTGCAAATTGAAGCAGTTCGGTCGAGTGTATTGTGGGGCGGGAGAGGCGACGAGGCGGCGCCCACGGCGAGGGTTCAGGCAGCAGGCACCAGGAATGCGAGTTCGCCAAGTATTACACGCCCAACATGAGTTGGATCTTTTTTAAAAGGGCGCAATTCCTGGAAGCCTCTCTCGAGCGGCCGGAGGCTGGCGCTCGCCGGCCATTGTGGCGCGGCCGGCTAGTTTTGATCTTATTGTTAATGGGACGCCAAGTTTTTTCAAACGTGTTCGGAAAAAAGGTATCATAGGACCCCAGCGGAAACGTTACGGACCCTTGTGAAGTAAAATGGATATGTTCTACGAAGGAGGTGTTATTTTAATCGTAGGTCGGCTTTGTTGTTCAGGAATGTAGATGGCCTGTCATAATTTTAATGGGCAGTTTCTCAGACATTCTATGAACCTGATGGTGCACACGTCCTGAATATTCATCGGGATTCTATACTGCGGCCGAGCTCATACATCGGAATGTAATCATAGTATCTATCTAAATTAAACTTTTACAGTAATAATCACGTAGTAAAATGTCAATTATGAAAATATTAAAAATGACGATTATATTTTCTCCGAAAAAGCTACTGACATACCAAACACGTTCGTTAATATTAACACGTAATGTAAGAATGGGTAGCTCTTATACTTTCACTACCATTACGCGTGACTGTTTAATAAAGAGAGCATCCGAAAATAAATAATAACGCAATCCATAGATATGCGGGTTTGAATGTTTACCTTTATATATTTATCGTTCCCCATTACTCTCATCAATAAACTGGCCTTTTCGTGGTCTTATGTGCAGCGAAACAATAATGAATAAGCGGTACCTACGTGTATCTGGAGGCCACACACGATGTGCTTTGTAATGACATAATTGCTGTACGCTTACTATAATAAACATTTTAAGAGTCGCGAATACGAGTTTTATATAAAATTATCGTGTACGTAGGTATAATATGTACCTACATATAAGTAAACTTCGTGTGATTATTTAGTACTAACGGGGCGTTCTAATAATAACAAGTTCAGTTTCAATAGAGCTCGAATTTGGGGTGACTGTGTAGATATAGCGGCCGCGTCTTTGTGTAATATCTAATTGAATACAATATCGTTGAAATTTAATTAACCAATGCACTTTGTACAGATGTTATCAAAAATGGTGCTCGGATATCTCTTTTTAGGTATAAAAGCAACCTCACTATCACCCATGACATACATTTAATTGAAATACCTACTTTTTATTTGTTATACTTATGATATACTTCATCGCTGATCTAGGAGAATCGGAAACAAAATGAATACACAGACGAAGACGATGAAACACAGACGAAGTAAATACAGTCTGGAGGAAAGTGATACGAGTATAGCTGAAGATTTATTTTATCCGGTTGTAATAACAGACTCTCTTACACTACAGTTTTAAACTGTGTTGGAATAATTGTTACTGTTATGATAATAATAATATACAAAAGTGCATTATATTATGTACTCACAGTACTAATTAGAAAGAACTCTTTGAGTTTATAACCAGTGATATGGACGGATGCACCCTGCGTTGATACTGTTTGTGGCTCAACATGACGTTTTAACAGTAAATATGGTTGAAGATAAGTGTGTAAACGTTAAATGGGTTAATTCAAAGCATAATTCTATGAACGAAGCACAAGGTAAATACGATTAACCTCTCGGATGCCGCAGTTCTAGACACAATCAAATTCCGATTGTGTCTCGCGTGGACCTGCGTTCCGGCAGCCGAGAGGTTAAAAATATATAGATATATATATATAAATACAGTCACCGTCAGGTATACTGGAACACCTGAGGTGTCCAGCAAAAGTATTCAGATGTGGTGGAACAGTTAAAATCAAAGTGCTCAAATTACAATGACAGTTGAAAAATTAAACCGTTTATTATCTTGTTACAATAAGTTTACATTTGTACCTATGTGCCAACATGATATAACGTGACAGCACTAAAACAGAACTTTCATCAAACGAAAGCACTTTCACAATAACGGCTAATATAATTTTGATGTTGGTCGACCATAGCTGATTACTTTTGATGAGTCGAAACTAATGAATACCAGAAATGATTCGGTCTATTTGGACACCTTAGATGCTTACCTACCTACTTTTTCTTAGCGCCACATAAACGCTGATATTTTGTTTTCAGAAAACTTCATTTAACCACGACCTTGGCAGCCTCACCTTTTTAGGTTACCCTCCCGCAATGGTAAAAAAGGGACCCTTACGATGAGACTTTGGTGTCTGACCGTCACACCAAGTCTTCGAAAATACTAGATTGTCTTCGGCTTATTATGGCGCCCGAAATAGGGAGTTCAAATTTAATTTCAAGTTGTATGGGCAAGTTTGATTTCAAATAACATGTATATCAAATCATTTTATGATGCCAAACATCTAAAAAAGATATCATCTACACACAGATAACTAATCTCCCAAGTTTCCCATACAAAAATTGGAAATAATTTGCTGATGAATTCCCATGCAAATATTACAGGAAAAATAAAAATGTGACCGGTTATTTTAATCTCGGAACAACTTATTGCCAGCCCTGCGTTGTCCACGGAATCAGTCTTGCTACATCCAGAACTTATGAGCAACAAGAAGATCGGCACGAAGAAAGGGAGAGTACACATTACCTACATAAGTGGTACTAAGCAATATCATCTATGACCCTTAGTTCACCTAGCCGATTGCTCCAATTTGTAAACCTGGCATATTCTCAAGTATCTATTACATAAATAACTGAGAAAGTAGGATATCGCCTGTAAATGTAAGTCTGTCTTGGCTTAAAGTCATGGTATTGGTATTAAGCCTTTGTATACCGGTTTTAAAGTCAGACGGAGGATTTGAATTTCTCGATATTCTTGAAACGAATTCATAGTTGTCTCCATGCGAAAACGGTGTCTTCTGCTTACGTGTGTCTCGGAATTACCAGACAATGGCAGAAACGTCAAACATAAGTATTCTCTAATTTTTTGCAATTATGTATTAATAACTATTATTTTTTATAAGGCAAACAATGAACGGCTTATCATAATAATAGCTTCAGAAAGTACGACGATGTGATGTCTCGTATTTTTTCGGAATAGGCCAGAGCTTCCCAACTCGCTCGCAGTCAAAGCATAATGAGCGGTTGTTAAAATTATGAATGGAACATCTTCCGAAGACAGTGCTTGTGTGCGAGAGTAAGCCGTCCGTTGAACACTGCGCGTACGCACACATACGCATAGAATTCTTATCGCGGCGGCATGTGTGAAAGCCTGCTTGGATGTACTATCCGATGCTTATTTGATTTTATTCTGGAATCCTCTTACTTACCTATGTATTATACCCTTTCTCATATGCATAAAGACACTATATGATTCAGCAATATTATTTTAGGTTTGAGATTTCGTTGTTGACGGTTAATCTACAGTTAACCAAGAGTTTTACAAATAAATAAGGAATTCTGCGAATTCAAATGAACATTTTTTCATTTCAGCTTGATATTTTTAATGGAATGTGGCAGGGTTGGTTACGATAAAAAATATTTTGATCGAGTAACAGAAAACATTAACAAACAGACTTACAAATAATCGTATAAGAGGGATTATGTTGTCAAAATGTGGTAGTGTGCGTTTATGGAAGAATTTTAAGGTCCAATTACGAGCCGCCTTCCATTAACAACTTTATTTATAGTGGGATGAATAACTTGCGGCTTTTTAATCAATCATGAGGGGTACTAAGTGGCATCCGGTGCAGGACAATTGGCCAATAACTGGTGATCACTACGTGATAAACCATGGTCATGATTTAAGTTAACGTAAAAATAAAATTATACACACAGACGCGCGTCGCGCACTTGACCCAGCAAATGGAATGCTGTTCCGACTAGCCCTCACAATAACAATATAAAAAAAAGGATTTGGAGGCGAAATCAGTTAGAAACGTCGATCATTTATTAATCATTTAAATGACATTCGATAGTTTTCTTATGTCTTTGTGGATAGTTGAAATATTTGTAGTAAAATGTTATTATTGATGGTCCAAAACTTAGGTAAATCCTCGGAGCTCGCACACGGAGTGAGACCCCCCGGTTTAGTTTTAGGAATGTATTATGTTATTCTTTTTTCGGGTTATGGCTTTAAATATTTTTTAAATTATAGCCAGTGTTCAAAAGGCAGTGTTTTACCAAATAAAACGTCACTATTTATTTGGATTGTCAACAAAAATTGCCTCTGATCTGATGGCATCACGGCAGTTAGGCTTGGTACCATAAACATTTACAACAGTCCGAAGGTTGACATATATAGAAACGTATAAGAAAAACTGCGTCATTGGTCTATTCGCAAGCGCGACTGATCCTGGGTTGGAATCCCGGGTCGGACAAAGTGTTATTGAGTTTTCTGTATGGACATTCTCAGTAGCACCATGGAATTTGGAAATGTGCCAGATAATAGGCCTGCCCGGCCCGCGAAATGTAGGTGTACAATAGTCTTCACCTCTATAAACGTATCAGAATACGTCTCCGTTGTATTTTTCCTTAGAGTTTCCGATGATCACGAGTTTTTCCATGTTGTCAGTGTCCGTGCCGTCCGTTAACAATCTGTCGCATATTACTGGTTGTCAACAGTCTTGTTTTAGCCCTATTTCTTGTATAGAGACGTCGTTTCTAGGCATTCGCAAAGTTTTCATTCGGCTATCTCTGCAGTTTCAAATTTCGGCACATGGACATGAAAGTGATCAATATTTACATAAAATATATGCATTGTTCACAATTAAATGTTGGGATTTCAAATAAACTTCGACACTGGCTATACCCAGCCCTTGTTCGATTTGTTGTTTTGTTTTCAATTTTGTCTTTTTATGGTTATGGTCGGATTTCATGGTCATTTTTCTTTTCTGGGGTCACTGGGCAAATATCTAAAATTACCTAACTATTAAATTGACCTAGATAGAGATTTTTCGGAAAATGTACTTGATGAGAACCTAAAACATAGGTGAGTTCAGTCAGGTTTCAGTCTCATAGATTTTTTATGACCGTTTTACTAATAATTACGGTCTTATAAATAAGTGTAAGTAGGTTCTTATTGATTAGTAAACAAAACGATTAAAAATCTTAATATATATATAAGTACAATACTATCCTACAAGTATAATAATATTTATATAGATTTAAGAATTAATTATCCTATATGTAAAAGCCATAATTTGTACTGACTTAATTAAAATTAGGGTAAATTAATTAAAGGTAACTAGGTTACCTACTTGCCACGGTACAATATAAATATTTATATTTATAATACCTATATAATTAAATATCTTTTGGAATCTATGATAAAAAGAAATATTAATTTCACCCTTTTTAAAAATTATTTTTACAATCGGAACTTTCGTTACTTCGTGACATCGCCGGGAAAACTTTAATACTGACAGTTAATAACATCTTTTTGTAAATATTTGTCTCTCAGAACATTATTTCTCTGGTCGAATGTAAGTCTCTTTACTATAGTGGGTGGTTTTGATGATAATTTTCTACGTGGTCTATGGTTTTTCCCTAAATTTCTTTCCCTCTATATGTTATAGTACGATATATTTAATTATGAGACTGAGATAGTAGGTATTTATCTAAATATGAAAAAGGACAATTATTAAGTGGTATTAAGGGAAAAAAACATCCAAGCCTAGACCAAAATTGAAGGAAAAAATACGTTCATTATGTTTTCGGTTTATTCAATGAGATAAAGAACACTAATCTGGTTCCATGTAGGTAGATAGTGAAATCTGCCCCATTACCCAGCTCGAGTGGCCAAAGGCGACCGACCACCGCACAGCTACCGCCGCCTGCGCAGTGTTCGTCCAAAAAACACCCCGAGACGTAACATAATATTTCCCAAGCAGCCTTTTATTTATTAGTCGAGCAAGATGCGGCGCCGCGACAACTCTACTTCCCAGAACGGAACATCGACGTGTCGGCACAAAGCCGTTACACTTATATGAAAAAACAATATTTATGTCGATGAAAAAATTGGGTTTCGACGCGTATTTATCTGAGCACCGTGAGCTATGCGCTTTTTGTTTAAACCCGATTTGCGGGAATCCGCAGGTACCGCCTAGCGTGTGGAAAAGTATTAATTTGTTAAATGATGGTCTAATGGGCGTGGTCAATGCCTGTTAGCGGTAGTTAGCAAGCTTTCATTATATGTAGTCTATTAAACCGCAGACGTTTCCTGTAATTGTCCTGCTGTGAAGGATGTCTACAAAAGGTACAATAACAATTACATATTTACAACACTTTTACAAGTTCCTTTCAAATAGTACAAGTGTTGAGCACAAAAAGATTTACAGAAGTGGAGCACAGTAACGGAAAATGGACAAGAAAGAGAGTACCAGATATAACTTCATATAATTAGGTAATATTCAATAAAGAATCAAGAGTCCAAGTAAAATCTACTGAATTATTGAAATTCATAAAAATAAAAGTTAGATTTCAACAGGGTTTTTATATTGAAAGTCGTATCGTTTCCACTATTGTCCGAATGAGTAGTACTGATAATGGACAATGAAAGTTACTTTTACTGTTGGGCTAAGGCCTCCCCCCATGATTTTCAGACCTTTCAGTCTAGAGCCAGTGGGAACCATTATTTACTTAATTTGTCACGTTCGGTCTGTCCTGTTCTACGTGGTCTGTCCCTACGCCTTCTCACCGTAAAAGGGTTTCATTTAATGGTAACCTTGGTCCACAGCAGGCATCCGGCAGACATGGCCACCCCAATTAATTTTGCGGCTTTAGGAGTTACGTCAGTAATTTGAGTTCTGCAGCGCACAATGAGAGTATATTTTGCAATTTATATCAAAGTCAAGTTAATAATAAATTCAGCCCATTACTGTCCCACTGCTGGGCAAGGGCCTCTTCTCAGATTGAGAAGGGTAAGGCCTTAGTCCACCACGCTGGCCTGGTGCGGGTTGGTGAACTACACACACCATCAAGAACTTTCCCTTTCAGGTGTGCAGTTTCCTCACGATGTTATCCTTCACCGTTAACGCAAATGATAATCAAATTCTGATCCGCACATGATTCCGAAAAGTCAGAGGTGCGGGTTGGGTTTGAACTCGGACCCTCTTGCATGGAAGGCAAGCGTTCAACCACTAGGCTATCACTGCTTCATATTCAAGTTAAGCTTATACCTATAGAAATGTATGTATTCACACAGCGTTTATTAGAAATGTATTACACGGCTCGGAATACACCATTTTAACAAAAGCGTTTTAGTAGTTCGTTTAACCTGTATGCTTACAATACAAAGGCTAGGATATAGGCACGGAAGCAGTCGGAAATGGTGCAGGAGATGAGAAGTTATGTTTACATCCACTAAGAGGATGGTTACAGGTTATAAAAGGACGGCGGAACGATCAAACATGCGGACTCATCAGATTGCGTGATTAGCTAGTTATTTAAAAAAATCTAAAAGTTTAAAACTTTTATTAGTCTAGTGGTCGAAAGCACGACTGCTGAGCGTGAAGGCCCGGTTCGATTCTCGTGTCGAGCAAAGTGTTATTTGATTTTTCTGTATAGAAATTCTCGGTAACAGCACGTAGTTTGGAACTGTGCCCGGTACTTTCGTAGTATCTATTAAGTAATATGTCGGGGTAGATGCCAATATAATTGCCCTTCTATTACAAGGGATTCAAATTCGAATGTGGGTGTAGGTGTACAACGATATAACTTATGTTATGTATGTTTAAAACTAAATGCAACAAAACTTTGATTGGCTTATGACGAAAGAAAACTTATAGCTATAGGATACGTTTTGCAGGATTATTCGTTTGTTATTGTTCATAGGAGTGGCATATGAACGTTTTAACGATGGTCAATTAAAGATATGTTTTTTAACCCTAACTGTGATATCGGAACATGCAGTTCATTTGTACATCATTTGTAACATTCCCTTGAAACTGACAACATTAATTAATGGTGTATACGCACACCACAATCTATTTGATTATTTATCCAATATCGAAATAAAATTCACTCGTTATAACCTGTTTAATAAATAACGACAAAAACCGTCATCTTTTGACTGGACTGCGCTACATTTTTGTGGTCTATTTATATCCATGATGATAATATAAGCAATGAGATCGTCGTATGAATCATCTGGTGCTATAAAGACGACCCTGTATACTTATAAGATTATACAAGGTGGAGAACACCACCCGGCATCGTATTTTTAAGATGCGTTTTTAGAAATGAACGAAAATAAAAGCCAATGAAATTACTAGCCACTCCCATTATCTACCTAAGTTCTTCGTTCTTCCCAAATATGTTGCAGTCGGCTTCCAGTCTAACAACATGAGGCTAAGTACCATTATTTTACACGGAGCGACTGCCGTATCTCAGCCACTTAATTATTGGGAGATACTGATACCCTACGGTTGGTCTGATTGCCAGACTTTTTGGGCTGACTGTCCGTAACGACTGTCATAAGTATTCGTATGACAACCAGGTTTAATGTGCTTTCAGGTTTAAAGGTACGGGGCCTCGGTGTATAAAAAATGGTGTAGGAAATTACTGGCTACACATTAAACCTACCTATACACAAACGAAGAAAGAAAAATACAAACACACAGTTTATTAATGTCTAAACCTAAATATATTATCCTAAAATTTCGTCCAGTTCATCGAGCAATCTGTCCTAAGTATTTGACATATAGTGTTTATTAGTTATCTCAGGGTTACTGAATAATCACTACTTCCTTGTAAATGAAATTAGTTAGACGTTGATTCTATACGGTCTTCTCCTGCTCGACTAGCATTGAACATTAATACAATGATTACGATCAAGAAATTCCTGAGTTCATCTAATCACAACTAAAGCAACGTTAAGTACGTACTTTATGGTTGTTCCATTTATTCTATAGTGCCATAATGTTATAGTTCTTAATGAAAGTAATTTCTTACATCAAATGTAAGCATTAGGCGGCAATATTCCAAAATTCCTTCATAAAATCATTATTATGCTATAACACTTACACTATTCCCAATCCTCGTTCATCAAATGCATTGAACGGCTTTTTCCAATCAATTAATTCCAAAGCCAGGTACCAAGTATAAAAAAGTAAGCAGCTACAGGTTGATCCAAAAAACATACTTTTATTCAACATTAATGGCACACTAGACAACTCACACACTGTGAATAAGTCCCATTAAATGTTAGAGAATTACGTTGTTTGATTTTTATTTATGAAATACCCGATTTAAATTGTTTACTTCGATCGATATTTCAGAACTTGCTCTTGAGTGACCTATGTATGTTAACTCTGTGTTATATACATACATGAATAGATAGTTAATACTCTGATTACGATGGGAAGTGACAACTCATTACAACATAAAAAAGGTAAATTGATAGAGATCAAACAAATACAAGCTTTTCGATACCACCCTGTACAAATAGACCGTCAAATCAAAATAAGAAAGCGCCACGTAAATGGCCGAGTGAATGCACTTGACACCGTAATAAATAGAACTCAGCGGCCAACAAAGGGCGAGAACAGAGGTGTTTCGCCGCTCCGGCTCCGACTCCAACCTTTAAGCCGATTGTCATCCGCCTAGCAGTAATCTGTTTTTGTTGCAATCCCAATACACTATACTGTATACGTTTTTTTTTTTTAATATTTCCACTTTTAGAGATGTCATCTTTGAGATTGTATTCGTACTGTTTTTTTTTTATATGGAAGCATAATTTTAATCTTCGTAGGTAACAAAACTCCCACGCGTCGTAACTCCGGATGTCTAACTAATTATTGCAAATTAAGTACAACAATAAAGGTAGTAACAACAATTGTAAAGGCTTCCTACAGATTATCGCTTGATTTAATTGTGACAGTTGAACAATGTTTACTGTACTGTCGAGCAGAGATTTTTAAAAAACATAATGAATGCGGCAATGAACATTTTAGAACTGGTATTTTTTTTAATAAATCCTTTTTATTTAATTAACGCCCTTTTATCACCTCAAACTGTAGCGGTTCTTCGCTTCGAATAAATTCTAGAAGTTGGTTATGAATCGCAATACTAATGTCTTCCTGACCGATTTCGGTCACGGCGGCCAATCTCACCGGAGATTAGCCAACTACGCAGGAGATATTATAGAGCACAAGTGTGTGCGCAAACACAGGTGCTCTCTCTATTCCTTCACTCTCATAGTCCGAAGGGACGGCAATCCGAAACGACCGGAGAGAGATCAGGCGCAGGACCAACGGCTTTACGTGCTGTCCGAGACACGGTGTGTATTCACATACACGAACACCCAGACCCGAAACAAATATCTGTAGAGCATACAAATATTTGTTCCGTGCGGGAATCGAACCCGCGACAGTTCAGCAGTCGATCTCTCAACCACTGCGCCAACCGTGAATCGCAATGACGATAGAGTAGCTAGATAGTTATTTATTTAAAATTTAAAACATTAAATAATTTTTATATATTTTTAGATTTACATCCAATGCGATTTAGTTACAAAGAAGACAAATAGTAAAGAGTCACCTTCACGGACTTCACTCTTCCGGCAATGTATATTTAACATTTTGGGAAACGCAACTGAGTATATATGTATATGTCACCGTATGATTGTGAATATAGTTAATTTATAACATCCTCGCGATATTATAAACTGACGAACGAAACAAAAAAATGACGAACGAAAAATTGTGAACTGCAACCAACCATTTTCAATTTAACGCATTATTTCTCGATAGTTTATAAATTATACTATTTCTCAATTGTTTATAAATTAAACTAATCAATTGTGTATAAACATATTTCTGTTTTTATTCTTAGAGATTTGTTCATAAAAATGGTGTGTCGATCGATAGAGGTAATGGTTTTCTTAGATGGCTACAGAATACTCAGTACGCTTACAGTGAGTCCTAACTACTACTCATAATAATCAATTATACTCAATTATTTGTTGTGTCCTGCGGTTCACGTAATCATACTATGACTACGTGGGTCGTAAAATCTTACATATACCAAAACCACTATCATATCATTAGTTTTATGACCAGATTTAAATAATAAACGATGTTCCAATTCGAATCCTATATTTTGTTGAACCATTTATATAATTAACAATATCTTACTGTGAATCACTATCGCTACCAGAGTAGCTCGCTAGCAATGAGAGGCCGGTGGCAGAAGGCACTTTGCTCGGTATATCATTATTCTTAGTAACTACATCAGTACTTACACTAGACGCCGCAACTTTCGTAACACTTGTGTCAGTATCTTTCTTACTTTTCACTAAGTTCGCTAAAGCTGTCTTCTTCGATATAACTCCTATACTTTTGTTCCATGATTGTTTTTTGTCTGTATTCTTCTGCGGTATAACTTCTATTCTTGAAGTCTTAGCTGGTGGTCCACTGTCTTCGTCTTTTACTTCTTCAATTATTTCTTCCGCAATCACTTTTTTTGATGAAGCGTTGTTGAATTTAATTGATCTGAAAAAACAAAATCGCTTATTAAACTGTATCTGTACTGCTGGTTAAAGAGTGCTATGTTTTTGGTGATCCGCGAATGAACTTAGCAGATTGGGTTTGTAACCATTGGGATATTTTAACCATTGTTTGAGCAATTATAATGAGACAGCTCATACAGGTGTGACATAAATCATACTGTATGAAACGACATCACGAAAGAAGACTTGGAAAAAAGCTTTTGAAGAACGTTGTAATTTCAGAGGTTATGGGTTTTGACCACGCTTCCTTACTAGGCAGAAGGTGCTCGATCTGTATAACTTACGCGGTACGCTGGTACTTTGTATAAAGTGTTCTCCCCTTAGAACTTAAACAACAAGAATGTAAATCTATGTATAACCTGTTTGTTGAGTAAAAATATTTTTAAAGGTTTTGTCTGAAAGCATAAAACCGTTATAAACCCCTAATAACTAAAATTAAAGCTGAACAATCTGTTGACACCCCTTTTTATTTATACTAAAGTGAGAATCAATGATCAAGTGACCAAAGTGAGAACATACTGTAGTTTTAATGAACAAGTTCTTTCTTATGATCAACCTCAAGGCCCTGCTGAGGGTACAATTAGTTGTTAAAGTATACGGACTGAGAAAAAGAAAACCTCTACATCTTATTTCTTTCTTCTGCTGTTGATTCATATGCTCTTTATGTAGTAGTCGTTGACAGATTATGCAGTCAGCAATGGTGATATTGATGCCAGACGATCTCAGATCTTGTCACTCATGGAGTTTATTTTCTTACAGGCGTTCAACTTAATATATTGTTTAATTAATAGACAGAATTGGCTATATTTCTGTAAAATTCTGTTTACAACAATATATTAAATACTTCTTTAGAAAACTTAATTCATTTGTATCTGGTGTCCCTGGGTACTTATCTCTTTGTTTGACTGTACATAGAGTAATTTTTCATCTTGTTTTCTATCAAGTGTGGAGCACATTGAGCTGGAAAGTATAACTTGACAAAAAGTCAATATAATGCAAAGAAGAATTGTTCCCAGTATACTTACTTAATAAACTCATCATCTTCTTTTTCCTCTCTAGCTCTCCTCTCGTCAGATGTTTCTGGTTGGTACTGCTTCAGCATACTCTCATAGTCAGGTGCCCGCTGTCTTCTGTTCAACTCCTTTAACTCTTCTAAACTTTCTAATAACTCTATCTCTTGTTTTGATTGCTCTGTTCTGTATTCTGAAATAAAAACGTAAGATATGTTGTACTCGGCAAATATGTTTAATGAACTAACTGGAAAATTATAGTTTCTATCTTGCATTAATCTTGTCATTTGTTTAATATGAACATTGCAATTAAGTAACAAAACATGAACACAGCATCACACCTGTATTCCCCGAAGGGTTAGGCAAAGGTGTACCATTGCACACTCACATTTCGCCGATGCTGTTATTCAGTCCTATGTAATAAGGGGCGAGCCTATTGCCATCTACCAGTCACAGTTCCAGACCCTGTGGTGCTACTGAGAATTTCCACACAGAAAAACCCAATAACACTTTGCCCGACCCGGGAATCGAACCCAAGAACTCGCGCCTGCGACCACTAGACCAATGAGGTAGTAAATTAAGTGTCATAAATGATATGATAAAAAGGTTGTTAGTACCAAATAACACTTTCCCAATACAGGGCAAAGGGAGGCCCCTTGATTTAAATGCTGTTTGATAAATTACTAACAAAACTTTTTGCTAAAAGTGTCGAGTTCATCCTGTTATCACTTTTGTAGACCCATGACACAGTTTTACAAATTTGATTTGTGTAGTCATATCAATACAGAAGCTGAACTACAATTTTTGAATACATTGTCTTTGTCTATAACTGTAACTTGAACACTTATAACAACAGAACCAGTGGATGATTTTGTTGGGATTTTATGTGTAGCATACCTTAGGGGTCTAAGTAACAACATAAGTATATTTCACGATGCTAGCACTTATATGAGCAGTGCAGCATATGTTTTGTGTGATATGATTTATGATGGATATTAAGAAATAAATAAAGAGAGAGAACATTTTTTTTTCATGAGATTTGAAATTCAGGGCTTCTTAAAAGGTTGAATGTTTTAAATATCTATGTTTAATCACACCATCACAACAAGTTCTAGTTATAAAAAATTCTATAAATAAGTTAGGATATAAATATAAAATTTAAATTGAAGATTAAAGAAATAGGTTCTACATAGCATAGCATCATGCCTATATCACCCAAAGGGTTAGGCAGAGGTGTAAGTACTATTATACACCCACATATCATCAATACTGTATAAAATGGATTCATCATTCAAATTACATGTCAAGTACTATAATTTTCCTTAGATACACCCAAAGATCACTAAAAATAAAGGTACTTGTTTTAAAGATGGATCAGAAGCATTTGATAATTGTCATAGATTAATTGGCTTGTTATTCAAAGCATATGTTTAACATACCTAACAATTTCATAGGATTATTAGCTTCTTCTTCTTTTTGTTCCTCTTCCTCACGCTTGGCTTGTTCCTCTGCAAGTTTAAGTGCCATGAAGTTTCTTGTGGCTCCAGCCTCTATCTCATAATCTGTGTTCTTTGGGTCTGTCTTGAATGATATCTCTTGAAGACATCTTGTACACTGAAACATAGTAGCGTTTGGTTTGAAATTCAGCCAAGATTCTAATAAGGGTCAGAATAAGAAATGTAGCCTAGCCAATTGAATTAATGATTGTATATGTAATTTTACAAAAGAAAAATAAGATCTGAGTCTACACTTAAAACTGTATGCATGAAATGGAATGACAGGATAATCAAATCTTGATTGCTCCGTCACATTCACCACACAATGTTCTTATTCTATTGTGTGGGTTTTAGGAAGGTAATCCTATCCATAGTGGAAATCAAATCCCCACAAAACTCATAGTTTGAATGTATGGAAATGACAGTTCAGAGTTCTCAGTTGTATACATTTGCACTGTTAGATTAGTTTAATTTATGGATGTGTTTTGACTGTGACTACAAGCTAATGTGAAGGCTAGAGAGATCTAGCCTTCAGATTAGGTAACGGTAAAAGTACACTGTACATCAAAAAGCAGTACAGACTTCATCAGGCTTATTTGACTAATGCATATTATAACAAAAGACTTACTTTTATATAAAACCTGTAAATTCTGATACCAAGGTAGTCCTCATTCTCAACATCCTCCTTTCTGGCATTAAACTTCTTTCCTTTGTAAATGTACTCCCCGCAGGTTGCACATCGCATGTTGAAGGGAGCCATTAGCCGCACAGTGTACTGGCGGTTCTTCGCCAGTTTCATGCGAGGGATCTTCGAAGGATCGAAATCCGGAGGATAGTATTTCTGTAAACATAGATAAACTGTGTAAGTCACACGACATAGGTATTCCAAATCGTTAATGTTGTCACAACTGAATAGGTGTACTTACATTCAATACTTTTCTTTCCGACATTTTTGTACAATAGTGAAATTAGGCTTAGGTTTTGTAAACACGCCACACGACAAGCTTTGACTTTGATTTGACAAAATGTCAACTAGCGGTGGTCGTTGCGCAACTTAAACGTTATTGAAACGAGCTATCGTCATAATAACGGTTAGCAGGTTATTTGAAAAACCTGCTAACCTGCTAACATGCTAACGCTAAAGTAGCTAATAGCGGTAGTCGTTGCGCAACTTAAACACGTTATTGAAACGAGCCATAATAACGGTTAGCAGGTTATTTGAAAACCGTGCTAACGTGCTAACATGCTAACGTTAAAGTAGCTAACATCCAAAGAATTCGATAGACAGTTGCGTTTCGTTATCCAATGAAATGGAAGTGCATCAAAGAAGCTAAAAAAAAAAAAAAAAAGCTCATCAAAACTTCACGGAGTCGTTAATGAATTTTGGATAAATAGGGAAGCTAAAAAAAAAAAAAAAAAAGGTCATCAAAACCTCAGGGAGCCGTTCATTCATCATGAATGAATGAATTTTAAGTAAGTAGGTAAGCTAAAAAAAAAAAAAAAAAAGTCATCAAAACCTCACTAGGATATTACGTGTTGCTCATGATATGACAAATAGCGACCAATAGCAGGATAGCGCGTTTTAACAACCGCTATTGATATCCGATAGACAGTTGCGTTTCGTTATCCAAAAAAGATGCTACTGCCCACCGCTAATGTCAACTATTTTAGACAACTTTTCATAAATCTTGACGTTGACATTTGACAAACAAGCAAAGGGAAGGGCTGCGTTCATAAGAGAGAATTTAAGGCATAATAAAATTTTGAGGGCATCGCGAAATAAAAATCCATAAACATATTCAATATGTATTCGACATATGTATTATTATTATAAACAGCTGATTTTATTCGCAATTTCAAGTTTGGTCTCTAAAAGTTGTTCATATTAATGTGTACAGCTGTACAATAACCCCTAACTATCCAGCAGCCTAGCAGGAAAAAGTAAGACCGTTGTTGACACTGTGATGTGCAATGTGCATCGAATTCGAATTCGACCGAAAATGGTTTTACGGTTTCATTTTTTAAGTATATATAGCTAAAAATAAAATGAAATCGCGATTATAATAAAAAGTTCTTTTGTTGCCAAACCAAATTGAATAAACTGTTATTTTACTTTAATTCAGCATCCATACAGTATCCGAGCATCCGAACTACGCAGGAGAACAAAGTGTCGCATAATCTTGGCAAAAAGAAAAACACGCCGCATAACGCTCCACACGCTTTGAATGCGCGCCATAGGGCTCGAACGGCTTTGGGAGTAGAGAAGTGCGGACGGATTGCATAAAATTGCGTTTCATCATAGTGTTTCGAACGATTCTGAAGTTTCTCTCTGATAGTTAGCGTATCAGAGAGAGACCGCAGAGAGCACAGTTCTGCCTGGGTTCCACTCACAGAGTACAGTAATACTATATAATATACCACTTCACGAGAACCCGCCCATAGGATAGGGCGAATAGCGACCAATAAAAGAAAGCAAAGAGACCGACGTCCGACAGACAGGTAGTAGTAGGTAGTAGTAATAGATGTACTTCAAGCAGAAAATTACAATATATGGAATAAAATATCAAATTGAAGTTATAAAAATACCAATTTATTCGTATAAATCGAATCATTAACAACAAACTTTTCACATCAACGGACATTCACAATTTTCAGAATTTACTTCAAAATTTTCCGACTCTTGAGCACGCTTTAGATAAATTTCAGAAGAAAATGAATTTTCTGAAACAAATGACACAGAACATTTTTCAGATACTTAATCAACTAGGTATCTACGTATTAAACTTAAGAAACCCCTGCGATTTCTGAAAGGTGGATAAGTTTCAGATCATTTCATTCAACAATATCAGTTGCATACGATTCGACAGCTGTTCGATTGGATCAGCCTTTCGGAAACCGGGAGTGCCTCAAATGGAAAGTTCAAAAAATTGTAATGACAGTAAATTCATCATAATTCTTGTGTCCATGGAGCGACACCTAAACTGCTTCATTGGTCTAGTGGTCGTATGCGCGACTGCAGATTGTAAGGTCCTGGATTCGATTCCTGGTTGGGTAAAACTCAACCCGGGAATAGAAGCCAGGACCTCGGTGTTATTGAGTTTTCCTGTATGGAAATTCTCAGTAGCAGCATGGAGTTTAGAATTTTGCCCGGTAGATGGCAATAGTGTCGCCTCCTATTACATAGGACTCAATAATTACAATCGGCGAAATGTGGGTGTACTAGTACCTCTGCCTTACTCTTCGTGTAATACATGTGTGTTACATACATACATAAAGTCACGCCTTTTTCCCATGGGGGTAGGCAGAAACTACGGAACGCCACGTGCTACGATCCTTACATAACCCTTTTGCTTCATCTACATTCATGCATCGTTTCATACATGAACGCCGGTTGTGGGTACTGCGCACCTGACCTTTTTGAAGGACATCACCGATAAGGTCCGTATACGTCCTTCTAGGGCGTCCCCTCCTGGCGTGTGTGATACTACAATGCTATAGAGCGACACGTCATGATCACAGCCGCAAATAAATAAAGCTAACCGTTCACGTCGGTTTCCACTAGCAGCGAGTTCGTGTTCGAGCGCGGCGATCTTCTCCTCGTGCCGCGTGCGCTGCGCCTGGGCGCGCCTCTGTTGCTCCTCTAGCGCCAACACAATCTTCTCCAGCCGGTGGATCTGTTGCTGCTTGTTCTCCAAAGTGGCGAACAGTTCTTGGATCTCTTCCGCTTTCGCTGCTATTTGCTTGTTCACCTGTTTAACATACCGGGTTTAAAGACATTTTGGTTTAATTGTTACTTTTCTTGAGCTCTGTTCAAAGATCGTCTGTACGCACGTGAACCATAGCAGTGCTCGAGTGCAGCAATATTTTGTCTAACTTGATGTCTGAACGTACCTACTAAGAGTAGGTACGTTCAAAATAAAGTGGAATAAGTATTTCAATCTTCATTTCATTTCCATTGACATTGGAAAAAAAAATATAAATAATTTAAAAAAATCGCGAGGTCTCACTTCATCAACGATTTTCATTCGGTGCTCAAGATCCTGTTGTAACGCGGCCAGCTCGCGACTCTGCTCCGTCTCTTTGTTCTTCAGCATATTGATCAACTCCTCGCGAACCTGCGTCACGTTCTGATTTATAATCAACGTCAACATAGAATACACTCAAACAAAAAATAGTTATCATTCAGGCTTAAAAGGAAAACTCTTACGCTGTTTGGTAAACTCTTGAAATACCCCATTAGCGTGGCCCGACTTTAAATCAAAAGAAAAGTAAAACATCCATGGATATGTTTTATCTATATACCTAATATATAAAAATCAATTTTTGTTTATTTCTTCGTATTTTATGCGCTGCCATACCGTTCATCTGATTGCATTAAAACTTTGTCAACTTATTGCTTGCACTTGCGCCAAGGTTATAGGCATAGTACAATTAACTTACAGTAGGTGGCAGCACCGCGCCGGGTACCACCTAGTACTTAATACGACATGACATATAGTGTACTAGTCATAAATATATTTAGTATTACAAAATATTTCTACAATACAAAATATTATTCATGAACTCTAGAATTTTTTTACACTTAGCATTTCAAGAACTTTTGTGATCTATAAAATAACCAAGCTATTTTTCTATACAACTACGATTTCAAGAAGACCCTAGTAACCTTTATGACTCTTGCCTGGGCACGTGAAGTCTTGTCTTGTTGCTCTAGTTGCTGCTCCTTTTGCACCAACAGCTCTGACAACTCTTCGTTTCGGTGCACCGCTTCAAGAAGGCCCATTCTCAAGTTCATGATCTGTGATGGACATGACTAATTAGAACTTTGGAAATGTTCGTTTGCAAATGTTCATGCATTACTTAACATTATACAAATAATAAACATGAGATTAATTCCTTAGTTTAGAAAGGTACAGTCAACCTCAAAAGTTAAAGTAGGTACCTACTGATCGAAATAAATTAACAATCCGCCGATACAATGTTTAAAACTTGACAAGAATAACTAAATCACTTTTTCTTCTAAAAGTTTATTTTGAGGTTTGGTAAGTAAAATTATATATAGATTTAGGTTGTCTGTAGGTACTATCGGATCTAAAATTACCTCTTGTTGTAAGTCTTGATAGCTGATACCGTTGGGAGCCTCCTGACAGTTGGCCACTGCGCGATTATGCGCCTGCAGATCACGTACATATTGTTCGTACTGAATCACTTTCTGTTCGCTGGAATATATTTCATTAAATTACATTTACGTCACTAAATATATAATTTAGGTGTTCACTTTTAATTATCTAAGTAAAAAAAAACTGAAAACATTTTTTTTTGCAATTATATATATAAAACGTAACGTACGTAACGTAAATAATACGTACTTTAATTTGATATTTTTTGTCAATTCTCTTATTTGTATTTGCATCTTCCCTAATATTTCTTCCTTGCTCAGAAGCTCGGCTGCCAATTTCTGCTGCATGCCTACCTTGTTCTCTGATTCCTGAAAAGTATCAACGTTTTTATTTATATTTTATAGAAAGTTACAAAAGTTTATAGACAACTGTAATCACCTCACTGTTGGAGGAAAAAAGTTATCTGGTACATAAGACTGAAAAAGAAAATTCTAAAATAACTAATTAATATTACACCAAAATAACAATTTGAAAGGGAAATAATTACGGTTATCTTTGTCAGAGTTTCCAAAAATCGAACTTTTTCCCGTTTGCAAGCGGTCACTTCGTCCTCAGTCACACGTAAAGTTTCTTTTGTAGCTTGCAGTTCCGCCCAGAGATCCATTTCTCTTTCTGTTGGTAAATCTGAAATACCAAGTGTTATATTCTAATCCAATACTAAACTTCGTACAAACTGAATTATCATAAAATATTTAATTACCAGGATTTGGTCTACTATTTTCAAGTTCAGTTATTTTAGCTTTCAATTCTTCAATGTTATTATGGCTCTCTATCAAAGCAGCTTCAGCTGCCTCCTTCAACTCAATCTCTCTTTGTGTCATTTTACGTTGTTCATCTAAGTTAGTCTTGAACTCTTTGAGCTGATTAGTTAGTTCATGTATAGCAGTCTTGTGCTGCATGGTTAAAGTTTCTATTTGTTGTTTAAGATCTTGAATTCTGTAGGAAACATTAATACACGAATTACGAGACACGTACAGAATTAAATTTCATCTCAGTTTACACTTACTCATTTTGTAGTGAGTCACGTTGTTGTGCTAATTGACTGCTGGCTACTTCGCCCGTCTTCAAAGATTCTTTTAATTTCCTAGCCCGAGCTTCCAATTGCACTTCCTTTTGACGACTCTGAATATAAAAAACGTTTTAATTATTAGGACCAGTACCTTAAAGTATCTATGTGAATCCTTAAAAGAAGCTCTCGTACCTGGTCTTCTAAAGTCTTAACTGTCCCTGTTAGACCAGCAATGCTTGCTTCTGCCTCGCGCAGTTGCCGGTCCATTTTAGTGATACGGATCCGCGCTTGACGCAGCTGGGACTCGGTTGTCGCTAACTTCTCTTTGGTAGCGACCTTCGCTGCTCGCTCATCCTCTAACTCTCGACGCATTTCCTATTGAAGTTACTTATTGATAATTTGAACTGATAGCATCTTTTAAACATAACGCAAAGCAAGTACCAACCTCAGTAGGCCTGTTGCGGTCAGATTCATTGCGGATCTCCTGCAATTCGCTTATTACAGCAGAACGTGTATCCAGGTCTTGTCGAAGTCGTGCTATTTCTCGTACTAACGATTCTCCGACAGCCACCAGTGCACTTCGTTCTCGACAGGCTCGCCTACATATATTTCAATTGTAATTGTGAAACAAACTATGTAGTTATTAAACTGATATTATAACATCAAATATTACTTGGAGAGTTGCGTGACAGTGTCAACAGCGTCATCAGCGCGGGATTTTAGCTCACGGAGAGACTCGCAGAGTTCAAGTCCTTGAGCGTTGTAACGAGCAATACGCTCCAACGACTCGCCGCCTCCACTTTCCTGTACAAACATCCATTATTATAGTATAATATCCTTCCGTATGATCATAGTTATTCTAAATTAATCACAAACTTACGCTTCTTTCGATGAGCTCCTTGACCCAGTCAATAATTTCTTGGCGCGCCGTAAACGCCTGAAGACATAGATCAGCAAAACGGGTAGGAACGTTTGCTACTTTGGAATCAAGTTCCGCAAGAGCACATTCATCTATATAAAACCACAGATGCTGTTAAAAGTCGTGCTAATTTTTTTTTTAAATACATTTGTAAACATGATGAAATTAATTAAGGTGTAAATAGCATAATTTCGAACCTTATAACTTAGAAATGAATCCACAACTACAAATTAGCAACAGCATTGGTACGTAGAGACGACCTCTGCGGTCACCAACCTGTTTGCGGTTTACGGACTTCGATAAACGAATAATATAATTAACTCTGTAAAGTTTAAATATTATCGTTACCAATAGGTAGAGTGGTAGTAATGATTTCGACGGCGCCATCGGTGGTGGACGAAGCGAGAGCGTCTCTGCACAGCTGAGCGACTTCATCCGACGTCCAGTCCGCTACATTGAAAACTACTAGTTCTTGTAGCTGGAGGCCCTCGCCGCAGCCTGAGACGCCCTCACGTGTCATGCGCTCTCGCAAACCACGCAAACTATCAAACACTTCCAGAACTGCTTGCTGAAACATATTTTGCGTAGTCGTTACAGCACTTACACATTATGCTGACGTACTCTGGCTGGGTACGGGCCTTTTTTCAGAATTAGTACAGTAATGCTTTATAAGTCCACTGGATAGTAAAAGGCAAAAAATCGAACCGACTAAGTTAAAATAACTGTTTTATTAAATGTGTAGTGAGTATGATATTGCTGTCTCTTTTCCTCCTATCATAAACGGTGTAATAAAAGAAACCTGTTTCAAGTCCAGTTCCTTTTTCATACGGTGGAATTGCTTCTGCTTCGAAAGGAACGCTGATTTTATATCTTCGTCTTCTTTGAACGAGCGTGACGGACTGCACACAGATGCTGGTGACAAAATCCTTGAACATGGCGGGACGTTCATGGACGGTGTCCTAGGACGGGATGGTGTGCAGAGACGCTGCGGCGTAGTGGGGCGGCTGGTGGGGGTGCTGTGACGCTGCACGGGGTGGGCCGGCGTCGTGGGCCGGCTCGGCACGCGCGGCGTTTGCGGACGACTCGACTGTAAGCTTCTGGGAGTCTGCGGACGACTATTCAGCCCTGGGGTTTGAGGCCGACTTCTAGCATCTGAAGAAATTCTGGGTCAAATCATAGAATCATGGAATTTATGTGTTTGTACCTATTAACTATTAAATTTTTACCATTTTTGCGATTAATATGTTGTATATCAGACTCATCAAATCTGTTTTGTTGTTCATCGTTTGGATCTCCTTCGTTATTTTTTATTTCTGCACAAATGAATAATTACATTTAAAAATTCGTAAAACGCTCTTAAATATTCGGTATGTATTTGAGAGTAGGTACCCAAGGGGCAGTTTTCATTGATGTCTTGAAGATTAACGCCACCGTCGTAAGTAACTTGATCGTCCGCCGTTTCTTCTAATAACATTATCGGAGAATTATTCTCGATAATATAATTGTCGGTTTCCACCGGCGGCGACTTCTGAAAAAACATATTTCTTTAGTAATCCTAATAATATTGACACTGCGTGTGTATGTTGAAGAATAGGTAAATAACTATCAGACTTACACTAACATTATCCAATGGTTCGTTTTCTACGCTTCCATTAATCTACCAAATAAAAAAGCAGTTAAGTGCAAGTACAGAAGTTAAGGAATTAAGTACCTACCTAGTAATGTTTGTTACCTTTACATCCGTTTTGGAATCAGATTTTTGGGCACGTTGTATAAGAGAACTCTTCCCCTGCAACTGTTTTCATTATAATTTAAAAGGTTCTAATTAGAAATAGCTTCTGTAGACAGATACTAAGTACAAAGAAAGACCCAACTACCTTAAACGTCAAACCTGCACGTTATACCTCCAAATAAATCAGAAGGCTCTGGCGATCAACCGATGACGGAATATGCATGAAGACGCACCGGTGCGGTGCGAGAAGATAAAACTGTCCTCACCAATCCGCGAGTGTTGTGTTGACCAGTGCAAGTTGGAGCACACACCCTCTTATGTTCAGCAGTCGTTGATATTATATATAATGACATGCCATCACCACATAACTATAGTAATACCTTAGGACAGTTAGTCCGGGTCGGCGACTGTCTCTGGGAGGGCAGCGACAAGTTTCTGTTGGTGGCATTGCGAGCGGCGCGTGCGGCGGAGGCTGCTGTTGGCCTCGGGAGCAATCGAGGAGCGGTGCCAACTGTAAACAGTAATAATTGCAGTCAGTGACATCTTAAGCCATGCTATTAAAGTGGCCAGGGCCAATAGAGAGTCTAGAGTCTTATGATGAACAAGGAGTCAAATCAGGGCTCAATCACCATTAACTGTAACTAAAATGTGTTACTGTAGATTGCCTGTGAGGACTGATCAGATCGAAATGAAATATTTTCATTAAAACTATGAATTATTTGGACTGAATATTTCTAGTCTATGTTATTATGCCAGTTACGTAGACGATATCATGATCAATGATCGTCGCCGTTTTTATTCCAGTGTCCAAATGGTAATTTGTAATACTGGGTACAATCATTATTAATACTTACAAGGTTTGTCCTTTTGAGATTTCGCCGCAGTCGTCATAATAAGCTCTACAGCTGAAAAATGAAATATAGAAAATGTAAAAGAAAACCTCTGGAATTTTGATATTTTGATAAACTATTTGCGTGATCGGTGATGGTGGACTGTGGTTCTAAATTTGAAAATAGACAGGTAAATGTTTTATGGCGATCGATTGCAAAGAAAATAATGTCATCAACAACAAACTTTTTGGTTCTCAATATTACAATAAACTTTTTAGAGTTACAAATCTTTTACGAAGCATATGAAACAACTGGCTGGAATTATTATTATTGCTAAAAGCGTTTCTTCTTCCAAAACTATGGTGTTTCACAAAAATGAAAACCATATTATGTCATTCACTTTTGGAACGCTTTTGATATAAATTTTTTGTGTATAGAATTAGATTTACATTTAAAACGCGTACCAAAAGTGCGTACCTTCGTAAAATTATTGTTATGTAATGAAATATGTCACAAGTGTCCGGTGAGCCTAGACAAGGTAAAGTGATGACATGATTGTTGTATGTTTCTAGAGTAGGTATTCCTCAAACATATCTGGTAAGACTGGAACCGAAAACAACCTACTTTGGAAAGGCTGGGATTATCATCTAAAGTAAAAGCAAGTAGTCACAAGTGCCACCAAACTATTGGTTTGCTCTTCGCCCAGGCCTTCAAGCAATAAGAGCAAGCAACGTTTATCAACTTACATAGGATCTCAAAATAACTATTTTTATTTTATAATCATCGTCATCAAATCCGTCTATATCACAGTATAAGTATTCCAACAGTAGGCTGACGCCTTTGATGTCGGTCGATGCCGCCGCCTGTGTAGGCATTTACGCAATTGCGGAAGGGTTGTCACAAATTGAAAAAAAAATACATTCATACCTAATCATTAACATCATGGTTTTTTAAGTCTTATTGTGTTTTTGTTAGACTGTTTTTGTAATGTCTTTGATTTCTTTTATTTTTCAAATTTTATTATAAGTTGTTAATTTATTAGTGCTTGTTGTGCTTTCCTATTATTGAAGGAGTACACTTTATTTGATACCGTATGTTTAATTTATACATATATTCTTTGTTGGAGTGCCTTAAATAAAGAATAAAGTAAAAATAAAAGAAAATGAACGTCTTATAAGTTTCATTTCGTGTGACAGCACCCCGAGAAACCTCAAAAAATTCGATCTTACTATCAAACGGGGGTTTCGGGGGTGTGCAATACACTCGGTATTTTTACGACTGCCATTTGTTTACGTTTGCACATGTACGCAGTGGCAGTCCGAGGGGAGGACCGTGGGATTGATGACCCCCCTCCCTTCTCAATCGTACACGTCAAATTGACAAACCTCAAAATAGACAATTTACGATAATTTTAAATAAATCGTTAAATATCCTGCCTAAAGTTCAAACAATTAAATCAAAAATAGGTAGTTTTTTTTAAATTTATACAGTTTAATTTATTCAGTGGCACATGTCGTATGCACCATATTAATAATAAATTGAAATAAAATATCTATAAAATATCAAATACTCGATAGCCCTCAAAGTCGTGTCCCAAGCTACTAAGTGCGGTGAAGTATGCAGCTGGGGCTCGCCTCACCCGCGTCTCACCCCTCACACCCCGCACGATTGCCCTGTCTAGACGTCTCCGTCGACTGACTGAAGGGTTTATAGACTGTGGTCTATATAATGATTATACGAATGCTCAGTACAAACTCAACATAGATGAGTATGCTTCCCAGATTAAAGCTAAAGAGGATATAACACAATATGTAGCGTACAGCGTAAAAAAAATGGCACTGATCTAATTTAACCCATAGTCATTTGGTTTATTTGTTGACAGACGTGGTTGAAACAACAAAAGGGCCAATCAAGTGTCGTATACCGCAGAGATTGCCCCCTGGGCGGCAGAAACCACAACCAATTAGACCCAAACCTCCTCCTGAAGTAACGGTACGTATTGGGGATCATTACTGTAATCACACTTGTTTTTATTTGGCGCGATAGATAAGCTGCGGGTGCAGGCGAAGCTATATGCTGCTGCGCAGTATAATCCTCGGTTGCTTATTTACTTCAAAACTTAACAGCCATCCAAAACCACTTCGTTACAATATTCATTTTTACTATGATAGAGACAGTTTTTTTTAACAATTTAAGGTAAGTGTAATGATATTTTATATATGCACGAAAATAAATCCTAGAACTCGATCGCAGCGTCATTTACTGGGTTCAATTGTAAATCTAAATCATCCCAAACCACTCAGACACACACAAAAATATCATCAGAATCGGTCCAGCCATTTAAGAGGAGTTCAGTGACATACATATGTATGTAGCATAATAATTATTAATTAAATTTAATTTCAGAAAATAAAAACAACTATCCTAATACTACAAAATATCATCAAAATGTTTTAATTATATACTATTTTAAAAATTAATGCTCATATATTAATTTATTGATAAGTAGCATACTTACTTACATATCGCCGCCCAGCAGTGAAAACCTCGTAAATCCAATATTTTCAAAAACTTTTTTTATTCTTTAGATTGATAAAATCGTAAAGCATGTACTAATTTAAAAAACTTAATTCAGATACTCCTAGCGCCGCCTATGATGTATAATGAGAACCTTGTATAGAGATTCATTCAGCCATTGTCGTCTGATAAACTCAGTAAAGTTTATCGTCGCCAAGTCCGAAAAATCAAAAGCTTACATAGTATATTTTTTGGCCGACCATTTTTCTTTCTTTCTGTAAAATTTTGTGTTTTATACTTACAAGGTTTTCTTGGCTGAGCGACGATATTAGCATAATTAAAATAAAAAACATCATAAAAGAATTATTTACAAACATCAGTCAACTTATAATATCAATCAGTCAACTCAGTATAACTAGGGTACCTTAGTTATGATGAGTCTCTTCACGAAAAATATTACTATTTGCAATTAATGATTTTTACTATAATTAATGTATTAATTGCCACTGCACTGGGTGCAATGCAGCCGACAACTTTGTCGGATCCCTTGTCAACAGTATGTAGGTATACTTCCTCTTTTAAATAAATAATGGATATGTTTGTATAAGATGGGAGTTCCTAATGTCGTGGAGGAAAGCTTAGCCAGTCACCAAGGGTACAAGTCACCAGTACACCACAGTACACCAGTCTATGTAATCCTGCTATATATTTTTAATTAGTTGATATCAGTGGCGTGCGGTCCATAAAGACAAAAAGACACTGCCCTACATAACTCAGATAAATATTTATTATAAGATATTTGAGGTGGCAAATCACATACATCATTATTTAATCGACAAGACGACGAACGAATACCAACATGCAGTAGGTATTATTGGTAAGTAAGCTATTAAAATTTTCTGCCTACCCTGTCTAAAAACTCTGTGCACGCCGCTGGTTGATGTTGATTTCCGTAAGGGGTTATTAGCTGATACCCATCTTGTTGACATAATTCCTTAGTCGCCTTTTAGGACCATTACCCAGTCGGACCCACGGGAGAAATTGCACTGTTCCTATCATCAGGAAGGAACCATATAGAATAATTCGTTCCCAGCCTGACTTTTAATTTTATTTTTGTTTTTATATCAAAATAGGAAAAGTCGAATTAAAGTAGAGTATTACATCGTTACAACTTACAGTAGGTTACACAATCATAGACAACTCGTTGCTTTTATAGAGACCAAGATACGAGATACCTACTCTACAGCCGCGATTTGGCCCAAGAAACGCCGGGCGACAGCGTTCGGATGAGGTAGGTACATCTATACATATAATAAAATTATAATAGGCCGATGTCTATACATTATAGATATTGGAGAAAAACTAATACAGGGGTCTTTATTAGGGCAAAAGAAGCCAAAACAACAGTTTTTAAAATTTGTGTTTGTCTTTTTGTATGTCCGTCTGTATGTATGTTTGTACACGCATCAAACAAAACTACTGCATGGAATTAAATGCAGTTTTCACCGATATATTTCTAGAAGTCTGACTTAAAATAAAGGTTCTATTTTACCGCAGGAAAATATCAGATTCTAAATTCCACGCTTACGAAGTAGGGGGCAAAAGCTAGTTTTAATATAAAGATACAACGTTGACTTAGACGTCTTTCTCAATCAGCACGCCGTCGCTGAATCCTACTAATATTATAAATGTGAAAGTTTGTGAGTTGTTGGATGGATCTTTGTTACTCTTTCACGGCAGAACGGCTGAACGGATCTGGATGAAATTTGGCACAGAGGTAGATTATAGTCTGGAATATTTATCCCGAAAAAATGCACGGGTTTGTAAACCACGCGGGCAAAGCCGCGAGCGGAAGCTAGTACTCAATATTTAGATTTCTATATTCCAAACGCAGCGTAAGCTTCGCATAGCATTTACCGTACTAACTCGCACTAGATTGAAGGACATCCCAACAAATTCGAAAAAAAAAAACGACATATATAAAATATTAATTTAACATAACAGAATACGCAAAGATTACGTGTGCCCCGACCTGAATGGTTAAACCATCCTTGCTAACTGGCTGATCCTCCTACCACGGCATGACTTTTCCCCTCAGATCATGGCTGACACAATGAAAACATTATATACAGACCATCATGAAGTTAACCTACGCAAAAGATTAAAAAAATAGGGAAAAGACTTTCCATCCGTAAAAAGATAATAGTTACATATTTATATTTCTAACCCTAAACAAATATATACCTAAGTGTGTTTTAGCAATTGCAAAACATCGCATCGTAAATGAAATAACATTTGAAATATATAACTTAACATAAAAAATTGTCTACAGTCCAGGCCGAAATCTGCAAATCGCGTGAAAGATGAGTTGGGTATCGGAAGACCATCGCACCCCATGCCGCGGTCCGCCAGACCAGACCGCGAACGCTTCTCAACTACACCTAGAGTAAGTCTAACCTCACATATAACTGTAAAAATCTGTAGGCAGTTCAAGTTTAATAACTTTTTACAGCTCTTAATTAAGCTGCTGAAATTGACATTATTAATTGTTTTTGTTCTCAAATTGCAAAAAAAAAAATGCCTGAAGCCAGAACTGGGTCTGGATGCATGAATGCGATGACTGCGACCATGGTCTGGAACTCCACTTAACAAGGGCCGCGATCCGTTTAAAAGACACACGTTTAGTAACAAGTTATCAGAATCTAGGTGAGTTTTGGAGGCCTTGTGGCAACCTAAAAGTGGTGTCCCCAGATCATTGACTAACCCACTTTGGAACTGTGCACCTAGATTCATATCGTTTTAAAAGTGCCTGCAAAGGCCTATTTGAAATAAAAAATCTTTGACTTTGACATTTTTGATACCAATTTATGACGATATCGTAATCCGATCCCGACAAATATTAAAAAAAAATGTTTTTCTTAGAGGCCTTCCACAATACCCAAGAAAATAATGAATGACCACTTGCCACCAGCGAGCAAGCAAGCCAGAGCTGTTATTACAGTGCCCGTCGCAGGATCACAGGTAAATAAACATTATTAAACAACATTAGCATTAGGCAGTGCATGTTTCAGTGCCTTCGTGAAGATTTGATCAGTTTTACGTAGAATCTATATTGAGTATAACGAGCCAATAGTGTAGGAAAGTGTAAATGTGTAAAATATTCTGAATTGTTATATACCAGATTCTGTGTGCAACGGCATGCTTATAGCGAGCTAATAATGTTTTTTATAATTTACAGAGACTTCAACTTAAAACAGTGCATCCTATTTCCACTGGACTACCAGACCAGGTAGGGACTAAGAATATCCTACTATCCTACTAATCCTACTATCCTACTTCCTACTTCCTACTATTATCCTATCCTACTAATATTATAAATGTGAAAGTTTGTGAGGATGGATGGATGGATGGATGGATCTTTGTTACTCTTTCACGCCAAAACGGCTGAACGGATCTGGATGAAATTTGGCACAAAGATAGATTATAGTCTGGAATAGCACATAGTCTACTTTTTATCCCGGTAAAATGTATGGATTCGTAATCCACGCGGGCGAAGCCGCGGGCGGAAGCTAGTAATAGAATAATTTAGCTAAGCGTTTTTTCATTTCGGTAACGACGCATAGTTCTATTCTATACACATGGGTTATCGCTTTAATGAACTGTTAAAGGACAGAATATCGGACGTTTGAGTCTAATACTGATTGCCAATCGGTCCTGCAGCAGAAAAACAAAATTACGTAATAAGAAAATTCAAATGTCTAAAGCGTAATTAACGTAAATTCAATGAGGACACAATCATTTTATTTGCCTTGCATCCTAAACTTATTATATTTTGGTATTTATTATATTTTTACCTATGTGATTGTAAACATACAGCCCGTTGCTAATTGGTTTGAAGTTGTGTCAGAAACACCAATATTTTTACCTTTCGGATCTTGTTTAATTGTAGCTGTGTGTGTATAATTGGAATACTTATCGTTTCAAACTCCAGTGATAATGGTCTCTCCCAAAAAGGCAAACTCAAAAAACTATACTTGCCTGGTGCCACTATAAGTATGTAGTAATTGCCTTGTACCTGAACTTGCGTTGCTGCCGAATAGTCAGTTCACCAGAATTTGCTTGATCAGTGGCGGATAATTTTGACGTTTAGCGATACTGGTTTTGAGCTTGTCTTTTTTTTTCAGGAAACAATTCAAAAACAGGAAAGAAGTGAAGATTTAGATGATTTGGACGGTACGCAAACGCTTATAGATAAAGGTATATTTTTGACACTGTGCATTCAATATTGTAAAAACCACACACACGATTTTCAAAAGACATTCATTGTTTATAATAAATTCCCAGAATCTATATCTTCCCGAAGCGATAAAATGATGAAACTTAAAATAAGTTGGCAAGAAAATATGGTGCAGTTTGAAAAGATGAAAAATGAACTGAAGGATCGTCAGGTTCGATATTTTTTATATACAATCCTTTGTAATATATATATAATTATATTTACTTTTTATTATGGTGCAATCCATAAATACAGGGGATATTGCCTGGGGGTTGCTTCTTCCACATTAATCATCAGCATCTTTTACTTACACTCATTGCATTATTTGAACTTTTGAAGAAAATCACCAAAAAAAGAAAGCTTATATTGGTACTCAAACGAATACCTACATATTATATTCAAGCTCTTCACATGTCTACATCCCTAAACACAGTTTATACGGCTGTAGTCGTTTTCGAAGATAGTGAAGCATAATACATAAAACATGATATAATTTGGTTCTGTCACAGTTATAGTGCGCAATATAAATCTGTAGGTACTACAAAGACATAATTTTACAGAAAGCTATAGTGGAACTTTACGCGTTGATGCGAAATACCCACCAGAAGATGACGGTTTTGGGCCAGAAGGCAATCCTACCGCCTTCTGAGGACTTGCACATCATGAATATAGCCAAGTTGACAGCGGAACAACTGCTGCAGCTCTGCTCTGTGCGACAACCCGATGATAAATCACATAAAGCTGGTGAGTACAAAATAATAACTTTTTTGCGTATTAATATCTATATGTCTAAAAAATATTCTATTTCAGTTTTATTATTTGTGTTTTCTATAATATTATCAATTATTAGCCCTAATATTATTAGAATTTTATTAGGATGAGATGGGTTAGGTTTAGTTTCTTATTGTTTAGTAATTTATTATCAAAATTTAAAATCTTATAATGCATTGATATAGCAGCTTTATCTAGTCGAATTGGAGATGTTTTTATTTTAATAGTTGTTTCTTGAATAATGAATTATGGAAGATGAAATTATATTTTTTATTTAGAATTTATAAGGGGGCATCCATAAATTACGTCACACGAATTTCATGCTTATTTAACCCCTCCCCCGTCCTTGTCACAGCTGGTCACATTTGTGAAGCTCCCCCCTCCCTAGTGTGACGTCACATATTTGCAATTTTATATCCAAAAATTATTAAATTAAAACAGCAGTTCCGAAATTTGTTTTATTTCCATTTATTTGAAATCACGGCGAGGCTCTCAAGGAACTCGCCAACATAACAATTTAAATCTTATATTCACACAGATAGAGTTGGAAATATTTTTAAGTTTTTCGTTAATAGTTCAAGCTTCACGTTTTAATACTTAGATATATTAGATTTTGAAATGTGATGTGACGAAACTTAGGCCCCTCCCACCCCTTGTGACACAATGTCACACTTCGTTGACCCCCTCCCCCCCCCTCTTAACGTGTGATGTAATTTATGGATGGCCCCTAAATAATATCAATAATTAATAATATATACAATAATACAGATGAATTTATAATTTAAATTTTACGAAAAAAAAACGTGTATAGTAAAGTTTAGTGGTGGAGTATACTATACCATTACCATTTAGGCAGAAGCAGAAACACCATCTGTCCCAAAAACATTTTATAATTAACATAACAAGCAGTGGACCGATTTTGATACCTTAAAGGACTGGGTAACATACATATGTATTTTATATTTTATAACGCTACCTCTCTTGGCAGCTGAACAGTGCAACATATTTTTGAATGATCGAAAAAAAATATATATATATTTATGATATATATGATTTAAACAAATTATAAATGAGTTGAACAATTATTTTGTAATTAAAGACATCACGTTAACTAAGCATTGGATGTATAACTTTATTAGAACCACTATCGTAACTTACTATATTACAGTAAATGGTAGGACAGGGGTTGACAGGTATCGACTTCAAATCCGGCCCCTTCACAGAAATCACATAAAATCATTCAGAGTAGAAGGCCGTGCCCGTCAGGCCGGGGTAACACTAATATGTACTGAATTTTGATTATATTATATTGTTGTTATGATATCAATCGTTAAAAGTTAATAATTCTAATTTTTATTTTTATCAGAGACGTCGACCAAAACACCAGTAGCAGTCGACATGAATAAATTGTACGGTATGCCATCGAAGTTAGTTGCCACGTGCGAACAGACTTTGTTTAAAAGAAAAGAGATCATTGATTGGTTTGAATCTTTGGAATCAGAAGGAAAGGTATAATGGGACTTTCACATATCTCTTGACTAAAATATTAACGTACTATCTTAAATCTTTCATATTTATTTACAGGGTATCAGTTTCCGCAAATTTTCTAAGAAAATTAATGAGTTTAACGCAGAAAATGAAATGCTAAAATGCTCATTAGAACAAGCAAAAGGAGACTTCCTTAAGGAACTCAATGAAATCGTTGAATTTATGCGGTACGTTTGTACTTTAAACATAATTGTGTATTTTTACTGCCCGTATACGTTTAATATGTGTTATTTTATTGCTATTAGAAAAACGGCGAACGAAACAATAGCCCTCCAGCTACGGACGGAAGAACTAACCTATGACTTATCGGATTTGAACTCACAAAATAACGATTTGCGAAAACAAATTCATAATTCCGATCATTTCCGATCGCAATCGAATAAGAGCAAAATAGAGGTAATAACATCAATATTTCGAATAATAACTTATGTAAACATTGTAAATGTGTCTTCAACTAACGTTAAAAACTTATCAGGAGCTGGAAAAGGAACTCAAAGAAGAACGGTGTAAAAAAATCTTTATAAGAGATCGCTTGTCTCGAGCGGAAGGTCAAATAAAAATTGGTGGAGAGCGGGCTTCCCAATTAGAAGCAGCTTTGGAACAGGCCCACTCACAGACTTGGACTTTAGAACGCACCGTCCAACAACTACATGAACAGGTTTGAAATCAAAATGGTGGTTGAAATTATATATTTTATATATTTATTTGGTTTGATTCCCGGGTTGCGCAAAGTGTTATTGGGTTTTTCTGTATAGAAATTCTCAGTAGCAGCATGGAGTCTGGAACTGTGCTCGGTGAATAAATAAATAATAAATAAAATATATTTTTATTCATGTAGACCAGTTAAAGGCACTTATGAATAGTGTGACTCTAGTTGCCACGTTCCAACATCTTCTTTTCCTGGAGAAGAGCCGGAAATAAATTCTGATTGTTTATCATTTCATTTTTATGAATACATTGTTTCCTCAACGTAATGTGAGGATGGCAATAGGCCCCGTACAATACTAGGTACACTTGTGCTTAACCCTTCGGAGATTACAGGCGTGATGCTATGTTATGTTATGTTATTTAGTAATTATTATTTACTTATTTCTATTACACTTTTTAGAACAATAAATTACAAACTGATTTTGATAATGAATTAAATAAATTAAGGCAATCAATTAGGGAAAATACAATGCATTTAGAGGAAATAGCAGAAGCTCGTGAAAAATTACAATCCGAGTAAGTACCAAGCTATATTTAAACATTATAAATATATTTAATACCATTACATCGATAAATTTATTATTCAAATAATAGGAAAGAAGATTTAGAAAAGCGTCTTGGGGAACTGTCACAATATTACGACGAATCTCTTCAAAGTATAAAACATGATATGAACGTGAACATTGCAAAGCTTATTGAAACTGAAAAGAAATATGAGGAAGAAGTAGAAGAGAAGAAAGGTCTCGAAGCTAAAGTGGAATCGTTATGCGCGCAACTTTTGAATTCTGAATTACGATTTAAAGATGTAACAAAGGAACTTCAGGAAACACAAGAAAAATTAGGTTAGTATGGTCTATTCTGATGACAGGTTTTTTTTTATAGTACAATTATATTTGTAACACTAAATGATTTTTAGGCAAAGCAATGAGCTATGAAAAAGAACTACTAGCTACTAAACGCGATTTAGATATAGCAGTGATTGAAATAGAAGATTACAGAACAAGGTTGGCTCAAAACAACGAGACGATCAAAGAATTTGAGGTACGTTGAATAAGATGCCTATAATAATTATTTTGAAGGGGTAAAATAAATAATATTTACATATTGTAATATATACACAAACGCTTTCCTGTATAGCGCAACTTTAAAGAGTCGATTAATTTGGAAGAAAATCTCAAATCTAATCTAATGAATAAAGAAGAATACATATCAGAGCTTGAAAAGAAACAATCGTTACTAGAACAACAATTGCAAGAAAGGTCAGTATTTTTTTATTTTTTTAGTACATTTAACATTTTTTATTATCATAAGGCCTCTAATTAAGGTGTGAAAAGACTGAACAGTGTGTGTTGCGGCAGAACACCAGCAAACGTTCAGTGATACAATTAGATTACCGTAAGACCAGGCAGTAGCGTGGGCAAAGTAGCACAAGCAAAGAGATACCCAACGAGGGCTGATCCGGGGACTTTTTTTAAACTCAATTAATTCATTTGCAGTGAATGTAAAATGGAATCATATGAGGAACAGCTGTCTTCTCTCAAAACTCATATTGGACAGTTACAGGAAGATTTTGGTGAATTTGAAAATCTGAATGAACTTCACGATATGGTAAGCAAGACCCAAATTAAGAGATATCATGATATGTTTTACATTTCCTTATTAAATTAATGTTTAGGTAAATCAACAACGAGCCAAATTGTTAGAAGCGACGAGACAAAATGGTGAACTTGCCGAAGCATTGCAAAAGAAAGATATGGAATTGGAGCATCATATAGAGAGTCTCACAGAACAAGAACAAATTCTAGAGCAAAAAGATGGTGTAATAAAGATGCTATCGGAGAAGGATGAAGAGCAAACTAACATCATTAAGTTGTTACGAACTAATTTAGAGATAAGAACTCAAGCAGATATGGATGTAAGTAAAATATTTAAAATAGACTATAAAGTATATAACAAGGTCATTAATTTTAATGTATAACATGATACGATAAAAGAAAATAAAATAGTAGACGGCACATTGGGCTACTAGTAGCTGCCTCGAATACATAGGGAGTAAATGCGTCTATGTTTATTATCTAAAGTGATCGGCATTTATAGATACCTTCGTAATTGTTATTTTGATTTTGTTAACAGTTGAACCAGCAAATAACTGAGAAAAATTCTGAGATAGATGCTCTTATCACAAACGTAGAAACAAGGAAACAACAAATATCTCAATTAGAGAAAATTATTTTGACATTAGAAGACCAGATACGTAAAGCTAGTTTGCAAAGAAGAAAAGATCAAGACAAGGTAAAGTTGCTAGAACAGAAAATTGCTGAATATGAGGCTTACCACATGGAGAATAGACACATTGAAGTGCCTTCTAATAACTTGGACAGCATTATCAAAATTCTTGAAGATGAGCTAGGTACTTCTTTTGAACCACCGTTGAATTCCAAAGAGCACGACTTTATGGTACCTAAGAAAAAATATATGGGAGACCGTAGACGAGACAAGCTTGAAAATTTCGAATGTCATAAAGGAAATAATAATCAGACTATATATCAAACTGAACATGAATCACTTCCTACCAAAATAGTCATGGGCAATTTTGTTAAGAAAACTTACATATCCACTAATGATGAACAATTTAAGGGTGATAATCTAGACCGTAAAAAAGCTATAACGAACATTGACACACAGAAATGGGTTCCTGCTCCTGAGCCAAATATCAATATGTACGCCGCTCTTCCCACGATTAAAGACAATAACTATCCACCTTTCCGAGGGCTGCTGCCAGCTGGTAGCCACCTTAAAGATAACTTATTGTCTAGAAATATTCAGTTATTAACAAGTAATCAGTTACGTGATGATAAAAAGAGTAAGATGTTTAAAATTGCTGGCCATAGACTATGAGTGGTGTAATGATGCGTTTCTGTATAGCTCGTGATGTTTATTAACTAATTGCTTTTGAATAATATGTGTTATACCTTGTATTTAAGAGAAATAAAAATTTCTTATGTGCGACGTAATTACACAATTTATTTAACAAAGTAACTTGCAGCTAAACTATTAATTTCTTAAGGTGGTACCGTCATCTTTCATTTATATCCAAGAATGTCCTAAATCTGAAAGAAGAAAAGACAAAATTAGCGGTGTTATATTTTTAATAGCAAAACTTAATAATATGCTCTAGTCTTAGGAAGACATTGCCTTGTTTATCAGAATTTTCTTATGAATTACGTACCTCATTTTAATAGCAAAACTTAATAATATGCTCTAGTCTTAGGAAGACATTGCCTTGTTTATCAGAATTTTCTTATGAATTACGTACCTCATTTGGAGACCAATAACTAAACCGCAAAAGCGATTACATTAATGATAAAAACTGTTAATCCGAAATACATAAAAAAACATTGGGAGAATACCAAACTTGGATTTTTGTTTGGATTCAATACCGACGGGTCAGACGAGCCATCGTGCTGTGTTCGTAATATTTCTCTCTCGAGCATGGCTCGACGCCTCTCAAGCTGTGTGCGCACACGTCCTTCGCGCTCCAGCTGAAGACTCTGCGCGAGCACGGCGCTTTCCAGCCTAAGCACGCGCGCCCGCTCCGCTCTCAGCGCCGTCCACGTGTCCGCTGCGCTCGCGCACACCGACGACAACGATCTCGACACCTATTCAAACGCATACACATGCTTTCGTTTATTTTATACTTATTTCTATTTAGTTTTTCAGTACATATGTCGATTATTCAGCAGTCATCAATGTACTCTCCAAAATGACAGCACATACAGAAAACCTATATTAATATTGCTTTAAAGTTACAAGTTGTATAGAGCTTTAGGAGTTAGCAAAAAGTCTCATTGTATCGCAAGCATTGTATTTACTATCCATGGTTTTTACAATATTAATTAATGGACAAAGCTACTAAACATATTGCATCTACATACCAGAACAAATCATAAACAACACAAGGAACTTAATGCTGCGGTTTTATAAGGTGCATCGACAGCACTTGAAGTTGTATATATAACAGGAAAAAGCCTTGGGCGATGCAATATAAAAAATTGAGAAAGCTGCTTATCATCCAACAATCGCAACTCCTAGATAAATTAACCTCAGCATGGCCAGCTTCATCGAGGGGCGGTGGATCGGTTCGCCCGTCGAGTAGCGCAGTGAGATCCCGGCGCGCGCGGATCATGCGTGCGAACAGGTCCGCCGAGCGCTCGTGGCGCTCCAGCATGAGCGCACGCGACGCGGCTGCCGTCACCAACGCTGTTCGCTCTCGGGATAGCGTCTCAACTTGCATATGCAACTCTAGTAGCTATTGGAAGCATACAAGCATAAAATAAGCAGATTGTATCAAGACAGAAAAAACCTCAATATGACATCAAAGTCACCTCTGTGTGTAATTCTTGGTAAGGTACTTCTTTTGCATAACCCTCATAGTTTCTCAAACGTTTCACCTCTAGCCGTAGCGCTGCTAGCTGGTTCTCGTATTGTGTCATACTTTGTTCCCTGTTTGAAAGAAATACATTATGCGCTGAAATTTCTAAAATATGTATAAACTTTAATTACTGATATTAACACACATCAATTTTTCATTTTCGCGTTGTTCTTCAATAATATGTTGCAGTTTTACAATCTTTTGTTCTCTATCCAATAATTCTGTGGCAATTTTTTCTTGCACGTTGTCCGATCCTTCTCCTTGCTAAAAATCAAGGAATATTTCTTACTAATCATGAACATTATATTACAGTATAGTATGTTTTAATATCCTAATCCTAATATTATATCCTAACTAATATTATAAATGCGAAAGTAAGTTTGTTTTTACAATATGTTACCTTTTCACGCCTAAACCACTGAACCGATCATCCTGAAATATTGGATATATGTTGTCAGGTGTACAGAAAGGGACATAGGGTACCTTTCATTCCGAAAAAAGGACTGTTTCCGAGGAAAACAACAATAACGTTCTTATGATAATAGATGGCGCCACGTGTCTTTCACAAGCAGAGTACAACCCGAATTGATTGTCAAATTCTAAATTAACGCGAGCGAAAGCCGCGGGCAAAAGCTAGTATAATATATTTTAAGTTACCGCGATTCGAGACAGTGAATTCAAAAAGCTATCTTTATCAGCTCGACTTTGCCGAAGTTCTTCCTCTACACGGGATAACGCTACCCGGGTCACTTGAAGTTCTTTCCATATCTCAGTTTCTCTATCAGAAGGTTCACTTTCTGGAAAAGTTTTATTCGTTGAATCTTTATTTCAGACCAGCTGCATTATGCAGCTTTTTTATATTACGCAGCAGCGTTTTTATATTACGCAATAACTGTCGAAGCTGTTACCTTTCGATGGCACATATTCTAAACAACGCCTACGCTCCATATCCACAAGTCTTACAGAACGTTCACGCAAAGACTGTAACTGTTCTTCTAATTCTTTAACTTTCGAATCTAGCTCCTGCACACGATTCTCCGTCGCTGCTTTGACTTTTTCCTGCGCAGAGATCTTTTTTAAGTTCAACGATATCACCAATTCTTTAGGGCGGTCCAAGTTAAGAATGTAACATGACCCGAATGCTTAGCACCTGTTCCGCTACCTTCGCCTGGAGGGACTCGGCGCGCGCACGTTGCTCTGCTTCTTTCATAGTTGCCGAGCGCTCCGCCTGTTCAGCCAGCTCACGAAGCTCCTTTACCCTGAGTATCATTCATCATCACATTACTTTAATATTACGCAAAAAAAAAAACATTCCTCCCTATAATTCATCATCACTTCAAAGTTCTTCAAGCAAACAGTCATGCAATAATACACGTATTGACAAAAACCTAAGTTCCAGTGCATCACGTTGACGGGACAGTGTTTCAATTGTAATTTCTCCAGTTTTGGAAACTTCAAGTAACTTCTTCGAACGCGCATCATAGCTTGTCTCCCGATGGCGATACTGAAATTCGAATATAACCGGTTTTATTATCAATAACGTAAACTTAAAATATTTTCTTTTTGCATAATAATTCTACTGAGGATTTTTATTACGAGGCATCCCTCAAAACAAGTCTGGTTGTAAATAATTGTCATTACCAAATCTCTAGCTGAAATACGTATGGGCTATTTGATAATATCGATCCCTTAGAGTGGGATCGTAATGTAGTGTTACAACTTCACTGTCTTATTTGTATGTTGTGCGAGTCTGTTTACGAGTTGCTCGAGGTCTTTGTGTTTTTTGCGCGCGGCCTCGAGCTCAGCGCGGGTGTCCTTCAGCTGCCTCTCTAGCGTAGCGATGCGCGCGCGTGCCACTCGCAGCATGCTCTCCGCAGCAGAAACCACTTCCTTCAATGCTTCCCGGGCCGCTCGCTCCTTTTGTAACTCCTCGGATATTGCCTACATAGAACATAATTATAATAATTCAGTACATAGTATTTTTTTTTAATATTTTGAAAGCCCTATTGAACTTGAATCCCGTTTCTATAGTATAAGATAGATCAACGACCTGATAATTAGGTACACCATCTGACAACGGTCCTATATCTTTAGTTTCGTCGGGATCTTTCTTCGTAACCTCATCTAATTTATGTTGTAGAATCATATTTTCCTTTTGTAGACGCTCTATTTTCTTCATCATCGTCTCTCGATCCACCCATGGAATCCTTAACAACACAAAATTGTGTATTTATTATATTTTTCATATTATTATGTAATAAGTAGATAATACGCATAATGGACCCTTACTTTGCCAGTTCTAAAGAATAATTAATCTTAGCTTTTAAGTTTTCTGCTGTACCAGCCACCATTCTGTGTAATTTTTCTGTTTCATGATCGAATTCTGTGTTTTTCGTTTTCCATTCTAAATTCTATAAAACAAAAATAATTAATCTTTTAAAACCCACTTCTTAATTCGTCAGTAAAGATAAATTGAACTTTGTTTATTTATGGAGTTTTACATTATTAGCGGATATTTTAAGGGCCGTCTATTTACAATCAATTAGCAAAAACAATCACAAAAGTTATCCCGACACAATTTTATTTTATTTTTCGTGAACAAAATGATATAATTATATTTATTTCCACCGTAAACTGATCACTTATGATTTCCCGCGTAAAAAGTGATAACTATCATTGCCACTACTTAGAAACAGCTATAGGCGGCCAACAATTTTGGTAGTGTATAAAGTATGATAAATATGTAATCATAGTTAAAATCATCCGCATCTAATAATGTAACACCACAGATTGTGCCATGACAATTTTAGATCCGTATAGGTACAGATACCTACCGATCCAAAATGATCGCACAATCTTTCCAACATAGTTCGTTGTTGCTGTTATAGAAGAAGGCCCTAGTACAGTCTGTAGGAAACTAAGAAGTAGGTACATTTACAGTGAGGTAAGTAGCGCGGTCAGTGCGGTGTTTGCCCCTCAATAGATTAAGCAGTTCTATTCGACGCGCCATTATCTCCGCGCTAACTGCCAACACCTCTTCAGGAATTGGATTCAGTTGCGCCGTTATCTGCTGAAGTACGTGTGGTCCTAAAAAAGAAGTGAAGTTAAATTATAGAAATTTAAGTACTTACGAGTGTGTTAATGTATAATATCTAGATAAGAATTTTACTATTGTGTTTATTCAGATGAATCCGCCCTTATTTAATTGTAGTTATGGGAAAGTATTCCAGTTATGGGAAGCCGATTTTTACAAATTACCATAATTTTTCTTTTAAGTTGTCTCGATTATAATTGAGGCAAGTAACCTACATATTATTATTATTTTTAAATAAAATAAGGTAAATAATTTAATCACCATTCAGACTATATTTAAACGGTTTTAGTTTTGTATCTTTTCACATTTACCGATATGACCGCTATTATTAAGCCTATCAGTAAATAAAAGTTATATACGATACGAACGTATGGTCACACGTAATCTGATGATAACGATTCCAAAGTACTATGCTTACCGAAAAGGCCACTTATCTCCGAGTGTAAGGGCATTTCAAGGTCATCGCGGACGAGCATAAGTAGATCATGCGCAGGCCATCCGCTAACCGACAGCACCCGCACGTCGCCCAGGCATTCATCTTCCTTCATAATCCCGGCGCGTGCTTCTAACTCCTTCAGCTGAGCGTAGCTCTCCAGTAACGTGTTCTACACAACAACGTTTACTAGCTGATTCACTTGCGATGGAATAACTTAAATTAACAGGTTATTGACCTCGAACGGCGACGGAATCAGTTACATAAATATGAATACCGCCTTCGCCGACGCTACTTTCCTGGAAGAAATCGCTTAAGATTTTCACTTTTTATTTTTTCTCATCCTTTCAAATCAAATTTCGCAATATGTCTATCGTATTGATAGACATTATGAGAGATGTAAAGTAATTACTTACACAAAAAGTAGAAGCAATAGCTTACTTGTTGTGAAATCAAACATTTACGTAATTTAAGGAACTCCCTTTTCTTCGTTGCTAATATTCGCATTACTTTTGCCAGGACACATTGTGGCATATTCATGTCTTTATCTGTAAAAACATTAATATTCTGTTTAAAGAGGATTACTTTAAACAACGAGCTCATTTATTAAAGCGGGATGCAAATCAGAAATAAAATATGTCGAAATACCGGAATGTCTCATAATAAAAAATATAACTGACGTTTATAGGTGGCACAAACTCCATGGAAATACAATGAAGCTAACATACTCGCACCTCAACACAATTCTGTAATTAATTAAAGAAACTAGTTACCAAAGTCATTTTCTCCCGGGATATGATAAGGTTGAATCGTCCCATCTGCTCCCGAAATACAGACTGGACCAATCTGCTCCTGAGATTTTTTTGTTACCTGTGTTGGACACAAAATTAAATATCAAACAACCTAAATTATACAACAACAAATAAGATAATAAGATTTCCATATCTTCTCGTGAGCTGCGAAATAACGAGAAAGACTGTTTTTAGAAATCCTTTCTGTACGCTTACCTCGTGTAGTGATTTCGTTGACCGTTTATTAAGCCCTAGAGTAGGTTTATATTTTGATTCATGAAGAGGTTAAAGCAGCCAATAGGCTCGCTCTAGACCACGATTGATGTTTTAAAGGAGTTAAAATAAACTCACTGTATGAGCAGAGGCCCTAGTGTAAGTTTCTTCCGACAAATACGATTTACTGCATCGAACGCGTTCGGCGCTCCGAGGCCCTAGTGTAAGTTTCTTTCGACAAACTCGATTAAACGCATCGAACGCGTTTGGTGCCGGCGCTCCGATTGGTCCGTTTCGTGCTCTCCATCAATTGGAGCGCCGAATGCGTTCGATGTAGTAAATCGAATTTGTCAAAAGAAACTTACACTAGGGCCTCCAATTGGCCCGTTTCGTGCTCTCCACCAATCGGAGCGCCGAACGCGTTCGATGTTATAAATCGAATTTTTCGAAAGAAACTTACACTAGGTCTTCTGGTGCATTCAGTCATGATCATTTATAAATCGATACAAAATAATTGTGCTGATAGTATAAAAAATACGCTTACGGGATTGCACGGCGATAGACTCTGACATCTTCTATCTGGTGTCTTTTTTGGATGAAGTGGACTCTATAATAGCAATCAATACGCCAATATTATTACATCTTGTAAGGAAAATATTTTGCTCTGTCCGTCTGATTCTATAGGTTAATTTTTATAAACTAAGAAAATATTAGTTTTCTTTTGCCAACTGGTAATAATTTCTCGTCGCTACTCCACTCCATCTTATGAAGCGTCAGCCTTAAAACAAAGCCTTTTATAACAAAAAATAAGTTTTTTTTTTTCATATGCTCGTATTCCAGGTATATTAGATATCAGGAATCATAAAAAGTTTACTAACATGCACATGGCATACCAAAAAGTCAGACCGAAAATAAAACAATCAATGATTTAGGTTCCTCTTGTAGTTATTACAAACGTTGCGAATGTTATGATGATATGTAATGTTAAAATTAAAATATACATAAAGTTGAATACCCAAATAAGTATATGCGTCTAGTAGTATATGTACACAGTACCTATAAGTTAGGCTATCGTGCAAGATATAACATTTTCAAATGAAAATGCACGTCCATTGAACGTTAGAAAGAAGAATTGGTCAAATTAACAAAATTAGTTCTCACACATTATCATACATATTCATCATCACATAATATAGTTATCTGAAACTTCCAATATTGAAACTCTCTCTACTTGACTACACGATTCAAACAGCAGGTGATATAAGACAGAATTGGGTTTTCTGTGTAGTGCCATACAATTGGCATAGTATTACCATATATATTATTCGGAATTCGATATTAGTAAGTATAAACTGTGTGTAGGTAAATTATTCGACTTGCCAATTAGAAAAGTTCAATAAGTTATCAGTTGATCCAAAGCATTTTGTGCATACAGCGTTATTATCTTATAATATCGTGTTTAACAACAATGAACTCACTCTTGGCCGGGGTGTGACGGGGATAGCTGAATGTGCTCTCTTACTAACAGGTCTCTGAAGTCGCTTCTTCGGACTACCATCGTTATCTAACACAAATAAATGCTGCTTATATTACTGTTATCTGCTTATCTTCCCCGGCTTACTAAAGGCATTGACTCCAAATTAATATTTTGACCTAGCTGGCCAGTAAAGTAATAGGCATTTGATTCAGATATAATTTGTATTTGTATTATAATATTTTTAATTGTTTTTCTACAATTTATAAACAAGGAATGCAGATTCGCAGAACCTTTTCAATGAAAGGTACGTTTAGACCAAACGAAGCTATAGAGCTGTTAGATTCCTTTTTCAAAATTAAAAAACCTTACTGTTATGATAGTCATATAAAATGACTGCTATCCAGTGTTAAAGATTTGACAAGTTTTACATGATATAATAAAGGCAATGATATAAAAACACTTCGTCGTTCTTGTTCTACAAATAAAAATAAAAATTTCTAATTTGCATAGAAATCTCCCCTTTTCATAACAAATCTGGAGAGACGGTCCGTACATTCCTACAAACCGAAACGTTTTTGAATATTCAGGCCCGGCACAAAAAAGGATTAACTTTTACTATGCCTAATGCCAGACATTATCATAAACAAAATTCGTCAGCCTTTGGAAAGACCTATGCACAGCAGTCAATTACAATAGGCTTAGGTACTTACTTGACTGATACAGAAAAACGATATTCTAGGCAAAAGAGATTATGATTTTATTTTATATATCAAGATATAGCTATTGCCGGCGACTAGTCACGCATGATCCAAGTATACTAACACAGAGATAGACCTGAGTTCTGATAAACTGATCTATTGTATAGAGTTAGAAGATGGATACTCAAAAAAGGGTAACATATTACTCGTCCGCAGAATATCTTCAGCTGGTGTCATGACATCGTGCAGTAAATTAGCTAGCTGCTGCTTGGCTATCGGGCGACTGCGGGTCGCGCCCGCTGATGTTGGTGGGGTGGGCTTCAACATGGGCTCTACAGAAGAGCACTACAAATTAGCGACTATTTGCATGAGCTACAAATGTTACAAAAAAACAACGAAACCAATAACTAATTAAATTATAAGGACTAAAAAACAGGTTTTATGGAAAAAAAATATAATAATATTTTCGCATCATGGCAATTGACATAGGTACTCTTTGAACTAGTAAGTAAAGGTAATCATTGAAAACCAGGGTGCAAAGGGATGTTGAGATAACACAATGGGTCAGGAAACTCTAAATGAAGATAGAGAATGACCATAGGAGGTTTATCACATAGTAAATCATTGTCAGAATTTTATGAAATCAGAACTCATGATTTTTTTGTGGTGTCATTATAATATATCCAGTACCTGATACACCAGTCGTTGAAGGTTGCACTGGTTTCAACATCGTGCAGTATTTTTTATATTTTTGAATACTTTTGATAAAAAGAATATTATACTTGAAAATTTTGTCAGTATCTCTTAGTTTGACACATTTTCCCACCATGTTTCCTAAATCTCATTACAAAAGAAGGAAAAGTTTTTATTTATGGAAAAATATTGTTTCTGCTTTTTGATCAAAATATTATTCACGTAAATAATTTTTCATTGCAAAAATATCCACTTCAGCCTTGGTACACCGGTTACTGCCGGTTTGATTATACAATCAAAAAGTTCTTGAAAAATATTTTTATAATATCAATTTAAGATAACAATATCTAATCCTACTTGAGCTATTGATCAAGGGTATATCCCTGACCCTATTTTCTTAACTTCCACACAGTAAGTTATATTACGAGGGTACCTAACACAAACTATAGTGGGGCTATAAAGGAGTTTATGTATGATATTACCGCGATCAGGTCTTGGGTGGGTCAAACTGATGACTAAATCAAGAATGCATGTCGCTGATATAGATCTAATGCCAGTTTCTCACCTTTTTGCTGAAAATTAAAGAGTTTACATTAAAGCTGAAATATTTTGGATTTTTCAACATTTTATCCAATGGAGAACCCTACAACGTATCTTACCGAAATGAAACCTGAACGCAGTAAAGAAGAGTGGAAAAGAGCGGAACTTTTTAAAAATAATTTGATATTGATAAATATATTACTATCTGATCGACAATTATTCACAGAGTTTCGCTCGACTCCACGATCCACCCCGCTCAGCCTCTATGAAGTTTCAGTGTTATATCATATATATGTATTTGCAGAGGCAATTTATAAGTAACGCATAATTGATAAATAAATAAGTCTACTGCCTACAGAGAAACAATATTTGGACAGCATAACACTATCACACGAGTACGAAGTGACTTATACATGGAGATACTCGGTTCCTTTCGTCACTTACCTACAAATATTTGTAGTAATAATAACATAGGATTAGACGCTATCTTTGGCCTAATTTAGGGTGTACTTCACTAACGACTAGTAAACATAATTATTGATATATACTGTTAAATACGCTAGTTAGTTAGGTATTTATTATAAACACTTACCTACTAAATTATTAGGCTTTTCTACGTTCTAATTTTGAGAAAATGACAACAATGAAACGTGAGGAAGATATAGTTAAACGTGAAACCTAGACGGTTTAGTTTAAATAAATTAATATTTTGAGAAAAATCTAGATTAGGTACCTGGCGCGCTAGTTCTAGTTCTAGTGTTGAAAATATCAAAATTGATTTTTTTACAATGTACCTAAGTAAAAGGAATTCAACTAAGTACTGCCCGCTCTCCTCAGAAATGCGTATCGTCGGTAGTTGGTGGACACCAAGGGGAACAATTTCAAGTAGGTACTATTGATTTTTACCATTTTTTAGATACATATCTAAATGAGGAAATATAATCAGCTTTGATGCAGGCTAGTTAGAATGCATTTGAAAAATGTCGTGTGTAAGATAAGAAAATAAGTAGGTACCTAGTTATTTAGTAGCACTCTGAGTGCGAGATGGTTACCTACTTGTTATAATTTATCATTAAGTATGACAATGTCCTATGAAGTGGACGTGGCGTGGCGACACTAGAAGTGATGTTGTTGTGCTAGTTTCGCTACCTACCGAAGATCTATTTCTAAGATATTGTCGTCCTCAAACCAATATCTGCTATGTCCACTTATTGGAGATTTTGACCATTATGACTAGTTTAATAACCAAATACGAAATTTCTCTCTAAGCATTATACGGGCAACTGTGATCGGTAAAAAAAATGTGCTAGTATTTGGATCAGCCAGAATATTGTCAAATACTACTAAACTGGTATGTAATAAAATGTCGAAATCTCCAAAAAGTGCACATCCCCAATATTCGTTTGACAACGACGATATTCAATATTGTTTACAAAGTTAATTCTATAATATGAATGGTCTACGTTTCGTTATTACGAGCACAATACGTTTCGCTCCATCATAGCTTATAATATGCATCGCTTCAGTCAAGAGCAATCGGAAAATATCCATAGCGAACCGATGCCATTAACCCGATTATTTAATAAAATAACTGTCTAATAATAGACTGATTATGAAAATCGTAACCCATGTCTGGACTGTTACAACTCTAGATATATATCCGTCTTTATTGTAAACCTTGCGTAATGTACGCCGAATTAACTAGGTAAATCTTTTCATATAAGTAATATTGTTGTGTAATCCTACTGAAGCGGATTTTAGAGATTGTCCCACATCTAGTAGTAGGATATTGCTCAATACATGTTCTGATAAATGGATATTACTTTTTTTTCTTATTTATTTCGAGACTTTTACCTTATAAAGATATGTCAACCTCATCGTAACCTGATCTAATAATTACAATAATTATATAATTACCGCCACCATTTTAAATATGAATTTAGTTGCTTTAGATCTGAGCTCAGCTAACGAACTTGCGAAAGTCCCAAAATCATATTTATTAATATTGAAATTAATAATGCAATAAGGCAATAGTGATTTCGATTTCCATGCCTTCTAAAGTAGCTAACTTCGCTATTCTGTCAGCCTCCTCGTTTCCCCTTATGCCTATATGAGATGGAATCCAGTGCATTCTCAAATTTCTGCTACCTAAGAATGGATATTACTTATAATAATGTAAACTTGTCGGAATTTTCTACTATTAAGCTTTTTTCTAACCTAACTTAACCAAAATATGTACATATGTTAACTTGTACATTTTAGACTGGTGATTCAGTGATAGAATAGATAGGAGCTATAATGCGAATCATAAACAATACTAGATTCAAGATGTACTGCAGAATTTCGATTACTAATAAGGACCTATAAAAATAATTCCGATCCTCCGTCCTCGTAAACCAATGAATTATGAATTCTAAAAGTGGAGTTAATCACCTCCTCTCATACAACTGTGCCAACTAACATCAATATATAAATATCTTAAAGAAAAAAGAACCTGAGATAGAATTAGATACAAGAGAAGTCAACAGATATTGAAGTCGTAAAAAAAATATTTCTTGCAACAAATCACGCACTACGGCGCATTGTTCAGCGCCACCGTACCCAGTCGTTTGAACTGGGAGATAATTTTATTCAAATCGATTTCTATGCAGAAACATTTCAAGAACAGGAGAACCAGCAAATATGTAGCTACCAATTTTATTTTATTCTTGTTCTCTGTAATCTGAAGTTTATATTGAATTAGATGACTCATACAAACAAAAGAATGCCCGATAGTTTTTCACACGCTTTGAGAGACGAGAGCATTATCTAGACAGTCCACTATCAGACATCGATCACCAAGTATGCATGAAAATACTTCACGAGGCCAATTTCAATAACTAAACTGTATCTAAACGCAGCCGATCGACGATTTTCGGACAGTTTTAGTCAAAAAGTTGGATAAGGCCAAGTCAGGCAAAGTTGGATCTATTTAAAACTTACAAGTAGTTATGTAATAGTCTCATAACAGTTAGCAGATTTATTGACGTCTTTTGCTAAAAGGCTTCCTGAATTAACGTTACAAAGATCGACACTCTACGGAACTTTCATAAAAATGATCGACAACAAATCGAAATGCGCGATAGTAAAAGTATTCCACGGTTTTAAGTCGCACACGTTCCTAGCTGTGTTCGATTTACTATGATAGCGTTAACAAGAGAAAAAGTGAGATATTTTGAGCAGCCGCCAGCCGCGGAAATAACGATGCGTCGACGCCCGACCGTGACCCCCTATTTGTCTAAATGTTTAATAAAGTTTTGAACACGCTCTCTTTGAATGGAATATGCTAATTTGACCAATGGGTCACTATCTGATATTTAAGAATACTAAAATTGCTGATAGTTCCTACAATGTTGGGCTCCAATGATGTATGGATATCAAGTCCTCACCTGTCTGGTCAATCGTACGGTATTGTTTACACAGCGTTCGGTCCTAACACGCGTAAATACATTTACCTACCTCTTAGCAGACTCGAACCTACTTAACAGTTCGACAGTTCGCTTATCGGGTGCGAAAGGCTTGTCGATAAGGCGGCGTGCGCGCGCGCAGCCCGTCAGTGTCGCGAGCGACGCCGGCGCACCAGCCCATCACAGCCGGGGACCGACCGTGGACGTACGCTGAAAACCGAATTTCGTAACGTGTTTGGAAACTAAAAGCAATATTATACAACTGATATGTGCCTGAATCGCCGCGGCTGGCTAGTGTTTACTAAACTTAGGTGTTGTGACAAAGGTTGCTTTTACTTTAACTTGTGCTGTTAAATCAAACTGTGTTACGGTTTATATAGGTGAGTTTGATAACCATATATTTTATGATTATTATTAAAAATAACATGAAAAATAAACTCAAATAAACCACGCCAGATAGCGGTTTTGAGGCAATATAATGTTACAGGCATGACAAAGAAGATAGACGATAACGAAAATAAAAATAATGTTGCTGATGTTTTGATAGGAGTTCACGCACCGGCGAAATGTTTGTTTGTTTGTTAACATAATGCTATGACTAGCCTCGTCACCCGTGGTGAGACGACAGTGACGTCATAGGCGCACACGCCGCCGACAGAGCGCCGAACGGACCGCCTGTATCGCTTTATTTTCACTGACCTTTCTAATTTCACTCATCTCTGTTATGCACTACTAGACCAACAGATATACGACATCATTCAGATGCGAATAATTAACATTATAGATATAAACAAATGTTTATAGAAAGCTGAATAAAAATGAATAAAAGTATACAAATATAATCCAATTTAAAAATAACTAGGTATACGGTAGTCAGTATTCGAACTGCTGATTTTCATAATAATACTGTAATTTAATCTAAACAAATTAATAAATGTTTGGATAATTATAATAATAATGATGCATGAAACAGATGTTTCTAAAAGTTTATCATAGCTGTATAATACGATTTATATCTATAGTGCTACCAATGTTTATAGTAAGAGGGACTACACAATGTTACTAATTATAAATAAATGGCTTTAAAAGTTGTTACAAGATGTTTTCAACCTTTGTTAAGTCTTGAATGGTATTTTTTATAGAACAAGAGTAACCACACAATCGTTATTTTATCAAGATATATTTTTTATAACTGAAACCTTATACATATTCAAACTGACACATCGCGGTATTCTCTTAACCTTATATATAACTTTGCATCAGTAGGACAGAAAAAAAAAACATTAAAAATCCAAACCACGATTTTTTTATGATAAAAATGCCATAAAATAACCTAATTTAGGCAATTCATTAAACTAAACGAAATTAATCTATAAATGCCCCCCAAACTATTATCTAAGGCAAATAATAAGAGTAAACCATTAAGCATTATATACAAAAATAACTAAGAAATTAAGCAATTAACTTCTAGTCTTCTACATAAAAGAGTATTTGTTATTATGTATGGGACGTATCAAACACCAAGTAAAATTAACCACCAATTAGATAATGATCATGGTGACTTATGAAAATCAACATGCCTATAAATAAATGAGGAAGCATGAACTTGGACCAAAACAATAAAGGTTGGAGACATTGGACGTATAAACATTCAGGTCACCATCACAGATTTACAAAACTGTGTACATGATTAAATAGGTTAATGTGTAGGAGTTGTTTTTCTCGCTCCAACCGGCTCATCTTTTAGTTTTATTGCTTGTTCTATATAACAGGCATTCGAAAGCATTATTTCTGAAGGCCTTGCAGATTTAAAATTGACTGTGACTATTCTATTTCTGTCACCTAATGATAATACAGCGTTTATAAAAATGATGAGCTCACCCAAAGCAAGATCTGCCCTTTACATGGTGTCTTTGAAACAACGTAGGTCTTTTCGACGCTAAATCTCTGCCAACTATCTATCCAATCAAAAGTTAATGTTTATTTTCATACTTTAAGCTTGCCAACCCTGCGCTAATTATATAAAATAAAACAAATATTGAAGGTTTTTACAACACAACATGTGGCACGATGGCGCGTGGAGAAATTCCAATGAGATATGTTACGTATTACATCTATCGTAGTACCATTACTTAAATGTAGTACATGAATGGATAAACAGACCTATACTTAATTAACTTCTAATGATTAAAACATATGGTATTACAGTAGACCTTAGCGAAAGTTCGTCTAACGTCTTGAAACTTGATTTCATAGTTAGTGGACCGCGAAGTTTCACATAAAAAGGCAAAGAAATCTAAACCGTTATTAGGCAAAGGTTGTACAAACAGTTGTACTTAGATAATAATTGGGAATTATTTCGATTTTACTAACCGAACTTGCGATTCCTTTTCTTATTTTATCTTTCACAAGATATAAATTGGAATCGTAGTAACGAATGAATGTGTGTGATGTTCGTCGGCTTGCTTCAATTGCCGGAGACAGCCCATTATAAGTCTGAGTGTGATCTTCCGCAAGTTGGCATACGAAGTATAACAACGGCTGATATCGCTGGCAAGAAGAGGCACTTATTACGTGTAAAGTCGAGGAAAAAGATAGGTTTCTAGGGTAATTTTTTTTAATGTCGAGAATAATTTCTTTAAAACTGAAAATGCACATTCATACATTTAAAAACATATGCCTCGAATTGAGAACCGCCCCCTCTTTGAAACCGGATAAATATATGTTATATATGAGATATAATATATATCTCGAATTCATCCATAATTTCATGAAACATTACATTTTTTAACTGAGAGTATTCAGCCTCTTCTGGTAAAAATCTTTCAAGGCATAATTTCTCAAAGTCGAAGTTTTTTATTTCAAATGGGCTTATGGAGGCACTTTTAAAACGTCAAGAATTCCAAAGAGGGTTAATCCTTTGGAAAAGAGACCGACAAGAAACTATACGACAGGATAATCGTTGTCTTTTCAAAATAATGGTTTAAAATTTATCAATTTTCATGTTGTTATAAAAAAAATACATGACACAGTACAATTATAAAAGGAGTATTACTAAGAAAACAATATAAATAAACGAATGAATAATGAAATGGAGTTATGTAAAAAATACAATACGTATCATATAATAAAAAATAAAAAACAAGTTAAATGCAATTATAACAAGGATTGGAAACAATTAGTCGCCAGAGAAGCCACAGGAACAGAAGTCAACTATCACCACACGTCTATATCGTCAACGTTTCATTGCCCTATATGTAATAAGCTTTCCTTATAAAAACAGAATTGACAGGTTCGAACTTTGTACCAGTAAGGTGCAAGCTGTTCCCTAGAAATTACTTATTTATATTAATCAAATAAAATTTAGGTATCACTATTTTGTGTATTTTCCTAGTATTAATGTTGTGAAAGTGACTGTTGATGCACTGATGATTGCACGATTTTGGACGTAGTGTAATTGGACATAATATTTCTTAAGATGTATAGTGATGGCAATGTCAGAAAGGCGATATCTCTAAAAAGTCTCGGAAGGACACACGGGCCCTATGTTGTATATAATATAAAGACTGAATCCACAACAGCCGCTGATCATCCTTATAGTCAAAGTTTTTTATTTCAACTAGGCCTTTTCAGGCACTTTTAAAAAGTCGAGATTCTAGGCGCATAACAGAATGCTATGGGAGACAATGACTGAAATATGCAAACTGCTGTAACTATATCAGTTAATTGACAGATATTTTTTGAAGGTTGCACTTCTCTTCATGCGGGTGTTATTTTTTTTTGGTTAAAACTTTTACAATGTTTATATATTTAAGTTCTAAGGTGTAGTAACACCAAACACCTAAAATATTTTATTTCTTCTCTGACAAATTGTATGATTTCCAACATTTTCAGAATAAGATACCGGATACTAAAATGATTTTATTTTCAGTCGGCTTTGCAATTTACAATTAAACATAACCTATTGAATATCAAGAACATGCTTGACATGTTTTCACATAAATGTAGTTAACGAAACCGCAGTAAGTGAGATAACTGTACATGAACTCTTAACGAACTGTGCCGGCCATAGAGCACCGTTCAGTGTATTTTCATTATAGTGTCATTGGCCTAAACCAACTAATTCGCAACGTTAAGTATCCTGTTAGGATTCGTACAATACGAAAATATTAGAAATATTTAAATAGAAGCCAAGTAAACCTAAAAACATCGTTAGAGCCATTTTTTTATGTCGTTCCAATCCTATATCCTGCTCACAAACTCTTGAAAGTGAATATCTACATTTTTAATTATAACGGACTTTTACAATGTCAGCTATTCCTGTACGATAGTAGGTACCTACTCATGGTTAACGTAAATAGTGTTTACCGTCAGATTTAAAGTACAGTAGCAAAGTAAGGGTTACCAAACGACACCATCCAGTGAATTTATTAGTAGGTACGTAAGATAATATCACGGCATTTATAGAAAATCAGCTTCCACACCCCTATCCTTCATAAGGTGATGACCGTTCCCCGTCTCATGGCATGACTACTTTCATTAGACGCTAACTTGATCCGTGCGACGCTATTATCTATTTCTAACTCACTATCACTCTCTACAAAAAAAAACATCTGTGTATAACATTGTATATTAGTACATAATACAGTATCATTTTTCATATTCGATGACTTGTAAAAAACACAATATCACAATTAGAAAATACACCGTCTCAAACTCGTATCGTCTCCGTGCAAACCCAGAACGCGGCGCTAGTAATATCAAACTCGTTTTATGACAAAAAAACTGCGCCCTAGATTATTTGACCCACACTCGCTTTATCACACCCACCAACTTTCAACTGGTTTGTTAGAATCACGTGCGCGAATCATAACGTTGTTTAGAAAATAAGCATATTATCTTAATCCTCTTACCTGCACTGCTACTGTTGTCACCCAAAACTCGAATTAGTTTGTTATGTCTAGATACTTGTAACGGGTTGGGCAGACCCGTCCAGCAGTTAACTGGTCCGTCATCCGATCACTAAGTATGATGATGATTCTTCCTCAACAGTTATCGACAACCAACGTAATGGCGATGAAGGAGTGGCTACAGTGGCTTCCACCGCCGCGGTCGTTGCTGGCGCTGCTGCTGGCGGTAGCCGGTTTCAGTGGACGTCTATTCGCGTCCCACTTCACACACTCGCCGACCCTTCTCGTCGACACCTGCCACGCACTCTGCCGGCTTGTCGGACTCATTACAACGTTGCTTTCATACAAGGTTTGTAGCCCTTCTAACTCCGTAGACAATTCAAATTACAGCCACCGAATGTAATCTCAGTTTCAATTCATATACAAATGACAAAGATAAAACGTTAAATTAGGTCCAATTCCAATTGCAAGCGTCCATAGGTAACACGGTAACCGCTTACCATCAGGCGGGCCGTATATGTACTTGTTTAACTCCCTAATGGCATAAAAAGGGTCCTTCAGCATCTCGTTCACGGAAAGAGTTTCAGAAGAAATCTATATAATCTAATTCTGACTATCCAATCCGTTACATCTTTCAATAGTTTCAATCCGTGTAGTGGCAGTTCGATGCTTTTATGAACACCCGAGCAGCTTTTATGAGAAATTTTATAGGCAAATAAACGTACCAATAACTTGCGAAACCACTAACTACTAACACTATGATATCCGAATATCTTAGGAAATGTAATGCGAATCTAATTATATTAAATTATAAAGTATTGACTAAAGTATACATATATTGATTTCTATCTAATTGTTTGAAGTATTGCATTTTACATAGCTAGACAGGCTAGTTTTAACGACTGTTGGAATAGTCGGGATCCAGATTCAGATCAAATGGCTATACATAATTTAATTGAAAAACTCTTGAGTTTCAATTGTTCTTCAGCTGCCGTAGTTTTAGATCACTTAAAGAGTCTTCAGGCTACTTCGTTTATCGCATCTGAGAGCAAAAAAAAAAGCTCCTCCAAAATGATAAGCAACGCCCAGGACGCAATCGGATGTGACCAACACTTAATTTAAGTTAAATTTTAATTTGAACTTTTAACTTACTTAGGCATTTGAAAGGAATTTTATTTTAAAGTAATTTCGTATTGTCTAGTATGAGCGCGCAGACGAGGGAGCAGGCAGGGAGGGTCGCCTGCGCAACACGTTCGGTTGGGCGCGGATCGAGGTGGTGGGCCGCCTCTCCGTGCACGTGCTCTTTGCGTCGTTCGCGTTGGCGCTGGTGGTGAACGCGCTCCAACTTGGAGTTCACTCTTCGCACGGGCAGCCGCCCAGATACCCGAAGGTTATCGTCGGCAGTGCCGTCATCGGACTATTTCTACACGCCATTAATTACATGCTTCTCGCTGGTAAGTTCTTTCTAACAGTTACATAAATATTATTCCGGTATACCGTATTTCCGTGTAAACAAAAGGCTACCTTCTCACTTTCGATAGAGCTTTCTCGCTCGGTTGCGCGCCTCTAACGAAAACAACTGGCTGAGCTATGGCATTGTTCCTTTCTTTTACAAAAGTACCATTTACCAAGCGTGATATTTACGCCCTTCATTATAAGTAAATAGTGGTGTCTTATAAAGCTCATATTTTACGAGCTGTTATGATAAATGGTTAAATAAACTAAATGTTGACATTACGATAATAAGCTAGTACTATTTACCTATACTAGGTACATATCTAATACTAGCTAGTTGTTTAATTATAATTAATAGTAAATTAGATTTCCATAATATATGTATATTATATATACAACCTACTTATTATTACTAACTACTATAACACTAAACAGATTAAAGATGTAAAAAATATAAAAATATTACCTACGCGTCAAAATACTCCTCCGCATCGCCGTCGTCGCCAGCGTCAACCGGCATTGTTCCCAGAAGACTGGCAGCATTGCCACGCTGTATGGCAATGCTGATTCTTTGACCAAAGAATAATCCAGCCTTCTAGTAACGCGTTGAGTCTCCTAATCGCTTTGCGATATGTTTAAATAAGATGCGAGCACTCGGACCCCATGGCCCAAGTGTTTCGACCCCAAACGGCTCGAAAATATAACCACTGAGTAGGTTATTATATTTTCGCCACTTGAGGGTCTCTGCAGACGCAGCTGCAGCACCGGCACAGCTCGCCGAGCTGGGAAGATGTGATGGCGCAAGGGTGTCGACGCATGTTGCGTCCCACACCAGAGGCCTACCCAACTTCCATGGCGATAATGTCATACCGTCTGGTCTCTTCCCATCGTCATGTGCCAAACCACTTGGTTCTAATACGGCTGGCACGCCGGCGGTAACAAGAGTACAACGAATAATGTCATTAATATTTGCGTGTCGTGCTATACGGCCTGCACTCCTGCTGCAGGACAGACCACGATGTCCGTGGGAGTCGACTGCTTCACCGCAGTGACAGCGATGTGGAGCACCACAAGGAGCAACCACCCACCACTAGCTTATTATAGTACATTGTATAGTGTATACTTGTATAATATATTATAGTAGGTACTTACCTAGGTTCTAGATGTCTTCGTGGGTTATTTACTTACATCACAACGTTGAAGTCATTCACAGTGTAAACATGAATTACGATATTATAGAACAAGGGATTTATTTGTTGTTATTAAATTATGTTATTGTTATAATACAATACATCAGTAGGATTTGTACCTGGCCTACAGAGTGCTAAACAAAGCATTTCCATAAGTGTATATAAATACATAACTACGCTAGTATTTTATATTATTCTTGTGGCATTACGTAGGTATTATATCCATTTGTACAACAAGCTACGTCTAAATTTCTATTATATTTTCATGTTTATTAAATTACTAGCGTAACAGTAATGCACTGAAACCTTACAAAAACGACGCATAAAAATTCACAACAATGTAGAAAATCTTGTAAAAAATCCAAGTACAGTTATTGAGATTTGTCCTAGTAAACATTATTATAAAGGTTGACTTTTTTTCGGTAAGTTATTGTTTTCAATATCAAGGGCTCCTAGATATTTCTTACTTAGTACATTTATAAGTTGATACTGGAAGAAAAACTACCAATGTATAGCTAAACCCATCCCAGTTAAAAAGTAATTTAAAACGGAACGCTATGTAGTAGGTAGGTTGGTAATGAACGTCGATCATTATTCAATAGCACAGCGGCGTTCAATCGATTATCAAGTTCAGTTGTTTTACTTTTGTGCAAGCGCACGTGACTGCCGGCCAATGCACTGTACACATTGGGCCGGAAGAAAACGGTCGCCTTTCCGAGTGCAGCACAATGGAAAACAATACGGCACAACCGCACGAACCAAGCTAACTCACGTTATAATTTAATCCGAACAAAGATCATGAAACTGTGCTATTCTTAAAAACGGAGTAGGTACTTACCTAAACGGCTGGTAGCAAAATGTTTTTGTTATTGTTAGATAAGTCTCACCGATTTCCAATATGCAAAACAGAATTGTATGTACCGCGACGAACTCGTAACCAAAACATAACATCGTTAATTCAATAAGCTTTACAGGAAAGCATTTCATCTATTCTGAACTAACACAATAGATATTATTCAAACGCGTAGGTAATTTAAGCAAACAATAAACAACGAAGTATCATGATTTTATTAGTAACGAATTGCTGTGCATTTGTCAAAATATTGATTGTTAAATACGTTGATGACTCTGCAATCTATATGTATACGTCCGTGATTTCAAATAAACGGTAGGTTTAATCATTATTACTATTGTTTATTATGATTTTCAGTGTCCACTTTCGACACTAAATCCTGTGCCTACAACCATAGAACATTCAAAGGAACATCGCGCTTTTTAATCGGAAAAGCTAAAATAACATTTTGCCTTTCCCAGGCCGTAGTGTAGCCATGAAGATGAATGGATCAGCAGGAAAAAAAAAAACATAAGACACGCATGTACAGTGTACTGGTCACTCTGCCTGCGGATATTCTTTAATATTTTCTACTTTGAATCTTTACCCAATATAAGCTATAGTACAGTTATTATATTAACCGATAACTCACTCTGCAGTAGACTGGTCAGTTTGCGGCCTGTGTCAAATAATTATTTTCAGACAATAATATTATTGTCTGACTAATTATAATTAGTCAGACAAACGACTATGAATACGGCAGAAAGTCAAAGTCATCCTTCCACGAGTGTGTTCAAGAGCCTGGAATACATTACGGACATCCCAATCACAAGCCGCAATTCATATCCAATCAACTACATAAACAAATGCAAATGCTGATCGCGCTCGTCTCCTGGCTGTGGGTGAGTGGGAGTCGGGTTTATGGCTTCAAACACTCCCGTCATTCAACATAGGCACTATGTTGGATGACACGACTTTCCGTATTGCTACATGCCTTCGTTTGGGTGCCCCTTGTGGTACTCCACATAGCCGTCACTGCGGTGAAGCAGTCGACTGCCTCGGACATCATGGTCTGTCTTGCAGCAGGAGCGCAAGCCGTATAGCACGGCACGCCAACATAAATAACATTATTCGTCGTTCTCTTGCTACCGGTTTGGCACGTGACGATGGGAAGAGACCAGACGGTATGACATTATCGCCATGGAAGTTGGGTAGGCCTCTGGTGTGGGACGCAACATGCGTCGACACCCTTGCGCCATCTCATCTTCCCAGCTCGGCGAGCTGTGCTGGTGCTGCTGCTGCATCTGCAGAGACCCTCAAACTGCGAAAATATAATAACCTGATAAGTGGTTATATTTACGAGCCGTTTGGGGTCGAAACACTTGGGTCATGGGGTCCGACTCGAGCACTCAGACCCCCTTTTGTTTAAAGAGATCGCAAAGCGATTAGTCGACTCTACACGTGACCAGAGGGCTGGCCTATTTTTTGGCCAAAGAATCAGCGTTGCCATACAGCGTGGCAACGCTGCCAGTCTTCTGGGCACACTGCCGGTTGACAGCGATGCGGAAAAGTATTCTGATGCGTAATGTTTTCATAATTTTTACTTTTCTAATCTAATTAGTGTGTAAATACAGTGTATATAATTTTAATAGTATGATGTGTTACTTAGATATTATTTTATTATTTGTGTAAGTATACATAAACAAATTACATTTATATTGTGTCGATTCAATCAAGCGCAAGCAAGATAAGATATCTTGTCCAAGCAAAATTGGAACAAATCTATGTAACATTTTAAAGCACCCTTTTTAATTACAGAGATCCGCCTTAACGGATTAAAAAAAAACTTATTTGAACTTAGCTACACTAGCTGCCGTAAAGGCAGGGAAAGATAATGTACATATCAAGTAATTTGTGTCTTATATTTTGTAGGACGTGAACTGAGCTACAGCCGTCGCCTGAGCGTCACGGAAGGCGGAGGAGTGGTGCTGAAGACAGGCTCCGGAGAGCCGGTGCTCGCGCATGCGCCTACTGACATCGCTAGTAAGACCCACATTACATACTGACACTAAGTAATATTCATAGCCGGGAAGGATTTGTCGCAAATTTCCTAGGGATTTATATAGAAAAACAATAGTTGTGATATTTTCATATTACTTTAATGTAAACACGTCGAATAATTTAACTTTCTTTCGGTTATCCAGTTTTAAAGTTATCTTAACATGCCTCAAGTTAATTAACACCTGCTTCTTATATATTCAGAAATTAAAACATTGATAAATTGAGACGTAGGCACCTGTAGCACCTACATAAACATAATCGTACACTTAAACATGCGTCACACCGTGATTACTAATTTCCAACATTTTCTTAATAACATCTTTACGAGTATAACAGATGTATATTTAATTAAATCAAAATATTGCTGTTTTTCCGATGACAGCCGTACCGTGAGAAAGTTCAAGCAAAGGAAAGGTAGGTACTTAGCTACTAATCTGAGTTTTTCTTCTCATAAATCTAGAAACACTATACATATAGAGACTTATCACGATAACAAATAAATAATAAATAAGACATCAGCTAATTTTATGTAAATAGTGCACACGTGTTGTTTTATTAAGTAATGTGTGATGGTGTTATAGTGTAATTATTATTTATACGTTTCGATGAAAAGATAAATTTGAACTTTAGTTTTCCGATTTTCTATCAAGCATTGAATATTTAAAAGAAATCCAAATAAAATAATTGGTAAGAGGACTGCCTCATTGTTCTAGTGGTCGCAAGCGCGACTGCTAAGCGTGAGGTCCTGTGTTCGATTCCCAGGTCGGGCAGTGTTATTGGGTTTTTCTGCAAGGAAATTCTCAGTAGCAGAATGGAGTCTGGATCTGTGCCCTGTAGATGGTAATAGGCTCGCCCCTGTTACATGGAACTCAATAACGGCATCAGTGAAATATAGGTGTACAATAGTACACCTCTACTTAACCCTTTGGGGAATACAGGCGTGATGCCATGTGTTAATAGATAAAAGACGTTTTAAATTAAAAAAATGTCCCGATGTACCTACAGTCAGCATTACTACTTACTAATGAAATTACAATTCAAGTGAACAGACCCGTTCATTTACCTTGATGACGAATCATTATAAGCTAACACCCAGTAGGCTGATAATACCTTATAATTATATAACACGGATCAGTATAGTTTCAATCCCACGCGAATAAAATACTTATATAGCCTACAGATAGTTGTGGTATTTGGGTATGTCTGTAAACTTTTCTCAAGATATAAGAGAAAACAGAATGTGGGTTAAACAACGTTAGAAATGTGAAAAAATTAAAAACTTTTTATCACGAAAAATGGCACTTAGTAAGAAACCAGTGTCCTACTCCTAATTTCTCGTTTTTCCACTCAGGCAGCCTGTTCGTGATGGGCGCTGGACTGACAGCCGAGTGGGAGCCCGTGGCTTCTCGCATCGCAGACCCGGCGCTCTCCGCCTGTGCAGCAATCGTGCTCGTAATCTTCAACTACCCCTTCAGTGAGTATAACTTATTATTATTAGACTTCTTCTGTCGAGTCGGCACGAGCATAGAAATAGCTCACGCTGTAGCTAATCTATCAGCCAGTCAGCAGTGGTGGTATCAAGAGTCAAGACAGACTGTCTCTCATATGTATGTCGAGATAAAAATTTGAATACTATAAATTCATCACATCCATAAAAAAATTACAGCTTACCCAAATACATTTTCTTTACATAAATACTTAATAAATAATCAATTAATGAAACAATTCCAATGACAATAAAATTAAAAACAAATACTATAGCCGATATCAAAGATATATTTAATTAAATAATATTCCTTTATGTGACTTGATAACAATATCCATAAATGTAGATGAGCGATAAGGAATTGCCTAATTTTAAATAAATATATTTCAGTAGCCATGCTAGGTACTCTATACAGTATGTACCTCAATGAAAGAACAATGTTACAACTTAATCAAATATGTACCTACGTATAATAGATATGAATGAGTACCGCCTCGTCATAAAACATGCACCTCATTGTAAATAAACAATTTTGTAAGAATGTCTGGTAAGAATAACTGTTAATCCAAAATTATAGATACTGAAGGGGATATAAAGCGAGTGATACCGATGCGACGCAAGCGCAATACGAATTACGCAAGGGTTCCGTCACAGTGGGACCAAGTGCCGATGTTTACATTATTTCGTAATGAGGGTGCGCCCCCATTCTTCGAGCAGCAGTACGAATCGAACGGTTTCATAAGACTTGTCATCATTACAAGAAATCATTTCGTACCTAAGCAATGAATAACTATCTCTATCGTAGATAGACATGAACGTCAATAATGATCTCCTATAAAAAGCGTAGTTTTCAAATTTAAATGATCTATTTAAAATTTAATTATACTTTTGCAATGTGTTCAGAATTTGGTACGCTTTTTATAAACTATACCTATGTAAAGCAGCTTCATTGATTAGTGGTCGCAAGTGTGGCTGCTGAGCGCGATGAAATTCTTCGTAGCAACCTGAAAAATGAAGTAGTGCGCAGTATAAAAATTTAAATAAACTCGCAACCTATGAGACTCAATAACGTAATCGGCGAACTGTGGGTATACCTACAATAGTATACTCTTCAAGAAACACAGACGTGATGCTATGAATATTTTATTTTGTATAAAATGAAGCTAAAATAAGCATAACCGTTTAAAAAACCGAGACATAAGTATTGTCACACACAGGCGCTTGTCATCGGTGCTGCCCAAATCATTTATTCGTTTGTTGTTTCGCCTAACAACATGATCATATCATAATACGTAGGTATCTAATAAATAAGTAAAATATATTAGCTGATACAATATCAGATACGGATTTTACAAGTACTTACCACAAAATAAACTACCAGATAAACGTTCTATAGGTAGATACAGTAAAGCGCTAAGTACCTATAACAAGTTTAAAACTGAATTTGTTGCTATCGATCCTTTCGACCAACTGGCGAACATTTGTTGAACTGTTATAATGAAAACAACTGAGAGTGCCTTATACAAAGATAAAGCAGTCTATCACCCTTGATTAACTTCCCGTGGTGTTTGCGGCGGAACATTATATTGATCAACGGATCAATATTGTATCGTATTGGAAAATAAAGTAGATTCAAGAATGCCCTCTATGCAGAATTCCAAAATAATATACCGACCTATCTACTGTTCGTTGGTTTTGTCATAGTAATAAAAATGTTGTTTTATCAATACAGTGCGGTCAGCGGGACTGGTGCTGCTGCAGACGGTGCCAGAGGGTCTGGGAGCTTGCGACCTCCGCGCCGCCGCACTGAAGGTACCCGGAGTCCTGGCCATTCACGAGCTTCACGTGTGGCAGATGCATCGCGACAGGGTCGTCGCTACAGCACACATCGCGTACGGATCACATGAGGTGAATAGCGATTGGAATTGTTGGTACACAAGAGAGATATCATCAAAAGTCAATAATTGCGTTTTGTGTTGTTTTTGCCCTGACATAATTTGTACGTACAAGTCGCGATATAATACTTTCCTATGATATATTGGTATTTTAAACCCTTGGAATTTAAAGTAGTTTATTTTTTAGTAAAGGAAAAATATTATCTTTCTTTTAACGTTTTTCTCGTCCTAAAGTTTCTAATCTCTATATAACAAACGAGACCTTAAGTATTTTGTATTTATAGTAATGAAAATATACGTCGTGTTACATTACAGGATTACCTGAAAAGTTCCGCGTTAGTTTGTGACATATTCAAACGACACGGCATCAGTCTAGTCACACTACAGCCAGAGTTTACACTCGCCTCTATGCTGGGTAAGTATTATTTTATATGTATCTAATTATTGCACAAAGGATCGGGCTTTTAGTACGGCTTACTACTGGTTCACTTTGTAGGCACCAAGTGGACCACTAGTTCTAATAGCTTCTAGGTAACAATAATGGTAAGACCCGGGTACGTCTTAAAACTGCGCCCAGACACCGGAGGACGGGCAGCAGCGTCCTCTCACTAATCGGTGATCACTGCGATCCCCAAGCCCCCTGCCAAGCGTGGGGATTATGGCAAACCCCCCCTTGAGGGAGGCCTTCGTTCAGCAGTGGACGTCTTCTGGCTGATGATGATGATGAACAATAATGGTCCTTTGAAGGCAAAAAAGACCATTATTGTTACCTAGAAGCTACTGTACATATCCTGCTTACTATACATACATATTCGATACATACCTATTACGTTCACTGGTATATTACAAAACTAATTATTTAAATTAACTTGCAGGTACGGACGAAGAAAAAAAAGCATTAATAGACTTCGCCAACCTGGGTTGTTCCTGCCCGTGCGCTAAGGAGTGTACCGCGCCACGATGTTGCGAACCACCGCGACACCCTGCCATCACTCGCATTTAGATATACATATGTACATAAGAGAAAAATATTTTACCAATAACTGTGTGCATTGAATGGGGCAATGACTGTTGAACTTCCGTCTTCCACAGTTAGTATAAGCCAAAATAATGGGAATGCTAATTTCTACGTAAGACTTATAAGCTGCGTATAAGATCGCTCATCAGTCCTGAGAAGAAATATTATTATGTAATTATCTTGCCTTATTTTTAATGGAACTGCCTTGTAAATAGTGATAATATTAAGAAATAATTTGGATATTTAATAAGCTATAAGTTGAGTGAAACGAATTAGTTTCGTACTAAAATGTAACGCACCTTAGGCGCGTGGCCGTAGTAAATTGTCTTTTGTGTCTTTTATAAGAAGCTATGAAAGAATACAGTTCGGCCTTCTATTTATCATCGACATTTAACATAACAAATACTATCTTCCCGTCTAACAAATTTATTCAATGTTTTTAAATTGAAAAAATAATGAAAATTTCTTTTGTGAGTATTTTTTTTAAAAACATGGTCTGGTAACACCGGGAATATGTAAGTAATAATATAATGTTATTATTATGTATAACAATAATATTACGAAATAAGTAGTATTTTAAGAATACAACCAAAGAAGTTCATTCGAGTGTCGCGGTAAGCGGCGAAATTTCTAATCGTGGTAAATAACAGACTCAGCCTACAGCAGTGAAAGTGTAATGAATAAAAACATGGTTCGCCAGCCACATTGTCACTCGGCTGCACTCGCGTGCCGGCTCCCCCACTGACACCGGTATCATCATAATTCAGTGTAATGACAAGAGGTTATTGTTGAGGAATAAAAAGGTATTATTATGGAGCTATTACGGTGAAATTGTATATGAAACCAATTCTTATAACATGGAGATCTCTATTTAAACTTCAATCACGTGTGACCAGCGTAAATTATTTTGTATACTTGGGTAGGTAGGTATATATATTTTTTATAATATGGAGACCCATCTTGTTGATGTCCGAAAAATTTAAATGCTATCGAGATCATGATATAATCAAAAGCTATCTAGTATCGCAAAATATTCAATAAGTACGAATTGCATTTTATAAATTAATGTAATTTTATGAACGACATATAGGTACTTACCTATATTTTCATTTACCAAAACAGATTTAGTTTTTTTAGCATCATTAGGTCTTTAGAGGTGGCGTACAAAGCGACTGTGATGTTCCTTTACAGTATTATATGAGGGACGCTAGTTAGGAGAATTGTAATAATTATGATGATTAGTTAAGTAATTATATTGTATTGTATAGATTGTTAACATTCAGTAACGAGTTTAACAAATAATAATAGATTCTAAGTGTTTTGTGTACAAACTTTTGTTGACTATTGATTTGAAAACAAATAAAATTAATTAACATTATTTTATTGTGTTATACTTTACTTTTCTACTAGTTGTTATTGAATTACTAATTAATCAGTCTTCCAAATAGAAACAAAAGAAAATATTAATGAGCACATTTCACTTTTTAATTTCAGTATCCACCTACAGTTCTTTTAAATTGGGTACATGTTATCGTTCGTTGCTCCATAATAATGTAGACCGATACCAATTAATTAGAAAAACTCTAAGGCTGTGGCCATGCACACGCGGCGTGTTAAGACCCCACGTGTCTAAGTAATTAATCAGATAGGCGCGTCGTGAACTTACCGTAACATGGGCAACTCAACGCGCTATCCAACGCTCCAGCATATTTATTATATTTTTCTATGTTTTATGAGGGCAAACGATCGACGATGTGTGATTTTGTTCATGGAGGATCCCATGAAAAAAAATACTTATAATAAAATAAAAGACAAAAAAGGCATTTTCTCAATAACATGACGTTTATTACGATTAAAACTGCTTTCACAGCGCTGACAACATCTATGGTGGGTATCGAACTGACTAATTACATTAAACATTTATATCAGAACTGTAAATATGGGGTACCTACTTAATAACGATTTTATTGAATGTTTGCTACTACAACGGCTTACGTCTAATCGTCGTCGTAGTTAAGCTGTTCAGCGAGTTCGACGGAACTGTTGGCCGACATCTTGCGGCATTGTGCCGGCCGACACGCGCGACTCTTCATGAGACGACGACATCCCCTTCCAGGACGCTGTGGAAATAATTCCATAAGTTTAAAAATATATAAAATCTAGAAATAGCTGCACTACCCGGGTCTCTGTTTAGTCTCTGGGTAGTACCTAAGTCGTAACGATAGGTATATAGTCTAAAAAAGTATCCCATTAAAAACTAAATTATGTATGGTGAAAATTGAATTGAACGTAGGTGAAAATTCAATTGGTATTATAAATAATTCACTGGCCCCAGAGTTTATCGCAAAGACACCTACCTACCTGTATATTTTATAGTAGAGAGAAAAGAGAAAGATAACTAAAGTAGCGCTAGAGCAGAGGTTCCCAAACTATTTTCTCATTGACCACTTTTAAAATTTAGCTAGTTCCGGTGGACCCCCTGCAGTTACATTTCTACCATATTGTAAATTGAATTGTAAATCCCCATTTTTTTGTCACGCCAACGTAGACCACCGTCGAGTCTGCCGTGGACCCCCGGGGGATCCACCTGCACCACTTTGGGAACTAATGCGCTAGAGTAACAAAATAATTTTATTTTAAGAAAAGTGTTCAAAGCCCTTAGATAGATAACGTGTGCCTTGGTTGTACTTATCGAATAGTAGCATGGCACGTCTCGTGTTGAATAAAGTCGGCCACGCGATGTAAAATTATAATTGTTAATCTAGTTGTGAACTATTAGATCATAATACAAGCCAATACAGCACCCAGCTACCGTAACACCCCTTAAAAGATGTCCTAGGCCGCACACCTTTACTACAGACTGATAGAGTTTATATAATTATAGGGTGTCTATAAGTATAATTTTATATTTATCTTTATCTATCTTGTAGGCGAGTGAATTATGTTCTTTTAAAACTAGTTAAATTTACTAACGTGTTCATATTTCTAAAATATCCTGAAAATTGAATTCAAAAGCCATTCCGAAATGCATAAACGCAATAAATCAGCTGATTGGAATTACGTAGGTAATACGTAGATGGTAGCAAAACCACATTAAATAAATAATTAAGAGAGAAATATTAGAAAGCTAACTACTTAAACATTATAACGCTTATCAGATACGTAGATGACGGCACAGTTGGCGCAATGGCTAAGCGATTGGCTTTATGCGCTACGTGCCGCGGCGGGTTCACTTCCTGCATGGAACCACTATTTGAAAGACCTACCTACACACACACTAAAATTTATCTTGTATCGTTTTTATAGTTTACAAAGATACACCTCACAAGCACACACACCCAGTTCCTGAATAACTAACCATATAGGTAAGTCATACAAATATTCGCTCCGTGCGGGAATAGAAAACGCGGCGGGTAAACAAAAAAAAAAAAACAATCGTTTAGCCACTAGGCCCACCGTCCCATCATAAAATGTATATAAAGCTGATATATAACACTTACCACAATTAATCTGTAATTAAGTTTGATAGCGAAGTCACAATTCCCGACGCATTCGCTCCACCCCAACCACGGACCAATCTCGCAGCTTACCGCCTCTACTGCTTAGCAACAACATTTATTTGCTAAACAACTAATACGTTGGTACAACTCGCATGCACTCAAACACATACATACATATTAAAACATTAATAACATAAATCTAAATGCAATTTAATTGAACGAGAAATCAATTATGTACAGTCGGCCAACAAAGTGCTTTATCAAGTTCGATGTACTATTTACTTAACATTTCGCTAAGGCATATGTTAATGTCATTAGTAACTATCAATGGTCTTGTCAGTGGCGTAGCGTAGCGTAGGGGGTGGCAAAATTTTATAATAAATAATAATAATAATACCTCTATCGTATAAATATTTGAACCATTTCATTTTATATTTATGTCGTACCTACAATTCGGATCGATTAAAATGAATTCGGAAGTTTTTATTTTATGACGATTTCTTTAAAAACGGCGGCGAAATTGCCTGCGCCCCGTCGGTTGAAACCCACGCTACGCCACTGGGTCATGTGAAAATACACGTTTAAAAAATTTTGTTGGACAACTTCACACAAGAAATATTGAATTCATATCACGTGCGACAAGAATAACAATAAGCCGTTAAGGGTACAGAATGAGCTAACGAAACGGATATACATAAAACGATCGAAAACATCACCCTCCTTTTGCAGTTTAGTTAGTGTGAGTGGTGGGCAAGGGGGACTCCCAAGAAATAGTCTCGGGAAGGCAAGCGGAAAGCTGGCCACCCCGAAGCCCTACTGCTTCCCATAAAATCTGGTTAATTATGTACCTATGCTTAAATGCTGTTAAAAATTCCTGATTTGCTATCCCTAGACCAAAAGCTGGGTCGCCATCGTGTTGGGTGATAGGCCGAGTGGATGAAAGAATCATTCAGCGTAGGGTGTTTTTTTTTTTTTTTATAGTGTACTTTTATGGCGCAATGACAGGGAATCTGGAAAGCCACAGCGCGTTCTAGTCTGCTTTTTCACTCAAAAAGCGTTAGTTACTTAGAATATTATACTAAATCTTTGTTGAAATAATCCACCTAAAGAAAATTTCATCGAAGTCTCACGACAAATAAGACGCCATTATTGTACAAAATGACCAATTACTTGCCATATAACGGTGGGCCATCATTTTGGATCACTTCGTTATCTTCATGAGGCGGTGTGGGCTTCAACTTCTTTGCCGCTACCGTTGCCTCGTTGGCAACAGTTGTCACTGCAAAAACAAATACGGAGTTTCATTACAACACCTATGTTTGTAATGTGGTATAACTGTACCGTAGAGCTAGGGAACCGAAAGGGAAGAGAAAGATAATTAAACTCTACGTCCTTACTTGTGCCTTGGTTGTTCTTTTCCAATTGTACCAAAATGGGATTCGGACAGAATCAGTTCACAGTACAATATAGCAACCTTGCAATCTAGATCAGATAAAACAGATCTAGTACATTGGTCACATTGGTCATGAACCACTGAGACATGACCTCGCCCCATGGCTCATTATAAGAAATACAAAGATAAAAGCCTTGTGATTGCACGAAAATGAATACCCCTGCTGATGGCTAGATCCGCCACTGCAATCTACATTACTGTCATACAATGATGCACTAACCATTATCGTCGGTGGTTTTGACAAAGGTCCTGCAGGCTCGTAGACAATGATCTCTAGTCCTGAAGTTATTTCCGTTGCCGCCACAGCCGCTGAAGCCAAACGGTTCGCATGAACCTTTCGCCCACTCGTAGAACCAACGCTCTTCATACCCCCGGCAGTGGCCCACAGACATCGGTAGCTTGCATTCTTCTGTTAACATAATCAATGCTTTCAGAGTTCTGTTCTTGGAAATACTAACTTGGCTTATCCTATTTTACGAAAGCGAAAGATGTGACTCTCGAATCTATGATGGAGATAGACATTGGGATGGCTTATTCGCTTTAGAGATTGAATAAGTATAATTTTTACAACACACAAACGTATTACCGAGAGGAGTGGTGTTATTGAGGCAGCTGATATCGTCTCCGTCGCAGAGAGCCTCCTGCGCCGTCAGTGTGAACTGGCATCTGTCGATGTACTCCTGCACTTGTTTTTCCACAGCCGGGTCCTCGGCCGTCGTATTCTCAGCGGGAAGCTCCTAAAATATAAACATCATAAGTATTTTAATATTACTGAGAACAGACTTTGTCTCTGTTAAAGATATTGAAACGGAACCACCAAATTTTCTAACAATTACAACTATCGGGCTCTTACAATCGATTGCAGTTCAGCAAATCTCCGGTTCCAATTAGCCAGCAACCTGAGCGACATGACTTGCTGCGCACTGGCGTCATGCATGACGTAGAGGCGCGTGCGCAGGCGCCGGCCGCGCCCGCAGCGCGCCGAGCACGGCGACCAGGTGCCCCACGACGTCACGTGGCAATCTCCACGAGGCGTGTCCTGCACATTTTATATTTTTTCCCGTATGTGGATTGAACGCGCAACCCTGAGCACAGAAAGCTAAGCAGTTAGCCGCTACACATTAACCAAATTGTTCTGATAGTAATCAATAGCATGTAAGATAACATCTATAAAATATATTGAATTAAAGCATACAAAAGCGGCTTTTCATTTGCCAGTTTATTCAGCACTCTTATTCAATTCAATTAAACATACCACAAAGAACCAATCGAAGCTGCTAATGTTGGATTTTCCTGGAGGTCTGGAAAAGATATATAATCAAACAAAAGTCCTATCCAATTTATGCACGAAATTTATGTTCTCTGAATGTTTTGACGATATCTTTTATAAAGCGAACAGAGGATGTAACATATCATGTCGCCAACATGTCGAGTAATATGCTACTTCTAATAAAGGAAAAAATAACGTGCTACTTCTTAACCAGTTAGGTGTAAGGTAAATCTCAAAATCTTACTTTTCACAAGGTCCCATCTCGCACGGCATAGCTTGGCTCATAATAGTCCTCGCGCGGTACCCGATATGGCATCGTTTGTACGCATGCGACCCAACGTAGTGACGAGTGCGGGCTCGAACCCCACAGCCTTCGCATGGCGACCATTCGGACCACGTGGTTACCGCGCATGGACCGCTGGACTCGGCCGGGTCGGGTTCGTATTCTGATGGAGCTCTATGTTAGGAAATAACGAGGTATGACTTATGCTGACTTTATCATTTTCGATAAGAGAGACTTTAGATCGAATACATATTCAACTGTCGACCACGAATTAGGCAATGGCGCCGCCCGCCTTATTACCTGCAATGCATCCTGGGTCCATGGCAGCGGCGGTAGTCGGTAAGCGTGACGCGGCAGGCTTCGGCGAGGGCGCGGTGTGGCCACACGTAGTGCCGCTGCCGCGCCGCGCGCCCCGCGCCGCACGACGCGCTGCAGGCGCCCCACTGACCCCACGCGTGCACTGCGCATGCGCCGCCATCCCCGCTGCCGCTGGACACGCCGCCGCTAGCGCCCAACTCTGGCGCACGGTCATGGTCGCCTTCTGGGTTTGAAAAATAGACCGACGTGACATAGGATTAAAATATTAACGAATTTTCTAAAATTCCTAAGTTAAATTCAAAACGGAGAAATGTAACATCAACTCTTCTTGTAAACATGCAATCTCCTGAACATGTATGTAGTGGTACATCATAAAGTGTAAACTATCTTACATAAATGAAGCACATTACCGGTTCCATCACAGCTCTTCTCGTACAGGCGCAGTCTGGTGAGCCTCAGTCTCGCGAAGGGCCTCATTTCTCCCGCAGTGCTGTAAAAGGGAGACCGTGCGTCCCGCGGCCAGTCAGGTCGTAAAGCACGCACAGGTGCTGCCGGCATCGTAGGGGTGCGGTGGGACTGGATGATCATAATAAAATAAAATAGCTGTTTTAATAATATCAAAAATATACATCATTTTGATTCAACCAAAATCTCGTTCAGGTCTGTTCACAGTCCTCTCGATAAAACATGGGATTTGCTTTAGTGTGAGTATACGTCCACAAGCACTGTTAAGCCAATATGTGTCGGATTTCTAGCAATCAAATTGAAGGGTTACCCTATCTCTTCCGAAACCCTATCACACAGATATAGAGCTAATATCTCCATGTCGGTCTATAGGATATTCCGGATCTTTAGAGAAGGTGCTAGTATACTAAGTACAGGAGCACCGAAAGAACTTACCGTATAACTAATGCCATTGTCTGTTCCAGCGTCATACGGATAGAGAGGGATAGTAACCAATCTGCTCCAGGTGCAATTGGCACTGCACAGCTCCAGAGCTGATACACCCACTATCCAATCAGGAGATGGCGCTAATTTAGCAGCTAGAGACATCAAGTGATGTTTCGCGTCCACTCGGAAAACGGCGAATGTGTTCGGAATCCCGGCCCCGCCCACTTGCTGCCAGGATATCCCGCGCGCTTTGATTATTGTCCTGATGTGATCACTCTGTATAAACAGTAATATTATTGGTGGTTTGTTCTAAAAATATCGGTGAAAGATGGACAAGCCGCTGGGTTTAAGATAAGAACCAAGAGAGCTCTTTACACCCGGTCAGGTTTATAAGAACACAGGTTTCCCGAACGCAAAACTCTGCAGCTGCTCGCGTTTTACCCTGCTCTTCAATCAACTGATCAACAAAGCTCCATCGACAAAAACAAATTAACCAAAACAGCCTGTGGTTGATTCCAGCTACGCTTGCTGGCAAGATCGACCTGCCGTCTAATAATACGCTAAGTCATTGTGACGCATCTCCTGCCGTACCTACTCATGCAGAGATGACACTGCTATCAATAAACAATGCATCTCAGTGTGCCACCGCAATAAGTTTCTTCAAAATTACGCCTCAACCGTCCGCTTACATAATCGCCAAGTACCAAATATGTAAACATATTGCTCTACTTACCTCAGCTTTAAGCTCCTTCTCCAAAGCGACGGTAGTACCATCGTCAGCAAGCCGCCTCATTCCAGGGCTGGCGACCCGTCCCTCCTGCCACACGCGAAACTGCGCCGTATGCGACGCGCCAATGACATCACCGAAGTGAGCGCGCGCACTCTCTGGCGGGAACTCGCGCGGATGCGTGTTGCGTGACCAAAGGCACTCGAAGGTTACCTTTTAAAAAATCACATTTTCAGTTACATGCAGAAATCGTAGTCTAAAGAATAAGTGTGATTACCTCATACTTAGCCTCATCGCAGGCGCAGCACGGTTCTACGATGGGCGGCAGCTTGGCGAAGTTGTGCGGCGAGGCGGGCGCAGAGCACAGCTGGCGGGCCAGCACGGACCAGCCCCCATCGCCGCCGCTGCCGCGCGGGTAGGGACCCACGCGCGCACACAGTCGCACGCACGCCGCCGTTATGCTTGCTGGCGCGTTCCATATTACCTACAAGTTGGACCCACAAATAACAGACTATTCCGATCCTGCGCTTCCAACATATCATAGGAACGATACGCATGACTGCAGAAAAGATACTTTTAGTAAGATAGTTTTAGTTATTACTACGTAAGATACTTTTAGCGTTACGACTTGAATGAAAAATTCAATGTTGTTAATTTACCTGAATTTCTGTTTTCGGATGAGCAGTAGCGTTATCCACGGCCGGTGTACAAACTTCATGTATCTTCGCTTGTGCGTCGTACGCTTGGAATGTACCCAGCGACAGTTTTGGAGCTTCTGTCGTCTGGGTCTCGGCCTTATCTGTCTTGGACTGGTCGCTTTTTATCTCGACCCATACCGTAAACCCTATGAAAGGCGTAGGACCTTGCCCGCTGTCTATTCCCTGGAGCGACACTAGGAGCACAAATTTTGTAATGTTCAAGATACCTCACCGCATAATGCAAGATAAAAAAAGATGAATTATCTAACATCCTACTTATATTTTTCTTATTCAGTTTTAGAAAAGCCCAATGTTGTTGCTGAAATAAACACACAGTATATAATTATCTTGACTTCGACCCTTGGTTACGTAGTTTCTTAGTGAAACTACGAGAAGACTGGAAGAGACCGTGAGACTTGAAAAAAAATTGGTGCCAATGTGCTTGTTATGCAGACCAATGGCTAACACGCTGTGTAGGCTTATGCTTAAGCAGCTTTCTGGAGTCGCAGTTGTTCTTGGTAAAGATTAGATACTTGATTACCACCCAATCGGTTATACTTTTACAGAAAACCGCATTAGCTATAGGTATATAAGTTTGGAAAAGCGATCCTATGACTAAATCTCCACCGCAATTCCGCAATGTCACTCACTATACACCTACCAGTGTAGAGTTCTCCAGGTAGGAACAAATCGGGTTCACCAGCGACGCCGATGCGATAGTGATCATCAGCTGGCGGCGCGTGTGCAGGTGCGCGTTCACACGGCGGCGCGGTCGTGGCCACCACGACAACCACTACCAGCGTCAACAGGAAGCTAGCGTGGACAGTCAACTTATTTTACTACTAGGACAGATCACATATCTACTACACAGAAACTAAACCTAGTATCTACGTGGCGATCGCACGCGATCCTATCTACAACGTTACAAGTTACACCAAACTACGCTAACATCACGGATGAATTCTTCTTATACCTACGAAGTGTGTAAATAATGCTAATTCAGCAGAAACTTGATACTATGACCGTTCCAGATATCTGTTAGATTACAGGTGTGACGGTTACTGAACTCGTTCGCGGAGGGCTCGGTAAAGGTGAACTACACTAACAGTCAGTTCACAAGAATATATTGCGCATTAAATTACTGAGCGCGCGGGCCTCCCGAAACCACCCGAGGCATATTTCCAAACATGGTCCTAGGGTAGACCGAGTGGCAGACAGAGTAGCGTGGACAACACATCTTTATAACAATGATAACATGTCCAATTGTTCATCTATGCTTCGGTTAACTTTGACGGAGAGACATCAAACGAAAATCTCGCTCTACCCTAAGGGTTAGGGGCAACGCTTTACACCCGAGCCATATCCAGCCAGTGCGCGCGCACAGTCTCCCAGTGTCCATTTACCGAAAAACGGTGTCCTTTGTCGCGGTAAATGTTTACGATGTATATAAATCCAATAACTGTGCTGCAGAAAACGTTCCTCTAAAAGATTGTCCCCGTCCTAACAAAACAAATATTTGGACTTTCACTTTAAATATAATTCTACAAAGCGTGTCAACATCTAAGTGGGTCACTCATCTATAGTGTAAAACGAAGTAACTTTTATTTTTATGTAGGTACATTACTTTATATAATCACTGGCTTCCGCTCGCGGCTTCGCCCGCGTGGTTTACGAACCCGTACATTTTTTCGGGATAAAAAGTAGCCTATGTGCTATCCCAGACTACAATCTATCTCTGTGCCAAATTTCATCCAGATCTGTTCAGCCGTTCTTACGTGAAAGAGTAACAAAAATCCATCCATCCATCCATCCTCACAAACTTTCACATTTATTATATTAGTAGGATTAGTAGGATAGGACAGGATAGGATAGGATAGGAAATACATTAGTAGGATAGGATTAAGTGAATAAATTCGGCCGTGATTGTAGGACCACTTCCCGCCTGCTGACTGGGATCAAGAGTGCTCTTAAATAACATTAAGACCTTTACTATTAAAGGTAAAGTGAATTAATTGCTAAATTATTATGTTAATAAGAGAACAATGAAGAGCAACAAAATAATATTTACTAATAATAAAACATTACTTTGTTATGTACACATCTTGGATACAATTTGTTGTGAATTTATGATTAGAATAATATTCTTTCTACATTTAACCGGCTGTTTTTATATTACTTGTTATTATTGACAAAAAATCCCCTCCTATTATCAAATATATTATAATCATTTTGTATAGTACCTAGAAGCTCCTGAACCAAATATCAAAAATAGTAAAAATATGACATTCCACGCATGTGCACCTGGCTATCCCAGACGAAAGTGCAAGCAATCGATTCACCAATTGAACAGTCATACGCGGAAAATGTATTTCAATCTAGCTGTTGTCATAACTAAACAAAGAAAGGTCAATAGCCCTCAGCCCACAAGGTAAAACTAACTATAATAAAACCCCGAATAAATAATACCCGTTCAAATTGAGCAGTATTAAACTAATATAATGAAATTATACCTACACTAATTTCATTTTTCGCGATTTCGTCGAGCGCAATCGTTTAGTGCGCGACTGCCGCCCGCCCTACGTTCCCGCCCTGCGAGAGCCGACTGAACCAGCGTCCGTATACATACAGGGAAATACGACCTTTCGCTTCTACCCTTGCCTGTCCGGTATAGGTGAGCTTGCTTACCCAATAATTGCTTGTAATTGATTTTCAACGCAGTCGCTGTCGAGCGCAGATGCGTTCCTGTAGTCTCAGAGCATAAATCAATTCTGAACTAATATGACATTTTAGTATATGTAAGACAACTAGGTTGACCTAGATAAATGTAGTTCCTTTAATTATGTACCGAGTAACGCAAACATTCTGTTTGCGTTTGAAATTTAGTAACCAGGGTTATTTTTCAGTGCAATTAGGAATGTTGAATAACGTGTACTTAAATGATTCATTTTTCATGTTTCAATTACTGTTTAGTTCATTTCACTTATACAATACTATGACTCCCGTTCTGAAGATAAAAGATGACAAGCTTCATGAACAAGATAAATATTTTAGGAATATGAATAGAAACCTAAAGCTCTATTTAAAAAAAATACAAACATATATTTTAGTTTCTGAATAGATTTTATTTCATCATCTTCACCTATTAAATAAATATCAAATATTAAAATTGTAATAACATTACATTAAAAAAACTTATATTATGTAAGACATTGGTGATAGTAAAATACTTAGTTAATCTACATAATTACTGATTCATATCTACCAAGTCCAAAGATATCGAATTATCTATTTTTATAGTATAAAGCCACTCATATTTTAGAACATTGCTTGTAATCATTTTTATACAGTTTACATTGCTTCCAATATTTTCTTTGATAGTATCTGTAATACTAACTACTAAATAATATCATAATGAACAAATACTTTAGTAAATCAAGTAAGACATAATATAATATCTATAAACAACTTAAAACTAATGGCACAAAGTATACGACCTGTAGTGCTTAAGCCACTACACGCCCCGTCCCCGGCTGGTCACAATTTTCTTTCAATACCATTCTACTCGCCTTGCTAATTCTGCTAATAATAAAAATATATTAAACATTTTGAATTTATCAAATTAAGTAAATTTCATGATCTTTAAAATAATAGTTCTAATAGTCCATATGTTTATGCTATTCTCGTTGAAAGACCATATCACATAGCGTAATTTAATTTATTATTTTCACGAGAATCAATTCTTAAAGCTAAGATAATAATAATAATAATTTATTCAAAAATCATTACAAGATAAAATTATACAGAGGTGCTTAAATGTTAATTATATTCCTAATTCTTACGTGCCTGAACTAGGTAAATCCTGTAGTAGTAGTAGTGTAGATGTATAGAACTCTAATGAAATGTGTTTAACTTATTCCTACAAAAGATTTATCAACCATTTCACTCTTTTCTAAACACCATTTAGTTTTCATTTGTTCTTTATGAGTTTAGAATATTACAAGAAAATATTACTATAAATATTACTTAATATACATTTAAAACTTTATTCTACTGACTATTGAATCGAGGATCAAAATACTAACTTACTGACTCTATAAAACCTGAAACATCTTCTATGATTCCGAATTCTAGTAAATCCCTAATTGATTAAAAACGTTACTGGAACTAATATTAACCGGTTCTCAATAATACCATCACTTTAGTCATACTAGTATTGCATTCGGAGGTTTATTAGCAAAGTCGGATCCAGGATTCAATTTTGCGGAGCCTATCTGATATATTTCGGAGAAGAGAAAAGGAAATGAAGTGTTCTTCATAAGAATTATTGTTCCTAAATAATACCTGTCATTGTCACTTCATTTAAATCAAAAGAGCTGTGCTCCTCAACATCATCTAGTTTTATTCAACGTTAACATTAACAGAATCAATATTACGTTGAAATCTTTAAATTAAGTTTGGAATATACATATTTTAACAGATTTTACAACCATGTAAGTTATTTAAGATTAATATTATTTTTGGCGATAAAGATTTGGGGACACGGCCCCCTAGCCCTGGATCCACCCCTCGTTGCGAAACGTAACATCTCATTTTCCTATGACGTAATTGGACACTTCTTAATACAATCATCTCGATTCCACGTCGAAATTTTGTCTTATTGAGATGTAACGACACTGTCCCTTTCCATCTGAGATATAAATAGGTATCAAGTTAGTCTCCTGTACTGTGTTAGTTCGCTTAGGACTGCGGCCTGTTAGGCGGGTGCTCCCTCAGCTCCAGCACATGTTCTACGGCTTGCGGACGCCCGTCCGGACCGATGCGCGCTGGCTTCATCACGCCATCCGTCACCATTTTATCGAATAGGTTCACCAGTTTCATCGCCTCATACTCTTTCTGTAAATAATGTATGTTATACATTTGTTAAATTAAATAAAAAAGTTAAATATTAAAATCAAGACGTCCCGTAAAATCTAGTAAAATATTGTGTAGTTAATACAAGCGGGGAATTATGTAACTGGGTGCTCATCGTCGACCACTAATAAGTATACTGTAAAAAAAAATGCCGATGCGTTGAAAAACACAAATCTTCACATCTACGAACAGTAAGACCTGAAACAATTATCAGTAGGCCATACACATATTGATTCGGTGCGGGAGTTGAACTCACGACATGTAGCGAAGCAGTCAGTAAATGGATTATTTATTATTCATACATAACAATACAATCTAAGGTTATTAATAACTTTTCCTCATTTTCTAGCACATACTGTTTACATAATATGTAATGTGTAATATTAAAACAGTTTCATTTTGTGGCAACTTATTCAATGATCTATTAAACAATCAGCGTTATTAAACTGGAACTGCTACGGTGACTTAATGGATGTATTAAGTCGGTAATCATTTTATCATTGAGCCAAAAAATCTATGAGGATAAAGGCTGATATGAGGATGATGAATTAGGAAATAATTGGTACGGAAAAAATAGAATACCGACCTGTTCATCCGTCATGCCCTCGAAGGGGTTGACCCTGGGCGGACGCGTGCAGCCCACCACGGGGTCGATGTGCGGCTGCGCCTCCAGGTACTCCTCCGTGTCCGAGTCGTCGCTGCTGGACGAGTAGTGCGCGCCGCGCCCGCCGCTCAGCAGCCCCTTCTGCGCCAGGTGCCCCGCAGCGTTGCCGAAACCTGTGTACTTCACCATGCGACCCACTGGAAAGTTTTTGACCCTTATGTTTTATACTGTCTTGACTCGGCAACCATAACTTTACTCCGGTGTAAAATTACTTACAAGGAAGCAGGTGAATGCTTCCACATAAGTAATTTTTATTCCCAGTTCAAACAACACAACAAAGCAAATGATTTTTAAACATAAAATATAAAAACTACTTACCCTTTTCCTTGCACAGTATAAACACAAACTCAGCGACTAAATCTCTGACCGATGTAACCGGCGTGGTAAGGAGCCTACACAACTGGTTCCTGAGTGTATTTCCCTTCTCTGGCGGACGGGACACGTCCCGTAGAGGCGGGAGGACCACCTGACGAAGGTACTTCCTCTGAGACCGACAGCCCCGGGAACTCTTGTTCAACACCGTCAGAATTGGAGATAGGTTTTCATACTGGTTCTTAGTGCTCTGAAATATAATATAAATTCCAAGAAAACATTTTCAGCAGTCAAATAAGACAAACAATAACATTTAGAACGACATCAAATGTAAAAAAAAGGTAAACATACCGTGGTTATATTCAGCCTGTATTGCAACAGTAGTATGAGCGCCTGTAGAGCATCCATGTTTCTGCCATCAAATGTATACTGTGCCATTTCACCTTTAGTCAACTCCGGTGTTAAGAATGGGTAAAACATTGGTGGCACACTGTAAGAGGATAGTTTTTATTAAAATTCTAACTATTAGAATTTAAACTACAGTTCCTTTGCTTTTAACATTAAATGATTTTCTTACTTCATTGTCTCACTCATGGAACATATTATTATTATTTAAAAACACACAACATAAGAGTAACAAAGTTTAAATTTATCATTTATCAGAACAACCAGCAAAAAATCTATGGTTACTCTTGTGAGACTTTACCACTAAAACAATACTCATTCATTAAAATGTTATTTTAAATTCAATAAACTGAAGAATATAAAATAAACAAACTTAAATAAAATAAAATTACCTTGTCAATAGATTAGCAATGTTACTGCGCAACTCCATTAGTTTCTCTTCACTAGTAGTGTGAGCATACAACAATGCGGTCATGACAGGCATTAGTTTCAAGTACATAGCCTCTTCACCCTCATCAACTGGTTCCTCAGACCCTGACTGCAGGATCAAGTTGAACTGTGTCTTGAGGATCTCGCAGATAATGGCTTGCTGGTTATCCTGGATAATAGCAGTGATTCAAACTTAATTCATCATATAAAGAAAAAACATGGTTTTTACCTAAGGTAATTCTATCTACCTATCTATTGAGGCCATGTCATGTTACTAGCAATTTATTATTACCATAAATTTTACAGAATTAATACCATATATGTCAAACAAAAAAATAAGCACACAGACTCACCAGATATTGATGTAGTTAAAGTACTGATGATAGATATTTTAAAATGAATATAGTTACAAGTATGTGTATTAATTAAGTAATATATTACTGGAAGAACATATCTGTGTAGTTCTCACCTGAAGGAAACAGTGGTGGGCCCCTTCAACCAAGCCACTGCTGCTTGAAGCCTGGTCTTCAGCTTTAGTTGAAGCTTCTGTCAGTATTTCACCCAGACAATTTGTCAAATATTCCATCCCATGAAGTTCATCCTTTATTTTCATTTTTATGTCTTGTCTCAAAGCAGTCAAAATAAAAAGTAACTTCATATCAAAAAGCATGATTTCCTCTTTGAATGGAATATCTTTGTAAATCCTTAGCCTGGCTACTAATCCTTGGGCTATAGAGGTATGGGCACAGAGAGCTCGAGCCACTTCACTATTGAATGTTAAATTGCAAAGACATTTAAGTGCCTCAACAGCCACATCCTTCTCGATCAAATCTAGTGGCATCATAAACTCTTCATCAAGTACTTCAAAGTTGTATAGCCCAGCTCTTTCTATCAATGTTGTTACCCATCTCTCACAAATCAAATTTTCAAGGTCTGATTTGTCCCGGCTTAAATAACACATAAAATGACATTACACCGATTTTTTATTTTTATTATTTAACCCTAACTGTCCCACGGCTGGGCAAAGGTCTCCCCCAAATTCTTCCATCCATCTCTATCCTGCGAGCTTCTAAATGCATGTGTTATAAACAGCTTGCTGAGCCTAACAGAGACATTATGGAATGCAAATAAATAGATTGTTTGATTAATATAAATAAATAGTAATTGAAATAAACAAACCTCAACACCCTGATGGAGGCTAAGCAGAGTGCATGAACTGGTGCCGAAGACTTGTTCTGGAGATGTTGAAATAATGCAGTCCATAATAAAGCTCTCTTATTCTTTTCCGCCAAATTAATAAAAATGAATACATTTTCATTCTGAAAAATAACAACAATAACATGTAGGAACAAATTACGAGAAGATTACAAGCCTACCAGATATTTGAACTAATTAAATTATACAAGCCTAACATTTTTCAGAAAGCGCTGCAATATTCGGCAGACTTGTTCTAAGTTATCACCGCTACTAAGGATTTCAATTTCACATTCTTCCATTGTAAGTAACTTCTTCAACTTGGTCTCAAATACAATTCTTTTAGTCAAATACTGACGATTAGAGCTAGAATTAATTAGCACTTGTACATAACATAACTATAGCTTGCTTCTATACAAATACAATGTAACTAACGAGAAACGAAACATTTCTGTATTATACGAACACAGACAAACATCAAGGTAATGACAATTGACAAGACAAGATGATTCAACCGATATTCTGTCAAATTGACAGCATGACAGTGACTGCCTACATACCATTTTGTCTCTTTCTAACTAACATTGTAATGGGCAAGAAAAGCGAGATGACATAATGTTTGTTTTTGCTGATTTTGGCAACATTTAATTTATAATGTCACGACAATGGACCTAGCTCCCAAATCCGCCATATTTTGTTGCGGTCAAGAGTACATTGTGTTTGTTAATTTTCATAATTTACTATTTATTCCCATAATTTGTAAAGAAGTTCGTGCCACTACATTAATAAATGCGAAAAGTAAACAAAGTGCGATGCTTTCTAAGTCTTTTTAATAAAAAAATATTATCATTATTCTCTTTATTTCCTTAAATACACATAATAATAATAATATTATAATAATATAATAATATATATATATATATATAATAATAATATATTTATCATTATAAATATTATTATTGGAGCTATTGGAGGATTAAATCAAACTTCAGCTGTGCAGAGGATTGTGGTTCGATTAAAAGTTAAAATCGGCCAAATTTGTTATCACAGTTTGATTATCCAGATGGCCATGAGACGTAGAGACCGTGCCTTCAGAAAACATAAAAGAGACCGCACTGAAGAAAATTGGACCTTCTTTAAGACTGCAAGGAATCGGTGTAATCAGATGATACGTAACGCTAAACGCCGCCATATTCTCGATAATATCACTTCTTCTTCTCCGGCAGATATCTGGAAATTTCTTAGAACCTTAGGCATCGGTAAACCACGACATTTAGATATCCCAAGCATAGTTGGCTTAGACGATCTTAATCAACATTTCTCCACTGTTCCTACTTTAGATCGTAAAACCCGACTTCAAACGCTTAATTACATAGCTTCTCTAACGATTCCTAATATGCACTCCTTTCATTTCTCTCCAGTCGACTTGGGTGAGATCAAAAAGACAATCCTATCTATTAAATCCAAAGCGGTGGGCTGTGATGATATTAGCCGCCGCATGATTACAACGGTCCTGGACTACCTCCTTCCTGCGATCTCCCATATCATAAACTTTTCCCTTGACACCGGAACATTCCCGTCCCTGTGGCGTAAGGCTTTTGTCCGTCCCCTGCCCAAGATTTCAAACCCTTCGCTTCCCAGCCACTTCCGCCCAATTTCTATTCTTCCTTTCCTTTCTAAAGTGCTTGAAGCCTGTGTTCATAAACAGTTTTCTCATTACATACAACACAACTCCATTATTAGTCCTCTTCAATCTGGGTTCAGGCCTGGGCACAGCACCGCTTCTGCTCTCCTTAAAGTGACTGGCGATATTAGGGCAGGTATGGAGGCCAACAAAGTTACTGTTCTTGTTCTGGTCGATTTTTCCAACGCATTTAACACCGTCAATCACGATATCCTTCTGTCCGTTCTATCCCATCTTATGGTCTCACCTAAGACACTGGAATGGTTCTCTTCTTACCTTCGGGAACGTCAGCAGTCAGTTCAAGTGGGCGGGTGCTCATCTAGTTGGTGTGACCTCGAAACTGGCGTTCCACAAGGCGGCATTCTTTCTCCTCTCTTGTTTTCTATTTTCATAAATCTAATTACCCATGAGCTTCAGTGTTCGTATCATCTTTATGCCGACGACTTGCAACTGTACACTCAAGCTGGTGTGGATTGTGTTTCTGATGCTATCTTCAAGTTGAACCGTGATCTTGAAGCCATCAAGAACTGGTCTGATAAATTTGGGGTGGCGGTAAACCCTACTAAGTGCCAAGCTATCATCGTAGGGAGCTCTCGCAATACAACAAAACTTTCCAGCAGTACCTTACCACCAGTTAAGTTTAATGGCATTGTCATCCCCCTCAGCTCCACTGTTAAAGATCTTGGTTTGCTCATCGACACCACTCTTAATTGGAGGAGTCAAGTCGCTAGTGTCAGCCAGAGAGTAACAGGGACATTACGGTCTCTATATCGTTTGAGAAACGTACTCCCATCTAATACGAAAGCTATGCTTATGCAAACCTTAATCTTTCCCATAATTGACTAGAGCGATGTGTGTTACTACGACCTGAATGCAGACCTCCTCAACAAAATTGACCGTCTTCTTAATAACTGCATTCGATTCGTATTCAATATTCGTAAATATGATCATGTGTCTGACTCGAGATCACTACTGAAGTGGTTGCCGATTCGTCAACGCAGGGTTATGAGAGCATTAACTACTCTATTCACTTTACTAGATTCTCCTACTTCCCCTACTTATCTTACTTCTCACTTTCCATATGTATGTTCCAATCATGACAGACAGCTTCGCTCTTCGACGAATCGGATTCTACAATGTCCATCTCATCGCTCCGACTTTATACATTCGTCTTTCTTCGTCCAGTCCATCCTGCAATGGAATTCTCTCCCTCTGGAAATCAGGATGGCCACCAGTCGTTACTCTTTCAAGCGGAAACTGCGTGAACACCTCCACACTAAGTTGGCAGAATCATCTCAGCTTTCCTATTATTTATAATTTATTTATTATATTATTTATGTAAATATATATATTTATGTATATATGTATGTGATATGTAAGTAACTTTATTATTATAGTGTATCCTCATATATTTATTAACGATAACGTTAAAATTGTATCGTGCACCTACCATCCTTCCTCTCTGCATCAACCTAAGGTCGACTGGTAGAAAATGCCTAAGGCATTAAGTCCGCCTCTGTACATTGTGCATAAAGAATAAATAAATAAATAAATAAATAAATATTACCATAGCTAGTTCCCTTAGGCCCGATTATTTAATAATCAGATAAAAATCTATCGACTTTTTATCTATATTCGTGAGGTCATTTCTACAGTCAACCCTAGCGTAAACATACATTTTAATATTTACAGTAAATATTATTTATTTCTTGTTTTTTCTAAAAAATATTACCACGTATCGGAAGAAAATCTAATATACTATGGTAAAATTTGTTTTCTCGGCGAATTAATACTACTACGTACACAAAAATGGTTTCAGAACGTACGATGACAAACTCACATTTACCTGTGAAACGTGTAATTATTTGGATTATTTTTCTATGTCACGTTACAATTGGCAAAAGAACATGACATTATGACCGTCTAAATATCACTTATCGCCAATAATTACACGATTATTTTATAAGTTAATAAAATATATTTGACACTAAAGCAAGGGTAACGATAAGTAACGATCCTTCAAAAAAATTTTATCATACTGACATTGACATCTGTCTCTTTCTTTCTCGGGTAGTGTTCATATGACATAGATATCTCTTTTCCACGCTTAGTTGGTCTTTTAGCGTAAGCTAAATTCTCTCTATGTCTAGTCTATGGTCATTTGTATGTCCAAATTATAGGTCATTGGTCCAATTCCAATTTATTTGTATGTCTTCATCATTATTCGATGATTTTGCCAACGTCAAGGTTGAAAAAGAAACTACGATATTTATTAAAGAGAATAACATAAATAACTGTTGACCGGTATTTGTATGTTATTGTCAGCAAGTTGAATTACATTATCGATTCTTTCGCTCTTTCTCCGAATCATCATCATCATCATCATCTCAGCCGAAAGACTTCCACTACTGGACGTAGGTTCTTCTCTGAATCCCGGCTGTAAACCTCATATAGGGACAGGATTACTTGAAAATATGGCGATAGCAGTTCGTCGGAATAATATATCGTGTTTGAACACGACATACTACATATTTCGATGTAGCAGCTAGACATTAAAAAAAATGGCAACACACTGCCATCTGACCATCATCTGACAGACAACAATCGGCTGTCTGTCATCTGTCATTAATGACATAAGTTTTGCCCCGAGCATTTCGATCCTTGATGGGAATCGGATATTTGTATTTGTAAAAAGTACGATAATATTGGCCTGAAAATGGCAACAGCTGCACTCACAGGCCGCTTCGTCACTAAAATTAAGCGTAAGTGTTGAGTATCTTAGAGAAGCAGTGGTATCACTTGAATTAACTCTTACATAATTATATAAACGCTCATAGAAGTGCCAGTTCGACTTCAAAAATCGCGACAAGATTTATCAGTATTTTGCATGTAATATAGGGGGTGACCGTTAATTATACTCTTTTATCAACACTTTCAGCCTGTTCAGGGTCACTGAGCATTGTTTACATCAAGTCAGCCTCGTATAGTTCAGACGGCAGGCCTAACCTGGCTGCCTACAAACGAGGCACTGGAGGCCGCGCCAGCTTTAATGGCGTCGTAGCAACAGTGTTCGGTGCTACAGGATTTGTTGGTCGCTACGTGTGCAATAAACTAGGCAAAAATGGCACACAGGTAAGGTTTTAAAATAAATTTGTTAGGGCAATGGTACAATTTGGACAATTTTTATACAGAATCTACTTCTAAACTCAGAAGTATGGTTGCCAATCATAGTAAGTAGGTTTTTTTGTGATTTCAGATGATTATACCCTATAGAAGTGATTTCTATGAAGCCCAGAGATTGAAAGTGACTGGGGATTTAGGACAAGTGCTCTTCACTCCATATGACATCCGTGATGAGGAGTCCATTGCCAAGTCTGTCCAATACTCCAATGTTGTTATCAACTTAGTGGGACGAGATTATGAAACCAAGAACTTTAAATATATGGATGTTCATGTGGAAGGTCCTAGACGCATTGCAAGGTATTTAATATTGAACAGCAGCAAAAAACATTTCTTACTAAAATAGCTGTTTATACTAAAATATTATGAGAAGATTTTATCAAGAGAGGTGAAAAGACTTTAATGCAAATTATAACATAACCTGCATACAAGCTGGCTTTTAGCACATATTTTATTTTTATAGAAGTACAATATTATAAACTCTGTTGTGTATGATAAAGAATAATAATACATTCATAGACTACCTCATTAGTCTAGTGGTCACAAGAGCAACTACTGGAGTGTGTGATGTGTGAGGTCCGGTTTAATTTCTGGGTTGGTCAAAACATAATTAGGTTTTTCTGTATGTAAACTCTCAGTATCAGGACAGAGTCTAGAACCAGGTAGATAGCAATAGGCTTGCTCCTATTAAATGGAATTCAGGATGCGAATTCAGGATTAATGATAAAATGTGGGGTTACAATTATAGTACACCTTTCCCTAACACTTTGGGGAATACAGGTTTGAAAAGAAATTTAATATGGTAGATGACTACTAGTCATCCGGGTTACTTTTTATGAACTGTTAAAAACGACATTTTAATCTAAAAATGTTTGGAATACAAAGGCACGGCGTCATAGTTTTTCATTGCCATTGACATACTTATTATGTGATTTTGATAAATTAAAAATTGAACACCAAAGATTAAGTTTTACTGAGTTTTTAGAAGGAAAACTATGTATTTACCAAACAAGATTTCAGAATTTATTTTTGATGTCATCTAGCCTATTTTATAACAATTATATTCTTTTATTCACAGGATCGCCCGGGAAATGGGTGTAGAGAGATTCATTCACATATCTTACTTGAATGCCTCTGACAACCCGACTCCGCTGGTATTGAAGAAACCATCCATGTACAAGATCAGCAAGTTCTTGGGAGAATGTGCTGTTAGAGAAGAATTCCCCACGGCTACCATATTCCGTGCCTCTGATATCTATGGTTCTGAGGATAGATTTTTGAGGTAAGTACTCTTATGCAGTAACAAGCAACGTTCATTTTAATATTTCATGATCATTGTAGGATTATACTTCATGGAACGATAATGTGCAAAAATCTGCTAGAGATAAAGGAAAATGGGCAGAAATGTATAGAGTTTGGTCCAAAAGCCCCCCACTAACGAGACCAGACCAGACCAGAGCCAGATAACCACGAAATTCTGAGTGTTTTTTACAAACTAAATGAAAAAGCATTTTGTGTGAATATGACTCAATCAAATGCACATTGGTCGGGTAACTCAGGCACAGACTACATTATGGGGTCAGGTCTCTTGGTCATGTCACTTTGCTCTTGTCTTAGGTTCTCACTAAAAAAACGATTTTGCTATCTTCTTAAATAAATAACTATACCAAAAAGGCCTACCAAATATAAAACAACATTGAAACTGCTTTACAATGATGTTATTCGAGTCTTTATGGTAATATATCTAGGTATAATAATAGAATAAAATGATTTAAAAACATGCTCCATAAATCTTCATCCATAATTATGTTATCAAGATCTGCAGCTGGGAGCCTTATTGTGGGTTGGTCTCTCGCCCATCCAAAATACCACACAATCAGCAGCACGTGCGCACAACAACCCAAAGTTCACATGCCAAAAAGACAGGACAGTACAACATAACATCACGCCTATATTCCCCGAAGGGTAAAGCAGAGGTGTACCATTCGTTGTACACCCACATTTCAACGATAAGAGCTTATTGCCAACCACCGGGCACAGTTCCAGACTTTGGGGTGCTACTGTGAATTTCCATACAGAAAAACTCAATAAAACTGACCGACCCGAGAATCGAACCCAGGACATCACGCTCAGCAGTCACGCTTGCGACCACTAGACCAATGAGGAAGTCACAACAGGAATTATTATAGTAGTTTGACAGGAACATTAAAAATTGGAAATAGCTTCTCTGCCATTTAAATTGTACGAGATAACCAACGTAGCGAGTAAATAAAGGCGCTAGCGGTTACGTGGTATTTATCATTACATTGTGAAGCTACTTGCTTTTGGATGAACGATTCATGTACGAAAGAAAAGGAGTGAAAAAAATAATATTATCAAAAAAAAAATCTCTTGTTTGGTCGTAACATTTTACTTACAGCATTTTTTTCGTGTCTTAATAAACGTTGTTGTGTATTTAGTGTACTATCTGGCTACATAGGTCTTGTCAGTGGTGGACATTTGAACCAATGATGCTCATTGTCCTTTCCACAAAAGCTGGAGCTGTGTACGAGAGGGAAATCCCTCATTGTGTTATTATTTTAATTACAGGTCCTTTGCTTCATTCTGGCGCATAAACGGATGTTATATGCCATTGTACAAGAATGGTCTGGAGACGATCAAACAGCCTGTGTATGTGTCGGATGTCGCACAGGGCATTATCAATGCGATCCGCGATCCTGATACTAAATGCCAAATTTACCAGGCAGTTGGGTAAGAAAATAAAGATTATTGACACAATACATACATGGTGAAAGACCCAGCGAGTCTACCGCCAGAAGGCTCATAGTATAATGGTACATAACATTTTATGAAGTCAGTGTAGGAGTACCTTAATTATTTGCTAGCAGTCGCTCATTGTTAAAATCAAAGTCAAATAGAGTGTGTCGAGATAATAGTCAAAGTCTAATTGGTGTAAAAAAAAAATACTGACTTCAAAAACCCACTGAATAGTTAAAAGTAATGATTAATCAACAAATAAACTTAATATTTTCCGAAGCCTAATTAACTAAACCGATGTAATGGGTTTTTGAAGTCTGTTTTTACTCTTTTTTTTTTAGATTATTCTTTTTTCTTATTGCCTAAAGCAAACAAATATCGGTTGGCATACAAATAATATACTCAATGACGTAGCTTGCCCTAGACAGGCCCTGTATCGATTGTGAGGGGGGAGCACTTGGCACCGACTTCAATATTCTTCAACTATTATATTGTATAATAAAACATTTATTTTTTGCTTTATAGTTAGTTTGTTTTTGAGTGTTTTGAGGTCGGTTTTTATTTTCTTTCCGGGAAGTTTAGCGTACGGCCTAAGAGTTTGAGTGAGATTGTGGATAACATTTCACGAATTTTTGCTTACACGGTTTCGGGGCCCCTGTAACTGTATCTTTGATACAGCTGATACGGCGGTAGCTACGGCCCTGAATATACTACTACCAACTCAATCATGATACATATCCTGTTCGTTATTAGACCACTGCTATACCTTACCAACTATTTTCGTGGTTTTTCATTCAGTACAACAAACAAATCATAATATTATTATGTAGGTAGGTACTGTTTTTCATTGAGAAATTCCATTGTTTATCTCCGAAGGTCTTCATCGCATCTTCATCAGATTTAAATGGGACCACTTCGTGGAATACTCCTTCAAACAAAAAACTATTAAAATCGGTGACCTCGGACACCTCTTAACAAACATACAGAAAATGGAGTCAGTTTAAATCATAGTTTCTTTCTATCACATGGTAGTAAAACATTCTACGTGCTAACGTAGAATAACGTAACGTGCTAGGCCTATGAAACTTATTCTATAATGATACAAACAAATAAATTAATTACTCCTTTTTAGACCCAAAAAATATCTCCTAGCTGATCTAGTAGACTGGTTCTACGGCCTGATGCGCAAGGACGAGAAGACCTGGGGTTACCGCCGCTACGACTTGAAATACGATCCCATTTTCTTCCCCCTGAAGGTTTTGTTTGTCAACATGATTTCACCAGCGTACCCCTTGGGTGGCTTGCATTGGGAATCGATTGAGAAGGTAATATTATTTCTATTTGCTATCATGACACATGTCCTTTTACCTTTGTTTAGGCAATACAGACATTTATATTTACATAGATACATTACATAAAAAAGCCGAAACCAATTACACTATTTAGATACAACATAAAATAAAATCAGACAAATCTTTCACCTGAAATGCCCGTATAAGGTAATCAAAAATACAAATCATAGATAAATCGCTCAAAATTAACTCAAACTTGTTATGGATTGTGTGATTGTCTGATTCCGTGTAAACTCGACTAAATTACTACGACAATATCACGTCTGGTTTTTTATTACCGACCCAAAAGACACCAAATCTGAAGCCATCACATTTATTGAATGAAGCTTTATATTGTATATATTTTCAGGAATCTACAACAGATGTTGTCGAAGAAGGCATTCCAACGTTGGAAGACCTTGGTGTTACTCTGACGAATATGGAAGATCAGGTGCCATGGGAGCTGAAGCCATACCGTGCCCACCAGTACTACATGGACAAAATTGGAGAGTTCCCCAAACCAGAAAATCCCAAAATTCAAATATAATATCGAGTAACAAATGAAAATCATGTATAATTGAGTAATACTTATTATAATAATTACCAACTGAGAAGTTCACTTAGAAATCTTGTAGATTATTTTTGATTAAATTATTTTCTGTTTTCATTTGGTTTTTAATGATACATAATAAAAGACCAACAAATTATCTTTTACACGCAGGCACCTATATAGCGGTTCTCACACTGGTCCGCGCCACGCGACGTTGCGCGGGACGACGGAAAGACGGACGCGCGATGGCGGAGACGCCGATTTCCGGTTTGCGAAGCGGCGGTGTACGGCGCCTCCACGCCAATAAAGACAAATATTCACTTCACAGACGATCGCCGTGGTGATGATATAGAAAAACCCGCGCGGTACTGCAGACCTGTGTGCCATACCCTGCGTCTCGCCACGCTCTTCCGCGCGAGGACGCACTTTATTCGCGCGCCGCCCTACCGCGCAGAATGGCGTTGTCGTTGTGTTGTACCGCCCGTGTTTTGTATACAAAAAGAGATACGTCGGTTCAACGTTTAAAAAACGTGGAACCGCGCATCGTCGCGTGGCGCCGGACTATGTGAGAACCTCCTATCTTCGGGATTTTGCATAAAATCAATATTTTAGAATTACCTACAACTTAATCATAAATATATCACCTTTACTCTCGTCTTCACCAGAAGAAAGTCTATACTCGGTTTGTTTAGGTACTTAAATAAAGGTAAACAATCTTGATGTGTCTTTTTAATACTTTTTGTTTAAAAACTCAGTTTAAAAATAAAACGCGACTAAAAACCAATGTAAAACAACAATAACGATTACCAAATCAATTGAACCACTAGTTTAAGCAGTATTTTATTTGTTTAGAATGTGTTTGTGTAAAAAGTCACATCAAGATTGTTTACCTTTATATAAGTACCTAAACAAACCGAGTATAGTAAGAGTTTTCCGCGACCGCGATCGTAATTACCGTCTAGCCAAAAATATATGAAAATTATGTACGATACGGATTCACTCGAAGTGCGCAGTTATTTCATACATTTTTGGCGTTTACGTTGACTATGCTCGATAACTCACGTTTGGATATAGTATGGTATTATCTCAGTCACAGAAATAACCGGACAGAAAAATGACTTGGAAAGAAATTTATCATGCCACGCCAACTTAAATGGTTCATACATAAACATCATAGTATCACGTCTGTACTCCCCGAAGGGATCAAAGATCTACAGTAGCTACCGCTCGCGGCTTCGCCCGCGTGGTTTACGAACCCGTACATATTTCCGGGATAAAAAGTAGCCTATGGGCTATTCCAGACTATAGGTAATCTATCTCTGCCAAATTTCATCCAGATCCGTTCAGCCATTCTGGCGTGAAAGAGTAACCAAGATCCATCCATCCATCCTCACAAACTTTAACATTTATAATATTAGTAGGATAGGATAGGATTGTACACTCACATTTCACCTATACCGTTTCTAGGTTTTTCTGAATGGAAATGGTCAGTAACAGTATGGAATCGAGAACTGTGTCCGGTAGATAGCAATAGTCGGCGAAATGTGGGTATGCAATACCTCTCCCTTACCCTCAAGGACTACAGATGTGATGCTATGTGATATTTCATGGTAAGCATGTACATTGTGTCATATCAATACCAACATCATGTAAACCTGTCTTACAGCCACTGCCCCATTCACTAACTCATCTGCAGCACTGAGATTTTTGTTATTCAATAAATTCTTATATGTAATAATATTGTATATAATGAATTAGAATAAATGAAAGGACAATTTGATTATGTATATTTTTTTTTTATTAAACTTAATTAAGGTGCAGGCCTGCCTCGTCCGAAACCTCCTCTCTGAAATCAAATGAAAATATAAATTAGAAAAGAAAAATCTTGTCTTCAAAACTAGATGCTAAATTCTAATTAAGCCACGATAATACTGGTTATATTCATTATGTTGACAGTTTGTTCATAAATCCAGTGGAAAGAATCCAGCATTTTAATTAGATAAGGTGGTAGCCTGTGGTATACATGTACCCCTTTTCTATAGAGTTTACTAGACACATAACCCGTGTGTTACAGTCATACTTGGAACCTGTTGACTGATCTCTGTAGAGAAAATGTGTTGCCAGTCCTCAAGAGTTATATGGAATGTATAAAGAATAGAAGAAGAGTTATAAAGTTATTAACTTACGAATTCAACATCAGCTGAACCAGGACCAACATCAGCCTTTTTATCGTGAGCAGCTGGCGTGGTGGGCGCGCGGCGGTAGGCAGAGCGGTCCTCGGCAGAGCGAGCGGGCGCGTCGGGGCGACCAACGGCACCGCGGCGCACTGTCTCGGCGCGCACGGAGCGCTTGAGGGTCGCTGGCACGATTTCGGGAGGCAGGTGCAAGAAGATCCTCAGGTACTCAATACCCTCATTGGTAAGGTACCTAATAGAGAATACAGTTTATTGACACATTATTAAACAGGTAGAATAGTAAAATCTCAAGTACATTTAAAACATCGCTAGGTGCATGGAGGGGACTACTCATTAGAACTATCACTTCCCGAATTGGATAAAACACCAGGTAAACAGATTGTTTTGACTTGTAAACAATCACTCAAACTTTTTAATTTAATACATACCAGTAAAAATGCCTCCAGGCAAACTGTTCCTTGACGTATCCTCTGGATTTCAGAGACTGCATAGCCTTTATGACTTGTAGGTTAGGAATCTTCTCAAGATCGGGGTGTTTAGGAGCATGGTAGTCTTTTTTGGCTACCATAACTCCTTCTTTGAAGAGGTATTCATAGATCGACACACGATTCTGTTTAGGCATCAACATCTTGAAGCACTACCTAAAAACAAGACTCAAAATAAGCACTTAGGTTATCTTAATTTTTTTCCGTCACTTTCAGCCACATGGATGAAATAACTGTAACACGTTATTCATAAAGCCATTTAGTTTCCAAATATTTTTACAAAAGCTGTAAAATAGTATAGATTACTTTTATTAAAACAGATTTTTATGTCTGACAGTACCTTCCGCCTATTTTGACAAAAGAAAAGGAATCGCAAGTTCAGTTTGACAGTTGACATAACAATGTATGTCCGTACTGAAACCTGATATTTTTAGCATGAGTAGTTTCTTTTGAATGTCGCTAGCACCAACTAATCCAACTATCGGGCCGTGCGTCCTGTACGCGCCGCGTAAACGTAAAATTATTCGTAACTCGAAAACCATAAGAGATTGCGGGCACGGGGTTTCAATTTATATTTATGGCTTCTTCGATATTTGATGATTTTGCCATTAGGCTTGGGTAATATCGTCTTTACGCTGTTGAATCGTATCTATATATCGGTTTTTAATATCAGATATCGAATCTATATATTGGTCAACATCTATGGTACTCGGAAACCAAAGTAGTACCACATATTACTGTTATTTTTTAAAGTTTCGGTTTTATGCAGTTTTATGGAACGTATGCGGTATGGCGTATTGGTTGAATCTATGATATTCTGAAACGAAAATGCTTCAGCCGTTCGGTCATAGTTATCTAAGTATTCAGATTATCATAGATATTTTACGTTATTATTATTATGTGATTCTGTGCAGTGTCACTCGAGTCAGGCGACATAGTTTGTGCGCCGTTCGATATATAGATATTGGATACTGTGCCGATATATAGATATTATATCTATATACAATTTGTATCGCCCACTCCTATTTGCCATACATGGCGTTGATTTGGGTACCTCTAAGGGTGATTAATTTCAGAACTTCCGCTTGACACTACTTTCTGGGACATTATATGACAAAAATATTTTTGAATGGCCTTTTATTTTACGATCAATATTTCTAACAAAAAAACAGATTACTGTCCGATTGCTTATTGAATATATCAAAAGATGTGTATCCATTTCCACTATCGACTATTGACCATAAAGTTAAAAAATGAATCCGTCAATGTCACGCTCGACGGTAAATAAAAATGGACAGAAATTACAGTAGTCTGAACCTGTTTTTGTAAATATTATAAATAGCGCTTGATAAATAGTAATTATTGGTGTATAAGTAAAATATCAATTAAATATAGGGCAATTTAATAGTAGCATAGCATAAAAATGGATTTCCAAAATCGTCCTGGTGGAAAAACTGGCGGTGGAGGAGTAGCGTCATGGTCGGAAAGCAATCGAGACCGACGTGAGAGACTCCGCCAGCTAGCGTTGGAGACTATTGATTTGAATAAAGATCCCTATTTTATGAAAAACCATTTGGGTATGTATATCATATGCAATAATTAAAATTTCTCTACTAACCTATGTTTTATTCGCCAGAGTACTTAGCCGAGTCTTGTATACTACCTACTAATAAATCTCCATTCTCCTTTTCGTATTACAGGATCCTACGAATGCAAGTTATGTTTAACTCTTCATAACAATGAAGGAAGCTATCTAGCTCATACCCAAGGTAAAAAGCATCAGGCTAACTTAGCTCGTAGAGCTGCTAAAGAAGCAAAGGAAGCTCCTCAACAGTTAGCTCCCGAAAAGCCTAGGATAGAGCCTAAGAAGTTTGTTAAGATTGGAAGGCCAGGTTACAGAGTTACAAAGCAAAAAGATCCTGAAAATGGCCAACAAAGTTTATTGTTCCAAGTGGATTATCCAGGTAATGTAATCCGCATACTTTCTATTCCAATCTTATACAGAAATACAAATGATTTTTAACACAAATAAATAACTGCTAGCATTATATTTTCACAAAAAATTTCCTTCATATAAATGTTCCTGAAAAAGTTGTGTATTGCTAGTTCACATGGTAATAGCTTAGTTACTATAGGTTAGCTCACTATTTTAACTTATTTTTTCTAGAAATTGCTGAAAGTGTTCAGCCCAGGCATCGTTTCATGTCAGCTTATGAACAAAAGATAGAGCCTCCAGACCGCAGGTGGCAATACTTACTGTTTGCTGCCGAGCCATATGAAACAATTGCATTTAAAGTGCCCAGTAGAGAAGTGGAGAAACATGACTCGAAGTTCTGGACTCACTGGAATAAAGATACAAAACAGTTCTTCCTCCAGTTTGCATTCAAGATGGAGCCTTTACGTATGCCTCCGCCTCCTCCTAAGATGTGGGAGAATCATGGAATGCGGTTACCTCCTCCACCTGGAGCCCCAATGATGGGAGTACCCCCACCACCTCCTTTACTACCTGTTCCTCCACCACCACCTTCTATGTGATGGAAAATAGAAAGTTTGAATAAATAATAAATTTTATAATGTGTAATATTTTGTTTTATTTGGTTTATTGTAATTAGTATTATCAACACAAATAAACTATTATTGTCTTGGAATTTTGTAGGATGAAGCTTTGTACTGTAAATTAGTTTTCATTTTAAACAGCACTTTGGCTTTTGTTCAGTTGTGTAAAAGTTTGGGCTTAACTATTCCACAACTGAACAAAAGCCTCTCCAAGTTCTTCCGTACAGCTTTTTTTCTGCGCCGCTTCTAACTAGTCATTCTAGTACACGTTAAGGTCATTCTGACGAGATGCATACTGCAAACGTGACCCGCCCAGATCCATTAAGCCTTAGTACCCGTATTGTTTATGTCTGTTAAGCCCGTTTTATGCGTCTGTCTATTTTTGTATATCTTTTTTTTTACGATACGGTTGGCGCAGCGCCTAATGCGCCTATGCGATTAGCTTTCTGCGCTACATTTCGCGGGTTTGATCCCCGCACGGAACGAATATTTGCATGATCTACAGATAATTGTTTCGGGTCTGGTTATGTGTACGTGTGACATGTATGCAGGGCCCGATCTAGCAATTTAGCCGCTCCGAGCAAAACAATATTTGCCGCCCTTTACAATGACACTTTTTAAGTCATGAGCATGTTATTCCAGAGATAGAATGTTGCAATTTCTAACCGACCGACGTATGTATGTAATATTGTTGGAATTGTATAATATTCACTTAAATTATACTACCGTAGACTGCTTTAACTTTGTGTGCACTCCTAACTAGGTATTTGCAACAGTAAAGCAACCGTCTAACGCCCCCAATTTTGCCGCCCCTGATTTTTGCCGCTCTGGGCAATTGCCCGCCTCGCCCCCCCTTAGATCGGGCCCTGTTTACAAACATACACGATGTATGTTTGTAAACTGTAACCACGATACAGGAGAAGTCCTAGTATGGAGCAGCGCTTTTTTTAAAAGCAATATGTAGATTCTACCTCATAAAAAAAATTGTACTTACGTCACGGAAAATATATTTCGTGTCAGGTCCGGCTCTACCATAGGGCGAACGGAGTGACCGTGAAATGGAACGTTTTATAACGGTCTTGAGCGGATCAGCAGGGGTGCAGGTAAATAATAATAATTTACGCGCGCATTCACCATTTCACCACCCTAATCTCCCGTGCCTTTATTCATTTCGAGGGTGAACGTTGACGGTTACATGTTTTAGAAGTTTATGTTTGAGTTATTCATGAGTGAAAATATTTTTTATTAACTTTAGGTATTCTTCAAGTATAAATCATGTTTTCGAAGGCAAAGCGATTTGAGCCTCTTGGTAAGTTAATTTTTAAATTTAAAATTTACGTATTATAATTTTATTTTTTACCTAATAATTATTTCTAACTTCATGCTTTGCACAAGCAGTATTTTTTGTGTATTTGTGATAAAATAGAGAGAAATTTACTCAGTTCTATCTTCATTATTAGCTGTTGCACTTTCGTTGTAGATGAAAGCATCTGACCGTTACAGCTGGTCTGATAAGATAACCATAGGCATAAGTATATTATTATTATTCTCTGAGACATATTTTAGAGCATTAAATTCATTCTCAGAGCAGAAATATTCGCTGAAATCCCGTAAATGTAAATATATAAAATACATTTCTATTCTAATTTACCTCGCAAACTAGTTTGTGAACTACTAAGTTGTTAATTGACTCATTCATCTCATTGGTATATTGGTCGCCAAAGCGAATCTCGAAGATGGGGTCCCGGTTTCAATTCCCTGGTCAAGCAGTGTTATTAGGTTTTTCTGTATGGAACATTTTAATTTTAGTCCAGTTAGGTATTACGCCGATAATTACATGGGTCACAATAACAGCATTGGCGACATATAAGTGTACAACAGTACAAGTACCCCTCTTCACAACCCTTTGTGGAATACAGTTGTGACATTATGTTAAGTTATATTATAATTTTCAGCCCCTGTCAAAAATCAGAGCAAACTGAACAAGCCAGAAAATGAGAAACAAAAACCAAATGTGAAAGTGTTGGCCACAACAACCAAACTAAAGTCATTTGTTACGCCAGCATCTTCTAAAGCTAACACTGATGTGCAATCTCAGTGCAGCTCTGCACACAGTGTTAAATCATTTGCTACAGTAAGTACCTCATTGCATAAGCAGTACGGTATTTTTACCTCACAAAGGTGGGTGAATTATATCCATTCAACCTAATCATAGACTTCAAAGTCACATGACCCACCTTTGTGATATAAAAATACTATTATACAAGTAAAGAATTGACATGGTGGGCCATCTATGTCTAGGACCCTGCAAATGAGCAACAAGCTTCAGATGGGTGTCACCTATAACCATTTTTAGTGCCAGTGGGCTAGATGTAGGGTACCCAATCCCTGCACCTACACACTTATTGTATTGATTTTACTGTACTGTGAGCGGTTTTGACATACAGCAATGGAGTCTTGTTAGATAGACTTGTTAAAGTATACCAATAAGCATCCCCTGTCTAAGTACAAGCTGCCAGAATCAATATTAGTTTCCTGAATGCTTACATCTAGTGGTGTCTGAAGTACATGGTTATTATTTTTGCAGCCAAAACCTTTGAAAAATTCTGTAACTGCCAAAGTTCCTACTAGCCTGAAGAAGAGAAATGAACCGCTTTGCCTCAAATTAAAAAATGAAACTCATAATGAAATCATTAAAGCCCAAGAAGTTGAAATAAGGTAACACTTTTTTTTTAACATTATTATAAAGATGTTCCATTTAATTTTATATGTATTATGTAAGATGATTTTCTTTTTCAGAAATAAAGATCATACCATATCTGAATATACAAAACAAATCGAAGAATTCAAAAATAAAATATCCCAGCTGGAAAAACAAATAAATGAAATAACACAAAATAATTTCAATCAATTGGATACGAAATTTTCCCAAATTACCTTAGATGACTTAGGTCTACATCAGGAACAAAAAGAATTTGTAACTATAAATGAAGGGAATTACTCTATAAATGGCTTAAAACTTAGGATAGATGAGTTAGAGAAACAGTGTGAAAAACTGGAACAAGAAGTAACTGATAAACAATTAGAATTAAGGTATGTTGAAGAAGTTATTACCATTCGAGATAGTTTATGTCAAGACTTGCAACAAAAATTAACTAATGCAGAAACCGATCTAGAGGAAACCCGTCAAAGGCTTGAAATGGTAAAAGGTCATCATGCACTTGCATTAGAAGCAAATGAGAGCATTAGGCGCGAATACAAAGTAGAACTGGAAACTTTAAAAACAAAACTTGAAGAAGAAAAGCAAGTAATTATAAATAAATATAAAACAGATCAAGAAAACATCAAGTCAAATTATAAAACTTTAATAGAATCAATTAAAAGTCAAATATTAAAAGAAAAGTATGAAGCAGTTCAAGAACTTCAACAAGAGTTGATTAACAAGGACAATGAAATGAAGGCTAAAATCGAGCAGATTGATGAGGCGACTCGTGAGAAATTACGGCTGTGCGAGATACAATTCGAAGAGCGCAGTCAAAATATTCATGATCATTACACACAGCAACAGAAAAAAATACAATACTTGGAAAATGAAATGAAGGAACTGAAATATAAAATGACCACAGTAGAAGATGAAAAAAATATTCTTCAGAAAGAATTAAATAATCTGAAAAATGAAAATGACTCCTTGAAGAATGATAAACTGACTCTCACAAAAGAAAGAGATGAAATGAAAGAGGAGTCTAAGAGGAAGCTTATTGATTTTGAAAATGAAATGAATAAACTAACAGTTGAAGTAGATAACGCTGTAAAGGAGAAAAATAAATTTGAAACATCTTTGTCTGTAACAAGGGATATTGTGCAAGTATTGACTATGCGTTTGAGGGAGTCTGATAATGAACTGGAACATTTGGAAGATCAAGTTCAAACATTATTAAATTCAAAGGAGATCTTAGAAAATGAACTCACTCATTATAAAACTACACTAAACAATAATGTAATGGAGTGTAATGAATACAAAGAAGCTTTAGTAAATATTCTAAAATCCAAGGCAGCATTAGCTAAGGAACACAATCGCATCATGGAACACAATGTGTCATTAATAGAAAGTCTACAAAACGTTGAGAAAGAGGCTTACCGCGAACTTGGCTCTATCAAAAATGAGCTCATAGAAGATGTGGAACTGTTGAAAAAAGAATCATCTTCCCAAATTCAGTTGCTTCGTGAAGAGGTAATATTTTTTATATAGTAGACATTTTGTCCGGCGACATTGTGAAAGTCGCGGCCAACCGATGGATGCAAGTGGCGGAATGTCGTTTGATGTGGTGGTCTAAGGGGGAGGCCTTCGTTCAGCAGTGAACGTCTTCTGGCTGATGATGAGACATTTTTTATACTTATTTATTTTTTCATGTCTTAATATCACCAGGTTTATAATTCACTGCAATTTGTTATCTAGGTTGAGAAGAAACGGAAGTTGTGTGAATTAGCCACTGAGCATGCGGGGCAGGCAACCGTTGCGGCTGAGCAGTCACGTGCGCTTCTGTCACAAGCCGCTGCGGAAATCAATCGGCTTGAGGCTGACAATCAATGTCTTCAACAACAGGTGAAACTTCATAATATTTAACTGGAATCCGATTTAGTTGAAGCCAAAGTTATGATTAACAAACTATTGTGTTTATATTTTTTTCAGATTCAAGATCAACAGTCTTTAGTCGTAGAGTTATCGCTGCTTCGTCAAGAAAACGAGGAGTTGACCATGACTGTGGCAAAACAGTCCTCGATTATTGATAAATTAAAGAAGGATTCGGAACAACTACAATTCAAACCAAAATCGCCCTCAGTCATTCGGAAATCTACTAAAATCGGCAAAGAAAACTTGCAGACCATTATATCTCCGCTGAGAGAGCGCAATCATTAAAACCTGATTTGAAGATTATAGAGCGGGTCTCTTTATATTTCATAAGTTTTGTGACATTATTATGCGACGATTTTAACGCAATGTGATTTAGAATTGTGAAGTTACTGTTGTTATATTTAAAAATTGATCATTATGAAAATCCATGTTACATGTTTCATTAGCATTTCCAAAAACTTTATTTTTTAATATTGTAATTGTTTGATCATTTATTTAAAGTTTGAAAGTTTTCATCTGGGTTTGTTTATTTTTTAGAAATATTTTATAATTACTTTGGCCGATTTACGCATTGGCATTTTTGTACTACCGGTATAACTATTTATTGTAGTGTGTAATATAATAAATTATTATTCAGAGCCTCGTCATTTACATTTAAAACCCTAACGGTATCAATTTCATTTACCAATCATCATGATATACAAATCAAGGCTTGTACTTTCATAATGATAGGCGCTAAGACACTTCCTTGAGGTACGCCATTATTTTGTATTATTTACAAGCATAATTCTAATTCTATGGTTTTACATATACTTAATGACTAGTTATGTAGGACTTGATATCACAACGTACGAAGTATCCATCTTCATTATTGACAGTATTTTAAGCTGCTGACTGATCGACGAGTAAAGTTTTGTTCTATGTCCTATAGAATGGACAATGGTATATCCATTCGTACGTTCTAGCTTCGCGTTTTAACGTTTAATCGTGCTGTCGTGCAATACCGAGCAGCATATTAACCTCATCAGTGTGCGGATAACTTAATTATTATAATGTCACCCCACATAATGATTTAAATTCCTGATTACCGAATCTTCGTTATATAATTTATTTCATTATAACTATATACCACTGTGGCAACGTCCGGCCTATATTTTGGTTAAGATTAAACAGACAAAGAATATTAATACATAACATTATTCGACGACACGGTTGGCGCAGTGGCTAAGCGATTAGCTTTCTGCGCTACGTGTCGCGGGTTCGATCCCCGCACCGAACAAATATTTGTATGATCTACAGATAGTTGTTTCGGGTCTGGTTGTTTGTGCATGTGACATGTATGTTTGTAAACTGTACCCACGATACAAGAGAAATCCTAGTGTGGGCAATGTATTAAAAAAAGAAAATATGACAAACTACAGAGGAGTCAGTAGCTAGGGCTTAATGTTAGCAATAAAATAATACATCAGTCTTACACCAATTTATTTCGATCAATTTACAAAATTACACAAAATTTTACCTATACTACATCGAGCGCTAGTGCAATAATAACTTAATTACATAAAGCATTTTGGCAACACAAGAGTATATCGATATGGAATTTTTCCTCATACTACATTATAATAACACATAAATAACTTAACTTATAGTACTTAATAATGCTGTAAATTGTTCAACATTTCTTTGGATCAATCAGACTTCGCAAATCACAATTAATTTTGAGAAACTCGATTGTTGTAATTTAATAAGTACTATTATAAGCCGACTTCAAGACTTGCAAGACAGCCCTTACCTTAATCGAAAGCAAAGTAAATAAGTATATATGTAATTCATAGTCTAACACCTAAACTCATCAGGCATTGTTGTCAATCCCGTGGCATTTTTGTGCTCCCCTCACTACGCAACATGTATTATAACAATTAAAGTAAGGACTGGCTCTAATAAAAAAATACAATGACTGACTATTACAACAATAAATCAAAAATATATTTGGTATCATTAGGTGGGACTAAATGTGATGTAGTCTTTGATAAAAGCATTTCACACACAAAACTACGTCTATTCTCACTTCAACTGATTAATGCAATAAACCTTATCGAAGCTACAGTTAGGACATTGATCTAGAGATTAATAACAGGATTGTTTTTTTAATTGTGATGAATAAGATTTTGGCAATTATAAACCAATAGTACCCACTGTGATTATCGATAATAATACAACTAAAAACCATATTATATTATAATCTTAAAGAAACGGAATTCGATCAGTCTTTTATAGTAAGTCTTTTGCAATTTGTGAGTTTCCATCTCATAAATAAAATCTCAGGATCAATGTGTCCTAATTATTAATATATAATGTTCATGTCATATAAAAGTAGAAAAAATATTTCTAAAAAAATAAAGGTAACTGAAATAATTATAATAAACATACTACTACTATGATGAGTATAATCAATCGAGACTGTCTCATCAGATAGATCAGATGAGATCAATAATGTTTCAAAATGCAATGTCATCAGTCTCACTTATTTTATCCTTAAAATTAAATTGTCTGTACTTCTTCAGTGTAAACTTCGCTGTTAAATTACTTATTCTACAAGGGAAGATTAATTATTATATCAATATCAATGTCTTGAAAAAGATTTACGAAATTTTGTACTTCAGGAATTCAATAAATAACCATAAACATACAATGTATCCTATCCAGATCATTTATTGATCCTCATAGCTTTCAGAAAACGTTGAAATTATCTAAAAAACACGTACACGTACAGCAAGAATTATTATAAAATATATTAGTTATAAAATAGTGGGGCAAGTATATTATTATGATATCATATTATTATGCAATAACAAAAACGTAGCCAATTCATTTTAAGTGTCATATTATTGTTTCTCTACAATTTTAGTCAATGTGTGCATACCTCGGAACTATATCTTCCCGAATGAGCAAATCACAAAGAGGCAAGCCACTAAGGGGAAGTAAATCCTGGCCTACTTGGATTAAACCACTTTCAGGGCCGGGCAAGTGGCCATGCCATACATAATAATAGAAAAGCTGCTGCATAGCTGCCATGTACCGACGCTGTTCCGGCATTTCTGATTCAAACGTTCCAAGAATAGCTTCTACATCAGCATTGATGCTGGCAATACCTGAACCGCCGGCTCCTCCGCCAGCACCCGATCCAAGGACTACGTACATGGGAACAGCAAGGCGCAATCGAGCCAGGCTAACCAGGGGACACAGTGTACGTATTGATGAAATCAGTTCCACCAAGCCCTTATAAGTTTTATTAACGTGCATAAATACAGAAGATGTCAAATTCTTCTCACCAATCACACTTTCGTTGACTATTTTTTCAACAATATCAGCTGTCCAATTTAAATACTTTTTCTGTAAGAGATCCGAGTGACTAGAATGTTGTGTGGTACCAAATACCATTGGTTTGAAAACTTTATCTTTTCCCGACTTTTTAGCCTCTTTCAGAGCATCCCAACGTTCGTAAGGATGGAGTTTAAGTAACTCTCCATCTAAGACCAACAAGGAATGTTTCGACTCATCTTTACTGGGTAGATTACCTATATAATTTTCCAACCAAATATCTGGAGTTAGGATTTCTGCTGTTGAAATATGTCGTAAACAGTTAGCATCATTACATTTAGTCATTTCCTTAAACCTAGTGTTTAATCTCTGCGATTGTTCTAATAGTTCACCAGGAAATATGACTGAAGGTGATGACAACCACACCCGAGAGTATAATTTTTGAGCTTGACTCACAGTAGTCAAGGCAGCAGTCAATGTAGCTCCGGCTCTGTGACCTAATAAAGTCACAGATTGAGGATCACCACCAAAATGTTTAATGTTTATGTTTACCCACTTCAATGCTACTAACAAGTCACTGAGTCCATAGTTACCTGATGTAGGGGGATACCTACTTTTCGTTAAAATATCAAGTGCTAAAAATCCAAAAGGACCTAATCTAAAATTAGGACGTACAAAAACTACTTCTTTGGTGCGAGCATACAATGCAGATGGTTGAGCAGGACTTATACCCCCAGCTAAGGTATTAGCTCCAATCAGAATAACGACTGGCAGTGGCGAATCGTATCTTACGTGTGGAGTTATCACATCGACGGTCAAACAGTCTTCGTCGCCAGTTATTGTGGCATTTTCCAAGAATTGCAAGCAAAGAGGGCCTTTGTTCCGTGCGTCAAACGTTCCATTCCAGCATGACGATAGGCTATTCAGGGGTTGAGCATATGTGAATCTTTTTTTTTCAACAGGTGGAATAGCATAAGGAATACTGTAGAACTTGTATACTCCTTCATCCAGAATGCTGAAAATGAAATTTGCTGTCTAAAAACCCATAACCTATAATTAATATTTTGTTAGTTATTATTATATATTATAATGCTATAAACTTACCCTTCAACAGGCCCACAGCCAGTGAAAGTAGTAATATAGCGGCCGAGACGCAGAGGACGTTCAACGGGTGGTCCAGCATATGCTCCAATAATTATACCAATGATAACTGCTATCAGGACTAGAATTACAATCCCACCGACTACAATATCATCTGCAATGAAATCGGATAATCTTCAATTAAAATAGAGATATGATGGGGGTCTGCCTATATCTATGAATGTGAAACTGCATGATCAACAAAGTTATTCCAAAGGTCCATAAAAAAACATAATTTAATAAAAGAAAAACTAATGTCTATTAAATTTTTGGGAAAATAATGGTAGTGGAATAGTTCTCACCAATAATAAACTTCTTCTGACGAATCCTTTCTTTTAGTGGAAGTTTAGTAGCCACTTTACCTTCTTCTATTTCCTATAGAATAAAAATATAACATAACATATCAATTATTTCAAAGAGAAGGATACTGATGCCACATGAGAATAGAGGGATAACCAACACCTTTAAAAAATTAAAATATTATTATTATTGTTAATTGATAGACTGAGTTCACTACATAGTGGTTGAGCTTAGCGATGCTGACGCATGCGTCATGCTCGAGAACGGGTGCCGTCTGCCGGGACTGGTCAGCTTGTAACTGCCATGGCAATCTTATTATATTTTGTTTTTCCTAGTATTTTTTTTTTCATTTCATTTTTCACATTGAACTACATTATTCTCGCATTCTCTTACCACAACAGTGTACCAAACATGATTGTAAGATCGATTTATTTTAAAAGAGTTTTCATGGAGTGTCCTGCCAGTTCTTCTCCATAGGACCTACTATTTGGTTTCGACATTTCACACGTGCCTGAATTTGGATTACAGGAAATAAAAATATATTAATTCTATTATATTCTATTCTACTCCATATCTGGAATTCCATAACCACAACAAAATTGCTGTGCTTAATCTCCTCTAACATTATTTGATTACATAAATACTGAATTTTTATGTAGACCCTCACGCATTTCTTTTGATTAAAATTTGAAGAACATAAAGATAATTTAAATGCTTATTAACTTTTAAACACGCTATGTAACTTGGATAATAGAGATGTATTGTCCAATTTTTGTAGCGTGTCTTCTTTACAAATAAGATTAATATAGTGGTGTTTGGATATACTAATTATATAAAGAATTATTTTTGAATAGGCTCTGATAATCATCATCATCATCATCAGCCAGAAGACGTCCACTGCTGAATGAAGGCCTCCCTCAAGGGGGGTTTGCCATAATCCCCACAGGCAGGCGGCTTGGGGATCGCAGTGGTTCACCAATTAGTGAGAGGATGCTGCTGCCTGTCCTCCGGTGTCTGGCCGCAGTTTTAAGACGTACCCGGGTCACTGCTCTGATAATGTGAAGTACCAATAACATTTTCAATCCATAAAGACACATGGCTTAGCTGGGAGATACAATAAATTTTTGTCTTATTTGAATCACTAGACAAAGGATGAGATAGCACAGGTAAATAATAAAGGTTTATGAATAATTGTGTCTTCTATAGCACTCTCAGTTACTAACAGACAATTCTAGAAAATCGTAACTTACAGGAGGTTCTAATTTAACTGTCTCCATGCCGTCATTAGGGGTGTCAAGCTTATCATCCAATGTCTCCATAGATGCCAGGGCAGCCTCCGCATTGTTTGGGTTGCTGCCACGTTTTTGAAATACCCTTGGATATCTTATGTTAAAAAGACCTCTTTTGCGGTCTTCTTTGCCCTCTGAAATAAATTATACATTGAAACAACATTCAAGGAAAACATCATATGGAAACTTGCACCAGAGAGAACCTTTTCATACTGAGGGGAGGCATTTGCCTAACAGTAGGCTGGATTTCTTTAAAAGTTCAGTTTTGGAGGAATAACAGGTAGAAAATTAGATATCTGAATAGATAGGCAATTTTCTGTAAGCAGAACACATTCAAAAGTACTTTCAATTTTCAGAACTTAGATGTACTTTTCCAATTTTGAATATTGATTATAACTGAAAAATATCAAAAGATATAAAAACAGAATACCTACTCTCAAATACTGATGATTCATGATACAACTCACCATTTTCATTATCAGGATGTTGCAAGAATTTAGTAAACTTCTGCAGAAACTGGAAGCGATTTTCTTTAATTTTGGAGGTCTCATCAGTCTTTTCATTGTCAGTATCTTTTTCAATAGCTGCCTCTTCTTCCTGCATTAAATAATAACACAATGTTATGCAATGTTAAAAAAAAACTCATTTTATGAAGTGAATTTCAAATAATGGGTATTCCTAATCCTCTTAGTAAAATATTTGTTTGTACCTTAGACTTATCTTTGTCAGAATTCTTGGTAAAAAAGCCTGGCATTTTGATGGCCCCAATGGGTATAAACTTGGGCTTGACTTCGCGGCCCTGTTCGGTCAGATCGCCGGAGAGCGCAGTCTTCACGGGCCCATCGTCACCCTTCAACTCAGCACCATTGATATTCTCATCTTCAGCCTTCAGCATTACTTCTTTCTCCTCAGCCTCAATTTGCTTCTTGTCCAACGTTTTATTGTCGTCCTCATATTCCACCTTATTCATATCCATTGTGCTCACACCTGTGCCGCGACAAAATTTCATCACACATACATTTAACAAAACTGTCTGTTCCGCTAGGATTGTTGTCGTTACCTCGCGATGCAACTACTCGCACGACGGATAATAAAATATAGTAAGTGTTACAGAACAACGAGTGTGATGTTCCTTCATAAACGTGATGTACAATAAGAAACATAGAATAAACTATATTTTATATTTAAAGAGAAAGAAAATTACCCATGGAACGAGACAAGCGTTATACAGATTGTCATTTATATACGTATATGCAGCATAAAGTACTTACTTGATTAAAATGTATCATAGGAGATGTTTAATTACTACAAAACCGTATAAACACTCAAGTTCAGACCGCTGTAATTCACAAATATACAATCATTTAACAAAAAGCCGCCCTGTAAAAAATGCCGCAAGTAGCAAGCTCACCGAGAGACGCAACGTTCCGTTTTTGCTTTGTGATTCGTTACATAGACGTCGTCGTTATAAAGGTGGAAAAGAATAAAATAACGTTCCGTTTCATGCTATATGGCTCTTTACTCGACTCGACAATGCTGCAATAGCGGGTTAATCACACAGATAACAAATAACGACTTTAGATTTTTATGAACGACTAGCTTTTGCCCGCGACTTCGTCCGCGTTTCAGTCGTTTTTCGTAAAAAAGTAGCGTATGTCCTTCCTCACGGTTCAATGGTTTTGATGTAACAGACAGATTAACTTTCGTATATGATTTCTATGTAGCTTTAACCATTAAGGATGCACACGCGACGGAAGCTTAAAAATGGAGTAACTTCTCCCGTTTTCCCAACATTTCCCTTCACTGCTCTGCTCCTATTGATTGTAGCGTGATGAAAAGTATACTATAACCTGCCCAGGAGTATGAAGAATAATTGTACCAAGTTTCGTTAAAATCCGTCGAGTAGTTTTTGTTTCTATAAGGAACATACAGACAGACAGACAGACAGACAACAATTTTACTGATTGCATTTTTGGCATCAGTATCGATCACTAATCACCCCCTGATAGTTATTTTGAAAATATATTTCATGTACAGAATTGACCTCTCTACAGATTTATTATAAGTATAGATATGATTCGGTCCGCGCCCCACCCGCCTCATCGATAGGATCCAAGCTGTTCCTCTTCCGTCGTGTCGACACGAGTTATCACACAGAAATCGCTTATATCGTACGAGCCAGTCAGCAATGATAGTGAAGAGGCTGCCTCCCCAAGTCCCCAGGGTGTGCTAAACGATCTCAACTAGGTATCGTTATTGTGGGGGCTCGTTCCTTGCTCTCCTAGACGTTCAGATAGGGCAAACCCTTATGCATTGGCCTGCACCAATCTGCTGCGATCAGAGGATCGGCTCGGACAAGAAGTCAGCTACTGATCCCTTGTCCGAGCCGGGCTGGCGGCGCACAGTGGAATGGAGTGGCTGAAAATCGATCTTCAGTCATAAAATTCAACATAGCAATTTATTATTTTAGACAGGAACGAACTAAGATAAAGTATAATGATTAATTAATTAAATTCTATTCCAGATTTTCGATAAATGTTTTTCTTTACTTGACAGAATTTTGTAGTTTTTTTTTTTTTAATGGAAATTAATCCTATCTTCGATGATATAAAGATTTAGTTTGAAATTAAGTGAGCTATATATTCGCGAGAGATATAAGTATCTGTATACCCGAGGTATAGGTGCAATCCTAATTCTTTAGTCCATTCTTTTTTAACTTCAAATAGTATACCACTAGAAGATCGTAAAATGGTTATTTCAAGATCACAAAGTGAATTATAAAAAAATGAACTTATGATAGTCAGTGGCGTAGCTAGGTAACCAAAGGCCCTGGCCGCTGAGCGGGATCGGGAGAGGGCCGATCCCGCTCGACGTAGGAGGAGGCGCCGGGGAGCAACCGCCCCGGCGCGCAACACGCCGCAACCCCCCGCCTAACACACCTTAGGGGGGGGCCTTAGGGGCCGCGAGCGCGCAGAGTGGGGACTCTGCTAGCGCTCTCGTTTAGCGACCCCCGAGAAGACGGCGATACGGTGTGGTCCCGTGTCGCTGTGCACACAGCACCCAGCGAGGGTAACGGGGGGACCTCTCTACAGTCTCCCCCGGGACGTGCACGAGGGGGTGGCCTCTTTACAGTCACCCCCTCCGGGAAGTGCCGTTCGGCAGGACACCGTGGTGGGCTTCGGTGCGGTCTTCTAAGAGTTCCCGAGGCCCACCATATGGTGTCGAGGCGGATCACCGTGGTGAGTTTAGCCGGTAGGAGTCCGGCACACCCCTCCGCCCCCCCAGGCGGAGGATAGCCCATGACGGGTTCTCACCAAGCTAAAAAAAAAAAAAAAAAAAAATGTAACCAAAGGCCCTGGGGCAAAAAATAAACTACAGCCCCAACTAAACTATTTAAAAGCGTTTGTTCCGTATTCGTTGTGTTCCGAATTCGACGTACTCCAGATTTGTCGTAATACAGTCGACTCCATAATAAAATTAAAAACATTTGGTTTTTAATTTTATTACAAATTGTAACTTATTTTAATGAACTAATTAAAACTATTTTATGAAAATATCTACCTGTTACCGTTCAAAAAATACAGTCCTGTGATAGGCACACAGCGGAGGCACGTTAATAGGGTCCCGTTGAGCACCCTTTGGGTACCAAGTTTCAAACAAAGATGTTCGAGACTTGTTGGGAATTCCCCTGTATTTTTATCAAATAAGTTGCTATTATTAAAGTAGCTTTCCTGGAATCTGGTTTATTTATATTCTGAATGTGGGAGATATTTTCACTAGTTCAATTTATAGTTTGTAAGTCAGAGTCCGAGGGGCCCCGGGGCACTGCCCTGTATAGCCCTCCGATAGCTACGCCACTGAGGATAGTATACCATCAGTATATACAGATATATAAATAAAATAAAATACCTTTATTGTTGTTCTTAGTTTAACATGTAAGAGTACGTGTGTGCCTAGAACTTATTTAACTATTATAACATTTTTAATATCGGCAAACGATATTTAATCTGTTACAACTTATCTTCCGACAAAGGTCTCTTCTTAAAGGTCTCCATTCTGTCCTGTCCTCGGCCGTACGAGTCCATGTTGGACCCGCTATTTTCCTGAGGTCATCCTCCCATCTCTTAGTTTGTCTATCTCTGTTTCTTTTGCTGTCTAGTGGGTACCATTCTGTTATCAGTCTTGTCCATTTTTCTTTTTTCTCTTTTGTCATATGTCCTGTCCATCTCCAGTATACAAATATATATATATATATATATATCTTTCTATCACTCAGACACGACTGAGCACGCACGGTTATCAGATCAATAATACTATTTAATTTATTTTCATTGTTTCACAATAGGTTACAAAAATGAATAACGCCTTTGACATGCCACACTGAAGCGATGATACCCAGGATTTTTCTGATCACGAAAATAACTTTAATCTTAATCTGGAGAAAAGAGCACGGCTGCTCTGTTAACATGTTGGAACTAGTTATTGCTGTGATATGAACCTTTTATTTGTTCAGATGCATAAATCCAGACAAAGTCTAGGTTCCCTGTGAAGAGGCGAGCCGACTTGGCCTCAATCAAATTTATATTAACAGAATAGATAATATACTTTCACTGCCAGAGTATTTTACACTGTGGTAGGGCGGGCACTCACGTCTTAGAATATACCAACGCAACGGTACATTCTATGCAACTTGATGAAAATTTGAAAGGGTAATTTAAGATAATAAAAATAAAATATGTAACATAAATCTTTATAATTATTATAACATTATAAGTAATATTATCAAATTAAAAGAAACTTCTAATGTTTCTCTAAAGCTTTAACTAGAAGGTCATTGATGTGTGTTATGAGGTTTCTGGGGTCCAGAATGAGTCCAGCAGTAACCATGGCATTGGAGAACAGCTGTTCTGCTACCATATTGGCCAACTCTTTATCAGTTGAAAGCAGTTTGTGAAGTTTTTTGATGATTGGATGCCTAGAAAATAAATTATTTAATTTACCTGACATTAAAGATAGAATAAGATTTCAGATAATAAATAAATATTACTTGTAAAAAAGTACCAATAAGTAGGTATAGCATAGTATAGTAAGCATAAGTAGTGTATAAGTATGAACTTTTTTTTAAATGTTGAAATTTTATTCTAACCCTAGTTACAAAATGTATTATAATATGCATACTATTTTATATAAAAGTAAACTTACTTGGCATTAATTTCAAGATGTGGCCTGAGAAGCGCGTATCTATTTTCCTGAGAAAGCTGTTGAGCCTGAGTGCGTACAAAGTGTCGAGCTGCCGCCATTTCCTGTACCGTGATAACACAAGGATGTGTGTCTAACTTTTGTGTTGTTTTCACTTCAAAAACTTTTCCGGACAGATGTGACTTTAGGTATGAAACAATTTCATCTACTTCAGATTGCTGCAGCGCATCGCTTCCTGTTGAATAAAACAAACATGATATTTATTAAATTTAGGCCTAAGTTCACCGAAAGTAGCTTAACAGAGATTTAGTCAACCAAATAGCTATTATACATGTTTTTAATTTGTTGTTGAACAGGCCTTTATTAAGATGAGAGAAACGAGATTCACCTTTTTACATAGAACATTTTGCTGAACTACAGACAGCAATGCTTCATAGCTGCACGAAGCGTTTGTGTGCGCATACCGCAGTGTGTATTTTAGATGAGCACAATACTCACCAATAATGTTTTCAGAGACATCCTTCGTGTCAGTTTGCATGTCGTTCTCTATGGAGATAAGCGTCCTGCTGGCAAATTCCTTGAGCTCCAACAGTACCAGCTCATCATACATCTCGTAACAGAACAACACCTCCACGTCACGCTTCTTGAGCGGCTCGTAGTATGGCGACGTCTCAGCCAACTCACGACTACAATGCGAACGATAAAAAAATGACTTTTAACATTAACTCTATATTGAAGAAAATTTGTAATTTATTTTGTAGAACAATCTACAATAGAATAAGTAACAGTAAAGTAGGTAGAGTAAAGCCAAATTCTAGTACAGTGGCGGACTAAGCCCGTCAGAGGCCTGAGGCGGCAAAGCTGAATGAGGAGCTAGTTTAAGAAGTTGATGTAATTTTACAAGCTTTTTTTCAGTTCACATTCATTCACATTTGTATCTATAAGTGTTAATGTTTATTTAGTTAAAATCTTGCAAGTGAAATTTAAATTCGACTTATAAATAAACATTCATAGAATATGGATATGGATGAGGAAAATAAAATACGAATCGATCGGCAAAAAAAACCAATAAGTAAAAATAAAGTAATAGGTCGCGGCGGCCCGCGGAATACGAAGTGCAACACAAAAGTGAAACTGGAACTAAAACTGTACAGACATCAGAAATTAGCAGCACTTGGTTGTTTGTATGTAGGGGGTAATCTCCGGAACTAATAATCCGAATCTGAAAATTCCTTCACCGATAGATAGCTACATTATTCTGGAGTGCTATAGACTATGAATTATATATATAGATCACGCAGACGAAGTCGCGGGCTGAAGCTAGTATTTTATAAGCAGAAACTGAAGTCGTAAATTGGATTTTTATGTTATTCTACAAACCTAGGTGCAGCAAAGTAGTATATTGTCCTCTGATCTTCTTTTTGGCGAGACGCATATTCAGCAAGTGATGTTCTTTGTCCGCTTGGTAGTTTAGATGATTCAAATCTGAGCAGTTTTGCAATTTCCTCCTGAATAATTAAACTATTTTAAATAACAAAGTTATGTAATGTTGTTAAGAAATTATACTATAAAAATCTTTTTGTATTTTTCAGTCAATCTAATTAGTCAATCGCAGTTCACTGCTGGAGACCTGTTCAATTTTGAACAAATCACTTGTCTTCTTTCCAATTTACTATAAGTGAAAATTAATAATGACGTACCTTTTCTATAGCGCTCTGACCAGTAACAATTCCTTCTTTCAAAAACATGGAATACTCTTTGTAAAAAGCGTCATACCCGACACTATCCTTATTGGCCATATCAATCATGAATTTTAAAAAACGATTGGTAAGAACCGTTTTAAGTTTTCTGTAAATCAAAAGTATGCGTTAGTAAAAACATAAACAAAAATCTGAAGATATTTCCAAAAACAAAAACTGTTTATACTTACAAAATAAGAGCACTGTTTTGTAATAACTCTCTACTAAGATTCAATGGAATGTCTTCAGAATCCACAACACCTGGAAAATCAAAGTAGAAATATTGTACCTTATAACATTTTAATATTTATAATAATAATGGGTGTACAAAGACAGCAATTATGGTCTTTTTTTACTGGGTCTGTCGTCTGTGGGTACCGAGAATGGTAAGAGATATTTAAGGATGGTCATATTTTTACTCTATTAACTTTCTTATATGCCAATACCCTATATTCTCATGCTGTATGGGATGACATCAGGCTACTACTAGATCCAATGTAGTCTTATTGTCATTCTCATACATTTTGGGACTTTTCTCCAATCATTATTGAATATTTGATTGCTTCTTATCAAACAAAGAATCCCAGCAATTATATTTGCAACTAGCTTCGCCCGCGTGGATTACGAACCCGCACATTATTTGGGTCAAAAAGCAGCCAACAACCTATATATAATACTTCCCGATTTGAATCAGATTTTGTTCACAATTTCATAGGTTTTAATTTTTTTGCATGGTACCCTAATTCTTTTTCTAAAATAAAAGTAGCCTAAGATACTCATTGTAACATCAGTTATCTTTCAGTCAAAGTCCCTTCAAAATCGGCCCAGCCGTTCCGGAGATTAGCCGGAACAAACAGACAGAGAAACTAAAAAAAGTTATAAGACCAAATATAATAATCTGCATTTAGTAAAAAGCTGTTATTTTTACAAACAGACACTTAAATTTTATTTATTTGTAGTATAGATTTGCATGAAGTTTTGATATACTGTAATGGTTGGAATTCAGCATTGTTAACAATTTTTTAACATTCAGTAAATACAGTATTCATTGTCCTACCTTTAACAAATCTTAACCATTTTGGCAATATATTATCAGCCTTGCTTTTGATCAGAATCTTTCGGGAATATAGTGATACACCCACGTCAGAATCCCGTGACAGTTCAAACAAGCCTGGTTTGCCTTCAGGTACATATAATATAGATCTAATGCTAATAGGAGCATCTGTTTTGTAATGCAGTGTAAATCTTGGCTTGTCATAAGCCTGGCTGATGAATCTGTAGAACTCAATGTGTTGGTCCTGAGTGACTTCTTTTGGTTCCATTAACCAAAGAGGCTGTAAATATAAAAAAAAAAATTTAGACACTGTTCTGATATTAAAATGTTATGTGTCTTATTTAGCTTATTTATACATACCTTGATAGAGTTAACTTGGTTATCATTCAAGAAAATAGGGCTGCTTACAAAGTTGCTGTACTTTTTGATAATACCTGAAAAAACATTTGGTAATTATTTATTTCATAGGTACTATATGTCTTAAACATATATGTGTTACATTACAAATAACTGTATACCTTGCACAGTTTCTTCATCAGAGAATTCTCTGCTGTCTGTTTTTAAGTGAATAACAATTTTTGTGCCAATAGGTACCCCATCTGCCTCTTGAATTTCATATGTTCCTGAACTGTAATAAAATGAGGAATTAATTTAAAAACAATATTTTAACATATTTTATTATAAAATGAACTTTAATTTAAGTCTGTTCTCACCCATCTGAGCTCCATTTATATCCTTGTGCACCAAGTCTGCTACTTTTAGTGTACACTTCAATCTTATCAGCAACCATGAATGCAGAATAGAACCCTACACCAAACTGCCCTATAATTGAGTTGGCTTGCTCTGCCCCTTGCTTTTTGATCTCTTCAATAAATGACTTGGACCCTGAGCGGGCTATAGTCCCTAAGTTATCAGTAAGCTCTTCCTTTGTCATACCAATTCCAGTATCCTAAAAAGGCAGCATTGAGCATTTTAGAACATGTTGTACATTCCACAGTTTTGATATGTATATGTAATATTTATTTAGGAAATTATTTTTGACCACACAATTTATTTCTTCAGAAAATGAATGAATGTACATCGTACCTGAAAGGTGAGCGTCCTGTTCTGCTTATCAGTTATAAGTCTAATAACTAATGGCCTGTCAGTCTCAACAAGTTTTGCTGTGTCTGGACTTGCACTTACATTCAGGTAACGGAACTTCTCCAATGCATCACTTGCATTAGAGATTAATTCTCTGATAAAAACCTATAAATTTATAATAAATGTTATTTTTGCTGTCGTAAAATATAATGTATTGTGTATGAAAATAATGTAATAAAAACACTTATATAAAAGTTAATCCACATAGCTTGGGATGTCAGCCAGATAGGCCAATAACTAGAACAAGGGAAATGAACTAGTTCAGATGTGGATTTGATTTTATAGTTTATTTTATAGAAGCAGTTCAAAAGTAAATTATAATGCCAGTGTTATATTTAAGTGTACTAACTTCCTTATCAGAGTAAAGAGATCTTGCTACTATATCTAAAAGCATGCGAGTTTCAGCTTGGAATTCTCTCTTTTCAGTGGGACCTTTCACTGATTCTTTCTGCTTTTCCTCTATTACTATACTGTAGAATCGGCTCGATTGGTAATTAGAGGGGGAAAATCCTGTTGAGTAAAAATAGGGTGAATATCAATATTTTTTATTAATTACAAGATAGATAAAGTAACGAACCGGTGTACGTAATTTTTACTACACTGACTGTAGTATGATTGCCACATTCAGTATAGCAAAAAAATCGATGACTAATTACACGGTTAAATTAAAAGATTTTACTTCTTATCTAACTTACCAGTTAAATTTTTTGCAGCTACATTACTAGCAGAAAAATATTTCGCATAACTCGATTGCATGAATAACCTCTTTACACATAATGTGGAATAACCAAATTTATATCTTAAAGCAGACATAGTTATACAATATTAATAAATAAATAATAGAAACTAAGGTCGATTACGATAAAAATATACACTGTTTTAAAATCTATGAAGGTTTTTATAATTTATTTTGCAATTGTTTTTATACTGCAAGTGATTGTTCCTTGTTTTACTGTCAGATGTCAGTGTCAAATATTTTAACTTTTAGTATCTAGAGATCTAGTCAAAGAGAGTTCAAGAAGAAGAGAGAAAACAAAAACCATAAGCATACATTATGGCGGGACAATACCATGGGCCAGAGAGTCGTAGGCACTAACGCAAAGCGTCTAAACGAATGCAATCGTTAGATTCGTAGCGTGTATATGAACTAGCGGTGGTCGTTGCGCAACTTAAACGTTGTTGAAACGAGCTATCGTCATAATAACGGTTAGCAGGTTATTTGAAAAACCTGCTAACGTGCTAACCTGCTAACATGCTAACGTGCTAACCTGCTAACGTGCTAACCTGCTAACATGCTAACGTTAAAGTAGCTAACATCCAAAGAATCCGATAGACAGTTGCGTTTCGTTATCCAATGAAATGGAAGAAAGGTCATCAAAATCTTACGGGGCCACCAAAATCCGTTAACTCTTGCTTATGTTGGAACAACAACGACAATTCGCGAAATTTGAGCATTTTGAGCATCAGTGAAAGCTAAAAAAAAAAATAAGGTCATCAAAACTTCACGAAGCCGTTCATTCATCCGGGAATTTTGAGTAAATAGGTAAGCTAAAAAAAAAAAGCTCCTCAAAACCTCACTATCATATTACGTGTTGCTCATTGATGTGCAACGCGCTATCCCGCTATTAGTCGCTATAACAAATAGCGACCAATAGCGGGATAGCAGGATAGCGCGTTTTAATAACCGTTATTGATATCCGATAGACAGTTGCGTTTCGTTATCCAAAAAAGATGCTACAGCCCACCGCTAATATGAACATGAAAAAAAAAAACAGTGAATGGCAGCCACTGAGCCGGTAGTTATTGAAACTGGTATATCTTTCTTCGCAACGATCGATGAAGAGGTAGAACGAAAATATTAAATTTATTATTGGTTAAAAAAGAAAGGCAACTGTAGAGCAAACCCTTTGCTTTGTTGTTGTATAAGGGTACGAATAGATCCAGTCGGGTCCAGCGTAGCTTTATGTTAATCCCATACATTTTGATACTTTTCCCTATCTGTATTGAATTACGATTGCATCTTGTTAAGGCCCCCTGATTTCCTTGTAGACAATTAAACAATCGTTAGAGAGTAGGAACACCAGAAAAAATACTAGGGCGGCTGTACGCTTAGCGTTCATTTGCACTAGTTCGATTGAAAACTGTTCGAATGAAAACTGGTGATATAGGTAGGACCAAATCCTAAGGTTATGGCTCACCCATTGTAGGGCGCGGCGCCGCAGCGCGACGTGTCATGTAACGCGTATGAAATAAGCTTAGGGAATTGACTAATTCTCTAAGTTTAAATTTATACATATCGATAATTATAAATATCGATGTCCCTCAACCATTCACCAGCACCTAAGCGTAAGCGAAATTCTAAGTCTATGCCAGCACCACCTACCCGCACATTTGATCAACAGATTGAATAATTGTTATAGATGTTTGAACTTAGTCTTTTAAGTGCATGTAATCCATGCCGGTTTCATTAAAAAGTCCAATGCTATTTACATTATAATGCTTTTAACTTTGTAATTTAAAACGACGTATATAAAATGACGATTTTTGTATTACGAAATCTTTTTATTACTATTTGCAATGCTTACATAATTTGGGTATCACAACTGAAACGCGATAAGCAAGCGTCACTCGTCAGTCAGTGACATGACACGGACAGAGTGTTTCTTTGGAGTGTTTAGTTGATGTTTGGTCATTCGTGTTAGATTCGCTTCTAACTAAAAAATTTTCTAAAATACTTTCCAACAAATCACGACTAACGTATACCTAAGAAAAACGGTAGTTAGGTGTACTATATTTTCTAAAGTGCTCAAAGAAATTATTTTATTTGTGATGATTTGTGAAACTGTGTCCGAGATGTTGACTGTATAACTTGTTCCAAAACATTTTATCATTTGACGTGTTTCTTTATTTATATAATTTTAGACTGACGTGTGAATTGCATCGGTATAAAGATATAAAAGAGGCAGACTCGTTTAAGAACTGGGTTGAAAATCGGTGGTGTACTGACTTAGAACTTGTGACAACATGAATATTGTGTTGAGGATGTTCAGGACGAATTTTGTGTATTTTCTGATAGTGCTGTCACATTTGCGGTGCAGTACTTGAATACTGTGGGGGTACGTTAAGGACTTGTGGAGAGAATCATGGAGCAGAGGTGAACAGTGAGCAGGCACGGTGGAGCACCTGGTGGGAGCCGGCGGGGCGGGCGGCCTGCTGCCCGGCGCCGCGCCGCAGCACCCGCCCAACATGCTGCAGCCCATGGAGGAAATGATCCTGCCACCTAAACGTCAAGCTGTTGTTGATCGCCTGAGGTGGGTTCATGATAATATTGACTGCTTATAAATTTCAATTTGTTACTTTATATTGTATTACTTTCTCACATGGAAAAACATATTATGTAGTAGTAAGTAAATTATCTCAATATTATTATGTGCTTTTTGCACATTATAATGTGAGTGTTTGAGATAACAGAGAAAATATAAGACATCTGTTCCAATGATAGCTGTCCGACTTTTTACAAGATACAACAGTACTGAATATAACATTCGTTTTGTAAGTAATTGTCATTAGAACTACTTATAATTTAATCTAAATTCTATAATATTTCTGCTCAAATAAAAAGTTCCTCATAATTGGTTATCATGAACACATTTCATAAGTATCCTCTGATAAAATTTCAATACTAAGTATACATATATATATATAGAATTTATGAATATAATTAATATTTTTATCTCTAATGTGATTCATTATTATATATAGATTATTTTCACACATATGATTATCATAACTAAAATGAATACAATTAAGTGTAAACTGTTGTCAAACCAGAAAATATATTTATGTATTATATACATTTACATATTAGTATAGTAACAAGTTTACTACTAGTCTTTATAGTAAGTCCACTTTACTGTCATATTTCTGGTACAACCATACTAACTACCTGAGGCTACCACCAGCCACTACCAGCTGAAGGTAGAATGGGAAAAGATTCCACTCTACCACCCTTACTAGACTACTTACTTCACCAATTTCAACATTATCTTAGTATTTATTAAATATAAGTAGTAATAACAGTCTAGGAGTCAGCCTTGTAAACCTATTAGACCTAACATAGCTCTGAGACCGATGTAAAAGATTATTGTTATAGCTGTTATTCCTTAACATAACAATAACAATACAGATGTTACAATGGAAGGTATGTATTTTGTTTATATTGAGTATAATAGGTCAACTCAATTTGTGATTGGCCAGAATGTAGAGTACTTATAGTATGTTGAGTTGTGTTTTTGAAAGAAATGTGCTACAACCTGTTTAATACAATCTCAGTGTAATGATTAAACATAACTGTTATTTTAATCTACATATAAACTAAGCTGGTTTAAGGTATCTAGTTAAGTGAGGCTAAGTAGATTTTTTTTAATTTTTTTTATTCATCTTCTTTAACAGCTATCTTAACAGGTCTTAAACCTAATACAATACTGTGGCTATCGACTAACAATTATATATATATATATATATAAGAACGCTATAAATATACACATTTGCACACTACACACTAATATTAATAATCATTTACTTAATTATACAATACTTGACTATTTTATAAAACCTATCATCCATTGAACATTAATACTATAAACTTAAACAATTGTAACTTTTTTTTGTACATATAACTAATTTACATAACTAACTATATTTAACAGAATCTTTGCCAATTCACTCAAATTACATGAAAATATATCCACTCTCTCATGAACTTCGTTCACGATGCGAATTGTTCAGGTAAGGGGTGTTTTTGCCAGAAGATTGGTCCTTGCTACTGGCACGGCTAGCAGTTGTGGGCGCCGCCGCCTCCCCACGTAACGGTCTGGCACGTATAGTTTCAGGTGACGCAGTACTCCCGGGTTATGTGCTACACCACGCAATAGCTTTAAAAAATTTATTGTTGGGTGCTAGCACACATTAACGTCTTGATGATTTATAACAATAGTTTTCATTAAAGTTACCTATAGTATCCTCTGTCAACGATATGAGCTTTAAATTTCATACTTATATCAAATTGGGTCTGGTTGTGTGTGCATGTGACATGTATGTTTGTAAACTACCCTCGATACAGGAGAAATCATAGTGTGGGGCAAAGATCTAAAAAAAAAAAACATAAAAAATAAATAAATCTGAGACCCTGATCAGTGATTATAAACAGCAGGCATATTGCTCACTATGCACAGAAATAATTTAATGGTTTTCTGAACCAGATACATTAGATATGTATATAATTTTAGTAATCATTTATCTACTGGGACTAGATTGTGATCTTAGAAGAATGATTACTCATCCAACACTCGACTGTGGCAAGGATACTATAATAATGGATGGATAACTAATATTTGCAAGAAATTAATAGTTATTTTGTATTTATCTAAAATTGCGTAATTCTGTTTTGCAATCGCGCTGTAATCGATATTACGATAAAAAATTGAGAAAATGTGAAAACACACATTTTTTGATAAGTGCCAGTCTTTTCTAATTATGAGTTCTGTGAATTCTGAAGAGAATACACCTAATATAAGTATTAGGTGTATTCTCTTCAGCACGGCACGGTTGGCGCAGTGGTTGAGAGATCGGCTGCTGCGCTACGTGTCGCGGGTTCGATTCCCGCACGGAACATATATTTGTATGATTTACAGATAGTTGTTTCGGGTCTGGGTCTTTGTGTATGTGAATACACACCGTGCCTCGAAAAGCACGTAAAGCCGTTGGTCCTGCGCCCGATCTCTCTCCGGTCGTGTCGGATTGCCGTCCCATCGGACTATGAGAGTGAAGGAATAGAGAGAGCACCTGTGTTTGCGCACACACATGTGCTATATAATATCTCCTGCGTAGTTGGCTAATCTCCGGTGTGATTGACCGCCGTGACCGAAATTCGGTCAGGAGGATATTATTATTATTATTCTCTTCAGCAGAAGGTTATTGCAGACGTCTGCGGAACAATCCCAAAGGGAACAATTTTAAAAAAATCGGTTTTCTTGTCTTCTCAAGAATCATCAGCAAAGTAGCGTTTTTAAAATGTCCTCCATTTGTCTTTTGTTACCCTCCATATCCCGAAGCAAAGACCTAAGGCGCTTCGTATAATAGTCTTGAGATCATAGGATAGATAGATACTAGCCTTCCTTAGCGTAAGTGTCGATTCGTATTGTTTTCTTCTTGAAAGAACTTTCAAATCGAAGTGAAAATGATTATCGGTTGACTTGTTGAAAGTGTGTCATTAACACCAGTTATAAAAATGCGGTTCTGAACATATTGAAGGAGATAGGGGGTGACACTGACATCCTGCTTCTGAAACAATAGTGTGATATCTTTTGCCCATTATTGTGGAATGGTTTCATTGTAGAATCAGAACTACTTATTACAATCCCGCCACTTTATAATATTCAGAGGTGAAGTAAATATTTCAATGGTCTGCTTAGCAATAGCAAACTTACTTTACAAGTAATATTACCGTATCGCCAGCCTAAAAACCAATGGGTTATTGTCGAACGTTGCTTCAAACGCTACTGATAAACTTCCTGTTGATAGCGGTCGTAGTTTTTTTTCATTTTCCTTTACGAGGGAAAATAACTCGGCATTTCTCGATTAAATCTTGTAACCAATAATAGTGAAAACTTTGTACTTACTTGTACTACATAGGTCGTTAAGAAATATGGTTAGAAAGGTAATGAAAGTCGTCTTACCGTCATAAGTAATGGCCAGTACTGCTGGTATACATATTTTTGCGTTTAATAAGAAACCATTGCAGAGGCTTCATTTAAATTGGCTATTTTCAAGGAAACTAGGTCCTAGGTTTATGATAAAGATATAGGACGCTTTGCTCGACTCTGTTCTTGATTAGTATTTGAGTGTCGTATTTGTATTCGAATTAACAGACTCAAATCTGTGGTCAAGTAGAGATAATCATTCATCACTGAGTGTGTCGTTCTGTTATACGGTCTATATGGACCTTGGATTTTATATTTTAAAAGGTACATTTTACTATAGATGGTATAATATATAACAACTCAGCATATCACCGATATCACAGTTAGCTGGTTACTGAAAGCTTCTACCGTTTTGCGCTACAACACCATTTGGGCCTCTGTCTATCGCAACTACCTATTTTATCTACCTCAAGCGTATCTTCAATGCGTCGTGCCCTGAAGAAGCGTCTTTGGCTTGATGGTGCTCCATATTAAAGGACAAGCAAATATGTCCATCATTCTGGTCTTCCGTAGTAATCTCTTCTAGAACCCCAAATAAATAAACCGCCGTGACAGCCATGGAAAGCTATTGTGGCTTCTTATTACATTTTAGAAATACCAGCATCTTAAACATACCAAACTAAGGTGCATAGAAATTTATAGAAACATGCAAATACATTTGCCAGAATGCAAAAAGAATAAAAAAAGTGTTCATCGTAAATTGCTCCCTAATGAACACTTGCATAATCCGAAAATACCTTCGTAGACGTTAGCTTGGCTAGTCAAATCCGACTTTCTAAGCGTGCACGGTTTGATGCTGTTGATAAACTAAGCACTAACGTTGGTCAAGTCAAAACAGTCACACATATGCAATAATACTGAACTTAGAAATTCCAGAGTAGAGTAGCGCTTTACTAGTGCTGTGTATAAGTTTATATGACTGTGGAGGTGAGTGCATCGCGGTTTGCACTCAGTGAAATTATGTCGGGGGTCTCTGTGTGTATCTAACGGTACTGAATAGCCAGTTGGCGGTGCATAAACGCTGCGCTGTGTTTTATTTACATTACAGCCAACTTGTAACTTGATACATCGATGCATACTAAGATTACGTAGTTACAATTTTAGAAATCCCTTAATAATGACGCTAGAGTTTTAAAGTTCAGAAAGCCTAAATGTTTTCCTAAAGTGCACCTTGTTAGCTAAATATTTTGTTTCGATTTGCTATTATCAACGGTAAGACGTTCAAAGATGAACGTAGATGTGGTTCTGAGGCCATAGTGTAAGTTTTTTTTGACAAATTCGATTTACTACATCGAACGCGTTCGGCGCTCCGATTGGTGGAGAGCACGAAACGGACCAATCGGAGCGCCGAACGCGTTCGATACGTTAAATCGAGTTTGTCGAAATAGACTTACACTAGGGGTACTGAAGAAGCTAACTGTAAAGTATAGGCTGAGTGTTAGTATGATGATATGCATAAGTCGCAGATTTAGTCAGTGTGTGTAGTGGTGTTCGATACATTACATACTCCCTCACGGAGATATGGACAATCGCGTGTCAATCATCGTGTCCAATACTGATACTGTCAGCCTGTATCATCCCACTGTTGGGCAAAGGCCTCTCCCCACCGTGTTTAATACTTGACATTATTGATCTATCACATTGACTCGGTAGTATATCTACTTATCGTACGGTCAGCTACGTATCATCGTATAAAGTGAAGTTTGTATTCATTTGTTGAGAAGTACGTCCAGGATATGTTCTGGATGTCTTCCCTCTATGGACTTTTCAGACTCTAAATCGAGTTCATACCGCACCTAAGTCGTTAATTCGTTATGATTGTTCACCGATTTATAATAGTGTAATAATATAATTTTCCGAATCTATAATGTGCATTTACAAGAACCACGTATGTACTAATTTAATTTGAGCGTTCGTACTCCACTGCAATATTTTATACTTTCACATTTACTCATTCGTGAAAAAGAGAGTTACTTACTTTAACGATGTAGAATGGTTTTTGACATTAAAGTTTACTTTTGTCGTGATAACTTGTAACGCAACATTACGTATTCACTTAGCACACACGCGCAATGTGTCTTTGTTATTTTACGTTCTAAAGTAATTTAAACCCGAAGATCTTTCAATAGAACAATTACAACCAAATATTATATCATAGGTTAAGTAGTAATTCCGAGTAATTGATATAACTCCTAGAATCTTTGACATTTCTTGTTTACATTTTTCCTTTGAATTATCTTGGCGGTTGTAGCAAAATTAGTGGCGTATAGGGGGAATGAGAGTCTAGTCTTATAAGTTATGAGAAAACATATACATTGCGTTGGTTGTTTGGTCCGGATCGATATTGGCACCGTGGCGGGCGAGGGACGATCCCCCGTGTTAATGGGATCATTTGTAGGGATACACCCTGATCGGTGAGACGATCTCCTAAACACACCATAAAGATACCCCATTGATTTTATATAGATAATAAATGTTATAAGTATACAAATCTTATAAAGCCGCAGTTGGCCAACACCATTTTCTTTTTGTAACATGGAAAATACTGATTATAAAAAAAAAACTAGTAAAATCGATTCGGGTACATTATGATATACTTTTTTTCAATCGATCGGATATCTGTTAAGCTGATTATTGCAAAAATCATTTTATTAAATTTAGCTGCTTGCGTTTCATTCATGTAGGTACACCAATCCATTGACCACCAAGTTTAGTGCAATAAAATATTCGTAACAAAGCTTTGGCTTGTCAGAAATTAGCACTTACCTATTATTGTGATTACTCCATCATCGTAACGTAACATCGGTCTCTTTTATTATTGACACACTTAAAATGAGAACAAGAAGAGAAGGTAACGATTCAAAAATACCCGTTTTATTTTTATCTCTTCTAACGTTAGTAGCTGCAATTACTTAAAGACCCTAATATAATTGAATAGAGAGGGTTGCCCGTTAGTTGGGGCTCTTGAAAACATTGCAACGAAGCCCTTGCCACAGATTACAAAGTCGTGTTTAATATTCTTAGACCATTTATTATTTGCGTTTTAAATATTTCCCTTGTGTGAACATCTCTCCAAAAAACGATTTCTAGAAATTCGTTTTAAATAGGTCTAACTAAATTGCACATAAACGACTTTGTCGTTTTAAATTCATGCAAGTTTATAACGGACTGGTCTGGCCATAAATGTGATGAAGACATGGCTGTATCGGTCAAAGTTCGAGGATATTCCGGTATCCCTTTTATTGTTTTGGGTTAGAAATAAGATATGCTATGACCTCATTCAAGTTCTTGCTTGGGATTAAAATACACCTTATGTACCTTTTCATAGTGGCAATGTGTGTAGTCCGTGTTCGCATTCATTGAAATGCATTCAGGACACCCATAGTCGTAGTAGGTAGGTAAGTATGCAAAATTCTTGATCGGTTCGGTACTTGCTATGTGAATTGTATGGACGTTTTAAAACATTTACTAAATAGCAATTAATATTTTCCGTAGTTTGATAATAGTAAATAAGCAAATCTGATTAGAAGAAACCTATTATTTACCTACTTTATTATAATTTGCCGTATTTTTAATAGAATAATTAAAGTCACAAAACACAAGTCATCTATGCTATAAGTCATGTTCTAATAACATATACCGACGCGTTAATCAAAAACAAACAACGGTTGTGAAATAGATAGGTATGCAAATATTTGAATGTTTGCTATAGATTTGTATCAAAAGAAAGATGATCCTGTCGTGTGTGGTGATCGTCGGGTACAATGTCAGTGACATAGCGTGACACACAATCGGGACTTATCGAAGGCGTTGTTTGCGTAGCGCACAGCCGCGGCGACTGGCTGGTCAATGAACTAAACAAAAACACCTACAAGTTTACACAGTGTACCACACTGCGGCGTGTGCGACATTGCGCTAGGGATGCCAGATGCTCGGGATTCAACTGGATTATGTATGTACACATACACACTATACGTATTAAGCCACATCGAAAATGTTGAGTCTTGAAATGATGTATTTTTTGCAGTTCCATGTATTCATATAGGTGTCGGCCACAGTGACTCACGGTTATAGTGATATATATTGGGGATCCATTGCTCCGGATACAATTTTTTGGTAGCCCTGTAGTACTGCGAGTACTGCGTCTTTTTTCTCCGCCTAAGTGTAACCAAAGTTTGTCAGGTGATAAGTAATAGCGATGGATCATACTCACTACAATAAACCTGCTTCACACTCGATAAGGACAGATTGCAAACTTTAGTTATCCCTGTCAATAATTGTGCTAAAAATTTATACATATTGTGATTTTTTTTAAATGTAGTTTTGTTTAAAATGGTCGTCATTCGTGAAAGTAGTGCAGCTATTCAGTTGTTTTCACTTAGTGATACGGCTGACTTTCAAGTTCTAAGTAACTACATATTACGTAGACTCCTCGTATTCAGTCGTGATTCATTATTACTTGTCTTCCTGCTTGTTACAACTGTTTTTATTACATAGTCTATCTCTAAATATTTTTTAACAGTTTTGTAATGGATTACTAAGTACATAAAAATTGGATAAGTTTCTAATTTCTCGCTGACTGTACTTTTTTCATAAAAACGATTTATGTGGTTGGATGGCTTATTTTTGACGTCATCTATGTCACAACAGTTTTTGATATGAATGACCGGAATTTTTCATTTTATTGGGTTAAACTAGAAACTTCATTTTTAGGTTAAATACCTTAGTGACCTTATTTCTATATTAATTTCAACTTGATAACAAAAGTCGTCTCTGAGAAAATAGGCCTTGGTTCTCGTACGCACAAACTGATCCATAAGGGATCCGCTTTTACATTACGATGCAACGGAGCACTAAGAATATGGTTTACGTCATGTTTTGGTTGCTTCGGTGCTTCTTAAGCAAGGAATACATAATGCCTCAATCCGTAGGAACGAATACCCTAAGAAAGTCCTAATGCATTCATGCACTTGTCTTTATGCGTGTTCAGTATACTTTATAGAAGAGTTAACTCGTATGGTAGGTAATAGGTATGCTACCAAACCAAAATAGGAAAATTGCTATATTTTATTCGCAAACATTAGTCGTTGGTAACTTGTCGTTGGTAATTTTGCCCTGCACATAAAACAATGTTAGCAAACACATGTTGTTATTTTTTGTTTTCAGTATGAAGTGGAAACGTTCGTCAGTATTCCGATAAGTAAATAGTTACTACCCACCGCAACTTACATATTCATGAAACAGTTTAAACCGTTAACATCTAAATAGTTATTTACTTTATCTATGACGTATTAATTACACTAGAAAAATTTATTATTCCTACATGATCTATGTACATAAGAAAATTATTTACGTCCTTTATATAACGAACGGACTTTTGCACCGACCTTTTATTGCTATCAGGCGGTCTTGAGGCAATTGGAAGGATGGAGGAGGAAATATGTATATCGCATAAGCAAACAAACAGATAAAATAGGGAAATTCTATTAACTAGAAGTACTCGATGAACCAATCTATCGCACGCCAGTGCTTCTATTTCATATATATGTATACCAAGTTGTGACCTTTACCATTTTGAGGAGTTCAATCCATCTGGCTACTTTTTTTACGAATCGTTGCATACACTTGTATAACCGTTTTATAGTTTAGATTGCTTTTCTTTCTTCCATGTTACTGTACTGTACATATAACATAGAATGCATAACAATCTTTAGGGAAAGTGAACGTAGAGTTAAGGTACGGTTGTACGAGTAGTTGCGTATACCAATGTCTTCGAACCGTGGGCCGTGATGAAGTACGATGTTCAATGTCAATGATTTCACATTACACATGTACAAGTGATACTGTATGTACACGTATCGTAGGTGATGTTTAGTATACGTACCTACGTATTATATACATAGAGACTGATATCGGTACAGTGACGTGCGCTACTAATACTGTTTACGTAATGACTACTTGCACACAGATTCTCTTACATAACTGCGCGTACTTACTATTCTGATTTTGCTGCAGTCGCGAATTATCATTTGGAAGGTATTTTATGGTTATCAATTTTCATATTCTGTTCAGTTGTTCATAACAAAAATATGATTTCAGAGATCCTGAAAAAAAAAATTCAATCTACGAAAAATAAAACCCCATAGGAGTGACCAAAGATAACTGCGTCGTTTTAGGATAAATTTGTTGTAGGATATTCGTTAAGAAAAATATTTTATTGACACTGCATCAAACGGACAATAATAAATTGTGAATGACTGTACAATCTGTAAAGGGATTTGTATCAACCATTAAATATGTAGTGATAAAAACAAGGACTGAATAAAATACATATAAAAATAACACTATTAATCGCCTTGATTACCTCAGATTTTGATAGGATATATCGTACATATTTCCTGTATTATTTGGCGTATCTATCTACGCTAGCAACTCAGCATGCAAATTAATATGTTCGAAAGTTTCTGATACTTATGCATTATATATATCTGTGATTGTGACACTAGGGAGTAGGGAGAGAATTTTATCAATTGGCAGGTATGCAAGTTTTATATGGATACAAAACATAGTAGCTTTGTCTTTGAAAATTGTATTCGAAGCGGGAACGAGAGTGACCTTGAGGATTTCATCGCCAGAGAATAATACTGATGAATAAATGAAAAGCTAGTAATGATTTTTTTATAAAGCCGACAGACTGTCCGCATTAACATTTGCTCAAGGTGACCGCGCTCGGGAGTTGCGGCTGACTGAGCATCGCTTGAAATATTGTTTGTTAGGTACACCGTACACCTACTGTGTACCTCGGCTTGTTTTGAACGACGGTGTTATTTGTTTCTTTGTTATTATACGTACGTATTATTATGTATTTGCATTATTTATCTGATGTTTCAGTGTAATGATATGCTACTTACGCAAATACAACAAAGTTTGCATACGTGGGCTCAAATGCATTTCAATATGACTCATTTGTTCGGCTCTCGGTTGAAATTGTTTCGGAATGAAGGGTGATCTAGTATTGAGCTGTAGATTTCTGCCTGTATTCTGTGGGTTCAGCCACAAATAGACAACTACATCACTTCCTGTGGTTGTCGTAGGTGGTGGCACAAATTTCGTTTGCTTATATATTGTGTCAGGTGGTTAGGCTGTTTTAATTCATAATTATGTGTATCCACAACATATTGCGACTACGATCTTAGATTTAGTGCCAAACACGTTAATCATGCCAATAGTTCGTATAAGACGTGCTATGGAAATATTCAGCAGTAGAGAATGATAGCCATCCAGCGAGTACTATCGTTAACTGTTATATAAATATTTCAAATGTGGCTGAGAAGTTCACAATTCTACACTGCTGCATCACAGTATCAATCATAAACATTATTATCTACGAGATTTCCACTTTCCCGCATCGAATAGTGTCACCAAAATGGAAAACAAAATTTACATCTAATTCAATTTCGCTTGTTTCAGACGAAGAATAGAAACTTATCGACGGCGCCAATCTGAATGTGTTCCGAGATTCGACCAGTCGTTTACCGGCGCGTGTGAACAGCAAAACCTGGAAACAACTGCGCTTCAGAAGCGTTTTCTTGAAGGGAAGGCTAAACGGCAAGCGAAGAAGAATGATCGCAAGCCAGACTTGCCAGCCATCAGTGGCAATTTACACAGTAGCGTGGTTCATGTGGTAAGATATATCTTGACATTAATTTTAAAAGTTAATGACTAATTGACGGAGAACATGGTTAGGAAATCCACTAGGAAAGCAGTGTGTTCTGAATGTACTGCACACTACTTTCCGGTGTCCACTATGTGATATCATAAAATTATTCATAGAGATGTTAAGTAATGCAATTTTTTAGTTAATAAATTTTGCAGAAACTCTTTTAAAAATATCTAAAAGGGGAGCAAAATTGTATGTTTTAGATATTTTGCGTTCTAGCTCAAATACTGTTCGGTTAAAAACAACAAAACAAAAAGGTCTTTCGTCGCTTTTACCGCACTCTGCGTGCCAATTGGCCAGCTCAGAGTTTTCATCAAGCGGATCCCCGCGGAACGTGGAAAACGCGACAAAAACGTCAGAGTTATCATTCATTAATATAGAAAATATGCAATGATAAGAAATTTCGTTGACAATTTAATAAAATCTTACACTAGGGTGTACTCTGACGTTCGCAATTTTTTAATTTACTTACTACAATCCTGTCGTCTTTAGCGTAGACACCACGTGCTGGAAATAATATACAACTAAGTAAACAAAATAACAAATATACAAAATTATATACAACTAAGTATTTAAAGTGTTCCGTTATAATTTGCCCATTGCTCATATAAAAATGAAGGGGTAAGTTGTGTGATATGATAACTACCATAAAACTTCCTAATTTCGTGTATTATTTTAACAATGTGTTCAAAACAACTAAAACTGCTTTTAAAACCGGTTGCGTTCACATGTTTGTGATTAAATCTATGTCCGTCTGCCTATGTTTACTTAAGATTCCCGTTATTCGCTATAAAGTATTTGGGCACAATACAATGGTAAAACAAATGCATTTGAAACGCTATCTAAAGCATTTAGAACTCTCAATGAATGCAGCCAATCAATACCTAAGTATGTTGAAAACGACTTTTCTTTGCAGTTTTTGTTTGTCACCTACATAGGCACAGCCTTGTCATAAAGCTTTAAAAGATTTTAGCTTGATCTACTTCAATTACTTATCTTACCATTTATCTTCACGTGTTAGCATACTTCCTCGTTACTATTATAAGGTTATGTGTTTGCATTTTAAACGTGATGATACCTGCTAGGCTATTCATAATAGGGAGAAACTTTTCATTGATGGAAACTCTTTCACTTCCTCGTCTAGCGTCGCAGCAATCTAACCGTTGAATGCAGACAATCCAACGATAGTCATAAGTAGAGATGTAATAGATAGTGATTTGTCCGGATACTGGATATCCGGCCACTAGATATCCGGCAAAAGATGTGTGCGCAGTTGTTAAACGGCTAACAGTATAAGAAATTAACATAATCTGTGAGGTTACATTTTACGAGTATGTTTTGTGTACTTGCAGCCGTTCTAACAATGAAAGATTTTTCTCGAAAACAGGAATCAAACCCATGACCGAAATCAGGGTTCGTACGTCACGGGGCCGAGTACTACCTACTTTTTAGTACAATCATTTGCTAGTAAAAAACAATGGCGATTATCTTTCTTTCTTAAATTATGGCGTATTAAATTTTTAATATGTATCTAATTATAATGTTTGTTATATCATTAACATAGTTCCGTTGTACACGTACACTGTAAGTGGTATCTAGTAACTAATTGTTTTCATAGTGAAAAGAGTGACAGTGGCTGCCCAAACTTGGCGACGACGCAAATTATGTTTTAAATAAAATAATAAATAAAGTTAAAATGAAACATTATGCGCATATTGCGCTTAAGTGAAGGGTGTGTTTGAGTTTGTGAGAGAAGTTGTGTGGGTGTAACTGTGTGAGGTTGTATGAGGGGGTGTGTTGTGTATGTATGTCCGTTTGTTTCAATATGTAAATCTAGGTGAATATTTTCTAGTATACATATGTAAACGGTGAAGCTAGCCTTTTTTTATAACTCTTACTTAACATATTGATGCTTTGTTAGGTCACAATAGATTAATAGATTTCTTAATTGTAAGTACCGGATGGATGGATTTTTCATTTATGTTTGGCAGGACTTGAGTTTTGAAGCGTTATACGTAATATATGGAGCGTTAGTAGGTCGAGATGGGGAGATAATTAGTAGCAGCACGTGCTGTATAAGCGCCGCATCGCCACACCGGATGTTGCCCGACGTCAATTGACTTGACCCTCTGGCACCGCATCCCGTGCCTCCGAGCTAGTTTACTCAGCACGCGACACACAACTGACTATTATAACATTATAGCTAACGATCAAACAAATTAGAACAATTATGTACTCAATCAAACCAGTTTTCGACACTATTACATAGGAAAATGGCCTTCGTAAAAAATCTAGCTAACATTTCTAATGTTAGCTTTCTGTTCCAACAAAATTTTATATTTGAATACGAATCTGTTGTATTTTGGTGTTCTCTGTTATTTAGTAGCAGTCCTACAGCTTTTTGGTATCATCTAGCTAGCTAGCTAACTAGTTTATTTGCGCTAGATCATGTACAAGGAGGTACGGTAGGGCGGTCTGCGGTTGTGCAAACTGCGCGAGTTTCACAACAAACACCTCGCATTGTCTCGCGCCGCTCACCGCGACGACCTCCGAGCGCCTGCGCCTGCGCTGTTTTCTGACACATTTTATTAAGTAACTATGTATTACGTAGTTACCATACCATAGCTTGATGTCGTAGAAAATATTGTTAGGATGCAGAATCTTACTAATCCTACTAATATTATAAATGTGAAAGTTTGTGAGGATGGATGGATGGATCTTTGTTACTCTTTCACGCCAGAACGGCTGAACGGATCTTGATGAAATTTGGCACAGAGATAGATTATAGTCTGGAATAGCACATAGGCTATCCTTTTTATCCCAGGAAAATGTACGGGTTCGTAAACCACGCGGGTGAAGCCGTGGGCGGAAGCTAGTATAATTATTATTACAGAATTGCATTGTAAACAAAGAAATAAGAAATCAGAGTGTGTTTTTCAAAAAATCTTCTGACGTATTTATGTATCATATTGTGTGGGTCTAAGCCAGCAGGATGATAATCAATGAAGACATTTAGAGACACGAGACAGACAGAATACAGAGAACACAAAATAATTGTTTCCGGATCTGGGCCATAACATTCAAACCATAGACCGGCGCCGCGGTAGCAGACCGATTATACCTGTCGACATCGACATCCAATGACTAAGCTCTTAAACATGTGCAAATAAATTTAGTTCCATTATATAATTTATAGCCTATGACAAATGTGAGACATTGCTCTAGACTAAATCTAGCCGCCGCCGCAGCGCAAGCGTCACTGTTGGGATCCCACAGTCCGTTAAATTAAAATATTCATCAACGATCAATATTTACATACAAGACTATGGCGTTATCGTGTTCATGCAATTACAACACTTGGTTGCGTGATCTTCAACACCCTTGCAGTAATTACTGAAGAAATTCTAAACGACAAATGGTCAAGTGTTATCTGCTAATTAGGCAACATGAGTAAACAGCGCTTGTACTTTGAGGGAATTGAACTAGTTAATTTTGCATACACGCAGCATTCGGTTTCGAATACAATCATAATATTGGTCCCGGGTCTAGACAATAGATACTATAATTAATCACATCGTAAATGTTGATTTTTGGAATATGTATTTATCAAATATCAAAAATTTTGTTTTTTGCAACATAGCGAGTACCTAGTTTATGGTGGGTACATAAAATAAGAAAGCACATATGCCAAAGATCCATTAGATTATTGCGAGCGCTCGTATAATTTGCTATCGTATGGCGAACACGTGATGTCCGCGCACTTGATTAAGCCATTTACCTACCATTGAGCACGGTCTGGCTTACACTTACTGTTATCACTTATCAGGTATTCACTTATACCCAAGTCTGTTATTTGGTATTATGTAACTTTGGGAAAACCTACTTTTCTTTTATATCGACGAGGTTTTTGGTGCAAGCCGGCTATGATACTCGTATGTAGGGAGGCAACAGTTATCTGTGCCGGACTCCTACCGGCTAAACTCACCACGGTGATCCGCCTCGACACCATATGGTGGGCCTCGGGAACTCTTAGAAGACCGCACCGAAGCCCACCATGGTGTCATGCCGAACGGCACTTTCCGGAGGGTGTAACTGTAAAGAGGCCACCCCCTCGTGCAAGTCTCGCGGGAGACTGTAGAGAGGTCCCCCCGTTAAGATCTACTTACTACCTACTACAAATATGGTGAATCTTTAAAAAAATATCATGTCACGACTTTTTTAATGATATCAGCAGATATTGTGAAAGGTAAACTGATAGTAAAGGCAAGTGCTAGTGAAGGGTAGAATATTTTATCAAAGCACACTATTTCCTGTTATTTGTTCATAAAAGAAATAGATTTGATCGTTGACCGACTTTAAGTACGTTTTTTGTATATATTTTACTTACAAATATAATCAATATTATATAAATAGATTTTATATTTTATGGTCACCCTACTTCCTAGCATAAAGCACTATTCGTTTATCTGTTGTATCGTAACTTGGGGAATAAGTTAATTGCATTTATTATGTACTAGGTTTTGCCCGCGACTTTATACGCGTGGAATTTAGAATCTATATTGTACTATGTACTATGTAAAATGGAGCCTATATTTTAAGTTAGACCTCTAGCAATACATCGGTGGACACTGCATTCAATTTCATGCAGTAATTGTAGCGTGATGCGTGTACAAACATACAGACAGACACAAAAATTCTAAAAACTGTTGTTTTGACTTCCGTTATACCCCCCATATTAGTTTTTACCAATATCTATAATTTACAGACATCGGCCTGTTATAATTTTATTATATGTATAAATAACGATACGTTACGTTACGAAAAAATATAATAGAATCATTCCCAATTATACAAGTCAAAAATATTTAAAAATGATGCTGAGGATAGGAATAAAATATAAGAATTGTAAAAAAATTGCTCAAACAAAATGCAATACCTAACTGGACAATATGTTTACAAGGAAATCTTATCACAATTTAATCGGAATTTTTATAGCACTTTTATCTCACATGCCTCAATATTTACATGAATAAATAAGTACCTATTGTATATATGATCAGATTATATTTTAGATTTTAAATGAAAAACTTGAAACCTTTTAATAATAAATAATTGTTTAAGACATCGACATTAATAACTTTTCTGTTTCAGCAACAAAAATTTGGGTGTGGTGACTACGAGCCGCCTGCAAAACTACAATGTGGTGGAGGCGGCGGCGGGGGTGGCGTCGGAGGCGAAGCCCTCACTAAGTTTTCCGTGGAAATCGTTCAACAGTTGGAGTTCACCACGTCTGCGGCAGACTCCCAACCTCAACAGATTTCTACTAACGTCACTGTGAAGGCGCTTGCAAACGCCGTAAAGACCTCCAGTTCGCCACCACTGCCACAAGCACCGCCGCGCGTGCCCACCCCGCTAGATTGCGAGCGTGAATGTAAAGCCGAGTGCAAATCGGAAGTCGCCGATGATGATTTTGTGGGACTCGATGAGTGTGCAGCGGCACTCGAGCGCGATGCTGCCTCGGCGTTCCCGGGCTTAGCCGATCTGATCGGCGAGGATGACGGCGACGACACGTTCGAAGACCTTATCACGGAGATATCGGAATATCCGGAGTTTATGAAGGACTTTGATATCGACGGCGGGAAAATGAATGGCGGGAGCATGGGGTTGGAGCCTCCGGAGGGGGAGCCTGCTCCGCGGCCGTACGGCGGTGGAGAGATGTCGCCGGCAGCGCAGACCCTTAAGCACATGGCGGAGCAGCACCAGCAGGCGGCGGGCGCGGACTGGGCGCGCTACCGCGGCTACGGTGGCTACCGTCCGCGGCCTGCGCCGCCACCCATGGACCACCTACACATGACGCAGCAGCAGCAGTTACATCTTACTCAACCGCATCATAACCTACAGGTTAGTACTTATGTAGTTAACGGTGACGGTGAATCAGTTATCAACTATAAAAATTATCAACTATGCCTTAGATGTACGCAGGTGACTTGGTTACTCATTCATCATGACATGAGTCATGTTCATTGTATCTGTAATAGTATTGGTAGAATGAATGATGAAATTGACAAGCCCACCAACTCAGTTATGAGTTTCTTGTTGTATGCCGAGCGACCGTACCATCTGACGCTGAAATCCTTGAACAAGCTGCAAAAGATGAAGTGCCACCCGCTACTAAACTACTTTTTATTCCTTTCTATTCTCAAAGAGCATCAATAGGCACAGTATTCTTAACATAGTATTCAGTGTTAGAGACAAAAAACAATATTTATAACATGGCGCCAAATTGCCAAAGAACGAGTATCGGCAATCGGCATAGTTTCGGCTAACTTAAAAGTAATGATTCTACGAAAATTCACCTGCGCAGTTCATTAACAGTAAAATATTCTCGTTTCCTTGTTACGTCATAAAATGCCAGTGAATGGCGTTTAGTTAATTATTTGAAGACTTTTTTGTTGAGCAATTCATGACGTGAAAAGACATAAAAAACATGGAGTCTGGTGTAGTATCGACCGGGGAGGGCATGCGCGCGCTGCTCGTCGCCCGTCGCCTACACTTACCTACCACGGATAGTTGGAGGCGAGTGTGACGTCTGTGCCACTGTATTTCTAGTTGTATAACAAGTACAACTAGACAGAGATGGAACTACACATTCATATAGGGAACTTATATTCTTTACATTGCTTCATTGATATTCTAACTAGCGAGATAGACAGATGACACTTCTTCATCAGCTTAGCAAACAACTTTGGTAGAGTTCTGCACGATTATGTTTATAACTTAAAGAATCTTGGGGCTCTACCAGAGAGATAAACATTATAGTTAATTAAATATATGTACTACTCGTATGTAAGTTTTATTAAACACTTGCGAGTGCGAATAAGCAGATGTATCATAAGCCACATGTTTTACTTTAAGGTCGTTCGTTGTAAACAAGGCTCCACGATGTATGTAGTATGGTGTCTTGGAACAATACAACGTTGCCTACTTACGTAATGATGCAAATTAGATTTAATTGATACTGACTTAATAATAATTACGCGTATTGTTTCTGTTCCAATTGTTAAGTAAGATGGTCTCTAGTTTCTATCAAGTAGTATTTACTTATTTATTCATAGTATAGTCAGCCTAGAACAAAAATAAAGATGCAGATTACTTAATAGTAGTTTCTAACTGCGAAGTTTCTACTACGAAAAATACTGTTTCCAAGTTAATTAATGAAATATGTTAGAACTCATCGAAATCACTCGTTTTTTTCTGAATCTACTATAAAGTTTGAATATTGTTTCTTTTTAAACGAGTAAGTTGTGCCGAATTTGTAAAATATAACTTGGTTTTCAATCCGATAATGATAGTAAAATATAGCCATTCAGACATTTCAAATATGTCTCATAGTGATAGCGTCCTATTTGTTACTATGTACGGCTAACTAAAGCCTCATAACCTTTTGGGTACGAATGGCGTGACGGTTATTCTGCACCTATGTATAAGCACGATTACCACACGGTGCCTTGGCTGTAATTAAACATTTCACGGATCTGCGACTTGAATCATGACCTCATCCTGATTTTATCTGTTACCTACTGTAGTTTATTTAATCTATACTCATCGGTATATTCTTTTAGATGAGATAACCCGCTAAGTCTGTAACAATAGTGGTCAGTGTTTATTTACTTACCGAGGTCCGTACCCATGCCATCGGTTGTGCGAGTCACCTGTTATGAATAAGTACATAATTCTAATTATGTATCATGTTACAATAAGCATACATTCTATTTATGAAAATAATTGCAAATGTTATTTACAACAATTTTTCAAATTCTATCTATTTTTTTTTGACTTAAAACCGTTTGGTGACATAATACGCCCACTCAAAACAAGGTTACAGTATTCATGAGTCGGCTGACGCAGAATCTGGTTTCATGTGTTATTAGAACAATATGTATCACATTCAAATCTCGGTGTTTCGAAAGTCGAGACGGCGACACGGCCGATGACACTAGAGAATGAATGGAACAAAAAGAGTAGGCTCCCGTCCGATAGCTTCCTGTACTGGGACTTGGGAGTAACCGACCCACGTGTCCCTTCCTCCCGCCCGACACCTCGGCTCTCCCGTAATTATAAGCTTTCCTCTCTCTCAAGTACTTAGTCGTGTAACCATACTAAAAACACCGAATCGCTTTTGCGTTTGATTTAAAATGTTTGGTAATGTTGTAGTGCGTTCTTATCAATAAATATAAAATGTTATAGAGAATACTTGTGAAAACATATCCTTTAGAATACAATAAAATAGAGTATTTTATTTAATCTGCAAATCCTTTGTTCATTATATTGGTATACTTCAATTTTTACTTTTGATACTTACTATTACTTAAATTGCCACAAGTAAGAAAGCGACTCGAAAAAAATATTTTATGAGTAGCTTCCGCGGAAATCAAACTCAAATTAAAAATTTTGTTGTTCTACCACTGCACCATTTAGACCCTCTAGGCTCACTCTTAGTCCATTCATCGGATATTTCCCATAGATATAGTTATTTACGTATACTCCCAAAATAGACAAACTGGAGATGAATGAAAAAGGAAGGTATCGTAGTAATTGAAAGCTTTCAGTGTTAGTGACGAAAACGCGTGGGCTGATCTATTTCCGCAGCTAGCGGGTACTGTGGACGAACCCAGGGGCTCATGACGTCATACCTGACGCGCCCTTTACAACGATATCCTTTGGCATTTTAAGCAATAATATATTTAAAGTACGCCAAACCCTTACTTCATACAATAAGAAAATAATGAAAGAAGGGAAATAAATAGAATGCTTCCTTAAAGAAAATCGGCATTAAGCATTGATGTTATTAATTAAACTAATAAATCTTTTATCATGGTATTGCACTAGCTGAACCATAAAATTTATAGCTGATCTATAAGGATCGCCGGTGGGTGGGGGTCGCTAGCCGAGGTCGATTCCTCTGCAGAATTCTATATCCCCTATTAACTTCACAGTCACACAAAGGATTTTATTTTCATGTGAATTAAACAATCACTACATAGCTAAATTTTAAATTCTTATCAATGAAACTAACGTTTTTCCTATTTCCTCTTGGTGTGATGATGTCATTTTATAGCTTATAGGTATTATTCTGAGAATATCAGGGGACACGATGAAGGATTTAATGAATATAACATCTCGGAATCTACGCACGTAGACGTATTATACGACTTCAAATACAATGTTCCTACAAATAATATTGTTGACTCTTTACGTAATGCATGAATGGCATAGGTTTGAGGATCATGCGTGTATGATTGGAATACACGACGCGATGTTACGCTAACACAACAGCACACTACTGAGGTGATTGCAAAAAAATATATTTTCGTCATTCACAAAACAAGTAAATGCTACATTTTGTATATGAATCACAATCAGATTTTTTCGTGAATACGAAATATTATGTACTTAATATTGACCCCAATAGTTTGGAACTGATCTCAAAACATTCCTTTATTTCTTAACTTTGCTCATATTACAGTATTTCTACCTGCATAACAATCCCATGTTTGGGGCATACGAAAAAATGATGTACGGATGGATAAGAACGGTTCCGTTAGCTCGTCTGGCTTGACAATAGTGCAAACAGTATACGGGTTAGCGGACTTAGAACGATATGATATTGTTGGAGAATAACAAAAATCGCGGGTGCAGGCGGACGCACCGCTCCAAACAGGTTTGCCGTACGTCGAGGCTCGCGCGATGACGTGTGTTCACCTCCGCCAGAATGGCATCTGTCATCGCTGCTTGCCGGTCTAATATTTTCTCATGGATCAAGAAAATCCATAAATGAATCCATATATTCTACTCACTAGAGAACTTTGCATTTTGATGCAAACCACAATTCTGTGACACTGGTGTAATCCTCGGTTTCTCACTATCGGTAGTGTTGATTTAAGTGTGGATTTTATCTAAATATTAGTAAACGATGTAGGTATCATCATTATTATCTTTTTAGCGCAACGCCAATTGTCACATTCCTTCTAAAATGAACCAAATATTACATTGGCAAGTCTGTTCGAACACCGTTGATCTTATCAAAGATTTGCAGGTATTCTAGAATTTTATTATTTTCCAACATTAGCCATTGTAGGCTGTCAAATAGGAATATTACTCGAGAGGTAATTCCTTTAATAAAAAACGATTAATAGGTGTTATGAACCAGTAAAAATACGGTAGGCGTGTTGCTAACGCTCTGACAACTAATCATCTTGATACGGCGCGGTAGTCCCAGTCCGGTTGCCAGCCGCCTAGTGCGATGGGTGACATCCGAATCCCTTCGTGCCTCGTTAGGTGCCCGGTTTCATTTTAATACGACACTGCACGATAAAACTGTGGCTACTAGAGGGGGCTATTCATGTACGATTAAAATTTGATTGGACTGAATGACGGAGTTTACTCCAAAATCGGAATTTTCGGTGACTATCAATAGCGTTTCAGTAGTTTCATGATACGGCTTCTGCGGCGACCTGTAACAATAGTCCAATTTCTGAAGTTAGTTTATGTTACTAACAGTAACTTTCCGTTATATAGACTTATGTGTGCTATACTCATTATAGATAGACTTCGTCTGTAGTAACTTTGGCCCACAGAGAAACAATTCCTTTATAAATTAACTAACCTAAATAACATTTTATGATAAGTCAGTAGGTTTTGCTTGGAAGCGAACTTTAAAAAAAATTAGTTGTTTCCCCTCTATTGGGAACAAGTAAGACTAAATTATGTAAAATATATAATATAATAAATAATATTTATTCTACTATTATTTCTTTAGTTAAGCTATTTTTAGACTCCTTTTAGCTTTGGTATAGTTTTTAGGCCTAAGATTTAGCAGAAAAAGCTATGTTCAGTGAAGAAAAGTGCACATGGCATGCTAAGATTTCACGCTTGAGTGAGGAGGGAGGGTAGGTCTCCTCATAAGTTTCTTTATGGGAGCAATAATATTTATACAGTTTTTGTCCCCCTGCTTCATTCTGTATGCATTTTGAATTTGAATTTGTATACTGAAATAATATCGAAATTTGATCTTCAGCTTCAGTATTGCCGATGGATGTGTTGTTGCTATGTTGTTTTAGAAGGCTCTACGCCTCTCTACGGTGTACGAAAACTCCTAAGAATAAGTAATAAGTAAGCGATGGCGTAACGTAGTCCCATAGCGAATCAATATTTCATATAGGTACCTAATTACGTAACGAAAAGTACATAAATTTAATCGCGTTTCGTTGAATATTCACAAGTACTGTTTTCTGGAATTAATACAAACATTTTGTATATTATGTCCGTATCGGTCTTAAATTTTCAGATAACTAGATTAGCATATATGATACATATATTTTTGATGATATCTTAGTAAACCGACGAAATTATTTTATTGTTGATAAAATGAAAAATCTAACCATTCAAAATACTTACGTAATATTTTGCTCGGAGAACTTTGAAAAGGTTTTTTGTTGTTTTACAGGATGTCATGCAAATGCAAAAGTTGCGTTTTCTTAGATTTCAACTTCAGTAAGAAATTCATTGTCCAGCTAAAAAAATAACATTGCTTTCTTTCGACCACAATACAGTTCAGCGGGAAACCAATGAAAAACAAACTTGTATTACGTACCCTAACTGTAACCTTTTAACCTAAAGAACACAGTATGGTGCGTTTAAATCGGTAGAGTAACTACTACTTAGATGAACCTACTGTTTTATCCAACGATGAACCAGTTTACTTACTATTTTTCGTACCGACTACTATCTCCTGGCACTCGCTACATACTTCTTCTTGTTTTGTCAATGGTTCAGATCGACAGAAGCTTTAGTTTTACACCTGTGAGTGGCCACGCCCCTGCCTAAAGTTACTAGCTTAGTGTGTTTATGTGGGATACCTCGCCACTACCTCTAGTACTTCTCTTCCAAACCATTGTCATTAAAACTATTGTACGCACGCACAAATACTGAATCGAATTGAGTCTACATAATATAATGATAAATGTTGTTGCTACTTAAACCTTATTAAATATACCTTTTTCGAACACTAACTACAGACGAAAAGCATTCTTTTCACGCAGTGCAGTTAGTTTAATAATATCTCCTTACATCCTGACATTGATTTGTTCAGCACTAGTCCAACTGCATAAAGGCGCATGTTAAATACATACTATTTTGGAAAAGATCGTAATTAGCAGCATTTCTATTTATTTTTACATTTTATTTTGAAAAAATGATTTTAAATATTATTTTAGTTCTAGACATTTTGCTTCCTTTAAATAAAAATGGGTCATAGTATGTTTATTTTAGATTTATCTAAGGTACTGAATAGCATACATCTGGAAGCTTGATATTAGCAATTTACATAACACAATGTCTCCTATTTTACATTTCATATTAGTCTATAAGCTTTCCGAAAAATAAATAAATAATTAGTAAATCTCACTTGTTTAAGTTATCTCAAAATACAATGACTTTATTATCTGTATTTTATTAGATAATGCTTAGTTTACTGGTCTCATCCCCCTTACTAATAAAAGCTGTATTATAACATAATATTACCTATGTTGTTCGCAGAACGCTACATACTATCCCCTCTTATCCTCTGAAAAAAATTATTTCAAGCTAATACGTCATAAAATCTATGGTTAAAATTCCGTTATTTATATTTGCTGTGGATAGTGGATAACCGTCTATGGTTCTGTTAAGAATATGCCAACCCCGTTCCGTTTCCGTGGGAATCAGGTGACTAAATGAATTAATCCAGTTATTATGAAATTATGATGAATACTAATTCAATTGTAAGCGTTGTGATTGTCGTAATGTTCACTCAGTCAGAATCTGCCACTGCAGAGGCGTAAACTTAAAGGAGTCTACACACCAAACCCGCCGACCCGCCGGCACAGCCCGGCGGCTTGGTGTCGGCGACTTTGCTTCAAGAAGGCTTTGCCCCATGACACATGTTGGCGGGTTGGCGGGTTTGGGTCGCCGACACCAAGCCGCCGGGCTGTGTCGGCGGGTCGGCGGGTTTAGTGTGTAGACTCCTTAAAAGAGTAGACGTACATTTAAAGCAGTAGTACTATAGACTATACTTTACATATAACTTTATCGAGTTATTCTTAGGTGTCTAAAATTATCTTGATATTGATCAATCACAAGTAGTTATATGATATAATTATGTATGTTCCACGTAAAATTCAATACTAAATTACCTATTGTATTATCGTGGGAGCTTATGAAATTTACTAAGAGTTTATTTTTATAATAATATGCTTATACGAATAAATATGTCCCTTTCTTAATTTTTTTTAACATCACGTTTACAATTTTTCGAATGTAAGTATGTATCCGTTACAATATTATAATCTTGTATTACTTGTGGCCTTTTGATACGGATTTGCAAACGACCAGCGTAAATGCACAAATAATTATGTAAATACATATAAAACAATAACTTCTGTAATTTTGTCGCCTATGTGGAAAGATTCCAACAAAGAAACGGGTATTGTTGGCCGACAGCTACCTGCAATTTTGGAAAACAAACAGACTTCTTCATTCTTCTCCATTCTGATTTACGGATTGTGGGTCTGGCGCAACATAGAGGGCTGTCTAAGTAGGTACTAACGTGGACTTTGCTGTCCGCATTAGATGTTAGAATTGATTGATTGATAATAATGATCATCGCCAACTTTACCTGCTGGCATAGACAACATAATTATTAAGGTTTTCCTTAATTTTGCATTAAGTATCATTTCGAGGATTTAGAACATGTTGTCTAAAGTATTATCTATATTGAGATTGCTTCGAGCTCAATCCTGAGCTGACCTAATCTCTAACGAGTGTATTTGTCTCAGGTGTCGGCAGCGCAGCACATGCAAGTGAGCGGCGCGGGCGGCGGCGGGCACGTGTCCGTGGCGGCGCAGCAAGGCATGTACGCCAGCTTCCAGCATCAAGGCACCCCTTCGCCGCAACACCATCAAGGTAAACAAACGGCTTCTCTTTATGGCTACCGCGGCCGATCGATCTGCACGTGCCTCGGAGAGCACGTTGATGTCCCGTCAGTCGGAACTTTTAAACTTCGAACGTTTGACTGTGAAACGCAGTTAAGTTTGGAGTTCTGTAGGATTTCGGTATTCTTGATCCATTTGTATTTGTTTGAGATTAGATGATAATAGTAGCTTTAATTTGTTGATGGTATTGGCTGAACTAAAACCTGATCGCATTAAGTAGTTAAGTACAATAATTTGTAAATTAAGAAGTCTTAATTAATAATATTTTCATTGTCATGGTTAAATTTTTGTTATCTGTATTATGCTGGAAAAATATAATTACCAGTGAAGGTAGTTTTCCTACGTAAGTAGGAATCTAATAGTTACCGAAATTTTATGATAGTCATCAGAATATAAGCAAAATCGGAAATAATAAATTCACAAGTTCGTTTTAAACGAACGCATTATCGCTTTCTCAACACGCCGCGCCGTAGTCATGTTAATAACACGCTAAAAATTATGATTCAATTCCGGTCCATTGATATCGACGAGATTCATTGAGTACGTAACAGTAGATATGCTATTTATAGTACTTATTCATTGACTTTTTGTGGTTTTATAAATGGAGTGTGCTGGCTCTTTACGATAATTATTATGTTATCATCCGAGCTTGTAGATACCATACGTCTATTGCTGAATGAAATCCTCCAATACAAATTGATGGACCACGTTTAGCAAATGTGTTGCTGGCAGTATGTTGTTAAAAGCGAACAAAATAGCACTCTGCAGCCCACCCTCTTGAAATTATCCCTCAGACTATTCTTGCTCTCCCTTATTACCCCTTCGTAAATACAAGTCAGTGTGCGTATATATTATGCCTACCTAATACACTCTATAGCCAGCTACAAACGACGATTTTCTAATAAAAGTATTTAAAAGCACAGCAATCTCGCGTGCTAACTGTTAAGTTTATTTTTCATAACACATGCGCTTTGGACACAATGTACCTACATACAAGCACATAGTTCATGGTATGTAGCCACAATCAAACTATTAACATCTTTATGCTATTGCGTTAAGTGATACCGTGTGTGTAAATGCAAGGTGGTGTATGTGGTGTTACAGCCATAATTAGAACGTGCAGAAGTTTAACTCCTCACGGTGTTAACGGCTGCATCTAGACCAAATTAACAGTTAACATACAGACTAAATCTGTATTAAGAAAAATTGCATAAAGTTCCGGTTTGTGTAAACAATCATAGAGTAAGAACGTGGAACAGATTATGAGACTAAAGTTCGACTTACAAAGAACATTACCTTATTGTATCAAACGAACGAATATCGGAACCTTTACAGAAACCATCTACCGAACAAAAGAATTAAAAAGGTGATGTCCACGTGTTTATGCATCCTTCAGACTACTCGTACTCTTACTTTTCTTCGAGCATTGTGCTGTTTAAGTTTCGTATGTTTCCGCTTAAGTTGGGCGACGAAATAATGTTTGTGACACGATTAAGGAAACAAGACTGGGATAAGAAATATTTGTTCTTTTTCTAAAGATACCAAGAAAGGAAAAATTTAGATAATTGAGGTATAAGCATGGATTGGTTTGAAAATTGTACGAACCTTTGAGCGAATTTCTTTTGGGTTTAGCCGAAGATTGCTAAATAGTAAAACTACCTACGTTAAGTTACGTGTGCGTCATCACGGCAGCTAAGATATCAAAATATCACGCGAATAAAGTGGAGCTTCTGTTTTTGTGTATTATGTGGTAGCCGTGTGTGGTGAGTGGTCGAGGGGCGGAGGGCCGAGGTTGACGCTCTGCGAGAATGCGCCAAGTCGCGCACCTCGGATGAGGATGACATTAGATTGACGTGTTTATTGACTACGCTGTGTATGCGCCTTGCACTTGCATCCCACTCCACAATCATTTACATACTTTGGATGCTATCATTTTCAAGCAGATTTTATAGATTGTCGAAATGTTTACAAGTACCGTCTTGAACTAAATTTGTACCTTTAAAGTTTCTGAATTTTGATCTAGCCGACTATTCCTGATTGATCTTATTTAACGAGTTCGCTATCTACTTGGCTACATCGCGTAATATAATATGTAGATATCATATTAAAAGCTCGATTGCCATGTCTCAATGCTTTACATATAAATACAATTCACCTAGTGTTCCCATACTGTTCAGTCATTATTAAGGAAAAATAAAAATCGTTTTCGTTTCTGCCGACTGCGTTCTTTGCATTTTTCCTTGTTGTTGTTTACGATACTGTCACGTACGTGAAGATAAGCCCGTGCCACATACCTATTTGCCTGATCGCCTTTTTAGCAGCAAGTAAGACTGATCTTGACGTATGGAGGTACGGGACAGTATCCCTAGTTGAAAAATACTAAATGTAGATTTTTTTTGTCCCTTTAACTTTAACTTAATACCGCCGTTTATGAAAATTCCACCCCCCAAAAAGGACCCTTAACCCACGGGTTTCGTAAAGGCTGCAAAACTAAAAATAATCAAGAGGATGTTTAGCATCGTCCTCCTGTTTTCAAGGAACAGAATACAATTACTGGGATCACCGTAAGTCTACCAAGCGTGATAAATGATAACATCACAGCATGATCTGACTAATCTTTATTTTTCGTCTGTTTGGATCGGCTCCCAGTGGAATATCAATATTTTAATCAGTCTATTTTCGGCTGACGATGACACCCGTGTTCAAGAATGAAAGTTTACCTCCTCAAGTTTCTTTCGGGTATCGAAGGCTACGCTGGTTTTATACCGCTTGGGAATAATAAGTACGAACTGTAACACTGAGTGAAATTATTCAAATGAATTATACATATTTGTGTTGCATTTGCAGGTGGCGGTTGCGACTCGTACTCGGTGTCTCAGTCGCAGAGCATTAATTTCTCGCAGGCGATGCGCGCGCGGTCCCAGGGCGCTCCGCAGCAAGCTCCCTCACAACAGGGAGGCCCACCGCTTGGTCAGTATAGCTACACAGCGTTGTTCATTGCTGCACAGATGTTATTCACATAGATGGAGGGAATTCAATAGCGACTTAATAAAAAAATTAAAAAACAATAAAATTATTATTTTCAAATTCGAACCAGTCTTTGTGTTATTGTTAAGAAGACGTCGGGATTTTATAATGATTTTCTAATCACTACAGGCGTTGCCGCAGCCGGCATATCTCGAGAGCAACAAGCGAAGATGTTACAACAGCAGCAGCAACAGATGTTGCGGGCCCAACAGCAGCAGATGCGACCTCCGCCGCCGGAGTACAAGGCGCGCTTCCCGACGGGGGGCGCGGGCGGGGCGGGCGGCGCGGGGGGCGTGCCGCTGGGCCGGCGCGCGCCCGCCCCGCGCCCCTTCGCGCACCACCGCCAGTACGCGCCCGAGTGGCGCCACGTGCTCATGCAGCAGCAGGCCGCGGCCAGGCAGCAGTTCCCACACCACCACCAAGGTTGCTACACACTCATTGTAACACTCTACTGCTAGAATATGATGATGATGATGTCTTCCAAGACGTATCCGTCGACGGCGACACCCTGTCAATTCTCGGCAATCTGTCTTCGCTCATGTGCCCTCGCAAGAATATGAATATGCCCCCAACGTAAAAAAAAAACAACTCTCGTAATCACAGCGACGTGCACAGAGTTTTTAGACGGGGTAGGCAGAAAATTTTAAAAGCTTACTTACGAATAAATACCAACTGCATGTTGGTTTTGGTTCGTCGTCTTGTCGATTACATAATGATGTATGTGATTTGCCACCTCAAATATCTTATAATAAATATTTATCTGAGTGTTCACACTGCGTTATCACTGTCATTCTAAATGTAAAGTAAAAAAAAAAATCTCGCTGACACTGATGATGCATAGATCACTTGCCTTGGCTATTTTTCTGGCAAGTTTTCATCTATAGTAGCTGATAGTGGAACGATATTAAGTTCAATAGTGGAAGCTACGTGTTAAGATTACCTTTTTTTTTTATATACCTTGCCCTACTCTGGGGGTAATTCATGTATTGTGGGTGAGTTTTGCATAAACAAGTATTCACATACACAAAGACCCAGGCCCGAAACAACTATCTGTAGATCATACAAATATTTGTTCCGTGCGGGAATGGAACCCGCGACACGTAACGCAGCAGTCGATCTCTCAACCACTGCGCCAACCGTGCCGTCGAATGATTCCAAGTTGTACCTACAATACGAGTATTGTTATTAATTCCAGGCTTCAGTATGGGCACTATGGGCGGCATAACGCAGCAGCAGCAACAGCAGATGCAGCTACAACAAGCGAGGCTCCAACAGCAACAACTTATGCAGCACCAGCAACAACGGTACTTGTTCATTTTCTATTATATCCTTCGACTAAATTCTGAAATCACATCGAATTTGATAAAAGGTTTGTTACTGTTAACTTGCATCATTTCAATGACGAGATGACTGGGTGTAAAAAAGTATATTACGTTTCAAAAACGTATTTATTTTCTATTCCCCATAAAATATTTTATTTTCGTATTATACAGGAGTTCTTAGTAGAGATTAGACAAACGACAAACGTTTTACATACACTTTGGGTTTATAAAAGTGTTTGGGGGTTTATTTCCCAACAGTACTCCAATGTTTTCTTATTCCGTTCATAAAAATGAAAAGTAGTAAATCTACTTTAAAACGACATTGTGTACTAGTCATTACATAGTTATCTCATAGTTATAAGTAGCTCATAATAATTATAATTATTGTTTACGTTGTAGGGCGTCCAACCAACAACAGTCGCCGATGTCTCATCTTATTATGCAACAGAACCAGATGATGAGCGTGCAAGGACAGGTAACATATTTTATATGATTAATTGTTGTTACAAGCCGTCTTGTATCATATATAATAGGACTTTGTTATTCATGGAATCAATTTTATTTATTTACAGATGCCAAATATACATATGAGCCAGTCTCAGAGTATGTCCATGCAACAGAGTGGCATGGGCATGGGCCACCAGGGCAACCCCATGCAGAACGGGCCTATGCAGGGTCAGGGACCAATGCATACACAGAACAATCCCATGCAACAGAACTCTATGATGTCACAGAACGGGCCCATGCAGAACCAAAATGGAAACGCTTCCCAGCACTCATTCCCGTCGCTCCATAACACGTCTTCCTTCACGGGACAAACCACAGACTTCAACCTTGACTTCCTCGACAACATGCCTTCCACGGACGCCAGCAATCTCACCGCACAGGAGCTCCTCAACTCCCTAGATAACTCGTTTTTGAACGATATCCTTTAAATTGTAGATGACACGGCTATATGTGTGTTTTTAGAGTAATATAATTACTAATTGACCCACTTTAAAGTCAATTAGACTTTATCATATTCGGGTTTTGTCTACATAATGTGTTTATACCTCCTAAAAAATACAAATGTAAGACCAATATGGAACAAATGATGACCAAAGTTATTACACAGGAATTTAACAAGGCCAGAGTGGATGGCCGATAGAGCCCACTTGTACTGTTTTAAAGTGACCCACAGTAAAGCCACTTAACATTTTGGACCACATTGTTTTTGTAGACTATTTATTATGAAAAATATCAATTTCGTAGTGTTTATAGTTTTTACTATTGTTAATAATTCCTTTGTAAATATTTTAATTTTAAAATGTTTGTAATATTAAACATAAGCTAAATATACTACCGATAATCTCAGAGTATCCACGAAACTGACATTCTATTTTCTTCTTATGATAATTATTATTTAGCTGCAGAATAGGTTAATGTATATTTATTGCAGATTTTATTGTAGTTTATAAGGTGAAAAGCACAAAAGACAATATTTTATTTACGTTACTGAATTTATTTATGAAAATGAAATAATATAAAGGGGCAATAGAAACCGACCGTTAAAATATAGTTTACAAAAATCGCGGTGATCAGCCTGTGATAGCCTATTACGGACAATTTGGTGGTGTCCGGGGACTACTTACTGATTGTAAACGCTTGTGTAACTAATTGCACTAACAAGTGTGGCAAGATTTCGATAGCTAACGGACATTTCCGGCATCCGCCTGTTCACTACGTAGCTATTGCGTGTTGCCCGATGCCAAAACGTGGCTGATCACCTCGACTCTCGCATTACACAATTTAAGCTTTATTTGTTTGTCAGCTGAAACCTGGCCAATCCTTATGATACAATTTATTTTTCTGGCACAGCAACTGACATCCTCTTGACATTTAAATACCATACTGTATAATGGTTTGTCAGACTAGAGGCAGCCCAATTCATTCAAATAGTGCAAAATGTAAATTTTTATGAACTAAGAATATATTAAGATCATTCCTGTACCTAAGATGATTGTAGATTATACTGTGATGTCGGTCTCAATGGTCAATAGATTATAAATAGTATCAATTATTATACATAGATTATTGTTATTGTTAAGGATCTCATGGTATCATTTTAGTTTGGGGTTTGAGAGATTCTGGAATTAATAGATTGTTGGTTTCCTATTTACTTATTCATCGAATATGTAGTATATTCTTTGTCAAGTGCATTTTCTTTTTATTATTTTTATGTATTTGAGAATGCATATTCACCCAATTCGTTATTTTATAGTTAGTGTAAATACAAACCTGTTGTTAAACAACTTTAGGAATTTTTGATTAATGTATACCAGAGATGGGTATGAAATTAATAAAAATCATTATGTAAAAACAAGCGCAACCGACAAAGGTTTAGCTCTCTTTAATAGTTTACAGCTGAAAAACCAACTATTGAGAATGATAGCAACATTCCAGAGCCATTGTTAATAATGTTTTAACTTTAGGACCAATTTTTGAACGTTCTTTTGAAAATAATATTGCATATTGAGTGACTGTGTTTTATTCATTTTAACCTTAAATAACCTAAGTAATCGACACATGCATACAACGCTGACGTACAGCCGGAGTAAGTACTTTAGAGAATAAATTAAATGGAAAGCAGTCTTTAACACTTACAATAACAAATTTCTTGATTTAAGTATTCAATTTATGGCACATATTTCGTACTTTTATTGTTACTGACAGACATTCCACTCAAATATTTGACTATTATTAAAAATAAACCAGTAATAAAAACCCATATAGCAACTAAAAATCTATTCACCACATGATAGAGTCGGCCTGATGCTTATACAAATAGTCTGAAAATCTTTCCAACTTCCTCTCTAAAGCATTTATCTCCGAAGCTAATTCTCATACAACCTCATTCGGCTTATTGTGGAAAATTCGGGGGTTCCGTATTCTCGGACTGTAGAAGTTATTGGGCTGGATGTATTTCGCAGTAATAGGCTCTTCGTGCACCGCACTCATTTTAGATTCATAGATATTCTCATTCGTGTTATTGTCTAGAGACTTCATTGAGAACGCTTGTAATATTTGTCTGCGTCTTCTTAGTCGAATGCACGAAAATACAGTGCTTAAGAGAACCCCAAGTTTAAATAATCCCACGATGAATAAACCCAGCATTAAAACTAAATACTGTTGTTGGTACCAATCTTCTAGTGGTCCGAGACAACCCTGAAAATACAAAAGAGGAATCGTTATTTTTTTGTTATTAACACTGAATACTCAACCCGTTTCTCCGTTTATATAATAGTAGTCTATGACTCAACCGCTCCATTTGGTGAGGTCTTGGATTCTCAGGTCGGGAATCAATGTTATTGTGGTTTTCTGCTAGGACGTTCTCAGTAAAAATTTGGGTATAATCTCTTCTCTTCGGTAAATACGGCGTGATCCTGTCTATCTATCGCAATTAGTAAGCAACTGTGAAATTACCACCGAGTAAATAAAAAAAGAGTTGTTTTTGAATAATACCTACTTGCTTAATTCTTGCAGCAAGCTATATATGCGCCTTCTATAATATAAGGTTAGTAAGTACAACTTACTGGTACATATCTGAAAGTGGGATTCGGCTGTACTTCTTGGCACCGCGATGCGTTCACCGGCGCCGGGTTGAGGTACGAGGCGCTCTCTTCGTGCTGTACGCAACAGCTGAGCGGCACCGACATGCCTCGCGGACCGAGGCGTCGCAGCTGCCAGATGGACATGTCATAGTTCCGTGCGTCCGTCATACCGCAACACTCTAACTGAAGTAAAATTACAGGGACTTTCAGACCAAATTCTGCGTTTTAAATTCAAAACTAAAAAAAACATTAGGAAGTAGATTACCGGCTAACAATAGGTCACTCTCTTTGTCTACGTGAGAGTTCTTTAAGAAAATCAAGGGATAAATAATGAAGATGGCAACTACCATTTCTTGATGCATTAGTCGTTAATAACACCATACTGTAACTAATCCACTTTCCAAGATGATCAGATGATGTTAATAGACAATAAAAAATCTTTATATTTACCGCTTTTTTCGGTATTGGTATGCCTAAATTCAAAGCAATAGTCTCCATGGGCATAGCTAGGAGGAAAAAAAAAATTGTGGCATGGTTCACCAAAAAAATGTCTAGTTGCGAGTGTATACCATATATGTATATTTCTTCAGTACATTCACCTCAGTTTGTGCTAAGTCGACGGCCGCAGTGAAGTGTTCGAAGTCAGGTAACGCGTAGTAAGTCTGCAGGGCGCCCACCGCTCCGCCGCGTGAACTCTGGATGCCCAGACAGCGCGGCCATATTGCTGCTATCACACCGCCGGCGCATTCGCACAGCAACATCGATAGCACTACCAGAAAGTACTGAAAATAAATAACACTAGTAATATGGTGATACTTACATATGGTGAGAAGTCCGGCACTGAATCTGACCGGGGTTCGAGCTAGGCATAACGTGGTTTAAATTTTATCTTGTAAATAGCGATAGACTCCTACTACTACATTGAGCCTCAAACATTAATTCCCGAACTGTGGGTACGATAGAGCCGAGATACAAAATAAATATGACCACACCTTATTTTAATAAAATATACAGGTGTGAGTTAAAAGAAAGAATAAACAGATCTGAAGTGAAAATTAATGTATGTGCGTACTTACAATAGTCAGGACTGCGTAACTAGGCATGTATGTGGCCCAGCAGCCTAGGGCCCCCGTCGCACACATCGCCAGCCCAGCAGCTAGTAGAGCTAGGGCTAAGTAGTAAAACGGTGGATGGGGCAAGTCCCCATCAGGTGCTGCCAGCAGACGTGATAGAAGTATTCTTTTGGAGTCGCACAGCAATAGCAACCCACATATCACTTCCACAAAGCCGCATGCCTTCGAAATAAATAATTCAGCATAGGTTAATTTGATAATACCTACCTAGTTACTTGAGTAATAAATATTCATGAACCAATTTTCGTAGAGGAATTATGTTAGTTGCCTCAGTATTTAAAATAACTATAAAGAAAATCTTATAAACTTTAGTGGTTACTTACAAAAAATATTGTGTTGAAACATCCAAAAAGCACTTTAGCACTGGTTCCATTTTTGCACATGATAATACGAAAAGAATATTTAAAACTAAAATAAAACCACACAGGATTCAGTGAAATACGATACGGAGAAATGTGGCCGAAACGTTATAGTTAAACCTAATGTGAGTATGTGAATAAACAAACGGACAATGAATAGATTCGCCGGTTTTAGGGAGATACGCTCTGGTGAGCAGGTGGGGTGACTGAGTATTAAGGCATTTTTGTTTAAAATTAATGCACGAGTTGCTCATGCATGCCTCGGCATTTACACTGCGGAATTACAGGTTCATTATGGAATACGGCGGTTCCGTTCGTTGCAACATCATTCATTGCAGCAATAAAGTTTTTAATTAAATAAAGTTCCTTAAACAGTCCATATATGTATATTTTATCATAAAAAATTTGAAACGATTTCTATAAGTATAAACAAAAATTGTACGTTTTTAGAAATCAATGTCTTTCTTCTTAAATCCACCACAGTTCATTGGGACACTCGTGATGTCATCTTGTTCACGCTCCTTTGTCTCTTCGAGCTCTGAAATACAAATTTAAAATGAATCTTTTAACTTTCTTAATTATTGGTATTATTATACCAATCATTACTCTTATTTCGTTTAATACTTGACTTAACTTTTTTTATTTTTACTTTCTCAAAAAAGTTCGCATCTATAAGACTATTAGTATCTCAAATCATCATCTATCTAATCATAATGGGATCATTAAATTCAACTGTCAAGTTTTGAATCTACCATCAAATTGTTAGTGGGATTGAACATAGGCCTCTCCCTCTGGTTGTTGGTCTATCTACTTATTACGGATCTCAGGTTAAGTTTGCTGATTGATACAGTTTAGAAGATTTATATTACCTGGAGGCAAATGCAGCTTCTCTATAACAAATTTCTTCCTCTTTAGTTTGAATGCCATGTCTAGACTGGGTGGCACAAAAGGCACCAGAGAGTAAATGGCGGATAACTTGGTGATATGGAACAGCCCATGGTAATCTTTGTACACAGGGTTGGTTTCACGACTTGATCCAGCAAAAGACTCAATTCTAACCGAATTGTCCACGGAGTATAAAAGTCTATTCATTATGTGGTCATCCTGTAAAGAGGAAATACATTTGTTTATTAATCAATAGGTAGAAGATTGAATGTTACTCATAATGTTTATGATGAATTACAAGTGCCATAATTACACATCCACTGACCCAAGACATGTATTGCATGACTTCTAGACTTCTTTGAATAGTTTCTGATAGAACTGTGTCCACTATGCCAACAAACCCAGACCATGAAGAGTTTTAAATAAAGGAATAGAAAAATCCATTCTGGTCAAGCATACATGTCAATGTAAAGCTTTATAGTTGACTTCTATTGATTAAATTAACACTTACATCAAACAAATGTGCAGGAATGGTAATAAATGCAACAGCATTGGTGTCTCTCAAAATAACTCTTAGACAATACATAAACTTGATCAGATCCTGCCCATAGTTACCACTGGATTCCTCATCACAGTCCATTGCCATCCAGACAGGAGACCCCAATGAGTGTATACCAATTCTTAAAATATTACTGTTTTTCTTAACACTACTTTGATATTCTTCCTTAGAAACTAATTGTTTTATGCTAGTTAGTAATTTATGATACAGCTTATTTTTGAAACCTGAAATGAAAGAAAATATTTTGTTTGATAAATAAAGCTTGAATATCAATGCAAAGATTAAAGTTATTTATGTGTTAATTCAAAATTAGAACAGTTTTTGTATGAACTTATCAAAGGAATAATTTATCTGGGGTTTATGTTTGAGACAAAAATAAATAATGTAGTAAAATGGTCACTTTCCAGGAAAAAGGTTCAGAGGATGTTTTCTTTTCACATACAGTCACATGCCTTTTTATTTTATTATTATATTCATTCACAAGACTACAAACTAAAGTTATATTTGTGTTATCTTACCATTAACATTTCCACCATCCATATCCAATTTACAGTAATTTATATTGCAGTTTTTAATTGTGTCTGCATCAATATGTTTGCTTAGATCAGAATGGTGTCCAAAGTTGGTATTGCTACCAAATGATGACTCCACTTGACTGAGCCCTTCATACCTCCATGCTATCTTCATCTTGTCTACATCATTAGCAATGGAGGTGATTTCATCATCTTGAGGAATTGTGGTAGGCAATGGTAATTCTTTGGCCTGAAAATTATTTCTCATGTATTTTCATTCTTTGATTGAAAAATAAAGTCAAAATAAATAACATAGTATAGCATCACGCCTGTATTCCCTGAAGGGTTAGGCAGAGGTGTACTATTGTACACCCACATTTTGCCGATGTTGTTATTGTGTCCCATGTAATAGGGCGAGCCTATTACCACCTACCAGACTACTGAGAATTATAACTCAATTACACTTTGCCTGACATGGGAATCGAACACAGGACCTTAGGCTCAACAGTCACACTTGCGACTGCTAGACCAACGAAGCAGTCAAGTCTAAATACATCTGCATATAAGCAAATTAATCCATATTATTTACTTGTTATAATTTGACAGTAGACTAAACATATGTTGTTTTATAACCAACAATTTTGCAATGTTCAGGCTGTTAACATTGTATTAAGACTTACAATATCCTCTGGATTTTCATCTGCTGATGCAACAAACAAATCATGCTTGCATGCAACACCTTCAGCTAAAAAATACTTAAAGAGAATTCTGCTGTAGTTGGCCAGGACATCCTCTTCTGAAAATAAAATAATTTAAATCGAATTTTACTATATTAATAATCTAGGTAGGTACAGTGAAAATATTATATTTTGTAAGGAAGTGTTTAAACGATTAATTTAGATTTATGAACAATTGAAAAGTATACTAACCAACGGCAAATATACTCCCTGCCGGTAAACCACCACCTGAAAATAGATATCATTCAGTTTCTGTTCTTAAGATTTTTCATTCTACAATTTTATTTGTGGTTATATTTACAAAGGAATTGGTAGAATCCTTTTATATAAGTACTTGTAGAATAAGTATTGTGGGTGTGTAATATATGTAAGTATTTTAATGAAATATTTCAAATTTTATTACATCTTATAAAACAGATTATACTTACCAATTACATGATCCAGAGATGGAATTCCAGATGATATTATTGGCAAACTGTTTTTAACTTTCGTTCCATTTATAGTGACCCGCGAATCACTAATTTTATGAAAACTACTCATGTTGGAGTAGGATTGATTTTAGTTTGTTATTATAGAGATAAAAAAATAGAAAATGATGTTGTCTTTTTATTTTGACTTCGGCCCTGGTCCCCTGGTGTTTGCAAATTGTCAAACTCAATTTAACGCATATTTAACGTCATTGTCTGCTCCTGTCATCTGTCATCCACAGACAACAGATTCTTTTTTGTTTCATTCGTCCACTTTGATTATTTCATCTTCCCATCCAATGATTTTGTTTTATTGCAAATTGCAATAGGACGAAATCATTGAAATGATTAATCCTAACCAGAGATTACCAGTAATCTCTGGTTAATGCTACTGAGAGCTACTGGTCATACCTCAGAACAATAACGGTCATACTTTGTGAAATTTGAGAAGGATGAATGAAAAGCTTGTATTGCCAACTTTAGAAAATTGACGTAGTGATGTATTCGCAATGCGATACCTTTTGAACGTATGTTTCCTCCAATATTTATTTTCTCAAAAACCGTAAACATCATAATTTTATCTGTGGTAGTTCTTGTCAGTTCTTGTAAAGGACCGTGCCGTGTCATAAACTGCTTCTGGCACATGTATTTATTAGCAATATCACTTTCAGAGACAAATTTCCATTGAATTAGAAGTAATACACATATTTCACAACATTCATAATGCAGGGTCCAGCAGTTTTTATGGATATATCGCTGGAAGATCAAGTAAGTTTACGTCAACATAACCTAGCTAGCATTAAAGTTCAATAGATTGAAGTTAGTAGTTGCTAAATACATCATAATAAATTTGATTATTGTAGGCGCTAGAACTGAGAAAATACTTCAAAAGTCTCGGTGCAGAGATTGCAGAAGAGAAGTCGCCGAAAGGTATAGAAGACGACTTGCACAAAATAGTGGGAGTCTGTGATGTTTGCTTCAAAGAACCAAATGAGTCTGAGATCGAAGCCATACTCAACAGTATTGTCTCTATCATGGTGTCTGTAAGTACCTACCTTTTATTTCTTAAATTATATTTGAGCTATAGCAATAGTCTCAAATCTTTATTGCAATCCATAATGTATGTACACAGTCATACAGGTAAGTGTCAATTATAGAAACAATTATGGACCCTGTTGGGCATGGCAAAAGTTTAAACAAATATCACATTTAAAACATTTATTTTGCCACATACATACAAGATACATTAAAAAAAAAGAAATATTAAACAGATAGGATTGGTATGTGCATTGTCCATTTATCAAAGTTTATTTGTAACTAAAGTTCTGGATATGTAATAATAATCAGTTTGTTGAAAAATACTATTAATACAGCTTTCATATACAAAATGGTAACCAATTTATGTTTGAATTACCTCAGATTCCATTAGAGAGAGGAGAAAACTTGATTTTGGCTTTTAGTCAAAGACTCACAAAGGCACCCGGCCCCAAACTTGGCATGGTGGTACTACAGTCGTAAGTAATCTTATTTATCAAATAGAATGATGCTTCACCAAGTTCTCATATATTTTTATTTAATCCGTTTAATAACATATAAAATTCAGTAACAGAGCCTTCAGCTCTGTTATTCCTGTAAGTTTAATTAAAGGTGTACTATATTAATAGTTTATATCACAGGTTCATTGCCACAGGCCCAATTGGCACCATGGTTGTGTGTTTAGCTTTATATGCTTAAGGTTACAAGTTTAATTTCCCTAAAGCATGTATAAGTGCACCTACATTAAAAGCAATCTGTTGAGGTATTGGTGTAGATAATTAAAAAAAAATACACATTTAGGTTTCCACCTTATGTTTACCACCCTTATGGGTTGAAGTACAGCTGATTGATTGTCAAATCTGACAAGCTTGGTGAGGACTGGTTTCCTTCTAGGTGACTGACCCCCATAATACCATCATTATTTTGTTTCAGTTTATGGCGTCTGTACAACAATTTGGAGGCCAACTCTCCCCTCCGTTACCATGTCTACTACCACGTCATAGAATTGGCGGCGCGCGTCGGGTACGTGCGGGAGGTATTCACCGGTGTTGAACAGCTCAGGAAAGAGTTTGCTGGCTGCCCTCCAACTAATGAACAAATGCAGAAACTTTACAGACTTTTGCATCAAGTTTTAAAAGATCAGAACAGGTGGGTATAATACTGATTGATGTTGAGGATGTAGTTTAAACCAAGAAGCAGATATTATACAACATAATAATAAAAAAAAGTCCCCGCCGCGTCTGTCTGTCTGTCTGCCTGTTTGTGTTAAACTCAAAAACTACTAACGTATTTTCATGTGGTTTTAACCAATAGACAGAGTGATGAAGGTTTAGGTGTATAATTTGTTAAGGTTTTGTGTAAATTGGCTGAAATATGACGATGATAGCTGAAAAAATCATGCCGACTGGGAGCTTTACTGGCGTGCGCATGGAAAAAAAATGAAAGCGTATGTGCTCTGCTACCCGTGCGAAGCCGGGGCGGGTAGGTAGTATTTTTATAATACATCAAGTTATATCTAATTGTACCCATTTTTACAGCTGTAAGTAGATGGCAATGCTGGCTGGATAAGTAAGACAGATCTCACCAATGTAATCTTAATAATATAATATAATAATGTAATATTGTGGACTATATAATTCTTGGCTTTTCCAACAGCTAAAGTCATTTCTAATCAGATTACCAGACAGACAGATTCTTTTATTTATATTCTTGTAAGACAGATTTTTAATCAGTTTCAAGTTTTATTTTATTTATAATTGTTACAGTGAACTGGCTTCAAAGGTTATGATCGAATTGCTTGGCACCTACACTGATGAAAATGCTTCATATGCCAGAGAGGATGCCATTAAATGTATCGCCACTGCACTGGCAGATCCAACCACATTCCTATTGGACCCCCTGCTTTCCCTCAAACCTGTAAGATTCCTTGAAGGTGAACTCATTCATGACCTGCTCACAATTTTCGTATCAGAGAAACTGTCCAGCTATCAGACCTTTTACAACAATCACAAAGAATTTGTTCAATCTCAAGGTATGTTCCATTCATCTCTATCTGATTAGCACAAACAACATAGATGAATAAGACTTGTAAATAAATAATAAAAAATGTTACCTTTCAGGACTAGACCATGAACAAAATGTAAAGAAAATGAGGATATTGTCCTTTATGCAGATGGCTGAGACTAACCCTGAGTTGACTTACGATGAGATTACATCAGAACTACAAATTGAGGAGCAAGATGTAGAAGCTTTCATCATTGAAGGTAATATCATTTATTAGACAACAATATGAGAATTGTGACCTAGCAGTTTAGGGTACTTCAGAAACTCGAATATGAACGCTATTGCAGAGCCTTCTGTGTTTAGAGTCGCATTTTTTAGCACATGAGTATTGTTCCCAGGCCCAATGTTTTACACATTAATTAAAATAATTTTAGATTTCAATCTGAATCTTAATTTAATTGTATTCCAGTTTTGAAGACTAAGCTAGTGCGTGCGCGCATGGACCAGGCCGAGCGCTCGGTGCGCGTGTCGAGCACGATGCACCGCACGTTCGGGCGCGCGCAGTGGCAGCAGCTGCGCGACGTGCTGCTGGCGTGGCGCGCCAACGTGCACTCTGCGCACGACGCCATGAAGTCCGTCGCAGCCGCGCAGATCGAATACGCCACGACAAGCACGAAAGCATAAAGTTGTAGATTGGAGATTATTACATAACTCGCGACTGTCCCATTACGGTACCTATCCTATATATCAAATTCTATAAATTCATTTCTCAACACTATGTATTTGCTGATCAATAAAAGGTATCAATGAATAATTATACTGATTTATTTTTCTTTAATCTGAGTATTTAAAGGTCACATAGAATTACTTCTTGCATAACGAATGTGGTTGCCAGTTATGTAAAAATCTGCTGTCTGTAACCATTTTGTATAAATATACGATGTAAAAGTCATGGCGTATTTTATTTTACCACTGGACTTCACGCTCTATAATGAGACCATTGATTCCAACGATGTTTCCTATGGAGAAGCTATAGGGAATCATAATTATTTTCTTGTTGAATGCGTTTACAGCAAGCAGAATCATTCCTTTTGTAAGATAAGGGCATAAGCGAAATTCTAAGTCTATGGATAAGGGTGATGACAGAATGTCAACAAGACATTCAACACTTCAATCAAATCTAACAAAGTTCTCAGCAATATTCTAATATAAATTACGAAATAATGGATTATGGGTACAGACCCGAGGGATGCTTCCGGAACGTGTTCCGCACATTTGTTTGTGCCGCACTGTCTCTGTTACTCGGGCTGCACGTTTACGCATACTTCTGGGGGCCCACGCAAGAGACATTGGACGGCGATTTCTCTGACATCAAGTACGTCGTCATGCAGCTCACCAGGGGCCTGTCTGAGGTTGCTGCAGAAACTGATTTTATTGTAAAGTACGCAAAGGCGTAAATCTTAGTTTGTTGAAAAGACTTGAAAAAGGGTTAGAGGCAGGTGGCTCGTGGCCGGCTGTGAGTTGAGAAAGGCTGGGAATGATTATGTACAAAGATTTGAATATACCTGTCTTCACAGAGACAGAGGCATCAACCTCTGTAAATCGATTCTGCCAGCCCAATTTTTTGGTGTTGTTCCTGTAAAACCTTTTTTTTTGTGTTGGTTATTATAAGGTAGGTGCACCTAAAAAGAGCCGGTTCCAAATAAGGTCCCTCTTTTCAAACTCCACGCACTTAATACTTAAAACAAAACGGATATCGCGCGGCCCTTCCCCAGTAACCAATCACAAAAGCGCATCAACGTTCATTGCTTTCGTACTGGCCATTTTGTCGATGGCTCTGTGTGTAACCCCAGGGGCGGTCGACGTGCCTCAATTTATAAAATATTCTGATTCCATTTTGCGTGGTTTTAGTAATAAAACCCGGTCTTTATGTAATAATTCTACAATAGTAATGTTAAAATACTTTCAGAACGTGGATTGACGGGGTAAGTTACCAAAATTATTGCTTTTTATTTCGATTTTCTCTAGTTTTCTCAGGACATATCTAAGTGCCTAACAAGGTCCACTTTGTTGTCTCCAAATAAGGGCCGAACCTTATTAGGGGTACGAAGTTTTAAAATAGACATGATCAGTCCCTTAAATAACTTATATAAGTGTAAATAAGCAGCTGGCCTAGCAAGTGGCACTTTTGTGCGGCGATAACGATAATTCGCTACACTAGGCTATGGATGTTAACTTAGTTTTCCTTAATTTATTTGTACTTTGATTCATCGGAGTTAGTTATTGTAAGATATTATTATTATTACCGTGTAGTCAAACTATAACTTTTTGCTTTATTATTTAGCTTTACATTATTTGTCTGAAGTTGTTGATTACTTTGATTTTTATATTTGTTCTGTGTTCTTCCACAAGATTAATTTAGTTTTTAGTTATTTGATGAACAAATTATTAGGTGAAAAGGTGCCATTGTTTAATTTATATACGTTTATTTTGATTATATTTATGTTGATTACTGAACAGAAAATATATATAATAAGGATAAGTAAATACACACTGTGAATACACGTGCATATTTATCTTTTAATCTTTAGCTACAGTGGTTGCCATATTTGTTATTTTCAAACACTTAATAAGGTCCAGACTATGATTAAATAAGTGTAATACCTAATAAGGTCCAAAGACTAAGACTGAAAAATGACTGATTAGTAACATTTTGTGATTTTCTTTACTAGAGTTAGTAAAAATCAGCATAAAACTACAATTTGTTTCATTTTTTAACAAGAAAAAAGATTAGTTGTAACTTATATACATTTCCTAAGACTTTATAAGGGCCACGACACGAATTTATATGAATTTCCATTACATTATTCGAAAGCCACGAACTTCATAGTAGTTTAAAGCCACTACTTTCTAAATATTTGATTTTTCTGGTATAAAACCGCTAAAATCTTGCAGTTCAATTATGGATCTTATTTAGAGCCCTAGTGCCCAATAAGAACCACCAACACCAATAACTGGCTATTGGTGCCTTGTTTTTGTACAATATTTTCTTTTCAAATAAAAACAGCCTATTTGATCACGATATCTTACAAATTAACACACTTCTCAAAATTAATTTATAAGGATTTCCAAAACCCGGCCCTTATTAGATGCAATTACCTTAGTACCGATTCTGGAGTTTATTCGTGAACGTACTAATATTTATTATAATAGGTGGCGTAACCTATTACGCTGTTAACAGCTGCTGTTGCTGCTGTAATTTCTATTTGTTTAAACAGATGGCGTTAGTTGTCGCATTAAAGTTGCTATAGTAAATTCAGAATCTTCGCTGCAGTTAGGCTTAATTTGGTTTACACAGTGGTCAGTAATGTGGCCGACGATGAATTTTCAGGGATTTTTAATAATATATATAGTCTAAAGTAGACATACACTAAAGGTTCTTTGAGAGCTTGTAGCGAGGTGGTGGTGAGTCCCATGAATATATGGCACCAGGCATTTGGTAGGCAGCAATATCGGAGTTCTAATTTTAGTGAGGGTGGAGTGCAAGTTTATGTATGACCTCTAGCTACAAGCTCAGCTTGCAGCTTATAAGGTGAAATCGGCCTGACCTCCACGGTATGCTCCAGGTAGAAGAGAAGTATTAAGGACCTTAACCTTTAACTGTGGACGTGGAGTCTGAGAGGCCCCACCTTATCTGAGAATTTCACAAATAAGTTACTTCTCTGCTCCCCCCGACCCCGAGTCGCTCAGTACCTTTCATGTTAGTGGCGAAACGATTGTGGACGGAGGTGGTTGTGTTGCCGGCCGTAAAACACGTGAGTATTTAACTTTTATAATTTGCTTGGGGCCTGTGAGACCCCACGTCCATGTTTTTCATACATAATGTTTTAGACAGTATTTATATTTTGTTTTAGATTTTTCAGATTTTTCTATAAAAATGGATACTAATAATCAGCCAAGTACCTCCGGAATAAAAAGGCCGAGTAAGTTCTCTGAAAATCTGGCAGCAAGAAAAGTATTGTGCTTAGAAAACCCTTTAGTTGAAGATGAGGTTTCTGCGTTTCTCATGGCCTCCGATGAATCAGATACTGAAGACGATATTGCTGGCTATTTGGTATCTGAAGAAGACTTCCTTCATAGAACGTGAAGATTTTCTGAAGAAATAGGCTCGATATCTTGTTGTTCCCCATATGCAGACGCGTTCTCAATACAAAACTTCCCAAATAATTGAGGATGACTTTGACTCGCGTTTTGAGTGTTGATATGCCAACTCATGAACCTGGAACTGAAGAAATTGTTCCTGGTACTCGTAAAACATGTAGGCTCTGCCCTCCAAAACTGCACAGCAAGACAACACACACATGTGTCGGCTGCAATCGTCCACTTTGCTTGCAATGTTCAAAGTCACTGTGTAGAGATTGCCAATAATTACCGTATGTTTAGACAATGTCAAAATTTTTGTTATACTAGTTATGAGATCAATTTTTATTTTTATTTACTCTTTATAGTTTATATTTGTTCAAAAGAATTTATTTTTGTTTCATATGCTTTATGTAAAAAAAATATGTTCCTATTATGTGATCTCATGTCACCAAAGACTGAAATGTGCCTTACAGTCAGTTAACTTGTAATAGTAAGTAAAATTTAATAAAAAGTTGTTTGATTTGTATTTTTTTGTTTCATTTAAGCCTACTTAATAACACTAAATCGTATAATTTTCCTCTAATCTTAAACAAACGTACAATTTTTATCCATAAAGTCCAGGAGTCTCAGAGACCCCACGTCCATGGTAGTGTAATGAAAAAATGACGTCCACAGTTAAAGGTTAACTTAGGAAAAACAGGTATAGAAATCTGCTGTAGAGCTAGACTCATTAATTAGTTTCTACATCTCTATAGGTAAATCTGTTAAAATTATGCAGTACCTAGGTTCTAGGTATGTATTCTGGCTCCCAAGCATGTTGGCCCGTATTCATTGTTACTTTTACGAAAGTCAAAAGAAATTATTAGGTGACCCGGTTTCTGGCAGACTATTTATTAATATAAACATGACATTAAAGGTGAACCGCAAGCACGAGCGGTTGCAGACCGAGATGGAACGGATATCGTCAGTTCTGCCAGCAGTAGCGGCGGCAGCAGGACGTGCTAAGGATGCCCTCGTTGACCCTGTGCTGCGAATGCGGAATTGCCGGGGAATGGGCGATGTATCTGATTATGATAGACAGGTAAGGTTTGGAAATGATTTCTAAAACTATCTTGTAGAAAGCTTGCTATTTGACATGCACAAGACCGGACTTCGAAAACTTCTGTCAACAATAAGATAATGTTAGAAAGAAGAAAAATAATTATCTTACCTTACTAGTTTATTTTCAAACAGTTGCAAGACGTATGAAAGTTGAAATTCGCAATTATTGTTATCAACAGTCCGTGAAACCGGTGAAACATTGATCATAACATAACTACGAGTTAATTCATTCATTAAGATACGTATTCATATTGTCTACCCACCCGGCCCTCTGGAAGATAATATTTTTAGATATTTTATTAACTACCTTCCTTATTAGAAATAATTGTTCAACGTTGTTAACAACGTTCTAGTCAATGAAACTAAGCATCTACCTACGATATGGCTATATTATGAAACTCATAACTTTCATAATAGAATATTGGCTACTTCACTAACATAGATCTCTACACTACCACCAACTAAATTACCCCTTGAAGCATGTATCGTGTAGATAGCCACTTTGTTTGTGCCTGTTAAATCTTTGTCAGTCATCTCCTCATATTTTACTTACACATGTTTCCGTTTTAGGTTTGCTTCTGAAATTTTTCATCCCCTATTTTTCTTACCTTTTTTTTAACCATTTCAAACTTTTTTCATCGACATATATTACAGAGATGATCAATTAGCAGTTTTGTCTGAGAACTAGATTTTTATTTAAATACAACTACGAAACTAAACATGGGACTATACATGACGGATACACTGAAACGATTCATTTTAATAATCTTCGTCGTTATAAACGTCTTATTTCGTCTATTAAAATCAAATTAAATAAGATACGTAAGTATATTTGATAATCGTATAGCATTGGGGAATAATCGACATCTCTCGTGATTTCGTAGTACCCCTACGAATTTCACGAAATCCTTGACATCCACATATCGATGCGTCATATACCTATCTATAAATACCATGAAACGCAAAAATTTTCCCGAGGGCAGCTTAGCTGAGCTCATAGATAAAACTTATCATTCAAAATAAGCAATGAGTAGAGATGATTTATGTTTGTAAACAGCTAGCAGATTACGCGCTCGAAACGGCGGGCGCAAGAGTGTTGGACACCGGCGATACTATAGAACATGTGATCTACGAGTCACCTGTGGGCTGGGCGCTCCACATGCTAACAGCGTGGCTGTGCCGCGAGTGCCTCGGCGCCCGAGCTATGATCCGGCCCGGCACGCTGCCCGGCGAGTGCTGGGCTTTCAAGGGGTCCAGGGGCGAAGCCACCATACGGCTGCTTGGCACAGTCAAGATCACGGGCATCAGTATTGAGCACATACCGCCACATATATCACCAACCAAGTAATAGTTTTACTAATAAAGACGTACACTGGCCTGCAAAACTAAGTACTACTAACTAAGTACTACAGTCTCTTCCTATCTTAGTTTCACCTTCTGGACCGTTCGTAACGTCACACCCACCATTCTTGCAGTACGGCGCATACTGATGCCTAGTTCCAGAAAAGTCATGATCCTAGCACATTCTTCAGGTGAAAGAGGCAAATAAAATTTATGTGCTGTCATCTAACTTAGCTTTAGTAACTTGACTCATCGATCAAGAAAAAATTTGAAAACAAAAACAGAATCAAACAAAGAATGGTAAAATTGTAATTCGAAAAGGATTATTATTGTTTTTAAAACTTCAAATATTTCTTAAAAGAAGGTTCTCGACTATGAAGTTTTTATATACAAAATTAAACTCTTTTTCGAGTCCTTTTTATTTCGAAAGTATATCTCGTGTACCTACTTAAAAAGTAATTCCAATTTTAAAAACTTAGTTTTGCAAGCCAGTGTATTTTTAAGCAGATCATTTTTATTCCAGCTCCTAAACTTTCAAGCTTTTTAGGTCAATCTTTTAGCTTACTATAAGCTACAGATAATATTTGAAATTGATGTTATGAAACCCAAGATTTAATTTTATCTGATTGTTTACAGAGAAATATCATCAGCACCGCGCTTATTCCAAGTTGAGGGTCTGGAAAGTCGCTTCGACGCATATCCTCACGACTACGGCAGTTTTGAATACGACAAAGATGGGAAGCCAATTCAGTACTTTGAAGTTCTGTATCCGTCTTCTAAGGGACATAATATAGTGAGGATACGAGTGCTGACGAACTGGGGACATCCTGTGTACACGTGTGTGTACCGCGTCAGGGTACACGGGGAGCTTGTGAAAAGTCCAAGAAATTCTGTCAGTGATGACTCTGATTTGCGCATTGAGAATGAATAAAATACTTGGAAGGTAGGTACATATGTTATGCTTAGACTATGTACTAGTTGCCATGCAAGTAATTAGGAAATAAAACCTTTAATAAAATTAATAATGCGTTTAATAGCTTAGTGATTCGGTATACCATTGCAGTTTATTCTAGACCGATGGGTAACTGATTACCTACTAGATTTTAGTGATTACCTATACCTACTTGAATACTTATTTATTATTGTCGTAAATCTATTTGTAACGCAGCGGCTAAGCTATCTTCATTACGTATTTCAGCAAAACGTTAGAATTTTTCTTTGAATGCATGAAATGGAATTTCTCACGGGCTTACTTATTACTTTTTCGGATTATTTGGTGGCTCGGTTATGAAATTGATAAGTAGGTATAAGATATGTTTTTAATAAAGTGAATACAAGTATTTTTAGGTGTGATAATGATCATGACGAGACAGTAAAATATAATAAAGAGTGTAGCTAGAACTTGTTTCGTTATTAGCAACAATAAAATCTTAGCAAATTGACCTTATTTTACTACTGACCTTTTGACTGTACCTACATTGATTGGTAATAATTTAAGTCTATGGTGCTAACTTGAATTCTATATTACCTAGATCAGAACGAGCCGATAAATTGAATCTGAGTTTCTGATTATTTTATCAGCATCCCTTATTTTTATAAAATATGGTTTATATATTTCGTTGAAATGTTTATAAGATATAAATGTATTGTAGGTACGTAGTTTTCATTATTTTTACAATAATTAAGTACCTATGTTAACCATTCTATAGTTTTTAATTAATTAAGATTTATTTCATATTCAACATAATAAAAGTTTTCCTTTCAAATACCAAGGTATGTTTTTTGGATTAAAATTTAATGTTGAATTGTCTTTACACTTAAGTAACGGTTTTACACGGAGGGTTACTGATGATGATGTTATTGAGGCCCATGTATCTAATAGGGGATGAGCATATTCTACATATAATAAGTAATTCCAATCTCCGACTGCTACTGATTTTTTTTTCTCAACCCATGAATCGTTTTCAGGGCCTGTGCTCAGGAGCCGCTCTTGCGAACGTGAGAACAATGGGGGAATCTTATATTAGTTTTACATATCAGCAGGCAGTTTTTCTTACTAAAATATCTATTACTTTGAAGCCAATGCCAGGTGGCTACCCGGTTACATCTATTGTGTGTTGCACAAAACGAGAGAAAGGCAAAACCAAGCATAGATGTTAATCTGGGTGTCCACTGTCCGGCAGCCGAACGCTATAAAACGTATGCTTTGTTGCCGGACAATGGTACAAAGCACATAAATTATATGAGCAAAGTGATCATGAGCCCCCGCAGCGAGCTCGCTAATGGGTTGACCGAGCCAGCTCCGCTTTGTCGCAAGGTAGCTACGCTGCCCGAGTGCATTGTGGATGGACAGTTTATTTAATTTATTGTAGCAAAGGATAGTGCGCATTTTTTTAGTCATGCAGAAATATGTAGTGTTTTATTTTTGAAACAGTTTTGTCAATGTGTGCGTTTGTTAATAATTTATCGACAAAGGATTGTCGATATAGAAACAGTATTATTTTTCTGGATCAGATCTGGTTTTATTAACCGTAGCCCAACCTCTATTTAAGGGTTACGCGCTTTTCACTGTAGCAATTTCCAATTAAACAAGATCCATTGAATTCGCACATCAAAAATATTTTATACAAGTTCAATTTAAAAATAGTCTACCAAGTAACGGTTCAGTGTTAAAATGATAAGGCAAATCCAGAAACAGAATTTCCGTATTTGTAATAATGTAAAATAGTAATAGTAGTAATGAAACTATTGAAAATAAAAAACCGACATTAACCGAAAAGCAATTCTTGTTACTTACTGGGACTGAATTTCCATACTGTTTACAATATTCTTGTGAATAGTATAAGCATGGCGTTGAATCTTAAGATCAACGTGTTTCCCATAAATATAAACGAACGACATCAAAAAATAAGCTCCCATAATATACAACATATGTACATTAGATTTTTTATATCATAGGTACGAGCCTGTAACATTCAGATATCTTTATTTGTAGACTTTGTTACTAACGTGAACTTGTTCTGAAAATTATAACGTAACTTACGCCATTCTAATATAGAGACAGGCATGAAATCGAGATCGTTAGAGGCCATAATGAACGTGGTACGTACATTAGGGACACAATTAGGTCGGTACTGAAGAACCGATTCTTTCCTTTAGTAACCTTCAAAGTGTTTCCTTTTCTCTGACAAATAGATTGGAATCGTAAAGGGTGAAAGCACCTCTCCATGAAATTTATCCTTTTCTACCAACGCCTGCTTGTACTACTCAATATTAATGATGTGATCTTAGTTCAGCCGTCTCCGCCAGTCTCCTTGACACGTATTAATGAACAGCATTTGTGTCCAGATTCCTCCGCCCGGTCACCCATCTAGGTAGACGTAAAAAGTTAACAATTGAGTAATGTCGTATTATTGTACGGTATTAGTTCAGTATCCCGCGGCGTTGCCCGCATTTTTGTCGCTACTTAAGCGATATTGATTTTTTTTGGACAAGACTATTTTAAAATATTTTTAAAAATACTTACGCTTCGAATTTAGAACCTCCTTTTTGAACTCCGTTAGAAAAGAATTTAAACAATTTATTAGATTAACATACGTAGTGTGTGAGATATCATAGAAACAAAAGATAGGACAGGTCCAGAATACCTATCAGTCATTTTCTAGGAATGGGGAATTGAATAAGAGCACTTTCACGTTTAAAAAATACCTATTATTATAATTATTTTACATTATGCACTTTGCGAGTCAGATTAGTGTGTTATTGTAGCGCACAGACGGCTACCATGTTTGCACGAATATTTATATAAACATAGATAAACATTTATATAACATGTTAATAATAAATACATCGATCTTGATCGACATCATAACGCCTAAGAAAACGATGACCATTTCTTTTTCATTTTATCTATTTTCGGCACACCTTACGTAACATATTTGCCAAATTGTAGACATAGATTTATTTCCAGACAGATATTATATCTCTGTATATTGATTATTATAATTCTTTGGCCGAATTATGTAAGAAAGACCGGCCTTGTATCGGGAAAGTGGTGGTTCGTTGTCCGGCCGGTAACAACTAACAAATATCTTTGTAATGTATATCAGACATAACTTTTTTACTTGGATCTATCACTATTATACTCAGCCACAATAAACTTTTTTATCCAGGACAAACGATAAATCTTTAGAAATTTTATTGACATTATTCTCTCTTCAGCCTAATTGGGGATAGAGGGATAAAGGGTGCATTATGCGAGCCGCCAAAATATTTGACAATATTAATAATGTTTCTGGTCTATCGCTCGTGAAAGGCTTGCACTAGTAAAGGATTGCCGATAGTTAGACGGTTAAACCCATCGAAGCGTTCTGTGAGCTTCCGCTGTGTGGCACAAGTAATAGGAAAATAGCAGCACAAGTAGAGGTGGGTTTACATTTATAAGTCCCAACGCTTGTAAATGGTAATCTGCAGGATCATGGAGTAATGGAAAGATTAGCCAGTCAGCAATCGTGGTTTCAACGCTATGTTGATTCATCATTATAATGTGTGTTGTTTTAACGAAAACACTTAGCAAAATTTCGGTTTCAGTTGTTACGTCCTCGTGTTACTTTAGGTTGATCTTATTCAGAAAACTAATAAACTTAATAAAAAAAAATCAGATTTAATTAATGACAAAGTTAATCTGTTTATAGTAATATCAAAATAACTTGGCCAACAACGTCTTAACCTGGCCAACAACATCTTTTGGAATATTTAAAGTAGGTATATTATTGGTATTGTAACGTTTAAGTTTTTGATTTGGCCCACACAACAACCAGATACTATGTGCGTAGGTGTCGTCAAGGGATTCGTTTTAAATAGTCTCCGAAGGCTTTGTTTGGGAGACAGGCTTTGTCCCGGCACATTAGAAATACTCTCGTGTTCGCTTCGGTGGCTACGATCAATGTCGCCTTCAGGAAATACGATTTTAACAGCAAAACATCGGAATTACAAGTCATCGCGACACACTCTGCTGCCTCCGGGCAAAAGGGTTTGTTGTCAAACCATTACGTATCGTCTGAGTTTGTTTTATCCTAACAATGATACATACAACCCATTTCTAAGGAGCTCCTTTTGTCAGTAGCAAATGTTGTTTACTGTATTTGTGTTGTATCAAACAGAGAAGGTTTAAATGTTACGCACATTACATACAAGGATCTATACAAAAACTAAATCGAGTATGTTTTATAACAAGTGTTTTATCTTCAAACATCAAAATATATTTTACGATACTTTCACAAAACAATATTATTCTAGAGATTCTAGAATTATGCCATATTCATTTTATTTGGGTTGCGAGTTATGTTCAATGGCGGCCACTTTCTAAACGATCAAATTGGGTTGCCCACTCGCCAGCCTCACCAAACATAAAAAATCCTGCAAATAAAAGCAATGAAGAGTTATAACTCATTATGTGAAGGGCGAAGGGGACGCGGCAGGTATGTCCGTATGGCGCGATCACCCTTTATAATTTAGAAAAAGAGCCATTTATTAAACTAGAGCCCTTAGTAATTATTGGGACTCCATTTCGACATATTCGCTATTGCTACCTGCCGGCAATTTGCCATTCGGCCCTTTGTCTGGCGGTGTGGCGCCCTAAAGGGTTCTAATTTTAAATGCAGCGTGTAACCATTCGAGCTTTATTCGTAAATTTCTCTTTCGCGGTGGTTAGTTCGCTGGACGCAATATGGCGCAGTTTTTTGTCGTGAGCAAGGGTGAGCAATTAACTGGATACAACATAGGCTTTGTTCGGTTTTTGCGGTTGATTGATAATGAAATGTGTGTAGACCACTGACGTCTTATTAATAATGTTTTCAATTAAACTCGAAGTTCAACGGGTGAATATGTAATTACAATACGGCTTTCTTTGAGCTTCAAAACATTGGATCTATAGAAATGGAACGTGGTATGCAATTACTTTGTATTTTATTAGTGTATTTACAGTAAAGCATGTTCTATTTAATTTTTTTGCAATCATATAAAACATTTCTTTATTTTTCGTTCATCTGAAAACAGATTTCAGATTGCATATGTTACGATGGTAAAATTACTCGGCAAAGTCCTGCTAGTGTAAACATTGGCGCGGCGTCCATCTCGCTAGTTTGTTCGCAAACAAGGATCGAATGAATATAGACAAGCATGTTTGCGGTCGCGGCTCACATTACAACAACAAATACATACACAGTTTATTTATAACGACTACACATATGGATGATCGGCGATCGAGTGGCGTAAGATCGCCCTCGCCTCGTAATGCCATGCAGTTACCATGGCAACGTTGCACTCACCCCTACACACATTACACACGAGAGACCATAAAAAAACAGAAAAGCGGAGAACAGAAAACTTAGTCGACGTCACCCCGGTTCCTGTCGGTTCGAACGTCCGAGTGTTCCCTTCTTTCAAACATAATTTATGGTTTCGGAGAAATAAACATAAAAAATAGAAAAGGAAAAACGACAGCACGCACGATAAAAAAGCTCGTCGTAAAAGTGCGAGAGGTGCGGGGGGGCGCCGCCCAGTCGCCGCGCGGTCCGGGCGGCAACCCTTCCGCTGCCGCCCTCCGCCCGGCCCTCACCCACCGCATTAAAGGGTTACGGCGAATAACCCTCGTCACCGTTGCTATGTATGTGCTCAGCTATTGATGTACGCGCCCGTACTATTAGTTCACATAGTGAAGGCTACGCGTTTGCTGAAAAGAAAATTTGAAATTGAGCTTTTATTTCGATTGTCGTATTGGCAGTAGTGATCACATCTACTGATCATCCATTTGTACAAAAAGGTAAAACCTTACTTCTAGACATGGAACAATGAATTACGAAAAATTTAAAATCGGCTACCCAAAGGGAAACATAGCAGTGGCGAGCGCTATCCATTGGCAGGTGATGATGGCGTCGCAAACGTCCCGCGAAACGACAGTTTGATGTAAATGTGCTCCCCAAGCGATGGTGCAACTCACGCCTTAGTGTTGCAAAATGCCCCTGATTTTCCTGGATTCGTAGGGATTCACACACGAAAAGACAGAGTTAACACTTTATACAGGTTGTTTTGTTCTATTGGATTTCCGATGCCGGTAGGTAGAATATGATAGAACTGGCATAGTAGGCTTACAGTTCAATCGAATTCCTTTGTAGCATAGTAGACTTTATGTTTCACTACGAAGATATACGACCTATTATTTCTACCAGATGCACAAGATAATAGTTTTAATTAATTAAGATAGGTAAGACAGTAGATACGAGTCCAGTTTCAATTTGCCACTGAATACCAGTCACATATGGCGGAAGCAAAATATGGGCGTGGTGAGTTCATCGCGAACCGTGCAAAGAATTTTGTTAGCAAAGTGTACTACCGCCAATGTCCCCATTGTACATATTGTGCAGCATGGGATGCACTCGTTACATATTCCATTGCATAGGTACTTACCAAATTTAAAAAATCTTACAATTATATTATCAAACATAATTTCTTTGTAATAATCTTCAAGTTGATGAACACATCTCGATTCTGCTACATTGTACATCGGATGCGGGAGGCCCTATGTGCGCGGCGACCGTCCGTCTCGCGACCACCCCTCGCGACCTGCCCTGCATCACCCACACGCTACACAACACTATGTAAAGACGGAGAAGGTTCACTAGTCATAACAATAATACTCTAACGGGTAACGTCTCGGACTGATGAACGAGAGGTTTGTTTAAGATAGCATTAGGCATATGGCGACTTTGATTGAATGATTTAATTCTCTTTTTTAATAAATAAAACGTTCCCCCACACTAGGATTTCTCCTGTATCGTGGGTACAGTTTACAAACATACATGTCACATGCACACACAACCAGACCCGAAACAACTATCTGTAGATCATAGAAGTATTTGTTCCGTGCGGGGATCGAACCAGCGACACGTAGCGCAGAAAGCTAATCACTTAGCCGCTGTGCCAACCGTGTCGTCAATTATCTAGTTCTAGTTCCTGGTCCATTAATCATTATATAAGATTCCATACACATTTGGCCCAATATGCATGTCTTTAGTAGCTTCAGCAATTGGTAGTTTAATCGGTACGTAGACAGACATACACTAGAATAGCTAACTAACGTGTCTAAATAGAGCAAAACAACTGAAGGACGTCATTGTCTTCGGTTCAGCAATATACTGGAACAAGTTTACTTCATCATCTGTCTAGCCTTTTCCCAACTACCTAGGGCTCGACTTCCAGTCTAACCGGTTGTGGCTGAATATCAGTATTTCACGGAGCGACGGCCATCTAACCTTCGCCACTCAATTACTGGGAGACACTGATACTCTAAAGTTAAACTGGCTGTCAGACTTTAAGGTCTGCTGACAACCAACTCTTTAAAATGCTTTCCGAGGCACGCGGGGGTTTCGATGAGTGAAAAATGGTCCACCATCCCAATGGAACAAATTTAATTATGAATATTATTATCCAATACAATCAAAGTGCTTATGATAGGTAATCGTTAGGATTATAACGTGGTTGCAAATTCGAGTTATTTAATTTTATAAGGCCTCTGTTCTATTGTGCTCCTTAATCGTGCATGCTCCTACATGGTATGGAGTAGAGCTTCTGTTCTTTCTATTTGGTGTACACACACTAAACAACCACACACAAATACCTAGTTAGTTCCCACTATCCCTCCGGAGAGCAGACTGTCAATATCAAACAGAAATGTTTTGTAGTCGCTTGGAATTAAGACTCAACGCTTTGGGGGTAAAGGTTGTGGTGAGTAAAATAAGTAATGAGAATGTTTTAACAGATATACATATAAACAGTGAGTAGTATTTGATAGCGCACCAATTGACATAATTGGCTAGGTATCTATTTTTTTTCCGCCCAACGATTCCGAATTTGAATTATTTCTTCCCATTTTGTTGGAACCACAGCGGTTGCCTTATAACTTATATGTACATAATAAACACATTGATGATCCTTGGCTTCTTACTAGCAAATGGAACCCTCGTTTTGGACATTGCTACATCTATTAGTTATAATCCCTTTACGTTTTGGCTATTTTCTGAAGTGTATTTTTTACTTTTTTCCGCCTTGGCCAGCTGATACGCGCCAGTGCGCTCTTTCCAATCTTATTTATTGGCTATATATCTAGAGCCAAAGGAAAACTCACATCATGTTAATTTCCTGTCTGAGTTCATTCACATGGTATGTTGTGGAGTCTGTCAACCGATCAATATAGATATATTAATAACATGTACATAATTTAGTGTTATCAAAATCTGTTACGCCTTTCTTATGACACATCTTTTTCTACTGTTTGCAAAATTACGTTCATTATATAGCAGGTAATAAAAAGGTGAACGATAGTGGACACGTAAGTAATCACTGTCATAAGCAAACATGTATGTTTTTGTCGTTAGAGGCCGGTATTAATAACGACCGCTTTTATGCGAAGGGCCCCGGGCCAGTTCCCGGCCCACTTCACTTATTTAAATTCCCGTTTTTGTACTAAATTTACATTACATTCCTTGCCCGCCAAGATGTCAGGGTACAACGGGGAGACGATGTCATGTCCCTTCTTGTGTTGTAAATTGAGGGTCACACAAAAACCGTTGCGCCCTTACTGAGCCCATAACGTCCAGCCGTCCGTCCGTCCGTCCGCGATCACGTGAAAAAATACGGCTCCACTTATTTTTTTATTCTTTTGATGTCCGCTCGATACATTAACAATTCGCAATTTTTTGTATCTAAAACGCAGTAACCGGTGTACTGTATGGTTTAAAATTTTGTGAAAAAATGTGAAATTACGAGGGGACGATTATAAACACATGCGCGAGCGCGTCAAATCTTCAGCCGGCGCGCGCTAGTCGTCAGGGACGTATTATGGCTTTTTTAAACCAAACGGTAGGACAGGGGAAGGGCATTTTTTAAAAATAAAATTTACTTTTTAAGTAGAAAACGTGTCCCCGCAGTCGAATCCAATTGTTGCGTGTCGGATGAGCACGAGTTCGATTTTATGTGTGGAAGGGATTTTTTATTGCGTGGTGTGTGCCACGCGGTGAGAGTCGTAGTCGGTGAGACGACGACGCGGGGTGGAGTGATAGATAGGCATCGTCTTGGCACCGACACGCGCCTGCACGCACAAACCCTTTGCTGCGTATGTTTTATGTCACTCGACTAGTCGCGGGCGTGACTACCTTTGTACTATCACATATAAACACTATTTTTGTTGTCTCTTGTGTATATTTACATAAAGGCTTTATGTCACAACGTTTTTAAAACTGACGTGACATATCGAATAATAGTTTGCTACAAATTCAGTTTTATTTATCTACTTTTATATACTAGCCCACACTCAATTAGTTTATTTTAAGGAATTACTGTTAACTTTCGTTATTTTTAATAATCATGAGCGCGGGCCAGTCCTGAGGGATGGTTCATAAGGAATGACTGCCACTACCCCTGTACATTCTGAAATAGAAAATCTTTTATGTTGTGTTTTTGTTTTAATAATAAAGCGTTGTACCAAAATATTCACTGCTTTTGAGTGCAAGGAAAGAGCCTGCATGTGTGACGATTCTTGAAATCGTCCGAGGCAGCCTGACCAGTCAAGGCGATTCCTATGTTGATAATTGTATGATTCATTGCATCACATGTGTGGTGTAAATATGTATGTCGTGCTGTTTTACACTGAGTTGTATAGTCCTGCAATGCTTATTAATATGCCATTTTACACTGGCTTACTACAACCTATCAGAAGGTGTGTCAAAACTACCTGGATTTAGCTGCCGTTTACCGATGAACTGCTATTTAATATCATATCGTATCTTAAGGAAATCATAAATGATCCTAAATCCTAAATGGTGGTTGGATATAAGTATTAGTATTCTACACAACGCTAGTCTTATCCACGGTATTATAATCATCATCTTATATTCGCAGGCACAACATCCAAAAAAATATTTTCCAGCTCGGTTACCGATTTAAACCATGTAGGTATATAATAAAACTCGGCAATAAAAAGCTCACGAGTAAATCCAGCGGCGGTGGGTGACACCGAAAGAGGTGAACAAGTCACAACTACTTTTTACTCCCTTCGGAGGGAGGCCGCCCCTCCCACTCACACACACGCTCTCCAGAGATGAAAGTTTTGTGGGGTTAACGCACACGAGCGTGTAGGAGAACAACAAACGGCGTAGTTGCCTAACTCTAACTTTAATTGTGTCTTTTCAATCGATAGTTTCTTGGAACACATCTTTCATTTAACGTTTGCCGTCTGTCCACCGTCGTGCCGTATCTTGGACGTCACTATTTAATTTGTAAGGTGGGACGGGGAATTTCGTAAAGGATTCCTTTATTGTCAGACCGGTTGTTATGTGACTGATATAGGTTCAAGGCACATATTTCTGACTGTCCTTGTAACGGAATGGACTATAATAAATGTATTTCTTCACTGACTGTTCAGGGAAGTGAACCATTCGGTGTCTAAATCAGTGTGAGAACTTTGATTATGTAATTTGGCATATAATTGGAGAGATGTGCAGACGACATATTTATACTTATGATTTAATTGACTGTTGATCACACACATCTCTTATCCGTAAATCTAGTATTGGATACTGGTTTTTATATTCTAATTAATAATAAAAATACCAGTACCGAACCCAATACACACATGCATATGTATACGTGAATAAGACATAGGGGTGCTACGTGGCGATCCCCTGCGTCCGGCCGGTCGTCCCTTAGTGCAAAAAGCGGACAATTGCATCGTCGCTCCTTGCTTTGCATAATCAATAGCACCAGCCATCATTGTCGGCTTCCATGGGGTGAATTATATAAAAACTCAATCCTTACATACACACAAAGAGTTTGGATGTGATTATAATAATTTAAATGTGTGCGATAGTAGCCATAAAGGCCTCGCAAACTGTTTATCCACGAAATTATTTTGGGAGTTCTGGAACTTACCGTTGAGGCGCGTTATGGGATGCACACGAATAGAAGTGTATGTTCATTTGATCTGTGACCAACGACTTAGGGTCTAAGGTGTAATGTTCCGGTAGACAATTTTCACTCAATACTGTGACTGAAATTTCATTTTCATTGGTTTGATAGTAGTAGACACAGATTTAAGGAAATTAATATTCTAACTGTAGCGTCACAATATATATTTGAAAATTTAATAAATGTTTATAAAAGTATTTCGAACTTTGACAAACTGTCTGATACTCATTCTTTGAACACTAGGAATAAACACAACCTTGCTGTACATGCTACGCGCCTCCACAGAATAAGCAACTCGTTCATGGGACAATGTATACGCTTTTACAATAAACTTCCCAATGATATACGTAATTTAACATTAAAGAAGTTCAAAATTGTAATTAAATCTAAACTTTGTAAAAAAGCATACTATAAAATTTCGAACTATTTAGATGACAAAAACGCTTGGGATTGAGCCGCTTTTTACTCTTTCCTTTTTTATATACAATTTTTGCCATTAATTATTATATTATTTACTTCATTATTTTGATATTGTAATGTCGTTTAAGTTGAAATGATTTCTTATATATAACCGCTATACATTGAAAATGTGAGTGAGATCTAGGCTGAACGCTCTTAATTTCATTAATTCTCACGATAACTGATTCATGCTTGCACTCTGTTGCGACAGGTTAGCTCAAATAGTTATGGCACTTTCTTCAAAAGGCTATTCCACCCTATTTGTCTCACATAAACCCTTACATCATTAAAATCTGTCTGGACTTTAAAATAGACCTTGACCCCTGAGTTTGTTTCGGCGTTTCTTGTCAGGGATAGTCATAGGAAATGCCGACGCCATCTAGTTTAAAAAAGACGTGTAAAAGTGACTGAAAATTCCTAATTGCAAAAATAAATAATTTCATTTCATTTCCGTGAAAATAATCCTCTCAATACAGCACTTAACTGATGTGTGCACAGAATAGTTTATTTCAGTTATTTTCATAGCGTTATGACTTACGGCATCCTCCTCTGGGGAAACTCTGCGGACATCAATACTATATTCGTCTTGCAGAAAAGGGCTGTCCGAGCTATTTATAATCAGGGTCCAAGGGTGACCCTGAGACACAGAATTAAGGAAATTAATATTCTAACTGTAGCGTCACAATATATGCTTAAAAAAATAATATATGTTTATATGCTACGCGCATGCTATGCATGCTACGCGCTTCCATAGAGTAAGCAACTTGTTCATGGGACAATGTATACGCTTTTACAATAAACTTTCCAATGATATACGTAATTTAACATTAAAGAAGTTCAGAATTGTAATTAAATCCAAAACTTTGTAAAAAAGGATTTTACAATGGAACAGGAACAATTTAGATGACAAAAAAGCCTGGGATTGAGCCGCTCTGTAGCCTTTCCTTTTTTTATATACAATTTTTATATTATTTACTTCATTATTTTGATATTGTAATGTCGTTTAAATTGAAATGATTTCTTATATATAACGGCTATACATTATATATCTGAGTGAGATCTAGACTGAACGCTCTTAATTTCAGTAATTCTCACGATAACTGATCCATGCTTGCACTCTGTTGCGACAGGTCAGCTCAAATAGTTTAGGCACTTTCTTCAAAAGGCTATTCCACCTTATATTTGTTTCACATAAACCCTTACATCATTGCAATCTGTTTGGACTTTAAAATAGACCTTGTTGTTTGTTTCGGCGTTTCTTCTCAGGGATAGTCATAGGAAATGCTGACGCCATCTAGTTTAAAAAAGATATGCAAAAGTGATTGAAAAATCCAAATTGCAAAATAAATAATTTCATTTTATTAAAAGATAACACCAGGTTTTAGTTGTGGAATATGGAGGCAAAGTATAAAAGTTTTTTTTTGGAATTTGTATTACATTTAGCGTTGCCAACATTTCTTCGGCGAAAAATAGTATTTTTCAAACTAAGTTATAAAAAAATATAGTACACTTCAATAAATACAGTATTTTATGGCAAAGGCAAAAAATAGACAAAGATAATATTTCTTACTTATTTATTTTTATATAAACAATATTTTTTTGCACTTCCTGCATTTTAATACGAAGGATTTGTTTGTTAGATTTCGGTGTTGAAAATATAGTATTTTTGCGTACTATGTATTTCTTCAACAGTATATAGTACGCAGACCCGAAATACAGTATAATACTATATATTATAGTACGGTTGGCAACCCGTATATAGATATACGCACAAGTTATATATACATATATATATAACTTGTGCGTATACTTAGTGTACGCACAAGTTATATATATATATAACTTGTGCGTACACTAAGTAATGGGTAAGGAATAGGTTGTGCAACCATATTTAAAGTAGACGGGAGAAAACACTACTTGCTTCGAATAGAATGTCAAAAGACAGAAACAAAAACAAAAATGGCCTTTGAACATAATCCTTTCTTTCTTAGAAGACGATACTTTATATTCTTTTCATATTCAATTTTATATATATATATAATATATCACAATAAATCAGCATTCTTAACGTTTTTGAAACAAACTAATTGATACTTGTACTTTGTACTAAGTGAATACAGAAGCCAAATCAGTTTGTTTTTCTAATTGTTCATTTTTGGTTTGCTTGTGAACGAATAATTTCAAATATATTTAAAAATATTTGAAAGGATTCATAGTGCATGTGTGGCGTTCATTTTGAGGTTTGGAATAGGAATTTTTATTTAATAAAAATGGATTAGTTCTGTCAAAATTTATAACAATTGTACAGTTACTTTGTTAATAAATAGGTGGTAGATGTCCGAACTTCACGCAAACCAAGTCGTAAGAACAGCTAGTTTAAAATAAAATTCACCTCAATTATCAGATCTTTGTAATTACGGAAATTTTGTAATAGCTCCGACTTTTTACCTAAAAATAGACATCGATGGAAAAAGTATTGAAGGAATTAAAATCAGATATTGTTTTTCTTTAAATCCTCCTATAGGGAAAAACAATATTGCATTTATATATTCTCAGGTTTTAATTACTTTTTTTTTACTTTAATCCTTTTTTTAGATTACCGTATCATTATTTATCATTTAATTATTAAAATTGCATCTTCTTATGGTTTACTTATAAGTCAGTCGTTGTTTTTTATTTATATATATTTTTGTCTGTGTTTCTATCTGTTTAGATCGAGTTTGCAGATTAAAATACAGATCAATTCTTGGAAGGTGATCGGATGTCGCGATATCATTCAGATTTTTAACACATATTAGAATTCTGTTGAAACACTAGGTAGATTTATTTTGATGACAGCTCCCATCGCTTGTTATTAATCAGATGCAGTAGCCACCCAATTTTGTGTTAAACAATGCCATATTAACTGTGAAATCTGTATAAGTTTACAAAATAAAACATTTCACTGGGTGACCCATTGTTTTTGTTACAATGGATTTATTTTTCGAACCCGCCAGCTTTCGATTTAGAATTCTCCAAAAATACGGAAATCATCGGGCGGAATATTTAGTTTTGTCATCGATTACGCAAACTGTTTCAAGGGTGCGCTGCGCTACACCATTGTGAAAAAATATGAGAGCGTATATAAAAACTGATGCAGCTGTCGGGTGGCACACATGCGAATTGTAGCGAAGCCGATGCGGGGAGAAACGTCATATGTGACGGGTCCCAGTGGAGACGATGTGGCGTTGCAGCGCGCGGCGAGCGACGTCATGTACGGCGACCCTCACGCACATATCGGGAAGGGTTCCGGGCTCAATCCGCGCGCTGGGAAGGGTTCGCACGGACGCCCGCCGACGCGCAAGCGCACGCGAACTTGCAAAAAACTCTCACAATGCGTACAACATCGCTGTTTTTGTTGTTAATACACTAGATTGTTCGTAAATTTCCTTTCTTCACAAAAAATGTAATATCATCAACTCGTTCACGCCCGGTCTTTCAAAGGGAGCTCTTTGAAGAGGGAACAGCAAAAATTGTTAAAAACTGGTAAAAAGTGGGTCAGAAAGGGGTGCTTTTGAAACTAGTAATCACTACCTCGCGATATCGATTGCCGTTATTATACAAAAAAATCCTTTTTTTGGAATCGACAGTTGGGAATTAGGATCTTTTATTATTACGGATAAAATAATAAGTGAACTAGTTTAGTATAATTGAGAAGAAAGCAATTAAAATATCTGTTTAGCGTTGAACTCGGATTGAGAAATTGGTGGAATAAAATTAGGATCATAAGTATAGTTTTGTATTGGGATTCGACGTGTGGATGTAGGTATGCATTATTTATCTGTGCAAATGCAAATTAAAATCCTTAGAGATATCTGACTTCATATATTGTGTACTTAGGTATTTTAGGACTATCTCTCGCAGATTGTTTTAGTCATATTGACAAAATGGGTTAAGTCCGAGCCTGCCCACGTACAAATAGAACACAATAAAACCGAAACTGATCGTTATCACAAAAATTTACCCCAAAACTGAAAAAAAATGAAATCTCAATCATTTATAAATTAGCTTCGCGGACAACTAGTCTGTTCATCCCTTTATCAGTTTTACAATCGGCCACAATATAAAAGGGTACGGATTGATTGTCGAGGTAGCTTTTTATATTTTTTTTTATTTATTGTCACCGTACGATTTATTGTCCAATTTCTTTGACAGCAACTATAGACACACCGAATTACGATAATGGCCCTTGAAACCGCTAATAGAGGGAATATACTATGTTAAGAGTTGTCCTGTTTTAGATATTTCAGGACTTTAAAAAGATTTTGCTGTTTTTTTTTTAATTCTAACGTGTATTTCGATTTTGAATCTTCTATACTATAATATAATAAAGCTGAAGAGTTTATTTTGTTTGTTTAAACGCGTTAATCTCTGGCAATACCGGACCGAAAATGTATTTTTGCATAATATAGCATATTTATTGAAGAAGGTTGTAGGCTGCTTTTTGATCCGAAAAATGCACGGGTTCGTAATCCACGCGGGCGAAGCCGCGAGCGGAAGCTATATAATAGGAAATCTGAGAGTATTATTTTGTGACTGAGATGATGAAGTTAGAATTGTAAGGAATGCAGAGTTCTTTTAGTCTGGCGTTATACCTAGATGATAGCTAGATGGATAGAAATAAATAATTGGACGTAGGTGCGAGCTTTAAAACTTTTAATCCGCAATTTTTATTAAAGAAGATGTTCTAAGTCGTTATTTCTAACATCTGTTGTTAGAGTTCGAGTGGGATTGGTCTGATTAGAAATGTAAAACAATTGCCACTGTCCGGCGTGGCAAAGATTTGGATTTGGGAACCAAAATTCTTCGGAAAAGAAACACCTTTAAAGATATAGGTACTGTCATACATCAGATGCTGGTGTAACTGACAAATAGATGTTACGTAAGTATGGTTAAAGTTCAAACACAATATTTTTCCAATGGGTAAATCTTGATAATTATTTACTTAGCCGTCTGCTCTGAGGCTTACAACATAACGAGATGCGATAAACTCAGTACTAACTAAAATATTGCATCAAATAGAACCCTTTTACCTGTTGTGTGCAATTACACGATGTTTACACGGACATTATTCCTTTACAACTCTTCCCCAACCCTTCTATTGTGACTTTTTTGTGCGCGCGCGCACTTGTGGGCCGGACGCGTTCGTAATTGAGCTCGACTTAGAACATATGCACATTCCACTCATAAAAAGTTGAAAAAACGAGCGTAGATGCATCAGGTGAGTGTAAAGTTTCACTTTCAGATATCACTCTATTCAACCCTTTTTTTCCGTGACACGCGTATGATGAAAAAGATTATAAAATGTTAGTTCGTTCCCGTGGTTTCGTCTGTTATTTAATAGTATTTTGTGGCAATATTGTTAATTGTTGACTATTGAAAATGTAGTCATTTAAAGTCATGTTTTTATCTACTTGTATTCGTATCCAGTATCCGTTTTGGGATTACCTAATAGTTTAGGTATGGAGGTGATCAAAGCAATGGACGACCTGTCGAAGCGGCCAATTAGTACTGGATGACGGTCACTTATGTAGTGCTCACTACGTAAGCGAAAATAAGTAAATAAATTAAACAAATCTTCAAAAGAACTGCCCTACAAACACCTTTTACTTGAATATAAGTGAATATTAATAACGGTTACGAATATCGGATCGAGTTAATTTTTTACTGACGAGAAAAAATATCAGATAGGTGCGACAGTTGAGGCAGCAAAACAACTTTCTGTGGACACGGTTAGTTTTTTAGATCGACACCTGTTGGTCCGGGATTATTGAATTTGATAAAACAACATATTGCGTTAATGTAACCCAACAAAAAAGAGTTTTTTTTTTTACAAACAGTAGAAAATGACGGTAGGACGTGGAACACCAATAATGCCAGTAACTTATATTATAAGTGGCCGCTTAATAACTGTAATAAAAATAAGCTTTTTTGCACATGTGTTTCTACGTTATTAAAAAATAGTTTTGTATGTTTGCCGTTTCTAACGCAATTCTGTTAGTGACTACTCTTTCTCTGGTTACAGAATTAATCGTGATGGGTTTAATTAAAATATTATAAACCCGCACGTTCCGTATTGCTAATATGAGATAAAATATTCTAAATTATGAGAAAATGATGGTACAAAAAATATTTTACCATATTTTATGAAGGCAGATGTAAAGACACATTGCTTTTTAGAAAGATTATCGATTAAACACGATCCAATTAATTGATATCGAAACAATCGCCTATTTTGAACGTTAACGGCGCTCAAATAGCTCTATCAGTATCCTTTCGAATTAGGGTTATATGATCCAACGTTTTTTCTGAAGACGCGCGTCTACCCCTTTTTTAATCGGATTTAGAAGGCGCGTGTGCCTTGTTTTTTTTATATCTCAATAAAAAGTCAAATCCACCTTATTGCAGCCGTTAGGGTCACGTTTTTTAAGTTTCCGTCGAACCGCGGTAAGTGAATGTATTAATTAGTCAGTCCTGCCGCGGGCCTAGCGCCTAATAATTGTGAATGTTCATTTATTACTTTGTTAGCATAATTTAACAGACCGTTGCGTGTATAGGCAGATAATATCATTCTTGGTTGCTACAGCCAAGGGGTTTTATCAATTAGACGTTCTTAGGGTGGTCATCTACCGAAGCCGGAGTGTGTGAATCAAAACTTACCATGTAGACTCACACAGACATTGTAGAGTTTACAAAGTCGGTGGGAAGTTGATGGTAATCGTTTAATAGAGTAATGTTTTAGAAGACTTTATAATGTACTTGACATTATGGTACTTAACTTCATCACATTAAGTAAAATAAAACTTCCGAAGTGCTTCCGTTTACAGAAAGTATTTGTATTTCTGATTAATAATAGGTTTAGTCGGAAGCACGTGACATTAAAAGAAATTTGCTAAGAATGGATCGTTAGAAGGAAAACTGTGGAATGTCATTAATATTCAAAACGTAACTAGGAGGGATTATAAAATAATAGCAGTAATTTGGAGCGGCACGCGTCCGCCCGCCCGCACCCCGCGCCCCACACCACCTACGAGAGGAATTTCTTGATAAGATATGCATGGAAATATGTCCGCTTTATTACATTTTTTCAAGTGACTAACTTAGATTATAATGGCCCATATTTGACTCTTTGTCCTGTATTTATGTCCCCTTAAGAAAATGCCTTCGGTAGGTTTTTTTGCAAAGGCTTTTGTTTATGAAAAGAAGTGGAATAATATCAATCTAAAATCCAATGTCTCATTAAAATATATTAAATTAAATTAATTATTTCAAAGTATTCCAGAAGTAAGACACCTTATGTTGATTAAAAAAACGTATTAACTGTTTACTCCATTGATATTACTATCCATTACGAGTTGTCCGAAAAACTTTGTTGTCGGCTAGTTGTCTAAAGTAACCCTATCATTAAACTCGATTAGAGCAGTATTTTTTTCGGCAAAATGATGTCAACTGCTACAATTAGGCGCGTTGTAATTACACCTTATTAGATTTCCCTTCCTTTTTCGAGCCAACGAGTAATATAAATTAATTTCAGTCCCATTTTCTACTTTGACTTTCGAAATGTAATTATAGGGTGAGTCGGTGTTTTTTCTTTCTAATTGATATTGTATTATTTACCGTACAATTATAAGGGTTTTTCTTAATAGGCGTGCTAAGTTTCCAAGTAAACCTTAGACTTAGGCGACAGAGTTAGAGTTTTTATCAGCTGTTGTTTTGCATAATAAGAGAACAAAAGTTGTGCATCGCAAAACGGTTATGCAAACTGTGGATGTCGCACTTCTGCGAATTTGAATATTAGCACAAACTCTTTTGTTGAGCAAAAAAATGTAACAGAAAGTACAAAGCCAAGTCATTTTGAAAAGGAGCAGTATTCTATGATATTGCCTTATTGCCTTAAAACGACACTGGAACTAAATTAGCAAAAATATGACGCATAAAACATGGACCCAATTTTTTTGAGATATTCTATTGTGTCTTTAGAACTGTCATTATATAGTAGCTTGCATTGTTTTGCAGAAATAACTACAGAGGATACGCTTGCCTCGTATATTTTACAGTTTAGCCATGTTCATAGTAATCCAATGTCCTTTTAGACCATGTGCGAGACTGGACGTTTACTGGCTTTTGCACGAATTTCACTTGGATTAGATTATTTTATTGGTTTACGTAATTTGCCCGCTGAAAGTTTCATAGTAAATCCATAATAAGCTCTATTTTACACAGAAAATATAGTTTTTATATTATTATGTATTTACATTTAGATTATATGTTTATATATAATTAATGAAGTCATGGAGTTTTAAGTTATTTTCCTAGCGTCCTTGAAAGCGCAAAAAATAAGCCCAACTGCAAAAATCATCATTGTTTAAAGACCAATAAAGAAATTGTAGCGATTTGCGAACCAATAATGTGGTCGATATAAAAAATTACCCTAAAATATGGCAAGTAGGTAGTCCAAATAGGTCGGTTACCAAGAAGCCCGTCTTACCGTCAAGGCGGTAAAATAATTGTCGTTGCCAAGGACACACTAAGTCCTCACAGATAGTTAATAGAGTGTCTGCCTGTATCTAGGCACTACTGAGTGCCTATACCTACGGAGTTGTTTTATATGGATAATACAGTTGAACCTAAATTGTATCAATTTGTTTCTTCAGTACTGTAATAGTAATAGTACGTTTGTTGTGGAGATAATGTGATCTTAAGGTTTATGGCGAGCTTCGTATTTTATATCAAGGACAAATATAGGCACCGGTGGGAAAAGTGATCGGATTTGTTGTATTGTGTGTGTACTTGGAGAATATGTACTCATTTTAGTAACATTATCTAATGTTTCGATTAATATATAAACAATATTTATTAGAGCCACAATTTTTCGGTTTTTAGATAAACTTGCTACAAAAACAAGAGCTTGTTATCCGCAAGAAAATATGTAGCTGTAGGCATTCAGTGGCGGGATAGGCTGATCAATCATGAGCCTACCCCTTCTATCCCGCCCAGTGTCGGCGCGAAAACAAACGGTTGCCTAGCAACGCGCCGGGGCGGGGGCGCCCACACCGACCCGGCTATCGCATCACTGAACCCCACACACGACTCATACGGCACACACGCACACACACACCTAAACGATGCACAAACTGTACTCTCGATTGTAACGAGTTTGAGACCCTGTACAATGACATGCAAGATTCCTAAGTATGAACTATGTATCAGCCTGTTTAGAGCTGAAGGCTCATATCTCCTGTCTCAGAGGGCCACCGACCCATAATCCTCCTGATAGACGTCACAAATCTTCGAATTTTTGGCACCCGTGCCATTGAGGCAGCAATATGCCTATTATTTTAATAAGTGCTGTTTTAAATATTTTTTTTCGTATTTTACATAATTATGTGTACGAGTGTACTCGAGACACGTAATTATGAAATGCATGTATTATTACTAAAGAAAATTCATCTAAATGTAACATGTAGATAATAGAACAAGGTGAATAAAAGCTTGTTATAAATACAAAACAAAGTACCTACAACAAGATATCGACGTACCCATACACGATACCGTTGATATTCAACGATACCTACATAAATGGGCGTAAGTATGAAAACATAAGCAAACATATCATCAAATGAGTTGTTATGTGTTGGTGTAATTGAGAACCGAAGAGAAGGTCGGCGTTGGCACGGAGCGCGGTGATCCATCATCCCTTCGCTGACCGCTGTGGCGCGGCGTCGGCGGCGGCGCGGCCCCCACAACCACCCTCTTCTTACTTTTCACTTTCTCTACATATTTTAAGGAGAATAAAACTTTCCCTTCACCCCCGACGCTTTTATTTTCTTCGGAATTGTAATAGAGTCGCGGCCACAGTTCGTTTCCGGTGAGATTCGGAGTTCGACTTGGGACACTTTACGAATCTTAGTTGTCTCGTTATCGTCGCCGATGACGGCTTCCTTCAGACATTCTAATGTAAAAATGTTATCTCCAACATTGTAATTCTTTTGGGAGTCAACTTCGCTTACCCGTGTCAACTCTAACTTATCTCTTAAACGATTTCTTTGTAGCCCATTTAAAAGTTGCTTACGTAGGTAGCTCTTCCTAATTTGTATCAATCTATCTGCGACGAAAAATTAAGGTCGTTTATATTGTTGAAGATTTGTAATGTTTGAAATTAGTTACAATTAGATTTTCTATTAAAATTGAATGACACCCTCTAAGTATTTTAAGATCAATTTAATATGGGCGTATTATGTTTTTGAACAATGAACAAAGACTTAAGTCATGCTGTGTTTTCTGCAACTAATGGTAGCCATAAATATTGATTGAGAAAACAGTACACAGATGCATTACAATGAATTGGCAAGAATGTAAGTAACGTACGTACCGAGTGCGTGGTCCGGCAGGCAGCATCACAGTGTCTATAATAAATGAACGGGCGCGGGGGACGCTGACCAATGGTAGTCCCTCCCTCAATCAATATGATGGACTCGGCCGCGAGGGGACGATCGCTCACTGATTTTTTCCCTCGCTGACAGGGCTCGGGAGGACGCGTTTTTGCGCCCTCCGTGCGGCCACGCGAAGGGAGCTAGCAATTAATAAGTGCGTCCGTGGACCGCCGCCGCCGATGTCTCGTTATAGTTCTGTACCCGGCTGATCTTATTGTTCCTCTCAGCAAACATTGGACACTCCTTTTTCTTGTATGAGATAAATTGTTATTGCTTATACCCTTCTTTATAATTAGTTTATCGGGGTCTTCGTGTAGGCGGCTTGTTTTAATGTGGTCACTAGTCAATTGCCGCTATATTTGGTATTACCTTAATTTGTGTTTACGCTCTCATCAGTTATTTATTACCTAGATTTTGGTTTTTGTATTTTTACTGTTCAAAGATTTTCATATTATAAATGGATATAAGATACTATAAGCTACGAAAATAATATAAGCCTTAATGTTTTCTTGTTTATCTCTCATTAAAACAAGTAATTTTAAGCAAACATCTTTTAATATTCGTCATGAGTTTCTTATTCATAAAAAGCAATTAAAAAGCAATTAGACTAGATTACTTAAAATTCATACTTCTCACTCAAAGTAAGCCTCGGAAAATTCTGTCGAAAACATCTCGCAGTTTCAAACATCGAAATCTTAATCTAAGTTTAAAATTTCTTCGAGAATCGGCAAATTTTGCACTAAGTCATTAAAGTATAAAACTTCGGTCATTTCGTTGGCGTTGCTTAAAAGCCTTTTTAGGCGGAGGAAAGTAATCTTTCATTAGGCGGGGGAGGAGCTAAAACGGAAGTTCTCTTTGAAAGGAAAATTACACGTCGGATGTGTTCGCGTGACGTTCGCCTGAGATGGATTTTAATTACGTCAAACAAAGTTTTGAGAAGGAAAGTTGGCGACATGACACGACCGCCATTACCGCGTGTTATTAGTAGGTACGGGATCGTTACTATACTCGCAACTCGCTAATGATCCTCCAGTTTGTTCCAGTAGTACCTAAATACACTCTTCTCTGTTACCAACTTGTACATTAAGCCGGCCACAGTAAAAACTCACCACGATCTGATGAAACGAATTTCAAAGTCCATTAAAAGTGTGCTTCTTGTTTGTTAGATTGACTGAAAATTGAAAAGGTTTCTGTCGTATATTGTTATATTGCACTTTCAAGGGTTAAGGATCAGTTAAGGCTCTGAGTACGGTGAAGGAAAACATCGTGAGGAAACCTGCACACCTGAGAGGGCTCCATAAAGTTCTCGACGGTGTGTGTAGTCCGCCAACCCGCACCGGGCCAGCGTGGTGGACTAAGGCCTACCCCTTCTCATTCTGAGAAGAGACCCTTGCCCAGCAGTGGGACAGTAAATGGGTTGAATTTATAAGGCTCTGAGTTCGAACCCGGCCTTACCACTGACTTTTTGAACTAGTGTGCGGATCAGAAATTTGATTATCATCTGCGTGAACGGCGAAGAAACAACTTCGTGAGGAAACCTGTAGACCTGAGAGCGAGGGCTGTATAAAATTCTCAATGGCGAGTATAGTTCTAGGATGATAATGAGTAATAATAATTAATTATCTACTTCTTGTAGAAGAAAAGTTCAAAGGCAACAATTTTAAACTTTTATATCATACGACCGATTTTTGGCAATATTTACACATTGCCAAACATCATGGTTGGATATTATTATATTCCCTTGTAAAAAAAATCCTTATATTATTTTGTACAGCGGTTCTGGTTTCGAGTACGTCTCGTGATTCCTTAGATATGTTTCATAGAAGATTTTATTACTCATCGTAGGAAATGTTTTTGAGTCAGAAAATTCATAATATTCAAATCACATTTCCTTTATCAGAAATCATTCATGTCAAACATAAGTATATTCTCTTATATATTAACAAAATAATGAGTTTACATAATTATTATCTTAATTAATTATCTTTGTAATAAACATCAACCATCATTCTTCCTAAAACCTTACAAGTAATGCCTGATTCAAAGTTATCAATTATTTTGATACGTCCGTATAAAACGGCTGTATTCCACTGATAGCTATTTGAATGGGCTAAAAGGTGCGATAAATCGGCCACGCCTGGCACTCCGCGGCCAACGCGCTATGGAAATGTATTGCGCGTCCACTGGCGTTAATCAGAATTCAGTTGCCATTAATTTGATTAGGGTTAGTGGGCGCGGGCCTATCAATCCGCCACATTACCATGTCGGCTACCACAGGGCTATCAAGCCTGTTATACGGTAGTCACCGATAAGATTACTCCAATTGTTATTATACCATTACCGTAGCCATTTCATGATAATATAACGTGTTACGGGAGTTGTAAGAGATACAAACAAGTAGTACATTTTAATGTTACCTTGCTGAATGAAGTAAGTTATAGATTCTAGTCCTTTGTTATGGTTATGAGGCAGTTAATAAATATAATAATTTTAAACTCTTTAGACTTTGTTTAGTTAAGGAGATAGATAATGCACTGAATATGGTGTAACCTCTGCTGCTGTGAAATTTTCGATACTACCACAATATTTCGCGGTTCAGCGTAGGCAGCCCTCGCGGCTTGTAAAACGTAATTTCGACCGATTCGTGTCCAGTACTTTTAGGTCAATTAGGCAGAGTCGCACCCGCGGCGCGCGGCGTCCGCTAACTAATCACTGGGCACGCCAAACTTTATGCCGTGTTAATTTGACTAATGCGCATCGGATTACAACAGTGATAAACTGGCCTAAACGACGTAAACCCGCGCGTCCATCATTCGTTTACGCTTAATTTGTTTACACGAACGATTACTGTTGTTGTAGTTATAATTTTGGATAATCGTGTCTATGTTTTATTTATTTGGTTCCAATTATTTTTACATGAAAGTATAAAGCTCTTGATTGAGACACTGATAGAGTCCATTACCTCATGTATCTAAGTACATTTGCGGCTTGATTTGCACCTTATGAATATGCAGCAATTTCAGTACGTCATTTTATATAATTAGATATAGACTTATATCCCTGACGTAGCAGTATAAAGTATTGACCATGTTAAAATTTAAATTGAGCCTAAAAGGGTGCATCAGAGACCCAATATTAAATATAAATTAAATAATCGCGGGAGAGGCAATTAGGCAGCGGGATGTAGGTGTCGTGTCCAGCGTCAATTAGGTCGTGCTACTTAACCAATTAGGAGAGAAACAATCGCCCTCATCGCACGACTGCTGTGTGAATACGCCCCTATCACTGCGTGGACTGTACACCGCTTTATGATGTTTTAAAAGGCACCTCATTACCCGATTATTTACAAAAAAGGAAAATTCGTCCGAAACTTACTGGTAATTGGTCTGCACTCATAGGGGACAATTTATGGTGCCCATTGCCTAGTTATTGTTGTTCTGGGAGTACCATGACGCCGCGCGCCGTGACGTGTCGCTAATATATTACTTATTCAGTGTACTTTATGTTGGCGCGAGTTTTTGTAACAATTTTAATTCAATCAAGTTGCCGGACATTGTTTGGGACGTATTAAAGTAATTTGGTGTATAATCCCCCTTTCATTAACACACGTTTCGTGTGAAACGTAATATCGGTAGGCTGTTTATATCTAAACGTATCTCTTTGTATATGTATTACGTTTTTTTTACGCGAATTACAAAGGAGGGGGACTCATGATAATTAATTAGGTAGCTGTAGTTTAAAAGTACGGATTAAAATACTTTAATAGCTCTAACAAGGATATCGTGTCAATGATAATATGTATCTCCATAAACGGAATAAGTGATAATTTGTAAATATGTGTTCACAAATTGTAAGTACAGCTATGCACAAAATTGACTTGTGATGGAAACATTTAATTTTTAATTTAATGTAAAGAACATGGTTAAATTAATATAGGTATTAGTAAGAATACCTACACTATCTCGTGTCAATATTTAAGATACATTTTAAAATATATAATGTAGGTGCACATTCATGCTCTATTAATGTAACTTACTGTATATAATTAAGATCACCACGTCCCTTACTTGCCGTCGCCGTAGAGTCAGAAACAGGGTTTCATAATCTTATCATGCCGTATAATCGTAGGAATTCTTTTGTTTAATCATGGAAATTGTATCTTGAATCTTTGGGTATCTTTGAAAATACAAACGATACTAATGTCTACGTTAAGTATTTTACGTCTTATTAATACTCACTTTTCTCGTACACTGTACCGAAGTAATATGGCCGGTTGTGTTCAATTGATGGGAGAGGGTGACGGTACTTAATTCATTTGTGGTCGCATGCGGGAACATTTTATGCCACCACGATATACTGCTCTGCTGCCATAGCGTTTACAACTCATCCTTATGGTGCCATGTGCCTGTGGGTGGGGCATATATATCAATGGTACACGTACGACATATTTTGACTAACCTAAGGTGGGGCACTTACAAAATAAGTGAAATCCATTTCATTTATTTAAGGTTATTTCTGTAAAAACCACTTAAAATTATGGCACAGACGTTTTATAGAATGTCACGCTGAGAAACTTCACACTTCAATGATTAAATACGATAATAGCAATTACCTATCTTCTGCGAATCCATCCGAATGGTTATCATCATAATTTAGTTTCCACAAACAGTCTAGTTTGCAGGTTAAATATTAAAGCGGTGTATGAAGATGTAAACAGAAACGCGTCGTATCGAATGTAGAAATTCTTCTTATAATACCTCCATCTTATGTTCTGTAACAACTACACATCAGGTTTCTTGCTCATGTTATTTGATATCCGACAAAGAACGAGATCCTTAATCTTCATCAATAATTCATAAAAAAATGTATGGTATTCATTCAGAGATGAGCCCCGCCTTGCACGGGATTGGCTGTTAACCCTACCACCGCGAAAGGGTTATTATTAGGCCCCTACCGAAGCCGCGCGCGCGCCGCCTCGCGTCTTCTTTTTAGTTTTTTATCAACATGGTTTATTTACTTTTTTACCAACACACGATGCGTTTTGATTGGGTGAAAGGGTTAGGGTATAAATAAATCCGTGGCGTCATCTACGCGAAGCAACTTTACATAGGGCGTGCCCTTTCGAGAGTGAAAGGGTTGGCTTAATTGTCGTTTTGTAAGGGGATGTTAGATAGGGTTAAGTGGAAGCGTAAATCATGGTGGCTGGAATATATAAACATTTATGTATGAATAGAAATACGTTTTTCGTAACGACGAACGGCGTAATGGCGACGCATATAGGTGTAGCTTTTCTTATGTTTTAAGATACCCATATGCATGGGTTGACCTACATAATAAAGGTAATCTAGAACCTGGTTAGATTCTTATATTTTGCAAGCAAAAATAAGCATATAAGCATAGCTGATTGGGAAATATTTTATCTTAATTCTTCATATTCGTATGATTTGTTACCTCGATAGTGCAAGCTTTAAAAGCTCTAATAAAGGTATATCTTGTAAAGTGACATTCTTGAATCAAAATAATTTAAAATTTTGCTCATGTTAGTAAACTTAAACAAAGGTGTTTATTCTAGATTGAGTTTACTCAACTAGTTCGTATTTAACTTCAAAGTTAACATACACGTGCATAGCGAATTTATCGTAGTTGTTAATCTGAAACATTCGTCCATAAACGTTAATCTGGTGACAGTTAAAATTAAACCTTTGTTGATTTTACGTTTATGCAAGTGTCATAAAGCAGGCGAAAGCTTGGGCGCTGTGACGTGCTGCTGGGACCTACACGGGGATTAGAGAGGTAACACCTTGCTCGTTTTGCTGAGCGCTCGAGAGCTTGTCAACGCGGTTATAATGCCGCTCCACACATCTACATTTAATGGGATTAAAGACTGCGCTATTTGGTTATATAGATGTTGCCTAGTCAATGTTCAGTCTTTTTTATCGATGTCATATTCAATATTCATGATGACTAATACATCGAAACTGGAGCACAGAGAAGGACATTTTGTAATCGAACAATAGTGTTCTGAAACAGTTTTTATATAATAGGTTTTCATTACTTAAATCCTTGCATCGAATATTTAATCCTTATTTTGGGAGAGATAAGGTAAAGAATAGTTTGAAAAAAAAAAAAACATTCATTTATCATGTCTTTTATAAAAATAAATTCGATTTAATAAACAAAAGCAGCAATTAACCAAAACGTAAGCAGAAAGATAGCAGGTTGGCAACAAAGAGGCCGAAGCAAATTATCTTGCCAAATCTTTAAATATGAGATACAAGATATATGGTTTGTCGTAGACCCAAAACAACCCTAATATTTTAAAGTTGAATCATGTGAGGCGGACTGCTAGCTATAAATTATCTATTAGTCGAACATTACTTGACGGGTTGACAATAGGTTAAGTTAACTTTTGTGCAACCGGGTTGAAGTCGGGGGCGAACAATGTATCGGTTTATGCACGAAACCCTTCCTCACCTGCATTCCCACGATGAGTTCTGTAGAAAGTGCAACCACGCATCACACTAGAAAAAAGTTTGCGCAAATAAAATTTCACGTCAAACATTCAAATTTTACCTAGGAAAGGGTCTGATTTGGTCCGATTCGATCGGGTGTGTAAATAGAACATGTGAGTTCGCGTGGGAAAGTACCACTGACAATGATTACGTCAACTATTACCGTATTGAAAATATTGCGTTAAGGTGTCTATTCTTTCTTCTTTTTTGTCCAATTGGAGTATAAACACTTACATAAGTAATCGATTGTAGGTTATAAATAATTTACCATGTGTGCCATTATAGGTGCCATGTTCTTTTAGACATACATTGTTTTATTACGTGTACTTACTAACGTTTTGCCATATTTTATTTCTCAAAATCTTCTAAACTGAATCGTTCGTTAACATAAGCATATCAACATAATTAAAGCCGTCAAGTGAGTACGCAATAGAAAATCGATTGGTCCTCGTCAAGGCGCCTACTGTGTCGTAATGAATTAAATTATTCGATTTTTTTTATTAAATATGGATTCGTAAACTTATTTAGCTCTTTAATTTCATATCAAGCGTTGTTTTTCATATCCTATCCACAATCTTCATATCTTCATGTTACTTGAAAACCGATAGCGATTAGGATGCATACAAAATGATAGCAACCTTCCAAAAGAAATTCATAGAATGCAAATAATAACGCAATATCTGTCGATCTACGGATCTACGCAGGGAACATATTCCCACGTGTTTCTACTTAAGATTCGCCAAAGCATCACTGTGGCGCATCTGATCGACACAAAAACGAAGGTCAGTATTCGAGGAGAAACTACGGCGCTCTCATATTGCATGGACCCTTTCACTCTCGATGGTACCTGCGCTTTTTACAGCGTTCCCGGAATCGCCTCCGTTCAAGGGACCGACCACCGAATGCATGTGTGTCTCAAAATTTTACAACGAGCTTCAAGGTACAAAATATGAGATATTTTGTCATTAATAGATGATGTTGTTTTGATAAACAGTTTAGAAAATCTCTGACTTTTAAAATTTGATTAATGTAAAATTTAATCTGTCTGTGTGTAATTGTTATTATTGTGTATTTGTTTAGATATTATTAATATATTTTTTAGGAAAGTTTGAGAATCTTAGTCGATTGCGTCGAATGGGCTGTAATATTTCGCAAATTCTTCTTTTACGAATAAGCCTAAAAATAAATCAAATGTATTGGGATGGTCACAAAAAGTCGGGTTAATTACTCGCCTTTGGGATACTTCAATGAAAAGATGTATCATTTTTCACTAAATATGCAGTAGGTATCCATTTCTATCTTGTTTTTAGTGAAACGAATAAGAACCGTATGTGTTAACCAAATGTTTGAAGAATATTACGCAATCTGGTCATTAATTAATGTAAATTAAATGTTGCTTAGAGTTTAAACTTTAAAGCAAAGCCTTTTTTACTCTTATTGGCGCGTTTTTCTGATAAACACAAGTTACCTATTTAAAGAGTACATATGATAATAAATGTTGATATAAAAAGTTCAAGTCTATTATACTATATGTACAGAATACTATAGGTATTTATCTATGTATATACATATTCATGGTTCCCAATAAACTGTATAAAATAAAATATCTAATTAAAAATCATATTTTTGCTAGAGATTAGAAGTTACAACAACCTATCCAAAGTTTTTAGTTTTGGTTTTGTAAATTACCTATATATCATTAGTAATTTTCTAGATTATTAGCTATTTTTAATCGTTTTGCACAATTTGATTGTATTTTTGTAGTAATGGAAATAGTTTTTGCAAGCAAATTTACCTAAATCTCTCTTTTGTATTCAGGTAAGGATTATTTTTTCACTTGAAAGCCACTATATTGTTGACAATGTAAACGCAATCCCTTCCTCATAGAGTCTAAATTCAAATGAATGTTAAGTTTTGATTTGTTACATATTGATATAGTATTGCAAATCGATATCGTAGTTTCGATCATTTATAACTCGCGTCTGACGGGCAAACAAAACGCGTGATAGAAAAAATATCGGAATGCGTTACTGGAAGAGTGGAAATGAAGTATTATTGCAACACTTGCACTTTCGATGGCGTCTTTTGTCGGATCGGATTGCGAGCTCCGGTTTCAAACCAATTGTTGCAATACCTACACGTGGTTACATATATGACTGGGTTATATGCAGTCTATTATTGTTTATGTGCTTTTGCTTTGGCACATAAAACACTTGTGACCGTGAGACCTTTATTAGCAAGCTACCTGTTCGTTGCAACTGATGTTACCGAATAGTTTACTCAATGAACTTAGAGTTGTAATCGTAAAAATATTGTAAAGTTACAACCATTAAGATACTAAGTTGTTCACTTCTTACTTTTTAGTTACATCTTACATTTTGCGACGAAGATATTATATACAATATAGATGAACGTTGAAATTGCACTATTACACTTCCGCTTTACAATAAAACAGCCGCAAACTCTTTCTACAACTTCCTGATAAATTATGTGCTTGAAATTATTTTCAACCAATTTTTTTTTTATGTTATTTGGTTTCCAGTGGATAATAGTGGAGTGTTCTATTAGACATGTATATGTTGTTACAAGTTCGGCTTGTTAGTACAGTCAGTGATGCCTGAGAGCTTTGTCGGCATGTGTAGAAGCCCTTTACAATAGTAAGTGAACGGGTGATTTCACACTCTAGTGGTCCTGAGTAACGCAAGCAAACTATCGCATCGCTGCACCGCAAGACCGCAGATAATTGTAAGCAAACGAGTGCTCATACTCCAATATTTTTACGAATATTACAAACACATAGAGTATACAGAGTTAGCATTTATAGTGTATTTTGAATATAAGATTCCCTACAGTATGGTTGAGCAGAACTGGTGCCATCTATTACTTAATCTAGAGTTTGTTCTACACTGTTTTGCGTACATTTCATGTAACCAAGGAAGCTCTTGCCCATTTTTTTTTCCATGAAGAAAAAATATATTTACCGTGAAAGGTGACAACTAGAGTAGATATAATTAAAGTCTGTAATGTAAATATGGTTTATATTAATGAATAAATATATCTAAGAATGGATTTAAAAGAAATTGAATTGTTTCTTGCTAACTACATTCATCATCAGCCAGAAGACGTCCACTGCTGAACGAAGGCCTCGGGGGGGGGGGGGGGGGGGGGGTGTTGCCATAATCCCCACGCTTGGCAGGCGGCTTGGGGATCGCAGTGGCTCACCGATTAATGAGAAGACGCTGCTACCCGTCCTCCAGTGTCGGGCCGCAGTTTTAAGACGTACCCGGATCTAGACGTACCCGGGTCTGCTAACTACATACCTAGTTTTAATTATGTGACCATAAATACTTGTTCAAAATTTGTTCTTTGAATTTGCATACGTTTAGAGCTACAAGTACCTACGGCCGCTACGGGTGCTACGGCGCTACGCGCATGTAGTTCCGCATAAAATTATTAATATTAAATTAACTCGTAATTTAAAAAAATATGTACTTCAGCAATATAAGATTCTTGCATTGTGTTTATAAACTTGAAATCACACTGAGTTGTTTTTGTGTATAGAGTTAAAACAGACTAGTTATGAATTTGAACATATTGACTCGTAGCTACCAAATTATGAGCTTTTTATAAAACTGAACATAAATATGGTACATTGTAAGTTACAATGTCAATATCGATACTCAAGTCGTGATGTGTGGCGGTGCACGACGCGCGGCGGGTGTGGTGCATCGCACGCGGAACTTTCGCTCGCCTGCACTCGACGGCGCGCACACGTGCACATTATGAGTTTCAAAGGATTTTTTTACAATAAAACATATGCCGCTTTTTGCTTAACCCACTTTAAGCTCGATTATAACCTTCTTACCTACATTTGCTCCGGTTTTTGTGCAAGTGAAGCCGCGCGAAACGTTACTTTTAACCATTCCTATTGAGCGAGCGCCGCTTTTTGGCAAATTTTTGAATTCAAATGTCAGACTCGGTACTACTGACCTAAATATAACAAAAAAGAAATTAAAATTATTATGTAGTAGGTGGTATCTTCACAAGAAAATAGCCGTTTTGTCTTATTTTAAGTTTCCGTCGCTTCTATTTTACGCTAACCTGTATCTTGCGAACCTGAGTTGTAGCTTTTGACCAGCTACGGTTTTATTGTTTAAACATTCAAATGTAGGAGTAACAAAGTCAAAATTATGATACAAACTATTGGAATTGGAAAACTAAAATAGGTATTAAAAACTTAATATTAAAAACTAGTTGGCAAATTTTATTTAACAAATATACTTATATGAATTTCATTAAATGATATCATTAGTTAAGATTACAAGAGTTATGATGATATAGGTAACGAAGTGTCAATTGACGGCAAATTAATACTTATAAAAAATTGAATTGATTACACCATTAGCTTTTCCTCTAGAGTCTATAATAATCGAAACTTTACATCTCGTGCTCTATATCTGTTCTATGTAAGTTACCTTCTACAGGTACCAATATTCAGAAGGTATTTTTTAGAGACCGAAATATATAACACGTTAGAACAATATTTTTTTTTTGTTTTTAAAAAAACTTTGTCCCACACTAGGAATAATTCCTGTGTCGTGGGTGCGTTTACATACACATAAATTCACATACACAAATACCCAGACCTGAAACAACTATCTGTAAATCATACAAATAGACACGTAGCGCAGCAGTCGATCTCTCAACCACTGCGCCAACCGTGTCTTATTCTATCAATAGAAATACATAGGCACACATATCAAATCACACACACAGTAGGTACGCACCACTCGCAGACACTCTACCACACCTATTCATATCACTAATTGTACACTCAGAATTACTTAGGCACTGACTTTGATATATTATGACAGAAAACCTTAGCTAGAGAGAGAGCTCTAATTTATTTAGACACTTGCTGATACTAAAAACAAATAGACGAAGATACTCCGTCTGCTTAACCCTACGGGATATATAGTCGTGATAATTCTCGAATAAAATAATCATCTAACTTTGTTCTATATTGAAAGAAATCGAGGGTGTGAACTAAACCCGATGTGTGATGGTGTGGTTTTTGTTAATAGTTAAGTATAAGATGAGACGGCTCGCATATGGACCCACAGGAAGACCTCGCGGAATATCGCTCATCTTTGCTTGTGCAATAATAACAGGGCTGCCGCTACGTGGTTTACATAAAACAATATTAAATTGTTTTTTAAATAGGATTTCAAAGATATCTGTACTTGTAGGGAAAAAAAAATTCTAGACTGACAAAGGAATCCTTTGTTTAATGGTTACGGAACAATGTGAGTTACGCATATTCTTGGTGACTTTGTGAAGGTCTAATACACGCAAACGTCAGTAGTGTAGAAGATGGACCACAAGAATAACTTAGTGAAAACCTGAGACGTTAGGTTAACAATCCGCTAAGTGCACCAACGACATCAATTACCAAAGTATCCGAAACTATAGTAAGACATTGTTTTGTCTTATAATTCTGTATAAGTATTAATGTTACATAAGATACAATAAATAATAGTATGTAAGTTTGCACAAAATAATTGATACAATTATAATTTCCTTCGGCGACGATGTGTTCCTAAGGAAGGTAACCAATTTAATTTGCAAATATTAAATATTATGTAATATCAGACATGTCTGGCGTCAACCCTGGTATGGTTGCGTCGTATCCCACGGTTGGTGTAACCTGAGTCGGGTGTCCGTGGCTTCCGTCCGGCTTTTAGCGAAGTCTCATCGGTCACCGCGCCCCGCCCGCCTGCGCGCCCGCCCATCCATCCTCGCACATATCTAATCAAACAATGTTTTATGTGCGCCACTCCGCCTACGTAAGCGCGACACTGGCATTCCTGTAAAAGCATATAAAGGCATCAGAGAGAAATTAACGCGATGTGTAGGTGTCAGATAAGGGAAGCTAGCGCGAGGAGGCCGCGAGCCGGCGGGCGCGGGCGCCTCCTGGGGTCATTAATATTAATTAGGCGCGGTGGTGCCGCCGCTCAGACTCAATGCGCGGCCTCTTTGCTTCTGACTCGCTGCGAAAATTAATTACTCGCAATCTTTATGTTCCAATTATAAAGGCCTTCGCAACAAATTAAATCTGTCCGGAGCAGGCCTCTTTTGAGAGAGGTTTCACTCTCTTTGTGGGCTTGATAAATGTTCCTTTGCAGAAATTCTTTGAATTCAGCAAAATTTAGATATTTCACTTAATACGCTGAATAACGAATATCTGTGAAAACTTAAAACGCAATTCGATTATGAAGTTTTAACAATAAGACGGCAATTATTGCAGAAGTTCGTTACTTGAATGGTGGTGTGTGTAATTGTATGTTATTTCGTACTCTTCAAGGGAATAAAAGCGAAACCGATTCCGCAATCCAGCTTTTGCATAAGTGTAGACGACTTCCGCGTTTACTGAGCAAAAACTCAGTCTCATAGAAAAAACTACAAGTTTCCCTTTCATCAGAGGCAAAATATTTAACGGCCGTAACCGGATATGTTGGCGCGGCTCTTGGAAACAAAGAAAAAACCACCAACGTGTTATTACGCGAAACCAACATTTAATAAGGCTATTTTTTATTTTGCATTGGTTTTGGTTATCCATTAATTCGTCGTGGGCAAAAAATATTTGGGTTTACGCCTGCGTCGTATTTGAATAGTTTGTTGGCGCACTCATTGTTGTACGAAGATGCGGAAATGGGATATTTTCTTTCTAGAGAAATATAATATTCTGTGGCTTTATGTTGACCTGATGCAAAAAGTTTCCAACCAGGAATAATTGTGCAATTTTTGATACTTGTATGTTATAAGTACATTGCTTGTGTACAACACAGAAATCTTTGATAAAAACATGCATAGCAAAGAAATATTTTGAATATTATGAAAGTTATTAGTTTTGGAATATAATTCTGTTTATTTTCCTGGTCAGATTGATAGTTAAGATAAATAATCCACAAAACATTCCGTACACACTTGCAAATAAGATGTAAATGTCTATCGCTCTATCCGAGCCAGAAAGCCATTACACGTTTTGTTATTGGATCTACGGTGATAGAGCTTATTATTTTAACAATGACAATGCATGTCGTTCATTAAAATACAAAACGAACTTTTAATATTGCATGTAAAATAAAATTACCAACTCAACATTTAGAACTTATAGCAGGCCCGCAACTGGGCTAGGTCACTAATTTAACTAAGTATTTTATTTGAACTAGCCTTGCCAGTAGAAGAACATGCACGTGTTCACGCGTTGCTAATATTCAACAATATATTTAATAGCTACCTACCTAGTGTTGTCCTTTTACAATCAAACTTCGTCATTGATATAATTTTGAGTGACGTTCGCCCACACAATGGTAAATCTGTATTAAATGCTCTTTTGACACTAATGTTTTCTATAACATTCTATTCTATGTGTCATATTGGACAGGAAACGGTTATTAAAAACCTCAATGGATCGAGATGTCAATTTTGTCGATATTTTATATAAAAAGTAGAGTTGCTATATAGGGGATATTTTTATAGATGCGTGAAATACGCTTACGCGATTAAGGTACGTTTAGGCGAAAAACATTACGAAGTATTTATACAAGATATACAACTTGTTCTCATTTTGTGTCGTATGTATTTCACCTCTTACGCGCAATCTTTGGATTCTTCTACTCGAAATATGAAAATTATAAATTGACATTATCAGTCTACATTTTAAAACCAAATTTAACCTGAAGTGATCGGTTTTCTCACTACGTTAGATTTTTAAGAGATAAATATAAAGATCATTTATTTGTAAAAAAACATGAGTGTACAGTAGTACATAGCATAGCTTGCAAATTATTGTGGCAAGGAGAAAAATGACCTACATGTTTTGTCATTAATGGCGTACAAAATTATAATAGAGCGTTAATTACGTAATTAACACTTGTACATATAATAGGATATACAATATAATCACCGGTTTTTTTAGTCATAGATAAAAAGTCTATCAATTAGGCACACACACAGTATGTGACCAATCCCTTAATATTACAACAGGAATTAGTAGTTCTTTAATAAAGAGCAGGTAAAAAACACAAATCGATTTCCTGTCAACAACTGACCAGACACAAGTGGTTCATACGAGATGTGAAGCTAAAGATTAATGAATTTTCAATTAGATACGTCCGAATTGAAATAAAATTGGACTCTGAGATCGGAAGTTGTTGAATGGTGTATTGATGGATTGTTGCGAAATGTAGAAAAAACTGCGGCGTCCGCAAACTGTCCCGCAGCTGGCCTTCAATTTGAGTAATCCGATCAATATTTTTTACTTGCTTTAAATTGATTTTTTGTTGCAGATATCGAACGGCAATCACATTATGGGCACAGTACTCACCTATGTTGTGTAGTCTTAAATGTTTGCAAATTATGTGTTGCAAAGGTTTCCAATAATTATATAAAACACTGAGCTCTTCATAACAATAATTACCTAGGTATTACGCAGGTTAGCTCTATTATTGGGAAACGAACTAACAATATGATTTAATACATATCTAACGATTTGATTTAAAGAGTCATTAAAGGTTGTTTGACCATACGCACTTTACAAGTTAATTGGATTTAATCTTTACTCTCTATGTTCTGTGATTAATTTTTACACAGAAAATCCGTTGGAAATCACAAAACACTAGAAATTAATGCTTAAATATCAGCGCTAAATTATAAACAGAAAACGACGTTACGAGTTCGTTTGGTGTTGTATTGATTTGTGTATGAATTTGGACGTGAGAGAGGAGGGTTTGCGAGAGGTTACACAAGGGCTGTTTAGTAGATTGCGTCAAAGGTGTTGTCAGCGGCAGGCGAGGGCTACGCAGGTCGGCTCTCGGCTGTCCACCGCTAGTGTTGCCTGTTGTCTGGGCTTTTTAGGAGACGTATAGTTTCTTGGCGTAGCAATCATTTTTTTGTCACATAGTGTCACAAGGGTATTGGATGGTAAAATTAAAGCCAAGTCACCAAATTCAATTGTTAAAATGTAATTAGAATTGTCGTCGTTTCAAATTTTCAAAGGAAAAAGCTCAAGGCTGTGACCGGAGTTCAGCGTTTTCTGTATGATCTATATATATTTAATACATATAGATCATACAGAAAACTTCTGCCTGCGGCTTCGACCGCGTGTATTACAACCCCGTGCATTTTTCGGGATAAAAGGTAGCCCATATGTATATTCATTCAGCATATAAGCTATCTCCATTTCCATCCAAATTTTAAACAAATCCATTCAGTAGCTTTTGCGTGAAAGACTAACAAATATACATCCTCACAAACTTTTGCGTTTATAATATTAAGTAGGAAGGTCCGATGGATTTGACCAACTATTGTAATTTATTTAGATTAACATATCTTCAATTCTGTACCACCTCCTAAAATTTGCCATCAAAATAATAGAATACTTATACTATTCAGTTATTTTATTATGTTTAGAAAATAACAATAATTTCGAAAATTTATTTTATTATTCCCACTGATTCTGGCCACACTGTCTGCCTCTCATGACGCGTTAAGGTATCGGAGAACGGATAGAAAATCGGAAAGGATTTGCTGTGTGACTTTAGCTCGTGTCTCTAGCAAGGGTGCGATCATAATATAATTTTATTTTCTTAGATATTTCCTTAACTTATCACTTTATTAACCTACTGTAGAGATGAGGTACAAATAAAGTGGAAGTATAATCATTATAGAACCTAGACCTTCAACTACAACGTAATGAAAGTGAACCTACTGGATCAAAGTTATGTCTCTATTAGAAATTGGCGGTCAATAATTCGGTTATTTAACACTTATGTTTCTATAAAAGAGGATTACGTAACTAAAAGTATTTTCGCGAACAAAACATATAAAATATATGACTTTCGAAAAAAAAATACCCATCCTTTGGCAGTACAAATAATAATTCTAGCGAGAATATTCAACCATTACCAATATTTTCAAAATTGATGTAAATTCAGCGTTTCGAGCGCAACTGTGAACGTAGCTTTAGCGCCGCAGGAAACAAATTGCTTAGTGTACCCTATCAAAGACTAGGTTTATATGTGAAAGAGTATTTTTGGAATAAGCGTATTCGTAGTATTTATAATGTTGCCCTGCTCTTGATAACTGAATAAAATAGCAAGTGGTTTTTCTGATTGATCGATCAAAAACTAACAAGGAATTGAAGAAAAGGCTTCCTATGACAGAGAAATACATAGACAAACAACCCTAAAGATTACTGAAAAGATTGACCCCAAACTCGAATATTTCAGAAAAAAAGGCATCAAAATGTAAAATTCTAATCTTATTAACAATGGATAGTGTATATAATAATATCTTTTATGCGAACGCGCACCTGGACTTTTTATTTGTTATCCATGTCCACGGGTCAAAAAATATTCAATAGACACCGTCCAACGGATTCCCGTTACATAATCGTCCTGTAGGTCACTTTTTATCATAATTTTTTGGTAAAAAACGGCATGTGCTCACAAATTATGCATTTGGATGCATCACAATAGCACGCGTCGTGTCGTGCTGGCACGAGTGCATTACTTTTTTATTTTTAAAAATTGCGAGTTGATGTCAAGCTAAGCACCTATTGTGTTGTGGGCTTCTTTACACCGCATAAGATGATTTGCTTTAAGTTTCATGTGACCTCTCGACATTGTCCTCGTGTGCCCTATGATTATTTGAATATGTTGGTTTTGTGTTTGAATATTCTTTTGTAATGTTTAATTGATTTCAAATTATTTGTTACGTCATCGATTAAAGAAATATCTACTTCACTTTTATATTTCAGATGAGTTATGACTGCACGAAATGTAAATAAGTGTTACATTTCGTAACTTTATGATTATTGAGATATTCGAAGTGTTTTTCTAAGGAAAGGATACTCGGAGTTATGAATTTTTGCTTATCGGATCAAATATGCAACATTTTTTAGTTTACTTTTAGGTTTATGGCTATTCGTTGTCATTGATGATCCACACACAGATAAGCGACAGGACACGTCCGTTGTTTGCATCAGACAAAGATCAACGCTAAACTTATCTAAAGTTTGTACAGGGATATTACAAAAAATGTATGTCGATGTTATTTTTGAATTTGTGCAAGGCGTTTGACAGCGGACGAAGAGTCGTGCGACACAAAAGGTGACAGTTTCGACTGGAAGGAGTGCGACGGGCTCACAAAGGGCCTGAGACGTTTGAAAGACGTTATGAATGGCTGAAAGAAGGAGTGATCGAGCTGTGACCGTCCGCCGCCGCCCGCCGCCGCCCGCCGCCGCCGCCCGCCGGACCACGGCCGACAATACCCTCGCGATAGCATTAATCCTTTGTGAACGAGAAAATGACAACATTTACAAATGAACAGTTTACATAATGTACTATATTCCATCTTCCGATGACTGCGGATACCTATAGCGGACAGGGCCTGCCTAAACTTGTACATTAAAATTTTATTTTATACGGAGAAAGTAATTTTTGATTCCCCTGTCGACATTGATATGGCAAAACCCATTTGGACTTTAAGTTATTATTAAATTATCTACTAAATCACTTTCAATATATAACACGTTTTATCCTAATAAACTATTCGACAGACACTCTAACTCTAGTCAAGTTAAAATTTAAAGTAGGTAAAGATATGTACAGATGACAGCAGATTTTGTTGCCTATACTCGTTTTGTTTAGGTATTTAACTAAAGGTAAACAATCTTGATGTGTCTTTTTAATATTTTTTGTTTAAAAACTCAGTTTAAAAATAAAACGCGACTAAAAACCAATGTAAAACAACAATAACGATTACCTACTAAACTACTGCTTAAACTAGTGGTTCAATTGATTTATTGAACCACTAGTTTAAGCAGTAGTTTATTTGTTTAATATGTTTTTGTGTAAAAAGTCACATCAAGATTGTTTACCTTTATTTAAATACCTAAACAAACCGAGTATAGGTATGTATAAATACATTTAAGATTATATAACTTAGAAACCCATAATGTTTAAGAAACAAATTGTTAATAGTTAAAGATAATTTTATAAAAGAAATGTGTTATGTAATAAGAATATGTTTTGTCTGCTAGCCAAATAACACGTAACCGGTCGTAATGTTCAGTTGAGGGAAAACATAAATCCAGCTTTAGCGTTGAAATAAAAAGAGGACTTCTGTAAGTGGGATAGTGTAGGATATAATTCACATTTATGCGGAGCGGCCGACGGTGCGTATCGAGTCGCCGGGATACTTCGCAACGACAATTCTCCCGGAGAAAAAAGGAATTATTCATCACACCCGGAAGGGGAGAGCCCGTGACGCAAGTATGGAATAGCCACCTGCCGCGCAACAAACGGCCTATCCACCCTTCGACAAACATTGCTTTTTGCACCTAGGAACGGTCAACATAGAGTCTAAAATAACACGACAATCGCACGATGTCGGCTATCCTGATCAATTCCGAGGGTCCAGTTGACTGTTGCCAGTTGCAGAATCAAAAGTTTAAACGGCCGTCGAGAACAAAGGGCATTCGGACAGGGCTACGCGGCTAGGGATAAATATTCAATGCGAATCCTTTTGAGGCGATATTTTATACTTTATTCTTGTTCGATAGTGACTCGCTCTCACCTGCACGATGTAGGTAAGTTCTCGCAAAAGCCCAAGAATTTTATATGAGAACTTACTTTGGGGTTGAGACGAACAAACGTAACGGACTTTTAGGACTGAGAAAAAAAACAATGAAGAGAATAGTTTACTCGCGCTGCCCTAAAAGTAATAATTGAATTTAATTACTATCCATTGAGTATGAAATGGTTAGATAGTATGAAGGGAGCCAATTAGTTACTATGACTGATCATACTGGTTTTACGACTGATCAAAAACTATTTAATAAAATAGGATTCTGCAATATCAAAGACCCAACTATTCCCTAAAGTTTCAAATGTTGACGTATTCATTGTAATAATAATTAAAATCTATTTAATTGTAAAATATAAAAACGTTATAATTAACGAAGCGATCACTTTAAGCTTTGACACGTTCTATTGAGGTGTCAATCTCCTCAAACAAGTTTGTAATCAATCATAAGATTGTTGTAACGTTATTGGTTCTTGATCAACCGCCCTTCTATTATAAAGGAAAACCAGATTTTGTCCAAAGTTTACCAAAATTTACATCAAAATCGCACACAAACACAAAAAACTGGCTAAAATTCGTTTCATTGTGTACGATTGATTCGTAACGGACGAGCGCGCTTTAATGTGAATAAAAATATTCACAATTTTGGTAATTTCGACGCAAGCGCACATCTGTCGTTCACACGGAAGGGATCGAATCACAATTGTACGTAAACAATTATTAAGTTTACCTATGTCTGACAATTATTTTTAGGGACGTTTCCCTGAAAGTATGATTTCTTTAAAACAATACGTGGAATGGTCATAAAAAAATAACTACCGACTTGCTTATTGCTAAAATAGTTGATTTTAATGTGGCCTTGCTTTTTTATTGCAACCTGGTGATTTTTCTCGATATCCGATCTCCGTCTATTGTCAATTATTGTTAACTACTGGTGCAAAAAGTTTTGCAAGGCTTTATCTGTATCATACAATGCGTCGGAGGCGTCATAAAGCATCGTTGTGCCCCAGTTTGCAAAATGGGTATAAAATTTGCTTTGTTTCAGATACAACGCAATAGGACAAATTACTTGCGCATGTCGGAACACTTTGTTCTGGACCCTTTTGTTTACTTTCGCTTTTAATGCTCGCTTTATGACGTCAAGTTGCTAAAATAATAAATATTTGCGCTATATATTACTACTCGGTTCATTATAATATCTAAAGCACCCAACAAAATATTTATACTCTCGTTTTTAATTACTTCAAGCACAAGCCATAATAATTAGCAGTCTTTTAAAATTCCACGAAAACTTAGTGGCAAATCAAAATTAGAAGATAATTAATTAGTACCTACATATGTTTAGAATGTTGTATTACATAATGGTATAGATATGTACCCAATACAATATTGTTAAAGCTTATCAATGATAACAGTGACTCAAATAAAGTAAAAGGGTTATCTAGAACAATGCTTGCGTGGATTGTGAAAGGGTTCTTTTGTTTACAGCATTGAATAAGCCTTTCAAACAATACTCGCTTGTGCGTAAATAACCCTGCGCAAAATAAAAGAAAAAGTAAAAGTGTTACAGAATACCTTTTATTTGCGAGCAAAGTGATGCGTCCTTGAATTCACTTCGGCAAGGCTTAATTGTGGTTTCTCGTCTTCAAAGAGTTGGTTCCTTTGAAGAGCGCGCCGAAGGATGGGGCGCGCTTGCTCTCGAAACAAAGAAATCTCAGCGTTCATTTTCACTTTGGACAGAAGCTCAGTTATGTATTTTGTTCTAAGTAACAACTATTTACATATTACGACAATTTTATATGTTTGTTGACAAAACTCATCAACTTGAGAGCTTAGATACATAAAATCGGGAACGACATTTATGCCCAATCTTACATCTGTCATTAGGACATGTGCGGTATACAATACAAGAATTCCTAAACCAACATTAACTAGATGCGATCAGCAAACTTAAACTATAATTCTACATGTTGAGTATATTTACGTTAATTAACAATGTCGTAGCGATGTTAGATAAGATGTTCCACCTGCCCCGTTGGCAAACTTAATTGTTTACTGCGAATGTTGAAGAATGACGGTACAAGGATGTTGTTGTTGCCCAATTTATAGTTGCCCTGGTAAAACACGAGCGCTGCCCCCGAAAGCGAGGCAAGGTGGCTCGACGTGTGCCAGATAACAAACTTAAACATCCTGACAGATAAGGACCATGCACTACGTGGGAAAAGGACGGACGCATAGTTTTTTATCTAAAAAACAAAGTTGCACATATTTTCTACAAGCTTATTGCAACTTAAAGCTCATTGTAATAAGGTTGTTGTTTCTGTACAGTATTTGGGCACGCGACAGCAGCAGGTGGGAGCAATGCTCTTAAAAAACTAAGAATCTTTTTCGCCGTGCGTCGTATTGTTAAAGAACGGTGTTTAGTCTTGTTTGATTTATTGATGTTGATAAGTGCGCTGCTTTATAATATTACCAGTTCCGGTAGAAATATGTAGTAGCTTTTTAAAAATAGGACTAATTAAACATGTACTCAGAAATTATTAATTTACTCGAATGTATAGTTGTAAGGATATGTTATACCTTGGTTAAACATTAGCTTAAGTCTAGAGTTGAATAACAGCCAGTCCAAAGACTGGATCAGTCAAAACTTGTGAGCTTGCTTGTCAATATTGTGTTAAGTTGCTGCCATTTTTATGTAAAATTATGTGAGTCAGGCACTTGCTAATTCTTTGAGATTATGAATTACATAATCGTATATCAAGTAAATCGGAGATTAACTAGATAAAATATTAATATAACGTGTAGATTACGGAGATGGATAACTTTTCCACCAGTTACCACATCTACGACGTTGATCGTCTATTAAACCCATTTGTGTCTCAAACGGAATGACATAACCCGAAATAACTTCACATAATGTTGTCTAAAAAACACAGAACTCTAAAATAGGTGTAGCTACTCGTTTATTTCCCTGAGTCGAGACAAAAAGTAACGCTAGGGAGGCGCGTGCTCACTAAAATGGTAAAAATAAAGTGGTAAAAATAGCGGGTACAATAAAAATGGTTAATTTACGCGGTCCGCCGTCTATGGTCGACACTTATGCTTTTTATGCGTGTTGTCTTTGAGCTAATGATTGCCTCGTGGCTGTGGCTGCAAGGCCAGCGGTAAAGTTCTGTGGAGCGGTAACTTGTTACGCCTACAGAGATATTACCAAATTAGATGCGCATACGAAGCTACGATTACGTCGTGTAATTATAGCGTATCAGTTTCTCTTGAGTAATTCTATTTATTACATATGTCTCAGAAAGTCTACTTTATGTTCTGTTGGAAGTAGAGATGATAAGACAAGATAACCTGATAGATGAAGATTAAAAAAAAACATCTGAAATAATAATGAAAGCATTATCAGCTATTTCAAATTCAAATTATTTATTTGTTTAAAGGTGTTCACACAGGTCTTAAAAAAATATGCATGAAGCTATATCCAGTAGATTTGCCATTCAATCGTACTGTTTTCAATATAAACGAATAAAATTGTTAGTAGACGGAGAAAAACGGGAATAGAATATATTTTAGGTCATAGAGAGAGATAATCACCCAATAAAAACTGGTCATACCTTCTAATTATAGTTTAAAGTGTTCCTTAAAGGCAAGATAGCAGTATTTTTGCGTGATTGTATCCTGATATATTAAAGTAGAGCTCATCTTGAGTAGGAATGGAGAAAATATAAAGCTTGTTACAATAAGTTTAAGTTCTTCTATGGCCATACATCTAGACTTAACCAACTAAGGTGAAGCCGCTGACCATCATTTACACGAAGTGATTCGAAACCATGGGCTATAACGATATTCCAACCAGTTTATTTGATTTCAACAATTTCTGCTAGTCTGTAACAACTGTCATAGAATACATTGATAACCGGCATACATCAACATTTTCTCTCTGATGTGCAGAGGATTCCTCGTGTATAAATAATGATCACCCATCTTTGGATAAGCCCAGCAAGCAAAAAATAAATTAAGTATTTCTTTATTAAAAAACGTATGCCCACATTATGATGGCTCTGTCCGTCTCGTGAGTGCATTTACATGTAAGACATAATATGCAAATATTTGTTTCGAGTGAAGATCGATCCCGCGATACGAAGCCCAGAAAACAAAATTTTCCGCCATTACGGTAATGGTGTAGTAATAAAATTTTTAAAAATAACTACTTGCAACGGATCTGATTGTTTTTAAATAATTATATTATTAGTGTATATATAAGCTATAATTAAAATTCCTGTATAAAAGACAGTTTCATAAAAAGGCATTAATATGGCATAATGGTATATCACATGGTATTTCTACGAATATACTTAAATACTGATTTGCAAATCAAATCGCCCAAATGACTAGTCATTTAAACCTGTTTATACTTAATAATCTTAACCGGAAAACTATTAGGGATATTATAATTAATTATAGTTATTATCATTAACAATATATTGAAATTTTAAATCCATTATATTGCTTATGCACTTCATTTTTAATTTTCAACAACAGAAATCGAATTTATAAAATATTATTATGGCCACCTTTGAATGTATGTATTCTTTCTATTTTAAATGCCTCTGATAATGAAGAGGAAAATGCAGCGTAGAATAAAATTAGCAACTAAGCAAGGTAAAAGTGGATGAAGTGTAAAAAAATCTTTAAATTAAAACGAGATATTGATTATGTCAAGAGCAGCATCATTTTCCAGTGAAAAATACACATTATAACAAACTGTAATCACCAATCTCTTCGCAAAGCGTGGTTGTTATAGCTATAATCCATTTATGACATCAGAAATTACAAAACCAGGGATTTCGTAAAAATCCAGGATACCAAAAAATTGCGGCAATATCAAATACCTGTACATAAGTAAACGTAAATAAGTAAACGTATAACAAGGCCCATTTTTTGCCGTGGTCAAGTACGGTCTGAGCTGATGTGATCAGCTATTATTTAACCAAAATATCAGTTTTTATTATTGTATCTCAATAATTGGATTTCTACTTAAAAAGTATAAAGTTATTTAATTCAGACAACTTTAATTCAGAAGAAGTACCTGATGTATAGCACTATTTCGGTAAGGTGACACTACCATGGCAATTACTTATAGAGCACTGCGAAATTTTTCATATTTAAGTAATATATTGTTTTTAGTTTACTATAAATTCTAGCCTAAATTATGCATGGATTTGTATTATTTAAAGAAAAAAAAATATTATACAATATATTAAAGTGTATTTGTCATCAACAGAATACAGTAAATATATCTATTTTAAGAAAAACATAACCACGCTTCCTAATAGTGATCATTATAATAATTACAACCACAGAACAAACAGTTGCGAGATAATGCTGAGTAGGTATATTCTCAAATTAGTTGCAGTCAAAGAAAGTACCGCCCGGGCCGCACGGGAGCCGCTCATAAAACATAAAAAGTGCTTATGTGGCGCTCGCTCCGAGGGCTAAAAAACGACGTCAGGAAGGAACATAATGTAGTAGCGGCCATAAAAAGTGAATGCATTGCGTGCACGTGGAGTGCACCGGGGGTCGTGCGGGGCGCGGGGCTGCAGGGAGGGGCGTGGGGGTGTGTTTACGGCGCGGAGGGGCGGCCGGCCGTAAGCTCGCCGCTCGCCGCCGCTACCGCCAGTGTTGTGGTAGGTCACGCGGAGCACGCTCGCATCGCGTGCCCAAATCATTCACAATCGCGACTCCGCGCCGACATAACATGTAATCGGTCTCCAATAAACATTATCACTTAGTTATTTTCTTGACAATCTTTAAGGACTTTGATAACAAGTTGTCGAACGACAATAAACTTTACAAACAAACTAGTGCAAATAAATGCATTTTGCCGTGTATCCGGAGTGAGATGGCCCTGTCGCTGCAGTCGACGCAGAATTCGAGAGGTTTGTGAAGTTTTAAGTTAAGTGCGCCTCGCTGTCTCATCGGTCCGCTGAATCTGGAAGTGCATAAAGTTTCAAACTTGGCGGTGCGCAGCATGCGTGGCGCGAGCGATGCGATTGGCCGCCCACACGCCCGCGCTTACCGCACACATGTTTATTTGCATTCAGCGAACTTTGCAGATTCAGTGAACCGTAGGCGGTAGCGAACGCGTAGGCCGCGCTACGTCTCCGCTACGAAGCGCGCCGCGTAGTACTGTACTACGAGATTTTGATAATTGTTTTTTACGTGTGCTAATGCCAGTATTTTGTGATTTGTAAGTAATTACCACACATTACATTACTCTTATGAAATATTTTTGTGCCTAAGTGATTAAGTTAATTCATAAAGTGAGTGTTGATCTATATAAAACATTGATATGAATTCGTGTAAATATTTTAATTCCTTTTCACAAAATGCTGGTAAATATCACTGTAGAAGTGTTTTGGATCATTTGTTCTAAGGTAAATAGTTGATTATCAATAGAGATGTCATTACAGTTTCTTATTTGTGTTATGTCTTAGTTATTTGTGGGTTCTTATTTTCTGGTCTATATAAGTTATGAAATAAACTAGGCTTAATTACCTATTTATTGTTTGGTGATCTCTTCTGCCGGCGGTATCAATCCTTGTTTCCATTCGTACATACTTTCCTTGGCTTTTACCGGTTGTTTTCATCATTCACACATTGTTTTGGGTATAATTACTGTTAACCTGTTCCTTTTAAATTGAATTCAATTAAAACTGGATTATAAACGATAATTACACTTCGGTTAATTTCGGGTATTTTATATTGTGTAATATGTGTGACATTTAAATTATAACTTTACTTATACATTTAAATTACGTATGTCAGTGTGTAGACCCCCCGTGGCAGTTTCCTTGGTGCCAGATTACCGTTTGCGTCTCTGAAGAATCTGATTTGTTTCAACTACTAACGCCATCTAGTAGCGTTTAATTCGCAACAGGGTGCGTTAATTTTCTCATTTTTTTTTTATTGTCATTACTTATGATATTGACTAATTGAGCCGATTTTTTAGTTCTCCAAAATTATCAAATAAAGATGAAATCCAACAATCGTGTAATTTGGGCACAAAGTAAGCTCCGACACCAAGCAAATTAGATTTGCAACTTTTATCATAGAAACAACATAAAAAAAATCATACTTTTTGTTCTAAAATGTAGATATTTTAGAAATTACTTATTGCTGATACTTCCGGATTACCTTATTTAGTAACAGGTTAAATACTATCTATCACCTTTGATACCACACGACTATAATTACTTAATACAAAAGGGAAACAAAACTTTACTGCTATAAAGTTCAACAAATCCTTTGTATTATTATTTTTTGTTCAGGACGTGTTTTTTATAAAATCATTATTTCATCATTCATAATATCATCATTGATAATATCTATATCATTTTACTTTTTCCTTTATAAAACTTACTATCTACTAACTTACTATTTATCTACACCTAAATATCAACAGACAGAATAACTAACTCTTTAAATATTGAAAGCAATAAATATTGAGTACTTATTATGTAAATCTATTTTAAGTAATTATTTATTTTTATTAGGTTAATTTTATTTATTTAATTTTTTGGTACATTGAAAAGCCTGATAAATGGAACTTAATACTAACTACTTATTCTAATATATTAATTAACTCCTTATAAAAAAAATGAAAACCTATCCTATCCTTTTAAGTCTTAAACATATAATTCACTTTTATTAAACATGATAAAAAATATAACGAATTTCAGTACCAAATAAATATTTGTCCTACCCAAAACGTAAGAATAATCCCACGTATGAAGATAATCATTACGATCCCTCGTTAAAATTTTAACGTGCTGGCTATGTCTTAATACTGAGCAAGCCGAAAGCCTTATTACCACCAAGGTTAATAAAATACTTGGATCAGTATAGTTACTCGTTACGGCTACTGTTATGTCAGAGAAGCCCCATTACCCGGCGCGTGTATCGTGCTTAACCCTAAACCACCGAAACCGTAGCAACTCCGTAATCTGTGCGAGTAGGAACGTACTTTAAGTCAACGGTAGCCGCAGGTTAATCCCATTATATAGAGCTCACGGTAATTAGGTAATTCTGGAAGAATTCGGTTTTGAATTTCTAAAACTTTACTCTTTAAATCACGTATACGTTACGTTTTGAAACCTTTCTATTTACATATATTGCATTGTTATTAGGTAGATAGAGTTGACAGAAACGTGGAAGTATCAATAAAGTAGTAATGATACATTCTTTCTTGTTTCGTTCATACTCCTTTTTTAAGTGCAAGTTTAAAACTTATTTCAAGATTAAGCATAGTACCTAACGTGTATTTTCCATAGAATTAGCTTATTTAAAGATATGAAATAGCACTTCAAAATACATATCTTCCTGTTAAAGTCACTACGCTCTTTTATAGAAATATCCATATGAATATGAGCATACAAGTAAAGTAGCAAGTGCGTAGCAATAAGGACGTCATTGACACGTCCGTTATCGGGCGAACCCTTACGCAATAATGAGTTATGGAGTGGCGGCCGCAGGCAACTCCATAAAAGTATTGAATATGGGTTATTGACAAATATTTATGGCGTATAAAGAGGGGATAATTACAACTCTTTAGCACATAAAAAGCTCCGTGCGGAAGGGTGCGGCACGCTGTAAAAATTTATCACCAACATTGTCACCCGACCGACGGGCGAAGGGCCCGGCCGACTAATAAAAATGATACATTATGACGCTGATCTGCACAAAAAAAGGTACTCAATAAGTAATTGATAAATGTAATAACCAGTATAAATTAGTAGAGCTAGTTTTGGCAACTGTTTAATATAACAAACTTTCAAATGAAACTACTAGATCAAAGTTACATAAAATATATGATTCATCAGCTTATTGCAAAGTGCGAAAAAGCACCATGGTTCAATATGTATTAGCGTACCTGATACAATATCTCTATACATTAAACACGGAATACAAGAAGATAAGTATTATCTCTTAATCTCTTTTCAAACTTAATTAAATACAACGTCAGAATACAAGATTGGTTTACACAAAATTACAGTATTTACTTGTTTAAACTTTTACATTAAGCCTAGTATTATAATTCTGATCACATCACGAGTGCGGTTCGCTGTTCGTCCTCGAAATATAACGAGGAATGTTATTAAAAAGTTATAGGATAAGCCGGTACGTGCCGCGCGCGACGCCTCCGCCTAATCACAAACTTTAAAATTATCTTATACTACAGACTTTGTATATACTTTCTTATCAATACGTAGTTTCAATATATAATTAAGAATAATATATACTTTTCCAAAAGTATTAAGTATAAAGTAGACACGTTTTACGTTTTATTAAAAAAATTAAAGTGCCTCGTGTCAGCACTCGCAAACGACAAAATATTTTGCCTTTTTCAATTAAGCGCGATGGCTGAGTCCAGAGCCCGGCCGGGAATTAATTCCACGGCTAAGTAGATAATGTAAGGAGCTCCCTCCTCGTGCCGCCTCTTCACGCCTCGAGGAGAACTTTCAATTATGATTTTGTCTAATTTTAATTAAGTGCTCTCAAAAAGGCTTTTCTTCAACGAAATTAATATTTGAATATAATTTGGGCGGAGCGGGCGGGCGGAGTTTGCCGCTCGAGGAATAATTAATTCCATTATATAGGTAAGTGGTCTGGTCGCTTCGCCCCCGCCCGCGTCCGCCGCTCGGTGACACTATACAAACTCGTCATACCAAATGATTGCTTTTCATTCTTGACATTTTGAAACTGACAACTAGGCCGGAAATATTTATTTAGGTACATACATAGATATACAGACACAGGCTTATGACTAATTGCATAGAAAGTAATTAGATGAAGATGGAACGGTAGAGAGTAGTGTTATAGTGCGACAGCTACAATTTGCGCAACAGGTCGGGGCGGAAGCGACCTGCAGCGGCGTGATTGCGACCAAATGTTTCCTTTCCAGCGTCTGGTTTAGTTTTTGCCGTGTTTTTTGTCCTTTCTTGCTGATAAGTATGCTATCGATAGGTTCGACTGTGATGTTTGTTTAGGTCGAAACTTACTCGTGACGGAAGTGATCGCAATGAAACTATAACTTAATTTTTTAGGCCCTCTACCTTGTGGAAAGTAGGCCAAGAGTGAGATAAGAATATATAAAATCTGGTACTTGAACCTTTGGTAATAAATAATAAAGGTTAAAGAGAAGGATTGAATTTGAAAGAGTTAAATTGAAATTATTTCACTAAAAAGTAAGTAACTTAAAATTTGCTGTAACTAATTTAAAAATTTCTGTTATTCAGGTGTATCAGTAAGACCGCTATCGACCATGCGTCAGGAGTCGCTACCGATGTTAGCGGAGCGGCTGCTGGCGACACGAGCGGCGGCGCTGGTGGCGGGACTGCCTGCCGAGCTGTACTCCGGAGCCCTGCTAGCCGCTTGGCCCCCCTCTCCCCCTGCGCCACTTCTGCCGCCCCAGGAGTTGGAACGCGCGCGCAAACGCCGCCGCACGCCTAAGCTTGATGAGACGGCCACCGCACCACCTTCACCTCCATCATCTGGGTCATCGCCTGGCGCCGCCGACCCACCTCGTGATAAACTCTTCACCTGCAAAGTCTGCTCACGTTCTTTTGGCTACAAGCACGTCCTGCAAAATCACGAGCGGACCCATACTGGCGAGAAACCGTTCGAGTGCGGAGAATGTCACAAGCGTTTCACGCGAGACCATCATCTAAAGACACACCTGCGTCTCCACACTGGTGAAAAGCCTTACAGCTGCCCACATTGCCCACGTCACTTCGTTCAGGTGGCCAATCTGCGACGACACCTTCGCGTCCACACTGGAGAGCGACCGTACGCGTGTGCTCGCTGTCCAGCACGCTTCTCAGACTCTAACCAGCTAAAAGCACATGCTTTAGTACACGAGGGTGATGCACCGTTCGCCTGCCGATGTGGCGCACGATTCAGGCGGCGGCAAGCTGCCGCCCTGCACCGTTGCGCCAGTAGCGGCTGCGAGCCCGACACGCCGAGTCCACCGGTGACGACTGCACCTGACTGGCGCTGGGATGAGTGGCCTGAACAGACAGAGCCCGAGGATCTGTCGCTGCCACGGAGACCGGCCACGCCGGACTCACCCACCGACCTGCGTGTCCACTCCGCGTAGTCGCCGCGCGCCCCCGCGCGCCGCTGAGCCGGTATACGAGTTCCTCCCGCGTAGACCCCGCGCTGCTGTCGGCCGCCGACGCCGATGCTGTTAGACCCGTTTTTGCGGAGACGCTCGCCGTTTCTATGATTCTATACAAAGTCCTTGTAAAATAACTATAATTACTGGTGTTGTAAATACGACAACGGTAACAATTTTTTATAGAGCGCTTTTTTCTTTTCTCAGTAAGACTACCGACGTAGTCTCGTTAGGTAGTCCTCTATTCTTTTTTATGATTTTGCATTTGCAATGTTCGCCATAAAAAGTACTTTTTTCATCCATGTTACAGTTTAGAAGTTTATTGTTGTGTTATTTGCATAATCGCAAGGCGAGGTGAGGCAAAAACGACGTCGTTTTGTTCCTTTGTTTAGCAATATTGCTAAACACCTAAAGAACATATTGCACAAAAGATATTTTTTGATTTATTGGTATAGACTATTGTTTTGTGATAAAAAGTAAAAAAAATGTTTCGTTATGCTTGACATTTATTGATTTTCAATTGGTGTCCTCCCTCGCGCTTAACGAACGGAAACTGGAATATGGTCTAGCCGGAGAAGGTCGCGACATTGCCTCATTATTTCTGCGACAAAGGCTAGTTCACAAGCGGTAATTATTACGTATTGAACTCAGTATCGAATTCCGTGTAAGCTATAGGCATTGTGTGCGCCCTGATCCGTCGCGACTTATGGTAACCGGTTTGTTATCACCCTTTATAGAGTTTTTAAGTTTTTCAATCAATAGCTCTTTAAAAAGTTTACAAGTTTTGGACACTTATTTTTTGCGCAAATATCAAATAATAAGGATACTGGTTCCAAATACGTGATACGGGATAATTGTATAGAGTCATGAGAGCCTTTGTAATTAAGTATGAATGCAAGCGAGCCAGTCTTCGGGAACGGACCCGGCGTGGAGCGGGCCGACCGCGCGCACTGTGCTTCTGTATATAATGCTGTCTCTTACAAGATTATTTATTATTTATCGATTAGTTTGTAGACGTTTCGATACCTTTATGGTATCTAATCCGCAATGAATGCGGTTACTGTTAATATTACGTGTATATATTTATGTAGTGTTACTTATAGTACGTTGTAGAGAAGTTGGAGTCTCGAAAGTTATATTACAAATTATTTAAATTCGATACCGAAACATCTCTCGACGGGCTGTGCTATATTGATATTGAGACAAGTGAATATATGTGTTAATAGAAACTATAGCTATTCTAAGTGAGGCCATGTGAACGATGACTTAATATCGTTTAGGCGAATATTTACTTGTAGTTGTAAGGCAACAGTCAAAAATATTTAAAGTGTTGTACATATTCTTAGTGTTAATTCAAGTCGACTCGTCGTGCACATGGTCTATGTTATAGTATGTGGTCTCGTTTGACACGAGACTGGTGTATGGAGCATTATTGCAATTTGTTCTACGGGTATTAGTTTCCTATTAGATGTAATGTTTTATTTTCCATGTTTTAAATAATTTAATGTCATAGTAATTGTTCTGAACGTTTTAGCGCACATGATTTATAATTATTATCGTATGTAATTATCTAAGTAGGCTGTACTGTTTGTTGATTATTATTATTTTATTTTTCTTTAGTCATGTTAGAAGTGTAGGGTTTTACTGTAAGGAGTCGATGTAGTAACGATATATTTTTTTCCAAAGAAATTATTGGTACAAATATAAATGTGTACAAATTTAATGATAACTTTCGATTAGAAGTCGTAATTTCATGTTGCAATGTTGTAATATTATGGTAGTTAGTGTAAAATTAGGCGGGTCTGCCATTATCTACCTCATTCAACTACGGTTACTACGCCAGGGTAAAGAGCCAAAGTTCTTGGTAATATTTTCTATTGTTTATCTCTATGGAGATAACGTACAAGTGACAGGATTGTGTATAGCTAGTTGCGTCGGGTCGACATTCGTTTTGAGACTGATTTTTATTCGTTATTTTGGTTACCAGTTGTCTGGTAAGTTAACACTTGCCATTGCAAATACTTATATGATTGTGTCTCTTTTATCATATATTCGCCAACTGTTCTCTTTGCACTATCAAACAGATAAAAATGATATCCCAAGAAAAGAGATACACTCACATACGAATTAAGACAATGGTTGCAATTGATTTGAGTTCCTATTTAATTGAAGATTAAAGTGTTGTTTTGCTTGATATTGTTTATAATGATTAGTTAGCGAATTATTAACATTCAGTGCCATCATACAGATCACAGACCTATCCGTCGGTCAACACTAGTTAAGATTGATGTCAGGTTTAATGTGTCGGTGTAAAGTAAACTGCCATAACCGATCTACCTCACGTAAAATCGAAATACAGGTTTCTTTCAACATTCATAAACTTAATTTGGAATTACACTGTACTTGTACAAAATATTATAAGATATAAATGTGACATAATTATGGTACGATGATTATATATGTATTTCTTTATCAATGTCCAGTACATAATTATTAAAATAAAGAGATGTTTGTTATTTATATATTTTTGTGTCATTTCGCATCCTATTTGATATTCTATCGTTCTCGTTTCAATGTACATAGGTAAGTATATGACTTATAAATATACAAAGATTAGTATTTTTAACATCGTCTGAAAAGTTTAAACATTATTTACTATTGTTTCGTTCATGTGTGATTTATCATAGTTTCGTAACCTGAAAAAGTCTACACTATTTCCATGATAGTTAACGTTAAAATCTGGAAAAAACTTAAACATACCTTCAGAAATTTTCGAGTACCATCTCCCAATAAATACATATACAGCGCATGAGTTCAATAAAACTAATTTGGTGTTAGTGCGCGATAGGCTCTCGTGGAGGTATCTCCTAAGTAAGAAAAGTGTGTAATTTATCTAAGATCGGCCGTAAGTAATGAGTTGTCGCACTAATACACTCACATACTGACGGGCTGTACTCACACTATACCCACACAGACGCACAGCGCCGTCCCTGTCCCTTCTTTACGCTCAGGGTCGAGTCACCTTGTATGGAACCGGCGCGCGGCGGCGTGTTTATTTGAGTGAGTATTCATTGGAATTATTACAAATATCACTAATAAAAATGAAACAAAAGTTGACTCAAAAAAGACTGTATTGCGTACTGTGAACATTTTATGAAAACTATTTAATTTTTTTATGTTCTCGTCTAACCTGGCACGTAGCTTAGTGGCACTAGATAATTCGGCTAGAAATTTACCTAACAGTCCTCTCTGGAAACCATTCTGACATATTTAACATTCATAGCAGACTTTTAAGAGTGTAACATTACAAAATAGCTGATCAAATAAGGGTGAGGGTGTATATTAATGAATGCAAAATACGATTTTGCTTTACAACATTGTATTATTGAATGCTGTTCGTAGCAGTCAATTTAACGAAATACAAAGTATTAGGCTTCACAAAAAATATAACTAAAATGCTCTTTAGAAACTTACATACACCCACAGTATTCGAATCAATTTGTAGAAACTTGGAATCATATACTGAGGGTGGGTGTATAATAATACACTTCTAAGTAATCCATATCAGGTATAATAAAAAGTAAGTAGATGTCGATATCAAGAAAAAATATCCCATAACTTTTGAAGAGAAAATATTCAGTATTGTAGAGGTTTCATGAAAATATTCAGCCTCCGTGGTGAATGCTGGATTTATTTCTGATAACTCCTCGGACACATCGTGATACGACAGTACCTAGTATGATCAACATGTTATTACGGTGATAAGTTCTGTTTTATGTAAAAGGGATCCACACATCGTAGATTTCCGCTATGTCCAACAGTGGACATCGAAAGCCATTAGAATTGCACCTTATTATCTAGAGATCTATCACAAGCAATTTTTCACAAATAAGAAACACAAAGGGTTACAATTAGTGACAGTTTAACTGTCACGCGCTGCTACGGCCTACGAGCTACACTTTGTGCTACGAGCGACTTTGTAGAAAAGACTAGCCTGCGATAGGCTGACTACTAGTAGTAAAAACTATTTTCACGAAAAGTCAGTCATTCCTAAGTGATTAATAGTGTTTATGTTATCAGCCATAAATACAATATGTAGGGCAGATAGAGTCGTAATTCAAGAAGCACCTCACGCCACCGCATACCTGGGAGACAAACGCACCGGAATCCGGTTGGTATTTATTAAATTAATCGTTCACCCCGCGCCTCGCACCCCCACCCGTCACACTCGACGATTAGTTCGTGTATTTCTTGCGAAATATCCTTTATAACTATTACGTCTATGTAAGTACGGGAGACGCAATATATGACTGTTTTCTCGGAAGTAACTGGACCGGTTATTATACCTACTGTTTCCTTCGTCAATTATTATTTATTTAACATAACATATTATCACGCTTGTACTCCTCGAAGGCAGAATAGACAGAGATATACTGTTGTACTCCCATATTACGCCTATGCGGTTATTAAGTTCCATGTAATAGGGAGCGAACATATTTCTATCTACTGCGCATAATTCCAAAGTCTGGGCTGCCATTGTAAAGTATAGAAAAATCTAATTACACTTTGCCCGACCTGGGAATCGAATCGAAGAACACATGCGCGATAGCTGACTGTCGCGCTTGCCTACACTAGACCAATGAGAGGCAGTCTTATTTTGTGGCCGTTTATTAGCATTTTCATCACCCAAATGGAATCGGTTAATGTACCTAATTATACATCCCAATAATTACGAGATAAGAAAATTAATTCAGAAATAAATAATACAAGGTGCATTATTTGCTTCTTTGTCTATAAATACATTTGAACACTAGAAACAATAATAAAAAGACGTTTTATCAAACATCTTAGCCGTATCTGCGCTCAAAGAAAGTACGTAGCGTCGTAACTTATCTATAAAGTAAATCAAGATTAATAGCTAAGTAATAGGCATGTTTGAAACAGTAGTCGCGAAACGCTCGGGTAGAGGACGAGCGGGCGAATTATAATTTATTTGGAGAAGTGGCAACGAACCCCGCGCTCCCCGCGCAAGCCCGACCTACCCTTTGCTTTCGCCCTTCGTTACGGACGCACACTCCAAGCGTTGTAACTCGAAAGTTTTTTTTTGTTTTGTGATTTTCTGTTATTTTTTTAATGAAACGTTTGTACTTTTAATTTTCGTTTTCATTTAACTTTTTCAGTTAAATTAATGTTTACACTACGGTTATTAGTGATTAAGTTGAAAAATAAGTTAGAAATATAAGAAGATAAAAATTATGATATTTCTTTTTGAGGAGTTTGTAGACTGCGGAAATAAATAATTAATTATTTATCTCCGCAGTCCACAAACTATTATAATTTTCTTTACTTTAAGTTATGCCAGGATAATTTGTTTTCGCTTAATAAGATGTCTCTTATGTCCCGGATTGGATGGTAGTACATTAGACTTGAAGAACCTTTAGTGTTTCGGACATCACGTTACCTGTTGGTCCGAGGTGCTATAAAGAACGTGGCCAGATTGTCACAGGTAGTCAGAAACCACGTAATAACTGCCCTCTTACTCTCGAAGATAATTTCAACGTGAATAGAATTCACGTATTCCCTCAAAATATAAAAAAAGGTGACACTAGTAAAGAGGACAGTCTTATCCGCAGAATCGGCAGAACTACTGTCCTTAATAATAGGTATAATTATGTTATTTGAGTTCGAACGTTAGCCACTCCGTGTAAAATACTGATATCCAGCCACAACTGGTTAGACTTCAAGCCGATAGCCGAGTGAATTTAAAAAAACGATCATTTTAGTTGTTGTAGTAGAAATGAGATTTAACCAAAAGTAATATTCGGTAAAAGGGCCACATTCGTTGTATTCAGTGAAAGATGCTATTATGACGAAATAAACAGTTTCTGCTCAAAAACACCGCCAGGTTCACCATTGAATATGTTTTTGCCAAAAGTATGTTTCGAATCTTCTCCTATTTTGTCGAAGATCCAAGCCCCGCTGCGTTTATAGAGTTTAAATATTTGTTTAATTTATGAAAAAATATAGTATTTAGAATCATTGTGAACTTATTAGTAAAAAAAACATGACTATTAAATAAAAGTTAACAAAATCAGGACATTAAAATATTATTAATTAAGCTGCAACACTTGGGGAGTAAACTTTATACTTTTCTGTTTTTTCTCTAGGTAGGTTGCGTTCAAAGGAGCTGGCGGGGCGAGGGGCGAAATGGCGGGCTTGCGGGGGGAGGACGGAATTAAGAGGGAGGTGGGGGGGCGGCCCGCCCTGGATACTGAGAGGAGTTTTAACCAATTAATTTTGTTCCTCAACGCAAACTCCGCTATATAATAAGGTATAAGTAGGCATTAACTGAGGCGCGCCGATAGCTAGCCCGGCCGGGGGCGACTTGGTCGTCTCCTAGCCTCTTATAACGATGTTTTATTTCTTGTTAAGCTCTCTGTTTTTCCACTTTTAATATTTAATGGCATTTTCATAGCTCATTTTTTATAGCGCACTTACAAATTCCTAACATTATTGATGTTGTTTTATGGATAGCACTGTTGTGCTGTTTTCTAGTCGAAGACTTAAGTGTTGCATGTTAATAAGTAACATATTTCACCTTGTTTACTTAAACGTCACAATAAAACAGGTCTTCATTCTGATTTAAAAAGTATTTATTCGTGTGATAATTTTAGGTTATTGCTACTAATAAGAAACTAAAACTATCATAACAAAATTACACCTTACAAAATATCTGAATTCTTTTAGTTGCGCTGGAGTAATAAATTGTAATACATGTAACATTATATATGTAACATTCGCTGTACCATATGCAACACCTGTCTCTCGTGAAAAACATCGGCTTTGTCTAACGAACCATATGTCTCACACCGCTCGTGCTTTACCCACCTCCTTTCCGCTCCTATGACATAAATACAATATACACGTCTTACGTAAAAAACAACTGTTTCCCCTTTACCAAACCATGACTAAACACTGAAAACTTGTATACCCCATTTACCAGAAGAGATGAGATTTAAAAATAAGATCCTACACAAAAACACTAGCATCGCGCCTTAAGCTCGCGCCTCGCGTCAATATGACGCACTTAAAAAACAATTCTTAACAACGGTATTGTGTTGTTAAAAAACAGGAACGCATCACCCGAAAAAACAAACCGCAGAGTACGGTTAAAAAACAGAATGCAGCACGCGAGTCGAGCGAGACACCCTTTCCCTTTTGCGTCGTCGCGAGCTACGTTTTTTCTAAGTAAGGCGAGGGTTATATTTTTTTACCGCGATGCTACGTATAAATTAATAACTGAACGTGCTCATAATCTGCTGTTCGGAACACTTTCGGCTTTGTTAATATTGTTTTTTGTGATAGTTATCATTCATTTGTTTTTGTGTGCGGTTGTGATGCGGCGCTGCGGTGGCGGAAACGAAGCTGCTCTATTGATTATGTTCACGGAGACAGGTGTTGCACTTTGTTTCAAGAATTCACATTAAGGCGCTCGCGCAGAAATAGGTGCAGAAACAGTTATGAAAATAATTTACAGCAAAAGGGCGGTTGTTCAGTTTATCAATCATAATCACAAAAGAAATAATGTATAGCTATGAACATCGTTTAATTAAAATAATTACTTACAATGTTTGTTTACTGTAATCTGTCACGTTCATATTACGTAAAATAAAAACCTTTAACATTTCCGTTTTTGACATAATCATCAAAATAAGTGCTTTAGTACAGTTGTGTACCTACTTAGAACCTTTTATTTTATTTAAATGCCTAGCTTTTTTAACGCATGCTTACTGTAATAATATTTGGAACAGTCAGCCAAATGGCATAAATACCGGAAGACATCAGGAAGGATGGACTAATAATGTCGAAACCAACAAAATGGTTTTTGTTCACATTCCAACGCCAAAATTTTACGGTGTTGCAACGAACGAAAACTACATCTTTACCTGTTAGTAAAAACTCAGGAAAAATTTAGTAAAATGAAACTTAACTAAACTTACAACAGTTGTATGACACAAATCATTTTAAATGCATTGTACTGGTCTCTAAGATTCGTAATCCACAGAAAAATCTGTATATCCATTTTGACTACAACTATATAACTTTAAGACAATCTGAAATAAATACTGCAAGTACAAACGTTTCGTAAGCAAGTATCAAAATAAAAACATTTTCGCACCGATTAGATTAAACAAGAGGACATGTTTTATTTCTGACACAATGGCCTATTCACTCTTTTCTCTAATTCTATCTGCCAGTGAAAGTTTTCAGTGTAATACTACGATTTTTACTGACATCATTTCTTATGAATGTGACAAAGAACTTTATATTTGAGTGTGAATAGAAGAAATCGTGTGGAGCTAAGCAAATATAAGTGAATGCATTGGACACGCATTGTGAGATCAATATGTGCACGTGTGCGATACATTGGAACAGTTTTTTTGCATAGATGACAATAAATTATTGCGCTCTGTTTACCCTTTTTTGAAGATACTTGAAAGTATAGAGCAAATATCCTCTCGACATAAGTGTATGAATTTCACGCTCAATAGCGTTTCATATGAAGTTTAATAATAATAAAACTACCTACATGGAAGTTAAAGTGACTAAGATTTTGATAACGAACAATATTAGCAGAATAATTTTCAGTTACATAGGTAAGTTTAATAAACACAATTTAATTTTTGGCAACTTCCTAGGAATACCTACCTCATCATTAAACATTTCTTAAAATGAAATACGTTTTAATAAATTACGGGCTAAGAATATGATTATATTCTGCACCCATTATTCAGCTATTTATTTCATCGGTACCTACCTTGTTCAAGTGTCGATGATGACACGGTTTCGACCCGCCACTCCAGTTTGAAGTAACATTGAAAAAACTTCCACCCGCGCCTCGTCACGCGGCAGCATTTATTTTGATAGTCAGTTCGGGTAACCGCCGGCCATTGTCGCTACGACGTTTGATTATTGATTTTTACGCTAAAAGTCCCCTTTTTCGAAATTTCTATTCAACGCAATTATAGCTTCCTTTAACATTTTTGATGTATTTAATTCACTACAAAAGGATGTATCTGCACAATGTCATTAATAACCCGTATGTATGGAACTTGTTGCGATTCACGTGATTCTCATTCACGCAGACCAGCGTCTCGCGGGGTTGGTTATGAGTTTTGCAAGTCACTTTTATTCAATTTTTATAAAACCCAAAATAATTTTGTTGCTAAAATTTTGTGAGTCTATTCGAGTTAATATTGCGTTTAGGTATTTTCATCGTAAGTACTTGTAGATACAAAATATTAGCATTTTGTTTAACTTTAACCATTTAAGCTTTAGTAATTTATACCCATGATTATGATCCATTAAAATATATTTTTTTAATTTAACAATACGTGTAAATAATAAGTAAATAAGTAAGTACCTACACTGATTCCTTGAACATTGCGGCAACACAGACCGATCACCAAATAAGAAAAGAGTAGAGAATAATTTCGCGTGAACTTGTTTACACCGAAAGCATAATCCTTTAATCCTTCGAGTATCACTGGCGCGGTTTGGGGCGGCATTTTAGTCCTCCACAGAACCTAATTGTCACTGAAATCGTACACAGAGACCATTCCAAAAGAAGCCCAACAAAAGAGTTTGTTTTCGTCCGCTTAGCATTAGTTGTTTGTGTTACCGCACAGTAGCCGTCGGGTTTGTTTGCATTTAATCCGTTTGTAATGTCCTCTCTGCCATGTTTTCATAATAGGAACAAAGGGTCTATCGGCACGTTACATGCACACTTGCGACAAACATCACAATATGCTTCATATATACACAGATATTCAAAAGGGTGCTAATCTAAATAGTAATAGTACTCTGACGGAAAAGGTAATAGAATATGTTTGTAACGCTCCTTGATAATGGAAAATAATCATGTCCAGTAAAATATTTGAATAACTTTATTTTAGTTGTACGAAGTCATATTACGTATATAGAATATTACGTTATGTTTTATAATAGTGGTATAATAATTGTACTTAACAAGTATAAATACATAATATATGTTACTTACAAATAATAGTTTTACAATATAATATATACAATAAGAAAGAATAATAATATAAACACACATAGCATGTGCAGTGTGTAAAATTGATATTAGATCAGTTAAAAAAACAATTTAATTTAGGAATTAGTGTATTTAAAACGTGCCAGTAATCTCTTGGGTGGTTCCTAAATGTTCAATAAAAGATTTGTTTTTGAATAATAAACGTGTCACTCGAGCCGTGACCCGCTTTCGGGCAAAGCTAGAAATAATTAAAAAGAACTCTTAAAAACGCCTTGTCTACTGATGAAACTCTATCTTTGCGAAATCAGATCTCGGCCGGCTCACTCTCAACTTACCGAGAAAAAGCTCCCAAAGTTTTTTTTTCTTTTTCTTGGTAAAAAGTAAGGTGTAGGTAAAACGGGGGCGGGCTCGACAGCTGCTACTAATTTTAGAATCGCGAATGTGGTGTTCTGTGCTGGATGGGTTGCTCCTTCACAAAGACCCTTTGAACAACGTTAATCACCTTAGATAACTAATTATACGTAAAAAATGTTCTGCTCATCTGGAACTGATAGGTAAACACAGGTTGTATTAACAGCTGCTAGGCGAGGTACACGAGTTGTGAGTGTGTCCTTGGGTTAATTATCTAAGTATTTGCGATTTACGTACTATTTCGATGATTAATCTAATGCCTACTGGACTACGTCTCTCTTACATAGAATAGTAAGTAGGTACATCTAGCTATTATATAAAAGTAGTTAGGGTATTTTTTAAGTTTTAAATGTGTTTTATTATATGAAAACTATCTATATTCGTTTTAGGTCTCGGTATGATTATTTGTCTGGCATAAAAAGGAATTTTTATTTTTTGAAAATTTACAATTTTGGTCTTAACTTATTCGACGCTGACACTACGTGGAAGGTTTTAATTTAGTTTCCTTTTTAATTTCTATTTGCTGGGATAGATTGTTACACCATCGCTTTCTCAGCGTTACTAGTAGGTATGACCCATCATCATCATCATCATCATCAGCCAGAAGACGTCCACTGCTGAACGAAGGCCTCCCCCAAGGGGGGGTTTGCTATAATCCCCACGCTTGGCAGGTGGCTTGGGGATCGCAGTGGCTCACCGATTAGTGAGAGGACGCTGCTGCCCGTCCTCCGGTGTCTGGCCGCAGTTTTAAGACGTACCCGGGTCATGACCCATAGGTACACTTAATATTTTTATTTTATCTTAGACGTATTCATAAACTTAGTTAACATATAGCTTAACATAGCATCACGCCTGTATTCCTTGAAGGGTAGGCAGAGGTGTACTATGTACACCCACATTTCACCGATGCAGTTATTGAGTTCCATGTAATAGGGGGCGAGCCTATTGCCATCTACTGGGCACCGGTGCCCGGTGATAAACTTAGTTCGAATACTATATCGTTCATATGACATGTTAATGACAAGCATTAATTAATTTTTTTGAATAATCAACACAATGCTTTAATTTGTTAGATGCCTCAAGGCTATACTAACAAGAATATTGATTAATATGACATTTTATGAAGGAATATAAATATAAACTGATGTAATGTAAATAAACTTTGTATGTGAATAATTACTTAAGTTATTATACATTTTGTTAATTAAAAATAACAATAGGAATTAGACATAATCCATTATAGTTTTTTGTATTTCCTTAATATTTGTAGATATTACATATTAAAAAACTTAATATAACAGTATAATCTAAATAGCGTTCATATTTCAAACAAGTTCTTATTCGCAAAAAAACAAACGACGGATGAAGTAAAGGGGCAACTTTTTTTTAAACTAAAAAAGTGTTTCAACAAAAGCGTGATAAACAGAACGCGCATAACGGCCTGCAACTTGATAACCCTTAACACCTTGATCAATGTGGGTTATAGTGTTGGTGGGTTAATACTTAATAAGTACCGGTGCACGCTTTTTACACATTTTGCACAAAAATGAACGGCTGTGCGTAAGATGACACCATCCGCCCGCTTAGCATTGTCATAAAGGGTACATTTGAAAAGTACATAACAGAAATAGTTGTAGTTTTATATTTAATCGGACGGTGAATGGTAAATTATTCTAGACCAGACAATATTGAAGGTGGCATCCAATATTAACAGGCCTGTCTGTTGTAAATATATAGTATGAACATAGCATCACACCCAGATTCCCCGAAAGGTTAGGCAGAGGTGTACTATTTTACACCCACATATCGCCGATGCCGTTATTAAGTCCCATGTAATAAGGGACGAGCCTATTGCTATTTAACGGACACAGTTCCAGACTCCGTGCTGTTACCGAGAATTTCCATACAGAAAAACCCAATAACACTTTGCCCGATCCGGGAATCGAAGTCCTTACCTCATGCTTAGCAGTCGCGCTTGGGACCACTAGACCAATGAGGCAGGCAGGCAAATTGTATTTATAGACTAAATTATCATAAAATTAGTTTTTAGTAAATATACGTCGTATATGATAGGTTTTTATATTACCCATCAAATAATTTCAAAAGGAGTAGAAACATATATACTTCTTTTGAATAAAAATAGTTTGTTTGGTCATATACCCTACATAGGTACGTAGGGTATATTCGTTGATTGTGACATGGCAGTAGATAGAATTTAAGCAGTTGTGTCCCGGACTCGTTTAAGTGATGGCTCCTTAGATAAATTATTCCTATAATTCAACTATATCAAATGTATCGCACGTAACGCGAGTAAGATCAAACGCATACACTTATATGTTAAATAAACTTTACCTGTCTTTTATTGTCTACCATTCAATTACTGACCAGTACTTGCAATTTATTGTTCCTATTAGCTTTCGTGATTTTCTTTGGTGATAACTTGTTATCAAGTTGAATATTGCATAAAAAAATATTATTAAACAATTGAGACAATACAAAATAGTAATATTAGTTGACATGAAATGAAAATGGTTATTTTGAGATACGGATTTTTTAACCTTCACAATTTTTTTGTCACCTTTACAATTTTTTACATACTAGATGGCCCTATCATATGACTACCTGTGAGAAGAAACACCTAAACATATTCATGGGTAACGGTCTATTTTAAATTGCTTTGTTCTTGTATAATATGAAAAACCGTGTTTCACGATGAAAATGGCTTTTGTCTAGGATCTTTAGACTACTTTTAGCCGAGTTATTTAAAACCTCAAACAGCTTTAATACTTATTTACTTAATGAGTAATTATCGGACAAATATTTTTGCAGAAAGTGCCTTATAGATCGTACCAAACACACGATTATAAGTTTTTTTTTTTATAACTCAGGAAATCATTTTTAGAAAATAAAAATTAACATAATTCCTTTGCTTACATGTTAGCAAAGATCTTCTTTTGTGGATATGAAAGAGTTAGAATACAATACAATCTAACTTTTATCGTTTGCAGCAGAATAATGGCGCAACATTAACTCGTTTGTTCTGATAACTTATAGCGCTCCAATTTAACGTTAAGTGCTCAGATGATATAATTCGCCTTGTTTTGGTGAGACAGGTTTTGAAAGTACAATAACGTACTATGTAAACCTGCGTGTTAGTTTTGGTTCCTAATTTGCAAAAAAAAATACATACACTGTGTAATACTTTAAAATCAAAAAACTCAAAATCTAGTTGGTTATTTTTGACTATGTTCAACGAAATGCACCCCTTCTAGCAATTGCATCGAAACGATGTAAATCAATTACTATCGATGGTGTTCAAATAAAATAGTGCGACCTTGAACAACAGTAAAAATCAATAGTGCTTGTGATCGCAAGTGCACTATTATGCGTCAGCTGATCTTTTGTTAAAGGTCAATGCACTTTTTATTGTTCTCCAAGCGAACTCCATAGAGAAAAAACTGCATCAGTAAAAACAGCGTGTCGGTCCATTATGAAAAAATTCAACCCTACCGCTAAGTCGCGTGGCAGGTACCTACCCCATACAACCCTTTACAAAAACGCTTACAAAAAAAAAGCTCAGGGAAGCGAAAGGGTAAAAAAGGGTTGATATTACGCATGCGCCCCGTGGGATCACTGCCCTCGTATCTCATTTTAAAATTTCGAAGTGCACATTTTGCTTTTTTAAATGAGTTTTTTTTTCAAGGCGATTATTTTTTTGTTCATTTTATCGTTAATTTCGTAGCAATAACGAGGGTTTAACAATCATGAGCCGGGTAACTTATAAAATAGCAATGATGGCTTTTTTTTAATATTGTAATGTTAATAGAAGCCAGTTACTGTTTCTCAAATAAAATTAATCAAGTCATTCTTTGCGCAGTTTCACTTCGTGCAACAATCGTAGCTTCTCCTCGGAAACACGGAAACATTTTTCATATTTAAACTCGCTTTCTTCGTCGTGTTTCTTATTACTCAACGCAGATTAATTTATTGTAGTCTTTTATTATTTTATAAATGTATTGTAAACCTAAACCATACATTGTATTTATTCAATAGTCATACGTATTTGTTGATTCGACGCGCATGACTAATTAATGAAACAAACAATTTTTTTATTAATATGACTAAGTATTCTTTCTGGATTTTAACTCACCAGTTTTTTGTTGACATTTATCTAATCCGAAAATACGTGTGTCTTGGATATAAGTTTAGATTTTACGTTTATTTGACGACACGGTTGGCGGAGTGGATAAGTGATTAGCTTTCTGCGCTATGTGTCGCAGGTTCGATCCCCGCACGGAACAAATATTTGTATGATCTACAGATAGTTGTTTCGGGTCTGGTTGTGTGTGTATGTGACATGTATGTTTGTAAACTGTACCCACGATACAGGAGATATCCTAGTGTGGGGCAAAGTAATTAAAATATATATATATATTTACCCATTCAAGAGTTTTTACATACCACTAAGGATGATAGTAACCGGTTACTGTCAATTTAAGTTGATATAGATTGCTTGGGAGTTACATTGTAAGTATTATCCTAATTTAAAGTCAGTAATTGATATCGTGCGGAGCGTGGGACGTCCAGCAGCGCGATGGATCGATGACATAAGAGAGATGGTCTCTCTCTGTTCATAATATGTACGCAATTAGCGCAGGATCTGGCAAAGTGGGATATCCAAAAATAGGCCTATAATCAGTAGATTGTAGACTGATTTAATGTATCCAATCGACTGTTGTAAACTACTCCATATGTGAAAGCGATTATCGTCTATGATTTTGTACGTAAGCTTTTACAAAATGTTCACGTCATTACGTTTTGGTGTAAGTATGCCAACACACTAGAAATTATTCCTATACCGTGGGCGTGTCTACAAACATCCAAACCTGGAACAGTTAACTATGTGTTTAACAAATGGCTATATTTGGATATATCAATATTTGTTACGTGCAGGATTCGAACCCGCGTCTCGTAGTGCAGCAATCAATCGCTTAACCAAGGCGCCAACCGTGCTGTAAAAGCTTATCTCCAACTTTAGGTGCGTTTAGTTAGTTTTCTTCCTTTGCATTTGGGTGTTACCTCGTCTTGTAAATAATTAAGAAACTGTAACAGGAAACTAGAACATTTAGAGTTATATTAATGATGATAGTTATTGACTGTTAACAATATGTTATATAATTACAACTTTATTTAAAAATAATTAACATAATTTTGTTACACGTTGTTCTAAAGCTTATATTAAAGATATTAAAAATTATAAAATCCATTCCGAACGTTATTAAGACATGGCTTGAGGCTATAATACGTACGAATTTAACATTAACGACAAACATACGTAATTCGATAATAACACAAACATTTGAGGCGAAAACACGCACAAAGCTACCAAACGCGGAGTGAACCATAATTAACAAAGATAAATATCGTTTATTACTGTTAGGAAAGTCGATTAGAAAAAAACTACCCCTTTCACCCCACAATTTGTAACCCGTACAGTGGGCGCCGGCCCGCCCGACACGCATAAAAACTTACGAGCGCTCGACTCCGTGGAGTGAGCTCCTGCGTAGCACGCTCGTAGCAAAGCTTAAATATTTGTTATGTCTAGAAAAATATTTTTTAATAATTCATGTTTTAACTGTTCTGTACTGCTTGATATAATTTTAAAAAACAATGTTAATTCCATATGTTACTGACTAAGTGTCAATATTTTATATAAATAAATACGATCAAATGCAGATATTTCGTCTATTTACATAAATATATAATTATAATATAGTACTTATTTATACAAATAGACGAAATATTTGCTTGTCATTTGGGTTAAATGTAGCTTGAAAACCGAACGAATGTACCTATATATTTTTATAATTACTAAAAAATATATACATTCGTTTTGCTATATCTTCTAAAATACTTTTGCACGTATTGAACGTCCGCATTACTTCCATGTGAATTGGTTTCCGTAGTGTAAGTAGGTACACATAATGTTGTAAATCAACACGGATTCCGTCTCCACACTACTTGGCATAGGAAAAAATGTTACAGTTACATAACGCTTTTCCATAATAATAGAATCATTATCGAAAAACAGAAGAGCGGCCAGCTGATTTATTGGACGATAATGGCCGCTGTCATAAATAGCTTTTTTCTAATGAACATTTTTTATGCGTGCATGCACACACCGGGCTCCGCACGGGTTTTTATTAATGCACTCTTACTAATTACGTATGCATGTTCGTTTTTTTATCTTTTTATGAAGAACCAAGATTCACCTTGTATTATAATCGAAAAGTAAACTCGATAATCAAGCGTACGTTTTGGTAATAAGTAGTTTCCCATGCATTTTATAATGGGTAATTGAGTGCGTCTACTAATAACCTCAGTTTTATTATCCAAAGGGTAAAGCAGAGGTCTACTGCTATACATCTAAACTTGGACGATGCCATTACTAAGTCACATGTCCTGGGATATTGGATTTAATATTGGCATCGGTGAAGTGCGAAACTCAAAGCTGCTTTTTTCAATTCACTTACAAAATTACCCAATAACCCTTTGGCTGTCCTAAGACCCCAGGACCACATGCAATGCAGGCACTTGCGACTACTAAACTAATGAGGCAATAAAATCATGTCTATATCAAACCCTACAAATCTGTGTTGGTGATAATGTTTTTCAAATGTGTCAAGTGAAAAAGACTTAGGTCTTATATTAGTTGATCTTGAGAACCATATTCATAAAGTTTCTTAGTTATGTGTAGTTGGTTTAATGTTATATTTCCGTAACTATATAGCAACTTAAAATTGAACTGAACAAACAATTTAGTTTAAAATAACAATTGAATCTGATCGACGGCGACGTCACTAACATATGTTGCTCGACCTTGACAAATGCAGACGGCTTGAATCACAGCATGTATCAGGACGCTGTGATTTATGACTAGCGCGAACTTCAAATATTAGCTGTACAGAGGGTACTTGCCGCACTGAGTTCGCGTGAAGCGTGCCCAATACATTCAACACACGCATAATTTTCTCAACTTTGCGTCGCGACTTAAAACGACTTAAAAATTCAGCGTTTCCCCGTTGAAAAAAAGAGTTAATATTGATCGTAGATTTCTCGTCGTGGGGTGCAGCGGCCGGCTGAGTCACCCCACGGTTTTTTACTCACCCTAAGTTATATTTTTTGTAAAGCCCCCCCTCCCTCCCCCCGGCCCGCTTTAAAGGATGAGTAGTCTCTATGGAAACGGCTCGATCTAATTTATAGGCGGGAGAAAGTACGGATTGCTTAATTAAGAATTTAAAATGTGTCTGCTAAGTAATTAATTATAAATTTTCAGTCCGCCAACTTAGAGCGCGAGATAAAATTCTTTTTTTCTAATGACGCACATTTTCTGCTGTAGAGGCAAAGAGAATTTAATTAACGTTGAACAAAGAGCTTCTTTCTGAATGAGGATGACTACTATTTCGTGAGCCTTTTCATTCCGTTGGTAGAATTTTAATCGCCATTTCACGCGTGTTTTAAAACAATGGAGTCAAAAATTATACAACGCATAAACCCTTTCAATGTCACCTGCAATCAGAACGATACTCAAAATCGTTAGAAAGAATTAAAATATGCCTAATTTTGATATGCCATAAAATTGTTCACTAATAATTGTATCGAGACGGAGCCCCGACGTATGACGTGTGGGTTTATGAATACGCAAGGGTTGTTTAGCCGGCGAGGCGAGGGCACGCGCGTTTCAAAAAACTGTGGGTCACGGCCGCCAGTCAGTTGCGCGTTTTTGTGGGCCAGAGCGCGCGTCCCTTACAACAGCGCCGGCGCAGGGTAGAAGACAACTGCAATAAGTAGGTGAGTTGTTTTTTAGTTTGAGTAACAATTTTTAAAAATTGTTAATTGTTGCTGTCTGGACAATGTTTTTTTTTTTATAAAAGTTTATTGTACTTATCTGTTTCGTTTGGAAATCACGTTATAGGTGTCGTAATTATATCGCTTATCAACCTATGCAGATGATTTGCTTGTAGTTTAGCTGTTTAATACCTCGTATCAAGTAATCTCGTGTCCGTGGCAATCTGCAGTAAAATCACTTATACATTAAAAGAGTTAGTTAAAATAATATAATGTTTAATTAATTAAAATAATGTAATGCTATTTAAAACCAATTCGCTTAAATATTAAACCTTCAACTGGTATTCTTTTTTCACAAAAATACGTATTTAAAAATTTTCATAGAGTAACAAATTATAGCTACCCTTCTTTTTAACATGAATGTCGTAGTGGCACCCTTTTCATCAACCAATTTTACTACAATGAAGATAAGTACCGATGACATTTGTCGATTCTGTTGTATTAATCAATTTTATTCCTTATCACCTATATTTTTTATACTTCTTTTCATTGATTATTTTTTTCAAAGCTTTACAGAACAAACTTTTAGTTCCTTAATTATTACAAAATTGAAACCAACTAACGACCACGCTACATAATGTAAAATCAAACGTTCTCTCAATAAAATCTGTTTAATGTAATTTTATTGGACTAGGGGTATTGCTACACTAGTATTACTACACTAACCCAATAATATTAATGTATAAGATTTGCTGATCATGATAATTAGATCTTGTGGATTAGGCGAAAAAAACAATGGCGACAATGCTGCCTAATGAGCCATAAAGAAGAAAACGATACGTAGAGCAAGGCGTAGACAAAAAAGGGCGCGGCAGGGGTGCGGGAGACGCTCGGGCGGGGGCGTGAGGAAATGGCGGGAGAGCTAAATTAATTTGCGCGCTCCCGCCAAACAAAGGCACGCTAATGGAACGCGCCGAATGGAAAAAATGCCACCGTCCGCTCTCCGGCGACTTATTTTTTTTTGTAAATACAACCTTTGACTTTCCCAAATGAATAACATTACACCCGTCGAAGTTTGCCAGCGCTTGCTTTGTCCCGATTTAATGAGGAAGAAGAAAACGCGATACTCACCACGCGTATTCCATAATTGTTCACTCAAAACAAACTTGGCTTCTGTTTTAATTACTTCGAGTGAAAAGTTTTGTCTGAGAAAAATATTCTTTTGTTCGTTGACATATTTCGTAGAGCAAATAAAGACATATTTGTACTATCTTGAATATTTTGAAATATGTATATCAATATTGGAAAGTCTACCATCGAATAGGTGTGCTGTTTTGAACACATTACGTCTTCGTAGCGCGTAGCACTTTCGTAGCGCGTAGATGTCGTATGATAACGAAGTCAAAGAAATATTTTTGTGAAATTATACCTTATTTGTCGTAAATTAATTTTGGGTGTTAAATAACTAAATTAATTCCGTTACTACATATTATTCAGAAGGACGGTGACATGGGGATGACTTTTGTGAATAATTGACAGAAAAGAACAATAGGGGTCGAGAACCATTGGGTCAGCTGATGACCTTTCAATAAAAATAATATTGCTTAGTTAATCAGTTTTTTGCCCGCTTAGAATGGAGTAAATGGACTCAAGGAAGTAGCTTAGTGAGGTACTGATGATGATAGATGAGTTTAATAGTCTTCGTTGTTGATGGGATCTTGCGATTCTTAAACATTTTGCATTGCTGAAGAATAAATGATTTGACGAACAAAACACAAACGTCTCAATACGAATCACACAAAGGTGTCCGTACATAGCTGTGATAAGAGATAATCGCATTAATCGTACATGTCACCTACCTCTGGCGAGGCGGGCAAGCCGCGTTATCTGGAGTCGCGAGATGCCGGAAACAATGAGCGATGATTATCTAAATGTACCTGTTCCGAGCGGCTTTTTGTCGCAAGATGATATTAATGCGCGTACCATTACTCCCGCCTGTACGATTTATGCGCTCCCAATTAAAAGTTGCCAGTGCTGAAGACGTGGAATTAGTGGAATTCCCTCACATTTATCAAGACATCAACGTTGCCTCGCGCCACGCGAAACTTCCCAAATTTAAATTAGAGACGATTTTTACAGCTACCTCCCCGTGGGGAAGGGGGGACGCTACCCTTTCCTTATAACGAGGAAGGCCTCATGCATTTTTATGTGCTTCTTTTTTCGCCGGCGTTTTAAACAAGGGGGTGAGCGTGGGGTGCGCCGGGGGGTGAACTTTTTTATTCGCGTCTTGATAAGTTAGGGTTGAAATTAGACGTTCGAGTTTCGTTCGCGGAATTCATAATGACGAAAATTAATAAGTTTTTCTTTTGAGGGTTCTTCGAACTACGGCGTTCACCGAATACTTATAGATACGAGTTCTGTCACGCTTTTACACCCGTGAACTAGTGTCACGGCATGAAATATTTTATACATATCTCAACATTATTTGGCTTTGGGGAAGAAAAGTATTCTAACTCATATTGAAATCGTGTTCATACAGTTTCATAACTAGAATAAGGGTAGAATTCGTGAGTGGTTTTGTATGTGAATATTAGTGTTTGTAAACGCACCCACGATGCAAGATGTCTAGCAGAAGATTAACTTCATTAAGATAACTTATTATGCTTGTTTTTATGAACAAAGCCTAGGTAACCTTTACAACTCGTGTGCATATTTTTATTTTGTATGTAGTAGAGGTTTCACCATACGTGGTGTGTATCTTTCTCCGAACGTTCAATATCTTATGTGCTATTCTAATCTCGGTTATCTTTTTTTTTATGCAAAATAGTATAGAGGGTGAGTCGGGGTACCTACAGAACAGAGTATAATAGCTACAGTATTAATATCTCCTACCACTCAGTGTGCTGCCATCGGTTTTGGTTCTCGTTTTAATTATTCAATAAAATCCACCCAATCGAATGTAAATTATCTTATACTTTCACTATTTTTCATAAATATATGAGAGAAGAGGTATATAATTATATATTAAGTACAAAGGTACTTATTATTATAGAAACTGTATCGACGCTTTGTTGTAGGATTGTGAAGTTAAGTATTAGGGTGAATAATTATTATTTATAATCTTTTTATTGTACAAGATTTATTTAATTATTCTACACATATTTTTAACCTATCAACTACTGTTATTTGAAAAAAGGTTTATCGTTCACAAATCGGAAATATTGCATTAAATCTATTTGTATGTAACATTTCTCCTACCATGTTACCATAGTTTTTAAAATGATTTCAACCCGGTCAAAGGAAAAGTGTGTAGGTACTTAAAGAGAAATATAGACGTAACACCTACTCATACAGGTATTTTCCGCTCGTCAGGTATTAGTGCGGTAACTAACACGGTTGGACACCGGTGTTCGACGCTGTCATCCGGCAGCCGGCTGGCGAGAGGAGGTATCTACGCCTCGTGTGCACATGGGGACACTTGTTGAGTCGATGTGTGGGCATGCGCGATCTCTCCACACATGACCGCTCACACACTACTCGCTTCCTGTTTACTTACTACGAGCACCTTATAATATTGTCACATCGTGTTTTTAATGCCCAATACGTTACATTTAGAGCTTCTTAAATATAATGAGAACGCAACTTGATCAACTTAAGTTTAACAAATCATGAGAGATAAAACATAGAAATATTCTTTTTATAACAGCCTATTTCCGCAAATGAATGACTATTATATTTCACCAAAGTTGGAAATTGGAGAAATCAACGAAGCACCGTGAAGTCGGATTTGTGCAATTATAAGAATAAAAGAAAGTCATTAGTCCAATCAATCTGGGCGGGTAGCGGGTGAGCGGGCGCGGCCACTCGGACGGCCGAGCGGCTCTCGTATTATAATTCGCGTCTAATAACGTCGTTAACAACGCACATTAAAACAAAACAAACAGCGGTGACGGCGGGAGCGGGAGCGGGCGCGGGCGGGCGCCATCCTTCCTCGAATCCGTGTCATTAATTTACGTAATGCGTAGGTACGCGCTATCCCCAAATATTTAAGAAGCCTCCTCCGGGAGCGCCCGTTCCTCCACTATCCCCCTGCCGCGCACCGCCCGCCACCCCACAACCCGCCTGCCGAGAATTATGGCGGCCGCCTTGTAATTATATTTTTTAATTTATCTTCCTTAGCGAATACAATGGAGGCGCCACCCCGCCACCGGAGCGCTTCTTTCTCATGCTGAATATTGTATCAGGCCGCTGAAAAAAGGAAAGAACGCTTTAATTACAAGCGAGAGAGCGACCGGCATTACGCGCTAAATATTTGATGTTGTCTCTTTCTTCGGCCGGTCGGCGGGCGCTCCGCGGGGCGGCCGCGTCCTCAATAATTAAAACGCCTATTAACTCATTCCTCTTCAGGTGACCCCTCATTACGTCCCGAATAAAAAAATTCGAACACACCATATACACACTGAATACTGATTGCTGCCAAGTGCCACCCCACTTAATTAATCCCCTCAAAGTCACTATACATTTACTATAACTTTCCACTTTTGGAATTATCAATCCACCGTGTCTTCCTCACCAGGTGTTAACAGTTCCCAAACGTTCATTTTCAATCACTTTGTGACTGGTTTCGAAATGTTGAGTTAATTTATTAGGTAGTAACTACTAGCTTTGAGCTCTCGGATTCAATTGTGCCATAGCACTGCTTGACTTAAGAGGTGACTGATTATATTTAGATTTCGATATAAATATCGCGTAAGCGTAAGCGCTTACAGCAGTCTTTGTCTTTGTTCTTGGCCTAAGAAGTAACTATAGACGTAGTCAAATTAGGTTGAGGTGTAATGTTCGTTGCACACCTACATCTCCCCGCCGAGGGTGCCTATATCAACACGCATCGGCTACAGTCTTAAACTCCAGGCTGTTACTGAGAAAGTCCTAGCAGACAATCTAATATTAATAGAATCAAAACCAGGACCTCTCGTTCAGCAGCGGTAACTGTAGATACCTACAGATTATTATTATTAAATAATCGGTGAAGTCTACATTTACCATAATATTTACTCTTTCTAAAACAGAATATACATGTACCTACACGCATTAACGCAGAACAAACTTTTGTGGAAACCAGTATATACTTTTTAATAAAAAAAAAAAAGAAATCTCTAACATTAAATGCAATACACGTGTAGAGATTAGACGGCGTATACGTTGATTTATAAGTGAACAACAGTCGCAAATTAAAGCGGATTCCGTCGCGCGGACACCGCCGCCGCCGGTGCAGTACTTAGCGCGAGGAGACAAAATATAAAGTAGCACCCCAACCACCCACTGAAAAACGTCTCTAATATTCTTTTAGAAACGGTGGCATTTACGGGCTATATTTTATCCTGAATTTGCATACGCTCCTTTTTCGTACCCGTCCTCTATTTTATGGGTGAGTATTTTTTTCATCCGAGGGTTAAGATACAAAAGGGTAAAGCGTACCCCGCGCTGATAATTAAATTGCACCGCCGAGCGCGTGAGCACTACTAAAACTGTGGCCCTCAGCTACTGTATTTGTCACCCTGCTTTGGTTGTGTCACCCGCACTGGCGCGACTTTTTTATTAGTCTCACGATACATTAAACTTGACGATTAAAAGATTAATATTCCAGAACAATGATCGTGTCTTTGTATGTTATACTACATTTGATTACAGCTGTTGCCTATGACTAGATGGAATAATTATTTATGGGCTGTTAAATTTTCATCAATTTTATTGCTTTCATAATGCTAGGAATATCAACATTGAAGATTAAAAAGTCACACCTGAAAATGTTAGCTAATAATGGGTATTTTAACCTTTACTACTTTTTAGTCCCTCTATAGCGAGGATTGATGACCACGAATTGGCTGCGTACATCTATATTTATCTATAATACAAATTGATGATATTCTAATTGGAGGAAATTTTTCATGTCCTAACAGTCGTGATAATAATTTAACTAACAAATTAGGAGAAATCTTACCCTGCTCTAAGTCAAATTACCATAATTGGTAATCAAATGTTGTAGGAGTACCCGCGTCGGCACGGTCGCTTCGCTTTGTACTAATTACAAATTCTAATTCCCTCTCTTGTTTCATAGGCCCCTTTGAATTTGTAAATTATTACTTTTACTTTAAGCTATCAAATGAATTCTCAATTCTCGGTAATTATATCTTCTGGATTCTTGGTACTTCTAATAACGTCCTGTACAAGGCCGTAGCTAGGTAAATGTTCCAAGTAAAGGGCGGTGAAGGAAGACTTTTGCAATATAGGTATATTGAATTCATAGAAACTTCGTTTTCAAATTAAATTAAAAGTTGAGATACGAATTTTTGCCTTGACTAGACCGTTTGATGCTAATTCATATTTATACGATAAATATATATTTTACGGGATACCTATATAATTAAAGTGCTTTTCACCAAAAAAAATAAATAGGGGGTGAGTTGAACCCACTTCGACCCCCCCGAACCCCGCCACGTTCTACGGTCTTGTAAATTAAAATATAATGCTGACAAAAATTTAACATTTAGTCTGAATGTTACAATGAAACTATTTTATTTTAATAGCATTCGTGAATGTGGCTAAGATGACTCCGGACAATTCTCATTTGACACTCTCGTAAAAGAAAGATTGTAATACGTCTTCTTTGTTTCATAATATAAAACGTGGGAGAGCCCTGAACAGTATCAAAGTGTCCATTCACTCAAGAGATATTTTGGAGTATTAACATCCTATTCAATGTTGCCTACGCGTTGCGTATCTTAATACGCAGTATTGTCGATATTTATACAATTATTTTTCCAGGAATCAATGAAGCAATAAATAAAATTAAAACATGTAATATAAACTCAGTGAATACCTTATATAAGCTTACCAAGAGGCTATGAATTTGTTTGAAGTGCTATTAAGAGGATTTGTTTGAAAGGAAAAATAACTCGTCAAAAAACTTAATATTAAAACATTTCTATGTAGGTATTCGAGAGCGACGTTGCGAACGATTTTAATTCTATCACAAGTCTACTTATAAATAACACCGGCTCCAATTAAAAGCGCGCGACAGCTTTGAAAACGAAATGAAGGAAAGTATAAGTACCTAGGTGGGGAAACGTGGCCGTGTTTACGGAAAAGCTCCTCCGGCAAATATTATCGCGAGACGAGCGCGATCAAATATTCAGGCGGCGCGCAGAGGCGGCGGCGGCGCGCGCGGTTCGGGACGCAACCCTCTCCAAGTTTCAAGCCCTTCCCTTTGCACGCCCTACACTAATTACGTTTAGAGTTCTTAAGCGAAATTACTTAGGCCCCTCGCCACCCGCGCCCGCACCGCCTCGCGACCCCCTTCCGGAAATGAGGCGCGCTGGAAAAACAAGAAAGAGGAAAGCGTTATATAAGAAGGTCGCTGTCTTTCTGAACGTCCTAAATCTGGCCAATCTCTAAAAGATGTTGATGTAATGATTTTTTCTTCATTTTCGCGAGCCTTCTCTGTTCATGAGCGGTTGCTAAGTGAAAAGCAATTAAAGCACGGGCGAGTGATCTCCACCCCGCCTGCCCCCGCTCCCACCCTTCGCCCACCCCGACACTCGATCAACAAGAAAATAAGTATATTATAATAAACACGATTATATGCATTTAACGATCATACTGTCCAGCTTCCTGAGAGTTGCTTAATGCTATGTCGGCGACACTATTTAATTACTCGTAAAATAACATCGAATAAGTAATTAGAATCAGACATGAAATGACATGAAACATACGTGTTTGTGTTATAGATAGTTTGATGCTCAGGACTTTTCAAAGTCACCTGTGGTGTAGGTATAGGGATAACCTGTTGAGCTCAAAACGCTCTGGTAGCTACGTCAACTTACGATATACAATACACATACCTACGTGTGGTAGTTGGTTGTTAACCTCACGCGTCCGACAAATACAATTAGTAGTAGGTTCAATTTGATAAGGGAGGTACAGTAATTCCAACTTTTAAGCATGTATTTTGGTGGGCTTTCGATAGGCTACGGTCGAATCAGACGCACTCTGAGTACTAAAATTTTCTGATATCTATTTTACCGTGTCATTTTGCAAGATTTTGACGACATTATAATGATATACACACATACACACACATTTTCATGTTACATTATACGTTCAAAGTTGATATAACAACGGCAGTAAGTATATGTATAGTTGATATACTGATACTATACACGGTGAATAGTTAAACAACGGTTTTGTATAACAATATAAATACATTTAAAAAACATTAATCACTAACAAAACTTTGGTGGAAATATCGTGAATTCTTAAAGAATAGGATTAACAAAGTGTGGAAAAGCCCTTGCGCATGCGACTACTCCGGGCAAAATTGGGATTTTTGGGATTAGGCAAAAGACATATGATCCGTTTCCTATTCATGTCTGGCCTAGGACTGCCAATTAGGTGAATTGTACATATTTGGAACGAAAATTCTAGCTAAGAAGTTCCTTCAATATGTCCGTCTTTTACCAGTCAATATTATTTTTAATTAAGTATATAGCGTCAGTGGCTTTATTGTATTGAATAATTGTTATTTGAACTCCTGAATTCTTTCTCAAAAACTTTCTTCAAGATAAAACTGGATTTGATAAGAATTTAGAATAAATAAATCCGTTTGTGAAATAACGTTTAAAAACATAATTAATTCAGTTATGCGGCACATTGTGGCACGAGTCGGGCGCGGACGTCAGCGGCAGCCGCGCGAATTGAACGAACAACCGCCCGTCCGCCCGACACCGCGCTTCCGCACCTTTCATGTGCCAACGCACAGTTTAATTTCCTAATTCTCAAATATTCTCCAGAGACAAGACAGTCCTGGCTGACTTTATTATCTAATAGGAAGCCCCCGCCGCCACCAATACACAAACACTCGGTACGCAGCTACAACAACGCTGTATAATTTCCTGTTTTACTAAATAGCTTTGATGCCTGTAAATGGATTTATATGACAGTTCTTTTCAGCTCGTCATTTTGTAAACCTTCTTAAATAGGCTTTGCATTTATATCTCTGAGAAAATGTCAGAGTCCAACTAATCAAAGATTTTAAAAAGCCAGAACCAATTCCCCTGTTTTGTAAGTTTTATTCTAAAGAAACTTCCTCGGTGTCCAACGGCTTAAATTAGGTAATATAGATGGAGAATAGCGTCGCAAAATTACAAAACAAGAGAGGGAAACTTGCGGTTGTTTAATGAGATTTAAATAATTAATGAGCGTGCAAAATTGGTTTCTTTTTTCAGGCAGCGGAGTGCTTCGGGGGCTACGATGAAAAACAAGCCATAATTGCAACCCCGACCGACGGGGACAAGCGCTAACAGCGTCGGCTCTCTTGCAAAATATTACTCGGTGAGGGAGCTCTCCGCCGATCATAATTTATAAAGTAAAACTTTTAATTGCTATCGTAATAAATCTTATTACGGTACCAATTAAACTTGGGAGCTACTTAAAAATTGAAAATTAGTCGTTATTTCACATACTGAGTCATCTACTCGTAAAATACGATTAGGTGAATGTTTTTTTGCAACCCATTAATGCTAATGTTAACACATGTGGTCAAAACTACGTTACTTGATGGTATAATCAGTTTCACCAACTTAGCCTTTTACTAAATAGTCAAAGACGGTACGTCTCTCGTACTCGTAGAACGCTAATGAATCCTTCTCCTCCTGTCCTCAGAAAATATTACCGTGATACCATCTTGGTTGACAAACCATCTAATGAATCTTGTAGGTTCATTACTAGCACACAAAGAGGCTGCTATCTTCTTGATAAAATCCTTTAGTTACTCCCAATAAGTACCGAATGCCACACGGTAAAGCTGTCGTTACATTTATTCAAATCATACCTATTAATTATTCACCGTTACGTAACCTTACCTACATCAATTCATTATTATCTACTGAAGCTTAATCGAATTTAAATTCAATAGACATGGCTACTGGTTTGGTTTCCCACAGAAATATCTAACTTCATTGGACACTTATTTACTCACGTGTACACTACCATGAGCAAATGTAAGTACCTATAAAGGTCTTATCAAATGTCACATATTTACTGAACAGTAAATTTTCGTTATTTCCATAAAAAGGGCTCCATAGTACCTACATTTACATATCGAATGATCCAGGCTCACATCAATTGGTTACAAAAACGCGACCGTTAGTCGAGATTCCGGATGATTGACTCCAAAATAATTTACTTCAAATCGATGTCTTATTTTTTCACGAAAAAATGCAACTTTCAGTTCGTTGACTTTATAATAATGAAATTTTGCTATCGCATTTACGATATCTCAACGGAATATGGAAACGGAACAATGTTGTTATTCAAATGTATTGTGATTGACATCTCGCCGGGCGGTCAGCAGCGGAAACCCAAAGTTTTGCAAGATTTGCCTCCCTGCGCCCAGTTCGCCCTACCGCAGTAGGACGCTATTGTAAACCTGACCACGATCAAAGCGATTATGATCAAATCCAAAAACTATTTAAATTACATTCACCACCAGAAGTTGTTTTCAACAATTCGATGGGAATTTCCGTTATTAGTTAGGCTACTGTTCCGATTCATTGGCTATAGGCACCGATTCATACAGGCACTAACTTGTTCACTGTTGTCCAAATACACATTTTATAATATAATAATATAAATAGAAAATAATTTGATTAAGCATACCTACTTATATATATTTAAGTAGGAACTATCTGTTATCTAGGTACCGACTAAGATTTCTTTATATAAACTTGCGTTGATCAAGTTGGGTTGTATCTGTAGCATTAAATAGCAGCAGCATCAACGTGTCCATGCTGGACGTTAAAAACTTTGACCTATGTCGTAATTCCTGCTCAATTTCCTAAACTTTTTCTTTCTCCGAACAATTTATTTGAAGTACAAATTCAGTAATATTAGACGTACTAAAGTATCAATATGCATAACAATATATTACAATAGCACCTCTCATTAATGTAACAAAAACGAAGCTACACAGAACTGCACTCATTGCTGCAGATGTTTGGCCCCGCTCGCGTGCTGTACTTGTGCCACCCCACCCAAAACATTATTGTCAGCTTCACTAGACAAAAAACGCGCCCAGATTGTTTACCTTACTTTTTACCTTTTTTAAAACTACTGTTTAGCTTTTTGTAAGTATTTTTGTCGCGGAGCACGCGGCCACCGCCTTTATAGAGACATCATTCAAGCGTTATAGATAGGTGCACAATCTATTGTGATCAGAGACGTCAAGGCTATTCATTTTTAATGTTTATTTAAATACAGATAATCGGTGGATTTGTTGAAGACCTCTATATTTGAAATTTAATTTGTATCAAATTTTTTTTCATGGTCTCAAAAATTTAGGGGTTTTTAAAGTAGGGAATATTTTATGAAGTCTATTGATTTCGTAACAGATAATTCTACGTAGGGTACATTGGTGGCCTATTTGATTGATAGGCATTTTTTTTTTCTTGGGAATATTACAATTCTTTTGTTTATCAGTATCCTCCTAGTGTCTCTAATGTTGAAGTCCATCGGTTATTAGGTGTGTAAATAATAGCATTACAGCCATCTTCCCCTGGCAAGTACTTAATAACAAGGCAGATCATGTGTATAACAGTGAAAAGATGTTTGTAGTAGCACCGAAGATTGAATACACGCACAAATTAAATATACCTAGTACCTACTTAACTATCGATGTAGTTTTTAACTTGGATATAGAGGAAGGAGTGCAGAATCCTTTTATTTGGTAGCCCAAATTTTCAAACACTTGTGTGACATTGCATTACTACCAACAATCTATGCTCAAGTAGAGATCACCACTGAGTGGCATTCTACAATACGGAAATTGGAGCATGGTACTGAATCTACATATGTACAATTGAGACTTGGGTAGGTGCAGGGATTTCAGATTTGAGAGGGGAAAAGTTTAAAAAAAAAAACCTAAGGCCCCATGTAGGGCAAAAAATAAATAAAGAACGAAAAAGAAAAAAGTTACCGGCCCTACTGGGTAAAGTCTACAGATCTAGCTGTTTGTGCTAAACGACTCGCAGCGAATTTATACAGAAGCCGTTATTACAATAATTTACCACCTTTGAAGCTAGGTAAAAAGAGAATGTTTTCTGCAGACCTAAAATTGGAATACAGGAATAATGGAAATGCGAGTAAGGTGAAGACTGGTTTCAATTTAGAGATTAACGTGAGTTGTTCAATCAAGAGATAGTTAGGTACCCATATCTTGGGCTGCAGTTTTTTTTTTTGTGTAATGCAGTTTTTGCAAACAATTTTATTAAAACTGTTTTTCAGAAGGAAGTTTACGTGTCTTGTTATTTTAATTCCAGCCACCGTACGTTTTGAAATAAGTAGTCAAAAACGTTATTTCATATATAGGTAATGGCGTTGTACTTTCTGGATGAACGAATCTTACAAATTAATTTTCTTCAAATCTGAAAATATATAAAACTAAGACTTAGATACATTTTTTACGTATAACCTTGACATAAGTTTATACATCGCATAATAGTATTTAAGGGTGAAGATATTTAAAAAAATAACTATGTATGAATCCAACGTATGAAAGCCGCTAGGTACCTATGTATTTATTAAGTACGGTAAATTGGTTGTAGTCTCGGGGCTACTAGGTAGAACCGTCACTACTGGCAGAAAGTACAGTAGGTAAGATAGGCCGACTTGATTGACAAATCAAGTATTCAAAAATGTAAAATTAATTTAAATTCGGAATTAAAAACTAACTTAATTAAAGACGTTTAATAATATTTATGGTAGTCTGCATAGCTTGACAAAGTTAATCAGTGTAGAATTCACAATTTATATGAAAGGCAAAATATAGAAAGGTTAAGCAGAGCTGTATCATTGTACATCCACCTTCCGCCAATACTGATATTGAGTCTCATGGTATAGAAACTAGCTACTATGAATTTCCATACAGAAACACCAGATAGCACTGCCCGACCTGAGACTTGAACCCACGACCAAAAATCTCAGCAGTCCCATCTGCGACCACTAAACCTAGTGATGATAAAAAGATTACAATTTAGTTCTTTGTCACAATTCAGCACACCCTGCGGCTGAAGCCCCAGGCTTCGGGCTATTACAAGCTAGAGCTCAGTATTGTTCATAAGGCTTAATTAGATACAGGATCGTGATTGATATGACATTAATAGACACGGGCTTGGTTATACCAAGTTTTAGATGGCCCCATCTAATTTTTGTCGGCTACAGATAGTTCTAGAATGAAGCTTCGGCCTTTGGTCATACACATAATAGATAACCAGCGATTATTCTCTAGAGACAAGTTGCAGTAAGGATACCCGTACACCGCATCACACCTTTATTATGCAAAGAGCAAGCGGCGGCACGCGTGCATATTACCATGGATCTTTGGACACAATTCTAAACTTTTGATTGTTTTAACCAGAAACCATATTGATTGACCTATCATACCTACCATATGATTTGACCTGGGAATCAAAGATGGCGAAGACAAGATGGCTAAGCGTGACTTCCGAGCTCTGACCTCAAGCTTAGCAGCGTAGCTTGCAGCTCGCAGTTAAAATTTCCGGGTTTTTCAAGCACTTGGTACTTATTTTACACATCGGATTTATGGATGGCTGGTAGAAAAGGTGGTAAATAAAACAATACGTACTTTAAAATCATATTAACTTTTTATTGCGAAAAAATGCAACGGTATCTACACATAACATCAAAATAGTGCAAATGTCTGTTATGTTACATTCGAAGCCTTAACACTAATACTGTTACTTTTTATAAACATATTTTGGTTGTGACTTGAAAACACCGAAAGCGGTTAAAAGTTGAAATATAGAGCCAGGCTTACCTACTGTACCGACATTTTTTATTGTTTAGAGAATGATGGGTAGGGAAACAAACTACGGATTATGCTTATAAAAATCGATAGCTGATATCCTTTAATTAGATCACGAAGTGATCGTTGTACCAGCGTATATAGATTTTATAAGAAATATCTGGATGTTGTTTCGAAAATATACGAAAATAGTCCTCGATTCCATAATATCTAAATAAATACCATATCCAAACACATTATTTTTTAAATAATTTTAACTTAATCGATTCAAGTAAAAATTCAAGTTAACCTTTTCTGTTCCAACAAAGTAAAATAAAATATGAAAATGCAAAAATAATTTAAACATAAATATCGATAGTTCCTAAAATAAAAATAGCGCTTTACCAAATAGTACTTACCTACTTTTTTATTAGACTGCGAAAGCCAGTGTTGCAGTGTTGATATTATCTATATGAAATTGAGTTTATGATAACTCCGCCTTCATTTCAATATGTATGTAATTATTTACAACAAAGGCACTAGCATTTTGTGTTATATTTAAACAGACCTTATACACCGCTCCGTTTTGGTGACTAGAAATACCTTCAGGGTGTTTTAAGTCCTATGATTTTTGATTGGTTTTGATTTTTGGAAAGACTTCAGAATGATTATTCTTATTTACAAAAAACAGACCCAACGTCGTTAATAATAACGAGGAAGGTGTTCTAGTCACTGAAAAGACTCGGTGTTATAATGTTAACAGAAAATCAGTATTTATATACAATTAAATACTTCGAACATGTCGACACTTCGTGTTTGAGCTTATATGAAACATGTGAGATCATAATTTGTCAGCAAGTGTTGATCGATGCTAAGTACTCATTGTATTTCTTTTCCTGCGCTTGTTGGAGTTTCTGCAGCTTCTTTACCTGGCCCTTGCTGAGTTCCTTGCCTTCATGGTCGTGTGTTGGCAGGCCCTAGAAATAAATATTATATATTAAGCTATCTTCAAAACTACCGGATCTCCTTTGTTGTGCGCATGAGATGATTCAAATAACTGCTATAAGTTCCCAAAAAAAATTTAGAATTTATATATATTTATTTATTATTTATGAAATGGATACGTTTATAATTAAGTTTTTTAACAAAAAATAAAAACCGACTCCAAAAAACTCGAAAACAAAATTAATAACCAAAAAGCAAAAAATAAATATTTTATTATACAATATAGTAGTTGAAGAATATTGAAGTCGGTGCCAAGTAAAACATAAAAGTAATATACCTTGCTGCTATAATAGCGACATTGAAACAACGAGTTCACGTAAAAATTGTCGAGTGCGAAGGCGAATTATGCGTCGGACAACAAATGCACTTGGCCAATCCTGTCGGTTTATCATAACCCTAAGAATTCAAGACTGCGATTAGGATGTAATCCACCACGCGGACTCAGTACGGATAGGTGGTTGCCACAAGTATTAGATGTTATAATTTAGATTAAAGGCGCTTTCGCATTACATTTTTGTCCTGTAGTGGTAATTTTTTTGTGAATAAACAAATAAATGTTTTTCTCTACTGCAGCGATGAAAAATAAAATGGAAAGTTACCTTATCATCAAACTTGGAATACTTGTCGGCTTCCCGCTTGAACATCTCACCGGGCGGTATCTTCTTTTGTTCTTCTTTAGCGCGTTGTGCTTCCAACAGTTCTTGCTTCTTCTTCTGCTTCTCTACTTCTAATCTGGCCTTCTCTTCTCTCTCCTTGACTATCTCGTCTTTGCTAACTAGTTTGACAACCGTGCGATCTGAAAGTAAGAAGCTCGTATTAGTTAATAACACCATATCATTATAATTTAATAATTTTTTGATATATTTAATAGTTTTTTTTTTTTATTATAACGACGAATTGGATCGTCTACCTATCTACAGATGGATTTTTTAAAATATGGTTATCATGCTCTTACACGAGGGCGGAAACTATGAGTAGTTTATTATTTAGCCTCTATCTTTAAACCAAATTAATGGTTGAAGTGAACACAAATTCCCTCTACGTTTCGATACTATTTGTAAATATTCGGTACCTTCGACAGAAGCGGAAAGTCGATTTTGTGATGTTACTACATACCTGGCTTGTCTTCCAGTCGTACACCAAGTTCAGGCAGGTCCTGGTCGCGCAGCTGGTCGCACAGCACCAGCACGGCCGACGCCGCCGCAGCACGAGCCGCCTCGCGCACGCGCCCGCGGAACCTGCTCAATGCTTCTAAGTACGGCATCACGGTGTCTTCTAGCTGAGGTGGAAAAAAAAATGTTGTTTTATTGTTATACCAATGTTTTGTGTTTTTGTCAAGAAATCTCTATAGTACAGGTACTTTTAAAAGCTTTTATATATTTTTCGATCTCCGCTAGTAAGCCGTTAAGTATCGCTCGCGTAGGTTCACTTTAAAGTATGCTATTTACTATAAAAGCACTCCACCAAGTGCAGTGAATTGGAGAAGCTAAGTTGGTAAACAGATTCAAGTAACAGCCAGCAGATATGTCTGACGATCTACATCAGTGTGACGTCATCACTATGACACTACATAAGAATGATACTCACGCAGATGTTGTTCCCGTCGGCGACGGGGAAGCCGATGCCTCCGCGGGCTCCCTCCACGGCTCCGAACACGTGCAGTATGTCTGTGACATATTTAGCGGCGGACGCTAGTAGCGGTGCATTACGCGGCATCGTCTTACGTAGGTATATATGTGCTGCGCCTACTAACTCGCGAAGTGAGTCGAGAGCGCTACGGGTGTCGATATTATCTGTGAAAATATTTTATTTAGATAAACTCATGCGAGCCAGAGCTGCTAGACAATATTTAGCTTTTTTAAGAATTTTAACAACCGAAGATCCTTTTTCTAAACCATTCAACCGTTTTTAGCTCACTAAACTATTATTTGTCTGCAATATTTTGTCTTGGGCTAAAGGCCGCTACCCACCTGTATTAACTGTGCGATTTAATTTTTAAGTCGGACTGTACAGATAACGCAACGTTAAGTGTGTATGTTGGCTTTATGGACGTAACATTTATTATGTACAGTTAAATTGTACAATTAAAGCGCACGTGAGTCGCAGAAGGCGGTAACAGACGTATGATGAAATATGGCATGCAAATTGTTAATCTTAGCTGTAACAGCTAGCATAGTGATTAACTATTCTGATCATCAGATGTTTTATAATTTGCTTTTTTATCACACATACACAACTTTTAAGCCGAAGTTAATCCACTGATCTGATCTGATGAAGTTGTTGCTTACCACAAAGAGCTGCATGTACTTGCTCCTTCACAGAGGTGAGTTTGTTGGACAGTTGTTGTTCCTCAGAGTCCCACACGCCACCGCAGCCTTCTTCGTAGCCGCTGCGTAGCGCGTCTTTGACGGTCAGGAAGAACTCCTAAAATAAAGCAAATTAAGTCTGTCATGCATGTAAAACAAAGATTTAACCCAAACAGGAGAATGTAGAGTGAAAAACATCAACCTAAATTATATTGTAACCCAAGATTACGATTAACCGAAGATCGAAGTACAGTTAAAACGTCCAAAATAAAGATAAACTCACATTGAACTGCTTCTCAGTCTGTATCGCCATGTCCATGGTGTTGTCTGAATAGTCCAGGGTTTCCTTCCAGCCGTGCATGAGGAAGCCGATGCGTAGCTGCCTTGCGGTGTGACGACGTAACGCTTCCGATATCGTGACGAAATTCTTGAGAGACTTGGACATCTTGCAGCCGGCGATAGTCAGGTGGCCTGTGTGTAGGAAGTAGTTCACCCAGCCTGGTTGGTCGAAGTGAGCCTGTGGAGGTAAAAAATATGTTCTTCTTATTTCAAAAAGGGGACCTTTTGTTTATAAGCTATTCAGGTAAATGCCAACATTTTCATCACAAACCAATTTAACATACGAAATTTTTGCCAACTGGTATCTGTTACAAAAAGACTAACTCTTGAATTAATTATTGTGCTTTTCGTAAGAATAAAACGTAAGCTTTCAAGCGTGGTTATCAAGACAATAACTTGAATATATCAGCAGCCACGATCAAGTATAAAACTTAGTAAAACTTACCTCACTCTGTGCCAGTTCATTGTCGTGATGAGGGAATTTGAGGTCAACGCCCCCGGTGTGTATGTCCAACTTGTTGCCAAACACGTCGGATGCCATGGCTGAGCACTCGATGTGCCAGCCGGGACGACCGGCTCCCCATGGCGACGACCATGAAGGTTCGCCAGCTTTACTCCGCTTCCATAAAGCGAAGTCATTCGGAGAACGCTTTTCACTTGTGTCGTCACTAAGATCACCTACGGAGGAAATGCACGAAAATAGTACATAGATACATTACTTAGAGTGTATAGATAAACAAAGGAATGGAGTTGTCATCATTAGATGCATATTGCGTTGCCTGCAATAAATTGCATCTTTAAACTAAGTTCGAATTGGCGCCTATCGCAGATATTGTGCAGGTGTTGACTGCGCATCATATTCGGCTGTTCATTAATTAAAGGCAATTAACTTACTACTTCAATAACATCAATAGTAATGCCAATAAATTACCAGATAATTTAAAAAAAAACAAGATCATTCTGCCATAATATGGCAGTAATTCCACCTTAAAGTAGTGACTGCTGAAAATTTGATTAAAATGTTTGTTAACAACTCATTTATACAAAGTAACCTGAATTAGTCCATAAAAAGAAAAGAGAAAACAAAATGTATATCTACCTTCACCCTCTTGTAATGATTTAGTATCACCATAAGCTTCAGGCACTAAACGTGCATAATAGTGCTTGTTTTTACTATCAAACTCGCTAACACTGAAGTATACAGAACCATTTGATTCATATGCCAGTCCATTATCTATAATCTTTTCAATGAACTTTATGATCTGTGGCACATATTCACTTACTCTCGTTAATACATCTGGAGGTAATACCTGCAAAAGTATGAACACATAAGCCAAGGTTTTTTCTATACAGCAGAAATGTAATTTTAGATTGTTAATGATATCAAGTATGTATGCCGAATAATGGAAAAGACACATAAGCCTTTAGGGCTTTGTGTTCATCGGATGCTGAATAGAAGAGCCTGGTATTCATGTAGCAGCTCTTTTCTAAGTTTTTTATTTCTACTTTATAAACATGCCACAAACACTGATTTGAGAGATGTGCACAGTCAGCTAGTCGCTAGCTTTAATATGATAGACATAAGTATTTAGTTCTTATTCTGATTGAGTATACAATATAATAAAATAAGGATGCAGTGTATTCTATCTATTCGAAGTTAAATTTTATACATATAATCAATACTCACATTTAGTGCTTTCATGTCTTTATGGAACTCATTCTCCCAATACCTGGGCAGTGCAGTGAATATTGCGTTATCAGTGACTGTGGCCCCATACTTGCTGTCCAGCCATTCCGATATTGGGCTTTTGGCAGACTGCAGCAGTTCACACTTTGCTTTAGTAATGTTTGCATCATCTTTAGTTTCCACAGCTGATTTTAGAGTCTGAACTGCTGAGGCAATGCTTTAAAAGTAATAAGAATCATTATAAAGTTAACATGCCATTAAATTTTTAAAATATCCATTTTTTTATATAAATATATAACAAAAAGTTATAGATATGAAAATTAAAATTAATGTTTAAGAATTATAAACGAATTAACCTTATTAAACCATAAATCTATGAGTTATTATGATGTTTCATTATTTAAATAACTATTATGTGATTTACTATAGTGCTTAATCAACAATATCAAGGCAATAATAGCATAAATTCAATTCAATCAATGTGAGCAGAAACTATTTAATAACATACTACAAGTATGAGTAAGTATAGTGATAAGAGAACTATGCATGTACTTAGACTGTTTATCTAAAAGCCAAGTAAAATTAATGATTGCTGAACAAAATATAAATTTAAATTATGCTTTTGGTCCAATGGTTGCAAATACTGAGCATGAGGTCCTTGGATTTATTCCCAAGTTGGCAAAAGAAGTTCTCAGTAGTAGCCCCAAGTTTGGAATTGTTCCTGGTGTGATGCAATGTATGTTTAATTGGAAAGTGTAGAGACGCTGATAAAGCAGTTTAATGTACTTGTTTTTTGAACTGCTATGCTATGCACTATACAATAAAATAACTTACCAGTCTAAAGTCTTTTGCATTGCAATCTTTTTATCTGGGTCAGTGGTGTCTTTGACCACTGATTCATAGTAATTAACTACTGCTGTTGCATCATCAATGATGCAATTCAAACTTTTGGTTTCTTTAGTGTATTTCTCAAACAAATGGTGTTGTCTGGCTCGCTTTATGATTTTATCATCAATATCTGTGATGTTCATTACATACAATATATCATAGCCAAAGTAGTTAGCCATAACTCTTCTCAATATATCAAAGGAGATGTATGACCTGAAAATAAAAAGTATGAATGGGTTTTATAATAAATACCAATGAGGTTACTATTAACTAAATATGATAAAAGACCTTCAAATTAGAAGTCCATTATGCAGTTTGAATATTAATTATACATTATCATAACAATGGATCCATATATCAGCCATGAATTGCCACAGGCCGATTGATATAAATGAACTGAACCATAGGTATAAACTATGTTGACAGTAATTTTGGTTTGAATTGTACTAGACTAAACTAGAACCCTTCAAAAACCAGTATGCGTATTTATTACATAATGGACTTATATTACGTTAACAACACGAACGCACAAAATTAGTACAGTAAACTACGTTAAAAAGTAAGTTCAGTATATGGCACCTGGCATGGCCCATGTGTGAGGCGTCGTATACGGTCGGGCCGCAGCTGTACCAGTTGATGCGATTCCCATTTTCACATACGAATTCCTCCTTTTGTCTCGTCAAGCTGTTATAAAGTTTCAAAACCGGCCTCTTCTCTGATCTTGCCGGTGGTGACCAACTGGGTTGACTTCTTTTAGACATCGTAAGTTTTTACACATAAAACTAACTTCAACAAATATTCCAGTAATAGCGTAAGGACTACCGCTTATAATGACAGATTAGCCTTCTAAGTAAAACTTAAGGTAATTCTTAAAACTTGTTTTTCGCCACGTACTGAATTCATGCCCACATGCACAACTTCTGCTCAACTGTCTATCAATGTCAAGTGCCACTGTCACTGTCAAGTGTTAGCAGGTAAGTCATCTGTGGACTTTTGAGGTTGACAATAAATAAAGAGAGGCTCCTTTTTAGTAATAATTATAAAATGTCAGAAAGATCAGGCAAAAAATACAATCTGACATTCGTTTTTAGAGCTCCGTGTATCATATTTTCATCAATCGGTGGGACCACCAGAAATGATAAATTACGGCAGGCCACATTTGTGTATTTTATCAATTAGATCATGTAAATGGTTTGGTTGAAATGTATGTTGTAAATAAAAGCAATATATTTTAAGCCTACATATGCTTAAAATATATTGCTTTTATTTTCAATGAAATGTATGTATTAAAATAATATAACATAACTGCCTACAAGCATAATTGATTGCGTAAAGGAAACGTCAAATATTTACTATTTAGTCGATACTTAGATAAGTCGATTATAAACTATACGGACACTATTACTTTGAATACTTATATTCGAAACAGAAGTTTATGAAAATATGTTACTTCCTTCTTTCCTACGCAAAAGTATAGGTTTATTTCAACGGTCAAAAGAAGACAAAACTATCGATATGTGATAATTTAGTAGCCTATGGAAATTCCTTGTTGATTTGTGAACTGTATATGTGTGTGTTTTGAACCAAAATAACTATCTATCTACCTATACGTATTTCTACGCGTTTATCTGAAAGTTGCGACTACTGTGCTCATAATTTACTTAAATTTTTGTGTATTTTTGTATTGTTTCGTCCAAAACATATAATCCTTCCATACACCATGGCTCTCTGTGTTTGTAAATGCTTAAATGTAACGCTTGAAGGTGATATAATTGAAGACAATGTCGATATTGGGAAACTGGAGTTAACAGCCATGGAACAAAGGGATATTTTTTTCAGTGAGGTACCGTCAGTAAACACGTCTTGACCTTGACTTATAGGAAGGGTTTCCATAGCTTGAATTTGATAAAATATGAATGAAAGCTAATCAGCAGCACTGCGGTCACATTTATTTTGATACCAATATATATGTATATCATACATAATACACAAGTACATGTGCGTTCGGTACTGTCTCCACTTATTTATGATCGCAATCATAATAACTGGATATTTGCTGCTAAAAGTGCTATATCTTAACTTCTTCGTTCTGTATGTATTCTAAGCCCATTTTGTTACTTTCATATTATTTTATTGTATATACAAAATACAAACTTGTTATTGAAAACCAGTTTTTCCAGAACCATAATATTTTATTTATTATGAATATTCATTACTCTGTGTATTAAAATAGATGATAAAGATCCCATAATCCTGTTTCAGAAACTTCTATCATGCTCCCTAGGCAGTCTAAAGACTCAGGTAGCTCAACCAGCCTTGGTGGACCAGCGCAAACTAGGGAGATGGGCAATACACTCTTGCCTGGCATGTGGACAGCTCACTCATGCCATATCACACGACAAAAGTGGACCTTATGCATTACTTGTTTGTAAATCTAATCAGGTCAGTGTTAAATTACATTCAGTCAGCTAAATAACAGTTATTAATTGATTTGGATCTACAATACCTACTCTCATATTACTACTTTACTCTCATATTTAGACATATTATACTTCTGTTAAATCTTGTTCATGGTTTGGTCTCCCTTTTTCTTAATCAGAGTATTTTCATCACTACATATTATAAAACAAAGTCCCCCACTGCGTCTGTCTGTCTGTCTGTTCGCGATAAACTCAAATACTACTGAACGGATTTTCAAGTGGATTTCACCAATAGAGTCATTCAGAGTAATTCATGAGGAAGGTTTAGGTGTATAATTTGTTAAGGTTTTGTGTAAATTGGCTGAAATATGACGATGATTGTTGAAGATGTCAGAGAAAATCATGCCGACTGGTAGCTTTACTGGCGTGCGCCGCATAACCCAATAGAGTTATACTTATATCCATATTATTGAAGAAGGATTCTTTTTGGCTCGAAAATAATGCATGGGTGCCTAATCCACGTGGGTGAAGCCGCGTGCGGAAGCTAGTTAAAAATAAAATGTACCACACTAAGCTTATAAGCATTGAGATAATAGTATAATATTTTATGGTTTGAACATTTATTTTTAAAATGTCACAGTGACAAAGACTAGTTAAACTAGAAATCTCACATGTGCAATATAACTCTAATATTTTTTTATTTTATTTTTGTTCTTTTTAACCTTGTATCAACCATTGTTTACTGCTAAGAGTTTTTACCTCTGCATCTCATCATTATGTAACTTATTTAAATCATAAACTTATCACCACCAAAGATATATCAGTGCCCCTGATTTATGGATTACCTGTTTATGTTACAGACCACCCAAGAGCGGATAAGCAATATGAAGAAATCTAACAATTATTCGCCAGTATTTAACTTATTAGTGCCAGAGGTAACAAATGATATTGAAATGAAGGAAAATGTGGATACAAATAACTTTATGCATAGTGATAAGAATGTGTGGCTCCCAACACAGCAGGTGATAGGCACTCTAAGTAAACAGTTGAATCAAACACTTCAGTCGCAACTTGAGGCAGTGGAGGAAACTGTTAGACAGTTCAGAGATCAGAAATATGCTGAGTTTGAAGCTTATAGAGAGAGAGCACAAAGAGACCATAAAATTTTAGCTAGGTATGAGGGTATTTATTATAACTTATTTACTCCCCTGAAATAAAGCATACTGTATATATAACAACAACATTATCATGATTTCACACATGATTATTTCACCCCATTATACATAAAATAGACACAAAATACTTATATCCTTGTAGAAGGCCTATGAATTAAAATAATTGATCAAATTTAATTTATCGTTGCAGTATCATAAGCAAGGCGCGCAATAACGTCGACAGGGAAGGTTGGCGGATTGATGCTAACATTGACAATGGACCACCCTCCCCTCACCTACCTCCCCTACAGAGACGAAGACTGTCCTCTTACAAAGATGCCAAAAAAGACTTACAGCACATTGTTAAGGTAGTTTATCTCTTTTTTTATGAACCTATACCATACAAGGATTGCACAAACAACCACACTTGGAACAATTATCTGATTCTGAAAATTTGAATGGGAAATGAACCTACAACCCGTCTAGCATAATTGAGCCAGCTTCATAGGCTGTGTAGACAATTCTCAAAATTTACGATTTAACCAATAAAATAGTTACTCAATTACGGTAGACGGCACGGTTGGCGCAGTGGTTGAGAGATCGACTGCTGCGCTACGTGTCGCGGGTTCGTGTCGCACGGAACAAATATTTGTATCATCTACAGATAGTTATTTCAGGTCTGGTTGTGTGTGCATGTGACATGTATGTTTGTAAACTGTACCCACAACACAGGAGAAATCCTAGTGTGGGGCAATGTTTTTTAAAGAAAGAAAGAAAGTTACTAAATTATGTGGTGGACTTTTCATTAACATGTAACTTGACTTCTGGTGGGTAATTTTGTAGTAAAAAAAACACTAAATTATCCCTGTATGATAAATTATATTATTAGTCTAGCACAAATTGTTTAACAATGTAACCACCATAACAGGAAAAAGTTCCGATAATTTATAATGTTGTGTTTACATACAATGGAAAAATATCAATAACAGTTACAAATTGTCACATGTAATAATAAACATGTTATTATTTATTTTTATTGTTTCACATGTTGAATTCACACGCCTTTGCTAATAATGACACCAAACTGAGAATAATAAAACTATTTTAGTGATAAAAATATCACATATAACATTGTTCTAATAAGTATTATTATTTACAGCCCACAAGACACATGCCACCTGAAGATGATTCATTGGATGCTGAAGATCTTTTCGATTTGGAAGGCATGGACTCCAGGAGTAACATGCTCTCTGATTTAGATGACTATGATTCCGATCGTAAGTATTGTCATCTTCTTAATTATGAGAATGGTCAGAATCATGTAAACAAATAATTATTACCTATGTGGCATTTGAACAAAAAGTCAGAAATGGACTGACCACTGTTATAAAGAGTACTATTGTTTGTAAAGTTGGCAACCTTTTCGCTGCATGTTATTCTTGTGGCTGATAATATGAGCCCTACTTTGATGTCTAAAATTAACAGCCCCGCCACGAATATCCGTATGAACGAAATAGTTATTCTCATAGCGCGGCATTTACTGTTAGTTGGGATCACCGTATTTCCGCCTGTATTAATACATGATGTTGTATATGTATATTCCATAGAAGGCAGTAACGACGAAGGCATCCACATCACGCGTCCGCGCGGCGGCGGAGTGGAGGTGATCGCGCGTTCTCTGCCCATGAATATGCCAAAGTTCCCCAACGAGCGCCCCACGCCCCGAGAGTTAGATGATGATGTAAGTTTCCTTATTTTATTTTTAAATATACTTTTTATTTTGGTCAATTGAATAACTGTTCTACATTCAACCCTGTGAGTTAGTATTGGGCCACCAGAATTAGTTGGTAAACGTAAATTGTTACTGCTAGGTATTGTTGTGTTAAATCTTTGGTGAGACTCGCTCCTATACGGAATTCTAAACAAGCAGTTAATTTAAATTACAGGAAGAGCCCCAAGACATAGCAGCAAGTATCAAGGCGCTGGCGCGCTCTGTGCACGGCGACGTGTTCGAGCTGCCGCGGCCGCGCTTCTCCACCCAGATCTAGCGAGGAACTGCTCCCGCACCGGGCTCTCGCTCTGTCCGCGTAAGATAAGTTCCAAACCCTGTACATGGACCACAACCACTTTACAATACTATGAATCATTTAAAGATATCTCGTCGAGTTGTGCATGACTACAGTGTGCTTGCGTTATACATACACTTGCCACACATTGGTGCTTCATAATGTGATCACAGTGACCCTAAATTCAAATTATGAGTATACAACACCTAACAGCTAGTGACAATACGTGCCACATTAAACAAACAGATATAATATGGCAGCTATATTATTGAAACCCAAGGAAACTTAAGAAAATGAATATTTGGGAGCCCTTTAATTATGGAGTAAGATTATCTATATAAATATTATATGAAAAAAAAACGAATGTAGAATATAAGAGGCTATAAAATGTTATTATAAGCAGAGTAACTGTTATAAAGGAAACACCAAATAGTTTCTAACGCAGTTTAATAATTATTTTTAATTTAAACGCAGTCTTCGACAATACTTAATGTTGAATGTATATACGCTTCGCCATTTTATAAAGTCGTTCGGTACATCTGTATTCTCAAGAACAATACCTTAATATAATAAAAGGAAAGCGTTGATATATTTCAAAATATACCCATGGCTAGAATATAATTCTTAAGTAACCATCAATTATTGCAATGTCAATTAAAATGTTTAATAAATCGTGAGGTGAAGTATTGTGTTATATTCCTCTGCTTAATGTTCGAACGCTCTTGTTGTAACGACTACATAAACTAGCCATTTAAGAGTTTAATAATGGATGAAGTCTATACTTGTAACAACATTTTGTTGATTTTAAATCAAGTCGACGGAAGAATGTATGCCATATTACTGTGAAATAATTCTTGTCGGCCTTTGGTACCTATAAATCATAAATGTATGTGCGAAAGTGTCTTGGTGTCAGTGAGTTTTGTTAAATGTATGTAAATATAATGAAATTTTATAGATGACAAGTAAATATAACTATGAATTGTTAACATCTAAGTCATATCCACGTTAATAGACTTTTCTATTATTTTTATCTGGTGTTATCTTAATGATAAGTGAAAAGTGTACAAAATATGAATACCTTGCATTTCTTACTAGTCTTTTAGGGTCACGAATAATTTTTCATTGTTAACATTATTTCAGTAGGTTAAATCGCATACATAATGAAAAATCATTAAATGTACATATAAGAGATCATTGTTAATACGTTGGATAACGATACAATATAAACACTTTGGAAAATCATTTATTTTTATACCCAATATTTTGAATGTTTATGTAATGGCTAACAGTCAGAATCAGGAGTAGGCTCGGTGACGCAGACACGTCTCGTTTGGTCGTAATGTTTACTTTCTTATAACTTGCTTAGTGTTTAAGTTAGACTTTAATAATTTCTTATCTCGTGTGTTAACTGAACAAGCGAACCATTTTTCAGCGTCTTCCAAAAGCACTGATTACAAAAGAGAAAGATGATTTTTGATGTGATGTCTATTTCAGTCAGTTGTTTTAATTTTAGCTAAAACTAATAAATTGATTCATTGGTGTGACTTTTATGAGATGGACCTTGATTGTATGTATTTAGAAGTATGTAATAAATATTGAACGTGAAATGGCTTATCATTTACCGCCCCCTGCTAAAACAATCCGTTTAATATGTATTCAGTACTCTTTGAGTATTCATACTTCATACTAACATAAACTTTGCCTCTGACCTGCGTGTCATTGATGTGACAGCCGTTACCATGGTTACGGCGTCACAACAATGTTAGCAATTCTTTAGACCTACCACACAAGATTGATAAAAGCTGTGAATTATATTTGACTGAGAGAAGTTTTTTAATTTGCAAGGGAGAAGAATGTTGAGTTCGCGTTATTATAGCGCGTCAAGACTGGGCACTGATGCTAAGCCACGTACGGCGATGGTGGTGGACGAAGATGATGAATTGTACGCGGGGTTCAATGACGTGGCTCCTGCACTGGACACGCGCAACCTGCGGGAGGACCAGGATTTTCAGGAGACGCTCCGGACAGCTGGCATAGGCAGGAAAGTGCCGAGTCGAATGGGAACTGGGGTGAGTCTGTTTTATTGTTGGTGGATATAACCTGTCCAAGATGACAATGCGTCATATTATTATACTATAGTGACTTGGAAAAGTTTGAAAACGACAAAATGACTTATGTAGGTAACAGTTGAATGTAGGCACACTTGAATTTTTGCGAGCTCGTGGAATAACAAAAACATTAAACAAACTAACAAATGATGAAACCTGTAGAATGTTTTTCTCATAGATTTAGACTTCATTTAGAATGTTAGCGAAATTCGTAAGTCTATAGTTTATCTATTGCATTGTTGAACCTACTACAAAGGCTAATTTTCCAAATCATACGCCGCTGCCTTGTGCTGTTTAGAAGATATACCCCGTGTCCATCGATCCCGAACTTTCAACTTCAAAAAGAATTGAAGCGATTTTTTTTTAATATGATTATAAACTTGCACGATCGTAAGGTATTTATAATATTTATTTATTAGTAAATAATTAGTAATGTGACAGGCTAGCAGTAACAGTTAGTAATTGTAATTAGTGTTAAAAAGGGTAACTCACTAACACACAACGCAACTGGATGCACAGATGATGCGCATGGGCACAGTGAGCGTGCGAGGCAGCAGCTCTCGCGCGGCCACAGCGGCCAGACCGGTCACCGCCGTGCGCGCTGCGGGGTACACTTCCACCACCAGAGATATTCCCACCAGGGACGATGTCAAGGAAGACAGGTACACTTTCTATAGGACGCAACACGTATATGTAACGCATAGTGAGCGTGTGAGGCACTAATGCCAATCTGCTTACCTATATTATTAAACAAATAAGTCTTCATCAGAATTTAAAACTAATATTTTTGTGAATAATATTCCATTAATCTGTTCACAGTATCGAAGAGCGTGTAAAACAAATGGAGGCGCGCATAATGACACTCGTTGAGGAGTCATGTATGCTGAGCGCACGAACAGACCCCGATGATGACAACGCGCCTAAGAAGGAGATCGACTTAGGACAGGCAAGTTTCAACCTTTATGTCATAAACATGATATAAAGTTCAAAATCGTTACTTCATAAAGTATATAAACTCTTAACTTGTAACGTAAAACCCATTACGATTATGTCTACCTCTATTCTAGGCTTTAGCTAAAGCGCAGGAGGCGTCGGCAATGGAGAGACAGTTGATTCGTATGCAGGAACAAGCTAATCTTGGTGATACACACAATCTAGACCTGACTTTTGCTGTAAGTATAGATTTATACAGTTAAATCGTGAAATGAATGTTTTTACTCTAACTATTATCTAACAGGAATTTTTAACCCAAAGTAACTTGCCAAATTGTAAAAGCCGATACCCAACAATATCCAGTATATTTTCTATGAAAGCATACGTTAACATCGTAATAATATGGTTTGCTTTGGTCGAACTGAGCTATATTATTGTAGTCTTTGAACTGAGCTAAAGTCGATTGTTGTCTGATTTAGGGATGATCGATATTACAAAAACATCGATGTTGACATCGATCCAAAAGTATCGATGTACGATAAATATCGGAAGTGAAACATCGATGTTTTAGGTGGCAAAGAAACAGTCTATTGTTTTATTTATTAAATGTATTTATTACTTGACGGTCTTCCGTTTTCGAAGCTTCATTATAAGAAAATCAATCATTCATTTAAAAATCTCAAACAACACGTCGATCACTCACTCGCACAAGAGAAAAAAGTTGACGTGACAACTTGACATTTCGGTTTTTTTTTCGCTCTTTTCTTGTAGGCTTTAGTCGAATACTTTATAGCGGTCGTTCTAGCGTTCTGAAATAACCTGCTAACATCTATCCGCTAACATCTAAGCTCAGTGAGTCTAGAGTAGCTAGCTACTAATATAGTAATCTGTGGTCTAGAGTAAGTCATTGCTTGACATTGCTTGACATTGCTTGATACTGACATTGAAAAATGTCAATTGATTTTATCTCGGAACGTCCCACGTCATTTCACCGTCCATCCTCAACATTTACTTATTTTATTCAACCTTGACACTGGCAGAATCATCGTCAAACCACGATGGCGCCATTAAATTAAAATTGGAATCTCAGAACGCAAAGGAATTATTACTATTGATAGATATTAATACTATTGATATTTCTAGTCCGTTTACATTGATAGGCGACATGTAAAGAAGAATATGAACGAACAGGACGAAAAGTCAGCGAAATCTATCGAATACACCCAATTCACGCTAGATGGCCTTTAGAGTATAATATCGATGTTTCGATATTATTCTCATAACATCGATATGTCGATGTTTTCTCGCTAAACATCGATGTTTATCTACCATCGATGAATATCGACTATCCCTAGTCTGATCCGTTACATACAGGGTGCCCATAAGTCGAAATTTATCCGCAAACAGGTGGTAGGCCAAGTCATAATAGTTATCAGAAAAAAATCAAAGTATATATATATTTTTTAAATTTCGAGAAAATCTACACACTGTGATGGTCTTTTAACTCTTTCAGTCACGATTTTACATTAGCAACAATTTTAATATTTTTTTTATGTTTTACGGTTAAAGTATCACAAAAGTAGGAAAACAAAAGTCTAGGCCATAAGACTTTCAAGGAATAAGGTGGTTAGTAACACTAACCACCATGACTATTGATACAAATAAAATTATGATGAATTATGTGTTCTTTATCAATATTTCGAAATCAAGCAGGCAAAGGGGGTCTTTACATGTATCGCAATGCCATATAGTAAGCACTGCAAATGTTTTAGTACTACATTTGCAATATCTTCTCGAAGTGTCTCTCTTAGGTTCATGGTGACTGCACTCTAAACGAATTTCTTCAGAGACTGTAGGCTTGTGGAGTTTTATAAAAGTAAGTCCCGGAGAAGACACCTCGGAGCTACAGTTGCTGTTCACTGAATCTGGCTTCTGCTTGTTTTTGACATACGCTGGTTCTGAAAGATTCTGATATACGCTTCGTCTGAATTATTTTAGAGTCAGGGTGTCTAAGTCTGAGCGTGAAGAGAACTGCAGTTCTTTGTAAATTTAAAAAGTGTTAATAAACAAACAATCAAGAAAATGAAAGATGTGATCGGGGATGCCCACACTTTCAGAAAACTCACCATAGTTTTTTTTTTTTCATTTTGGGACTCTTTTATTCCGTCTATTTGAATGTTGGCGTTGGGCTCGGTATTATCAGGAATCCTACTTTCTAAGCTGGACAAAGAGACGTGATCGTCTAAATCAAAGTAGACACAATCAGATATTTGAACTTCTCCGGTCAAATCACCAGAGGATTTTGTTAAACTTCAGTATCTTCTTGGTTTTTCTCATCACTACGGATACTCTCGCTATCTAAAGGAATGTGTTCCTATAAGTACTCTGTGATTTGTCTTTCATTTATCAAGCGTTACATTCTACAATAAATACGAAAATGTCGATTGTCGTCGTAACCCTGCAAAAGTCACGGTGGTTAGTTTACTAACCACCATATTTACTTTGTAATTACGCATTGAAAGCGCAAATGTAATATTGCTTTTGTTTGTACACGTCTAAAATAGATCTATGAGAATACATTGAGTAAAAAACATTGAAGAAAAATACCTACTTACCCGTTTTATAGATTATTTTATAACACACACGAATAAAACTATCTTAGCACTATATTAAATTTCAAATAAATTAACTGTCATTCATTCGAAATACCGCCAATCGCTTATCGTTATCTCAAAATTAGTGTGATAATTCATAATAAAACAGCCGATCGTCAATAGATGGCGTGGATTTAAATTAAAAGAAATGAGAAAGAGGTGGTTAGTGTTACTAACCACCTAGACTGAAAGAGTTAACTCCCATTACTACAAATCTTTACTTTTTTTTTCCAATTTTATTTTTATACGTAATCCTGAATAATGCTTCTGTAAATTGTCGCCTAAATTATATAATTTTAAAAATACATAACTTAGTTTTTTTTCATATTTTTTTTATTATAACTTGGCATTTCACCCGTTTCCGGCTTGACTCGACTTCTGGGACAGCCTGTATAGATCTTTAGAAAAATGGTGTTCCACAGGTTCTGTGCAACTTGGCTGGACAATACGCACTCAATGAAATGTATACAGAGGCATTGAACACGTATCAATTACTCACCAGAAACAAACTGTTCCCTCACGCTAACAGACTGAAGGTAATTTTTTTTTTAAGTTATGTTTGTTAATAAAAGATTTAAGAAATTATTGATACCGTAGTTTTTATACTTCTAAGTATTCGTGGTTTATAGGTGAATATGGGAAACATATATTTCAAAATGGGAGAGCACCCAAAAGCGTTAAAGTTATACAGAATGGCACTCGATCAAACACCGACGGCGGAAAAAGATTTGAGGTAAGATTTCATTTCGTGCGACTGATTGAATAGTCTATTACTTTCTGTTTCATTTTCACATTATAACGAGACGAGTAATTTTGAATAGCTTTACAGTATAGTATTCTAGCTACGACTCCGTGAGTCGCGCAAATTCAATATTTTGCTAAAAAGTTGGAGACCCATTAAGTCTTCTGTATATTTTTTGTTAAGGATGAAAGTGATGCACAACATCGGTCTGCTACTGGTGCGCATGGGCAAGTTCCGTGACGCCGTTACAAACTTTCAACATATTATGCACGAACAAGGAGATTTTCAAACGGGTGAGATCAAAACAAACCTTAGCAGTGGGAAAACAATGTTTTTTATTTGGCACTATCATGAATTCTGTTTAATTTCAGGTCTCCACTTAGTGTTATGTTCGGTAGCGCTAAACGACGCTGAGGGTGCCAAAGCGGCGTTCCATGCGATGCTCGACGTGGAGCCACCCACATTCCACCAAGACATCACCATAGATGACGTAAGATTAGGTCATTAATCAATTATAAGAAGCCCAATATAATATTAAACATAACTGAGTTGATATTAGGCGTAGTTATATCCTCCACATAATATTAAGTCAAATTTCCAATACTAACATGTACAAAGATTTTATTTAAAAGTGTATTTTTAATGCTTCCCGGAACGACACTAACGTTATGATTAATGTTCTGATTACATTATGATCTACAAAAATTTGCTGTCGATTTATTCAGATCATTCTTAATTGACGTTTCTTTAGGAGAACGACGCATACGAGTGCGTGGTTCGCGACGTGGTGCGCGGCGACCGCCTGTCGCGCTGGTCACGGCGCGGCGCCGCGCACGCCGAGCGATGCCTGGCGCTGGCTGCGGCCGCCGCCGCCATGCAGAGGCCTGGCTCCAGGGGACCCGACTCGGGGTCAGCTAACGCTTCACACTACCCTATAGCAATCCACTGGACGTAGAATTCTCCCAAAATGGAGATTTGGTCCGTAACATCCTGGTTGTGCAGAGGCAGCTTCTTAGCATCACAAACTGGGTACTGATGCAGGATGAAAGTTTATATGATGAATATTTTAATTTTCACCTTGCTCACCTCGGCAATTGCAAAGCATCCAACTGCTGAGTTACAGACATCCCTAGTAATGTCCAAGCTCAGAAGTATATTGTATGACGATCCAGTATTTGTGATTGAATACCGCAGTGGCATGTCATGGTGCGTGGAAGCCCTGCGCGGGTACAGCGGCGGCGCGGCGGGCGCTCGCCTGGAGCTGGGCGGCGCGCTGGCTGCGCTGCGCACGCTGCGCCCGCCCGCCGCGCCCGCCGCCCAGCGCGCGCTGCAGAGACTCAAGGCAGTGGCGCGCGCGCACCCGCATGATCGCGTGCTGCGCGCTGAGGCTAACACTGATGCAGCCTTTGTGGCGTATGCGGTAACAATAAATTATAATAAGAAACAGCTTGTTACTGACACTTCTTCCATTATCTTTGCCTGCCACCTTCCCTTTGATAATGAGTTGCTCACCCTTTAATTAATCGCTTTAATCTTGACAGCTGGGAAACTGGACGGAAGCCCGTCAGCTGAGCGAGGCAGCATCGCGCGACGACCCGTACTCGTGCGCAGCGCGCGTGACCAGCGCGCTGGCGAGCGCACGGGCAAGCGAGGCGAGTGACACGAGCGCGCGGCTGGGCGACGCGGGCGCGCTGGCCTGGCGCGGCGCCGCAGACCTGCTCACGGCCGCCACGCACCTGGACCCCGCAGACCTTATAGCGGCACACGACCTCGGTAACATCTTCTTATCGCTATACACTACTACACATAGAATGTATCCAAGGTTATTCGATTTTTAGATCTTGTTTAGTTCGAAAATGAAAATATACGCACTACGCTTTGAAAACGGCATTGCGGCTACAGATCACATCTTGGATTCATGACGCCGCTATTCATCACCAATTTAATTCCCAAAATTTGATCCTTATTAGCGACACTATCGGATGGTATAATACAGCGTGTTTTTTTTTTTTTTACAAAATCAACGTGCTCGATTCCTGGCAAGGAATAATGTTTTTTCAAAAATCCAATGATGCAGTTTTAGTTTTCGTCAATCGGGCTCGACACTCCTTTGAGTATTTTTCGCTATTCCTTATAGTTTTGGATTTGGCCATCCACGCCCACTTGAGAAATTCATTCTGTATAGTCTTATTGTGTCTTGACGATCAGCTCTACGTCAGAAAGTGGCAGGCCATTTCGAAGTATATGAGTTAGTGATATCCTTTATCAATTACCACTAAAATCACTCTAAATAAAAATATTTATTTATTTATTTATTAAATCCTAACATAATCCTAACAGGTTTACACCCAATGCCATAATGCTATTAAACATAAATATTACTTGCACATAACAATTATGTAATAAAATATGTAATAAACCCAGAAAGACCTGTGACCTAAGTTCTAAATTGTTCTTCCAGCATTGGCTTTAGAGCGAAGCGGCGACGAAACAGTCATGGGCGGGGCAACAGCACGCTGGTCGTTAGTACGTAACGCGAGCGGCGCGGGTGCAACATTACGAGCACTGGCGGCCGCGGGACTGGCGCGGCGCCACCAGGACAAGCACGACACTGCCGCTGCCGACCACTGGTAACTGTTGTTGTACTGATAATAAGGCTGGGTCTTCAGGACCGCGACGCATGTAGCATGGTGTGTTAACCCTGTTCTATACTACGCAAGCGGAGGAGAGCATGTCATAAGTATCCTATCCGATTTCTAATGTTCTCCTGTATAAGCAAGTAATAGGTGGGACGTTTTGTAGCAAAATAATAGAGAATATGTTACATTTAAATTAATAATGTGTAGGTACAGTCTCATCGGCAGCTGGGATGCCGGCGTGACCTGTGCGCTTGCGCAGCTGCACAGCGAAATGGGTGACACACAAACTGCCAAACATCATTACCAAGATGTAAGTACTTATTTGTACATGTGGGTTTTATGACATTGCAATATAAAAATGTTTAATTACAACAATACTAACGAACACCTGCATACTATTGGGGTAGTCTAGGAAAACATTAACTTTTAAAAACATATTACGTAAGATACAGACATTGAAATACAAACAGTAGTATAACGAGTTCCCTTCCGTTTATAAGTTCTGTTACCCTCAGATAATATTCAAAACCGTTTATAACAATTCATGACATTCGAAGTCCCAAATTTATTATTGAACATTTCAGATCGATTCGACTGTGACATAGAAATGAGCGACCTTGAATCATAACAATGAATTAAGTTGCCATCACGCAGTCGACCTCTTTTCTTATACATTATTCACTAGCACTCGTATAATTATAGGTACATAATATAGGTATCGGTACTACCATCTACGTCGTAACTTGTTCCCGAAAAAAAAGTCTTACAAAAGGTGGTGCAAGATTTTATCAATGAAGAGTCTATATCAATCCAGTCTTAACATACTTCGTTGTTTTTTTATGACTACACACAGGAGCCAGCTTCCTCTTTAACGCCGAAAACTGTATGAAGTCAAAAAATAGTAAACTACGTATATTTTTGGTTACCCTGGACTAAGTGATATTAATTCCTAGACTATCACAGGCTACAACCGAATAGGACTGATGTCTCCACAGAGGGAACCGTAAAACTAAACTAACTAAACCCACTAAATAATTTTAGTGAAATTTACAAAATTACTGAATATTTATTTCAAGGAAAAACGTTTTTTATGCATTTAATCTGCCCAAGTCAGGGTTTGTCTATAATTAATTGGTCCCATTTTAATTTACTGGGTTTTCATAATGCATTTTCGACGAGTGTTATTTTATATAAAGACACATTAATGTCCTCTTGACCGGTTTCAGTCACGGCGGCCAATCTCACCGGAGATTAGCCAACTACGCAGGAGATATTATAGAGTACAAGTGTGTGCGCAAACACAGGTGCTCTCTCTATTCCTTCACTCTCATAAACCGATGGGACGGCAATCCGACACAACCGGAGAGAGATCAGGCGCAGGACCAACGGCTTTACGTGCTTTCCGAGGCACGGTGTGTATTCACATACACAAAGACCCAGACCCAAAACAACTATTTGTAGATCATACAAATAATTGTTCCATGCGGGAATCGAACCCGCGGCACGTAGTTCAGCAGTCGATCTCTCAACCACTGCGCCAACCGTGCCGTCACACAAAAGATACATTACAAATTACAGCAATCCGTCGCAACTGTTATGTTGAACTGCCGCAATGTCTGTGTAGTTTTTCAGCCTAATAATCGAGCACGAAGTTTCACTAAAGCCTTTAAAGTGTTAATTAAATATGTTATTATATATTGTTGATGCAGGTAGAAGCCGTGTGGCCCTGCTCTCTGTCTGCGTTGGAGTGGCTGGCTAGTGAGGCACAGCCCGACGTGGCGCTGCAGTACTACAGGCGAGCCGCGCGCCTGCAGCCCAACAATGTGCGTATGTTGAGATGATATAGTTTGTCTGTATAGACGACGACGGGTGTACTGTTCCCTAGCTGCACTGAAGTGGCTGGCAAGTGAAGCGCATCCCAATAATACACGTAGGTTTGTTGTGATGATACTAGTACACTCAACTATAACGAGTCAAGAGTTTGATGTAGCTTAAAAATAGACTTTGAATATAAAGTCCTACCTAAGGTGAGGTTAGACTTTGTATATTTTAAGCATGTCTCACGCTTAATGAAGCAAATTTGAACATAATATGGGCGATTTAATGAAAACATTTATTATATTATTATTTTATTATATCCCATTGCACGTCAATAAAAACTGCTCCTTCGCAGTTAGTGCCTTGATTACTTAATAAAATCTGATAGCCACAGCGATCAATAAACATTGTCCATTTGCGCTTATCGATTTTTTAATATCCGACAAAGCATGACTTTAACGAAACCATCTGTCGGATTTTTCTTACGTGCCTACTGAGGGCGAGACCATAATATACCTAACCACACAAAAGCAAAAGGGCGAGGCCGAAAGTACTTTCACTCCAGCAATTACACCCTGAGGTATCTCATCGTCAGACGTAGCGCCATCGGATCGCTTGTAATCACTGCCTCACTATTAAATACAATTTCTATAAATAAACTGAGAAGCACGAATAAATTGCTTATACCTACAAAAACATAAGTTGCTATCCAACTTAACCGTTATCGGCAAACATTCCATTTTCCGAACTCTTGTGCGTCAGTTGAGCAAGATCTGATATCTCTACTTTTTGACCTTTATTGAAACAAAACAATATGAATTTGACGGCACAGTTAGCTAACCAGTTGACGTCCTGCGCTACGATTCGTGGATTCAGTTCCCGCACGAAGTAAATATGTGAATGGCCCACAGATAGTTGTTCCGGATCTGGGTTTATATGCATGAGATTTGTGTGTTTAAACAAGAGAATAGAAAAGAGAAAAAATCCCCTTCAACACACTAATATTTGGTGAATATGTTTTGTTTGCCAGAGATATTTTCGCATAGATAGATAGAATAGATAGATAGATAGTATTCAATGTAAACTAAATTATTTCCTAAAATGCATTGAGCTGAAGTTTTAGTAATGCACTTCATTCAGTTACGCAGAAATATCTGAATAAATATTTGCCGTTAGCCAGCAAACCGTTAGACATAGGCTTCTTGGATATTGCATCATCATTTCCGAGGATAAACCATTTTTATAGGTACATTTTCAAAAAAATGCACCTGCAAGCCAAAACCATTTCTGATATTACTAAAAATATGGGAAATATTATAATTTCAAACATGTAATGACAAACAGTGGCAATATATACGTAAGAAAAAAAAAATAGAAATGAGATTGTCGTTCTTCATGTCTGTTAGCCTCAATGGGGCCTGCTCATGGGGGCGTGCCTGCGTGCCAGTGGACGATATCAAGAAGCGCTGTCTTTGTACAAGAAGATGAACGCACGTTTCCCTGACAACGTTCAATGTGAGTACAGATGATAACTATTAATAATCATCATCGCACTATGATCGGTGGTAATCATAAGTCTTCGAAATGTGGTTCTAGTCACAATGTTTTCAAGCACTGTTAGACCATTGGTGATGAATAATATACGGATGGGAAAAATAACCCAAGAGATATAACTCATGCCTGTGGGAGTTGTGTAGTTGTGAAGGAAGCCTCTAAAAAACGAGTGGCACTTTTCATATTAATTTGATTACTGATAAATACATATGTATCAGTAATCAAATTAACTATATAAACTTAGCGTCAGGTTTAATGTAAATAGGTAGTAAATAATACATTATTTTTGCCAGGTTTGAAGTTGATTGTCAAGTTGTGTGGTGACCAGGGACTTTCGGAAACGACTGAGTGGACCCGTGAATTGCAACGTGCACAAGCAAGAGTTAAACAAAAAGAACAAGGTTTGATGACATTATTTCGACATAAATTCAATATCTTACGATATTGCAGTATGTATTTCATTAACCATTTGAATGTGGCTAATCGATTCGCAGCCCAAGGTTCGACGTTCGATCAGCGATCGGAACAAATATTTGTAGATATGGCACACAGATATGGATTTGTTTGGCCTAGAAGTGTGACGCGTTAATCATCAACTAATGCGTTTTTTTTTTCTATCTAAAACCTTGAAAATATTTGTTTTTTTGGTTTGCAACTAAGTTAGAATTATCTATAACGGAAAAACACTACGCACTCTGCATATTTGCGTTACAAGTCAATGTGTTTAATGCGCGTGTATGAATCGTTCGACAAGCAACGTAGCTATTTTATTCTTATCTGCGAAATGCGATCAAAACATTTCATGCAATGCATAGAGTAGCTACGAATATTTGATTGTTTTTGTTTCAGTGCCCGTTACGTCAGCCGGAAGTGTCTCCTCTGGGGCAAGCCAGTCGCCTATCGACCAAATCAGAGGTAAGCAACTTGAAAACAACCTTTTACACGTGACACTTTTAATTTAGTTTTCCATTTTATCGGATTTATTTGTTAAATTAGGTTAATTCTTAAAAAGGCGTTATCACTGTTTTTAGCATAATCATTGTTTTTATTATATTAATTCATGTTTTTCTATAATCCATATAAGTGATTCACATAAACATGTACTAGGTACTGACCTACACTCCGAGTGTTGATAATTTGAGTTTCCTCTGATTTTCAATTAACACACGGGGATTAATTGACTTATTTCTACGAGCTCATTTACATGGGATATCACCTTAAATCTATACATATAAATAAAATTGGAGTGTCTGTTTGTAGTATTGAAATAACAGTTTTTTTACTACATGCATATGAATATATATACGGTACATACACCAAAATAAAATTTTTTACAATTTTTGTCTGTCTGTCTGTCTGTTTGTATACGCTAATCTCTTTAATGGCTGGACCGATTTTGACGGGAATTTTATTGGCAGGTAGCTGATGTAATAAGGAGTAACTGAGGCTACTTTTATTTTAGAAAAAAATAGGGTTAAATGCATTTGGTCTCACTAAAAAATACATTGTTAAGTTTCGACTTCCACGCGAACGAAGTCGCGGGCACAGCTAGTATATAATAATAATAATGTTGGTTTATGCACGGCAACTAGGCCCAATAGCCTAAACGTGTGACAGTTTCGCTGTACAGAAATTTGTTGTGCAGAAATTTTAATGGCCTTGTTATTTAGCACCCAAGATGTGTTTCTTGCCCTCATGTAAACGTTTTAATTCTTCGGCTGTTGTGTCGTTTGCATGAGAAATGCTTATCTTGTCGGTAAGATTCTTAACATGACCGCTGATGATTGCCCAGGGTGCGCTCAGGATCGTCTTTCGGGGTTTCGGGAAGCATAACCACACCATAATTATAGTGATTGTTTTTTTTTTTCTTGAATAAGTAATTTGTAAGGCAATTTTCGTATACAAGAATACCCATGCGATATCTCCAAAAATATTTGTACAGGCGGCAGTCGCGTGGACAGTGCGGCCAGCATGCCGCCGACGGCCGGCTCGCGACGCTCCAGCGACGGCCGCGGCGACAGCGCATTCACCAGGCCATACGCGTACGTTATAAGTATTATTTTGTATAACCAGTACCTTACCTTTTCTAAACCAAAAATATATACAATGTTAAGTTTAGGCACGGGGAAAAATGTTATCGGGGCATGAAGATCTCAGTTTACATTAATTATATTTTTTTTTTTTTGTTTTTAAAAAATATTACATTTAATTTACATTACTTATTCATGTACGAGAACATGATTAGTGTCAACAATCGAATCTATTTTGTGAATGTAGTGTAGTGGGAACGTTACTACCGCCTCATTAGCGCTATTGCGCACCAGACGTCTATACTGAAAAAACTCGAGACTGTGGTGCCGCGGGGTCAGTCGTCTGAATATTTATTGGGTTGATTCCTTAATCAATTCAATTCATAATACGCATATGTATGTGTACCTAATGTTTAGTGAAAGTAATCATTGTCATAGTGAAAAACCGTGCCGCAATACAAATTACCGTATTCTTTCGTCTACAGGTATTCGAATATTTCAACCCAGGAGGGTTTGCAGCCGGTCAGCCGGTCTATAACCCGTTCAGAGGCCAAGAAGAAACATATAGAAGAATTTGACGACGATCTACCTCTGCCACCAGAATAAAATTGACATAATGTTCATATTTACATTTTCGCATTTTAGTAATAAATTACAATTAATACAGACGGCAAATTTAATTCTAGAATCAAATTTAAATTAATGCATTATATGTCGTTTGGACAGCTATGTTTTTATTACTTGATAACCAGAGATCATCATCTTGTCGGGGGCTAGCTCCACGGCCATGGAACGATCACATGGTCTTTCTCATACATTTCATTGCCGTTTTCCTAGAAGATCAATGGCCCTTGTCTTATCTTATAAGGGAGCTTACATTGAGAGGGAGGGGAGATGATCTTTGTCGAGACAACGGTCGGGGTGGTCGACGGCTCTAGTTTATAATTATCTAACCGGTGAAGCGCAGTCGGTCCGCAAGCGCCCTAAGGCGCGAAGCAGACAGAACTACTTTGATCTCCGTATTGCGGCAACAAGCAACTCGCAACTAGCAACTTAAAGAAACTGAGCAGACATAGCAACTCTAGTTGCGAGTTTCGATGATCAACAACAGTTTTCAGTTGCTGCACTCGATGACAGAATCAGTTTTAAATTGACGCAACTAGCAACTGTCAAATTTGTACCTACTAGTTGTGGCAAGTTGCAGGTTTCCCCAAGGTAATCGCAACACCTCGAGCGATTTCACTCCCTCCACGTCCCTTGCATCCGCAGCGCCAGTCTTGCTCAAGGTATATAGAGAACCTGTCGTTTTAAGTCACTTTCCAATAGAAACAGCAATTCATGGTACTCCATGAATTGCTGTTTCTAATTCACTGAATTTACTAATTCACTGAGATTCTAAACTAGTTTAAATTTATATATTTTTGGCGCTCACTCAAATTAATGAAGTGTTCAATTTTGCAAAAAAAGAGTGAATCCAAAACCAACGTTTATTACGAATAATTTGTCGTTGTTTTTGTTGACGCCATCGGCGGCGGCGACGTATTAAAAGTACAACAAGTGCTGCTTCTTCGTCTGACTGTTGACCATGGATTTGAAAAAAATATTTAGTATCACGGCATCCGTAAACTGGGTCTCTATGTTGCTGCTACTGGCAACCTTTAACGAAAACTTTTAAAAAGTTGATAGTTTCTTCAACTAAGTTGATAAGTTTCTCAAACTAAAGTCGCTCTGTCTGCGGAGCAACTGACAATAACACAATTAGAGTCTCTCCTCAGTAGTCAAATAGATTTTGTCGGTATTATAATGAGACATTACCTAATTTGCTTTTTAGTACATAATCTCGTTAATTAGGTTGGTAGCGTGTTTTATTAAAATTTAATTTCACACGGATAATATGATACGATATCTGGGGTTCTGGAAACTTGTGATTTCAGAATGTCGTCACGAATTATGATTATGTGCTTCAATTTCAGTTTGGGAAAATAGATTACAATTATCACCGACCCCAAATAATATCACGGTAGCGCATGTCATAAAAATACGTATTTAAATAATCTGATAAAACGGCAATGGTACCAAATATCTACGTTGTATCGATGTGAATGCGGAAATCTGATTAGTTATCAACCCGGAAACTTATCTCATTGTTCTACGCCTCCTAACATCTTTACCCAATTAGAATAACCCATTTTATCTTTGACGAATAGGTAAAATTACCTTTTACCCCGTTTCATTTGAAAGAAAACGTCGCACGAAGACTTGACGGATGCGCTATTATTATGGTCTATCGACTTCGTGTATAGCCAGCAACCTGGTTTAAGTAAAGGCAGGACTTCATTTTTACATAACAGAAGGTAAAAAGTGACATTTCCCTTCACTATAATATTTGATTATCACTATGGGACTCTGCAGTTAGCTATTTCAATCAATCTATTATAACATTATTATACATAAGTCTACAGGCATTCGAAATAAAAGTATCTGATTAAGTTTATGAAGAATGTATTTATAAATATCAATGATTCATACAGATTCATGTACCTTAGACTAGAAAAATACACCTTTTCAGTAACCTCACTTTCGTCTCTTGCTTGTGTAACTCTGAATAAGTTTAAAGTGACTCAATCTTTTGAATATACAGAGTTAAGTTTAGTATACAATTTTCAGAACTTAAATTACTGTTTGAACTTAGGGAAAACAATTTTGAAAATACAAATCACTATTTAAACTTCAATATCTTGATAATAAAAATTAGATATCCTTAATGGTTCTTACTTATGAATCTTGCTTCGTGTGTCTTATTTCAAAATTGTTTTTCAGCTGTTAAAATTGTCTGAACCCTTCTTTTATTTTGCCGGGTATTTTAACGTCTAAACTTAACAAAATAATGATTTACAATTATGTATATACAGCGCAAGCTTCGGCTTTATATTAATTAAACGATAATATCACATCATTTTACAAGTCTGTCATGACGGTCATGGCTATAAGTCATTTATGTTCTTCGTAGAATTTTTCTATTCTGTTTTTAGCTAGATATAGTATTTAATAAAATACTTATTATCTTCTTACTACATTATTTGTACAACTTCTTGACGTGTTTAATATTTTTGCTATGTGAAACTTTAAATAATATTTACATTATTGTATTACACCTGTAACCAAATATGAACCATAATAACATCCAATACAGTCGAAAACTGATCGGGGTAACTTTATAATTATTTTTAACTATTTTTACTAGCACCCGGGTGTTACAAATTGGATAATAATCAATATTTTCCTCATTTACTTCACTTTATACTTCAATCGTATGTCACAACTAAGTGAAATAATACATATTACTTACGTCCTCCCGAAGATAGTAGAGAATGAATAAATAATTAAAATAAACACGTACAAACTGATAGCGCCAGAGATAACAATATAATTAGGCGAGTTTTTGTGGTACCAAATGCGCAGCATTTATACATTCTTTGCCTCTGTATCCAATGTAACCTTATCAATAAACTTTATCATTTAAATATAATTTATCGTCTTCACATTTAAAGCACAGAAAGTTTTCTGCACACGACAGTTTCTGATATGTAAATTCACAGTTCTTGTCGTTGATCAACGTTAAAACTAAATAGTCAAACTTTCCAAGTGAAACACACACGACGGCTTAGCGTCAGTTCTTAACACTATGAGATGACCGTAGCGTACGGATGCTCTATGTGGCCATATTGTATCGCCAGCAACGTGTCCTTCACCCTTTGGAATACTGGTTGTGCCTGTGTCATGGTAGGCACTCGGATTTCATGATCCAAAAATCCGACCCTGCTGATAGGACTGATCACCACAGCCGTGCCCGCGCCAAACATCTCTAATAACTGAAAACGAAATATTTTAGTAATTTGATGCTCGAAACTAATCACTAAAGATTTCAACATGGTGGCTTTATGTTGAAACTTACCCGGCCTTTTTTATTGAGCTCAATAACACGCTCCATGGTTATAACTTCTTCCTTAACAACTAAATCTTCCCACTGGCTCGCTAGCTCTAGAATAGAGCGACGTGTCACTCCAGGCAAGATGAGTCCGTTCAACGGCGGAGTACTCAATTGTTTGTCTGAAAACATAGATAATATTGCATAATTCTGATTGCAAGTAAAAAATAAACACTATTCACAGGAAAAAACGTTGGAAATGATGTGACTGACCCTAATTGTTGCTTCAGATATGAGACGAGAATTTACTGGTCAAAAGGTCAGAGTGACAACGACGCACCAGATAACAAAACAGTATCAGCCAGTTACACGGATATCCAACCATTAGCCGCATGATCATACATGTTTTTTTTTATTTTTACAAACAATATAATGATGAGACATTTTAAAATAATAATTATTACCTCCTTGTTCATTGATGTAGACCATAAATATATTCATCGCGCCGACTTCGGTGAGCTCATGGTTGGGTCCAAATAGCCATAACACTTGATGATGACCTAGTTTAGCTGCCCGGGCTGTGGCCTCTGTAAACATAATCAGTACATGCTGACTATTCCCGATCACACCAGTTTATAATTGATAAACCAATGTGGTCCAAATACTGTTGCATCAATGCATCGTATTCGAGAATTCATACGAATAAAACCCGTCATAATAAATCAGGCACAAAGTTTGATTTAGTGTCATTTAGATTTCTTTACACACTCAATTACTTTTGATAAAAAGTTTAGCAAAAAACAATATTTACAAAGAAAACAGTTTTGAAATCGCTCCATACTTAGACTGGTCCTCAAAATGGGTACTTGAAATAAGTCTTAAAACTGGGTAAATTAATTATTAAGGTATAATTAGCTCTAGTAAAAATTAAGCGACAGGGTTTTTATACAAAGAACGATATCAAATGTATACATACTTGTCATTAAAACAAGACTCACCTATCGTAGGTCCATAGTTGGAGCCAACTTTTCGGTTGCCAACTCCTCCAGGGAAGGCGCGGACCACGTTAGGATCGGCGTATATGGAAACGGCACCATCGCTGCCTGTCTTGTAATATGCGCTCACTGGACTCAAGATGACGAATAGCAGCGCCGTTTCAGGTGCCATAATGCCAAACGTAGGCTGTTGAAAATACAAAATTGTCAGAAGAAATAATGATCTCTACACTAGTATCGAAACTGGTGTTTATGTATCTCACAGGAGATACAGTTTTTGTTTTAGAATCATAGACTTGCATTAAATCTCGATTAAAATGATAAATGATGGCAATCCAGTTTGATCCCTGGACCCGGAAATTGACAAATCATTTATCAGGTCTGTGACACCTCTGTGACTTTCTTTCTGATCAGCATGACATACATGTCGTACAGGGAAATAAATTAATGATACATACTTAATTAAAGACAATACATCGAACATGATAGGTACTGCACTGCTAAGGCCGTAAAAATCTAAGTAACGTACTTAATTTGTATAAAAAATACATTTTAGTACTAATAAATGCAGAATAAGTTATAAATAAAAGTGGAGTTAAACTATCGTTATTCATGACATAACTTTACACAGCGTTTATTAGCAAAAAGGTAAGTATTTAATCCATATTACATTTAAATAACTGTTTACCTTTGAGCTCATATAATTAATTAACGCTACCTTGAACCGATATCACGCGTAAGAAGCGATACGAACACCACGCAAAAACACATTAGCTATAACAAGATCAATATCTAATTGCGATTATTTTTATAAAATTATTTTGTGAACTAGTAATATAAGGAATACAACCGACTACTTTTCTACTTATATACTACTAATTTTAAATTTAAATAGTCACGAGTTCTATTTGCAATCAACAGTTTCGCCATATTCAATATTATTGAATTAGTTTGTTCGAAATATCTTTTTATTAAATGTATGTACCTACGGCCTCCGTAATACTATATTACAATTAGTATATGTACTATTAGGCATGACTTGACAAATATTATAGGTACTTTTCAAGTTTTTGTACCTAGCCCTTTGCTTATTTATTTTCTTCTAACTATACAATACGTTCTTACAGATAGGTCAAGTTCAAGTAAATCTGAAATAATCTAGTCAGAAGGACTTTGACTTGAGATATGGACAGGATAAAACGGGTACGTGAGAGTTGCATTATATTTCGGCATTATAAGAGTTTAATCTGACATGGTCACTAACACTATATTTTTTAAAGCTTACTAGCTTCTGCCCGCGGGTTCACCCGCGCGAACCCTTGAAGATTTTTCGCGGAACTCTTTTTCTAAAATAAAAGTAGCCTAAGTTACTCCTTATAACATCAGCTATCTCCCAGTGAAAGTCCCGTCCAAATCGGTCCAATCGTTTAGGGTTACATTATAGCAATTTTAGGTAGTAGGTAGGGATCTCTAATTAAAAAAAAAGCCCATGTTACTTGCTGATAATGTAGCTTTCGACAGGTGAAATAAATTTTTAAATCGGTTTATTAGTTTTTGAATATATCCATTACAAACAAACACACAAAAATTAAATCTTTTCTCTTTATAATATTAGTTTAGAAAACGGGATATTTACTATTTATGTTTTTTTATTTGTTTAAGTTTTTTTAGGCAGTTCACATCTCAATTTCCAGTAAATAAAGTGATATTATGGCATAAGCTAAGATACTTTATTGGAGACTTATAATTAGAGGTATATCGAATAGAAACGTGACACACACATCAATTCCCAAATAAGCAACATTCAGGCGATAAGTGACGCCGATGACTTGGTCGAAAGTAACGTGCAAACAACTTCACTGAAAAATTGTGCGATAAAAATAATCTAGCAAATCGAATTGTTATACAATAACAATTGATATTATCAACATTGTGAAGGCACGGTAGGCGCAGTGGTTGAGCGATCGACTGTTGCACTACAGCTTCGATTTCGGTTCGCTTCCCGTACGGAACAAATATTCGTATGACCTACAGATAGTTGTTCCGGATCTGGATAATTGTTCATGTGAGTATTTTTATTTATAAATGCACCCACGATACAGGAATTATTCCTAGATTGTTATGCGCAACATAAAAAAAAATATATACTATAATAGATTGAAATTAAACTACATCGGAGTAAAATATTAGTAATTGGTAATATTTTTTTTTGTTTTTTTTTTTTTGTTTAAAATAACGTTGCCCCTCACTAGGAATAATTCCTGTATCGTAGGTGCATTTACAAACACATATATTCACATACACAAACGCCCAGACCGGAAACAATTATCTGTAGATCATACAAATATTTGTTCCGTGCGGGGATCGAACCCGCGACACTTAGCTAATCGCAGAAAGCTAATCGCTTAGCCACTACGCCAACCGTGTCGTCATATTGAAAACAATTTACTAAAACGTCAGAAAAGGGAGGGAAACCAAGAGTAACAACAAGTATAAGAACAAATGTAGAGGTTAATTGTTTGATAAGAGCGCTAGTTGACAACAATGACCGTTCTGTAATATTATCATCCTTAATTATAAGTATATAGATAAACGAAATATCGATCGATCGAGCTTATGCTTAGTGAACTCACTTGTTCAAATGTTCATAAATATAGTTAAAACATTCACCTATGCGTCCTATGACATAATCATTATTATAATTATTAGCGATAACACCATTATTTGCTAAATGTTATCAATGAGAGGCGTTTATAAAAGTATCAGAGATAATATCAAGTATGGTTCATAACTGTGCACTGATTTTATTACCCCTATATATAATAACCGAATGTTGGTTAACTTTTTATTGTTAAGCTTATCAAATAAGCAGGTTAACCTCTTTCTGTCCCTAATAATATGAGATAGAAAGTAATAATAAGACCATGCAGTAGTATGGCAGTATTAGTAGTGTTGACCATTTAATTAAATTGTTATTTTTGTTCAATAAGTACGTACTGAAAACCGTAATTCTCGATGACAAACACGATTAAAATATGGAAGCCAAAGAAGAAAACTCAGCCCCTAAAGGTAAACCTAACTGATTTACTACGGCTGCAACAATCTTCAATTAAAGGCATATTTTGACTTTTAAAGTCGTGGATAAAAACGGTTGGCAAAAGAAGCAACGGTTTTATGTCAATTCCATGAATATGATGCATATAAGAAAAAATATGACTCAATGACTACCTTAAAATACCTACTTCTAACGGTTAACAATAACTTCGTCGATATTATTAATCAATTCCAGGAATTCAACTACTAAATTTAATTCTTTGCATTATGAAATCATTATTTATATTATGACAGTTACAAAAAATTATATTAGTCTCTGACCGTAAACTAAGTGTAACATTTAATAATCATTTCTCGTTGATATTATTTATTAATTCATAATTTATATTATCACATATATTAAATAAGAAAATGTGTCAGTGATGATGACTTGATACACAAAGCATAATTAATATAATACTGGTTGCGTACCTCAGTGCCTATTAACGTAGGTCGTATATACAAGGTGGAGGTTTCTGAATGTGGCACCCACTCCTGGTCGATCTGTACCAGCCGAGACACACATTTGATTAGTTCATCCCCATCAAATGTTGGCAGCCCGGACCTTTGAGCTGCTAAATTCATCCTTTCCATATTTAAATCCGGCCGAAACAATCGTATCTTATCATCGACCCCCCGGTACGCCTTCAATCCTTCAAACAGCTGTAACAATATTAATCACTTTATCTCCTTGCAAATCGTATCATATCTGCTAGTAAATTTTCACTGCTAAACATGGGGAACTTCGTATAATATTTTATTGAATGGTAGTTCGTGTTCCAATATTGCGATAAAAACTGTGATTTACAAACAGACATATGATGCCGATAGCTTTTTTTAAACAATAAATAACAAAAACATCTTTGTAATACACATATCAAACATTAAGGTCCCTGATGATGACGTCATCCGCATAAAATTATATACATTAATGTAACAACTGTGTTGATAAAGCGTGTAAATAACATCCATAACAGCAATAATTCTGAGAATTGCGGCCGCTCTCCCAAAAGATATTCATCGTACATGATAAAAAACGTTTTTACTTTCCAACAATATTCTATAATAATAGACTATGCAAAGTGAACATTGAATTCAAATTACTAATAAAATACCGGTAGCGGTTTTCCGAGGACTTATATGTATAGACTGTTGAAAAACGTAATTATGTGTTTTAAATTATATATATGTACAAAGTTACGTACCAGTTTCTTAATTTATAATGATTTCACAATTCAGATAGGTATAGACAATGTTTGCTTTATTTTTTTAACCTTTTTATGAGAAATGTATTTCATAGTAAGTATACAGGTGTTAACATTGTAATAGAAAATAAAATAAAAAATGTTTTTACACATTGAGGCGACCTTCATATAAATCAACGTGTGGTAGTAAAATAAACATACTTGTATCGCATAATGTAGAGCTTTAGCGGCAGGGTGTATGCTCAAATTTTCAAACGGCATTATCTCTGGTTTCTGCCACCCTCCTAATTGCTTGAAGAAGTTTATTTTGAGCATGTGGTCGGTGAAATATTTGCCGAAACCAAGGTCTGTCACTTCGGGCTTCGGATGTAATTGGTATGGAGCTGCCAGCCTCACTTGCAAATCTTCGTGCTGAAAAATACATGGTCAGATAAACATCGAACTAAACACTGAACCCTTGTTACGTAATTAAAGAGATGTGTACTGCATTTATTTACGACTGTTCTGTAATCTAACTACTAACTACGATTATTATGTATACAGTATATATTATAAACTTATTACAATTATAATATATTAGTAGTTTAATAATTTTAAGTCATTATCAAATCGTTGCTTCGTAAAAGCGACAAACTGTTACATCACATTTAGCATATTTAAATGAGTATAATATGTAAACATTTTATACTGTAACAATATATCGTAACATCGTCAGAAGGGGACGTCGTTTGTTGGTCACGTGTCAGATGGCATGCTCGATTCAAGTCAATACATAAATCATGCAGTTACCTCCTGACTAGTAGATAGCAGTTTAGAAGTTACTTACATGAGTGCAGACAAACAAGATAAAGGTTCAAAACAGACGTTTATGACGGTACATTCGATTTAAAAACAATACATTACTTAGAATTATCTGTTTTCATGTACGTCAACAGCTGTATAATTCATTGTTCCTAAGAAATTCTATACAATAGGTACATTAAATAGAAATAACTTTTAAAAGAAAAATATACATTAGCGTGCTTTAGCTAGGAGTTTAACCACTTTAACCAAGAGTTACACACAAGCGAATTTAGTTTAGCTTTTCTTTGCAGACGATATAAAATGAAGTTTTTCCAAGTAGGTTCTTATGTGCACGTCTATAAGATAGATAGCTAAAAGCGCTCTTCGATCATACGTTGATGTAAGCTCATACTCCGCTGTCATCAATCGCGACTTTTGATTACGTGGGTGTTTTTCCTCGATAGTGTAACATCGTATCTTCAATTATCGATAAAATTAATCATTATGTTAAGGATACGAGTAGATACTTTATTTGATTTCTCATTAAATTGGGGTCTCTCTTACCTTGAACGAGATTTCAGGCGTAATATGTGGGCGTGGTTTGTCAGCGGGTGCGACCATAGGTGTCGCCACATGTTCGGGCTGCGCTTGCGCTGCATTCTCTTCCAACTCCTTGTAGCGCAGTGAGGAACTGCAATAGCGCACTGTTTGGAACTTATGTTGGTTCTCGAAGATCCATTTTACCAATAATACCTGGAAAATGTGCATATTCAAATAAATTGTAAACGTATGGAAGTAATAAATCTATTCAGATAGTGTCACTATTGTTTAGTTAACTGATTCGTTTTTAACGACTCCATTTGATCCTCTTTCTACCTACTTCCCTTTTAAGAAAAACTGATTTTCTGTAGTATTTATTAGATATAATCATAAACCAATAACCATTTGAGCAAAAGTGTTTGCATGAATATCGAATTCGTTTGATCTGCTATAGTTTACAGCTTTTTGGAAATACCTACATTAAAGAACATTTAAGTTTAATTTTGCCGTGTATCTTGTTACCGTTATCATTAATTTTTTTTTCTAAAATGCATTTAATATTCCTACCATGATATATAAATTAAGTTCTCGATTTTTCTGCACGATGGATGTTATGCGTTGTTATCAATTATATATTATTTAAATTTATATTTACGAAAATTACCTACAATAAACTACAGGCAAACATAACGCTAATACGCGTTACTGATTTAGATACATAAAATAATGTTATTAATCATTATCTCTAAAGAAATTAATTACTGTATTTTGCAGCGTTGATGTAATTACCTAATTAAAAACAAAATCTTACCTTACTGCGGCGAATAGGCATTTTAATCACAAAATATTTACACTTAACACGATTATTTATATAAATATATTTATCACTCAACACTGATTTAAAAGGACTGCAAAAATAAAGTCGTTCCGATTAAGTGTGCACTCTTTGAACTACTATGTACATTCACAACTTGCTTCAAGTTAACTGACTTCACTGGATCAAAGCACAAACATTTAAACAGCAAATGATTAGATTGTGGCTGACCTGCGAGTGACGTGCTCATTCATAATCAACACAATTTATAAAATATTATTTTGATAACGCGGTATTTAATCAAAATAAAGATTACGCACCGAGAGTTATTTTTTTGGCGGTACAACGTGTACGCTGTTAGCTAGCGGTAGGGCGGTCTACACTAAACTAAGGAGCTCCACTGCGTAGCTCCTTGAGGCGACGGCGTGAGGTCGAGTGAAATGCCTGTATTAGGTCACCGAGCTTCCATGTTCATACACATTTAAATGAATATGTTAATACTCTTGGCAAATAAATGCTTATTTACGCACGACACCCATTTACATTAAGAATTATTCTGCATAATAATACACACACTTGAACTGACAAAAGACAGAATCGTCCAAATACAGACCTTTGTGATAGTAAAAATTACAATACTTGTTCGATAAGTTGTTTGAATTTTGAAAGTGCAATCGATACTGTGTGTCGAGGAACTAAAGAAGAAATTCAATTGTTATTCACAGGTCATCTTTAACAATGACGTACGTAGAAATATATATTCCAAAAACATATTGATTCGTATATTTTCATTTGACGTTATATTGCAACACAAAGTGGACGTCATAAAGTAAATGCGTAATTATAGTATTTGTGTTCGAAATCATGACCGAATTATGATGTTCAGTCCTGACGTAAAGACAATTCCAAAACAAAACAAACCAGTTTCATATCAGCGTTATTATTAACTACTCAACAAATAATTTACATATTAATAAAATTATCTAATACTGAATAACTGCATTTTATGTAGATAAGAAAGTAGATTCATCTATTTATTCAGCTATCATTTGTAAGTTATAGATATATTTAAAATAGGTTAGGTTGGGTCAGAGCAACACGGTCTTCATTTTTAGCGTGTTTCTTTAACATGTCCATAATCTCGTTGTCATACTCTTTCGGCGTAGGTTGCTTTTCAACCATCCAATAGAAGAGATCCCAGTCGTTGCTCACTGTATTAATGAGACGATCATACATCATGGTCTGTTCTTCAGTCAAAGAGTCCAAGTGTTTCTTAGCGAAGGTGCTCAGCAGAAGATCGTTTTCCAGCATTCCTCTCTTGCGGGATTGATAAAGGAGCCTGGAAATTAAATAATAGTTGAGTTTTTAAATATGTATGTAAAAAACCTTGGTTCCATAATGTATTGTGATAGGAACAAATAGCTACATATAAATTAATAATTATTTATGATTGGGTATGAGTAAAAATAAATCCTTTTCAAAACGTCATCATGTCTCAATTTCAAATCGAGATTGATGTAAACGTGAAGTCTTCAAAGACTAAATTGTGTCAAAAACATCAGGAAAATGTTTATGTTTTAATTTCGATTTAGTCTTACTTAAATAATTGTGATTTTTATTTTAGTAATACTTTTATAGTTTTTGTTATTAATTTTAAATTTAAGGAAAAAGCAAACAATTGAATAGGTTTTATACAAATTCACGTTTTGAAGACTGGCTAGGAAAAACCTACGATTCGTCGTGATCTGTACCTCTATTACGAGTTTTTTACTATTTACTTTCAAAGTAAATGTAAATTTTCATGCAAGCGATTTTAGTTCTTAACTTCGTTACGTTAGGGATTAGAGTCGCTAACATGATATCTCTATAAAATAGTGAATAGTAAATCAAATCTTACGACGGCTAACTTCACAGCTAATATAGCTAGTTGTTTCTTTCTATCTCGGAACAAAGAAAGAGAAAGATATATATGGCAAAAATACTAATGTTCAGTGTCGATAAATAAAAAACTTAATATTATAATCCTTTACAATAGAAAGAACATCTACCTGTAAGCCGAAGAGTAAAGATTAACCGTATATTGAAATTGATTTCTTTATACGTCATTGTAAATAATTTATTGATTGTCAACGAGTGTTGCCCGATCTAGTGTTTTATTAGCAGAAATACCTTTTTTAATCTACTTATTTTATGGCTGTTACGGAAAATATACCTGCTTGTACAGATATCAGACAAAACTATCTACACTCAAGATAGATTGCGAGATTAAATTGGTTTTATAATATTTATTGTAATAGTTCGTAAATAAATCAGAATTAATAGTTACTCAATAATGAGTGATATTCACAATTCTTAATATTTATTTGTGTCTCCTTTTTTTTTTTTAGTTTTTCAGTTGAACTTTAAGTGTATTCTGTTCCATAACTGCTTATTGATAATTAGTTGTGCCCGCGACTCTATCCGCGTATACACCATCAGTCACCTATGCGTGAAATCCGATACATCTGAAAATTTGTTATTAGCTTTTCGATTCAACTTATTATAACTATTACACTGTTATGATTAGCAGTAGATTTTCCTCAAAATAATTAATATATAATAGTTGTATTTGCACAAACCGTAGGTATTTAAGTTGCGCTCAAAGTGTCTGTAGTAAAACTGTAAAGGGGGTAGGCCCTTTACAGTTTTATTTTAGTAGGTAGTGTATATATTAGTGATGGACAGATATTGTTCGGATTGCTGTTCTTTTGAAGTAGATAACTTTTTGTTCTCGGCTCATATGTTAGGCTTGAATTGGGATAAACTCTAAACCTTGATGTTTTATAGGATAAAATAATACAATATAATAAAGTTTATTAATTTTCCCTAAACAACTGGAACACTTTCAGTTTTATTTGTATTGCTTGTTTAAATTTCATCTGGGAACAACCAACGCATATTGCACATTTCCAATTGATTTAATTTTTTATAATGTTTAAAAGTGCCTTTTTGGCGTGGGAAATGTTAGCGATCTTGTTGTGTCTTTGTTCCCATACTGGCGTTCTTGTAGTAGGTATGAAGTTAAATCAAATATTTATTTGTTTTATATGTATTTATTTTTGTATACAACCTTTTGAAGAAAAATATTTTTTATTGTAATGTAACTGTCAGAATTTGACATTTGAAGTTAATACTAACGAAAATGAAGTTCATGGTATGCGATTTAGTCGGTACCATTTTTACCAGCAATATGCTTGATTACCTTATAATTTTATTTATTCTATTTTGTGTCAACATAATGTCTGGCAAAGCTTTTGAGCATGGCATATTTGAGAGCGGCTGAATTTGAGGATTAACAATGCAATGTCAGCGAAGTAAACACGGCAATTTGAGAAAGATGTAAACCTATCCGAAAACATAGGTAGTTACATAAACATAATAACAGCTGGGATTAGAAACCTCAAGGAAGTTTTAATTTGGGATATTAACGGAATATAACGTGAATTTTGGTGTCAGTAAATATATAATCACAACCTCTGGTGTGGTGGATGTCAAATGCAAATGGAATCGACGGTAAAATCCTGCCTACATAAAAACGATGCATAAAAACTTCGAATTCAGTATGCATGATGAACACCAGAGTATTGTTTGTTGGGAAACTACTCTTTCTAAGCAGCTTCCTAGCTTCCTAAGCAACTTTCCTAACTGCAAGTGAAAATTCAAGATATCATTGGAAAAGTAAAACATTTCACTATTAGGAAAAGGTCGAAGTGCACAACTATAAGACAGTGTAATAGAGAGTAATGTAAATGTGTATATACAGCATGTATCAGAAATACGTGGTCATTTTTCAGGGTATGGATCTAAAAATATAAATAAATATACATATTTCGAGGTGATAAATATAATAAAAATAATCAGCTGTCCCATACATTTAGGTGGAGTAGGTATTGAAGTTTTGTATGGGACAACTGATTTTTCGCGATTACGATGTTGGTCCCATGGCGAAAGTTTTTCAGCATGATGACCTGACCTTTGAATATTACCACGCATTTCTGATACACGGTATATAGGATACATTTTTGTGTCAGACGTATGTAGATTTAATGATAAAATAAAATATTTTATGAATTTCATTTTGTATGAATATCTAAATGATTCGCCACAATTTGGTCTATGTACCTATTATTTATATATCTGAGAATTTTGAGATCGAAATCTTTAGGATTAAGAAAAAAGCAAATGCGGCTGATACGTGCATGGATTTATTATACCCAATATTTGGGTTAAATATTTTTATTTTACTACGTAATATGGTCAAGCTAAGAAGCACAGTGTGGTCTCAAGATTAGAAAAGTTGAGGGGGAGACGTTGTTTTATATATTGACAGGGTAAGCAGATTACTTGGCGGGTGAATACAGAAATATATTGTCGATCTGGACAACCTTCGGCGGATTAAGGATTGATTAAATAAAAATGTTTTTTAAAAACGACTTATTTAATGATAATTTCAGGGGACAAGCAAATCCATGTATAATTATATAAAAAAATATATAATCATCTAAACACACTCTAAAATCTGAAATGGTTCTCCATTGCATGGGTTGCTGCATTGTATGGGCCGGAATCCAAATTCAGTCCTATGGGTAATCCAAGTCGTCAAAAATCCATTAAAATACTAATAATAATAAGTGCACAAAAATTCTACATAGCTGTTAAATAAACACAATGACCGTTTCAACTGAAAATTGACAATACTCTTGTCTTTTCTCGTTCGTTATTACGTTCCTTCTAAAACTTAAAATTTATATATGAAAAAAATATAAAATATTCTTTTTTTTATTATTATAGATTATTGCTTTGTCAGTTTATTATTAACAAGTAATGAAAATAGAGAATCATTAACTGAAGAACTTAAATTGTTTTACAACTTCAATCATTACGTATAGTGGAACGAAATTTCTTGACATGGACGTATAAAGAAATCAATCTTTCTATTGTAAAGGATTATAATATTAAGTTTTTTATTTATCGACACTGAACATCAGTATTTTTGCCATATATATCTTTCTCTTTCTTTGTTCCGAGATAGAAAGAAACAACTAGCTATATTAGCTGTGAAGTTAGCCGTCGTAAGATTTGATTTACTATTCACTATTTTATAGAGATATCATGTTAGCGACTCTAATCCCTAACGTAACGAAGTTAAGAACTAAAATCGCTTGCATGAAAATTTACATTTACTTTGAAAGTAAATAGTTAAAAAAACTCGTAATAGAGGTACTGTTTGACGATGTTTTCCTTCGCCGATAACGCAAGTGATAGTCAAATTCTGATCCGCACATTATTACGAAAAGTCATAGGTGCGGCTGGGTTTGAACTCAGACCCTCTTGTATTGAAGGCAAGGTTCAACCAATAGACTATCATTGCTTTTTTTTGTTACGTACATTATAAAAAAAAGAATGTAATTTTTAGTTATTGATAAATAAATAATTACTTTAATAAATAAAATGCAAAGTTAACTTTATTAGCAAACAAGCACACAGCACTAATCGCGCGAATAACCGGGCTTGTCCAGCATCAGGTCGTATCGCTTTGTATCACAGTTTTACGTAAATTTTATTAATTTTCTTTTTTTATTCTTGATAGGCACGCGTTTTACCACTATCTCACCTGATGGTAAGCGATGATGTGGTTTATTTATTTCGAAATATACTACCTACGACTAAGATAAGTTATGCGAAATGGTATGAAGTAGTTTATAATGGTTGGCCGGATCAATATATTATATACCATGGAGGAAAAGTCAGCAAGGGTCATAAGTAGGTAAGCAGACACAGCCAGGTTTCTCCGGACGGAACTTCCCAAATGACGATAATTATATAATTCGGTATGTAAATATTTTTACATTTGTTCGGCTCATTGGTTTGTCAGACAATGGTCTCTAGAGGGACTGGTAAGAGTGAGGTCAATTTTCGGGTCAGGCTAAGTGTTGTTGGTTTTTCTGTAATTTTTAGTAGCAGTCTAAAGTTTGGAATTGTACCCGACAGATGGCAATCAGCTCGCCCACTATTACATGGGACTCAAGGCATCGACGTAACGTAGATGAACAGAGTACAGCACCACTGCCTAACAGGCGTGACGTTATTTTATGGATGTAGATATGACAATTTTAAACAAATCATTTCAAATTTCAGTTAATAAATTATCATACTTTTAATGGTGTTGACATCATAAAGTAATCAGAAGATTCGGATGTCTATATCACCCTTTAATAATGAATACTTGATAGTTAGCATTAGCAATTAACGTCAAATGTTGATGTTTTGTGCCAATAAATAATAATTTGGATGTCGCGTCAGAAAGACATCGAAATCCTATGAAGCAGTGCTGCTGCCATAACGCATCGGCCGGACCGAACCACCCCACCTGCTGTGCCAACATCGACATAAATTAAAAACATTCGTGTCAATGACGTATTTCGACGATAAGCAGGGATAAGCATGGAAGCGACAGCGAAATTGTATTTAGGCAAGGTGTACAGTTAATTCGACCGAATTGTCCATGCATAAAATAGCTTCAAGCCTGTTTTTTTCCCGAAGGATTGGGCACAGGTGCCATTCACCCTTTCGCCAGTGCCGTTTAATAGGGCGTGAGCTTATTATCATCCACAGACCATAATTTCAAACTCTGGAGTGCTACTATGAATTTCTCGAAACCCTAATAATACTCAACATTTGACCGACCTGGGAATAGAAGCCAGGATCTCATGATCAGCAGCCATGCAACAATTTGAACAATGAAGCATTATGTTTATGTTACTGGAATAAATTATATTCATCTATCTCATGACTGCATTCTTTAAAAAAAATGGTAGATTAATGTATTCTACTGAATATATAAAACATACAATATTTTATTATGGTAAGTACTACTATAATAAAATATTGTATGTAAGTTTTTAGACATTCATGTAAAACTAAGCATCTTTTCCTTTTATTTGTGACATATAATGCTTTAATACAGTCATAAACTAAATTAGAGAGAGAGTCGCGGGCAACCGATGGATGCAAGTGGCGGAATGTCGTTCGATGTGGTGGTCTAAGGGGGAGGCCTTCGTTCAGCAGTGGACGTCTTCTGGCTGATGATGATGATGATGATGATGAAACTAAATTAGTATATATGTAAGCATCTGTAGTCGGTTTCATTTTTTTTTTTTCATTTAGCATTTTCTTGGCCTTTTGCAACTTTTTATAAGATATAGACCCCTAATAAGGTAACTATCACCATCAATCATATTTATTGGTTTGTTATATAAAATATTAACCAGTTTTATATAAAAAAAAAAACAAAAAAAAAAAAAACAAAGTTTCAACTTAGGACCTGTGTGGTTTGTTAACTTTCTAAAATAGCTGAATCAATCAATTAACCCAGTATATACTTGCTGGACAAACTCCTCTCCTCCCAAATTATGTCGCAACACCATAGCACTTATTAGATTAAAATCTCATGGCTTACGAGACTGACAAAATTAAACAGTACAAATAATTTAGTTTTCTCACCTGGCCTTACGTGTCTCCAGTGATTGTGGTTTTTCAACATCATAATGAGGTATTTCCACATAAGAATAATCAACTGGTTTTGACAGGTCACTCATGCAAGCAACGCTGGGCACATTCTTCACTAAATTATAAGCCTAAAAAAAGTTTCTTCATAAAAGCATTACTATTACAAAATAGATACTTATAGTAATAGCAGCAGTCTTAAGACAGTACCGGATGGATACTGTCTTTTTGTAATTTGCTCAATATGATGTAAGAGTACATAACCTGTACATAACATGGATAAACAAAATAAAGATTAAAAACTGGGTGCAGCTAATTGTGAAGACAAGATATACGCTTACGATATGATGGGCAACTAAATCAGAAAATATCTACGACTGGTACCATGTTTTAGACAGGATTTTTATTTTCTATTTTATGTATCTAACATATTCTTTTTTTTTTAAACAATATTAGATTTATCATTTCTAGAAATTACTCACTCTATAGATAGATCTTATGGGGCGAAACATTTTGGTTTTGATGACCGTGCAGTAGTCTTTTCTTCTGTTTTTGATGTTATGCCGCTTCTTTAGATACTGATAGAAAAACAAAAATAGATATCTTCACAATGAAAAACCTGTGACATTGATTTGACAGTGACACTTACCCAACAGTAACTCCAAAGACTACAATAGTATACTGGAAAAGTAACTCTAAGACATAAGCATAATGTTTCCTTTTTCTGCTAAGATAGAGAATTGCTATGCTTAGTTTTTCTGAGACCATAACAGTCCTAGGTCCTAACCATAGACTTAGAATTTCGCTGCCTTTTCACGAAGATAGCTAAAATCATTTCGAAATTATCAACCTATTCTTCCACTGTAATAATAAGGCAAATAATATTTTTAATCGTCGTGGGAACACGATGATCATTAATTGATAAATTACTATGATGACTACAAACTCTCGGGACAAACTCTCAGATGACGGTTTCCTTTTGAAAATCGTGTAATGTAAATAATAATCAAAGTGAAAACTACCTTAAAAACATGGATATAGGTGTTAAATTTTAACTAGTCATGGTATGGTTGCCATGACAACAGCAATTGTACATCAAATGTCAACAATTCAAACAAGTTTACCAGGAAAAATCGTCGATATATATTAAAAAATACTGAGTGTGGTAGCGATGAAGTCTCTTGAAAGAAGTTTAACAGCAGCAGAATAAATTTTCTTACATTTATGATGTTGTCTATACGAGATTTTATATTTACTACAATCGGTGAGCATATTAACATAAAACATGCTAATCTTCCTATTAGAAAATTGATAATAATCCGTGTATATAAACAATATTCGAGTTTCTATCGAAAGAAACTAATAAACTCACGATCAACAAGGAATCCTAAGTATTTAATTTTATTTTATTTGTGAATTTATTATTAGTTTTAAGGTACAATGGAAGCCTTACTCTTAATCATGTCATACTTGTTACTTTGTTTTATAAGGCTACGAAAACAAATCACAATATATCTTCTATTAGATTGTACTGTATTACAGTATCCTTTGATTGTTTCCTGTTACTGTATACCTATCAATTGCCCTTGTATGTTTTTATTTCAGAGCACTACTACAACAAATCTAATTTGATGTTAGATGAAAAATGTGAAGATGCACTATCTGATTTCATCAACAATCCACAGATACTTATAATACAAGTGTTCATCAATAATGATAAAATATTTCTTCAAAGTAAAGTAAGTATTTAAGTAAAGAGGTACTTACTTAAATAGCTACACAATAATAACACACTAAATATAAAAAAATACCATAATATTCAAATACTTAGATACATACATTTTCTATTTTATATAGTTTGGTGTTCTTAGGAAAATATGAACATTGTTTTTTTTTTAGTATATTAAGTATAGAAAATTGCATTCTACATTATGAATTCCTGTATAATGGGAACTATTGTAGGCAAATATCTCATACACTCAGAACAATGATCATCTTAAACTATATGCCTATAAATATTTCTTCCATGCAGCAGTTAATCACCCAGCCCTGGCCCTAGGGAGGAGTTCATGTCTTAGTTTATCATAATTTAAACAATATATGAAACTTATTTATTATATTAAATAATTACAATTATATTGCATGTGTTGCATGGTTTTTAGATACAGGATGATAAAAATAAATCTATTGTATTTTACAAAACATCTGCACAAGAGTTATTGAAAGAAGATGGTGTACGTAATATCAATATATTGACTCTGTCAAATAATACTGCAGAGTCATTATATCAGATTTGGAGACAAGTCTACACTCCTCTGTTGGCTGAAGTAAGTTAGATTTAATTAAATTTTATTTCACATTTGCTTAGCGTATTTTCATTTAAACCAAAGTAAAATATTCATGTATTTTATTATTTGGTATATTACCAACCAATAGATATATTTATAACATAAACTTATATTCTTGATTACCCATTAAAAATAACAGTGGAATGTGATTTACAGGGAAATGATTTATATTCCAATAAGCTCCAGAAGAACCTCTCAGATCTAGAATCCAATTTAAGAATTTTGGCGCATGGAAAAGGCAATACTAACATAAATGGTAAGATTGTTTAATGAAAAAATACTGTACAGAAAGATGGTCCAATTACAAAGCTCTGTGGCATATCAAATTTCTATAATTTAAAAAATTATGATTTGATATTACCCGTATCTTGACATTGTACCTACCTCAGTATTAGAAAAGCAAGAAAGAGTAACCCTACAGCAAAAAAGTAGCTAAACAGATATTATTTATATATTTTATATAGTTGTGATTAAGACTGGGTGTATTAATTTAATGATACAAAATTGACTTAAACAACAGAGCTTTTTTTTACCTAAGTGTCATTTTCACAGTTGTACTATCAATACAAGATGAATTGGAATATTGGAAATCAGTAGCTCAAAAGAGAGATACCAGCAAAAAAGAAAAGGAGGCAGCATCTAACTTCTGTGAATTTTTTGAAGATGTCATAGAAGAAATAAGGTAAATCTTGTAATTTTTTATTAATCCATTTTACGACTATATGATATCACAAATAATACCTTTAAAAACAATCGTAACCTTTGTAATGAATATAATTTCACAGGACAATCCATTCTAGCTCAATAGATGAAATCAGGGAATCTGCAGAAAACATAGGTGGAATTTTAGATGATATTTGGCGAATTACTACCTCTCCATATGCACAAGATAGGATGGTGCATGTATTTGATATTATTGGTATGAATAAATCGATATTTAAAATTTTAAAAACTATTTTAAACTTCACTCCTCTCTTAGAAGCCGTAATCCACTATGCATACCCAGTAGCGCATTGGCTAACTAAATAATGTTGAAAAACTCTGAGTACAACGAGGCATATGTGATGTACATTGCAGTTTTTCTTTACGAAAAGTTGTTATTTAAATGAGAAACCAAATATTTTTCAGGTCATGAAATCAGTTCAATTATACAAAAAACAGTGTCCACCACCGATCTTTGGAAAGTCCACAATGACAGTAAGGACAGTGAGGTACTTAACTTACTATCTGAGTGTTTGAAAGTTATTAAGACGTGGAACAGCGCTTGCGAATCACTTACTGAAACATACTGGCCTAATTACGCCCTTCATGCATGGAGTGGGAAACCTTACGTACCACCATTTTGCGTCAATTTCCAAACTAGGCTGAAAGAGGTATGCTTCTATTATGTTCATGCCTATCATTAGATGTGTTATAAATTGCATTTTTCTCCAATATTCCGAATGTTGTTACAGATTTATGATATTAGATCTACACATTGTCAGTTGAATAAATTGCTTACAAACAATGAAAGATCGGAACTGCAGACTCATCAACTTTTTGCACCATTTGAAAGTAAGTTCTTTTCACAACTTTATACAAAAAGGGGTAACGCGCATCATTCTTTCTTCTCACTTTTTCTGTTTCACAGCTTCATTTTAACATCACAAGTCTTTCTCGTAATATCCGCACATAGATTGACCGGTAACGAGTTTTCATTTTCCATTCCAAAGTTTGATTGTTTAATTGCCAGGTATAAATATTTGGATGTGTAATGGGCCTAATGCCGGATGGGAGACAGCTGTTTCTAAGTTTGCAACAAGTTTAAAACCAGCTGAAACAAAAGTGGCCGAAAAGTTAAAACCCAGATTGCATAATATGTCCACCAAGCAGGTAATTATTAAAATAACAAACCAACAAGAAAATTCAATAATTGTTTAAAAGTTACTCTAGTAGACATTTCAACATTAAGATACCTAGAAACTATATAAATTAAAGTTGCGGTGTGGGTTCCAAAGTTTACACACAGTTTATTTGTTTGTATTTTCAGATGTTATACGAATTTATGAGATACAGCGCGCTAATCGAGCGACCTCTCGTGAAGAACGCGCTGAGCAACGAGCTGGAGATATTTGTATCCTCGCTCATCTCGATGCTGAAGAGTGTACAGACACAGATGGATGCAGACGAGGTCGACGTCAACATGTACCAGCCGCCGGAAATGTCCACCCTGGTGCATCAAATACAGTGGGCTAAGCTCATGGAAGCTAAGGTAACCATTGATAATCTAAACCCATAGGTCTAGCCCATTCAAAAAAGAAACCGTTATCGAACGAACTTTATCTTCGTTACAAAACTAAAGGCTGGGGATTGACCACGCGGCATCCATCAACGATCACATCGTAGGATTTGTTTTCGCAGTAGAGGCAATACCTAGTATTGTAACGTACGTTTATTTCTTAGGATTGTTATTTTCATTGAGATCAGCTAGACCGTTCATGATGTAGTCAAATAAAACATATAATTAAAATTGCAGGTTAAAGAAATCCAATTGTGTGCCGAAAAGTATTTGAAAGAATTCGATGGCAGTTCTGAATTGCAAAGTCTGGCTATCAAAGTTTTGAAAGATCTCAAAAATATGTACACACAGCTACACGAAGAGTGGTGTCGGGACCTTCAGGTGATTTATCAAAACTCTGTTTAACAAACCAAGGACGCAATGTTTTCCCATTACTAGCATATTAACCTTGGAATGTCTGAAAAATCATGTATGAAGAGATTTTAAATCCTAGTATAAACATAGCGTAAGATGTTTTCTTCTATCATTAACACTTATAACCTGCCCAGTTTCACAACCTTTTTGTTGTAAGTTTTTTTTAAACTATTTAAATATACCTCTTCTGGTCCTACAAGTCTTAAAATAATTCTCAGGCGCAAGCAAAGAACGGGTCCCTTCAAATATCAACGGACAAGCCGGTGGTGGAGTTCAGTGGCAGCAGTCGTCTGATGGTGGTGAACTTCAACCCGGGCATAGTGCGCGCCGAGCTAGAGGCGCGAGCACTCGCCGCCATGCGCCTGCCGCCGCCGCCCGCCGCTGCTGCGCTTGACGCACTCAGTAATGCGCTGGCGCATGCACGCCCGCTGCAGCAGGTATGAAATGCACATAATATATTCATTTATTGGAAAAGACGCTCCTTTTCATCCCACACAATGAATAAATGTTTAGGTGACGTCAAAAAATGTTTCCAGGTGGCATCATTCCACAATACTCTGGGTGAGCGTATGATCCCGTCAACCCGTCCGATGATGTTGCAAGCAGCGCTCGACCTGTCCAACTTGGTGCAAGATCAGAAAGCCGTCTACTGGGATGACGTGGAACAACTATCCAACTACACTGACAAACTTAAGAAAATCGTTTTGAAGTTAGAAACACAGGTATAAAAGAGCATTTGCTCAAAACGACCTATATCGACATATATACGAATATGTACTTTATGACGTATCTGACATTAACTCCTGGAGCCTCTTCTATCATAGAAATATATTATTTTATTTGTCTGTATTTCAGAACACATATTTGACCAGTCAACATGTAGCCATCAGAAACATTGTTCAGAAGCTGATAGAAACTGAACTCCTGGCTAAACAAACCGAATGGAAGAAAGGCGTTAAAGACATAAGAGATATAATAGATACGGTTGGTATTTAATTTCGTTTCGTAATTAAAAGATGATTTAATTCATATTGGTACGCAGTACAGAATTATGAACTTTAGTCCCCTTTTATGAGGTCCACGCGAAGAGAGGTGGTGTACTCTCTGTCGAGAATCATACGATGAATGGATGATGCTGCAGGAGTAGTAGCTCTCATAGCAACAATCCCTTTACTTCCGCAGGTGGAATCCAATGGTTACAAGAACACAGAGCTGTGGCGATCTCACTGGGACTGGCAGTTGTATAAGGCGCTTGAATATCAGTACATAAAAACGTTACTCTCCTTGCACAAGCACTTCCCACACGTCAAAGTCGATCTAGTGCTGCGGTAAATATTACGTAACTGTTCATTAGTTATATATTTGAACGCTATAACTTAAAACACCCCTTACTAATAAACACTGTAAAGTTTTATTTCATTAATTCTCACGATGACTGATCCATGCTTGCCCTCTGTTGCGACAGGTCAGCTCAAATAGCTATGGCACTTTCTTCAAAAGGCCATTCCACCCAATGTTTGTCTCGCATAAATCCTTACTATAATCTGTCTGGACTTTAAAAATAGATCTTGACTGACTGAGTTTGTTTCGGCGTTTATTCACTGGGATTGTCATAGGAAATGCCAACGCCATCTAGTTTAAAAAACACGTGTAAATGTTATTCAAAAATCCTAATTGCAGGATAAATAATTTCATTTCATTAAGCTTCTAATGTCAAAAAATGTATGGTTGAAATTCATGATAACTTTAGACAGAATCCATCAGTAAGGTATAGTTCTGGAAAAGAGACACGCTCAGACGAACGATAACTATGACATAAAATTTATGCAGGTGTATAACTTTTTTTTTTTAATTTTGTCCTTTGGCCTACCTTTCTTGAATCTTTACCTTACCTAACTAAACTCTATAGTTGCTGATAGTAATGAAATGATATATTTGTTTCTGTAAAATTTATTTACAATACAATAAACTATTGCTACCAGAAATAGAAAAAAGATACAAAAATGGAAAACATATATAAATGTACAAGGGGCGGTATTTATGTCTTATATCATATCTATTTTATTAATTTTATCAATAACCGCGTTAATAGTCTTATATCATGTGTTCTCAGACATACTTTTTGACTAATCATCAGTTATTAGCATGTCACACGAGGAAGCAATGTTGACCTCTTTATCGTGCGGGGTAAATAAACAACAAATCTCAAGCATAGGAGTGTGAGACGTGAGAAAACTTCTGTATAATGAAATTCAAATAAAATATGTATTGTTTTTAATGCCTTCAGCAGTGAAAACATTAGTAGTAGTATGATTCGTTTTAGGTCAATTTCAAGCATTTATAATAAGGTTTTCATGTCGTAAGGAAGATAATTATAAGGTTGTTATTGATTTTGATGTCTCATTACAGCATATGCATTCATTAACCGCTTAAAACCGGTATAAGATAAGTTTAAAGTAGTAATTACAGAATAATAACAGACTATAGCTAGCACATGGCCATAAACCTTTTTCCAAGTACTTATTTTGAGGTCAGTTCCCAGTGTAACCAGATGCTGCTGGAATACCTATATTTAATATGAACGTAACGATACCGGTATTTCAAAGATAGACTTGTTATATTGAATAAAATGTCGTGTAATTAATTGCAATAGACTCGCAGCCTATTAGGTACATGGGATTTAACAACGGCATTAGCGTTGGACCTATGCCTAATTACTACACTAAATTACCCCTATCTATGGGGTGATTGACGGCTAATTGGTTTGATGTATCTTAGTATCTGGTTTTCTGTACAGCGGGCACGCGGTGCGCGTACAGCCCGCTATTGAGGAGCTTCGTGTGCAACACTACCATCAACTCCGGCGCCTGGTGTCTATGCCCGCGCACTTCGTCGGCGTTCAGAACAACATCACGGACAAACAATCCATATTCGCCACTATAGTTGACAAGTTAGTAACTTTTATTTTATCATTGATTTCTTACATACATACCATACATGGATAACCCGTTTGTCTTTCGACTGGCCACCATAACGTCATGAGCAGGCCTCCAGACGCTTGATTTATATAATATTATGTTATTAAAGAACAAAGCGGAATATTGTACGAACAAAGTTGCGAACCCATTTTCAGACTTTGATTTTTTGACCTTCACTGAATCTATCCATTTTGTAACACCATTACCAGACACAGCTGGCTGGGCAACAAAGCTGTACGGCAGTTAGAAGCTGCGTTATCTTCCCTGGAGGCTACGTGCACATCATGGACGCGACGCGCGGCACTCGCATGCGTGACCGACCTCGACGCGCTGTGCGCTGAACATCTCACCGAGCCAATACACTGGGAGAACAACTTCAAGGCGTGCAAAGCGTATGGACAGGCAGTTGCCAAGATGACCTTGTAAGTTGATCAGTCACGGTGTAGGAGCACACTGCCTATCTGTGTACCCAGCACCTTACCGAACCTCAATGATAAGATAAATGTTATGTTAAAGTACAACGAGCTGATCTAAGGAAGTGGTGCTTATTATTTCATGTAACGGTTAAATTAAATTTGATCAAATTGACAAAATTTTCAAAATTCTATATGAAATCTTTCAGCGATGACGAAAAGATAGAATGGATATCAGTTGGCACAACAACACTACGGCGCGAGTTCGAAGCCCAAGCGCGGAGCCTGTGGGCATGCTTGATGACGTCACTGGTGGCCAGTTGTCGGGCAGACGCCGCGCGGGTTGACGCCTTCGTGGCCTCTGCAGCTGTCATGTTGGAGAACCAAGCACTCCCTAAAAACGCAAAGGAACTGGCTGACATGAGTGCCACGCAGCAAGCCTTGCAGCAACAGATGCCTGACGTACGTTGGTTTACAATCGATTAAACTCATCCTATTGTAGTTCCTCGACGGACTGTTTTCCCTTTACCTGATTGTCATAACAGTATTTCTCGTTGTGTAATTCAGATCATTCATACTTAACTATGCCATGGCTAAGACAATGTTTAGTGACAGAATAATTATTATATTTCAGTTTTCGAAAACAAGTATAATATTATTTGTAATAAGATCAGTTCAATTTGCAGATGGAAAAGACAGTGGAAGCGTTAAAAAGGAAAAGTCACATGCTACGAACGTGGGGAGGTGATACGTCTGTGGATGGTACCATGAAGGAATGGCAGAAGATACACGAACTTATGCTGAGTCAACAGAAGATGTTTGAACACCAGGTATGACACAAACACTTGTACCTATGCGTTTGAAATAAGAAATGTATATACAACTGCTTACTTCAGTTCTCGGAAGTAAAGGCATTAACTGAAATGAAAAATGTTCTCCATATAGCTTCTCTTCTGTTTTTATGTGAAATGCATATTATATAGACTTCTTTAGATGCTCATAGCAATTATATAAATATTATATAGCATATTATATAGACTTCTTTAGATGCTCATAGCAATTATATAAAACGGATATTTAAACCTAAAACAGATTGCAATACTTTATTTCTTGATATTGGTGCTATAAGTAAATTGACAGGCATTTTACGTTGCAGCATAATTCAAAGCTGTGTTTTTATAAATCCACATCAATTAATATGATAATATTTATCAATTTAATTTATTCACTACTTTATTTCAATGAAAAGGCTGAGATAGTAAAATCAAGTTTGAGCGGTGAATGGGAGAATTTGAACTCGAGCGTAGAAGCGTGGACGTCGCGATGGAGTCAAGCTAAGCCACGTCTTGACGATACCCATGGCGTGAATTACATAGAAATGCTCGATAGATGTCGCTCTGTGTTCGATGCGCACACGCATTGGATCAAACTGGTCACTGATAGGGATGAACTGAGGTAAGTCGCTCGTGCTTTCATATTTGGTATACATCGTTATTCTTCTTACATGAAGGGTAAGGTACTGGTCCTAATCATTATACTTGGTTAATAAGTTGGTGACCCCGAAAATCAGTTCACTCCCCATGGAATCACTGCTTGTTTAACAGCTTTATCTCCAAGCTTTACCTTCCCATGGAATCACTGCGTTTTGTTTAATAGCTTGGAGGTAAAGCTGTTAAACAAAAAGCAATGATTCCATGGGAAGTCCATTTAGACGAACAGGTTGGTTGGTTTCCCTTTCATGTGTTATTCGTTAGATCTTCGTTGTTCAGCGCAAGGTAAAGCTAAAGTTTGAGCACTGAATTGAAGACTGAGCAAGTATTATTTATTATTCTATAGTTTGTGGTAGATGCATACTATGTACTTCTCAGTTCTGGGAAAGAAAGACATAGTAGGTGGAAGGGAAGAACAACATCATTTATGTCTCTAATAACGTTATCGTCCCTTCCAGGAAAGAGTGTGAAAAATTCAGCATGAATATAGACCTGTCAGAATCATGGGTGCATGGTGAAAAACTAATGGCTGAATACGTCAACTTGTGGACTCCACTTAAAGAGTACAATGAAGGTAATCCTATTAATCCTACTATCTTACTTCCTACTAATATTATAAACGTGAAAGTTTGTGAGGATGGATAGATGGATGGATCTTTGTTACTCTTTCACGGCAGAACGGCTGAACGGATCTGAATGAAATTTGGCACAGAGTTAGATTACAGTCTGCAATAGCACATAAGCTAAAACGGTAAAACACACGGGCAAAGTCGCGGTTGGAAGCTAGTTAATAATAATACTGACTGTATTCAAATCTTGATAGTATTATGGGTTTAATTAGTGCTAAAATGCATTATTTTGTTGTTAATAAGTTACTTTTTTTCTAGAAAGGCACTGTCAATAAACAGTTCTAAATTTCTTATACATTTTTAGAATTCGAATCCATTGCTGAACAAGACTGGATAGTGTTCCAGAAAAAGATACATCTGATAGAAGAGTTTTCAGTTAAATGGAAAGGGCGATTAGAGCCATTCACTACGGTTACTTTATACATACAACAGGAGCTAGATAAGTATTCGGTAATGAAGATTTTTCCCTATGTTCATTGTTACAGTAAGCCTGCATAATTCCATAGTTTATCAACCTCGTCCCTGGGCAAATGGGCAGAGATTTTATAGTCAGCTTATACGCATCTCTGTCATCATCAGTCACACTCATTCGTAGCTTGGGATATTGTGTCGATCGTGTATATTTTGTGGGTTGCGTTATTTAAGTTGAATTCGGTACTCATACATTATTGCGGTTTGAGGCACAATACTAAGTACGTAAAATACCTACGCAATAAAGTATGAAACCTAATTTCGTGATTCAGTAATCTTAACCCACAACTCAGTTGACAGTTCAAAATTAATGTCGTCCTCAACAACTCTGCGTAGCACAATTTAGTTACCATGTTACAGCTTTGATTATTTATTCAATTAATTTAGGATGATCAGAAGCTGTTACTTCCAATACTTTCATCAGTTTCCAAGAAATACATATTATAGCTATAAAATTCGATGTGTTTCACGTACGCTCAACTACTGCTATATTGAGGACGCATTATTTAAAGCTGAAACCCAGTCGTTTCAGCGTATTATTACATGCGTGACTCCTAAGAATTCACTATTGAGTAATACACAGTTATTTATACCGCCTCGGCGTAGTCCATTATATGGGTATACTAGCTCTCCATTTTGTAGGTACCAGTAAAGTTACGTCATTACGCATATGTTCACACTGAAAAGTAGACTATGGTGATATCATACATGATTAAAACATTTTTTTTTCTTTGGCATATTTGCAACATATTCTTAAAACAGTATCAATATAACATAACAAAGCATCATGCCTGTATTCCCCGAAGGATTAAATAGAGATGTATTATTATACAGAATTTACCCACATTTCGCTGATGCCGTTATTGAGTCCCATGTAATAGGGAGCCGGGTACAGTTCCAGACTCCGAACTGCTACTGAGAATTTCGCAATAATTTAATTTTTAACAGGATTTGGCTCCGTTGCTAAAGTATCTTCGAGGCCACGAGTTTACTGAACGCCATTGGCGCGAAGTGTACAGTCTTCTGGAGATAGAATATAAGAAGCCGGACACGCTGCAAGTCAGAGATCTTTTAAATGCTGCTACGAATATCAAGAAACATATCAAGTCTTTACAGGTACAAAATCTCCCATACCAATATTTCTATGTGTGGATTAATAATAAAATATCAATCGACGCTTTAATCTCGGTTCCACCACTCGAAACAAATTGATTCAGTATAGTAAATTGATGACTGTATCGTTTATTTTATTTCTATCTAACAGTTATAGTCAATAGTCATAACAAAACTTTGATTCAAACTTGAAACATTAATTAAATAATTCTGAACTTCAATGTTGTATTCTATCTGTTATTGTTACTTTTCTATTCTTTTGTATCCTGATAACCTAACCAAATTCTTTTAAGACTATTCTATTTGGGAGGAGCAGCATAATTTTATACAATTCATATTTGTAGAAAATCTGCACAGCTGCATCAAGCGAATCCGCTATTAGAAACGCTCTGAATGAGCTAGAAATTTGGTTTGCGGGCGCTCGGTTTAATATCACGTACTACAACGACAAGGCAAAGCGTCCCACACCTATAGTGAAGGACTTCAAGGATATACTTAGTAAGGTAAGTTCCCCGGCTATTTGGCCTCACGTCGTTTCATTTTTAGATCATGGCACCCTTTAAACATCCACTGCTGAATATAGGCCTCCAAAAAGATCGTTTGCCGTTATTAATGTAGTTATTACCACGCCTGGTAAACAGATCGGCCGATGGATCAAAGAATTTATGTTATTATAAGTTGTAAAATTTTTCTTGAACCACAACCAGATACGATTGTTTTATAATTTCGAGAGACGTATACAGATATTGAATTGTACATAGTTGAACCTGAGCATCATATCATATGAAGGTAGTCTTTAGACCCTTATTTAAAATATGTAATGTCAAATAAAATAAATATGTTCGCATTGTCATTTTCATCACGATACATTAAATTTAAATATTTGAAGATATATTTGATGAAAAATTTAATTGGCCTAATATATTTTATATAAGAATGATTATTTTGTTCCCTTTTAAAATAATGGTTCTACTGTACTCCTCGTTGGACGCCGTTAAGCCTTCTCGCTCTCTCTTTAAATATCCATCAATACAAACGTTTTCGTCTCACTTTAATAAAAATTCCTTGAAACGCCAGTTTTTGCGATGCCGTACGTATGTCCTATGATGCCGTGTAGATTAATAAATGCTGGATTATAATCACAATATTATTATTTATCGGCTGATCCTTAAGTTTTAGCAGCTGTATATTAAGTGTTCTGGAGGAATAGCCATAAAAAGCAAGATTAATTTTTAGGGAGTCCTTAAAACGATTTTAATAGTTTTATTGAACAGTAATATAAGAAAAAAAATTATGTAAAGATCGAGGAGCAACAATGGGTGGTGTCGTCGCTGTCGGGCGGCGCGAACGGCTCGGAGGCGTGCAGTGCGTGGGACTCGCGGCTGCGAGCGGCGCGCGCCCTTCTACGTGCCACGCATCACGCGCAACGCAGGTCTGTACCCACCCATAACCCTATCAAGCCATATAGAGTCACGCGGGTAAGTGATGACCCTATATGGTAATAGCACGAAGGGTTACCGCCATTTTTACTTTAGAGGGATTTTAGTGTTTAGAGGTATGAAAATCAGGATTTTTCTGTTAAAAAAAAGCGTAATATTTATGATTAGAAATCATGTTTTGTATCTGAGTGATAACGCTGATACGGTAATTCTTTCAGCTTTTATGATCTGCTTACACCGTTTATCACAATAACAAAACTTATTTCCTGTAATAACCTACGGGACAAAGCTAACGTTACGTCATTATTTTTATCGTCTACTAGCTGTGCCCGCGACTTCGTTCGCGTGGATGTCGGAACTTACAATGTATTTTTTTGTGAGACCAAATGCACTTAACCCTGTTTTTTTCTAAAACAAAAGATTTTTACTAAAATAAAAGTAGCCTAAGTTACTCCTTATTACATCAGCTACCTGCCAATAAAAGTCCCGTCAAAATCGGTCCAGCCATTTCAGAGATTAGCCTATACAAACAGACAGACAGACTGACAAAAATTGTAAAAAATATTATTTTGGTGTATGTACCGTATATATATTCATATGCATGTAGTAAAAAACGGTTATTTCAATATTACAAACAGACACTCCAATTTTATTTATATGTATAGATTATACATCTATTGTGATTGAACTTAATGTTTGGTATTTATGTTATAAATATGGACCTTTTCATCTTATTGCGTCGTTCCATTAACAAAAAGAAAAGGAAATAAATTGCGTCTGAATATATGCACTGTTAAACATGGTGACAAATTACACATGACGTCGATGGAATAAGACTGTCTCTATAGAACCAACGTAGCTAAAATTGGCCGGCTTTATGTTCTCCCTATATAGAGGTAGATTAGTGAGGGCACTGATATTTCATAATACAAAAAAAAAAGATTATACTTTTAACTCCAATAACTGAATTTTAATTCTTATTACAAAAATAAGATTACAATACAAACAAATAGAGTCCATTGTTATAGATAAAAGCGAGGAACATAATTGTCTGGTGCACGTCGAAGGATCTGTTTCGCCGTAAACATATGGGGGACAGATGTGCCAGCTATTTTGACCGACTATTCCGCGTAGTTCCCGTTTGTTATGTTCTTTTTATTTGTGTTTTTATTCTGAGATTATGTGAACATTAAGCGAATCCTTTACATGTTTATCAGGACAAGTCATGGTGTCTAAGAGAAACAGAAAAATAAACATGAAATACATTAGATACATACATAACAAAATGCATATTATGGACTTTATCAATGTTTATTAGGTACACATCGGGGATTCCCTTTCTTATGACACTTGTGTGTTTAGAAACCATGTGTAATATAATCCGAGTCCGGTATCAGTATAAACACAGCTAACTACTAAGATAATATTGTAAGTTGTGACATAGCCTATCGCAGTCAGCAGCAGCCCAATTACAATATTATACTGTTATTGCATGTAATCATAGCATGCTCGTCTGTTTGTCCGTTTAAATGACACTATCGAATATCAAAAGTTCTTTACCATCTAATTACATAGTTAACCTAAAGTTGAAATTTCGAATGGCACACCACGCATTTTTTTTGCGAATAAAGAATATCCTCATTCTGATTCGGAATCTTTTTAGATACTTTAATCACGTATCTCCATAAAAGACGATCATCTTGTCCAAGATGATCGACATAAATAATGCATTTTATTGCACACTATACACTTAACTAAAAGCCTTATATACTGAACTAAAACTTCAATCGGTTAATTTGAATTAGCCACAAACGCAGTAAGGTCGAATTGCAGTCTCCATTGTCCTCCAATCTCCTTTTATAAAAATCACCAGCCCATTATAACTTCAGCCAACAGGAAAGCTAAGTCGGTAATTTCAGTCCAACTTGGGAGTCACATAATACCGTTGCGCATCTTATAATTTAAAGAAATCCAAGTACTAATCGCTCTATCGTGTCGACAATGCACATTATTACAGGCATCTTTCCTGTAGAAATAATTATTTTTACATGTTCAGGAAATTTAGCCTGTGTCGTGTCGATTCTTCTGTCGGCTTCTGTCTTCTAATTGTGTGTACCAATCTTCATAACCTGTTCTTTATAATATACAATTTGTAACTATAGGCGCTTCCACAGCTCCGAGCCGGCCCTTCGACGATGTCACGTAATTAAAAATACAGCAGCTTTAAAGTTTTTTGTTGTAAATTATTTCTAACTGTATCTATGTGTCACTTGGTTTTGCTCTCGCAAATATGAACTCTTTTAAAACCGGTGATAGAGGGACTACAAATTATAACCAGTAATATTACATACTCCTCTAATTTAGAGATTATTTTGCAATACAAATAAAAAGCCGTTAACCACGTGTGAACACTACACTATCAGGTCCAGCAAGTCCTTGTCTATACCCCAGCAACGCCCTAAGCCGAGGTTCGAGTCCCACTATGGGACACCTTTAGCAGTGTTGCTTAAAATTATGTAAATTTGCTCGGCTGGAGGCCCTTCTGGTCTCGCCATTTGCCTGGTTAAGCAGTAAAAGCTCCCTGAGCTAATTGCAAGAGAAAAGTCAATAAAAAAAAAACACGTGTGAACAATAGGTAAGGTGTCCATATAGCTAGACCGAGTTATAAGTTTCTATGATCGTCCATGTTTGGCTTGGCAGCAGTCACCACCATGTACAGCTGTAATTTGTTAAATTATATGAAGATAATCATTTAAAAGTACTGCCTATTTCGATACACAGCCGACTGTAATAAACTACCATCGATAGAAATTTTAATTGCGTTTCTAACTATAAACTGTGAGTTGAATTTTTTATTCAAACACATGAGTCATCACATAAACCTCTGGAGGTTATGGGTATGTGTATATGTATATGTATATACATTGAATACTTGTATTAATCTGACTCGTATGACCTTATTAATGTTAACGAAAGATACTCGCTTCATTACCTTTTGTTTTTATAACTTTCAAATAATTATAGTGTTATGAATTATAACAAAGTAATTGTCTTTCAGATTCACTTCACTTCTTTAGAGTGATATTTACATCCACGAACGTCCCACCTTTTATCGTAAAAATAAGTTGAATATGTAAGATGATATTTCAACGACATAGTTTTAAATACGCTGACACCGTAGTAATACGCACTGTGCCGTCTAGTATAATGTGTGTCATGCATGATGTAAAACAAAAGCCAGTAGATTTCTGTTAGTTGATACATCTAAGCTTAGATTAGCCACCGAGGATGTAAAGCTGTGTCGATAACACGGGGTCGCTGCCCTCACACAACATGGCTGTTACAAAATTAGGCGACATGCTACTAAGATAGCGTGCGATTTAATTGCCTAGTAAACTAAAAGTAGTCTGATTAAATGAAACTCAATATAAACTAAGGGTTTAGATAAATAGTAAAAAACTGGATAATGTTGAGTGCTTGAAAAATGATAAATTGTTCTATGTAAACAAACAAAGCAGATGGGAATTTATATCAGATGAGAATTTTTAAATTATTTTTTTTTTACTGGTTGTCATTTATTTTTATTAATTTTGTTTGTAGTTGTCATATAAAATAATTATTAAAACCACAAAAAAGCTATGTCATTTTAAAGTGTTAAAAAAGAAATGGGAGGATTGTCTTGAACCATAAAACGATCATTCATGTGTCGCGTGCGCAATGTCTCTGGTTTGGAGTTAAGGGGTAGGTACGTCGTATTAAATGCAAAAGCATTAATGAAGTCATAATGGGGATAAGCCAAGAGAACGGGGAACTCATACCTATTGCATGTAATAAAATAACGATACACATTATGTTTATATGAAGTCGTAAATTTTTATTGATTGTTTATTTTGGGAGCGTGCCGATATATGCCTATAACCCTTGACATGTATCTATAATATATTAGTTAGGCTAGTTCCCACGACATAACATTTTTCATTGATCTAGAAACTATACCTAACCTAGTATTTGAAACATACCCTACCTAGTTTTTGAAACATACCCTACCTAGTTTTTGATTGCATATTGAGTTGTTCTTGGGTAAAGTAAGCTAAATTCTTAATAACTTTACGCCAAAACGTAAAGATACTATTCAGCAATTTAACACATATTTAGACCTCCAGTATATAATTTCTATTATAAAATGTTGTCTGTAGGAACTCACCTAATAGAAAATAAGGTTTAAAATTGAAAGTCGCGTCGTTTTGCATGTAATTCGTAATATAGTAATTAAAACATACTTATATATAAGTTTTATAATAATATTATTATTTCTGTTACACTCCACCGCTGTAATATAATCTAATGAAAGCTTTGTTGTAGCGCCAATGGAATGCGACACGATCCATACAGCCCTTTCTTTGGCTTCGGTCAACGACGTGCGCAGTGAGGTAATACGTCAAACGAGAATTTTATGATTATTCCCTTCCTAGCCGCACCATAAAGTTGTTGGATAATTTTGGAAACGTCTTCCTGTTTTATATATAGTTTCTAAATGTTCGTATCACTTTTTTTTTAATCAGTGACTACCCTAAGCTGAGCTTAAGCTTAATCGATACCTATTGCTTCCATATTTCTTTTTAGTAGGTACTCGGCATTGATAAATATTTTAAAGAGCTCCGGTAACCTTAGACACGTGTACAATCTACAATCCCATAAGAAAAGAAACGCCGGTAAAATGTACAGAATTGAAAAAAAAAAACATTGCATTACGGCTGTAGTCCCCGAAGGGTTAAGCAGAGGTGTAATAGTTATTGTACAACCACATTCCGCCGATGCCGTTATTGAGTCCCATGTAATAGGGAGCAAGCCTATTGCTATCTATCGGGCACAGTTCCAGACTCCGTCTGAGTCCGACACCGACTGAGAACTTCCACACAGATAAACTAATAACACTTCGCCGGACCCGGGAATCGATCCCAGGACTTCACGTTCAGCAGTAGCGATTGTGAACCCTAAACAAATGAAGCAGTGAAGTTAAAAAAAAAACAAAGTCGAATAATAACATGATCCGTAAATAAATGCATTTTGCAGGCGTTTTTAAGCTCTGGCGATTGAAGATTACTACTTGCCTAGACAGGTAATTCTTTATATGTAATGGGACACTAGGAACTTGCTCTACATATTATACCTACACTGGCAAGTCGAAACAGGCTGAAATTATTTTGAGCCGTCCACACTCTCGCGTTGCTAAATTGTTCTCTGCATCGGCACTAATACCTACTGCTACCTTTAACCGAAGGAGCCTGTATTATATGGGCACTTTCGGCTAAAGTCGTCGACTACACGATATACTCGCGTCACCTCTTGGCTTGACAAGAATGAAAATCTAACATAATTATGATGACATTGACAAAAAGTAGCTATTTACAACCGTTCCAAAGATTTAACAAAGGTTGGCTTTTAAACAGACCTTAAGCCATACGGCAACCTCAAAATTAAGTAAAGTAAAAATAAAATACTAAACTTGTCCAACTACGTACGGTAACAGTAAGATAATGGATCGGATCAGTAGCCAAGTGTTTATCTCGTATGAACTTTGACATCATAACCGCCTTTTGAGAATGGACCCTTATCGCCGGGAAAGCGTTCATTCACAGGGGCATTGTCGTGTTCTTAAAGATTGTTAACCGAATTCTTGTAAAAAAACATGTTTAATTTTATATTAGCCTCAATTCGACGCTTGTTTTGTTCATGAGTTCCTTCTAGAGTTAGAAATAAACCGTATCCGATTTGTTACTTAGCTGATTTAAAATAATTTTGCTAAGGGATCCAAATAGGATTTAATTTCTCTGTAGTATTTCCCTCAGAGTATCTTCTTACCTACATAATTTCATATTATAATATATTTATCTATGTAACTTATTACTGTTAATGGACAAGTCATGCATACGCAGTATATTTAAAGGACATGCTAAAATCGTTTGCTGAGATAACAGTAATTACATATGTACCATTTGTACTATTACTACTGTACATTGTTACTATTGTATATTATTCAAATTGTGTTTCGATTTTGTAATCGTGCCCATTAGGTACCTACTATAATACATCTACCTCTGCATTAAAGTTTCATCAAGTAGATCTTTGATCTCAATGTAAACTTTTTTATATTGGACAAAGCGTTTCTAGTCTTGGCTCTGATAAGGGGTTATCATTGAAACTGTTGAAATTGTAACAAGTTATCTGTCTAGTTAAGAGGCCGCTGGCTATTAAAATAACTCGCCCGGTAATGACGTTATTTTATGTATAACATTTTTACAACAATAATTTGTGCCTCTACTTCACGTTCTGAGTAGAATTGAAAACTTATAACTGTTGGTTCCACGCATTAATGTTTTGCGTGCTTACCTTTAAGATTCTATGAAACTTATCGTTACAAAAAGTTTTCATTCGTACAGTACAGCCACAGTCTATAAACCCTTCAGTCAGTCGACGGAGACGTCTAGACAGGGCAATCGTGCGGGTCGTGAGGGGTGAGACGCGGGTGATGCGAGCCCCAGCTGCATACTTCACCGCACTTAGTAGCTTGGGACACGACTTTAAAGGCTATCGAGTATTTGATATTTTAGATATTTTATTTCAATTTATTATTAATATGGTGCATACAACATGTGCATCAAACCCCCCCCGCCCAGTCCAGTGACAGACTGGACAGGGCGGGGGGGGGGGGGGTTGATGTATAAATTTAAGAAAATCTACCTGTTTTTGATTCAATTGTTTAAACTTTAGGCAGGAATTTAACGAACGAACGGTTTGTCAATTTGACGTGTACGATTGGGTTCATCAATCCCACGATCTGAGCCCACGATCCTCCTCCTCGGAACGCCACTGTGTGCATGTGCGAACGTAAACAAAATGGCGGTCGTAAAAATACCGAGTGTATTGCACATCCCCGAAAGGTTTCATCTTTATAAGATCGAATGTTTTGTGGTTACTCGGGGTGGTGTCACACGAAATGAAACTTATAAGACATTCATTTTCAAATCCTTGATGGCGGACTTGTATTTTTGTTTTGAAACATATAAATATGGGTATCGTTTTCAAGGTTTCTCGGGGTGCTGATTATGAAAATGGCATCCATTTTGAAATGCAAGAAGGCGTACAAGCATTTAAAAAAATATTTTGCCGCATATTAAGAAGTAAGTCAAGTTAATTTAGTCTACCTCCATATTAAATTTCATCAAAATTGTTTCAGCCGTTTCATCAAAAAGTGACCTTCCTACGTATCTGGGGGTAGGGCATAATAATCCTTTGTTTAGTTGGCCAGACGAAATATCTAAGAAAATGATGTAAATTGTTTAAGTGATTCTCAAGTTATAAGCGTGCTAACGGACAGATAGGCAGACGCCGCATTTCACAATATGAATTGATTTATTTTTATTTTATTTATTTATTTAAGGGTCTCCAACAAAGAATATATGCATAAATAAAACATACGGTATCAAATAAAGTGTACTCCTTCAATTATACGAAACCCTAACAAGCACAAATAAATGAACTTACAACTTATAATCAAATTTGAAAATAAAAGAAATGCAAAGAGTTAAAAAAAAATAACGAACAAATACCACAATAAGACTTAAAAAAACCATGATGTTAATGATTGGGTATATATGTATTTTTTCAATTTGTGACAACCTTTCCGCAGTTGCGTTAATGCCTACACAGGCGGCGGCATCGCCCGACATCAAACGCGTCAGCCTACTGTTGGAATACTTATACTGTAGTACAGCCATAAGAAAAACTTAACATTTGATATAATCTAAATGGCATTTACTACACCCTCAATGCAAAGATGGCCCACTTCTATTCAAATGTCAAATACCTACTTAAACAAACTCCGGTACTAAATTTTGTTTTCATAGTAGCGACCCGCTTCGACATCGCACGGGTGCAATTTAATTATGAAAAAAATAAAAAATATATAATTATTGAGATTGCATACAAAAATATTTTTTGATTTTTAAAAAAAAATCTTTCATATAAACCTTGTCGTGACAATTACGAACACAACAAAAAATCTTCAAATCGGTAGAGCCATTTTCGAGTTTTTGCGATACTGACGCACTGCAATTTATTTTTAAATATATGTATTTTTACCTAGGTTACCGACTCCTGGAAAGGTCTCTACCATGTCAAGTATTTTTTTTTTATCCTTTGTTAATTAACATAAGAAGGATCTACCAGAGCGGATTTCTAACGGGATCTATTGTGAAATGTATGAATAGAAAGTTATTACAATTACCTATGCGGTATGCGGTGTGGAAATCTTGCAGATGCTAATGACCACCCAAAATGTGTTAATATAACTGAAATCATGTAACTACACTTCCCTTTCGACGTAGATAGGTGCTTATTATATAGATAAATGGATAATTTTACAGCAGCCTACAGTTAGCTAGTAAGATCTTAAGCTTATTGAAGTTATTAATCCACTTTATTATCTTTTTATCATTTGACGGCATGGTTGGCGTAGTGGTTAAGTGATCGCCAGCTGCGCTACATGTTCCAGATTCGTTTTCCGCGCGGAACAAATATGTGTATGCTACATATAGTTGTTCCGGTTCTGGGTGTCAGTGTATGTGAAGATTTGTGTTTGTAAACGCACTCACGATACAGGAATAATTATTATAAAGGGTACGACATTTTTTAACACACTCTTTATTTGTGCGCCTATTTCTCACAGTTGAGTATACGTCTCTCAAGTCTCAATAATTTACACATTCACACATTACAATGGTCTGGAGGTGGTCTGGCAGGGGTTTCATCCACTTCTATATTTATTAAACAGATCTATTGATAGAACTGTTTAAAAACAAAAAGAAGTGGATGAGACAATTTTTGTTTGTATATGTTGTGTACCTGATGTTTCTTATGCTTTTAATGACCAATGAATAAGAAACAAAGTAATAATATGGAGATTTGTTGTCACTGATATAAATAATAATTAAATTATAACTGCGAGAGTCCATAGGAGACAATTTTATTCCGACACGACAATTAAGTTTAGTTAGTAAATCTAATGCTTAAAACTTAAATTGTTGTACACAAACCAACTGGACCCGAAATCTCTTTTGTTCAGTTCACTAAACAGTTCATGGGCCCCTTCACTACCCAAGCTCCTTTGTTTTGCGCCTCATAGGTAGGTACAGTAGGAATATACCTAAGTAAAATTTTATGCTACCGAGAACCAATCACATTCTCATATTGTTCACATTATACATTAAGTTTTTATTAATCGTGATTTTGGTACAGGCCAGTTATTACTCTATCTTGTCAGAGTAGATACAATTAGAAGAGTCTTTATTGTAACACAATGTTGCCTTTCCTTTTCTTGAATCATTTTATATAGTTTTTGTATCTGGTTGTCATTGCTTAATATAATAATGTTTGTAGGTATCCTTTCCGTCTGGGTGGTCGGTCATTTAGATCGCGAATGTCATATCAGCGGCGGATGTGTAGGGCGGAAGGCCGGCTCTGACGAACCGAGTGGCCGTATCAGACACAGCGTGACCTAACCAAAAGGATCTCAAATATACGCATTTTATTGTCCATTGAACACGATCACTATAACCTCTCGAAATATAAAAATCATCAACTGTAATTGCGAAAAAGAAACAAAAACTGCGTAACAAAAATCGAAAGCTTTAAGTCAGCCAACGAAAAACTACGTGGCTATAACATGTTCCAAGTTTTTAAGTGAGATTACAAGGAAGCTTGTTGCCATAATAATGACCAAAACAAAAAGCGCATCCCGAAATGCTGTGTTATTTTTGTTGCCTAGTGCCCGTTTCGGAGAACGGCACGAGCGGGCGCGCGGGCGGGAGCGGTCGTCGCCTCGCACAGGGCCGCATTCCTCTCTCATACCTGTTTTAGTCATTTGTAATATGCTTTGCGATTAAGCTTAAACACCACGAGCAGCATAAAGTTGATTTACTTCAGATATTTATTTTATGATTTTTCGGGAAGCTTACAGACTAATAAGATTCTTTAAAATAAAAGACATAGTATAGTATAAGTTGCTAATAACAAGCTTCCACATATATAAAAACATCAGCTTAATCATTAAATTTAAGAAACTACTATACATAGATATTCTTTGAAAATCCGTTCAAGGTTCTTAAATAGGAGAATCGTTTAAAACACAGATTATTATTGATTTAATCAATTAATTCAGGTTTTAAGAATAACAATGATTATTTTTATTTGAAGTGTAATGGTAGATTAAGGATAAGAAAGAGTAGGCCATGGAGTAGGTAATGCCTTTTTTATATAATTACTATTGGAATCTATGCATAAAGGTTAAACATCTTCACTACGGAACTCAACGGTAGCGCGCGTCCCTATTTTAGCGCGTTCCAGCGGTTTTTGTCTGTCAACTCGCAACATTGTAACCGCTCTCTTAAAGTGTACTGTTTTATATTCAACAATATATTTATTCTTTCTAAAATTACAAAGACCCAACTTAAGTTATTAGTGAACTTTACGTTTGCTGGCCAAGTCCGTTCCTGTGTATGTAGGGCAGCGGGGTGGGCGGGGGGCGTGGGGCAGCGCGAGAGTGTCTCGGCCCAAAGCGACCGCCAGTGCAGTGAGCGGCGCGCGGAGAGCCCGGACCGCGTAATGGCTCTGCGCGCTTTGTTTATCTTCTCGGCGCTTATCGTCGGCGGCGCCGCCGTGTACAACAGGGAGCGCGACCGCCTCCGCGCCGACCCTCGCCTCTACGATCGTTCGTGTGAACTCAGTTCCTGCTACCCGGCCACCGGCAATCTGCTCATTGGCCGTGAGTCGAGACTCTTCGCATCTTCGACGTGCGGGAGAAACGGGCAGGAGCGCTATTGTATCGTGTCACATTTGGAACCAAAGAAGTGTTTTCGATGTGACTCTACGAACAGCACGATTCATAATCCCCAACTCAACCATCGAATACAAAACATTATCTACAAGTACTATCCGGGAACGCGAATAAAATCCTGGTGGCAGTCTGAAAATGGCAAAGAAAATGTAACGATACAACTCAATATGGAGGCAGAATTTCATCTAACGCATTTAATAATACAGTTCAAAACGTTTCGGCCCGCAGCTATGCTAGTGGAAAGGTCCTTCGACTTTGGAAAGACCTGGCGCGTCTATCGATACTTTGCACATAACTGCGACGACTACTTTCCTGGCGTTCCAATGCATACACAGCGATCTCTGACGGAAGTGGTTTGTGAATCTCGTTATTCTGGTGTGTCTCCATCCACAGAAGGTGAAGTGATATTTAGAGTTTTGCCACCCAATATAAATGTAACGAACCCATACTCAGAAGAAGTACAAAATTTATTACGTATGACCAACCTTCGAATAAATTTCACCAAACTGCATACTCTTGGTGATGATAAATTGGATAATAGAGCGGAAATCCAGGAGAAGTATTACTATGCTATTTATGAAATGACAGTTAGAGGCTCCTGTTCATGTTACGGACACGCATCTCGTTGTTTACCAATGCCAGGAGTGGAGTCGAAGACCAATATGGTACATGGACGCTGTGAGTGCACTCATAATACCAGAGGTTTAAACTGTGAATATTGTGAAGACTTTTACAACGATCTCCCGTGGCAGCCGGCTGTCGGAAAAACTTCAAATGCCTGTAAGAGGTGCACGTGTAACAACCATGCAACTACTTGTCACTTCGATCCTGCTGTTTATAACAAAACCGGTAAAATCAGTGGAGGTGTTTGTGATAATTGTCAGCATAATACAATGGGTGTAAATTGTGAACGCTGTAAACCAAAGTTTTATAAAGACCCTAATTTAGATATCCAAAGTCCCGATATTTGTAAACCGTGCGATTGTGACCCAGAAGGAACTACCGATAAAGAAATACTTTGTGATGATGAGACAGACATCGCCAATAACAAAACAACAGGCCGTTGCCTTTGCAAGACAAATGTTGATGGAGCCAGGTGTGACAGATGTAGAGATGGATATTGGAATTTTGATCCTCTTAATCCTGATGGATGTGAGTCGTGTACCTGTAACAGCTTAGGTACAATCAATGAAAGAGGATGTGATGCCTTAACAGGAAACTGCTTTTGTAAACGTCACGTTACCGGAAGAAATTGTGATCAGTGTTTGCCAGAATTTTACGGTCTGTCTGATAGTGATGATGGTTGTCAACCATGTGATTGCGACTTCGGTGGATCGTTAGACCGGGATTGTGATGTGATAACAGGACAATGTAAATGTAGGCCAAATGTTTTTGGTCGTCGTTGTGATCAACCCATTCAAAACTTTTTCGTTGGAGCACTTGATTCTATTGTTATTGAAGGTGAATCGAGCCAATGCGATTCTCAAATTGATGATAATGCTATTCAAAGTCAGCTTTGTCATGTTGTCATAAGAGAAAACTATCCAGATGGAAGAAAGGAGACTTGGACCGGACCTGGTTTTATGAAACTTCCAGAAAGCAGTACACTTGTATTCGTTATAAATAACTTAGATAAAAGTATGAATTACAATGTATTAATAAGGTACGAACCACAGTCATCTACAAGCTGGGAAGAAGCAACTATATTGGTAAAAAGACCTTTACCAATCGATACAGACTCTCCATGCGCTAATGTCCGGCCCGAGGATGATACAATTTATACGAATTTACCCGCTAATCAACGAAGTGTATTAGTAACACCACCAGTATGTTTAGAGAAGAATAAAGAAACCGAAATTCGAATTTATTTGGGACGTCAAGACAGACGTATTCCAAATTCCAGGGCTTCTATATTGATTGATTCTATTGTTCTTATTCCTTCCTTTGATGACCTGCCATTCTTGGCAAACAATAGTACAATGAGAGAGGAGTTTGATCGGTTCAATTGCGGAGATCCATATTATTACGACCTCAATAGAGAAAATGTACCTGAAATTTGTAAAAAATATCATGCGAGTATAGGATTCTACATACGAAATGGATCACAATCTTGTCAGTGCGATCCAACAGGGTCAAAAAGCCATCAATGCGATCAATATACTGGATATTGTCAATGTGTAGAAAATATTGTCGGAGCAAGATGTGATCGCTGCGCCCCTGGAACATACGGTTTCAGCAAATTTGGATGCAAGCGTTGTGACTGTAATAGTATCGGTTCCCTGGATAATTTTTGTGATGCAACAAGCGGACAGTGTAAATGTAGAGCCAACACTTATGGACGAGCATGTGATTTGTGTCAGCCTGGATATTTTAATTTCCCTAATTGCCAACAATGTGACTGTAACGGACACGCAATTGAATGTGATGACAAGACAGGGGCATGTAGAGAGTGTAGAGACTTTACAGAAGGACATCGTTGTGAAAGATGTATTGAAGGATATTACGGTGATCCTCGACTTGGTATCGATATCCCTTGTAGACCTTGCCCATGTCCCGGAATAATAGGTGATCCAAATAAGAGTAGCCACGCAGACCGTTGTGAGTTAGATCCAGAGACTAAGGATGTGGTCTGTGAATGTAAAGAAGGCTATGCTGGACCTCTATGTGATGTATGTGCTGATAACTATTATGGCGATCCGATTAAAGGTACTTGCGAACAATGTGAGTGTAATGAAAACATAGATATCACAAAACCGGGTAATTGTGACCCTTACACTGGAAAATGCCTTCAATGTCTTCATAATACTGCTGGTGAACATTGTGAAGTGTGTGCTGAAGGATATTACGGAAATGCCATGGAAAAGTCATGTTATTCATGTAACTGTTCTGAATTGGGTACCAACTTTACAATTGGTAATTGTGATAGAAATACCGGCCAGTGTCCTTGTTTCAAAAATGTCATGGGTGTGAACTGTGACCAGTGTACAGAAAATCACTGGCGTATAGCTTTAGGAACAGGTTGTGATCCATGTGAATGTGATCCTATTGGGTCTCTGTCTCCTCAGTGTAATCCATACATAGGAAAATGCGAATGTAAATCAGGACATGGAGGCAGACAATGTGACCAATGTCAAGAAAATCATTGGGGTGATCCGAACATTGAATGCTATGAGTGTGATTGTGACTTATATGGCTCTTTATCACGCCAGTGCATGCGAGAGAATGGGTCATGCATTTGTAAACCCGGTATTGGTGGATATAAATGTGACATGTGTGCAAGAGGTTATTTAGGTGAAGCACCACAATGTTACGCTTGTGGTGAATGTTTTGATAATTGGGATCGATTAATTGACGACTTACGTGTACAAACGGAGTACGCTATTGGCAATGCTAGTAAAATAAAAGTCGTCGGTGCTACTGGAGCCTACACAAGAGATTTCGATGAAATGACCAAAAAGCTTGCTGAAGTCGAGAACATACTTAACAGTGCGAAGCAGGGACAATCCACAGTTAAGGATCTATTGGCTAATGTAACCAGTCTACAAAACTCTTTAGCCCAAGCTGATAAAAAATTGAAAGATAGTAACGAAAACCTCAATGCTCTTACATCAAAAATCAATTTGGGTAATGTTACGTTAGATGGTTTAAGAACAAGTATAGAAAGCTTGAAAGGAAAAACTACCGACTTAGGGAACAATGCAACCAAATTACAAGAAGCTAATTTGGAAGGAGCTCTTAACTTGACCCGCGAAGCTAAACAAAGAGCTCTCAAGGCTGCAGACGACGCGGAAAATGTGCAAACAGTAATCGCAAATACAGACCGACAGATTAAAAACACTGATCGTCTTATTGAAATGCAATATGCTAACTTTAATAACACACAAAATGACAATGATAAAAAATTAGATGATATTCGAGATCAACTGTCACAACTAGAGTCACAGATTCCAAAATTAAATGAAAAAATGTGTGGTCAAGAAAGCGATTCCTGTGATATCTGTGGTGGTGCTGGATGTGGAAAATGTGGCGGTATATCTTGCGATCAAGGAGCTGTTACTAAAGCAGAACAAGCGTTAGACTTTGCAAACAAGACCGAATATCGAATTAAAGAACACGAACTAACAGCTGAAGATTTGTTTAAATTAATATCTCAAGTGAAACAAGACACTGTTGATGTTAGGTCACGAGCAAAAGACCTATTCAGTAAAGCCTATGATTTTAAAGTTTCTGCAGAGAGAGTTACAAATGAAAGTCAAGACTTAACTGCCGAGTTGAAAGAATTCCTATCAAATACCTCTAACACTCCTGCAGATGTCAGATCTTTGGCGAATGGTATACTCAATTTGTCCATAAGTATAGAACCTGAAGAAATAACAGAATTGTCTCATCGTATCAATTCGTCTGTATCACAGTTAACCAACATAGAAAATATTATTGCAGAAACTAAACCTGATCTAGAGCGAGCTAAGGCTTTGAAATTAAACGCAACCACCGTCAACAAAGCAGCTAATTTAACTTTAGAGATGGCAAATAAAGTTTTGGACGCTTTAGATGAAGCACAAGCAGCGCAAGATGCTGCAGAAAATGCAATCGATAAAGCTAATAATGATATCGAGGCAGCCAAAAATGATTTAGTTCCTATAGCCACAGAAACAGAACAAGCACAAAAACAAGCGAATCAAACTAAAGATGAAGTAGAAGGCCTACGCTTACGTTTGTCAGATTTACAGAAAGATATATTAAAAATAGAAAGTGACGCAGAACAGGTGAAACAAGAAGCTAGTGATGTTGTTAGTCGCGCTGAAGGTGCTGAGCAATCAGCACGGCAGTTGAGACAAGATTTCAAACTTACAAATATGTCTCTTGCTGAACGCGCCAGTCAGACTTCAAACTCAAGAGAACGAGCACAATTGTTATTGAAACGGGCTACTAAGCTAGCTAGTGATACCCAAACACAACTTAAACTTTTAGCGAACATGGAAGTTTTGTATAACGATCACAATGAACAGTTAAATACATTAGAAAAGGAAATAGGAGAGCTCAATACGCAAATGAATTACTACCTATCCGAAATCACGAAACGATCTGATAACTACAGGTCTTGTACGACGTAGAAGCGAAAACATAAAAAATTTTGCAGTCGGAATTGTAATTATACTTAAACTGATATTTTCCTAATGTTGTTACTGTTTTCATTTGTGCCATAATACTATGTATTTTGCAGTTTTAGTCATTGTTCGTTATAATGCTATGTGTAGTATGTAGTGTGACTACATTGTGTCTGTATTATATTGCAATGAAGTGTGGGTTGTAAACAAAAGTAACATGATGTGTATCTCAATCTTTTATTACAATACTTACATAATATCTCAGCATTGACAATAGTTTCATTAAAATCTTTAGAACTTACCCATTATACAATAGTTACAATTTTTTGTTACCTTACTTATGTAAAAACTTATAAAATGACTACAGTTTCCGCATACAAAAAAAGAGGCTTCGATGACTACTTAAAAACGTCAAAGCTTATTTCGTTATATTAAGACACAATCGATACTTTATGATACTATTTTTTTTTTATAATAGCACAATATTTAACGACGCTTACAGTTCCCATGTATGTTTAAAAAGTATCCCACTAAAGTTCAGACTTAAAACCAGGCGAAAATAATAATTAAGTTCATCAATTAGTTTTATTTGATGCTAATTATAAATATATTATGTTGTATCACTATTTAGATAACTATTCCAAAGAATAACATTATACATAATTTCTAATATGGTAACAATGTTGGTTTAGAAATAAAATATGTAAACAATACATGTAATTCAAAAGAAAGAATTAGGGTTCTCTATCATTTTTGTTAATTATAGGTAATTTATGAGCATTATATTATGTTTTGTGCTGTTTTGCCATAAAATATATTTTCGGTGTGTTTGTAAGAAGTAATATTAAAGTTAATACTGTAAACTAGTAATTAATTATACTGTCAGTAGATAATACTAGGTATCATAAGTGGTTTATAATAACATAAGACATGGTGTAAACTTTAAAGGGCAAAATTTCTAATAAACTGCATTCTTGATATGTTTATTCACTCATTTGTTATCATACTCTGAACTGCATGTACCATGGCTATGTTTAATGATCTTATGAATAAGTTTACACTTTGTCTTTAAAGTTTATAATTATTGGTATACAAGTGTCAGACTTTATGGCTGATTAAGCATGCATTTATACTTTGAGATTGTTTCTTTGATTCCATTTACTTAGTCATTCTTTTGCATTTGAGACGCTATTTTATATTTCCATAACGATATTGTAATATACGAGGCACCAATACTTAATTGTTAATAAAACTTTGCCATTTAAATACTTTTTGTTTTAATTTCCCAGAACTTGGAACAACCCTAGTAATCCTAGTATATAATTAGATACCTACTTATCTACCTTATTTTTATTGCTTTTTCTTTATTGAGAGAAACTAGCTTCCGCCCGCGGCTTCGCCCGCGTAGTTTACATCGCATAGTTAGCCGAGCGGAGTGAGCGACGACCATGCGACTTTTTTCTAATACTTACTTACTTTGAACTCGTGATATCTTTCGAATGGAATGTCCAAATTGAATAATTCAAAAAGTTACATAAAGGTATTGAAGCAGTCTTGAATATGAATTAATTTATTTTGATAAGGATTGATACCAAGGTACAAATAAAGACCCTTTACTAGCGGCGGCAATACAATTAAATTTTTAAAATTATAGAACACTTATTGTGACATAACTATAATAGTTAGACATATGCTGTCGCGACACTTTTTGTAGATAATGATGTGTTCTGCAAAGTCGTAGTACATTATTTTGTTCTATCATAAATAGTTTTAGCAGCGCACGTGATGTAAGGAATTTTTTAGGTCATTTTTTTATACCTTCGGTTACAGTATTGGAGTTTTAGTAAGGATCCCAATTTTTTTTTGAAAATATAATATTGCCTATGTCACTCGGAGATAGTGTAGCTTCCCAACAGTGTAAGAATTTTTCAAGTCGGTCTAGTAGTTTTGGAGCCTATTCAATGCAAACAAACAATCAAATCTTTCTTCTAGTATAGAAGTATAGATGAAAATAAAAGAACACTTATTGTGACAATGCAAATCGGTTGCCTGCAATCGGTTTGACTGTGGTATCGAAATCTCTTAACATGTAGGTAAAGTAATATATATTATGGCTCAGTAGCACTATTTATACTATTAGGTATGGTAAATATAGCAAATAAAAGAGCGTACTCCTTTTTAAAAGGCCGGCAACGTACTTGTGACTCCTCCGGTGTTGCGGGTGTCCATGGGCGACGGTAATCGCTTACCATCAGGCGATCCATCTGTTCGGTTGCCGCCTGTGCCATAAAAACAAATAGAAATAATTATTTAAACGTTCAGCAGCGATATTGATATTGCCAATGAGATGATCTCAGTTCCGTCACTGACCATCATATAATAATTATATCACATCTTATTTTAAATTGCATTAGGTATTTAAATAATTTGCTCATTTGATATCCGCCAACCAAACCAATCCAGCAAACTGTTCAATAAATATGGTAAATGTTTTCTTAGTGTTCTATCACCAAAGTAGTTGATGATAGCGGCCATATATTAATATCCATGACTGTTACTTTACTGTTAACGTATTAGAATAATTTATCAACATAGGTCAAAAGGCAGTAGTAGTTATTTGATCATAATATTTTTTAGCTTGTACAATCTTTGATCTATTTTAATTATGTAACTTATTTGTTTCAAGAACCTATGTTTAAATATCTTAGGTAAAGTTACTAATCATATGCTTTTAAACGTATGCATTATAATCTGGGACTAGGTATTTACTTGGTTAAAATATTTGATGATAATGTACACTATACATATTTTAGTAGTAATTTATACTGTGAATGGGTATCAATCATGCAAACATATGATAAGGCCTTAAGACCACTGTAACGAACATTCTTTGAACTGTAACAAATTATATGAATAACTAAGTTTTAGCGCTGGCAGAAAGGCCTTCTAATCTCCCATTGAACTCAAAAGATGTAGCAACTTCACGTAACGTTGCGTTGGAATCATAAAATAAATTTTACAGACCCTATAACTTTACCTTACTTTGTCACTGTATTATGTGTTGGTATTATTATCAATAACTTGATGAGAACAGGTAATAATAAATGCAGCAAAGCAACTTGTGGAGAATATTACTTCAATGGCGACAAACACCACACCACATGTTAAGCTTATTTAGATTGGCTTTTAGATTCCATTCCATCCAAGTTCAAAACAAATGTTATTAACTTCAATGGTTAACTCAAAAATTCGACCCTACATTTAGTTTTCAGTTAAATGTGCTATATTGGCATTGATCATTTTTATATTCCAGATGGTTGTATTTAGAACCGATACTGTCCAACGACGATGGAGAATTGGGGGTCAAGTTTCGGAAAGTAGACCAGGGTTTCCGGCAAGTGACTCGCATTTTGGAATCAGATCCTAGACTTTCTGCGCTGCTTCAGTCTACGAGGCTGCAACCTATGTTGGATTCTATATCAGAGCAGCTTTTAGCGTGCCAGTCAGCCCTAAATCTGTATATTGATGTAAGTTATATTCATATAAAAACCGACTAAAATAAAAATATTATCATAATTAGCCGTTTAAAATAATATAAAGACCACAGATTGTTATGAAATAATTATGACGAGATGAATTCGTCGCGAATCAGGTTCTGTTATTTGTAAACTAAGTTTTTATTTACATGACATCATCATTTACGCTGACTCGATAGTTCCTACACGACGTGTTTGACAGCTAGAGTTGTATTATTTTATCATAGGTGTCTTATAGTTCATATGTAACATATATTTATAGGAGAAACGCTCAGTATTTCCAAGACTATACTTTCTGAGTGACGATGATTTGTTGGAATTACTCGGCCAAGCTCGCGCCGGCGCTGAAGGAAGGGAGGCAGTCATGCAAACTCATCTCAAGAAACTGTTCCCGGGCATCACTGGAGTGCGCCTTGGTCCCGGAGATATGTCTATCACTGCATTATGTAGTCATTACGGAGAGACATTCCAATTAGACCACCCAGTGGATATTGACTGTCCGGTAGAGGTATGAGATATTCAAATCGTAAGCACCGAAAAATATCTTAATTTTTACGGTATCTAATAATTTTATGGAATGGAACTTGTCTAGGTAAAGTCACTGTCAGATTCCTAGATGAACAAGTTTCGTAATTAAATGGATATATTTTAACCAAAGTGCTCATATTATCGTAACAGTTGGAAAATAAACCTTATCCCGTTAAATTAAGCTTTACGATTGTATATTTCATCATGATAAAACCTTATAAATAGATAGATGGAATTAGATTTATTGTTCCTGACTGTTAAAATATATGACCAATTTGAGTTTTAATTTGATTAGCTACACGACACATGTCACACTTTATTTGAACTCTTTTGCTAAGTCGAAAATACCGAATGTACTAAGTACCTGAGAGAGTTCTATTTAGACACGAGTTCTAGTGTTTTTGACACTAACTGACTACCTTAAAAAAGTATAATGTTTCTAGATATGGCTGAAAAATTTAGAAGTGGAAATGCGTTCGTCTCTAAAGAGCATGACGTTAAAATGCATAGTCACGAATTCGCTTCAGGAACAAGATCCATTTTTACTACCAACACAAATACTGTGCCTCGCACAAAACATACGCTTCACAGAGCAAGCAGAAAGGGCCATAAACTCGAAAGAATTGCACAAATTAAAAGCCAATGTTGAAAAAGAGAATTCATACTACGCTTCAGCCGAAATAGAGGACGATAGTGAGCGACGCAAAAGACAAGCGCTCATATTACAATGTGCACATTATTTGTCCGTCATCAGAATTTTGATAGACAACAATGTCGCGTCAACTAGCGACTGGCTTTGGCAAAAACAGTTGAGGTAAGTATCTTGTTGTTACTAGGAAATTAAATGTAATAAAAATGAAGCCAATTTATTATTTTACAATTGAGTTGCTCCTTCCGTTTTTGAAAAGAAAGTTACGCTGTAAGTACTTACAAGTACTAAATTAATATGTTCGCAGATTTTATTTGCTTAGTACTAAAGAAGTGGTGGCAAAAATGGGTCTCGCTCAGATATCTTACTCTTACGAGTATCTGGGTGTGAACACTGGACAGTTTGTGCGCACAGAGTTGGCTGACGACTGTTTTCTTATTTTAACACAGGTAATTAAATAATTTATGACGTAAACTCCTAGACTCCTTTTGAAGCCTTTTGAAAAGAATTGTTTAGTAAATAAAAGCAATGGTAAATTGTTAATATTATCTAAGATTTAATATTATCTATCTATATATATCGGCTCGGTATTTAATATGAATGCAATTTAATTCATCTTCATTGCAACGTCAAGGTGTTAAAGGTATAATATCTTCATATTTTTAAAATTTCAGTCCCTACATCTGGGTTTAGTGGGAAACCCCTTCGGTCCGGCGGGGACTGGAAAAACAGAGTCTGTAAAAGCATTGGGTGGTTTGGTGGGTCGGTTAGTGCTGATTTTCAACTGCGATGAGGTAACCTATTGAATTGTTTTTGTTGATATTATAGGTATTGGTTATAATCAATTGAGCTCGTTATACAACTTTTGGGGTCAAAGAATCCTTGTATTTACTGTTACCCGACCTTGCACACAAATCAGTAAAGAAATAATATATTGTTACAAGTTAAGGTAATCAAATATTTGATAGTAATTCCTTAGTACTTTGGCAAGTAAACAGAATTTGTATACTTTATGAGACCGGACACAACGCGTCATCGTCCTCTTGATTTGATATAGGCATGTAGAGACAACTCAAAAACATCGGTTTTATAGATATCATAAGTGTTACACAGAATACTTCTCGATTATAACCCCTTCTCAAAAAGAGGACCTATTTAGGCCCTATTTCTTATATTTTTGTCTAGACTTACCGAAAGGCCCGTAGAGGCCGTTTTCTTAAAACGATATTACGCAAGGAATATCCACTTAACTACTACTTTCAGGCGATGGATGCAGAGTCTATGGGGCGTTTGCTAAGCGGATTGGCTCTGTGCGGCGCATGGGGGTGCTTCGACGAGTTCAATCGTCTGGCGGCGCACACACTGGCGGCCGTGTCGCACCAGCTGGCGTCACTACTGTCTGCTATTACTGAACGTACGCCCGGTTCGGAACCCACTGCGCTACTCAACGGGAAACATGTACGCCTTAGAAAATTGTCCTTGATTTTACAGAATTTTTTATTCTTACATTTAACATTGTCATAAAATTATATTTGACTATAATTTAAAATTTAATTTACATGATGTGTTTTTTAAAAGATAATAATGATATAAATAACGGATTTACCAGGTGATGTGGGCTACCAATAATAACTAGGTATATAAATTCTACAATATAGTAATCTACTAGAACATTATATGAACACGCACGGATCTTGTTAACTATATAATACATATACAATAATAAAATGAATCTTAGTATTATGATTCAATGTATATCGTTAACAAAACCTCTATTTTGCGAGTTTCAGACAAGTCTTCGGTAGTATAGTGGTAAGTATCCCCGCCTGTCACGCGGGAGACCGGGGTTCGATTCCCCGCCGGAGAGAATCTTTTTGTATTTTTTTATTTTTATTTATGTAATTTATTTGACTTTAATATTATCGTTCGAGCATAATTCGTCGTAAATAAACTGTGTATAACATTTTTATGGGATATAAATCGTGATTTTAAATAGGTCAGTGTAAACAACTTGTTTTTACTTCATTGCCAATGTCTTTTAAAAGGCAGAGAAGACTTATGCCCAACACTTGGACAGTGATTACCATCGGCTGCCTCAACTCTAGTCAAAATTGCACTATAATTGGCTTATTGCACTTTAAAATGTTGAAATTCTTGCAGCATTATTCAAACTGTACTGTGTTGTTTAGGTGAGTGTTTCCGAGTGGTGCGGTGTAGCTGCAACAATGAACCCAGCAGGTCGCGGGTACGGCGGGCGACGCACATTGCCGGCCGCTTTGCAACGCGTATTGCGGCCGGTCGCGATGCTGCAGCCGCGGCCAGACGTGCTCGCTGCCCATCTGTTAGCCGCAGCCTGTGTGCCGGACGCTGATTTACTGGCTAAAGACCTGCACAATGTCTTCACTCTCGCCAGGTACGAGATATTACCAGTCAATCACAGGTGCGGCTATAGCAGCACGCCTGCAATTAAATATAAATGGCAGTTCAACATGAGATTGCTATGCCTGTTTTTTTGACGCTGATTTCACTTTGCGTTTCACTTGATAATTTGAAACAAATACTATTACCCTCCACAGTATTATTGTCCACTTTTTAACCGACTTCAAAAAAGGAGGAGGTTCTCAATTCCACTGTATGTTTTTTTTTTTGTATGTTTGTTACGCGATCATTCCGTCAATTATGGACAGATTTAAAAAAATCTTTTTTTGTTTGAATGAGTATGCTCCCAAGTTGGTCTCATATTGTCACCAAGTCAAGATCTGATGATGGGATCTAAAACATGCAATGATAAACCGACACGATTGGCGAAGTGCATTTATCGTGTCCGACGCACAATTCGCCTCGCATTCGACAATTTTTACGTGAAATCGTTGTTTCAATGTCGCTATTATAGCAGCAAGGTATATTACTTTTATGTTTTACTTGGCACTCACTTCAATATTCTTCAACTACTATATTGTATAATAAAACATTTATTTTTTGCTTTTTAGTTATTAGTTTTGTTTTTGAGTTTTTTGAAGTCGGTTTTAGTTTGAATTATGTGCTTAAAATTCAATAGTAGCTATCAATGCTAGTGTAAGGACGACTAGCTACGAAACAATAAAGCTCCAGTACTATCTATGGGGATCAAGCGACATCTGCAAACAATAAACACAAATCTTGAATCATGCTATTTTGCTACGGTTTTAACATAGACAGGAACGTTCATTGAATTTCGGAATACTGGGCATTGGCATCACCTGGGCTGACGATCCTCCCTTTTCAATGAAGGAAAACCATACCTGGTTCCACTTTACTAGAGTCTCTCTAATTTATTGTTCGGGTCCTCATTCAATTCTGTTTTTGATTTCCTCAGCTCTCTGCTAAGCGACCAGCGTCACTACGACTGGGGTCTTCGTGCACTAAAAGCGGCAGTGGGCAGTTGTGCCGCTATGCTACAGAAGCGTGAAGGTGATATAACCGCGCGTCGAGCAGCTGCTCGTCGCGTGCTCACGCTCAACAACCTATCCAAACTGACTCGGCACGATGCTCAGAGGTACGTACAACTGATTAACAGTTAACTAATTATATTTTCAATGAATTTGGGCGGTAGGTGTTAGTTACACTATCAATCAGTGCTATAGAAGTGCGACACCGTACTCAGGAAATACGTAAGCGGTGGACTCATAGCCGACAACTTGGTCAAACAAATACATTCTGTTCGCAGATTTGAAAATATTTTGTCCTTGGTTTTCGCTGAAGTACAGACTGTGGAATCCAATTCAGATCCGATAAACTCGGCTCTGGAAGCTACTGTGGAGAATCTCAAACTGGTGCACAATAAATTGCAGGTAAAACAATCTTATTTTTACAATCCGTACATCAATACCCCGAGTTATCATCATCTGCCAAGCCTTCTTCCAAGTACATTAGGGTCCAACTCTACTGGTTCCGGCTGAATATCAATATTTTACACAGAGCGACTGATCGACTGGTCTGCGCGGTACCCATGTGGCTTCCAGGCATTTGATACGACTATGAACACTTGAATCCAGTACAAACACGCTACGATAACGTGTTCACATTCGCATAGAATAAAGGCATTAAATAAAATGGATAGGCTTCACTCTGAGTTCTCAAAACCATTAACTGGTGTCTTTCATTTTGTATCCTGTTGAGGTCTATGATAATACATGTTCTTCATTACAGATACAAAAGTGCGTGGAGTTGTACGAGCAAATGCAACAACGAATGGGAGTAGTAATTGTTGGCCCCCCAGGATCAGGGAAAACTACAATCAGGCGATTATTGAAATCCGTGAGTAATTTTAGAATCATTTATTATGACACATAAACATGTATAGTTTATTATTTTTAGTTTCATATACTATTTACTTATTAACCACCTTTTTTCAATGTCTTAAGGCACTAGCTCACCAAGGCAAAAACGTAGTGGAGTACATAATATGCCCTAAAGCGATGAGTCGCGAGTGGCTGCTCGGGGACATCGACCATGATACGCGCCAGTGGACGGACGGCGTTATTTCTTCCACCGCGCTTGAAATATCCAACCAACCGGAAGGTATGTATTAGAATTTTACTATGTATAGTCTCCTACTACTAGGGTAGACCGTCGCCCTACCAGTAGCAGGCCCAGGAGACTACTCGTGTGAGTTCCACGCGCGCCTTTATAAGAGGATGTACAGCTACAGGCCCCGTCCTTGTCACTGGTGGACCCCCGCTCCTCTCACATAATGTCACACTTTGATGACCCCCTCCCTCCCCCTTAACGTGTGACGTAATTTATGGATGGCCCTTAGCTGCACAATGGGACGGGGGCCCCAACTCATCCACTGTCGGGCCAGCGTTACTGATATGAAGCGAGACACCTTGGTCTTCCCCTGGGCGGCGGGTATGCAAGACGCAGATACAGTTTCAGATGTTTAAAAAAAATGGTTTCTATTACTTATAACCCTTTTCTTCTTGTTCAAGATATTTGGTCCTGGGTGGTGTGCGATGGCGATATCGACCCGGAGTGGATAGAGGCATTGAATTCCGTGCTAGATGACAATAGGTTGCTCACACTGCCTTCCGGGTGGAGGATACAGTTCGGAGCCAACGTCAATTTCTTGTTCGAGACGCACAGTCTGGAACACGCCTCGCCTGCTACAGTGTCCCGAATGGGCATCATATTGTTGAGGTGACTAGTATTAGAGTTAACAATATGCTCCATAACATAACTTTATACGAGTTGGCTAACAACACCGACCAAAATCTAGTTGATTTATTACATCAAGTATGTTCCCAGGTCCATTAAAATAGTTTATAATTAACGGGTCCAATTTATTTAAGTTACATAACATAGCATCACCGCCTGTTTACACAAGGTTCAGGCAGAGATGAACTATTAACTCGGCAGAGATGAAATATGATAACAATATGTTATTTTTATTATTTTAAAGTGACGATGTTAGCTGCGATATGGACGTATTGGAAGGTTGGATGCGTAAAGCTGAATTTGACAATGAGAGTGCAAAAACGGCGCTGCCGTTGTTACAGCAAGCTGTCAAGAAGTCCATTCAATGGCTTACTGATCATAAGTCCGATCTCGCTCTGAAACTACACAACATTACAGTGGTTAGTATAATAAACACAGTTTGAATTCTATTAAATTTGACGATACCTCTGAAATTCGATATTTGAACACTACAAAAAATTCTGGTATGTACATCATACGTCACAATTATAAAATGTTTCATTTTCTTTTCAGGTCAAACAAATATTAACGCAGTTTGAATACATCGCTCAAGATGCTAGTTACAACACAACACGTATTACTCCTGAAGAAATGGTCTACCTAGCTATTGAACGGAGCGTGGTCGATGTACTCAAAGAAAATGCTATCGACAGTTTTCATGACGAAGTAAATAATTCAGTCATGACCTTTCCGGATATATAAATGAATCACCACAACTGACGGTCATAATATGATATGACGTGACATGATAAGTAGATACTTTAATAGAGATTCGTATAGGCCAATGTTAGTCAGCAAATACCTTGCAACAGGTATTGTGGCAGTACATGGCGAGCCTCGCTTCCTAACCCCACCGTTCTCAGTCTCAGTCGAGGATGCGCACTTGCGTGTTGATTATAACATTTTAATGATATGTGTTGCAGTTATCATCGCTAATGGGTCCGCCGCCCGTAATACCAGTGTGTACAAGCGAGTGGGTGACAGACTCGCTGCTGATGTCACGTCGCCTGGCCGCGTGCGAGCCCACGCTGCGCGCGTGTTTGACGTCACACACCGCGCATCTACTCATCATAGCACCCGCTGCGTGCGCTAGCAAGTACGTACCATGATATTGAAATAATAAAAAAGAGATATGGGACCGATTTTCACTTCTGTCAGAGTCAATTACATATTTAACTATATCACGCCCTGTAACGCATACATTGTTCAAGTTTTTAGTATCGATATCAGTATGTTGGTGACTGAAAAGCACAAAATAAAAAAAATACCGTTCGTAATCAAGGAGTCTTTATACCTTGACAAAACAGTCGAATCCTTGATGTATATTTATTGCTATGAAATGTTTATTTATGATCATGTTTCAGCCTTCTAGCCGAATACATAGTTAAGGAGTGTAACTCAGCTGTCGTAACAATAGACTGTACGCCCATTTTAGAACCAGCTGACATAATAGCAGAGTTGAAAAGGGTAAGTCTGAACACTGAATACCCGCAAAAGGACGTCACCAAAAGCCTATACAACTCAGCCCAAATATGTACCTCGAGGTACATGTCCGCCAAATCGTAGAGAACCAATTGAGAAATCGGAAAATTTTAATTTACCCAGTAAAAATCATTTTTACCTATTTAATAAATACCTTTCCTGACAACACTGATTTCGACAATATGGCAGCTTCGGTTCCATTATTGGGTAACAAAATACAATTTTGTATGGCCTCGGCGTCAAGAATAAATAGTGTCTGATTATTTCTAGCAAATCTTTTAAACATCGACACCGATGTCGATCCGAGCCGGTCAATCTATTAAATCTATATATCAATAAATAAAATTGAAGTCTCTGTCTATGATTTTAAAATAAATGACAAAATTTAAGTCAAAACTGCTATTTCTACAATGCCTAATCATAAATGACCGTTTTTAGAGTTTTTATCTGTATGTCTGAAAGTTTGTCTCGAATAGGCTCCGTAACGGTTCAACGGATTTAAAATAATAATTTTAGAGATCAAAACAAGAATTTTGTAATTTAAAAATTCGTGTATGTTCCATGCTCGGCATGCTATATCTTGTAGGGTTCAGAAGATACGAATATAAATATTTGCAAAGCTGCTGTCATTTAGCGGGTATCATTCATGATCGTACATTCATACACGCAGGCGAAGTCGTGGGCGACAGCTAGTCAAAAATAGAGCCGACAGCTGCCAAATAAGTGTATAATTTTTTTATGTACCTGCGTAAGTTAATGTCCGTTAATGAACAACAACGGCGTGGTACTTTGTATTTTTTTCTCGTCCTTTTTAATCATAACAAAACAATATAATTAGAATATTTCTCAGTGTAATTTAAGGTATGTTATGGTACTAAGTGTACCTCGGTACTTTATTCGGGCAGATTTTGGTGACCTTCTTTGGCTTTTATTTTGAGCATCGTTGCGAGTTGTCGATACGGCACCAGTTATCGCTCACGCTCAAAGATTACCTAATCAAAAAAGGTAGTTCTGACGCTGACCGCTCAGGAGCCCGACGATCTCAGAGTTAGTAATGTTTGGAGGAGTTTTGCCAGACTAGCGTCACTAATTACGTCCCGTTCTTAAAGAATAAAAGCCCGAACACGACTTTCTAACCAAAAGTTTGTCCAATTATTTTATTTCACTCTGATATTGTTATATACAGAACAACATGGTACGTTCGGGCGGGCGCGGCGCAAGCGGCGGCAGTCGTGCCACTCTGTTGATAAGAGGACTACATCGCGCACGCACCGATTCTTGGAAATCTAGTCCCGTACACTCCTTCCTATTACAGGTAACACTTAATGTACTATACATATATAAGAACTTCATACTGTACCTCTTAAAACTATTTATCGCTACATAATGAATCAAGAGGTAGCCTATTCCTAGCCAGGGACTCATCAAGATAGATTATATGCTGAACATTTCCAGTTAATCCAGCACAACGGATTCTGGAGTGGAGGCAGCTCGGAGGAGGGCGGCGCGGGCGTGTGGTGCCAGGTGGCGCGCCTGCGCGTGCTGGCCACGGCCACGCAGCTCGCCGCCCTAGCGCCCAGGCTCGCCGCCGCCGCCGAGCTGAGAGTGTTGAGGTTAACTATGTTTAACACAACGGGTGCTGGAGTGGAGGCAGCTCGGAGGAGGGCGGCGCGGGCGTGTGGTGCCAGGTGGCGCGCCTGCGCGTGCTGGCCACGGCCACGCAGCTCGCCGCCCTAGCGCCCAGGCTCGCCGCCGCCGCCGAGCTGAGAGTGTTGAGGTTAACTATGTTTAACACAACGGGTGCTGGAGTGGAGGCAGCTCGGAGGAGGGCGGCGCGGGCGTGTGGTGCCAGGTGGCGCGCCTGCGCGTGCTGGCCACGGCCACGCAGCTCGCCGCCCTAGCGCCCAGGCTCGCCGCCGCCGCCGAGCTGAGAGTGTTGAGGTTAACTATGTTTAACACAACGGGTGCTGGAGTGGAGGCAGCTCGGAGGAGGGCGGCGCGGGCGTGTGGTGCCAGGTGGCGCGCCTGCGCGTGCTGGCCACGGCCACGCAGCTCGCCGCCCTAGCGCCCAGGCTCGCCGCCGCCGCCGAGCTGAGAGTGTTGAGGTTAACTATGTTTAACACAACGGGTGCTGGAGTGGAGGCAGCTCGGAGGAGGGCGGCGCGGGCGTGTGGTGCCAGGTGGCGCGCCTGCGCGTGCTGGCCACGGCCACGCAGCTCGCCGCCCTAGCGCCCAGGCTCGCCGCCGCCGCCGAGCTGAGAGTGTTGAGGTTAACTATGTTTAACACAACGGGTGCTGGAGTGGAGGCAGCTCGGAGGAGGGCGGCGCGGGCGTGTGGTGCCAGGTGGCGCGCCTGCGCGTGCTGGCCACGGCCACGCAGCTCGCCGCCCTAGCGCCCAGGCTCGCCGCCGCCGCCGAGCTGAGAGTGTTGAGGTTAACTATGTTTAACACAACGGGTGCTGGAGTGGAGGCAGCTCGGAGGAGGGCGGCGCGGGCGTGTGGTGCCAGGTGGCGCGCCTGCGCGTGCTGGCCACGGCCACGCAGCTCGCCGCCCTAGCGCCCAGGCTCGCCGCCGCCGCCGAGCTGAGAGTGTTGAGGTTAACTATGTTTAACACAACGGGTGCTGGAGTGGAGGCAGCTCGGAGGAGGGCGGCGCGGGCGTGTGGTGCCAGGTGGCGCGCCTGCGCGTGCTGGCCACGGCCACGCAGCTCGCCGCCCTAGCGCCCAGGCTCGCCGCCGCCGCCGAGCTGAGAGTGTTGAGGTTAACTATGTTTAACACAACGGGTGCTGGAGTGGAGGCAGCTCGGAGGAGGGCGGCGCGGGCGTGTGGTGCCAGGTGGCGCGCCTGCGCGTGCTGGCCACGGCCACGCAGCTCGCCGCCCTAGCGCCCAGGCTCGCCGCCGCCGCCGAGCTGAGAGTGTTGAGGTTAACTATGTTTAACACAACGGGTGCTGGAGTGGAGGCAGCTCGGAGGAGGGCGGCGCGGGCGTGTGGTGCCAGGTGGCGCGCCTGCGCGTGCTGGCCACGGCCACGCAGCTCGCCGCCCTAGCGCCCAGGCTCGCCGCCGCCGCCGAGCTGAGAGTGTTGAGGTTAACTATGTTTAACACAACGGGTGCTGGAGTGGAGGCAGCTCGGAGGAGGGCGGCGCGGGCGTGTGGTGCCAGGTGGCGCGCCTGCGCGTGCTGGCCACGGCCACGCAGCTCGCCGCCCTAGCGCCCAGGCTCGCCGCCGCCGCCGAGCTGAGAGTGTTGAGGTTAACTATGTTTAACACAACGGGTGCTGGAGTGGAGGCAGCTCGGAGGAGGGCGGCGCGGGCGTGTGGTGCCAGGTGGCGCGCCTGCGCGTGCTGGCCACGGCCACGCAGCTCGCCGCCCTAGCGCCCAGGCTCGCCGCCGCCGCCGAGCTGAGAGTGTTGAGGTTAACTATGTTTAACACAACGGGTGCTGGAGTGGAGGCAGCTCGGAGGAGGGCGGCGCGGGCGTGTGGTGCCAGGTGGCGCGCCTGCGCGTGCTGGCCACGGCCACGCAGCTCGCCGCCCTAGCGCCCAGGCTCGCCGCCGCCGCCGAGCTGAGAGTGTTGAGGTTAACTATGTTTAACACAACGGGTGCTGGAGTGGAGGCAGCTCGGAGGAGGGCGGCGCGGGCGTGTGGTGCCAGGTGGCGCGCCTGCGCGTGCTGGCCACGGCCACGCAGCTCGCCGCCCTAGCGCCCAGGCTCGCCGCCGCCGCCGAGCTGAGAGTGTTGAGGTTAACTATGTTTAACACAACGGGTGCTGGAGTGGAGGCAGCTCGGAGGAGGGCGGCGCGGGCGTGTGGTGCCAGGTGGCGCGCCTGCGCGTGCTGGCCACGGCCACGCAGCTCGCCGCCCTAGCGCCCAGGCTCGCCGCCGCCGCCGAGCTGAGAGTGTTGAGGTTAACTATGTTTAACACAACGGGTGCTGGAGTGGAGGCAGCTCGGAGGAGGGCGGCGCGGGCGTGTGGTGCCAGGTGGCGCGCCTGCGCGTGCTGGCCACGGCCACGCAGCTCGCCGCCCTAGCGCCCAGGCTCGCCGCCGCCGCCGAGCTGAGAGTGTTGAGGTTAACTATGTTTAACACAACGGGTGCTGGAGTGGAGGCAGCTCGGAGGAGGGCGGCGCGGGCGTGTGGTGCCAGGTGGCGCGCCTGCGCGTGCTGGCCACGGCCACGCAGCTCGCCGCCCTAGCGCCCAGGCTCGCCGCCGCCGCCGAGCTGAGAGTGTTGAGGTTAACTATGTTTAACACAACGGGTGCTGGAGTGGAGGCAGCTCGGAGGAGGGCGGCGCGGGCGTGTGGTGCCAGGTGGCGCGCCTGCGCGTGCTGGCCACGGCCACGCAGCTCGCCGCCCTAGCGCCCAGGCTCGCCGCCGCCGCCGAGCTGAGAGTGTTGAGGTTAACTATGTTTAACACAACGGGTGCTGGAGTGGAGGCAGCTCGGAGGAGGGCGGCGCGGGCGTGTGGTGCCAGGTGGCGCGCCTGCGCGTGCTGGCCACGGCCACGCAGCTCGCCGCCCTAGCGCCCAGGCTCGCCGCCGCCGCCGAGCTGAGAGTGTTGAGGTTAACTATGTTTAACACAACGGGTGCTGGAGTGGAGGCAGCTCGGAGGAGGGCGGCGCGGGCGTGTGGTGCCAGGTGGCGCGCCTGCGCGTGCTGGCCACGGCCACGCAGCTCGCCGCCCTAGCGCCCAGGCTCGCCGCCGCCGCCGAGCTGAGAGTGTTGAGGTTAACTATGTTTAACACAACGGGTGCTGGAGTGGAGGCAGCTCGGAGGAGGGCGGCGCGGGCGTGTGGTGCCAGGTGGCGCGCCTGCGCGTGCTGGCCACGGCCACGCAGCTCGCCGCCCTAGCGCCCAGGCTCGCCGCCGCCGCCGAGCTGAGAGTGTTGAGGTTAACTATGTTTAACACAACGGGTGCTGGAGTGGAGGCAGCTCGGAGGAGGGCGGCGCGGGCGTGTGGTGCCAGGTGGCGCGCCTGCGCGTGCTGGCCACGGCCACGCAGCTCGCCGCCCTAGCGCCCAGGCTCGCCGCCGCCGCCGAGCTGAGAGTGTTGAGGTTAACTATGTTTAACACAACGGGTGCTGGAGTGGAGGCAGCTCGGAGGAGGGCGGCGCGGGCGTGTGGTGCCAGGTGGCGCGCCTGCGCGTGCTGGCCACGGCCACGCAGCTCGCCGCCCTAGCGCCCAGGCTCGCCGCCGCCGCCGAGCTGAGAGTGTTGAGGTTAACTATGTTTAACACAACGGGTGCTGGAGTGGAGGCAGCTCGGAGGAGGGCGGCGCGGGCGTGTGGTGCCAGGTGGCGCGCCTGCGCGTGCTGGCCACGGCCACGCAGCTCGCCGCCCTAGCGCCCAGGCTCGCCGCCGCCGCCGAGCTGAGAGTGTTGAGGTTAACTATGTTTAACACAACGGGTGCTGGAGTGGAGGCAGCTCGGAGGAGGGCGGCGCGGGCGTGTGGTGCCAGGTGGCGCGCCTGCGCGTGCTGGCCACGGCCACGCAGCTCGCCGCCCTAGCGCCCAGGCTCGCCGCCGCCGCCGAGCTGAGAGTGTTGAGGTTAACTATGTTTAACACAACGGGTGCTGGAGTGGAGGCAGCTCGGAGGAGGGCGGCGCGGGCGTGTGGTGCCAGGTGGCGCGCCTGCGCGTGCTGGCCACGGCCACGCAGCTCGCCGCCCTAGCGCCCAGGCTCGCCGCCGCCGCCGAGCTGAGAGTGTTGAGGTTAACTATGTTTAACACAACGGGTGCTGGAGTGGAGGCAGCTCGGAGGAGGGCGGCGCGGGCGTGTGGTGCCAGGTGGCGCGCCTGCGCGTGCTGGCCACGGCCACGCAGCTCGCCGCCCTAGCGCCCAGGCTCGCCGCCGCCGCCGAGCTGAGAGTGTTGAGGTTAACTATGTTTAACACAACGGGTGCTGGAGTGGAGGCAGCTCGGAGGAGGGCGGCGCGGGCGTGTGGTGCCAGGTGGCGCGCCTGCGCGTGCTGGCCACGGCCACGCAGCTCGCCGCCCTAGCGCCCAGGCTCGCCGCCGCCGCCGAGCTGAGAGTGTTGAGGTTAACTATGTTTAACACAACGGGTGCTGGAGTGGAGGCAGCTCGGAGGAGGGCGGCGCGGGCGTGTGGTGCCAGGTGGCGCGCCTGCGCGTGCTGGCCACGGCCACGCAGCTCGCCGCCCTAGCGCCCAGGCTCGCCGCCGCCGCCGAGCTGAGAGTGTTGAGGTTAACTATGTTTAACACAACGGGTGCTGGAGTGGAGGCAGCTCGGAGGAGGGCGGCGCGGGCGTGTGGTGCCAGGTGGCGCGCCTGCGCGTGCTGGCCACGGCCACGCAGCTCGCCGCCCTAGCGCCCAGGCTCGCCGCCGCCGCCGAGCTGAGAGTGTTGAGGTTAACTATGTTTAACACAACGGGTGCTGGAGTGGAGGCAGCTCGGAGGAGGGCGGCGCGGGCGTGTGGTGCCAGGTGGCGCGCCTGCGCGTGCTGGCCACGGCCACGCAGCTCGCCGCCCTAGCGCCCAGGCTCGCCGCCGCCGCCGAGCTGAGAGTGTTGAGGTTAACTATGTTTAACACAACGGGTGCTGGAGTGGAGGCAGCTCGGAGGAGGGCGGCGCGGGCGTGTGGTGCCAGGTGGCGCGCCTGCGCGTGCTGGCCACGGCCACGCAGCTCGCCGCCCTAGCGCCCAGGCTCGCCGCCGCCGCCGAGCTGAGAGTGTTGAGGTTAACTATGTTTAACACAACGGGTGCTGGAGTGGAGGCAGCTCGGAGGAGGGCGGCGCGGGCGTGTGGTGCCAGGTGGCGCGCCTGCGCGTGCTGGCCACGGCCACGCAGCTCGCCGCCCTAGCGCCCAGGCTCGCCGCCGCCGCCGAGCTGAGAGTGTTGAGGTTAACTATGTTTAACACAACGGGTGCTGGAGTGGAGGCAGCTCGGAGGAGGGCGGCGCGGGCGTGTGGTGCCAGGTGGCGCGCCTGCGCGTGCTGGCCACGGCCACGCAGCTCGCCGCCCTAGCGCCCAGGCTCGCCGCCGCCGCCGAGCTGAGAGTGTTGAGGTTAACTATGTTTAACACAACGGGTGCTGGAGTGGAGGCAGCTCGGAGGAGGGCGGCGCGGGCGTGTGGTGCCAGGTGGCGCGCCTGCGCGTGCTGGCCACGGCCACGCAGCTCGCCGCCCTAGCGCCCAGGCTCGCCGCCGCCGCCGAGCTGAGAGTGTTGAGGTTAACTATGTTTAACACAACGGGTGCTGGAGTGGAGGCAGCTCGGAGGAGGGCGGCGCGGGCGTGTGGTGCCAGGTGGCGCGCCTGCGCGTGCTGGCCACGGCCACGCAGCTCGCCGCCCTAGCGCCCAGGCTCGCCGCCGCCGCCGAGCTGAGAGTGTTGAGGTTAACTATGTTTAACACAACGGGTGCTGGAGTGGAGGCAGCTCGGAGGAGGGCGGCGCGGGCGTGTGGTGCCAGGTGGCGCGCCTGCGCGTGCTGGCCACGGCCACGCAGCTCGCCGCCCTAGCGCCCAGGCTCGCCGCCGCCGCCGAGCTGAGAGTGTTGAGGTTAACTATGTTTAACACAACGGGTGCTGGAGTGGAGGCAGCTCGGAGGAGGGCGGCGCGGGCGTGTGGTGCCAGGTGGCGCGCCTGCGCGTGCTGGCCACGGCCACGCAGCTCGCCGCCCTAGCGCCCAGGCTCGCCGCCGCCGCCGAGCTGAGAGTGTTGAGGTTAACTATGTTTAACACAACGGGTGCTGGAGTGGAGGCAGCTCGGAGGAGGGCGGCGCGGGCGTGTGGTGCCAGGTGGCGCGCCTGCGCGTGCTGGCCACGGCCACGCAGCTCGCCGCCCTAGCGCCCAGGCTCGCCGCCGCCGCCGAGCTGAGAGTGTTGAGGTTAACTATGTTTAACACAACGGGTGCTGGAGTGGAGGCAGCTCGGAGGAGGGCTTTAAGCTTGAGCTTTTAAGCTATCATTCACACACCTAGTCTTCCCAAAATGTTGACTAAACGCATTTATTTCCCAAAATGTTTAAAGTTGATGAAAGATGGGAAATGTTATTATCTTTCATTTGTATAGTAAAATACTCATGATTTACTTTGCAGTGAACCGGATGATGAAGAATTGTCAGAAATAGCTACACATTACTTAAGGAGCAGCGTCGACAAGAACATACCGATGAAAGAAATATCAAATCTGGCTAACAAGCTTCTCTCTATGTTTAAAGAGGTAACAAAATACTTCTTGCTTAAGATTTTTTATTTAAGATCCGATTAAAATTATAAGTTCAGGAGTATTTTGTGATCTAGTAAAACAAAAATTTGTATCTACGTTGTTATTAATAACTTACTTAAATAATACCAAACAGGTGTTAGAGGCATTTGATTCCCAACCACATTGCAAGTGGAACGCGTCGCATTTGAAGCGATTGTGCGAGAATGTGAAGTGGTACTCGCCGTCTAATATGGAACAACTTGTAATGGTAAACTTAATACATTAATATTAACTTTAATGTTAGCCTGTCGTATCCTACTGCTGCGCAAAGGCACCCTTGATTTTCAATATGTAGGAAATTATATTTTAATATTGTGTATAGTAGATATTCAACGTCTTTTTATGTGGTTCTGACTACTTCTGTCCACCTTCTTTCGCTTATTGGATTTGTTAAGTATATCATATAAACAATAATAAACTGTATGATCGTAACTCCACAGGCCATTAGTGCGGAATCGAACTTCATATTCCGAGAGAGGCTAATATCAGACGAAGAGAAGGCCATCTTCGACTCCATGTCCAGGAAGTATTTGAAGGTGAACAATGAAGCGATGTACTTCACATGCAAATTGCGAGGCGACGGCGTTTATTTGGAACCCACCGACTACAACGACTGGCATCATAAGACAGAGCTACTTATCAATCAGTGTTGTGAGTACAGCAAGCATAGCTTACATGCATTTTTTTATTTTTTTGTTATTATTCTGTCATCATACGATAGTCGATACTCTTCTATCCCTTTTTTATTATGTTTTCAGTGTCGGAACACGAACATAATGTTTTTGGAGAAACCGGCGCGGAGGTGTGCTCGGAGTTAGCGCTTCTATGCCCTGCAATGGCGCGATCGGTAACTATAAATATTTACCTATCACCAGACAGGTTTTTCTTTTAATCAATTGGTTACAGTTGTTCGCTAAGACAAAAATTATGTAATAACAACAAATATTCTAATGGATTTAAGTATCTATCTTATAATATAAAATGTTACCTAGATTTTATCTATTTACCTAACCTTTTAAGTAATCTATAAAGTGAACACTTAAATGAATGTCTGAATACCTTGTTAGACGAACGGCGGGCTACTGGTGTGTGTGGGCTGCGCGGGAGTTGGGCGCGCAGCCGCTGCTCAGCTGAGCGCGGCCGCACTGTCTGCTGCCTTGTTCGTCATCAACCACGACACACAATTTAATGCGCAGTTCAAAAACGTAAGTTATTCCAAAATTCTATGGTGTCCCACTTCTAAGCAAGGCCACCCTCCCTTTCTTCCATTTATGGCATCTTGTTCTGAAATATTAATTGGTATAGCGCAACAAAATACCTAGCTAAAACTAGATACCCTGGTCAGGCGTTAACATCGGCTGGTGAGGGCAAGCGCACGCTAGCGTTGGTGTGTGAGAGCGCGGCCACACTTAACGCTCTGTCGGCCATCGAAGCATTGCGGCGCGCGCGCACTCCCCACGCGCTGCCTAGCCAACTGATGCCCAACGCGGAACCCAATGCGTTTAAAAGTAATGTTTTAATTTCACTTTATTATTTTATAATTAATTCTAGTTTTCAGTACTGTAGGCACGATGTTTTCAAAACCTTCCAAATGGGTTACTAAATAATTCTAGCCCCAAATCTGTTCTACCCAAAATAACATAACAAAGAGTTAGTGGCAATCACTTTTCTCCACCAACATGCCATATTTTTTTGAAATTAATAATATCTTACATGAATCCAATCAGTGGAAATGTACTACGAAAATATGTTAAGTACCTAGTAAAGACCTGAAAAATTATCTCTTGCAGATATAAAAGAAAACCTTGGCATTGTAATATGCTTAGACAAGACCCAAGAGAATTTATCAGAACTATTGGACAAATATCCGTTACTGTACAATGACGGTAACGTGATCTGGTTAGACCGCTGGTGTGACGCTACCTTGCGTGCGATGCCGCGTCTGATCGTGCAGAGGTATAGCCCCGCCCACTGTCACCGACACTTTGCACTTAGACTTCATTTCACAGTTGCACTTGATTCCTGATTGAACAAGGTAGTGTGTTACACTGTAGTCACATGTATATTTATTTATTTTCATTAATATAAATAATATAACTTAATATTAGATTTGAGATAATAATAGTAAGAACACAAGTAAGCACATATTATATTGCTTTTTTATGTTGTATGTATGTTGTAATTTCTTATGTCAATTCATATATGTACTATTGTACCGACTGACTTTGAATAGAACTTGAACTTACTATTCCTAACATGTACAGTCAGCATCAAAAATACGTATACACGTAGCGAAATTCAAAATCTTATTCTTGGTAAAGTATTGGTTAAAATCATAAAATTTAAATGTCTGCTATGTATTTTTATGTATCCGCAGATATGTAAAATTGGTCAAGATTTCCTCTAAAAATCGTTTTTAAATTTCAATAACTGTATACATCTTTTTAATGCTGACTGTACAGAATAATATTTTATAGATTACTGAAAGAAAACGCAGTAGAGACACCGGAAGAGCATCTGGATGTACTACCCGTTGACGGATTTGTGAATATACACAAGAGCATCGATGTGGAGTGGAAACGCGCGCCCTGTAGATATGTCAATTTTGTGAAAACTTACTTCAATATCATCAGTAGGAAGAAAACTGCGCTCATACAGAGACAAACTATGCTGTCGGTGAGAATTTAATATCATATAATAACTCATCGGAACAAATTGAAGTTTCACTTAGCTTCGGGTATTTCGATTCTATAGGTCTAGGTGACAAAAAGTTTCTAATAATTTACCAGGTAGGTTAAATAAAAACCAGATTTATTTCATGTCAGCGGATACCAAGTAACGCCAGTGGTGGCTAGAATGGATATTCATTACTCCCGGCATTATACAGTGGGCTCGCAGGTTACGTAATACTTACCGACTCTTCATAATCCAGGCTGGCGTAGAAGCGTTGCGTCGTGCTCGCAGCGACGTGTCGCGCCTGCAGGCGGAGGCCGCCCAGCAAGACATCGCGCTACGACAGAAGCAAGCCGCCGCCGCGCATGCGCTGCAGCAAATCAGCGCCACCGTGCGCGCCAATACTGACCACAAGGACGAGATGCAGACGCTCAAGAGGAACATCGAGATTGAGAACGAGAAGCTGCAGACACAGTAAGTATAAGTTTGATGAACACTCCGTCACTATTTCATTCGTCTTTGAATAAAAATTCAACACCCTTCTTTATTCTATTACACGATTGTATTCGTCTACTGTCCAAGTAGCCACGTACTCACAATTGTTATTTATAACTCTATAAATATTAATTACTTTTCAGAAAGAAAGAAATAGAAGCCGAATTAGCCGCCGTGGAGCCTATCATAGCAGCGGCTCGGTCGGCTGTTGGCGATATACGACCCGAGTCTCTGAGTGAAGTTAGTGTATTTTCACTCCACCATTCAAATTTCTCCAAAAATGAGGTGTTTCGTACCATTAATGTTTTGTGCTGTTGATTGCCTCACATTCACCTGAAGTATTTAGCCCCTTATGTCACCTGTTAGAAAGTGATTATTCCACTATCAACAGGGCATCAGAGTCTACTCGTCGCGTACACCTAAACCTTTTTATGTTAGGATCAAGCTTACAGAACTTCCGTGAATAATCACGGAAGTCCTCTAAGTACGCCAAAGTGCGATAAAGTGACCTGGGGGTTACATTGACATTGTTACCATGGCAGGTCCGTTCCCTGCGTGCGCCGCCCGAGGTCGTACGTGACGTGTTGGAGGGCGTGCTGCGACTCATGGGCATCGCGGATACCTCGTGGCACTCCATGAAGAACTTCCTGTCCAAACGAGGCGTTAAGGAGGACATAAGGTGACTGTCAACAATTATTTTATTAGTATACTAGCTGTGCCCGCGACTTCGTTCGCGTGGACGTCGGAACTTAACAATGTATTTTTTAGTGAGACCAAATGCACTTAACCCTATTTTTTTCTAAAATAAAATATTTTTTCTAAAATAAAAGTAGCCTAAGTTACTCCTTATTACATCAGCTACCTGCCAATAAAAGTCCCGTCAAAATCGGTCCAGCCATTTCAGAGATTAGCCTATACAAACAGACAGACAGACAGACAAAATTTAAAAAAAAATGTTATTTTGGTGTATGTACCGTATATATATTCATATGCATGTAGTAAAAAACGGTTATTTCAATATTACAAACAGACACTCCAATTTTATTTATATGTATAGATACATACATATATACAATCGTAATAAGACAATTGATTGTCGAATAAGTCGATTTACTCTTTGCTTACAAATAGCTTGCAAAAGAGAGCTTACAAAATTTGTTCCAGTTTAATGCATTTACAAGCTTTCTCAGATTCCGTTGTGAGGAAACGAATTAATACATATTTTCCAGATGCATGGATGCAAGTCAGATAAGCCCAGCGGCATTAGCAAGTGTCCAAAAGCTACTAGAGACACGGGGCAGTTCGTTTGAGGCAGCTACTGCAAAGCGCGCCAGTGCTGCCTGCGCTCCCTTAGCTGCGTGGGTTAGAGCTAACCTGCATTATGCTGCCGCGTTGCAACGCGTGCAGCCTCTTCAAGCGTATCAAGCGAAATTGCACAAGTAAGAACAGCTTACGAGATCATCATCTACCTTATATATGTATAGCAGTTTAGATTTCTTACCCTTCATAAAGCGTTCGATAATATTCCTACTAATTCTAAATTGCACATGCTACCAGAAACCTAACTGACGCGGAGCAACAGATGGCAGCACTATCAAGCGGGCTTGCAACGGTAGAGGAACGCGTGGCATCGCTGCAGGAACAGCTGGGCCAACATACGCGCGACGCTGCTGCGCTCGAGCTTAGACTTACACAGGCCAATGAGACCATCACTGCCGCCACCAACTTGATAGACCAACTGGCGCATGAATACACTGCGTGGGAGAACGATGTGAGGCACCATTATATTACAAACATAGGCTATATCATTATAACAATGTGTAGGACAAGAGTTTAGCCCACAAATTAGCCAAAAAAAAAAAAACATATAGAAATATTCTTAACTTAATGTGTTCACTGCTGCCTGTGACTGTGAAACACCGCTCATACTCGTTTTCAACAAGGCTGATCACTAATCAGAAAATTAGCTACTGAAGTTGTTGAATCTAATTGCTGTTTATTGTGGACAATCTATCACCAATCATCAATAAGTATTAACAACTCAGATAATTGAGAAAGCGAATATCAGCAGTCTGACTCGAAGACACTATAATCCTCACAGAAGTACTAACGTAGTTCGTGCGTGACATGAAACCACCTTTTTTATCTATTTTCTATTTACAGTTGGAGAATATATCTACAGAAATATCGCAACTTAATCAACGGTCGTTACTATCGGCCGCGTACATCGTCTACTTGCCTGATGAAACCGAACCACAAGCCAGGTATTATGGCCAAACAAAATTATACATGAATAAAACAAAGTTGCATAGAAAACGGGTTGTGTAATGTGTGGCACATCGTACTTAACTATGTTAATCACATTCTCATTCTTACCAACATTATTTTATAAAATGAACAGAATTAGTTTAGACCTGTCAAATTACTATATGCCCGTGTTCCTTACGGGAAATTATGTGCCACCAATGGCGGGGTTATCACGCAAGTAAACTAATTTAACAGGACCATATATGTTTCATCCTTTTTTCATATGTTCTGTTATATATAACCAACAGAATCGGCACCATTGTTTACTTTTGCAGGGACTATGTAACGAAGTGGAGCAAACTTATACAATTTGAAGACTCACAATTTTCTATTATAAACTTTTTGTCTTCTACTGAAAAGCAATTAAAATGGGAAGCGGACGGCCTTCCTTCGGATACATCTGCCATTAAAAACGCCGTGTTAGTTGATCAGGTGAGCATAAAAATGTTATCTTAAATACTATAAAACAGTAACGTGACTGACTGATAGACAGCACACAGCCTAAACCACTTGAATCATTTGTATACAGCTCTTTATATCATACTAGCTTCCGCCCGCGGCTTCGCCCGCGTAATTTACGAACCCGTACATCATACAATTATTTATCGTAACTTACTTATAATTACTGATACGTTGTCGCGCTGAAAAGCACGTTTTTATAATAAACGCGTCCGATCGCTGCTAAATTCAAAGTGCTATAGGGAAAACCGCGGCCTCAGACGCGCTATTTATAGGCACGCTCTTACCGCACCGGGCGGCCGGCCGGTACCGCCGCAAACGCTACGTCCCGCAATTTTTAAATCTGTAATATCTTCGAAAATATTAACTTAAATCATACGGTGTAAAGGGCCATATAGATCTATATTAAATGAACAATGTATTCAAGGTATTTAATTGGTTAAGGATTAATGCTGTATTGGTTAAAATCGCTTCGAAAATTAGCCATTATTTGTCGTAAAAAGTAAATGACAAAAAAAAGTTATTGTGGGTTATCCATAAGAGATAGACATATACCATCGCGGACTTTTCTGTAGACCTTTTCAATGTGTACAATACTTAGTACATTATTTTGATAAAACTCGTAGGGTTCAGCCTGCGTTTGCAATGTAAGCGGAAAAAATGAAAAAATGAAAAAATTGACATCACATTAGAAACCTCAAAAATAACAGTACTTCTCCACTATTTAATGGATGTTATTATACATATAAACCTTCCTCTTGAATCACTCTATCTATTAAAAAAAACCGCATCAAAATCCGTTGCGTAGTTTCAAAGATTTAAGCATACAAAGGGACATAGGGACAGAGAAAGCGACTTTGTTTTATACTATGTAGTGATAACTAGCTCCGCCCGCGGCTTCGCCCGCGTGGATTACGAACCTGTGCATTTTTTCGGGTCAAAAAGCAGCCTAAAACCTTCTTCAATAAATAGGCTATATTATAATAATATTTTTAATAATTTTTTCTTAATATTTTTTCAAATCGGTCTAGTAGTTCCGAAGATCGGCGCGTTTAACAATCAAACAAAAAACTCTAAAGCTTTATTATATTAAGTATAGATTTAAATTAAAAACCCAAATCAAATTTATGCGTTCATGATTTCGTCCAGTACTTGGAGAACCAAAAGTGTGGATTTATGCCGTTGATCGTGGACCCCGACGGCGAGGGCCTCACCTGGCTAAAGAACACGCTCGCAGACTCCAACTGCGACTTTGTGTCACAACGTAGTGAGAAGCTGATGACCGCCGTGCAGTACGCCGCCAGGTAAATATAAGCTAAGATTTATTATAATTATGAAAATATTATTGTATATTTTTTCTTGGTATACTCTTGTTGTAGACCTTTCTGTCTCTCTCTACGTCCTTCGCATCTCCTTTGGCTTGGTAATGCATCATCAGGTGAACCAAAAGATCGTTGACACTCTTTTATTCATGCATTTTCAAACTTACAATGTGGTGTAGTTAAAACGACCGAATTTTTAACAAGAACTTTTCGTAGTGTTTATCAATACGATGCGTGTGCGCAGGTTGGGTCGGACCCTAGTGATAAGTGACGTGGACGGCGTCCACGACTGCTGGTGGAGCGGCGCGCACACCGCGCGATTGTTGCTGCAGTGTCGCGCCGCGCCGCGCGTTCCGCCGCATGTCGCGGCGCGCCTTTCGCCCATCAACTTCACTGCCACGCTGCACGCGCTCACTGGTAAGTACATCATCATAAATCCCACAATACAGTTAATACTGTACTAAGCACTGTACGCGCTCATCGGAAATATAAAGCGATTTCTTTCAGTCGCTTACTATTAAGGTACTTTTTCAGTAAATTTAGAAATAAGAAAAACCATTTTGATCAAGTCTTTGGGATTTCTATAATTATTGATATTTGGTTCATTTTTAGACCAACTAGTCCACTACGCCTTGCAACAACAAAATCCTGAGGTGGATGAGAAATCTAGAGAAATAAAACTTAAGAAGGCAACCCTGCAGAAACAACAGCACGAATTGCAGGTTTGGAAATTAAACTGCTTCTTTGTGATCAATTTGCCATTTCATTATAGATACAAAAGTAGGCAGTTGCCTAGTCTATTGAATGGAACTGCACGGTTAATTAAACATAATAACTGATCTTCTGCAGGAAAACCTTCTCCGCGATCTTTCGAACAAATCCGACATTCTGAAAGACGCGGGTGTGCTGGCCTCTTTAAGCAAGACTCGTGCCACCAACGATACCATAGTAGAAGCCCTCGCGGCCGCCCGGCAGGTGGAGCAGGCGAGCCGCGCGGCGAGCCAGGCCTATGCTGGCCCGGGCCGTCGCGCAGCTCTGCTGGCGCTGGCCGCCCGCCAGCTGGGCGCGCGCTGGCCGCTCACAGCTCTGCCCGTTGACTGCGTGCTCGATGTCTTCGTCGACGCCGTGCGACGCCAACCTGTGAGTTATCACTTATCAATTTTACATTATAACACGAATATTACACGCTGCGGTGCGATACTGCATGCCACAGCGGAACGCGGTCGAGCGGGCCAAATTTTGTACAGTTCTGCAGGTAATCCGTCCAGTCTTGACCTATGGACCCGCGGGCCGTAGCTCACTGCTACATCGTGTATTATTCACATTAATGAATAGAAAGGAAAAATGAAAGGACGGTCTGTAGACGGTCTGCGGTCTATGTGGAAATACATCCATTGTTAGACCGATTACTTACTCACTATTTAATTCCAGGACCAAACAAAAATAAACAACGACGAAGTTGTCAAATATGTCACTAGAAAAATTGTGGAACGGATCCTATTGAGCCTGCACAAGAAAGACAAATACGTGGTCGTTTTGTACCTCCTGAAACAAGTGTACGATGACTTGATACCTAACGAGGTAAAATATTAACACACCTTTTATTTTTTATTATCTTCTAATGTATATAAATTATCACACCATAGAAAGTGTGTGTGTGTGGCATTACTTTTCTAGACATTAGGCGTATGCCTACTGTCTAGAAAAGCAATATGTACCCACAGTTTGCCATAGATTTATTTGACAAATTTTCTAATATTCCAATCCAACTAGGTATTAACCCAGATATGAACCCAGGAATCTATATAATTGCTCTATATTTTTTCCAGCTTTGGCAAATATTTATCGGTAACTACGACGTAGTAGAAGACACTGATAATGTAAATGAAATTAAAAGTAAACACACCTGGGTGCCACAAAACTGCGCCAAGAAAATTGCAAAACTAAAGGTCAGTTCATAATAACTAGCTTCATTATTCAAGACAATTATTCCATAAATTCTTATTTAATTATTAAACGCTTAACATTTGTTCTTCTTTTTACATTATAGACGGTGAATAGCGATCTTTACAGTCGATTGTCACTGCAGAATGAAGATATGTGGAAGGAGTTCCAACAATCTGGGGATATAAACATAATAAGCAAGTTGAAATTAAGTGCCTTTGAGAGTGTGGTGGCGGTAACGGTGACACGACCAGAAAGCGTCTATCGAGCTATTGTAGCCTTCGTCGATCAATTGTTAGGTAAATTTCATTTTTTGAACCTAAAACCCTACCAAAAATTATTTCGGTAGGGTTCTAGGTTCATTACATTAGTCTGTCATGATATTTTTAATAGCTAGTTTATCAGCTTGGTATTCTAGGCATGTTATTTGCCTCCATGTATAAAATAAATTACATATTATAAACTGAGGATCAGCCGGGTATTCTAAATCATTAAACTGGTGTTATATCGTGCAGGAGCGGGCATAATGCAGGGCGGCGACCGCGTGGTGCGCGCGAGCGTATGCGCAAGTCGAACGCGTCGTGTATCGCGGCCCATATTGCTGCTGGCTGCGCACGCGCACGATGCGCTTGTCGCGGCTGCTACCAACCGGCAACTGACACATGTAATACTTATACATCATTATTGTATCTCTCTAGCTGTTCAACATACACCTCTTAATTCTTTATGTCGGAAGGTATATAGTATGGTGGGACCGATGGGGTCTGTCACCACTTGAAGTATTAAGTTACAGGTGTAAAATCTTCAAAAAAGACAACTCTAAAAACCCGTATGTCATGCGGTCGCACACTTTTAAAGTTGTCACAGAATGACTCTTAACGCTAACTTTATATTGAGTATCGCTTGAGCATTCGGCATATAGTGTCTGAACTATTTACTGAAACCCAGGTGGGTGTAGAAGAGGGCAGGGCGGCGTGGGACGCTGCACTGGAGTCATGTCGCGGTGGCAACTGGCTCGCCATAGTCGTGGGCGCTTCGCCCTTCACACAACAACTGCAGGCTTTCATCGCCGCGTTCCTCGAGTCACCGGTCTGTATATCACTAGTTAACAATACAAGTGCCTGGTATGATGATATTTTTATTTCAGTAGTATAATTGTGTTATTTCGTGTGACCTTTTTCAGGCTGACAGTTACCACGAAGAATTTAGACTTTGGATATTGTCCGAGGACCGTGACATTCCACCGCTCATATCGAACGCCTGCGTTAATGTCATACTTGAGGTAAGAATCGTTGGTTGTACTTGAATTATTTTATAGCAAAGTTTTACTCTATCTTATTAGTTCTAAAATATGTAGGTATATCAGAGCCTTCGTCAACAGCTTCAATTGAAAACATAACGTTTGATCATTTATCTTGAGAATACTAAATAACTAGCGTAGAAGAGTCTAGACTTTATATCTGTAAACTAGATATCAATCTAAAAATATGGATATTTTGTAATTAGGCGCCGGAAGGTGTGAAGAACAACGTGATGGGCACTCTGTACGCATGGGGCGCGTATACATCAGACGCTAATACCGTGCGGCTACACGCTGCGCTTGCCCTGTTCCATGCGCTAGTGCAGGAACGACGCGCCTACATACCACAAGGTTTGAAATTACTCTAACACAGTCAGTGGATGTTTTTTCTGAATGTTGCCAGGTACCTAAATGGTAATAGGATCACTTTCTGTTAAACTAGCTTCCGCCCGCGGCTTCACCCGCGTGGTTTACGCAACCTTACATTTTTCCGGCATAAAGAGTTAGAGTTTAGAGTTTATATGCTATTCCAGACTATAATCTATCTCTGTGCCAAATTTCATCCAGATCCGTTCAGCCGTTCTGGCGTGATTGAGTAACAAATATCCATCCATCCATCTATCCTCACAAACTTTCACATTTATAATATTAAGTAGGATAAGATTAGTAAGATAAGATAAGATAAGAAGTAGAATTTAGGGACATAGCAGCATTGGCAAAACATAGTTGTACGACTTGTACTTTTACCAAACTCTTCGTCTGTTGTTATTACGCAGACGCAGATCAGAGCCTTTTAACCACGTCGTGACTTATAATAATCGTAGGAAGTGAGGTATCTAATCCTTTGATTGGATCTGTTCGGGAAGCGACAATACAGTCTGTGTTGGTCAGGTTGGTCGCAGTGGTACGCGTGGGAGTGGGGCGAAATTGGAGCTTGCGCACGCGCAGTACGCAGCGGAGGTGGTGGGCGCGCCATCGCGGCGCTGTACGGCGCGCGCTTGTGCAGCGCAGCAGACGCGCGCGTGCTGGCCGCGCTGCAGCGCCGCTACCTGGCCGACGCCGCACTATCGCCGCGCTGGAAGCCAGTGCCGCTCACCTTGCCGCTGCCTTTCTCTACCTCACTGAGGGTACGTTTTTTGTATACAGGGTTTGCCCACTACATCATATCCGTAATAAGAACCGTATAAAAAGAAAAAAAAAACAAAATTGACTATCACCCACTATTCAGCTCGAACGAAGTAAAATTTGAACTTTAAATGTCTCTGCATTAAGTAGATTTTTATTGATTTTCGAAACGAGTGGTCAGCTAAGATCATCCCCTTTTAATAATATATTTAGATCCTTATTAGGCTACTATTTTCACGTATACTGGTGATTCTAATCTCTATGTGAGCCCAGATAATTTTTCAAACCCTACAGAGCTGAAGCAGAGAAACAGGTTTGTTGATCCATATGCTAGTAGAATATGGATCAACAAACCCTTCCGCGCTCTTTCTCCAACTTCCACCTCGCTGTTAGTGAAGTCCGACAGCGAAAGATCTACTAAGGATTGTTTGATGACATCCAATATGAGCTAACATTAGTATTCGCTATCCAGGAGTACACGGTAGCTTTCGACGCTTTGCCTGACATCGATTCGCCACAGCTATTAGCCCTGCCTGCGAACTGCCGCGTCGCCTGGGAGAAGAACGCCGCCAACGACATTATTACCAGACTCAAAGGTACAGTTGCAAAATCATTCTGACATTACAATATAAAAATATTGACCCCTTGAAAGGCCGTCCGCTAGTTGGTGAACGCACAAATAGGACACAAGAACATCTCTATAAATAGTTTATGGGTATAAACAATGAGAGATTGGCAAAATAGGAAGGGTTTTGGTCAAATATTGTTTTGTTTTATGTTGCTTTAATATATAATGCTTTTTCAGAACTAAATTCGACGGTTAGTGTGATTCACAGAAGCAATAACGTCACGCCACTAAAGTCGCTACTGTCGTTATGGAAGAAACTCATGTCAGGAAGTCCGTTTATAAAAGGAGAGTACCAAGTTGAAAAGGTCAGTCGTTTTATCAACTATTGATATTAAATATGTACTTACACATTTGCATCAGTAAATTAGTAAAGATGTTAATCTTTGGATCAAACAGAACTATACATTTTTTTTTTTTTTTTCAAATTTCATTATTTGATTTTGTAACATTTAGACCGGTAGCGGTTGGTGGTGGTGTGTGTGCGAGGGAGAAGCACGCGAGGCATCGCGTGCAGCGCGACATCTGCACGCTGACCTCGCCAAACTCGCGCACAAACACTCGCCCGTATTGCTTCATGTGAGTAATCTAGCACTCTGTTCTTTTGAGTGAAACGAAATCTTATACCTAATAGACTACTACACCCAAAGGTGGACTTAGTGATGGAATTCTTACGTTATAACCACGCTTGAAAAATGCTTTTTATTGCAGGTTGTTGGCACATACGCACAATTATGTTACTGTCCATCCTTTCTACACAATTACTTTTACCCTATCTCTAAAAAAAAAGTAGTAGGTTGTAAGCTAAATAACATTTAAATCATGTGACCGTTCGACAGCGAATGTTCTGCTGGGGTTTGTAAATCTAGCAATTCTTTGTAGAACACAAATTAACAAATTATATCATTGTTTAGGTGAGCGAGGAGTGGCAGATGTTATGGTCAGGTCCGAACGCGGCGGACACATACGTGCGCGAGTTTGGGATGCGTGCTCGCGCCGCACTCGCACGTCTCGACACGACGCAACTCAAACCAGACTTTATGCCTACAGGTACTGGTTTACTCCTTACTTGTGTTTTACACACATTATTACATTTATATTGTATCACAACACATATAAAGTAAACATTATGATTCTCATTCCCTGCTCGAATGGCTTTTTGTTTAAAATAACATTTCGAATACAGAAGTGGACCTGCGTTCGTTCCTGCGTCCGTCGCGCGTGATATGGGCGCTACGCGTGCACACAGCGGCGCGGCTCGCCTGCGCCGTGCACGCGCTTACGCTCGCCGTCAACTGGAACTGGGTTGAAGGTAACTTACCAATCAAACACAAAGTCCTATCTCAAAGCAGTACGCCTCTAATCTGCAGCTAGGCTAGATAACACAGAACCAGCCTATTTGCGGTCGTGATTAAACAGGGGCCTATCAGCCTTGATGTCATTCAGTGTCAACAAGTTGAAGATTGGCGGTTATTCCGTCATAAGTTAATCGTCATCAGTGGCGTGCGAGTTTTTAGACAGGGTAGGCAGAAAATTTTTAAAACTTACTTTCCAAAAACACCTACGGCATGTTTGATTTGGTTCGTCGTCTTGTCGATTGAATAATGATGTACCTGTACCATGTATGATTTGTCACCTCAAATATATTATAATAAATATTTATCTGAGTTATGTAGGGTAGGCAGTCTTTTTGTCTTTATGAACCGCACGCCACTGATCGCCATCCCTTGTCAATCATCAATAGAGTGAACTACGTGCAGGTGAAGCTTTCATATGAAGAAAATATTGCTCTTTTTGGATAGTTCAAGTCATCTTGACTCTTTGGATAAGTATTTTATATGTTGTAATACCCACTGATAGGCAGCCTACGATATCGGTGCGTAGTTAAAGTTGATGTTCAGTAGTCACATTGCATCACATTTGTTGTAGGCTCTGGCACACACGAGGGGCTGGTAGTGCGCGGACTGCGGCTGTCGGGCGCACAGTGGGCGAGCGCGCTGGAGCCGAGCGCACCCGCTGCGCCGCCGCACTGCGCCGCGCCGCCTCTGCTCCTGCGATATGTATTGCAGGTAAAATCTTAACTAAACCTGTGTGAACCGCTTTTCCGTCAAGCAACTTGAAAAATATTCTCCAAACTACTTGATCGCACATTATTTTCTGCCTGCGATTGTAACCTTGAAGTGCTTCTATGAATTGCAAAACGCATAATGTACAGGAATCGGAGAGCGCATGTGCGTGGGAGCGCAGTGCTGAAGTGCCAGTGTATACGAGCGAGGCGCGCGAGCAGCTCGTGTTCAGTGCGCGCGCGCCGCTCGCGCCGCACTACGAGCCCGACACCGCAGCTCTTCACGCACTCGCACTATTCATAGCGCCTCACGATTGAATGATGCGAAACTTCTATCTGTAATTATGTCTGCAACTATATCCAGTACATTGTTAACGAAGTTACCTAACCAGCTATTAGTCAGTACATAATAATTTTCTGTGATCCTAAGCTTTCGGGAATTTTGTTCAATACAGAAATCAATCGAATTATATTGTTTCGGAGTAAGTCGGTCGGTATATATTTGATCCAATAATGCTGCAGCAGACTAACTAATAGAAAATACCTAAAATAATAATTGCACATGTTTTTTTAGGTACAGTCAGCGTCAGATACGTTATAGAGCAAAACTACTTGAACACTGTAGGTTTATCATTCCAACTGTTACAATGTAATCACTTTAACTGTAACACATAATATGATTATGACATTATTACACTATGTCTGAATACTTTTGCTAAGCCGAAGATGTTGAGTACCCTAGATATCGGTCTTTTTGGACACCTTGAGGGTTTCAGTGTATCTGACGCTGTCAGTACGCCAAGGTATATAAGGCAAATTATATATTTCCTCTCTTTTTGTATCGATCCGAATGTCCGTCAATGAACCCTATGAAAAGGAGGATCCTCCGACCAGGTGAGGTCTTGTGCCTGTCGGGGCGAGGCCCGACGGATAAGGACGAGCGTCTATACCTATTTGAAGAACTTCTTCCTTTTACATGATTGACGCATCGTCATTTTCATTGGTTGATTCATAATGTTTACCTTCGATTGTTGTTATACGGCACTGTATGAGGGCCTGTGGCAGTTTACAAGTTGTGTTGTTTTACTGTAATATTTTATTACTAAAGCACAATTTTTATTTCACAATTTATGCGTACATGTTTATTTTCTTGAGTGATCATAACTGTATGTAAAAGTCGTAGTTTTAAGTTGATTCAATAAAGTGTATTATGTATCCAAATTACCACATTATGTCGTCTATTTCTGCTACCCCCAGCCGGTGTCCATTGCATTGGAAATAAACGCCCCTTTATTCGAAAAATACTGATAGTCACAAACGCTTCATAAATTTTACCTGTCGCTTTCATTTATAAAAAGACATGGTAAGAGATTTTGAAGTCAGTGTAGTGATTAGAAGTTTCTAACACAAATATGGACGAATTAAACATGGTGTCTTTGTTTATTCAGTGTCTTTAGAAATATTCTGCGTTGCTCTTAGTCTGCGCTACACTACTGTCGATATAATCGCGGTGAGTCACAGCCACATATCTAGCAAACATGTCGAATAGGGTACCTACATGGTGCATTGTATCTAGTTACTTTGCATTAAAACAATTTTCTATTACGTATTGTATTGGATGTTTTATAAAAATAAAGACAAAGTAATAGGAACACAATCGAATTCCGCGGGTTTCAGAAGGCTTATCAAATTATATCAATCAATAAATCTAGTATAAAACCCAATTGGCCATCGAACAATCATTAATTTTGATCTGAGATGTTTGATGAGGCTTACAGAGAGAGAACCGTGTCACTTAATTAAATTATAAATTTTAAAAATATATGTAGGTTAGACTTACACAACATAATATATTATTATACCCTAATATTATCTGAGCAAACTAAATTAAATAATAGTATCGAATTTCGCTGATATAAAAGTCTCAAGTATTCAATACTTGTGACTTTTATTACACCACGCATTTAAATTAACCAGAGCTTAGACTTTCTCTAAGCATATCGATCTAATGAAAAAGACATGCCAGACATGACATTTAACACATTTTTTAACAAAGTGAATACTGAGTTAACTACCGATAAAACTGCGCAGCATTACAAATACTCCTTCCTTTCCATATAACAAAATCTTTTGATCCAGTTCCTGTACACCTAATCGAACTTTAGATCAATTAATGGGCTGTGAACAAACTGGGACGATTTAAGTAATTCAAGTTTTATTGACAAACTATCTTAGATAAAATAACATAAATTCAAAGTTGTGCAGCCCAACATCATACGACGAGTGATAATAACGCGAAACAGCACATTATAATTCTTGCAAGGAAATTACTGGTTGCTTAGATTCTGAAACAGAAGTGTGCCTATTAGATAAGACTATTCACGTATTTTTTTAAGTGGACTAACAGACTGCTTTTCTAACTACCATGCACTGTATAAACCCTAAGCGGTTTTACTACTCTAGGTACCAACTCTCTACAAGCGGCTATGAATAACACACGATTGCCAGGTTTTTACCTTATCCAAATACAACAAGTACTTTAGAATATGTGGTAGTGATGACACATTAGTCACTGAAGTTCCATCGGGTGGTGAATTTCCCGAAACAGGATGGTCTAAAAATAACCACAGGTAAGTGCTGATGTCGGCTTGATGCGCTAACTCTAACTTTAACATAAAATACAATTACTCACAATGAGCCACGACCCAAAACATATCCATGTGTCTGATAACATACACAAATGTAGCCACTATGATCATCCCTAGGACCACAGCAGTCATCCACACGTAAGCGAACTGTGACCGACTCCCATGCTCAAAGAATTCTGGCTTGACGCACTTGCCCTTGACGTAATTTCTGTAGATATTGACGAAACTGAAAATTTTAAACAGTTTTTAATATCCAAGACAAGGAATAAAATTGTTCTTCTTGTTTTCCTTACTTACCCTTCTAAACAAGGTCCACATGTGCTAATAGACTTGATGCATACGTCGATTATATCGAGCTTTGGCGGATCACGCTTAAAATCTTGGCATCGCAGACATTCGTGGCACACATTTGCTTTTGTTTCGCAATAATATCCCACTGAGCAATGCGAATCCTCTTCGCAGGATAACGGTTGCGCATTTACAACCATTAAACACAACATCGATATACAGAGGTGGCTGAAACAGATGATTAAAAATATATAACATATTAAAACAGTTTACCAGCGACGGCTGCCGCATGGGATACGGATAAGCCTATAACTGCGTGATTCCATAGAATGGAATAGGCCGATTCCTTTTTCCATGGCCGTAAAGGCAATTAGCTATATTAGCGATAATTTCAAGAGAATGTCTAGTATCCTCTGTGAGCTAATGGCATCGACTATGCATTATGATAAATGAACGGGATGCAGGGGGACACTGAATAGTACTTAAGTGACGGAAATCAAACTGAAGCCCAGCAACATATCCAACGAGGTATATGTAGGGATTGCTTAAAGCGTCTACGACATATATACTTATTATGTAATGTTTTATCTAGACTAGTCTACTTTTTAGCTTTATGTCATTTGGCGAACAAACGTGAAATGCGTTGTAGTTAGAAACTAGTAGGTAGGGACATACCGAAACATTTTCACGTGGTCACTTATGCTCTTCGTTTGTTAGTTAATTATGTTAATTTTGAAAATAGATTCACCAATCGAGGTATTATAGTTAGGTACTTAATATCCACACTTCACAGTCACACTTGTTAAAATAACTAATAGGTACTACACTATAAAAAAATAAACGAAATGAGGAAATGTGATTAACATAAGTAGGTGTCTTAATTCCAAGACGTTTAGAGCGAAACTAAAAAATACATTCTTTGGATAGTTAAAAAAAACTAGTCAGGACTTGCATAAAACAAGCACATTTCAGTCAAGTTCCAACTTGTCGCGCTTGACAATTATTTATGTATTTTCGTTCAAAAAAATACAGCATTGGACCAATAGGCAATAGGATAATACACATACAATAGAATTTTAAAAAATCCCCTTGGAGGTATTGTGCTGGGTTTAAACTCTCATTGTCACCCATAGGCTGGTGGAAACAATGGGTGCGATTGTTGATAAAATGTACGAATATAAATATTAGATAGGTAAGCCTATCTTTAATGCACTGAGTAAACAGCTAAAATGAAACAGGTTTCTGTTCATATGTCAGCAATATTGTATAAGGAATAAAAAAATAAAAATCGATCAAGTGCGAGTGTGACTCACGCGCCGAGGATTCCGTACTTTATTATATACACATATAAATAAGCATTCTGATAGGTAATAATATATTATTAGGCAGGTATTTAAATCAACGTATTATTCACTTAAAAACGTGGCCAGCATGTTTATATACATATATGTTTCGATTCTAAACCTAACCCTCATTCTAAACTTTCAACATTTTGATGATAATCACTAATATTTTTGAAGGGCAACCTCGGCAACACATTGCCCGAAAAATTGTTAAATCTAAGTGGCAGTAGGCGGGGCGCATTGCTCTCAGAATGAATGGCTGATAAAAGGTTCTTGTGGCGACCGTGTACCGGAAGACGTAGCGTAGATAGGCACCCAACAAAGTTGACCAATGACCTGGCGGATGTCGTGGGAACACTCTGAATGCGAGCAGCACAGGACCAGTGACGGTGGCGATGCTTGGGGAGCCCTATGATTAGCAGTGGACGTCTTTCGGCAGAATCATGATGACACCGATGTGTCGCCATAAAGTTCCTATTTTACTTTTTTTGTGAGGAACCCTAATACAAATCGTCACACAAAAGCAGCTTGCAAGTTCCAGAAAGATTGGCTGCATGTCGTCAGACATAGAAGTAATTAGTCATGGAAAGTAAGCAAAAATGACATTGAATAAAAAAAAAATAGAGAATTTCTGTTAAGAAAACACTTCATTTAGCTCGAGATTAGAATTATTCTAGATTAATGGTAAAAGATTAGGCCCTACATTATTTATATGCATTAAAAACGAGTAATGGAGTATCGCCGCGTGCTTCAGTATCATTATCTCTTGACGTGGATAACGCGTGTGGCTGTTGAAAACATTACTGATAAGGGGCAGGACTCGGAGCATCATACTAAATGCTAAACGTACCTACTAGCAACTGCGAATACCAATCCTCTGACCAATTTTAGCAAGGTAATTTTCCTATGGACAGTTTATATTAGCGGATACTCGAATCAAAGCTTCAATTTGTCTTGATTAGTGATGAATAATTTGGCCAATTTGTAATAATCTCTACTTCTCGGAAGACGGACGAAACTTTAGTTCAAAGCGGCTAAACGTACGGATATCGACTTACCCTATACCTGTTTCACCAAAACAAAGTATTATAGAAGTAAGGTACGTATTTAATAGAAAATTAAATACGATCGTAAGAAGTTTTATTACGGGGCACTATATTGGCACGACTGAGCGCTGAAAGCCAATTCATATTTGCTAAAAGTCAGAATTACCAGCATTCGTAGTTCTGTTCGTATGAAAGACTACACAGGAAAACGCGCCGGTCCTAAATAAAATAGAATAAGATCAGATGAAGGATGTTAATGATGATAGGATCCATAAATAAAAAGACAAATTGAAATTTACATTCAACTGTATTCACAAAAGACTAAAAACTCATTCTGCACTACAAAACGTATACCAGAGTTCATTAATGATTTAAAATTAACAAATAACAAAGAAGTTCGTGAAACTTTAATAAGTGCTTCACAGCCTGCATGAAGGTCATAGACACATCACTCTAGTTACATCTCGTATGTAATGAGCACAATATTAAATTATAGCGACGTCTTACGTCGAGTATTTTATTCGTACCCGAAAAAATATTACATTCATTTCTGAATGATTATATAATAATATTAAATTACAATTATGATGGCACTATACAGAAGTGATTATCATTAAAAAACCAGCCAATTAAATCTTGTTTACAAAGATAAAAAAGCGGATATACGTATATTAATATTTTGTCTAACACGAAACTTCCGGACACAGCACTAATCGCACGAAAATAACTAGAAGAATAAAAAAAAAAATCGCCATCAGCAACACGAGACGGAATCAATTTTTGTTGACTAAAAGGAAAGTTAAGATATTTTAAATTTGAAGTTTTTAGCCTTATTACGAGATTTACATAGTTTTCCACAGTTTCAAGTTAATACATTTAGAAGACAAAAATTGCAATGCAAATTTTTCTTCTCTTTACTAGTTTTACTAAAGCATAAGATATATGCTTAGAATAAAGTCTGTAGGCTTTATCCTCCGATATCTTGTTATTTCAAGTAATACAAATAAGTTTTTATTAAAAACATGCAGTAATTACAATAATGGAAGCACACTCGAATATTTGACATAAGATAATATTTACCAATATTTTACATTGGTTTGTGATCATTTATCACAAAATATATTTCATTAAAATAAATTGCTTCGAAATCAGCCACTCTATAAAAAATATAGCTACAATATTTACAAACTTAGCACATATCCTAACGTCGTCGCATGACACATGAATAAAATTGCACATACGTAAAATTTCACCTACGGTAACTCTGATGTTCAGGGTGAATTTTTAAACATTGAATCTATAGCTTCAAGTAATTGATTCTCATTCTATATTAATAAAAAAAAAACATGATATTTTTCAAAGCGCGCAAAAATAGGTACACCTAGGTAACAATCATCGGATATATAGCGATGGGTTGTCCCTTGAGCGATTGAGTTCATTCTTTGCCCGCAGGAACTACAAGTGAGATGACTGAAATCCTGTATCCTTTTGGTTCTGCGTCATCGCTCGTATCGCATGATATTAATATTGCTTGTTCAAATGATATATATTTACATTTTTATACACGCGTATCGGAACGCACTGCGGATGGATGACAGGGATTAAGGGTGCTAGATAGTTGATAGTCGATAGATTTTTCGAGCCACTTGAACGATACTATGAATTTTAGCAATCAAGATAACTGAGCGACTTCGATGCCGGGCACTGCTATGTCGATGTGAGATAGCAGTGAGTATTGAGCTCTATTGGACATTTGTAACTATTTATTGCGCATTAATATTATAAATTTTTAATATACACTAAACTATCACAATGCATACTGATACTTAACATATTTACATACCAAAACAAATAATGAAACCATATTATAATAATGAACGGAAAAATATTCTGGACAACATTTTGTTTCACTGTCTGAATACATTAAATATAGTACTTAATGCATTTGTCTTATTATATTAGGGATATATGTTTTACCTCTTTAAGCCATTGAAAGCTATAAAATTAAGATATTATGCGAAATAAATAATTATATTTTGAATGTTATATTTAATAGTAAAATTATTCAGTGGTATCTTGTGCCGACATCGATTTACTCTCAATAGCCAATTAATAGAAGAAACTTTCTATAATAAATTCCTTAAAAATAGCATTTAAGATTACTTACAAGTCTGATTTCTTAACGATGTATATTGTAGCAAACGATCCAAATATTAAACTAAAATTAATTATACTTGAGCAACCAAGCTGTAAATAGTGTCTTTTCTCTCTCTCTCTCATAAACTAGATCGTTAAGCTATCGACTTTTCATGTATGCACATAACAACTCATTGTTACATATGTTACTGAGATCATGAATTGATCGTACAGATCCCAAACGTGGATGGTGTATGCACTGGCCTGAATGCACATTAAACTACATCACAGTAAAATAGGTAAGAATCCTCCTCGAGGTACTTCATATACATTAATCTAGTATAGGGTGTTTCACTGTATGGCCTATAATGATGAAAATAGCATAGAAGGAAGATTATGGGTTCCACATAGTGATTTAGTTCAATATTTGCATATATTGTAAATGTATTGTAAATGTTTTAATTTAATTTATTTTAATAAATCCTGAATGTATTTTTATCTTTGGGTTAAGTGAACCTAAACGTCTCGTAACTGGTTGAGTGAATACGTTAAATGTTTCTAAATTTATTATTTGATTTTTAATTTGTTACGTTTCCCTTGAATCTCGCTATGCTAAATGCAACCATATTTTTCTAAAATAATTAAGAATAATTATGTACATCCGTCGTTTCACTTGTACTACATGCAAACATTTACAATAATATTCATGTTAGCTGCTTCCTGTTATCATATTTCATACAATTGAAAAAAAAAATCGAACACCCTATTGAACCAGACCTAATATTATACAAGATTGTATTTTTTTTTACCTTTTAGACATCTTTTAAATATTTTTTTAACTATTTTTACTAGAAATTCATAAAACTAAAATATCCACAATTCCGAAATTATTAAAATTACATAAGTTTTGGGAATTTACGAATTTTCTAGTCTAAGCAATAATACAATAATAGCAATAATAGTCTAGAAAATACTCTAAATTATCTAGATTATCTAGACTAATGTAACCATCTAATAAGTGGTAATATTTCCTTTTACTATCAAAGACTAATCTGAGCAAGGAGTATTGGTATAGGCGGCGTGTGTGGTCACTTGTTGATCTGCACCACACTAGTGATCTGTGTGATGAAACTGTAAGGGCCTCCTTGGGTGGGCGAGTGTGACCGAGAGAATCTGCTTTGACTGCTATCGCCACATGAGGTGCTCTCTCGGTTCCTGTTGTTGTTGGAGTCCTGAAAACAAATAATAAAATCAGTTTGATATTTCGTCAATGACATAGTTTGTATTTTTATTAATTATGGGTCCAAGGTCAGAAAAACGGAGTCACAACCTTTCTTTATACTAAATGCAGTAATGCGTGTGTGAGATATAGTCAAATTTTATGTAAATATATGTTGAATCGACTTGTATAAATTGATATGTAATTAAAAACATCTAAAAAGCATAAATTTACTATTTGATTATAAAGCCAAATAAAAAGCAAGTTTATTTCTATACGTCATAACCGGTATTCAGAGGTGGGGCAGAGTACAATAAAATAATATAACTTAAGCTTATTATATAAATGCTATAGCTACGTAAATGTAGCATTCTAGAGATAGCTGTATACCTAGATATAGCTATACGTCATACAGAAGTTTACCCTATCTGGCGGCCAGAGAGCGCCACTCGTTTAAGCATTGATAATACTCGAGTTGCGAGTCTATTTCCAGTATACTATTATAGTCTTTGAGTTAAACTAACCGTTATCTAACACTCTTGTTTATGTTGCGAGTTAAAGGAAGTTTTTGATTAAGTAAAGAAATATAAACCAAACGGCAAATATAAGGCAAACCTTATGTGGTCGTCTTGGCAACATTATACATGAAATGTTTTTGGTGGGATTAATGAAATTTCTGGAATCTAGAAACTCGGAGCTTCAAAATGCTTTTTTATTTACCAATACGAATATTTTTCACCGAAAAACAGCTCGTCAAAAATCCCCTAACATTTTTGAATTTTTTTAGCTCCCTTAATTTTTGCAAGGAGTGTAGTATGTTCTACTACCTTGACCGATGCGATAAATAAAACAAAGAATAACGGCCATTCAACCATATTTCTACGTATAAGTCATAAGGTTGACATAACTATATTCAGCGGTTATTAGTGAAGAGGTAGACAGAGAGGTATTATATAGTACAGAAATAAGAATAATTTCATATAAATATACACTGGTGGTCATATAATTAAGAACGACTATTTAGAAACAAGCTTTTTTCAAACTTACGAGAATAACACTTATTGCATGTCTTTTTGTATCTCTCTCGGTATCGCAAAACTGTTCCACACTATCTTTGCATACAGTTATAACATGATTAATTCAATAATATGTAGATAAACTTTTTACATTAAACCTTAACATATTATTGCAAACTTTCTGGCTGGCAACATAATTAAGGACGCTGCATGGTTTATGTTTTTATTCAAATTTAAATAGAAAACACTCTGTAATTAGGCCACTATTCGCATAATTTTGGCGCCATTTAGTGCTGTAAAAGTCAAGAAGTTTATTGTTTCATATAAAAACAATGGGGAAAAATAAAAGTTGTGATGAATCTACAAGGGAAGTGATAATAAAACTTCGCGATAACAACTGGTCATATAAAAGAGAGCCGATCTTCTGCAGTGCTCAAAAACGATGATATTCCACGCTGTGAAGCATTTTATCACGTATCAAACAACTTCAAATATTCCGCGTGTACCTAAACAGAGGAAGTCATCTCGGCAAGACGCCCGAAATATCGTGCGTTTGGCAAAACAATACCCTTTTAAGGGGTCTAAAGAGTTGAGAAAAGAATATTTTGGTGAAAACAACTCTTCAGCGATCTCAGCGCGCACTATCCGCAGGCGTTTGGTAGAAGCGAAGTTGAACGGAACGATAGCAAGAAAGGTACCCATGTTGAAACGGTGGAAATATAAAAATTTGGGGGTGCTTCTCTGGTCATCGTGTTGGACCTGTTAGACTGATAGAAGGAAACATGGATCAATTCCTGTACGAAAATATACTGGAAGAAACAATGTTACCATATGCTGAAGACGTGCTTTCGATTATCTGGACATTCCGACACGACAATGATCCGAAGCACACTGCACGCACCGTTAAAGAATTCCTCACATCTCAATCAGTTTCTGTCTTACAATGGCCACCAAACATCCCAGATTTAAATCCCATAGAGCATCTTTGGTGCGAAGTCAAGAAAAAGGTTTCAAATCGACAGTGTGGTAACGTAAGTGAGTTATACAATGTTTTTTTTAAAAGAATGGCGCTCTATTTCTCTTGAAAAATGACAAAAATTGATAGAGTCAATGCCTCGCCGGTATAAGGCAGTCATCAAAAGCCGTGGGACACGCTACAGACTATTAACTTAGAATAAAATGTAATACATTTTATTCTAAATTAAAATTAAATGCAATTTTTAACATTACCGTCTTATTTAATGTGATTTTTTGAATCTAAGTCTAATCTACTGAAACAACTCTCGAGCAGTTTAAGAATCGTTCTTAATTATTTGTCCAGCTTTATTACTATTTTAATTTGTAACTATCGATAATAAATTAAATTTGTAAGAAAAATAGTAAGTGATTTTAATATTTACTCCTAATCCTGTTTACTATATCCATGTAGCTATTTCATAACATAACTAATTACTTTTAAGAAGGAACATAAAAGTACAAATGACATTGTTTATATATATGTTTATATTTTAAAAAGCCAAAAATCGATTATAAATGTATGAGTACCTGTCGCACACATCTCTTCTTAGCAGCGGAGTGCTCGACGAGCGTGGTGTCCCGCGCGGCCGCCAGCAGCGCCGGCAGCGACGCGCCCGCCTCGCCCGCTGTCGCCGCCTCGCTCGCGCCGCTGCACACATTCAAGTCCATCATTAAGTGCACTATAAATCTATATATAATATATTAAAACGAAATACAACTCACTGAATAATCAATTACTCTCAGGAACTATTTATAAAATCTACAAACTTGTAATTTAGCAAGTCAGTTTATTCCGGCAACTGATCTATAAGTCTAAACTTTAAGGCAGTCATTAAAATAATCTTGATTATAAACAATTCTAAATAATCTCAAGTTCTTTAACTGTGATCTCTTTATTTATAATCTATGTGATTCTCATTAAATATGCCCATTCTTCTCATAGACATCATAAAAGACGACAAATCAATAGCCCAACAAACCACCAATCAATTTGCCAAGCGTAGTGATTAATTTCCCCCCACGAGAGTTAAATTGAAATGAAGATATATTTTATAATAAACTAGCTGTGCCCGCGACTTCGTTCGCGTGGATGTTGGAACTTAACAATGTATTTTTTTGTGAGACCAAATGCACTTAACCCTATATTTTTCTAAAATAAAAGAATTTTTCTAAAATAAAAGTAGCCTAAGTTACTCCTTATTACATCAGCTACCTGCCAATAAAAGTCCCGTCAAAATCGGTCCAGCCATTTCAGAGATTAGCCTATACAAACAGACAGACAGAGAGACAGACAGACAGACAAAAATTGTAAAAAATGTTATTTTGGTGTATGTACCGTATATATATTCATATGCATGTAGTAAAAAACGGTTATTTCAATATTACAAACAGACACTCCAATTTTATTTATATGTATAGATGAATTTGATGACTTACTTGGCATTAACATCTCCGTTATTCGCTGGTCCTTCAGGCACCCACGCACTCGGCACGGTGTCCTCGTCGTGGATGGACAGGTTCATGTTGTCGTTGTACTCCGGCAGCGAAGACTCAGGACTGAAGATACAATTTATATTCAATATATTTGTAGTTTATAATATTATTAGAACGTGATTCTATATCATACTATAGGTAATTCTATATCAATCTAGTAGGTAAGGAAGTCAACATTCATGCAGGAATATATGATAATAGTGATAATGAATAAATTATCATTATTATCTGTTAGCAAGGACATTGCGATCGGCAAAATCTAGATGTGAACGGCAAATTTAGAGTAGTCAAGTCACGAGATTAGGGATGGGTGTGTGTAGGAAAAGTTTCGGCACGCCATTCTTGAAATGGCGCTGATATCACCAGTGCATGAGAACCAGAGGTGCACAAGCTTAATAATATGCATTGACTGTGATAACCGATGAGAGTTGTATAAACAATAAAAATGTGTAAGCTCATATGAAAATGACAGCAATTAAAAAAAAAGAAAAATAATGTGGGTATCAGAAAAGGGTTATATTTAAAAGAAAATCTACGAAAAACAAGAGCTATATTATTAAAAACTGACCTTTAAATTTCACTCCGCGAAAGACCTGGCGTGAAGATATTTAAGTTTTGAAAAACTAAATAAAACAGTGAATACAAGATCCCTTCATTTTTGTGTTGCTATGATACAGTTCCCTTTACTTCGCCATCTACTACTAATACTATTAGCATCAACCCAATTGTTAATAATTTTTTGTAAAGGACATATACATAGCCTTTAACTTAAATCGCCGCAGATCTTTTTTATTTACACGTGAGGTCTTCTTAGTGCTCCGTACCAAAAGTAAATACATTGAACACTTGTATAACCTCACCTAACTCTGTTGTCTGGACGTCTCTCGACTAGAAGCCCCCAAAGTCAAAGATACTAAGACGGTCCAATTGGCGCAATAGCTTAACCTAATTTAATTGCCAACAGTAAATTGTTCCGTGTCTGGGGATTTGAATGTGAGATTTGTTTGTAAACTGTCCCCACGATATAGGACAAATTGTGGGTTTAATAAAAAACCTTTTAGCATGGCTTAAGAGGAAGGGGTCATTACCTGGGCGATCGTGGTTCTCGTTCATAGATAGGTTTGTCGTACACTCTCGCTGCTTGGCTGCCGGCAGTCTCACGCGCATCAGGCAGCCGCGTCGCCGGCGACGACTTGATGAACGGACGGTTGTCTGTCAGGAAAACATTATTCATCAGTTCATTAGTTGTCATTCGCTGGTGAACATGATAATGAATCCAAACATACACCAAATATATCCCGCCTACTTCAATAAATACACTTACATCTCTATGATGACTCTTTATACGACTAAGATTTACAGCAATTTATCAAACAAGCCTAGACTCAACGGGAAACTCGCTTTTTGCTAACTTTCTTATGTGATTGTTAAGTTCCCGTAAGTATCGCTTAGCCGTATTATCAGAACGGCACGTTACAATGATATGTATCTTAGAGTTATTAAACGGTTATGCAATATGGGTACGTCTTTCCGCCAGACGACGTACTTAACCGGGTTATACAAATAAACGCTAGCGTAAACCTTCTTAAGCTGCCTGGCATACATTACAATTCTATACTATATACCTTAGTTTATTACAATTCAATTAGTTTATTTTTACCATAGAAACACAAAGGTCTCGTAATTATATCAATTTACCAAAGTTAGGTTATACCAATACATAGTACAAGATTTGCTATGATGGAAGCACAAAGGAAGTAATTTACATGTTATTAACAAATTAACAAAAGAATGCTAAAAAGCCACAAGGCTACACCAAGTTTATTTATCTTTCTCATCTGTTAACGTGGTCAATCTTGGCTAGGGAAAGAGCCATTGAATTATCGATACCAGCTGACATGTGTATAGAATGTTAAAAATTATTTGAAACATACGATTAAATTTATTGTGATTAGTGATATAATAAAAAGTGACGCTGTAGTCATTTGCTTTACTACACTGGGGTGGAGAACCGATCTCATAAAAATTAAATGTATTGTTTTAAAACACGTACGTTTAAAAAATCACGCGATAATCTATAGTATTGGTGTATCGTAAACGGCAGTGTTCGTTAGGTCATGCGCGGACGCTAGGATGCTTGGGAGAACTACCTACATAGTTCTCTACCTACGACCTGTTCATATGAGCGCTATACAGTTAAGGTATCGTGGTCTGATTGTCCTCCTTACGAAGTGCACTAAAGCGCCAGCCACCCTGTCTAGCTAATAACACGTAAATATCCTTACCTTCATTGTAGACAGTAGGCTCGTGGTCCGAGTAAAGCGGGGAAGAAAACGGTGATTCTGTGCGGACCGCTGTGTACGGCAGCGGGTTGTACGGCGGCGGAGCCTCCGGGGCCGTCGCTGTGATGCGCGCCGTCACCATGCTGGACGGGTTCGAACCTGTTCACAATGGGTACATATTTTTAATTTAATATAGAAGACTTACAGGTAATTAAGATACCTATTGTAGTAACAGGTAGCATGATAGCAAATTATGTGTCTTCACTATCTATGTATGTGAACGTCGACTACTGAAAATAAGGTTTTGGGTTCCATTTTTAGGTCGGGAATGTATTATTGGGTTTTGTTTCTTATTGTGTTAATGTGTTTTGAGAAATTCTCAGTAGCAGCCCGGAGTTGGGAATTGTGGTGTATGAGTATAAGCTATGCCCTATATCATGGGATTCTAAAAACAGCATCGGCGAAACGTGGGTGAACAGCACTGCACTTCGCCTAACCCCGGGGATACAATGTATCCTATCTTTTTTGCAATTCTTAATGTGTAATTGTTTGTTTTCCCGAATAAATGAAATAAAACAAGTACGTGATGCTATGTTATGTTATAAACAGAAAATTATACACCGTAAAATATTCGGTCCTTTGGAGCCACAGTGATACCCATTTATAATTAAATGATTTAAATGTTTGAAAGTATAATAAAATTTCAGAACCTTTGAATACGTCATATCATTTCGTTTCGTACGAATAATCTAGATTAGTGATTTAACAATTCAAGTGCTTAGTCATCGTACGGTGTCTCTCGCTTGTTTTGAACGTCCAGGTAGATTTGCACTCGATGACAAAGAACAAGGTAGTATTTTTTGCCGTAGTGACAAGTTTTAACTTAAATTACCTTTTTAAAGACCCAGCTTTACCAGACCCTAGTGTAATTTTCTTTAAACAGTCTAGATTTTACGTAGCAACCACGCTCTGCACGTCAATTGGCCTGCTCAGATCTCTTCACCAATGGAAGCGCTGAATGATGTGAAACTTACACTAGGATCTCTGACTAATATACATGTTAATACCGGATGTACAGATAAACCAGTCACTGTATCTGCCAAATTTTGGCACACGCTCAATATTCCATGCCTAGACTGCTATAACAATTACTTTCTATTGGGTGTACTATTGCGGATATGGCCGAATAAGTTAAGTTCTCACTGGCATTCTTAAAGATCTCGGGGTTGCGCAGAAGATAGGCGATGATGCCGACGACGAGCGCCAGAAACAACAACACGCCCATCCCGATGAGCAGCCACACATAGTAGGGCGTGACCTCCAGCTGCGACGTATCGGGAGACACACACGCCGCGTTCACGTCGCCGCGCTGGTCCACCACCAACCTACCAAAAGAAAAAAGAATACAGTGCATTCAGCGTGACAATTAATAACCCCATGATAAAATCTTTTAAGCCATAACTACGACTAACATTTATGAAATCTTAACAAATATCAAGTAATTACTAATTACGTAATGTTGTGTCGTTCGAATTGGTCACACTGATGTGTGATATTCCTACTTCTTGTCGTTTCTCTTATATATCAAAGTTTTATTACACCGATACAGATTTACATAAATATTGGATGCGTGAGCAAATAAACATGACACATGGTGCCAATTATTTTCAGGAAATTACACGACGAAAACTGCATCATCTGAATACTAACCCTTTGTAACAGGATCCGCATTCAGCAACAGACTTGATACAGTTGCTTGACGCTACCGGCGGTTCCCGCTTGAGCTCCTCACAGGATAGGCACTCCTGGCAAATTAGCGCGGCCGTCTCGCAAAAGTACCCGTCCGAACAATGCCCGTCCTCCTTGCAGAATACCGGCTGAGCTAGCACGGCGAGAACCGGAGACAGGCATAGCACCGCCACACATAATGGCAACAACCTGAAACAATAATAGGTAATAACTAATCTAGTGAAAACTAATAATCATCTGAGGGTACAAGAGGACTGAGACATAACAGGGCATTTCTGTTTACAAAATATTTTTTCCTGTTCTGCATCAACAATCATCTTATATAGTTTTTTAAGCACAAAGGACACTCCATTTTTTTTTTCTATCAACATTCAACCCTGCCTATGTAATAGGTATGTTTTCTATCAAATTAAAATAAACTAACAAGACAAATCAAGAAAAAAATACACAAGATTTTTAAGCATTTTCTTTATTATTTAATGTAAAAAATAATGATTTACAAGTTGAGTTGTGTCAACAATAAATCGCAACATCTCCTTTCATCCTATTAAGTATAGGCTGTGTCTTATTAATCGGAGGGCAGAGTGAAACTAGAGTTAGTTATAACATTTCAGACTATAATAATCAAACCGGTTAGTCCTAAACATATTAAATTTCTTGTCCGCAAAGCCATTATTATTTTCACTTAGCGACTGTAAGTGTTTATGGACGTTTGGTGTCTTTATCAGATATGTCATACCTACACCTATAATCTCAGACATATAATAGGTATATGTACATACATCCTATAATAGTAGTCACATAGACAGTTATCCGATATTACTTTTATATGGGAATCGAGTGTAACTAAAAATCAGTAGTGGGCGAGTCTTGGAAAGAGTGAGTCAAGCAATCACCTCACCTACGTGCGAGGAGCTCAGAGGCTCGTTACTACTCACCAGTCGCTTATTCACCGGACTATTTTAATTTATTCTATACAAAGCCGCCCCGCTTCAGACCGACCTGCCTCAAACTCCCAAATGGGTGATGATGCAATCATTATCTAAAACGCTTCGATAACTTAAAAATGCGTGTATGACGAACATTTTATACCAGTCGTTGACTTATAGAACCGGGTAACCGAGCCTTTAAATCTGAAGACTTAATTAATGACGTTAAAATAATATGTGTTATGATCAGATCACGCGGATCCATAGAACAAGTTTTAACTAAACGATGCGAGCTATTAATGTGTCAGTTTTTTTTCATCTTAGTGTTTCATTGAGGCCAGAAAGGCATCATTTGGTTTCGTTTGAGCGTCCTCGTACTACCCAATTAATAATAAATAAAATTATTGACAATATGTATAATTAGACCTAATATATGTATTGTTATCGCATAAAATTGCTGTATTGAAATATGATTCCACAGAACGAGTGTCTACGGTGAACGATCACCATTTTTGCCCTGTATCCACACATACTGTACTTGTGTGACATTTTCGAATAATCATCCTTACAAACTTTTAAAATGTCTCACATCGGCGATTTCAGTCTTTGGTAGGTATAGTGTTGTTGCTTGACATTGGATTTCGTAAATGATCAAGTTTCAGCTATGTTCGTAGGCTATGCAGAAAACACGACAGCATAATGTAAACTCGATGAGTTTACATTATGCTGGACTTGGTCTCATTTGCTTAGTTACAAGATAAGACAGAATAAACAAATTGCCTGTGTTTGAATTACTAGCCTATTACAATCCTATGCCGAGCATGAATATTTCGACAGGCCCTACATTTACTAATGCAAGTGCCGTTTAAAGGCTCTAGATCCTCGTAGTTTTTACATTAATTAATACAAATGTTTGAAATTTCGTACATTTGAACTTTAATGTTTTAGGAAAAAGATGGCATCATTTGCATTATATTATTTTCCGTAGTTTGGAAAATAGCGTCACCTGCGTTTATGTAGCCTATTTTCATTAATATATTAAAACACGTAAACTGGTACAAGTGACCATTTGTACTAGCTTAGAATGTACTTATTTATTTGCAAATTATGGAAAATTCAAGGACAATAGCTTATTTTGCATTGACAATTGCTTACTTATATGCATTTGCGCAAGAAATAAAATAATAATGGCAATTACCACTAAGTATCTCGTTTCGATCTTGTTAACCTTGAGAGTGAAAGCACCGTTAAACGGATACCGGACATAGGTAATATCAAAATCCAAGTCTCAGTTAATCCTTCGAGGAATTTTATTAAAATCATTATTGTTATTGTGAAAATCCGAGTTGTCTCTAAATTAGCAAATGACCTTGGCGTACAAATAGCTAATAGGTCTCTGTGGGAGGGACGATAGGCTTAATATAACACCCGCGTTAAAGGTGGGATGATACCAACTACCAAAATCAAAAATAGAACTAAGTATAATCGACATTCAGTGCCCACTTTAAGTATCTAAATACTAAAGTAATTTTAAATGGAACTACAATAATCTTAAAAATAAAGACAGTGTTTTAACAATATCATCTACAAATAACTGAAAAGCAGAAAGGGTTCGAGTTCAGTTTAATCCTTATAAAAATAGGGACTGATTCACACTAGGAAATTTTGACTGCAAACTAATCGACACGTTTAAAATATTTAATGAATCTAGGTATAAAATATTTTAAAAAGCGTAATATCTCTCATTAACTGACTTCCCGAACTCGACTTAATGACAAAATCTAGTATTATAAATTATCTGTGTCTCAAGTAACTATAAAACTCAAGTTTGTATGAAAAATCTTTCTACACGGACGGAGTCGCCGAGAAGTTCTTATCAAGAATATGATATCATCAAAAATCAACAGTCTTTGATTATTTAAAAAATAACGTCCTAATAGCAAATAGTAACAAGAAGTATGAATTGTATTACGTATTAAAATTTAATGATTACTTATTTTTGTTTTGATGCGCTAGGTCTTTGGCTCCAGTTATGTGAAATAGCGCATGAGTCATGGTCCGGTTTGCGAGTTCCAAGTGTGGTGTGATACGATTGAGAAGCAAAACCAGCAAAACAAATAAAAGTTAAAATAAAACCAACGTGAGAGCAGGATGGAGATGGCTGCCGATATAGGCACAACGATAAAACGTACTATGTGGCTAGGACGAAGGATAATAGTACTTGTTACGAACGGCAGAAGATGAATAGAATTGCGTATGACGCAATACTGTGCAATACTTGTTTTATATTTTACCTTTACTAGACTAATGGATATTCTCATTTTTGAAACTAAACACCAATCCGAATTGGCTCTAAATCGTGTGTTAGTACTTTCTTATTGTATATTGGGCGAACAGAGATACGTATACATATAATATTTAATTAAAGTAATGATATAGTTTTTAGTACTTAATCTTTGTGTGTCTTCATTAATAATGATCCTTTCTTCCTATTAACCTCTCCCAATAAACTTAATGTGTGCAGTGAGATTCGGTCTGCAATTCTGCATCAATAGCGCAGCAAAAATCCGACGCCTTAGCCCTTTGGCTATTACCGCTTCATCATCATCATACATACATACGATTTTGGAAGTGTCTGGAGAAAACCATTCGCTATACAGTTGATTGCGAGAACAACACAAATACACGTATTTAATAAATGAATAATAGAGTAGAATTGGAACTTGGAACATGCTCGTGGTTAGTGTGACCATTTTATGATTTGTTCAGGGTCTTCCGCGAGATCTTATAATATGTTATGTTGATGCTAATTGAGAGCCACTGACATAGTGGCCCTCAATTAGTTCTCTCACAAACGTTAGCCTCCTCTCTCCAACGGAAGCATAGGAAGGAGAGGCTATAGTGCTATTTGAACATGAAAATGAATTCGTCTTATCGAAAAGATTTGACACTTCGGACAATGAGCAATCCGCCTAGATTTCGACTTCTCGCAGTCCCCTAGGGGAGTATGAGTACCAGAGGCAAAAGGGAATGTATCATATTATATGCCCTATTTACCGCGGCTGGTGGCTTGCCTAGAGCAGTTTGCTGATGCATGCTAGACAGGAAATGCCTGCATATAGCTCTGTGTTACTTGCGGCTCGGTCTTGCCAGGAAATATCTGGGACAGGGACGACGAAGACAGCTCGTGAGGAAGGATTTTTAACCGTCCCTCCTATTTTGCATAGGACGTCAGCGAACTTCATCATTTATATTCGATTACACTCCAGGTAGATTATTATTTTATTATTATAATCTCGTATTGTTCCACTGAAGAGCGAAAGCTTCTGTTCCCTCTTTCCACTTCTCTCTATTTAAAGCTATAAAGGACCAGTCTTTATTAAAAGAGTCCACCTTAACCCGCCATAAAAATAGATATTATTAAATTTCTGTGTCTATTAGTGCATAACCACTGCTCTCGTAATTACTTCGTGTCCGTGGACAGATTTGATTAGTTCAAGACAATTTGAGAATTTAGGCTTTCCATCTTTTCAGGCACATCGTACAAATTTTCATGCTAAGTTTGTGGAAACCCTTATGCATATACGCATGCCTTTCATAAGATTGCAAAAATGTTGTGGTCACGAGCATGGGCTACCGAAGCGAGCGATTATTCTAAAGTCAAAGATTTTTATTTCAACTGGCCCTTTACAGTCCCATTTAAAACATCGTGATTCTAGGTTCACGGTTCCAACAGTGGGTTGGTCCTATGGATATGAGACCGAGAACTTAATTATCAACGCTAATGGGTGATCATTATTGGTTTCAAATTATTTTATTTTCGATGATAACTACCCCCGTGAGCCCCCGTGGCTTAAAATTCAATTTAGCGCCGCGCCGTCGGTACTTTCGTCATTGCAACTCTAACCAACCCATAGTCAGCATGGTAACTGGCTGCAGGCGAATAAATACCTAGTAGGTATATTGATTTGTCTTATACTAGGTATTATTCCTAAAGACAAATACGTGCAATTACGTGAATTTGCGGATTTTAGACCGCCATAGTACCTATATTGTACATAATACCAAACTACATATTATATTATACAAGGATATCAACCTCCTTGTATTAAAAAGTGTAGTTATTTGATATAGTTGTGAGTAATAATTGATTGATAACATAATAGCAAGGTTGCATTAAACCAAGGTCGGTGCAAAATCAACATGATGGTAACTGGTTGTATGCACAATATTACATAATTTAAATCCTTATGTATAAACTAAACTAATTATTGTTACCACCAGTTTTGGCTTCAATGTCATGTATGAAAATATTATACCAAATAATATGTCATATTATTCCAAGTAATACAACATGACTACCTACATAATTTTAACTGACTTCAAATAAATGAGGTGCTACTCAGTTGAACTGGTTGTTTATATTTTAATAACTATATCAGAAAATAAAATATCAGACCAGATTTTACTATCTACTTTGTCAAATTCTCATTCAGCAATTGCATCCTTGCAATGCATGCAATACAAACTCAATGCTATTATAGTTGATGATTAGGATTCCATCTACCAATGAAAACCATGGAGATAACAGTTAGTATGTTTACGGATTTCTAATAACAAACCTTCCTGTAACTGTTTTATTATAATCACTAATGCAGTGCCAGATTAAGCAACCTTCAGGCCAGTGGCAAATTCTATTGAGGGGCCCTTGATCTACTATGTGCTCTAAAATATAAAGTGCCTTTTGGTAGAACTTGTGCATTTACCCTATGAAATTCTGTCTTATTATCGCTAGCAAAATAATTGGTTACCGACTGTCTGGCAGGATTGTCCTAGATGGAAAACAAGTATGATGTTTCACATTTTTGTGACATCAAGTAAATTCAATATACCACATCTTAATAAGTTTTAGTCAAAATATTAAGCTCAGGTGGAGGTGGGTTTGTATATGTGGGGCCCCCATTGGCACGGGGCCCATAGCAATTGCTACTCTTGCTATGTGGTTAATCTGGCACTGCACTAATGACTCATTTCAAAACTTCAATGATGTATCCAAAAAATTCAGAAAAAGAAAGACATATTTAAAAATATCTCTAACTCAGAAATTAAGAATAGCAAATAAATGATAGTAATATATACCTCTATTATTATAGCAAACTGATAAGTTTAAGATTCCCATAAATGGTGTTACTTACCACTACAAAAAAGATCTTATGCTAATTTTATTGATTTTTTTTTTCATTATAATTAAGAATTTATGGATGATGGCAGATTTAACACATACTTAATTGTAAAATATTAGTACATTCATTTAAACAAATCTATCCTTCCACCACCATACACTGTACCTGTGAGTATGTTATTGGGTTATTTTATATCCCATCTGACTACATAGTGCAATATAATAATACTGCACTAACTAAATAAATATTATTATTTTATTTTATTATTATTTTGTTATTCACCTAAGTATTGCTTACCTGCTGTTTTCCATCAATTCTGCTAGAAAACTTGAATAGAAAAAAATATAAAATCCATTTTATTTTAATTAGCTTGACAAGTTTATATGATTAAATTAATTTAACCGCAACTCACCTGAACATCCTGTGCAGCTTGTTCCTGTCTGTTCAAGTCACAACTATCCACAACTTATGACAGTCGGTCTCAGTTTCACGTAGTTATGATAAAAATTGCACAGGTACTGAAGCAAAAACACAATATTCTTGTATTCTAGACATTAACTAAATATTAGATCTCAAACAAATGGTGGAAAAAGCAAAATTGCGGCGCAATATTACTAAAGCAGTAATATCAATCACACTAGGCTGACTAGTATAAACAATGCGGTAAATCTTCGTTATAGAATTAATCAGTTTTTAATTATTTCTAACATATTTCCGAAACGCGTGAAGCGACCAACAATTTCAAACGAAACCTTCGAAGTGATCGTGGTGATACGGTATGACATTCTGGTAAACAACAGTTGACAACAGCCAACAACCGAAAAGACAGACAAGTTACGACTTGTACTGCGCTTTCTGTCTTTGTTTATCTGCCAATAAAAGAAAGAACAAGCATTAAAGCTTTGGGTTTTTGACATAAGCTGTCACTAAGCTCTGTCAACTCCTCGAGTGAACGAGAGAACAGAACCGGCACGAAATTGTATAGAACTACCATAGATAAAGTTCCTATATATAAGTAGTCACCGACTCACCGTGGCCACTATAGTTTCCCTCGCTCGGACAGGTGTTGCCAGGAAAATCAATGTCCCTTATTTTGAGCGTAAATTTAATTTTACCCTGATTGTTTTATATAATAAATAGAACACTTGACAATAAAAACAACATTCTTTTTTTATTGTCAAGTAAATGTGTATATATTTAATTCATGTTTAAGATTCATAATATTAAATATTATGAATCTTAAACATGATTCTGACAGTGATTCAAATATTTCAGGTTTTATTTACATAAAGGTAGGCGGGCTAAGGAAACTCAATAAACACATTCTGGTTTTTTGGTTTTTATCTGTAAATTAAATATTTGAGATGTCAGTGTCCCTTAACGGTTCATGAAAATTACGTATTGGTTTTTTATAAATAGCAATTTTGCCACCCGGTAGCGTGAATTTATTTCTTGTCATCTCAAGATGTACTGGAAACCAGTACAATTCCTGTAAAATGCACATTCCTAAATTTTAATATTCAATTTGTATAAACTACTTGGAATTGATAGTCAGGTAAATAAAAGAATACACTAATACTTAATATTTCACATGTTAGGTTAGGTTATAAACAATAAGCCAAATGACGCATTAATTTCACAGTATATTCAACAACGAGTAGTCAGTTCCTATCCATGATATCTGTAATGATATCTCCGACGTTATTGAAACTCTAATAAATTGCATTATGTCTACTTATGAGTGAAATAGTACGCACGGCATCTTTCGTATGCTACGGTTTCTGCAGCCTAAAATAGTGCAATATCCCATAGTGCATACACCACACACACTCTGCAGACACACTTGCTATTTTATATGAACTTATTTAATACAGAAAATTAAAATTTAAGCGAAATTTATATCTCGTGTTTACTTTAGCATATTTGTTTGACCACGCAAGTGTCAAATTTGACAATTTGTGGCTAAAAATACCGGACACGCAGATAAGGACAAAAAGTAAAGGTTGCATCTCCTTCTTTCTTTCGTGTTTCGTAATAAACGTTCCTTGTTTAACTTGCCGTGACGTCAGTTACGCTCGATCTTTATGTAGTTAATTTAAGAGAACTACCGATTCTACCTACTACTTTGCACTTCGTGAAAACCGGCCTTTTATGTTAATATCTCAATGGTTTTATGGGGATAAAAAGTGCGAGCGAGAAGGAAAATAATGTTGCCATGGTGGAAATATTATTTTAATGTGACGTTTTATTTGTTATCAAGATTTTATTCACATTATTGTAAAAAATGATCCGGGTACGTCTTAAAACTGCGGCGAGACACCGGAGGACGGGCAGCAGCGTCCTCTCACTAATCGGTGAGCCACTGCGACCCCCAAGCCGCCTGCCAAGCGTGGGGATTATGGCAAACCCCCCCTTGAGGGAGGCCTTCGTTCAGCAGTGGACGTCTTCTGGCTGATGATGATGATGATTGTAAAAAGTATAAATCATTCAATTGAATTATTTATTTAATTTGGTTAGAAAATAATGTATATTAAATATTTTATTCATCAAGAATTTATACAAAGCTAATGAAAAAGTATAGACGAAAGAGTATAATGGGATAAATGTCAAATAAAACAATGATTGTCATACGGTACTCCAGTAAATCCCTACAGGGGCGGCTCTAGCCCACGTAGCGCCCGGGTGCAAAAAACGACCTGGCGCCCTCTAGTACGGTCACGATCAAAATGTCCTCAAAATTCGGTAATTGTGTAATAATAAATGACTAACTTCCGCCCGTGGCTTCACCTGTGTTCCGTGGCGCGTGGATTAGGAACTCTCATAGTTTATTTTCTAAATTAAAACAATCCGCTGTTTTTGTATCTAAGTCCTTCGAGCGGCGCTCGGCACCCCCTGAGACTCTGCGCCCGTGTGCACTGCACACCCTGCACCATAGGTAAAGCCGGCAGTGAATCCCTAAAATATTTAAGAGTAGAGAATTATGGCAGAAGTCTATATCAAAGCACACTGTAGGCTGAGTACGTACTTGCATAAGTAACGAGGGGAGGGAATTTGAACAACGTTACAATTTATCAAGAAAGTTATACTACCAAAAAAATTTTCATGTAAAATGTTGCCAAGACGAGTCCATATGGCTCGCACTGTCAAAAAGTTATCAGATCTCATGTAGAGCCAAGCTTCTAACTCTACACGCCCTAACTCTACAAGCCCTAACTCTACAAGCCCTAACTTCACGAACTCTACACCTTAGTCAAAATATGTGGCTTGGCCGTTTCGTTACTACAAGAACTATTGTATAACAGAAAAGTAATGAACAGTGAATACATTTTTCACCTTACCCCAATATGACGGTAGCGAAACGGCCAAGCCACAGTTGCGTATCTGATTAAAGAGCTTAAGAAACAAAAAAGTTTTCCCATATTATTGACAGATGGACTGAATGAGCTGTGAATTTTGTGTGATCTCAAAATATGTTCCATAGTTAATAGTCTTTGGAGTGTGTTTCAGGACAAAAAAGTATTTCTTTTATATTTTGTATACTGTCTTATTTCGGCCACTGCACTGGGCTAACTCTAGTAATCATCAGCCGTTCTACAGGAATGCTGGCTCAACGAAGTGATTGGGACTTAGAATTTTTTTCACAAAAAATCAAAATTTCTTTTTTTCTTTATTTCTTTTTTCCATCGTATAGATCGACTAAAAATAAGACGAAAATTGCAGATTCACTTTTCGTCTGCGACCAACGGTTCGTCAGAAAAACTGAACCTAGAAATAAGAAACTGCATGTGCAGTGACTGTCGTCGACGCCGCAACTAGACAGACGCATATCCGACTCAGAGCACCCCGACTCCACGTGGTCAGACTTGCTCCTACCCCTAGAGTGTAATTCAAAATCGCGAAGCCAGAAGCTCGCGAGGAGGTCTTGAGTGGTACGAGTACACGAGGCCGGAACATAGCGAGTGGGGGGAGGTAGCGAGCGAAGCGAGCTGGCGACCTCCCGAGCGGAGTGCCGGTCGAGGGTGCGAGTAAAGCGAAGGGCTGATAAGCGTGTCTTCTGGCGGAGCACACCTAGAAATACTTGTATGTATTATATATAGGTATATGTGGGGAAAAAATTTCACAACGTCCTTTGGAGCAGTTTTTCTGACGAACCGTTGGTCGCAGACGAAAAGTGAATTTGAAATTTTCGTCTTATTTTTGGTCAATCTATACGATGGAAAAAAGAAATAAAGAAAAAAAGAAATTTTGATTTTTTGTGAAAAAAATTCTAAGTCCCAATCACTTCGTTGAGCCACCATTCCTGTAGAACGGCTGATGCTAGCGAAAAAGTTATAAGAGAGAAAAGTCTTTATTTTTTAACTCTCTGAACGATAGACCATAAAAGAGAACGAAATTTACATATGTTATGGTTTTTGGTGTAAAATTTTCTAAGTGTTTTTCGCCTTCATAAACGACACCCCTTCGGCGCGGATTTTCGGGCAAACCGCGGGTCGTAGACGAAAAGTATTCTGAGGTTTTCGTCTTCATTTTGGTCGATCTATATGACAGAAAAAAGAAACATGGGAAAAAAAAGAAATTTTGACTTTTTGTGAAAAAGATTCTAAGTCCAAAAAAAAATTATATATAAAAAAATGTTTTTTGTCAAAATATTTCTAAGTCATCGGCGTCCTATAGAAATTCTGACTATTTGACAAAAAAAAACTAAGTCCTAAAATCCTTGCACACCCTTTGCTACACTCTGACCCATAGAAATACTACTTAAAGAATGAGCGTAACTGACGTCACGGCAAGTTAAACAAGGAACGTTTATTACGAAACACATATGAAAGAAGGAGATACAATTTTTATTTTTTGTCCTTATCTGCGTAGCCGGTATTTTTAGCCACAGATTGTCAGATTTGACAATCTGTGGCTAATTAAATATGCAAAAGTAAACACGAGATATAAACTTCGCTTAAATATTAGTTTTCTGTATTAAATAAGTTCATATAAAGTAGCAAGTGTGTCTCAAGAGTGTGTGTGGTGTATGCGCTATGGGATATTGCACTGTTTTAGGTTGCAAAAACTGTAGCATACGAAAAGATGCCGTGCGTACCATTTCACTCGTAAGTAGACATAATTCAATTTATTAGAGTTTCAATAACGTCGGAGATATCATTACAGATATCATGGATAGGAACTGTCTACTTGTTGTTGAATATACTGTGAAATTAATGCGTCATTTGGCTTATTGTTTGTAATCTAACCTAACACGTGAAATATTAAGTGTTGCTACTGTATTCTTTTATTTACCTCACTATCAATTCCAAGTAGTTTATACAAATTGAATATTAAAATTTAGGAATGTGTATTTTACAGGAATTGTACTGGTTTACAGTAGATCTTGAGATGACAAAAATATAAATTCACGCTACCGGGTGGCAAAATTGCTATTTATAAATAATCAATACGTAATTTTCATGAACCGTTAAGGGACACTGACATCTCAAATTATTTTAGTTTACAAATAAAAACCAAAAAACCAGAATGTGCTTACTGAGTTTCCTTAGCCCGCCTACCTTTATGTAAATAAAACCTGAAATATATGAATCACTGTCAGTTAAATATTATGAATCTTAAACATTAATTAAATTTATACACATTTACCTGACAATAAAAGAAAATTTATTTAATATAAATAATAATGTTAATTATAATAAATACATTCTCATTATTATATAAAACAATCAGGGTAAAAATAAATTTACGTTCAAAATAAAGGACATTGATTTTCCTGGCAACACCTATTGTCCGAGCGAGAGAGACTATAGTGGTTACGGTGACTACTTATCTATAGGTAGTTCATCTATGCTCTGACCACGTTATTTTGTCACAACATTATTTGTAAACGAGTCACGGTGATTTTTTTAAGAGGCTGATCACAGTGATTTGTTCCATTTTTTCATTGTGAAGTGATTTATCGCCCAAGTCTAGCCTGTATCTGTCATAGAGATGGGGTAATAGGGTCATTAGTTGGTAATACTATTATTAAATAGCGGTGGTCGTTGCGCAACTTAAACGTTATTGAAACGAGCTATCGTCATAATAACGGTTAGCAGGTTATTTGAAAAACCTGCTAACCTGCTAACCTGCTAACCTGCTAACATGCTAACGCTAAAGTAGCTAATAGCGGTGGTCGTTGCGCAACTTAAACACGTTATTGAAACGAGCTATCGTCATAATAACGAATCCGATAGACAGTTGCGTTTCGTTATCCAATGAAATGGAAGTGCATCAATGAAGCTAAAAAAAAAAAAAAAAAAGCTCATCAAAACCTCACTATCGTATTACGTGTTGCTCATGATATGACAAATAGCGACCAATAGCAGGATAGCGCGTTTTAATAACCGCTATTGATATCCGATAGACAGTTGCGTTTCGTTATCCAAAAAAGATGCTACTGCCCACCGCTATTATTAAATATAACGCTTTACTGATATTATATTATTATAGCTATTACTCGGTAATAGTCAAATAATAGTTTACGGATTCAGTATTCGTTACCCAATAATATATATTATTCATTTAACGTACTCAGTCGTATGATTATACTATTATCGATACCGACTAACATATTACGCGAAACAATCATTAAAATTTTCTTCATACTTTTACAGGCTTAAGACTGTCAACGTTGTTTAGTTCGTTGGCGTATTTAAAAGTTTAATACAGTTATTTTATTAATTCGAACGAACGATAAAAAGTGCGCGAAAACAGAACGCTTAACATGGTGTTGCCGCTCCGCTAAAATGCGATGCACCGCGCGCACCGAGAGGGAGAGAGAGAGAGAGACATTTGTCGCCAACTACACAACGGCAACAGCGCGCGCGCGCTTGCAATAGCTATTTGACTATTACTGAGTAACTCTATTACTGCAGATTTGAATAATAATCTATTATCATATTAATGCTTAATATTATGTTACTAGTAACTATTATGATCTCAGATAGAGGAAAATAGGATTATGATTATATTAGTGACACCTCTAATCTGTCAAGTGTCAACTGTCAGTCCATACCCCATACGACGGTATATGTAAAAAATAATCAATAAAAAACAAATATCAATATATATGTACATTATTTGCATATCATCTTAACATACCGCATAACTGCATAGCATTATCACTTATTCGCATATATAAGCCGACATTTCATCATATAAACGTTCAATTTTAAGCTGTTCGTTTGGATTGTCGCTTGCATTTATGGATTTGGACGGAGGAGACATTGACTCTGGGGAAATGGGACCTTCAGACAGAAAATCCGAATCATTGCGCTTAGTTGGTCCTAACAATGAGGCGCCACCTAATTACTTGAATATGGTAGCCAACTTGTGCGGAGTGATATTTTTATGTATAATAGCGTATTCCTGTTTTAAAGACGGAGTCACTCTTTTTTCTTTTCATCCCATTTTAATGACACTTGGGGTAAGTTAAACCTAATATCTACTGCTGCCTGACTATACAGCGCAATTTAGTTTTACTAAAGACACTTATTTGTTTCAGTGGATGGTATTCATGACGTCTGCAATGCATGCTCTTACTCTAGGTGATGTAGCAACGGGATGGATGCCCATACGACTTCGAAGTGCTCGCCACTGGATCCTTCAGGTGATAGCTGGTACAATTATATTACTTGGATTCATTGTTATCGTTACAAACAAGTTTCTTAACAATGCTGCACACTTTGTCACTTTTCATGCTAAATTTGGTTTGACATCATTCATTTTCCTGTTCCTGACTATGTTGGGAGGTTTAGGTGCTTTGAATAGTTTGAAATTAAAATATTATCTTGCTCCTATATATACAAAACTAATACATACTTCAGCTGGTCTTCTGACATTCTGTCTGGGAGTAACAACAATCCTGCTTGCTTTCTTCTCAAAATGGTGGCAGAATGCAGAATGGTTGACATGTATTTGTTTCATTTTGGTCTTAATAAACATTAGTGCAACAATGTTAAGACCTGTTTTAAAAATATATATTCGTCTGAGGGAACGACTTGATACACAGAATTAATACTGCTGGTCTGACTAATTTAATTTTGATTAATTTATTAGTTCTTGCCACACTTTATAAAAAGTAGTTGTTATATTTGTTTTAAGTTAATAGTGTTGTTTATATTTGAAGTTTACATCCTATACTTGTTTATGTCAAGGTTTTTGGAAGACTTAATTGCTATTTTATCTTAGATGAGATTTCTTCCTATGGTGCTTAATTATCTAATAATTTAAGCAATGCTGATTGTTTGTATATTTGTGCTATCAGTATGTTTTTTAATATTATGTGATGATCTAATTAATGATTCCAGTACATATTAATAATGAATATCCTTTTTAATGTAACACTTATAGTTTTTTTTTATTTATTATTTACACAAGTACTATATTTATATAAATATAAGTTACATAATGATAATAATTATATACAATATTTTCTATTAAAATTACAGGATATTATAAATATATTTTCATATCCTGTAAATATAATTTTTCTAATCTGTGTATTAAAAATATATCTACATTATTAATAGTGTTTAATAAAACATAATGTATTTAGGCACAAAAAAATCAACTTGCAGAAATATATTATTACTATTATGTAGATAAATAATGTAGTCTAAAATTGATCTGATATATGTAATATGTAAGCATATACTACAGTAGGTATACTCACAAAGATAATATATTGGGAACAATAAGCAAAGATAATACAACAGAAATAGAGTTCAGCAAAGAATTATTTTTTTTTCGTTTTATTGCCATGCCTTGAAAATTTTATTTACTTTAAAAAATAAAAATCTACTTAGTTATTTCATTTGGTTTTATACAGAAAACTAATAGAATTAAATCAAAAACATGTTATAAATTACCATGATGTGGTTGTACAGTAAAGGGTTCTACTTTTGTGATCAAGACACCAATTGAACCTTTCCCTATGCAAGAAGGCAATATTGATAGTGTACTTAACTTTTAAGTTTTTCGAGTTAGACTATTAATATTATAAGTGCTGAAATTACATGATCCTACCAGGTAAATAGTTGAAATGATTGAGTCTAGTTTAGTCATTTCTCCACATTGGACTGAGTTTTGCAAATTATTAAACAAGCACTATGCTACTTTCATTTCACACGACCACTATCTTGCGAATTCGAAAAAGAAGAGGGACCTATTTGCGAAATTTTAATAGTAAATTAATGAAAAATGTAAACAGAAAAACTCAAGTTTTGTATGCAAATTGATAAATTGCAAATGTGACAGGTTTTCATTTTTTTTTTGCAATATCCTCAAGCACCTATTTTGCGTTTCAAATAATAGCCTTTTAATTAGAAACATATACATAATAAATATCATTTCAATCAGATTTTAATAAATATGCCAAATGAATTCTATTATTTCTAATGTTAAGGTTGTATTAACGCCTAACAATGTAACGGCTCTAACTATTAATAGTTTTAAAAATAATAAGTTTGTTACTCACAGTAAGAAAGGAAATGAATAAGAAAGGAAAAACTAGCAAAGGCAGGATCCAGAGCACAATGGTTAGAGGTGATCCTACTACCTACCAATACTCATAAGATTAGTATGTACTATTTTGTGATATGTCATAATATAATGAGGTTTTTGTTTTTTTTTCAAGATTTCATTCGCCCTCTGAGACAATCGCACAGTAGTACACTTATCAGAAAATTGTCGCTAACACGACCCTGTTATTTTTAAAGAGACTGAAAATTCTGAGCTTTGGAGGAACCTTTTTTTAATATTTTATTTTTTAGATATCGCTCTACCTTTAGATCCAATTTTACTATCTTAATTAGATACTGTAAAACTATGCATAATATCTAGTGCCAAGTGCCAAATATACTCGGTGTTATCTGTCTCAAATGTATGTGTAATAAAATCAATAAGAATAATACTATACAGCAGTTAGTTATGTATGGTATATTAATGTAGTAACAATCATATATATGTACCTGTGTTATCCATTTCCGAACATAAGACTTATGAAATAAGTGTTGTTTTATTTGTTAATGAAATAGGTTTTTTTTGTGGTTTTAAATACTGTAATTAATCATGGTAGTTTTTTTTTTGTATTGAATGCATCAATTTTAATTGTTATGATGGAATGGCCTGCGTAAACGCTTAAATCAAAAATCTTGCATATATTTTAAAAATATCATTGTGTCATCATTTTGTATTATTTTTATCAACCCATCGCTAAAACGTCCAGTTACATCCTCCTAGGTAAACCTAAATGGGTAAACATGAAAGAGTCCTATGTCCAACATGAAACAGTCGTATGTACTGCGATAACCTGAATTAAAAGAGTTGATAGCCTTATATATAAGGGAATATACGGAATTTTACTGTCCGTAATCGAATATGGGAAGACCCAAAATAAAAGCACGAACACACTGATTCCTTGTGCAAAGACTAGACTGTGTTGTTATTTTTCACGTCAAAAGGCTTAAGCTGCGATGTTATATACGTGGCGCTGTAAATCACAAAGATAAATGTAGGTACCTACTCCATATTAATCAATAAAAAAAAAATAGGTGCCGGTAGAATGCTGTAACTTTTCCTGTACTAAATCCTTAAAGTAGTTTAAGCCTGTATTCTTGACTGAACTACTAGTAAAATATCTATCTTGGTTTCTAAATTATTTTGCATTGCAAATGCAATGTGATATAGTAAGTCATTATAAGTTACTAGCTTCCGCACGCGGTTTCGTCCTCGTGGATTTCGAAGTCGTGGAATTTTGTGCGGAACCCTAATTATTCTTTTTCTATAATAAAAGTAGCCTAAGTAATTCCTTATAAAATCAGATATCTGCCAGGAAAGTCCCGTCAAAACTTCCGTTACCTACATAGATACATACAGGTCAAGCTAATTGTTTATGTTACCCATATGGTGTGATGTTATCGTTCGGCGACTGTTTGTTTATTTTATATTGTAAACTGTTTTATGAATATTTAAATAAAATAAACTTGCAACTGATACTTTGTATTGAAAATTTTTGACGATTTTTTGTTTTTAATCTTAAATAAATCGCCATTTGTTACTTTTCTTACTATTTTACTAAAATTTGCAAAAAATTCGAACTAAAAATTATTATTTTATCTGGTAGGTTGTTTCGTGGGCATGACAACGACATAATTTTTAGGTATACCCCCTATACAAAGTATTTGATGAGTCATCGATTTTGCTGACGCGGGCCGAAATCTGCGGACCACCCACGAAGGTCGCGCCATTTCCGCCATTTTGTCAATTTGACAGCCGCCACAATAGAGGATAAAGCGTGTAAAAACTCTCCCCTCCAAGTAATAATTGATTAAAACGCCACCAGAGTTGACAATGTTGATCCGGTTACACCTTGGAGCAACGTTGCTAGAAGGGTACACTTACTACACATTTTATCGACGATTAACTAAAACTTTTTAGTAAGTGTATGAACGCAGGTAACATAGAAAACCTAGGTGTTTGGGCGAAATTGTAAATAATTAATTTGATTTTCAACCGACTTCAAAAAAAAGGAGGAGGTTCTCAATTTGATTGTACTTTTTTTTTATGTTTTTTACTCGGTTTCTCGTAGACGCCTGGACCGATTTCAAAAATTCTTTTTTTATTTGTAAGGGTATGCTTGTCATTTGGTCCCATTGTCATCAGGTCAGGACCTGATGGCGGAAACCCTGAGAAATCGAGGGCATCTCTTGAAAATTATAGGCGAGCATGGGGTAAAAACTTGATATTTATGTGTATATCTGATGAGACTACAATACTATGGAGGTTTAGGGCAGATCTGATGATGGAGACGACAGAGGATCGAGGGAACTCCTCAACGGTACATTTTAACTACCTCGTGTTTGGGCTTATTTTATTCGTGTTGACAAGATCTTTACACTGAGATGGGTAATGACTGCCACTGCAAGGTCCGTGATGCAGGTGCAGTACAGTTTAGGGAACTCCTTAATGGTTGATAGCAGCTACATAGTGTTTGGGCTTATTTTATTCATATTGATGCGCACTTTAAGCCGAGATGGGTAATATTGCCGATTCGATAGTGAAAACAAAAAAACAGTTTAAGGATATCCTAAATGGAGATGTTTTCCGACGTTCAAGTATTGGAAGGAAGATTTCTTAACCTCGTTATTTCTTAATAAGTCAAGTGTTGGCGTCTGAAAATCATAATTTCATGATGCTGAGCTGATGATGGATGTCATAGTACCTACTCCTCAACGGTAAGGAGTTAGGGAATAAAACTTCCGAGTTTGGGATCACTCAATATATTTTGATGAGTCAGACCCTCTATACCAAATATACGGGACATTTGGTATAGAGGGTCTGATGATGGAGCCAGGAGATAGATGGTGGAACTCTTCAGTAGCTACTAGTAAACCCCTTAGGTTTGGGCTCATTTTAAACCTCTAAAAGTCAAGACTATCACAGTATTAGTTACAATAGTCGTGTTAATCTTTTCATTTCTCGTAATGCGTTTTCATCATGTGGTCGGCTCAGTAATTTATTTGATTTTAAAATCACATAGTGCAATACCATCTAAGGTTTTCACTCGACTTGGGGCAACATACATTTGACCTTTGTAAAGTTTTTCAAGAGAAGCGTCTTTACTAGGTCTACCCATCACTCAAAATTGTAAAATAATTAAATTTTTTAACAAAAAATAAAAACCGACTCCAAAAAACTCAAAAAGAAAACTAATAACTAAAAAGCAAAAAATAAATATTTTATTAAACAATACAGTAGTTGAAGAATATTGAAGTCGGTGCCAAGTAAAACATGCAATGATAAATCGACACGATTGGCGAAGTGCATTTGTCGTGTCCAACGCATAATTCGCCTCGCACTCGACAATTTCTACGTGAACTCGTTGTTTCAATGTCGCTATTATAGCAGCAAGGTATATTACTTTTATGTTTTACTTGGCACCGATTTCAATATTCTTCAACTACTGTATTGTTTAATAAAGGATTTATTTTTTGCTTTTTAGTTATTAGTTTTGTTTTTGAGTTTTATGGAGTCGGTTTTTATTTTTTGTTAAAAAATTTATGGTCTGCATCGTTTTGTCAGATTGTAAACTATACTCGGTTTGTTTAGGTACTTAAATAAAGGTAAACAATGTTGATGTGACTCTTTACACAAACACATATTAAACAAATAAACTACTGCTTAAACTAGTGGTTCAATTGATTTGGTAATCGTTATTGTTGTTTTACATTGGTTTTAAGTCGCGTTTTATTTTTAAAGTGAGTTTTTAAATTAAAAATATCAAAAATACACATCAAGATTGTTTACCTTTGATTGATTAACTTGTGTCATTAATAGATGCTGGTACTTACACAGGCACAGGGTTTACTTTTTTCAGTATCAGCAGTACTTTATCTGTTCATTTTTGTGTACAAATCCATGTAAAATTGTATGTAACCTATTCGTGAAACAATAAATACATTAATAATATTATGTGTCTTTACCTTGCACGGGACTACAGAATCTTGGACTTTTGGAAGGTGTGCTTGGGGCCGAAGCCAACACGTAGAGACCCTTTAAGACAGCTTTAATGAAAAAGTTGTGGTGACATACCCAGTGATTATCGCTGTATCCACTATTGCAAAACGTGGAGAAAATCTACTTGAGCTATTGTGATGGGATGGTAGTGGAGTGGGTAATGGGGAACTATGGAAAACTATGGCGCCTTTCGAAACAATGTAATAAGACACGTAAAAATGGCAGGCGGAGACTTACCAACTCACTAACTGGACTTCTAAAAAAAAAAGCTCGGGTCGCAACAAAGGGGCAACAGGGACGTGAGCAGCTAAACGGTGAAGAGACTTTGCTGGATTTTAAACTCAGATCTCTTGCTCCCTGAGGGTCCCATCACTGGCTCGCTTGCCACTTACGCTCAGCATCTACCGTACGAGCAGAGCTCTGCTCTAAAGAGTCCACTCCGGGCGGCCAATGAAGGCAACACAAAGGCGGGAGACCTGTTTCTCATCATTGTTCACTCAAGCCAGCCAATCAAGGCAAGCGAAGGTGAGGAACGGTGATTTCTCACTGGAGAACTCGGGTACCGAGGGGTCGCTACTTTCCGTCACCTCGACTCAAGGTACCCTGCGGGCTTATTATTATTATTTTAATAACTATCACGAGATAAGTATATAGAAGATTTATTGTTAAAAAAAACTCATGTTGAGGGTTAATTATTTCTCAATCTATAAACAAAATAAAACAATCTGATAACTCTGGTGTGAATTTCAAAGATTCGTGTGTTCCACAGACGGTGTATAGTCTGGCAACGATGTCTTGGAGAATTGGAGTTAGCCGAGTAAACCCGACTGTCTTCTTATAGAAAATGATGTTCTCAAAAGAAAAAAAAATATTTCATTCATACCTAAGATAAAGAATTTCATACATACAACCCTCACTTGGACCATCCTCAGTCAGTAAGGGTTGCCAGAGTTATAAGAATTCTCGTTAATTTTTACAACGTATTAAGATTTAATAACACGACTTCGTTTGCGTGGTTTTTGTTATTTATTATCTTTGTTACAATAATAAAAAATATCTTATGGATATAGGCTAATTTCCAAGTTCTAAGCTACCTTATAAAATTTCATAACGATCGGTTCAGTGCTTTAATCGTAATGAGGTAACAAACAGACAGAAGGAGTTACTTTTGCATTTATAACATTGACTAGCTTTTCCCACGGCTTCGCTCGCGTTAATTTATATTTTGACAATCAATTCAAGTTGTTGGTAAATATAGGGAGCATTTACGTTAATACGATTAACTTAGGTATTTAATTCAGTTTACTAAACAAACAGTGTGCGCTGAAAATAAATTAGCTAATTGGTTCGAAAGACACGTAGCGCCATCTAGTGTCCTAAAGCAATTGTGACCATCGAAATTTATTGTTCTTTCCCTCGGAAACAGTACTTTTTTCCGGATGAAAGGTACCTTATGTCCTTTTCTGTACCGCTGACAACGAATATGCAAAATTTTATGATGATCAGTTCAGTGGTTTAGGCGTGAAAAGGTAACTAACAAACAAACTTACTTTTGCATTTATAATATTATATTATATTATAGTTAAGATTAAGTACTGGTGAACCTCCGAAGTTAAGTTAAAAGTGGAGCGATCACTCTCTCAAAAAGACTTACTTTTAGGTGGATTCTATCTCTTACTAGTCGAGTGTTTAATTTAAACTGACGTATGCATTGTCTGACAGGATAAATGAATTTATTTAGTATAATATGTATATGTGTGGTAAAAAAATGTTATAAAAAGGACATCGGTTTAAGTCCAAATATGAAAGTGTAAAAAAATGATATATTTTTACTAAAAACTGGAACTGGAACTTATCCGTTTTTGCATTTTTATATGGCACCAAAGCTGTAGGGCGTTATCCTTGTCTTGGTTTAATTTAAGTTTGAAAAATCTGCCTTTTCATAAATTTTCTGTGTAACAAAATAACAAAAACGAATGAAATATCCTGCCATGATAGAATAATTTGAAAATCTTTTTAGTAAGGAACATTGGTTTTCATTCAGAAATCTATTATTGTGGGAATTTTTGGGGTATTTCTTATAAAATAAAAATGAAAACTGGTGTATCTTTTATCTAAAGATTTTTATAGATGAAATGCCACAATAATATTATCTAATTCAAAAGCTAGGGGTGTTATTCCAAGTAAATGTTTAACATAGTTTAGGAACCATATTATAAACATAATATGAGAACGTTCTTTTCCCAATAATAAGAGCGATTGCTTGTTGTCTTATATTATAATATGCTTTTCACTTTGTCAGCGATAAATCAATCATAAATTGCTAGTAACAATTACAGGAGGTGTTTTAATAATGCAGAATGTATTAAATAATTATGTTCTGTGATTTTACAGGAAAATTAGGATGTATTAAAATAATTTTCTTAAAGTCATATATACCTATTTAAATTTGATTATAAAAATAAAATACGAGACATAGTTTAGCATAAAAAGATTTTCAGAATGTTTCATAGGAGTACAATAAATTTTACTTTTATATTAGAATAAAGTAACTTTGCAACCCTACTAGCAACTCTTGTTAGCGCTTCACATCTTCACATGGAGGTTTCCGATTAAATTTCCGGTCATAGTTGGTCAGGTTCCGGTAGGGGTATGTATTTTCAGGTTTTATCTAAGATAGAGGGTTTTATTGTCAATGTCAATATAGTTAGCCGTCAGTGTCAGTCAGTTATCAGTATCAGTAGTGTCAGTGTCATCGTAGTTATCATTTATTCTCATTTATCTATCTGTATCACAATGTGTTTCATGTTTTACGAAGCAGACTTGTTTGGTTATATTCTTTAAGGTACATAAAAGAAGAAACATTAATTTGGTGATATTGTAGTTATTGTTATATTTATATAGCTGATCTGAATATTACACAAAAAACAAGTGATTTGTAAGTTACAAAGAAGTTTTATAGTTTTGTTTATAATAATTTATAGTGTCTAGTAGCCTATCTTAAAGTGCACGTTGTTGATAACAGTTTTCTTAGCATTTTGTATGTGGAAGTAACTGAAATGTACCGCAAACTATTCGTAGAAACAGTAAACTATATTTATTTATATACTGAGTACAATTTGAAAGTGGTATTCATTTATCCTAAGTACATATTATACAAGTGAATATATTCATTATGTTGCAGGTGTTTGGCAAAAAGAAATAGAAATTCACTATGGCACATACATCAGGTTCTTCAGGGAATTTAAAAAATGGCGTTATTGATTTTACAGCTGGTTCATTAGGTGAGTAATTCCTCATATCATTGATAATAAAATAAAAGTTAATTACATTCAGTGGTTACTTAAAGCTAGGGATATGGTATCCAGTGAAAATAATAAATGAATTAAAAATTATGGTAAATTTGTACATGTATTTCTAAACCATTTTTTTTATGTTTTTTTTTCTGGTTAGGTGGTATAGCTGTGGTGTATGTTGGACAGCCACTTGACACTGTCAAAGTAAAGATGCAAACATTCCCTCACCTCTACAAAGGAATGTATCACTGTCTCAAGCAGACATTGAAAAATGATGGTGTATTCAGAGGTTTATATGCAGGCACTACTCCAGCAATTATGGCCAATGTAGCAGAAAATTCTGTACTATTTGCTGCATATGGATATTGCCAAAAGTTTGTTTGTCAAATTAGTGGAGTTGAGGTATGATTTTTCTGTTCTTGAGATTAAATACTTTTGATAATTTAAATTATCATGCACTGCAACTGATTCTTGAAGGACATAAGTATTTAGACAACTTCTAGGAGTTCTATTTTATAAATATTTTTATTTAAGGAGAAATATTGGAACTTCTAAGAAATTACAGACTTGGGCCTGGTGGCACCCCAAGGCTTAAGGCTTGTAATGCACATTGATTATAGTAATATAAGTTATATGTTATTATTATATATGAATTCATAAAGAAAATATGGCATATATAAATTGAATATAAAATGAGATCAATTCCTGTAGTGAACTAGATGTGTGTATTATTGTAATTTCTTCAAGTAAATACATACTCATTAAATACATTACTTTTTGTTCATACTTTGTTATGTTCTATTTTCTACTCTGTTCATGTTCTTACAATATGGGTAAATATTAATATTTAAAGAAAAAAATATAGTCCTTAACTGTCTTTGTTTACCCTGAAATGCCTAAAACAAAAGAAGTGGACCCATTTTATTTCTTAGATATTATTATACATATTTATTTTGAAGCATGTTTTAGAAAGTGGAACAGTTGTCTGCTGTGGGTAATGCATCGGCAGGTTTCCTAGCAGCATTTTTCTCTTCATTCACACTGTGCCCAACAGAGCTGATCAAGTGTCAACTACAGGCGATGCGGGAAGTCAATGTGCAAGGCTCACAAACAGCTGTATGATGATTATTTTGGGTATTTCAAATATTATAGCTATCTGAATCACTTGTTTATCAGTATTTGTAGTCAATCACGGTTTTAAAGTGCTTATTTTTAACTTACTTGATGTTTAAGACTTCCTCATTGGTCTAGTGGTCGCAAGCGCGACTGCTGAGCGTGAGGTCCTGGGTTCAATTCCCGCGTCGGTCAAAGTGTTATTGGGTTTTTCTGTATGGAAATTCTCAGTAGCAATACGAAATCTGGAACTGTGTCTGTTACATGGCAATAGGTCTGCCCCCTATTATATGGGACTCAATAACGGCATCGGCGAAATGTGGGTGTACAATAGAACACACCGCGACCTTCAAACTAATTAAATATTATTGCAATTGCAATTGATGTTAACATGGGCTTTCCTTGGCAGGTTAAGGTAACGCCGCTGCAGCTCACTCAACAGATATTTAGACAGTACGGCATTCAGGGCCTGTTCCGTGGACTAGTTCCCACAATCATGAGAGAAATGCCAGGATACTTTTTCTTTTTTGGAGGATATGAAGGTAAACCCTTTCTACATATTATAAAATAAAGTCCCCCGCCATTCTTTCTGTTAGTCTGTTCGCAATAAACTCAAAAACGACTGAACGAATTTCCATGCGGTTTTCACTAATAGACAGAGCAATTCATAAGGAAGCTTGAGGTCTAATTCATTAAGGTTTTGGATGAAATATGACGATGATAGTTGACGAGGTCGGAAAATAACATGCCGACTGGATGCTTTACTGCAGTGTGCCGAGTAAATGCTCGACGTAACATGAAGATACGACACTACGACCGAAAAAAAATTAAGGCGTATATGCTCTACTACCCGTGCGAAGCCGGGGCAGGTCGATAGTATCATATAAATTATGTAATGTAATAAATTGATGGGTTTGATTCAATTTAAAGTTTATTTTCTTCTTTTTTATTTTCTGCATTTAAATAAAATCTTGTTTTTAAATTACTATTATTTTCCATAAGGACGTTATTTTTTTCGAACACATTCTATACTGTTAAAAGAGCAATATTTTGTATATAAATATTTGTTTGTAATTGCGTTCTCGAAACCGGCTCGAGATTTCGATGAAATTTATAATATAGGGGTATTCGGGGGCAAAAATAAATATAGCTACGTAAAGCCATTAAAAAAATCGATTTTAGATAGCCCAGATATTAATATTAGAAATAATTAAAAAATAAACGATTTTTTTATTTCTTTCGCGTATCGTCTCATAAGCTGTCGGAAATTAATATTGGGGGTATATAGAATAGATTAGTAAAAGCTTCTTGTAAGGAATTATAATATTAATTCAGCTCATTACTGTTCCATTTATTGGCACAAGCCTCTTTTCAGAATGAAAACGTGTGCAGGTTTCCTAACGATGTTTTTCCTTTAGCTCTAACGCAAGAGATAATCAAATTCTGATCCGAACTTTATATTTATATTCGAAAAGTGAAAGCCGTGGGCTGCTTTTGACTAAAACATTTTAATTTCAAAACGAATTTCTGAAGAGAATACCGCTTTGGAAAAATCACACATCGTACTTTTCTAATTTTCAGGTACCAGGGAATTATTGAAGAAACCAGGCCAGTCCAAAGACGATATAGGTTTGATCAGGACCATGATAGCGGGCGCGGTCGGTGGCCTTGTCTTGTGGACTGTGATATTCCCTTCGGATGTGATTAAGTCGAGAGTACAAATATCAAATAAAAGTCAAAAGTTTTTAACGGTCGGGTACGAGATTGTAAAGAAGGAAGGTATGTTATCTTAACTTCTATTTACAAATATTTGTAAGTTGTGTTTGCAGCTTAGTGTTAGGATTGTTAAATAAATATTTACTTGTCTCTCTATCTTTACACATGGAGTAGGTAATTGCGTATGTGCTGTAAATGAAAATGCGATTGATGCTATTTTCACGAAAACTATATATATATATATAAGATTAAATTAATTAATATATAGAGTTATATATATTATGTCCCTTCCACTGCGTAAGCAAGGGGTGCAAGGAAAGAGCTTCCACAAGGGACGAAATATAAGTTTGTCTGACGCTCCCTGGGCAGTCAGCCTTGATTCTAAAAACTACGGCTTAAGCGATTCACACAGCTGTTATTAAAAATATTGATGATTACACTGTTATTATTAATAGTAAATGCGTATTAATAATAGTATCTCGTTTATGTTGACCTCGCTAGCATAGGAAGAGATAAGACGATAAATTGAATGCGTGGTTATCGTTCTTTAGACGATACAATGAAAATATAAAGAATTTTTCATCATCTGGGTACCGTCACGTGACTGCCTCATTGGTCTAGTGATGTGACGTAAATATGGCTGCTGTGTTTCATGTTCTGGGTTGACCGAAGTCCGACAAAGCGTGTTTTTTTCTATTACGAAATTTTCAGTATCAGGTTTTAGTTTGTAATTATGTCCGTTGGATAGCATTAGGTTATAACATGGCACTTAATAACAACACTAACGATAACCGAAATCTTTAGTCTTGGAGTGTCGGTACATCAGTACCTACGCCTCTGCTTGGCCCTTTGCAGGGAATGCAGACACGATGCTATCTTGTTTTCTTGATACCCAAAACTTTGTATTACATAAAATAACAGCATCACGCCTACGTACTCCCCGAAGGGTTGGGCAGGTGTACTTAATTGAGCACCCACATTTCGCCGATGTTGTGTGTTCTTTTAAGAGTTTCCTAGGCCCCCAGGTGCCGTAGTAGACCACAGACATAGTGAGCTTAGCCGGTAGCCGGTACTCCTCCGTGTACCGTAGGTGGAGAATACTCCTTAAGAATTCTCACGTAAAACAAAAAATGGATTGTAGACATTGTAGTACCTCCGTAGTCGAGCTCACTCTACTGGAAACCCCTGAAATAATTATCATTCATTTTTGCCTTTTTATGTTTTCAGGTGTACTGGCGCTGTACAACGGCCTCAAACCTACGTTAGTGAGGACGATCCCAGCGACAGCTGCACTTTTCGTAGTATATGAATATTCGAAGAAATGGATGCACCAATCTTTTGGAGACTAACGGAAAGTTGTAATAAATGTTATAGTGGAATTGAAATATTTTTATAGTTATTTATGAACTGTTGATATCAAAGAATATTGCCCATTCAATATTGCAGCACCTGGTAAGCATTGCCTCAACTCATTTTTTCCATTAATGGAGTTTACTGCGTTGTATTGATTTTAGATCACTATCGATGAATACATTCCTATCCGGTTAATTTTGATGCAAACGGATTTTTGATGCAATTAAATAGGCTGTTTTAGAACTGTGTCGAACAGTCAGTAATCGAAAGTATTGCATGCATTTAAATTGCATTTGCGAGTCTGGAGGGCAGGTTCGCAATAATTTGGTCCGCTAGGCGCAAAGCTTGCTTGGCGGCAAGTCTAATTACCTGTGTCAACTGTATTGTTCAGTCTATATTGCCCATATAGACAATTTCAGATTGACAGAAAAAACTATGGTATTGACATTGGTAATGTGACCGCTCGATAGATTATAGGTAGGCTTTTTTATTCATTGGCGATCGGAGATTGTTTAAGGGGATTGACCAGGTACCGTGACGTTAAATGGGCGATATTCAAGAGTAAGATGGACTCCAAAGTTGTTTCACAAATACCATAAGTACTTTGGTACTTAGTAGCATTTAGAATGTAAAATAAATATGTTGTTATTATAATGTCTGTTTCAATTTTATGACCAGAATTACAGAATGCAGAGAATCATCATTGCAGCATTGCGATTTATAGGTATCAAAAACTTAACTTTTTACAACCAGAACTCTAATAGCTATAACAGAAAGGGTAATCACGTTTAATGCCCCAAAGTTTTGCGCCGCTCTTTATAGTTAAGCAAAAGAATTTGGTCTTAAATATTTCAAATCGATAAAAGTAGCGGAAGTGCAAGTGGAATTGTTAATTATAAATAAAGTCATCAAATAATACTAACATACGTGCGTATTATAGTGCGGCACTCTATCGATACTTATATACGTGACTATAAACTCTAGATCGAAGATATACCGACACCGTCAATGACTGATATCTAATTCGCTATCTAAAACAATAATGGTCTTATTCACTAAGAACTGATATTAATTTCTGTCTAATATCTACAGTAGTTGTTAAGCACTTATCTAGTTTGATATCCGTTCCGCACTCAAGTTGTGATGGATTGATGGCTCATAGCTGATTTACGTGTTGCGAGTTCGATTCTTACAATGAATTATTTTTTTTTTCATTTATTGCCGTATTTTTTATCTCGCGTCATCATCATCTGCCTAGCCTTTTCCCAACTAAATAAGGGTCGGCTTCCAGTCTAATTAGATGCGGATGTTATACGAAGAGCCACAGATTTCTTTATGTATATATAATTTTATAAGCATATTCTGGATTTGTCACTCTCCCTAAAGTTTGCCGCTATACTCTGAACTTCCGTGGCCTATAGGTAAACCGCCAATGATTTGGCCTTTTTAGACACAAGCGCGACCGAGTCCTATTACAAATCACCTGTCTTATCTCTGAGGTCTTGTCACATGGCAATTAACTAATAAATATGTCAACTTCAAAGTAACGAAAGTTTATATAATTTTAACATTTTAATCGAATGTCGTCAGACGATTATCAAGTACAGAAAATTTATAGATATTCACGGAAATCATTTAAAAAGAATAGAAGAGGATCCCACGAGGACATTGGTCCGCTGGAAAACACAAATTTCGAGGCGGCAGAAACGTCACCAAGAAGTGATATTCGCAGTGATGGAAGAATCGATAGTAACATCGATTCTCCCGGATGTAGTTGTGATTTAGACCCTGAAAGCGAGATCGCCAATATTCTTCATAAAAAATGTCCAGTCATAACATTGGCGCAACAACAACTTCAAAGACTATTGGACGAAACTGATAAACTGTTATGCGATAACACGAGATGTTGCAGGTTGGTTTCTAGCAAAACAAATCAGTTTTAGGCCGTGTGATTAGGCATTAAGAAAGTGAAGGACATCCCTCTCTTCCCATTGGTAACGTAGATGGCGACTAGGGATCATATCAGTGATAGTTATCTAAGCATCAACATTTTATCTCACTGTATTTAACAATCCAGTTCCCATTGGTATCCCGTGTGACACCTAACTAAGGCAATCGTTCTGGCCCAAGTGCCTCAGGTTCCGTTACACATAGATGTGTTTTATGTAGCGCCTTTCCTTCGCCAGATATGTATCCAGATTGCAGGATGTAGGTATCTATGTTTGGACTGAAACCCCTCTGTGACTTCTAGCTACATCACTAATCGTTATTATTTCCCTCTATCAATTTAGAAATGTACAAAGTAAAACTATAAATTTAAATATTTTTAAAACTAAACTACAAATTTGAATATTTGAGGAATCCCTTTAATATGTTATGAAAGATCTAAGCCACGTGGTACTAGAAATCCTGTTTCCCTAACGTCAAGATTGAGGCAGCATCTTTCAACCTCAATAACTTTTGTGTTAGTCGTTAAAATTAGTTGTTTTGGTATAAAATTGTTTTAGAAATGCTTCTAAAATATATCATATCCAGAATCTGACTATAGAGTGCAGACATAAGTTACGCAGGTATATTAAAAACACACAGGTTTGTTAGACAATTTTTTGTAAAACTGTAGTGCGAGTAAATGCGGCTGATCTTACTTGTTAATCTTTGTTACAGGTCTGTATATGACTTTTTGTGTATATGTAAAGAAGTTTTCTTGACTCGCGATAAGCTTCGATGTATTTTAGGCTTGTTAATTGCTATTGGTTTCGTTTTGGGTGTTCTTGTTGGAGCTGCGTCTTGTGGATCGTACCTCGGACGTTTTAACAGCCCCATCCTCAGCTGTGTCGACAACTTTTTTATTTCCGACACGTGTAATATAGAGGACACTTATCGAAGCATAGCATAGTAAATCCTTATTTTTACTGACGAATGTACCTACTTATATATTTATTTTTAGACTTCACAATGTACTCTTAGTAAGAATATTTTAAATGATTTAGTAAAATATTCAAAACGATAGGTTCTTTTATTATCTGCCTACTCAACGTAGGTACGTCGAAAAAGCCTCGAACCCTAAAACACAAGACACCAAGTACCATTTCAATATTTTACTTAAGTATATATTCACATATCTACCCAGCGCCGGCTTTAGGGTGGGGCAGCCTGGGGCTTCTACAGGGCGCCGCGCCGCGTGCGCCAGCTTAACTAAATTCAGCGTATTTAGTTTTTTTCTCCCCCCAAAATCGTACAAATCAAATTGACAAACTTAAAAATAGACAGTCACGAAAATTTTAAATAAATTTTTAAGTTCCTGTTTAAAACGTCTAAAAAATGAAATTGCAGTAAGATAGCGCCAAATGCATGACTCGCCCGGGGCGCCTAGATGGTTAAAGCCGGCGCTGTATCTATCCCTGGAGAACACTTTAGGTATATGACCATATTAAAATATTTACTTAGCAGTGGACTATACAAAGTCTGGCTTGTATAGAATAATAAAGCTGGAAACATGCTTAAAAGACGACACACTATATATCGAATATCGCGTATCTAGTCATTGGCTGTGTGTGTAAAATACCGCTGGACCTCGGGCCAGAAGAGTTTAATGTCATTCCGGTTTCCTCACGATATTCTCATCCATAGTAAAAACGATAGTGATGGATTAATATATTTTTGACCTATTAATACGCACCTGCCTGGATCCGTGCTAACGCACGTCCTCGAAAGTCCCACTCGTGGACTACCAGCCACCACTGTAAAATCATGTTTTATGTAATTTCAAAGAAGCAACCTAATTTTTATTCGTCCGACAAAAATATTTTAGTACTTCCGCCACTTACTTATGCACTTCGCGGAAAAGACCTAGCCGCCATCGCCACCTTACATAAAATTATTGCATGTAAAGTCGTTGCACCAACGCGGTAGCGGCTCTGTCGTAGACCACAATCACCGATGTAATAGCTAATAGGGAGTGTAGGCTTTACCCAAGGTGCAGGGTCTTAGGGGGCACCGAAAGCTGCTCGCGATGCCTTTCAAGAACATGCGTCGCTCGCGGCGCCGGCGCTGTCAAAGTTCTTGCGCCCGTGTTATGGCCGACGTCGGGCGGCGGCAGCAAGGCGCGCCACGAGTGGCTCCTTTCAAAATATAAATAGCTAGGTGTTGCCCGCATGTTTATGCGTTCGAAGACCAAAGGAGGAGTGATCTTGATTCAAAGCGGGATCTGATAAAAAATAGACCACCTGCCAATATCATATATAATTACGAAAATGGTACTCTGACGTGTCCCTACTGTGCACGTGTTTTCAGCGCTAAAATAGGGTACGTAAGCTGTATCAGGGCAAACGGTCGAAATTCACGACACTAAAAGCTATTATATAATTAATTTAATAATAATAAAATAGAAGCGGTCACCATAGCCGAAATCGGCAAGGGAGAGTACAGAATTCTATATATATATATTAAAATAAGGCTAGTAGTAAATAAGTATATTAATAGTTTGAGTAGTCAACGTAGTTTTCCTAAACTTTATATATGAAGCTTTAATATTGAATTTCATGCTTCATCCTTCAAAAGTGACGAACTTCCCATATAAATTACTGTCAACCTCTATTTCATCCTCTTAAAATAGGGGTAACATTTTGAAAAACGTCGATATACCTGAACATTTATCTCTAACCCTCAGAACAATAACCACGCTGAAGCAAGTATATGACATTTCGTGTTTCTTAATTTGAAATGACGGACTTCCATACAACGGTTTATCCTTTATTTTACCACCTTAGGGGTGAATTTTCCAGAAATCCTTCCCTAGTGGACGCTTACAACATAACAGGCATCATCTGCAAAGATTTCACGTTTGTAGCCCTGGCGGTTTAGGCTCTGCATTGATAAATCAGACTATTGCTTCGCAACATCATTTATAATCACACCATTTGCACCTTAATTTCCGATCACTGGTCAAAATAATAGCCTAGTAGAGGGCACCAGGGTATTGATTGCACCCGGGCGATACATGGGCTAGAGTTGACCCTGCTAATAGGCATGTAATAAATACCCTACATTTTGTAATAATGAGCGGCCTTCAGTTCGAACCTTTGACGTTCAATAATAAAAAATCGTAGCAGTCTTTGTAATATAGCGTATTTTATTCGACTGCGACATGCCTACTACTATAATAAACTAGACGATGTACCTATTTAGAGCTCATAAATTTATCAGATAAGCTTTTCGCCTTTTTTCGAGCTCGCACCTACAAGCGTGCGTACAAGTGCCGCTTGCACTATCAACAAGATCACGACTGTGAACTGACAACTGGTACTATCTCATTTTTGACAACATTACAGGATTAAGAAGAAACTATCGACCGCGTAGTGCATACAACGCGGTCGATGTTAGTACAAATTGAATTAATTCGATTTCGGCGTCTAATTTTGATTGAAGTAAAATATGCTTTTTGCAGCGCTGCCGGGTATGAAAAAGTTTAGAATGGTATAACCAAGTAAAATCCTCATAAAATCAAGATAGGACATGTTGCCAGTTCACAGTCGATATTTCGAGACTTCACAAAATTATTTCATTTTGGTCTGTCTTTATGGAAATATTTCTTAAATCTAGATTTCTCGTCATTTCTATTTAAAAAAAACAATTAACTAAGTGGGATTGAGGTGTACTATCATTTTGAATATCAAATTAAATAAGGAGAAGGATGCCTCGCAACAATACCCAGAGATGATCGCTTCCTAGAGTGCCTTTAACAGAATATTGCTTTTAATTATTTCTAGATGTTTAATTACATCATTCTACCAAAGTGTTACCTAACACTTGGGTCTTTAGAAAATACAAAATTATACTAGCCAAGGTAGTGTGGTCAAATTAGAAGACTTAATGACATGACATGAGAATTTAATTGAAATGATTAAAATCACAGAGATTTCAGGCAATTTATTCTATATACAAAGAAAAGTATACCTCCCTAAGTGGCAAATCGGTAAAATTAATACATTAAGGGTTATTTGAATTATCTTTTTTAATTTACTCCTTTCATATGAACTGAAATTTTTGCATGTTTACAAAAATTAAATAGTTATCAACTTACAACATACTTTTAGATACAAATTAAATCTAAACAGTGAAATAATAATACTTAAGATTGTAAATTACTTCTCCTCACACCACTCATTCTCCTTACGAACTTGATCTTCTTCAGCTGCAGTGAAATCGTTTTTGATATTGAATGTCTTGCGAATTTCTTCTGGAGTCTTACCCTTGATCATATTGGCTACAGTTTTGCAGGTTACATCTAGCAAACCTTTAATGTCTAAGTAGTTGGCAGCTAAAATGAGTTCGAACAGAGTTCCTTGATCAACTTTTAAAAAGTCTGCATCCCATGATGATATATCATCTGTTCGTTTTTCTTTGTTCTCATCGTCTTCTGGCAATGGTGGGTCATCTTTGTGATATGTGGCCCATTGAATGACTTTCTTTAGTATAGCAGAATTCACGTTCGGCAATGGAACAACCTCTTCTTCATCATCTTCCATTCCTAAATCTTCCAACATAGTTTTTATTGTTACTGAGCATTTTGCAATCTCGACGTCAACAGTAAAAATTTCACTGTCCGAAGACTGGAGTTTTATGTTAGGCATCTGAAATAAAAAAAAACAGGTATTTTGCTCATCAACATACCAGGAAAGTGAAATATAGGACGCCATCTTACAATGTACCCAGGTATTTTATAAATAGTGTCTCATACAAAGTTCTCATAGTTTTCGCTACGGTAAATATTATTTACTATACCTTGAAATTTAGAATAAATCACAATTTAAGAAATATTTACAGGGTATACTGGCCAATCAATTTTATATGCGATCACAAATCCAAAACTGAATTGAAAATACAAAGGAGAAGTGAACGAACGAATGCTGCCTCATTCACGGCCCGTCATGTCTGTCATGTCATGCCACTGTCATTGTATTTTAGGGTAAAACAAAAACTATCGATATACGTTATCGATATCGTTATTTTACAAAGTATCGATTCATCTGGTACATAGTTGTAGCCTAATTTCGCGCAGCACAGCCCCGTTATCGCTTAATTAAGCTGCTCAGATATGATAACATCTTACTTACCATATCTCGACGAGTTATTCTACTCATTTTCTTTCAATGCGGTCTTTTCGTTGTTCTCAATGCTTTATTGCCTTCCATAATGTATAACTATAGTTGGTAGGATTAAGTAATAGTGTCAATTCTGGACCTTGTGGTGCACAGCATAGTTAGTAGGAGAGAAGAGGATAATATAAACAGACATGACTCCGCAAAGTCACGTGAGTTTGAGAACAGCTTTACGATTTAGGTAACTATACTATATTAAATATTTTTACAATACGTAGAACATAGGATTCGGTTCATTGTTCATGTGATACTCGTAGTTATTATCAGGTAAAATTGTACACGACAGCTTATTTTTTTTCTATCTATCTTAAGGCTCTTAATTTCGTCTTTTAATTCATTGCCAGAATGGATATTCATTACCACCGGCGCGGCGTTTCGGAGTAGAAACGCTAGGAGCAAAAACAAATATAAACCTATGACTTCACGTTTAGTAATCCCGCTTGCGATCACCAGAGACTAATCAGGTAGTCAGACCATACCATAGAAATAATATGTGACCAATTTTAATATTTTAATAGGGATGGAAGGAACAAAGTTATTATATTATTTTCCTGATTTGCGATTATAGATCGAATTCGTTACCGTTTCTGGTTTCGCTCGAATGAGAACATCACTACTTATGAATGGAGTGCACGAAAACATGGTTGTTTTTCAGCTTTCCTTGGAGATTATTTGAATATGATCAGTTTGCTTCAGTTTTGATTTCTGTTAAATAATTATGAAGTAATTTATTATAATTAAAATTAAACATTTAGTTATGTATAATATATATGAAAATAACCTAGCCGTTCGCGTCTGAAAGTGCTTATAGATAGTGAAGTTGTTATTAAAAAATAATCATGAATTTTACGTATATTCAATGATCTAAGTAAGTGTTATCCATAGCTGAATAGTTGTTCTGTATTATTTATCATGTCTTAAATGTTTGAGTTATTCCAAAGAATAAAAAACAGTGTCAACATTTTGACGTGTCGGTTTTTGGTTTTCGTGTTCGGCCGCCATGTTTGTCCTTTTATAATTTACAATTTGAGAGATTGTATGGGTAATAGCATAATACTTTTTAATGCTAATGAGAATATTAGCTAGTATTAGAATGCCATTTATGATTGAAAAATGCGAATCCCTACTGTATTCCTACACATGAAAAATAATAAGTCTAACTACAACTTTCGCGTCCTTTGTTATTCAGGTATTCAGGATGGTTGTTGGATCAGCGACGTACCCAGGGAGGCAAGTGCTTCACAAGATGCAACCAATGGGCATGACTCCCCGTGAGTTGTCAGAGTACGATGACCTGGCTACAGCACTTATAGTGGACCCTTATCTTGGCATCACAACACACAAAATGAATGTACGTTATAGACCACTGAAAACGAATAAAGAAGAACTAAAAAGTATTATTAAGGAATTCATCCAAACACAGGATTACAACAAAGCTTACACAAGACTAGCCAATGGTGAATGGATGCCAAGACATTTTAGCAAAAATAAACACCAACAAAGCAAGCTAAGAGAACATGTTAGTATAAATTATTTTAGTTGACTTCTAATACTGTGTAGAAATAACTCATTCAATGACAAGTGTTATATTTCATTGTTATATATTACTCTCTCTTTACTATTGGTATCTAACTGTTATTAATATATATGGCTATATTTTATTATGACATTGGGTATGTACAGTACAGCTAGACAAGCCTGTACACAAGACAATAAAAATTAAGTGAATTAATAATATAATATAAACATAATTTTCTAAGATATGTCTTTAGTTTGTTCTTTCTTATTACAAATCTAAGTAAAAATGTTTATTTCTATCAAAATTTCTAACCTATTAAATTTTCTTTTTTTTTATTTCAGATTTATCGTTATTTGCGAGTGTTTGATAAAAAAGCAGGCTTTGTTATTGAGCCCTGTTATAGGTATTCTTTGGAGGGTCAGGTAGGAGCTAAGATTTCAACAACCAAAAAGTTTTTCAAACATGAAAGAATTGATTTTCTAGTTGGCTGTATTGCTGAGATGACAGAAGATGAAGAAAAGCAATTACTACATCCAGGAAAAAATGATTTTTCAGTTATGTATAGTTGTAGAAAAAACTGTGCCCAGTTGTGGCTCGGTCCTGCAGCATACATTAACCATGACTGTAGACCTACTTGTACTTTTGAAGCCACTGATCGTGGCAAAGCTTTTGTTCGTGTATTGAGAGATATTGAAGTTGGTGAAGAAATAACATGTTTTTATGGAGAGGACTTTTTTGGAAATGGAAACTGTTATTGTGAATGTGAGACTTGTGAAAGACGGGGTAAAGGTGCATTTTCTGTTCAAAATGCACACAATGATGAGCAAGCCACTAGATACCGATTTAGAGAAACCGATAATAGAATAAATAGAACAAAAGCAAAGCAAACACAGAAGAATGGTACTGGCAAAAACCCTGAAAAATCTCGAATATCTAGTAGGCAAAATTCTGACATTGTTTCACCACTTAGCATGAAGGAGATGAAACAAAAAGGTTTAACAAAATATGATGCTGAACTTTTAATAGCTCAAGGTTGTATTGCAGATGTAGTAGATGGACCTGTTAGTAAAGAGGCACAAGGAAGTAGAGAATCTTCTGCTTCCAGCAGGGGTGAAAGATTACGGCGACGGACGGACAGCAATAGAGCAACCAATGGTATGATGGCATCCACAGCTGATGTTAAGCGACGTGCCCCACCCTCGCGCTGCTGCAGCACCACGAGTTCACGCAGTAGTCGCGATTCCCATTCAGGTATAGTATTGCGAAGTCACAAACGCTTACTCGATACCTGCACACAGTCTAATTGTCCTAAGCCTAAAAATACAGCAAAAGCAAGTATTGAGGTTAAATTAGATAGAAATCTAACTACACCCAAAGCAGAAACAGAATTGAATATTTTAGATACAAGTAAAGTAAATATTAAAACTGAACCATCACATGATATTCAAAGAGAGAATATTGATTCTGTTGATAATACAGTCACACATTTAGAAAAAGCAGAGAATGATGGTGATACAAAAGAATCTCTATTGCAAAGAACAGATTTTGGAATTCCTAGTGAAGGAAAGATTGATAGTTCTGTTAGTGATTCCAATATTCAAGAACAAAAAATTGAGGATAAGTGTGTAAGTAGCACTGCTTGTGTGAAAAGTGAGATATATGATTTTAGAGAAAATGTTAACCCAAGTGAATCTAAAGATAGTAAACAAAACAAGAACCCAAAAATAGATGTGACAAATCGAACTGAGGAGTCTAAAAAAGAAACAGACTCAGGACCTCCATGGTTGGCAGATAATTCTAATAAAAGTAGTGAATGTCCTTGCACCCCGCCACGGCGGGGTTTAAAGCTTACATTACGGGTGAAAAGGAGCCCAGTAGTGGAGGAGGTAATGGATTGCGGTAATACGACGGAGGCAACCGAGTATGAAGTATTACGATTAGAGGGCGTTGACCCCGAAACGGCGCGACGCTTGAAGAAACGCCGCCGGTCTAAAGAACGTCACCGTAAGCACAGCCCTATCCGTCCTTTGCCTCCAATGAAACGCTTAAGATTAATATTCGGCAACGAGAGCCGTACTATTGATTTACCAACTGCTATGTCGGCAGACTGACAGCCGCAACTACCTTATGGTTATTTTTCCACCGTTATTATTCAATTATTAGTTTAATTGACACTGATTAGGATTATTTTATCTAGTATTTATTTTGGTGACGTGAAGTTCTGACATATGAGTAATGTGTGATATGCATCAGATTTTCATTTGATGATTCCATGAAATATTTATTAAAACAAACATTTGAAAAGTTTTTATTGATTTGATTAGTGCAATTTTTAAAAACTATATCCCATTTTTGTCAGGCATTTTCATGGTCGTCAAATAAGTTGTTCTAGACTTAGTATTTGTTATTATAAACTAATATTAATCAGTTGATATATTTTATGTACAAAAACATAAGGATTTTGTTTATTTATAGATAGATACGACTTATTTGAAGAAGGTGAAATAAGTCCTGGCCAATTAAACTGCCATTTGGATAGGAAAAGCATTGTTTCTGGAAATATTTTTTATAATTGGGAACACAATTATTCTTACCATTTTAATTTATATGTTGACTTGCTGCAGGTAGATCTCATTGCATTGTATAATTTATTTGTTCTTGTATCAATGTCTTAATGAAATGTGTATATTGAATATGGTATGGATTTTCAATGAGCATAGTGAAATAAATTCTCTATCTAAAAAGTAATAATTATTAGTATTACATATTATTATATTAGTATGTATAAATCTTCGATTTGAACAAGAATGGTCTCTAGACAGGTTTTGATAATTTTTGAAGTTAGTGAATCAAAAGTTTGTGTAATATTTTAATTAACATTGGAAGATTCAAAATTGATGAATTTTAGATAAAACTAAATTGGGCTGAACTTTGAAATGACATTTATTCCAATTCAGTTCTAATCTTGATATATTTTCATTGTCGAGATATGAACATTGTTAATATGTACAGTTTAATGTTGTTTTAATATAAGTAGGTATGGGAATGAAATGTAGCCGCGGCAGGTGTTACGCTTGTAAAAAGCTGTTCAGCAGTTGTAGGGACATAGTATGTACATAACAATAAAATTAATTAAAATGTTGAGATATATTCTGAATAAATAAAAATAGTGACGACTTATAGAGTGTGGGTAGGTACGTTTACACAGATTCAGTTGAGCAGGTATCCTGACATATCCTAATTCAAAAATGTTGCGTACACGGACCTCACTGGTTTGGCTGTATGTTGCGCGAGCTAATCAGAACGCAGTACGCAGGAAGACTTTAGCAACGGCGAGTTGTGCGCCAGATTGATAAACGGTTATATTTTCAGAAGTAAAAGTAATAATCATACTTTTTAATATTCGTTCTTTGGACGCATCAGACTGAATATTAAATAAATTGTTAGCTTGCAATGATAAGCATTTATTTAACGCATATATATAAAATAAAATGGGATACATATAAGGTAATCATAGATATCACTTCCAGATGTTGTTCTACCATCACTTAAAGTTAAAACACAGGTTAGATTTAAAATGTACCTATTTGATCTTTATTATATCTACTGTATTTGCTTTATGGCAAATGACAATACATTAGGAGCTACGTAATGGCAAGCACAGCAAGATCCACTCATTTTATGATATTAAATTTGTGTACCTACCTCTAAGAGTGGTCATAATACAAATTGTAGAATAATTTGTGTACTTTACAAGTATTTGGCTGTATTAGGAAAATGATGCACACAACTATGCTATGTGACTGATTTGTTAATCTGCAGTTATTTGTGAATACAGTAAATTGCTGGTTGTACAACTAGCTATTGTGATATTCCTAATTGGAATAGTGTATGTAAGAAATCTGTAATTTAGACAAAAACAAGTTGCATATTGTTGACAACATGAAATATTTTCATTTCAATAATTATCACAATAAATTGCCTCCAGTTTCTTTCTAAAAATTTGTTTAATTTCCTGTATAAAAATTTAAAAGATTCGTTTTGAACGTAAAATATCCATCATCTCCCTAAAAAATAAACATTTAATGGTAGACAGGTAGATATTCTATTTTTATGGGTTTTTTATTTTCATTACAAGTTCCATAATTACAAATTACAAATGATCGCGAAATTAAGAACGAAAAATTTAGTACTTTTGAGTTAGTTTATTATCAACTTAATGCAATATTGACATTGGTATGCCCTTTCTCAATATGACAAGCTGTGACTTCTTTCTTGGGGGATGGGCATTATACACTACTTTAGTGTCCATACCTGAAACAATAAAATCACACATGAAACTGTAAGCAGTAATTGCATGTTGATGATGAGATGATAACTACAACTGCAACCATTCAAAGTGGAATGAACTTTTCCCCAAAATCCTCAACACCTTTGTATAACTTGGAAACTACATGAGCAATAAATCTTTCGACACCAATAGACATTTGAACTGAAGACCGAAAAAAAGTAAACAAAACATGTTTTCGAAGCCAAATCAAGTTGATAATAGGTATTTCAATAAGTAAAATTCAGTGAATGTTTCAAATAAGAATACAGATGAACCACTATGTAAACATCTGATCAGTTGACTTTGACAAGAGCTGATTAATCAACATATTCAGCTCTTGTTAGCATTACTTCTTAGCCTTCTTTTTGGTATGCAAATTCTAAACTAGAAGTTGCCACTATATGGTCCCATATACCACAATGAAAGATTTTCTATTCTCTGTGCATCCCTATCTTTTTTATACTTTTACACAATTTTGGGAGCTTCAGTGACCACAAAGGGGATAATTAATTGTTGAAACAAATTTGTTAATTATTATGTAAGTTCATAGGTACAATCTTTATTGGGTAAAATGTTGATGTGTCGAAATAGGTTTCAGTTTTGTGGACCCTGATTTACATCTTGTGCACCCCCAATTTTTGCCAATTGATATTGGACCTTTATAGGTCACAGTTGACCCCTGGAGGTCTATATATACCATGTTGGAAATCAATGCCCTAATGTCTTTGGGCTATGATAAACATGGGCTTCTTTTCAGCTAGATGACACAGTACTGGTAATGTATGAAAGCACAAACAGATGCATTAAGACAGGGGTCGACTCTGGAGCACATCTTTGAAGATTTATTGCTGGTATGTTATTTGGCTCACTTGATTTTGGGACATCAAGGGATACCAGTTTCTCTGGCAACATTTCCAGTAGTGAGTTAAATCATTCTTATTTTGCTATGTTCTGAGTAACAGCCTCATAAATAAATAGATCATATTAATAATTAAAAGTGATTTGCTACTTACTTCTGGAATTCCCATTCTCTGTTGTCTAGAGGACAAACTTGCCTAGTTTTCAGCCAACGTGAGATACAATGGAAGTGGAAAGCATGCTGAAAGAAACATAGAGACATCTTATTGTATTATTCACCAGGTTTGAGTAAGATTTGAGGAGAGTGATCTTACATTACAGACACCCCAGGCTACTGTGCATTCCTCACTTGTAGCCGATGCCTGATTGGCTTGGCATTCTATGCACAGATCCATTATATGGTTACGGCAAATCGCGCAGTTGTCGACCACAATATCTGCAACACAAATAAAGCTTTAATCAGGATAGGTACATATTTATAACTCCAGCTACGAACAATGATCGATCAATATTTATTAATGGATACGATTTAGCAGATTCTTATTATAAAATATGTATCTCATACTTACCCCAAGCCCATAAAGCGACAGCATTCCACTGGAATTTAATTAAAGTGGATCAGATACGAATACAACAACAAAGAAATAGCCAACCATTACAATGAGTATGCGTTAATCTCGGGAGCAAATTAATATTTACCTTTTTGACTTCAAATCTCTTTTTGTCGCCTTTGCCACTACTTGAAGAAGCCATTTCAACTTCTTCTTCATCTACATCCATTACAGAAGCCATATTTTTTATAAATACCTTATTTTTAAAATCGAAAATGAGGAAATATTGTACACAAATTTGACAGTTATGACAAACAGGAACCGAGGTTATGTCTTGTCTGGGTACTATAACTTTTTTAAGGCTTTTTGTTTTGTTAGGAATCTATGTCTTTTTAGAAACGTGCGGATAAAGAAACCAAAAACCATCTACTATTTAGACAGATGAAAACGTTTTTTTCTTTTGTAATCTTTTTTAAAACTCTGCAGGAACTATTTCTGTACAATGAATATTTTTTCAAAATTTTGTTTATGGTGTGTTCGGTCAGATTGTCGTTTTATTACTTTCGACATAGAAACCGAAATTAGCAATTTTTGGAAACTTTAGTCTGTCTGTTCCCTGGAATCTACATCTATAGCTACACGTAATACTTATGATATAATAATCTTATTTTTTTTTTTTAATCATTGCCCACACTACGATTTCTCCTGTATCGTGGGTACAGTTTACAAACATACATGTCACATGCACAAACAACTAGACCCGAAACAACTATCTGTAGATCATACAAATATTTGTTCCGTGCGGGGATCGAACCCGCTACACGTAGCCAGGTCATTGGGGCCATGACCCCCCTGGGCTGGTTCTAGGTCGACCACTGATAATTTTTCTAATCGCATTGATCGTACAGTATTTATTATTGTAATCGAATAGGAGCCTGTCCCGACTGGACTTCAAACATGTGACCCCCCCTGACTTAAAAGCTGGATCCGCCCTTGTTCTGATGGGCCTTTCTCTGATTCAATTTTACAATACAAAATACTTAGCGTGGTGTGTGTAATGTGAGCGAATGTTCAACAATCGAAATCGAATTCTTGTCAAGTCGTGATTTAAGTGAATTACTTTCTTGGGCATCCACGTCCGTCACCAAGTGAAGAAAGTAACAACCTTCTTCACTTGGTAATAGTCGTTTGGTAGAATCTTCCAAATAACGTACGCATCCGAATATCTCTCAAGTCTAGTCCAATTTGGGACCACGGTGGTAAATCAATATAAATTTGTCTGTTATGTTAAATATCCGGCTCAGAAGCCTTAGTGTAAGTTTCTTTCGACAAATTCGATTTACTACATCGAACGCGTTCGGCGCTCCGATTGGTAGTGAGCACGAAACGAACCAATCGGAGCGCCGAACGCGTTCGATGTAGTAAATCGAATTTGTCGAAAGAAATTTACACTAGGGCCTCAGTTCATCACTGACGTTAACACAAAGTGTAGTTATGGCATTAGTTTACTAAATTTACTACAAATGCTCTGTGACCGAAAGCCGCCATTCTACAAACAGGATGATATTTCCAACTGTGTTTGTTAATATTAATGTTGAATGATAATAATCACACCATATTCTAGTTGATAGAAATACCTACTATCCGATTTCATCGAATCAGATGATATTAAAATATATCTAAAAAAACTTTCCTATATTAAAAACTATTCTACAAACTTATCAATGAAAGTTTTAAAAAGACAATCTACTGCGTTATCTTGTGACCTCACATTTTTAAGGCACTCTTAGGTATTCGTCAAGGTTTTGCTTGAAAGTCTGCTGCTAAAGCAGCTACCGGCAGCTAGATCCTCACTACTTCCTAAGACAACCGATCTCTCTCATATATGGCGTGTTACGTTGGGTGCCCCACGTTGGGCGCTCAACGTGGGGCGCATGTAAGTACATACCGCGGCGGCGTACGACCGCGGGACGCTCGTATCGAGCATGTATGAATGTGGTTTGCTATATACTCCTTATTAGAATTAGTAGAAGTAGTAGTAGTAACTTCCTGTAAACTATTCTATATACAAACAAGTGTACAATCTACGATCACGATAAGCGAATTGTCACGTGTCTGGCGTTTCTATTTTCTTGTAGTGTGTAGATTATAAATATTTTTTGTAGTGTAGGCTGGTAAGAAAAAATAGTAACAGATATATCCATACACTTAGAATTTCGCTTACGAAAAACATTATATAGTCAACATGAATATACATTATATAGTTCAGTAATTTTCCTATTCGATGAATCTTCAATTACTTATGATCAAATGATGTTAGTGGTTAACGCGTAGAATAGTACTTTTAGTAGCTCTTCTACGTTTCGACGTGGGTATGAAAAACAAAACAATTACTTTATTATTGTTTTCAGTCAGATTTTATTACGTATTTTAACTACCTATTAAAAATACTAAGCAGTGTGGTGGCTTTTTAATTCCAGTTCATCTATATCAATATTGTTGGCTTCTCTTGTTCTTTTGTAAGAATTCTTCCAGATTTCGTAGAAGCATACTGTAGCTTGAAATCTGTAGCAAACAAGAAGCGGGACTGATACGTGGGTGATAATAGTCCATGCCCAAACTCCAAAGAATTCCATCTGTAAATAATATTATTTATATAGCTCGTTTACTCATTTAGCAGGCGTCATTAAAACGTTTTCCCTTCCCGATTTTCTCTTAAATTCCGTAGGTATACGAGAATTAATGTCAATGCATATAATGTGTTCGATGCTTATACAAAAATGTTGTCATCGGAGCGATCGTCATGGTCCTGTTGCTTCTATAGGCTTCGAATGTTAGAGGACCATAAAATATGACACAGTCTATTCCTAATCCGATCTTTAAATCAGTCTCGCTTGTGTTGTACACAGGCCTTACACTTCATTGTAAGGAGTGTTCTTGTGGTCTTTAGGTAACTAAGAGTTATTCGGTATCCTCATAAGTAGTAGGTACACATATAATAGAAGATAGATAGAGATGTTAAAAGTGGATATCGACACGACAATCTTCCAATATTGCATTTGCACCACTATGATTAAACCCTTCGAGGATTGCAAATACTTTCTAATTTAAGACATGTAGTACCTGTAGAGGATGAAACTCTGCTCTAGCGTTTTTGACTCGATTTATGAGCCATAGAGCGAAGTTTCCGACGAGTAAAAACGTCACTAGCTGCCGGCCCGGTCGCTGGCGGCCTGTACCCGCACAGCGTCGAGACCATGCGTCCAGCACTAGTAACGTCTGGCATGAACTTTGAATAACAGCGCACAGAGGTGATATTATCCTGGAACCACATTAAAAAAATAGAGCTCCTTTGTTGATTCGTAATCGCGAAATAAAAATCTACAAAAGCTAGCTTTATTTCAATATGCTTCTCATTATATTTTTACTCTCAGTCGTCATGACTAATGAGACAAAAAAATTCGCACGCAGGTAAGGAGCAAAACATGACGTAATTTCTATTATGATTTCTGGTATTATATCTATAATCACTATACATACAGAATATGGTGCTCATTTTTTTTTACACACATTACTTGGCCGTACTACCGTTACCTGGTTGCTTGTGATTCTTCAGGATATTCTTGTATAAGGAACGCTGCTCCAATGATTTGAAATAAGTAATACAGATAGACTCCACATTGCGTGACCAATAGCAGGGCATGTTCTAAAGGCGATGCCGAAACAGACCGTTTAAGCGGCAGTGTCCGCATTCTTTGTATACAGGCTCCCGATCCGATGGTCATTATTAGAAACAGAATCGATTCCCAAATATTTATCTGAAGTAATAGAAATATTTTATAATTTATTGTGACAATATAATAGCTCCTTGAAATAATAAAAGTAGCCCCATAAAAAATGGCGCGCTTTCTTGATCTCTGATTGACACAGCGCGCCTAGGTACATAGTCGCTACGCAGCGGTTACGGCGAGACTACGTAGCGGCTACGTAGTAGCTACACAACTGCTACACAATTTGACTGGTAAAAACTGCGAAGTGAAATTAATATATTTTAACAAAAATAATTTACCTGCAGTAAAGCTAAATTCATATGCTCCTGTTTTTGGAACAATCCATTGAACAGCATGAGACTGACTATAGTACCAGCCAAGACTGCCACGCCCATGAACAGGCCTTTATGTGCGCTCCCACAATCAACAGAGAAGTGGTTACTTGACTTTGCTCGAGCACAGCACTGACGATCTTTAGTAATCACAGTGGATATAGGCTGCCTATCTGGTTTCTGGAAACAAAGAGGTGAATTGATTAAGTGGCATAATTAATATGTGTAGGGTTTTGATTTTAGAAGAAAATAATATTTGATTTAAGTGAAACTAGAGATAAAACAATAAAAAAAATGCTTTTTATCCGACTGCCGAAGGAAGGTCATGTTTTATTAATATTGATAAAAAACTGGTTTGTTTTTATAGCGTCTTTTTGTTTGCACTTTATGCAATGTGCAAATGTTTTATAACATATTTTTACTTCAGAGGAAGTAAGTTAAAATTATAAGAAACAAACAAAATCGTACTGATCCAGGAACTGTACATATGTCGTTCCAGATTACAACTATGATGATGGAACACAAGAGGCTATACTCCACGCCGCACGGTCTCAAGTGTGGATTGACACGCCTGATCAGAGGCGTGATCATATCTGACACGTTGCAAGTCCAACTATCATTCCTTGTCGACGCATTCAAAAAACTTGACGTCACATTTGATAAATAGTTGCCGTTAGTATCGAAGGAAAGTTTATGTTCTTTTATATAAGTAGAGTTGTCCATATGATCTCTTATAAGTATTTTTGAATGTCCAGTGACGTTGGCATAACGGATATATGCTGGACGCCCGTAGGCCATTGCGATGATGTCATCTCTTGTCTCCTGAACGACGACATTCAGCCATTCGCATACGTTTGTTGCTATTAAGTGCATCAGTCCGAATCTGTCGAGTACCACTCCTCGCATAGGGTCTAGTATCTGCAAACAAAGAACGACTTTATATATTTTTTTACTAATGTCAGATATAAGTTTAGAATTGGTTCATTAGTCTAGCGGTCGCAGGCACGGCTGCTGAACGTGAGGTCCTGGGTTTGAACGGGTGGGGAAAAGTGTTCATAAGTTTTTCTTTTAGTAATTTCCAGTAGCAGACCGAAGTTTAGTAGATGGCAATAGGGTTGCTCCTATTATATTTGACTTAATAACTGGATCGGCGAAATGTAGGTGTATAATAGCACACCTTTGCCTAACAACAACAAACAAAACACCTTCGGGGAATACAGACGTGATGCTAAGAATGGTCTAATTGCTATTGGATACTTCCTATTGTATCAACAATTATTACAGCAGTAACTGGATTTTTTTATCTATATTAGACACATCTGTGAATAAGGTGCTATTTAATTATTACTTATCCATTACAATTATCATATTTTAAGTAAAAAAGGCATGCCCTGTCTGGCTATGAAGAGTTTTCTTAGATACCTTTTAAACGTAAAAAAGAACCATGGTCACCGTAAAATACAAAGATTTTACAATGTGCTTACACTTGGTATGGTCCAGTTAAGAATATACGAAGAGGTTCAGCGACGATTAACCAGTGATTGGTATAATTAAAACTGTGTAAAATGAATTAAATCTTACTTAAATTTACGTAAGTCTCAAAGTATCATATCCTACTGCCTACTATAATATAAATGTGAAAGTTTGTGAGGATGGATGGATGGATGAATCTTTGTCACTCTTTCACGTCAGGACGGCTGGACGGATCTGGATGAAATTTGGCACAGAGATAGATTATAGTCTGGAATAGCACATAGGCTACTTTTTATCCCGGGTATATAAAAAAATTTACGGGTTCGAGTTCAATTAAAGTTAAATGTTTGCTTAATTTTAACTATGTGATATTGTTTTATTGGATGATCATGAAAGGGATTTTTTTTTTTTTCAATTGATTATTCACATTACGTCATATAGAACACCTACTTAAAAACGGGAAGTGAGCGCAAGTAATAAAAATTGTTTGCTTATTAGCGACTAAGAAAATGTGAGTAACAACGCGTCAACAGAAATTCGTGATACATCTGTTAGCAGCTGTCGAAGCTGACAGTGGTCCAAGCAGCTGCGGTCAAGGTCATAACTAAATGGTGATATCTTGCTTATCATAACATAGCATTAGGCCTATGTTCTCTGAACAGGCAGAGGTCTCCTATCGTACACCTCTTTTCATCGCTACTGTCATTTGATCTCAGTAGTTGAGCTTATTGCCATCTACGTAGCAAACTCCGGGCTGTCATTGAGAATTGAAGAATCTCAATTTGTTTTTATTGCACACGCGGAATCATTCCTGTATCGTGGGTGCGTTTACAAACAAAATTATTCATAACCGGAAAAACTATCTGTAGGTCCTATAAATATTTGTTAAATATTAAATCGAACCCGCGATATATAGCCCAGCAGTCGATCGCTCAACCACTGCGCCAACCGTGCCGTCAATGTCATGGGTTGAATATCTAAAAATATGCTTGAAATAAAAAAAATACCAAAATTTCAAAATTACTTACGTCAGTATACGAAAATATGAAGACAGTTTGAGCAACTAAGTACAGGATCCTGAGGGCTGGTTTGACGGCTACAATGGCAAGCTGGCAGTCCCCGGACAGGTCGAAGTATCCTCCGAATTGCAGGCACGAGTAGATGATCGAGCCAACTCCGAACCCAGCCACGCCCATGTGCAGATAAAAACTGCCATAGCGCGTTCGCTTTACGTTTCCTACTAATTTAATAAATTTAATTCATGAAACATAGAAAAACAAGTGGCTTTATTTTTATTTACGTTTTTATAAGTAAATAACTGTACTTAAATGTTATTTGCATAAATTATAATTATTGATACTTTAGTTTAATTGTTGTTAGATAAGACAATGAGTTTATGTCTTATGTTTATCAGCAATCTGTGTATTCTATTCTATATAATTATTAATCCTTTACTATCTAGTATAGTCTAGTCAAATAGTTGTCATATATTTTACTTACCGTCTTTTTCCCTTCTAGCTATTCGAAGGTGATAAAATGTGTACGCTAAAAATAGCATACTGACGATGTATAAATATATTGTGAACACCTGAAATATTAACATGAATTAGAACTAATTAATAAATATTATAATTCAATCAACGATGCGATATACAATGGGGTTTTTGCAATACAAAACCTAGGACTCTTAAAATTGAAAATAACTAACTCTATTCGCCGTATAAAGATAATGAGTAGGTCTTTTTCTAATGCCAAGTTTTTTAGTTTCTGTTTTCCATAGCTTTTAGTTTTGTTTAACAATTGTAGTATTTTCAATGGCCTTAAGAAAGATGCCGCTTTTGAAAGATGACAGTTGTACCCGCGGTCGCACGGATAGTACGAATGAATAAAAGGGTCTACGCCACGGTGACTACGCTGCATTGTTTAGGATCATAGTTTAAACCAATCACGGTCGGTAAAATATGAGAACCCATAGTAATTATCATCTCTGTGTCTTGCATAGTATAATAAACAGCTGAGAAGAAGAAGATTGATCCTTTTTTAAGTTTCAGATTAAACAAAGCTAAATAAAACATGATTATATTTGTAATGAGGGTTATTAAAATACCCTATTCACATTTATTACCGACATTAAAATCTACGTGCTTTGTAAAATTAAAAATACAGTCTGACTATGAGTAAGCATTTTTTTTTTATTTAGTACTAACTGGCCTATGTTTCCTTCCGCGTGGAGCTCGAATGCTCGTATTTTGTTTTTGAAAATACATGTTTCCATTTCCAAATATCATAACAATAAATTATAATGAGATTCAATAAGATTCAACTCGACATCTATTTGCTTGCCAAGAAACCCGAAAGTCTATAGGTACGGTTTCTACATTTTTTATATTTTTTTCTTTATCAAGTAATCCGCACGCCATGCAATAGGCAATGGTGCGCGTGCGTATTAAAGGTAAAAGATTCACTACTTAGACCGGCTTCATAAAATGGTTAGTTTGAGGTTTTATTGGTCGCCTGGTACTTTCAGACAGGCTAACTTGTTGCCGGGCCATATATGTTTTACGTTTATCTAGACGCTCTGATTATTATTTGTGTTCTTTTTTTATATCTCTTTTTCATATTTTTTTATTGAAATTAATTTGTGGGTCCCGATTTGTTGTTAAGTAAGATTTTTAAACTATTAGTGGTTTACTATATATCTCGAGAATATATCGAGTTATTGTACAAACTACAAATTATTTGTTATTTCTTTATTATTTTAAATAAGCAGGTACAGTTATTGTAACCTTAACATAAACATAGCATCATGCCTGTATATCCGAAGGGTACAAGGGACAAGGGAATCGAACCTTCGAAAGGACCTTACGCCCAGTAGTCGCGCTTACGACCAAGGCGGATTAAAATATCCTGATGTATTACCAAAGGCCGTATATAAAATATTAATTAAATACTTACATCAGATATATAATTTGTATGAACTTCATTTTGTATAGTGCTCGTTACTGGCAAAGCTATTCCTAAAACTATTAATAATTTAGCATAAAACGCTGACAGGACCACGGTCATCGATTCGCTGGAACAATGTGATATATTGAATCAATTACTGCTAATAACCTAAAATACGATGCTAGTGAAAATTAATATGACGCTAACAAAATTAATGAAAATTATTCGCGAGTATTTTGCGAGTCTGCCATCATTGTTATGTATTCAGGATTTAGGTATTATAGTGAATAGTGTACAAATTACCTTATTAATCAAATAATAGCTCTATATCATATGAGATAACACAATAATTTGACTAATTTGTCCTTTATTTTAAGAATGGCATCACAGTAAGTACGTTCCGGGACCCGGGTACGTCTTAAAACTGCGGCCAGACACCGGAGGACGGGCAGCAGCGTCCTCTCACTAATCGGTGAGCCACTGCGATCCCCAAGCCGCCTGCCAAGCGTGGGGATTATGGCAAACCCCCCTTGAGGGAGGCCTTCGTTCAGCAGTGGACGTCTTATGGCTGATGATGATGATGATGATGATCACAGTAAGTAGGGTAAATGATTCTAGCATTAGCCGGGATAACTAACGCCAAGTAGAAGAAATGTGAAAAGACGAATATACGTAAAATTATCAGAAGAAAGCGCTAATAGAACATTTTTGAGACACGCCATAGGTTGTAAGCATAATAAATTTAAAAAAAACAACCGTTTTCAAAAAACTCAAAAGCAACACTAATTAAAAAGCCAAAAATAGGTAAATGTTTTGTGTTACAATATAGTTGAAGAATATTGAAGTCGTGCCAAGTAAAACATAAAAGAAGTATTCCTTGCCGTTATAATAGTGACCTTGAAACAACAAGCCGCTATAATGGCGACCATGAAACAACAAGTTCACATAAAAATTGCCGAGTGCGAGGTGAATTGTGCGTCGGATTACCTACACAATAAATGCACTACGACAGTCGAATCGTTTAGAAATCGGTTAAAAATGATAACTAGTAAGGGAACAAGCAGCTGGTACACTTACCTATGTTAATGTTTAAAAAAGGATATCGCCTAATTTATTCATGTGCTACATGATATTAAAGCTGTACTTTGACTCTATAGCGATCACCAAACAAATTAATATTTTTACAGAATTAAACATAGAAAATTATCGCTACATATTAATCTACTTTAATTGTCTAACGTAGGTACTTCCGATAGTTATGTAGTGAACATCAATAAATGTTTGGCGTTAATTGTGTCATCTACACTTAAACAATAAACACTAAAAGGGGATGCTCTACATTTTTTTTTGACTTGCTTCAATGTTACCTGAAAATTTTATAGAAGTTATATTATTTTATTTTTTGTTTAAAAATCAGCTATAAATAGATAAAGGAAGGAGACAGAAGAAGGAGTGAATTAATAAGTACAACTAGGGAAGTATGGAATGAAATCCTTAAAGAGTCATTCGGGGTAACTGGGCGCAGAGGGTAAGCGAACGTATTGCGTATATCTCCAGAACGGGAAGCGGGAGTAGTTTGTTTGGGTCAAATTGAGTCACTTGAGTGGTCAACTAATCTCGACATGTCCCAGTAGCATGCGTTAGACGGATAACTATTTCTTCGTAAACTACATCTGGTGTTTTCATCCGTAGTTTTTTTCTTATTGGAAAACAGTATAGCATCAACGTTATTGATCTTACAACGGTACGTTGTCTTTTTTTTAATAAGTACTTACTTACGTTACATTTATAGAAAATAATTGAAAACAAATATGACCATATTTGTTTATAATTATTTTAAGAGCATTTGTTTATTAAAATAGTGTTCTAGGGAAAGTGTGCGCATGCATACACTCAGAAAAGTTAGAAAAAATAAACTTAATAAAAAATTATCACCTAAGTTGGTTCTGGATGCAGAACCTTCAAGCTCTATAGAAAAGTCACCTTTATAATGATTTTCGTTTTTGTTTTTATTTAAATGTAGGGCCTAATAAATGTTTTATCTTAAAGCCATGCGTTTATATGTATTCCTTACTGTTATATTTTATGCGTGGTGAGCCTTTATTTACCAAAGTGCGCACAGTTGACCCGAATGACTCTATGTACAATCACTGACAAATATAGCTGTTCATTATTTTGCATGATAAATTAATGTAAAAAATACAAATGTTAATTCATTTATATCGCTGGCTGTACCTAAATGAGACCCCAAAGTATTTTTCCTACGGATTGGCTAACTATACACGAGGTACTTTACTTACTCTGAAGCTCTTGGCCACCCCTCTTTCTAACACGGATTCGTATAAGGAATGATAAGTGATATGCTACTTACTCGCCGTGCGAGAGTGGTGTTCGTCGTGGCTTTGGTACGGCGATGTGTTCTATGCTGGATCCCGTACTGGCTGGGAGTACCACACTCAGTCGCGGCAGCGAGTGTGGTGGGTGCTCTCTGAAATCACACATGACATACAGACATATTTCATCTGCTGAGTCATTTTTTAACTCCGAAGATACGTGAGGATCAGCTTCCATTAATAATAGATGCATTCGTAAACTCTCGATACTACTTTCTAGGTTCGCAAGTTAGCTACAGATTAAGTTAGGTTGCTCCCAAAAGATGCTGTAAGCACGGTCGTTAGGGAAAAATGCCATGTTACCAACACATCCATATATTATTCATAATCCTAGATTTAAACAGTACTTCTGATACGTAAAAATAATTTAATCAAAATCGCCAAATGTTTCATTTTACTACGCTACAGCTAAACTAAAGAAGAAAGCACATAATAACTCACTATCTAATTGCACGAAGCCGCTTACAAAATAAACACTGAAAATAATTTCCGTACATAATATTAAAATTGTTACATAAAGCGGTGTCGATTTAACGTTACACGAAGTTGTTTTGTTTGAGCGAGCGCTTATCTACTAATAGTGGGCTTAATGAACCGCCTCGCCTCACCCTCACTTCACCCTCGCCTCACCTTTCATCTTCAGGCACGGCGATGAGAGGCTCCGACCTCCGTCGCCAATCCCTTGATGCATTTTGATTAGATTTCTCTTTATTTTTCGTCATCAAATCCCTTTTACACTAATAATCCACCTTTAAAACTTTGAACACGTTTTTTTCTGAATGTTTGTTTTATGTGTAGATGTTGAGCGCTGTAAAGCAAATCACGAACTGTTCACGATGATACAAAACGCAACGACATGTCGGAATCGTGTGTGTAAGTAATTAGTTACTAACTGTGGCAGGGTTGAATTTGTACTTATGAATATTCGGTACATTAGCGTTGTGTGAGAATATACATAATTTAGTAAGAGAATGTACTGTGATGACGTTTTTCAAAAAATTACAAATTAAACCCGTCAGTCTTGTCAAGTGTAAATTACAAAACATTATGCAATAAAGGCTAGCTCAACAATGATGGTGACCAATCTTGTTTAGCACCGGCACAGTTGTTCATTGAAAGCTTTCTGCTAAAATTTGAGGGATTGGCACATTTTATCTTTAGTAAGGCATCGTACTTTATTTAGAATATTACAACTAAATAAATTAATCATAGTATTTTAATCAATTACATTATTTAATTAGTGACTAGCCGTCGATACGATGTTCTAAATAAAAAGGTTAGACCTTTACACACTTTTTTTGTTTGAATTAATATGTGTTTTTTTGTTTATTAATTATCTATTTATTGTTTAATCATATACCTTTAAATATTTATATAGATGAATGGAGTCATTGTAGCTTACGATGTTCTTCGTAAAAGTACTCAATAGTGATGGGCTGTAGCGGCTTTCTGGGATAACGAAACGGAACTGTCTACTGAATATCAGCAGCAGTTGTTAAAACGCGCAAAACGCGTTAAAATGTTAGTAGTGACCAAAAGCGGGATTTGCGGCACTGAACTACGGGTCGCGCGAGCCCGATAGTGTTTAGCGATGTAGATGTAATGAAAATTTCCAAACGTTGTGTGCGTTGTGTTAGAGTGCTACGCGATCGAGTTACATTCTTAGCGGATAGATGTAAGGAGGTTATATTAGAACGGTGAAATAAGCTATCCACTATTGTGACGTTAGCTAGTTTCAATAACCTTTACGTCGCGTAACGACCACCGCTATTGCTCAACATTAGTTGCGCCAACTCCAAATAAGATGGGATTAGGAGTAGGAGAATCATGAGTTACTTTTAAAATAATATAAGGTATCTAGTTCCCATTGTAAGACAATGCCGGGATTATAGTCAATGTACAGAAATATCTGTGATCTTGTGATATAGTATTTCAAACAGTTCCCATAGATAATAAGAACAGTGATCAATACGTTGAGGTGCAACTAACAATCGGCACGGCTCGCAACAATAAGTTCTGCAACCTATATACGTTGTATTCTGCACAGCCTTTGTATACAGCTCTATCAACTATGGAACAGGGTTATTATAATATGTAATTGTGAACTAGTGCTGAAAACATTTTTGATATTTTTATTTTAGAGTAAAGTATTTCGCAATTAACAGATTTCATGCTGATCAGAGTCGTTAAAATCTGTTCATTAATTCGTCAAATGACTTCACTATTTATTGATGCTCTTTAAGAGTATTGTTTTAGGTTTAAGGTTCTTATCAAGTACAAGATATGAGATGTGAAGATAATTTATTTACAGACTATACGAAGAACTTAAATTGTGTTGTACGACTTTTGGAAATAAGACATTTTTTATCAATGTTTACCTAGCCTCAAAGTGTAATTAGCAAGTTTTTGCTGTCAGTGAGTCAGTCTTGTTAGGGAATCTATTTTTTTTTAATAAACTAATTTTTTAACTTTCATAAAAGTGTCTTGAAGTATAATCAATTGAAAATCCATTGTCAGCGGACGCTGGTGACCTTCGCTGTTTAATAAATTTAGGGCATTTAGCATCAATATAATGATTTATAAAAACGGCCATTTACGTATTATTGATATTTTGGACCGTTTAACGTAGTTGAAGATTCGTACAATATAAGTTACTGTTATATGTAAGTATTCATATCGATAAATAAATATGAGAAAGACAAACGGCAATTAGCAAGTAACCGTGCTACGTGGCAGTAGTCGACACGAAGTATTAGATTTTATTACTTATAAGAAACTAGGTAAGTCGTGAAGGTTTTAAATGATGAGCTACAGCATATTTGGAATAACGTCTTGGTTACCACTGACTTTATAAAATATCTATAAAAGATATTACAATCCCGAAAGATGATAGGCTTATCCATCCACACTCGTAGGTGTCATAAATGCATTAAGGAATTATCAAATTATATAACATAAAAGCGTAAATGTATATACGAAAATACTTTCGCTAACGCGAGACGAGAAACCGTCAACAGATCATTTTTGGAAATTCTATATGGCTTTATCTCTGGATTGATGAACATACAATATAAACATAGTATCACGCCTGTATTCCCCAGAGGGTTAAGCAAAGGTGTACTATTGTACACCCATATTTCGTCGATGGCTTTATTAAGTCCCATGTAATAGGGAGCAAGCTTATTGCCATCTACCGGGCACAGTTCCAGACTCCATGCTGCTACTTAGAATTTAAATACAGAAAAACACAATAACACTGCCCGAACTGGGAATCAAACCAAAGACCTCACGGTCAGCAGTCGCGCTTGCTATCATTGATAAAACGCAATTTAAAAAAATAACTTGTCTTGTACTATGTTGCTTACTTAACGCATTTCCTATACCTAATAAAAAGCTTAATAATCTACCCCGAGATTTAGATTTAACTCGACACTAAAGCAGCCTTTAAATGAAATACGTAGCGGATATTATTGCGCTAAATATTCATCGGTTAGAGTCGCTAAGATGTTGTCCTCATGGGTAATTAGCGACGGCGGTGTCACTTTCAGACGGTCCTCTTAACGAGCCGCATATATATATATATATATATGCAGATGCACTATATATACAAATACGCAGATGCAACGCTCCACAGCCAACCCCTCTCCTCATCTCTAAGCGATTAATTAGTCGTCCGTCGCAAAGGCTCCTTACATGTTTTTTTTTTCTATGATTTCTGTGGATATTGGTTGGTAAATATTTTATTTATTTAGTAGTCTGGTATGTATCTACATATATAAGAATCCTTAAGCAATGTCAATAAAATCTTAAAAACTTCAATAGAACTGTAAAAAGGAATAGTTTTTTTATTTCCACGTGTATCGAAAGCTCATTTAAATAGAACTGTGTTGACGGCGGCGATGCAAATATAGCTCTTTTCTATACAATATTAACCTAGTTAAATCGTGGAAGTAGACTAGCTAACCACAGTTGCCTTTTATGCGGTTGATAGGTTAATTATAATACGGGAATGTAGTATGATAGTTGGTGTATATTATCTGAAAAAATTGGTTATTTTACTGTTACTCCACTGAACCAGAAAGTAGTAGGTTCGATCCCCGTTCGCGGTCGTTTTTATTCAACAATTTACATTTCATCTCAAATGTCAATGTCAAAATTTTTATTTGTAGAACGTCGCCTTCGTTCTAGATCAGAGGTTCCCAGACTATTTTACTCATAGACCACTTTCAAAATTTAGCTGGTTCCGGTGGACCCCTTGCAGCTACATTTCTACCATATTGTAAATTGAATTGTAAACCCCCATTTTTTGTCACGCCAACGTAGACCCCTGTCGAGTCTCCCGTGGACCCCTGGGGGTCCACCTGGACCACTTTGGGAACTAATGTTCAAAAATAAGATGATCGCAATTTCTGTCAGTGGCTTATAATCTCTTCTCATCCGTGTTGTAGAAGGTAAAGGAGCATTAAGTCAGGAGCAAGCCTTCCTTTGACGCTTATTGCAGTGAACACCAATACATTTTTTTGCTGCTTATAATAAGGTTAAGCTGCATGATAACTGATAAATGTACTCCGATTGTAAGGGCAGGTCACCTGTACTTTCCGCCAAAACATAATCTAGACGTTGTTATTCACCTAAATTGTTCTTACACAACTACAAACAAACAAAGTTTTGAATTTGGTAGCTACAGTAGTGTTCTTGGTAATCTTGGGATTTGTTGCTTTGTATTTGTTGATTTCGGTGAAATTAAATAAATAGGGGTTTTCAGGGGCGAAAACCCGATCTAGCTAGGACTCATCCCTGGACAAAATTCGTTAACAGTAAAGAATAAAAATAGTCGCTGAGATATTAATTTATTTATGTGAAGAGGCTTATAATCAATATTGGCCGTTGATACTAACTGATACTAACCTGTTGTGGCGGAGTTTCCGTTCCAGTGTGGTGATGGTCTGCCTGGTGGGATGAAAGTGTTGCGACGTATGCTCATACGATATTGACTTTGATTCTCGCCCGTCAGGCTTCCTAAGTGATGAACAAAATGGCAGCTTATGCCTTAATTTGATTTTACTGGGATTTTTCCCGTATTAGGTCAGTTTACAGGTATTAACCTAACATGTACAGTACGCATACACACATACCCAGATCCGATCCAACTAGTGTAGATCATACAAATTCCAGACTATAAGATGACAGTGATCTACGAAAATTTGAAACTGAACATATCATTAGTATCATGCTATCAGTATCAAGACTAGATTAGTTCGGAGATCGGTATCTTCCATTTGTTCCGGTGAATTAAGGTCTATCTATACTTTTGAGACGGCTTTTTCAAGCCGCACTTGATTAGATAGAAATACGTACCGTGTGTGGAAAATTTAGCCTTTAGTAAAAGTGACGCCATCGTGTCGTGAGTATTTACGCAACCGGTGGCTGATCTGGTGTAGTTTGGACTGTTCAGCTTTTGTACATGAGGCGACCTTTATGTAACCTTGGAACCGTCACCAATATTCATAAGCCTGGCCGTCAGATGACGCTAGTGTATAGATATTAAGACGCTACGGCGGCACACATTGTTATTCGTAATTATGTTTTTTATACTACTTATACACCAGTATACACAAAACGTAATTAACAATTCATCACGCCTGTATTACATGAAGGGCTAGGTAGAGGTGTATTATTTAAGTAGACACCAAATTTTGCCGCTGCCATTATTTCATGTAACGAAGGGCGAGCCTATTGCTATAACACGGGGTAATTTTTAAAAAAAAAAATTGAACACTGCCTGCCTGACTCGGAGATTAATTGGGAACATCATGCTTAGCAGACTCGTTTGCGACCACTAGACTAATGAGACAGTCTTTTTATACTTTTATACTTTTTATACTCTTTATACTTTTATACACAAACTGTGTGTCTGTACGACGAAAATGTTTTATAATGCAAACATTTTAAGCCGGTCTTAGTCTCAAGACGTCTACAGATAATTTCGCTGTTTGTTTATCAACACAATAATCTTCGTAGAATATTCAAACTAGGTCATTTGTTTCATTGCAGCAGCGTTCATAAGAAATAGATTTTCCAATAACTACTACTTATTTACATTTCCTTAGATTTTCTGTTGATACAATTCTGGTAAGATAATAAATAGGTACAGTCTATTTAAATAACGATCAAAAGGAAATAATTAAAAGTTTAAATATAGTACGATTAAGTCGGAAAAATCGATTTTGTATAGTTATTCTAAAATGGAGTTTGATGACTTGCACAATACTGACTTTATAAGGTTGAATACACATTTTACCAAATATACCGACCATTTATTATTTTATATAAACTTTTTATTGTTTCCTTTTGATCTCTATTTAAGTTTATTGTGCCTATATTTTTTTTTAACTGATTTGTATTAACAGGTTATCTAAGGAAATGTAGTTATTTTTTTTTATATACAATTGAGTTTTTATCCGTATAAAGATATATTTCATTAATCAGTAAACACTAAAATCATTTACATACCATTCTACATATTCTTCAATGACGTCTTCCATGACTGTCAAACAAAACGAATATTTTCACAATCGATCACAATGATAGAGGCGAGGTCAAAATATTATGTATAATATCGAGATATTATCTTGACAAGAGTTTAGCCGACGCGGGCTCCAAAACGTATGACGCTGTTATTATTTTATATGACTACACTTTAATGTGAGTGAAAATTAAGGTTAGTTACTACATAGCAATTTTGGTGATTAATATTGTGTAGAAGATTTTGTCTCACATCTCCATGTGTGACTTGTATTCACATGAACTCTGAAAAACGTGTAATATTACGTTCTAACTACTAGATGACAATGTAGTGCTTTGTAGCGATGAAGTAACCATGGAATTTTAATTTTAAAAAGCTTATTATAATTGGAGCATGTTAAAAATAATTAGGACGTTAGTCTGTAGTGGAGGTAAAACAATTATGTACATTGTTGGATGATATTGGTTTATGACAAAGGACGAACGGCCACAGTGTAACAGAATTTCCACGGCGTTAATTGCGTCATTGCGGACAGCGGGCATTTAAATGTGTCAACAGACTAATATTTACATCTACTGTATATATATTGTCTATAAATTATTTATCGATGAAGGACTATAAGTTTGATACTTATTTTTTATAACCGACTGCTCCTGTAAGTAGGTTACTATTTAATTCATATTTTGCAAAATCTCGTTAGATTTGTTTCCATAAATCATACACAGGAAACAAGGAGCATAGCAAAAAGAAAATTGAATCTATGAGAATCTAGTTTAAGAAGATTTCCTTTTCATCCGTGTTATGGATTAATTTCTAACGTCATAATAATTTATTAGGTATACTTAAGCATTTCTGTCTATGTCGGAAGTTTCAGGGTATGGTTGTGAGATTCAGCTTTTCATTCTGGAGTCAAGTATCCACCTTTCATTAATATTTACTACGTATGAGATACTCTAGATGATTATTATTTTCTTTCGTTTGGATAAAAGTTAAAATACGTTAATGTAGTGTATAATGTTATCAGTACAATCGACACGGGAGTTAACTGCAATTGGTGCCTAACATGTGTTAACAAGCTAAGTTCAGTCTACAATAGAATAATAGATAGCGCAATTTTATACAAGCTGTTACCAATTTTTGGAACGATAGGTAGTTAAAATTGCTGCTATTATTTTCGCATGTAAGATTGTCGTAAGATTAGAATGTGTAGTTGTGTATTTTTATCTAAAACTCAGCTTATAAATGAAACAAGTAAAGTTATAATCCGATCTATATTTTGATAACAGCAATTGAAGGCATAGAAACGCCTATGCTGTACAATTTTTTTTTCATTTATTCCACTCCGATCCGCCCTAGACTGCCATTGAGAATGTCGTATGAAACCAATGATACGTTCCGCAGCCTGGAAATTGAACCCAGAATCACGCATGCGATCACTACACTAATGAGTTAGCTAATTATTATTAACAGATTAATGATTGAATAACTTTATTCCACGTTAATTTGTGAAGATATTACTTTATTACTAGTAGTAGTATCGTTCCTAGCAAAGTATAGGTCACCACCTTTTTTTAGGCCGATATAATTTTTATTTATACAATATAAAACATATACAAATCTGCCTCATTAGTCTAGTAGTCACAAGCGCGACTGCTAAGCGTGAGGTTTTGGGTTCGAATCCTGAATCGGGAAAAGTTTTATTGGGTTTTTTGGATTGAAATTCTTAGTAGAAGTACGGAGTTTGGAACTGTGCCCGATTGATGACAATAGGCTCGCCTCTTATTACACGGGCCTTAATAACAAAATCGGCGATATGTAGGTGCACAATAGCACACCTCTGCCTAACCGTTCGGGGATACAAGCGTGATGCTATGTTCTGTAATATATATATATAAAATATAAAACTACAAGGTAGGTACAAAATAAATGTCTTTATTTTTTATTTATTCAACATAATTATCAATTATTTATTTTTATTATTTACTTCAATCTTAGTCATATTTAAAAACAAATAACAATGTTTTATACTACAATTATTTCAAACATTTAAATATATAGGCTTGTTCTTGAAGCAATTTTTCCAAATCTCGAAAAGGCAGATGGTGGAGTGGAACCTATAGAAAATTGCGAGTGGCATGGACACGTGGGTGATGATGGTCCATGCCCAAGGACCGTAGAATGCCAAATGTGCTGGTCGGAATTCAGCACGACTCTGAAATAATAATATAAAGATTATATTTGCATGGTTACTTAATATTGCAGGTATTAAATCGTAAAGTATGCAACAGGAGCCGTAATATTTCAGTATTACATAGCATTACGCTTGTATTCCCCAAGGGTTAACGAGAGATGCGCTATTGAAAACGCAGATATCGCCGTAGCTGTTATTAAGTCCCATGTATTAGGCGGCGAGCCTATTGCCGTCTATAGGACATGAATACATACTCAGCGCTGCTACTGAGAAGTTACTTAAGAGGAAAACCCCATATCACTTTGCCTGACTAGGAAATCGAACCCAGGACAGCACTCTCAGCACCCACGCTATATTTAGATCAATTAACCAGATTGTATCAGTAGTATTGCATTAAATTTTTGCGCCTTTGTTTGAATACAACTGGTTTGTCATTGTCATACATATTCGTGAAATAATTTACAAAACGCGGTCAAATTGTAACTTGTGGTTGAATAATAATATCAATTAATATGTTGTGTAAACAAATGGAATATTAATGTATATAAAATATATAAACCACTGAATTATATTACAAATATAATCCTGTTCCATTTTAGTAATTGATGTTACTTCCCCGTTTAGTGGGAATTAATTGACAGTTGATATTGTCAGCTACATAATTTAATGTATGTATTTGTTTAAATTTATATACCTTCTAAATGACAATATTTAACTACAAAGTAGTCAAAAGTGGTGTGAAAGCACTTTGGCTGGATTCATTTGGATGCACTTTCGCTCATCTAAATGTGAAAAAGCCATCAAGTCTTCCTACTTGAAACTTTAGTTCCTATATAGACTTCACCCATAGGATCTAATATTTCTTGCTTAAAAAAAGATATAATGTAATTTCGCATTTCAAGGATAAACTGGCATACTAGGCTGGACCAGAACCTTCGGATAACCTGTAAATTGTATATGAAATACAATTTACAGTTTATCATATAATGAAATTCGGGTGGTGTAATAAATAACAAGTCACTAGCAATAATACATAGGAAAATAATTGCAAATAAAAAGAAAAAATATTACTTTAGATATACCTATAACCTATTAATATATAATTAGATATACCTTTTCGAGTGTATTTATAGCCCACATGGCCATATTGGCCACAAGTAGGAAGGTGACGAGCTGTCGTCCCGGCTTATTTCTTCTTTGTTCCGAAGTTGTACTGCGACGCCACCAAGCGTCTATTATAAATAGAGTTTGAAGAATCGTCTGAAAAAATAAAAATAAATTGATTAATATGGCTTTTACGGCCCATTTACGTTTACTAGATGAAATGTTAAAAGAATGCTAAAAGATTGTTTTTATAAAATTAAAACTGTTATTTGATTGGTTCATAATTATTTTGGGTATGGAATATTTATCCAGGAATGAAAATAATTACACATTAAATTTGAAATTTTTGTAACTCACTTGACTGAGGGATAAAAATTCTGAGAAAAATCCTGTTAGCCCGGCACTGTTGGTCTGGTTCTGAGTATGATGACTTCCTATTAAACTGAACATGCAATACACGAACATCCCTGACTGAGCCAGAATCAATAGGAACGGGTCAAGACCGAGAATAGCTGAAATTAAATATTCACAAATAAAATATCAGTAACCCAAATGCGAGATTTCCTCGACCTCGACCTCCACCGAAGTTGCTGTTAAGCCAAAAATGTATGAAAACAAGCGCACACTGTTTTCATACTTTTTTCTAATAACTGTCGAGGTTTAGGTAAACTCATACTTTGGTTACAGGTCAACAAAAGGTACTGGACCAAGTTATCGCTATGATAGTGAAGAAAGAAAGATTTAATTTAAGGAGAATTTAAATGACTTTGTCCATTCTAATACTATAAAGAAAGATTACATACCCTTAGATTTCCTTTTATAAGCTAGTGCTCTCATTTGTATTAAAGCTGTTATAGAAGCTAATATTGACAATGAATATAAAGCCAATTCACATATGTTCACTTCAAATATTGCGTCCTGCAAAAAGAAATACAACATCATGATATTTAAGACGAAAATAATAATATTCTAAAATGTATAAAAATAAAAGTATACGTTACAGTGATAGTGTCAGGATTGTGGGCTAGGACGAAGAACATTATGAGAGAAATGATGGTGAAGACGATGACTAGGATCCCGGCGAATAGACCACGGTGAGCATGGGAACAGTCTACGGAGAAATGATGAAGGGCTGCTCGACTGCCGTGAGGAGAACTAACTCCCAACATACCAGCTGTAAAACGTGATACGATTTAGTACAACTGGGTCTTTGCAAAATAATTGAATAGAGAATTACGATGTCAAGGAATATTACCAAACTGCTGAAGAATTTTCTCAGGTGTGACTGAATTATTGCGTGATTTATTTTTTGTCATATTGAATTTCTTTTCAAAATCTTCTGGGGTGCATTTAACCTGAAATGTTGAAAAGGTAGATTGTTAATTTTGCTCTGATGTTTAAAAACATTCAATAAATCCATTGTTTTTGGTAGAAGGAGAGTACTTAGTACCTCTTTCCACATTTCATATAAGATGACAGCACTAATGAGGGAGTACTCGATCGTACATGGAAACAGGAATGGTGCAGCATTCTGAAGTAGGGCTCCCATAATATTGAATCTTCTGCACGGTATTTCATCAGTTATCTGAAGCGTAGCATTAATTGGGGCATATATTGTGTGTTCTAAATGGTGAATTTCATGTTTCGTTTCTTCTACCAAAACGTACAACCATTCACACAAATTTGTTGCTATCATATGCATAAATCCGAATCTTTGTATCAGTTTAAAAGTTCCAGATTCTATGTCCTTGTTAGTTAGGAACATAAACTGCATTTGTGCCAGAGTGAGACCCATTCGTAAGGCCGGTGTAATCACTGAGAGAATTGAGCGGCATTTATCTGTCATTTCGAAATATTCACCTAATTCTAAACCACTATACACCATCGAACCAATTCCAAACGCTGAAAATACAAACAAATGATGATTACCTACACATTAAAAAAGTTGAAAATAAAACTAATAACTGTTAAATAAAAGTTATTTCTACTTACCAATTCCACCGAGCCTTAAATAAAAACTGCCGTAGCGAGAAATACTCTCTTTTGTTCTTGGTCTTTCTCCAGGTGTAATTTTTCCATTTCTATCCTCTTTCAGACTGTCTTCTGCAAAATTAATTAAATACATAGTGGCTGGTCGTTAGACAACATATGAAGACAACATTTTCCGGTACATTTATACGAATGGCAGAAAACGTTACAGAAATGCAAAGAAGGTAATATTCTTTGCAGTCGCAATTATGCAAACAAATGTGATTTTAATGTCTCATTTTGTTAAGCAAATGTGGTTAATTACCTAAGCATGTTGGCAGAATCTTATTGTTAACAGTAGTATTGTGTTATTTCAAAAGGAATTGGAAGCTCTTACCGTAGTCGTTAATGATTAGGTTGACAGCCTTTTGTCGCATTATGTTTACATATTGGAACACTACGAATATTACAGATACCAAATATAGATATAAATAGAATCCCTGAAAAAAAGAAACGTTCATTATTATTGGTAAACCAGATTTGATACTTAATAGTTCGAGTGTTTTATTTGTATGTGGCTCACTATTGTAGTGGTCGCAAGGACGACTGCTGAGCGTGAGTTGCTGGGTTCGATTCTCGAGTTTATCTGTACGGAAGTTTTTAGTAGCACTACGAATTCTAGAACCATGCCCGGTAGATAGCAAGGTGATTGCTGCTATTACATAGAACTTATTAACGGTATCGGCGAAATGTGGGTGTACTTAGTGCACCTCTGCCTAACTTTTCTTAGAAAACAGAATCAATTTGCTAACCAGTATGTAGTGAAAGAAAATAGTAGTACAACTAAAAATCACCTGGTAGTATCCATCAGGTACGCCACCAGCTATGACTTCAGTGATAGGAAAGGCGAGGCCCAGCACGACCAGCAGCTTGGCGTACAATGCTGACAGCGCTTTGCTCAAAGCTTCGCTATGAAAAAAGAAATGCTTTTTAACTTCAAGACATCATAAAGTGAAGTTTGGGAGATGGAAAAAGAAATGCTAATAACCAAAAAATAAGACAATATTGGAACAAATTTTTATTGCATGCGAGATATTAAAAAGCGTATTTAGATCAAGGCACTTATGGATGTTTGGTTTCAATTTGTTTAGAGAGTCAAAGTGTACATCGAATTGGTAACTACAACTCTGTTCAACCCCCCTGCATAATCTATGATCTTACAATTTGTTGGATTGGAGGACAAGAGATGTGTACTGTGTGGCAGTCAAATTCTGTCCATAACAAAAACACAATGTATATCAGTATCAGAAGCCACAGTAAGGCAAGTTTCATTCAAAAACATTTTCACAATCTAATTACATTCATGGAGCGATGTTTGTGCTGAATGTTCACAGCGCCATTGTGAGCTTGTCTATCTATTAACAAATAAAGGGTGCTTTTCAATGGTGTTGACGCGGCGCAGGCTGCTCATTGTCTGCGGACTACATGACGGTATCCAACAGAATAATATTCACCTCTAAATAGGTCTCCACTCTGTGCTTATTCATAACTAAGCGGCTGATGGCATCATTTCAGTTATATGGAAAGATACGGGAGTCGTGCATGCTGAAATATGTTTTAGGTAAACGATTTTTTTTATTTTTATTTATTTATTTATTTAAGGATCTCCAACAAAAGATATACACAAATCATGACATAGAAATAACGTTCAGCAAAAGGTATTATGTATGTGTACTCCTTCACTTATAGGAGACCACAGCATGCACAGTGAACTAAGCAACTAGTTAACAAAGTGAATTATTACATATAAAAGTAAATTTAAACACTACATAAAGATAAAAAGAAACAAAAATTAAATTATTGAATTTGAGTCATAATGTGGAAAAATAATCAAATTAGTATTAGTTAGTTAGTATGGCATTTTATAATATAATTTAAAATAAAACTATTTCGTTTTTGTCGAAAATGGATTATATTAAGATTAATTATTTATTCAATGCTGATATTATGGGATAAAGTCTCAGAAGTTAGAGCTATAAGACTCCTTCCTAGAATCTTATTAATTCACGAACTTAGAGCGTAAAAGTTTTTTAATGATTGCGGAAATTCTAACAGTTGATTAGTATATTTAAGTGGAATAGCATTTAAACTGTTAAAATAATATAAGTTTGCGGTGTAGGCCCATGTCAAGTATTCGCGGATCTTGCGGTAAGATGAGCGAATGTCGCGGGCACATGCCGTGTGTCCCACCGCCGCCGCTCCGCCTCTCTGATTTATAGTAGTGTGTGTTCCAGCCTTACAAACATTTATTCAAGGATTTTCTGGCGTTTTGATTTATACTCCTGATAGATACGGATATTACAGATGAAACGAGAGCTATAAGGATTTAGCAGGTGTATTGTTGAAAACTTTTTAGCTTCCAAAACTGTAGCGATGTTTTATAGTAGTATATTTGCTTTTCACAACCGCGTTATGTAAATCAGACAAAAGCTACACTTTTATGTAAACAAGCTACACTTTTATATATCCATTAATGACAGTAGGAGTAACAAAATATTTTAGTATGTCATGTAATCAACAAATAAATACGTTTTTATACTTACTGTCCTAATATCTCCGCGGCAGAGGGTGGCGTTTCGTGTAACGTGGATGCTACTGACGTCCGCGAGTGAGGGGACAGTTCCGACAGGAACCTGCGCTGTGTGGCCGCGCATAACGCCAGCGCCTGCGACGGACGACGAAACGCTGCGATTATAGCTGACGGCCGCCTGAAATATTATCTTAAGTATTTAAAATATAATGATCAATAAAACTTTGTAATACTGCCTTTTGAAATTAATACATATGTTTCGAAGCTACGATTGTGGGGTTTGAAAAAAAATCAAATCAATATATTTTAAGAAATTCTACGTAAATTTCTCACAACGCCAATCCCGCCCGCTAATTAGTGTTACTCCAACATACCTCGTGTTCAAATTGGCAGCGAGTTTGGCTTCAGCATCGTTGGACATTCTGCGGCTGTTGGGCTGGGAATGTGGGTGTTGCATCAGCGGCTCCGCAGGTGTGCCCAGCATGGCCCGCGTCCGCTCCCGTAACTGGCCCAGATCCGAATATGTTGACTCATCACTATATCAATCGGGACAGAAAATATAATGTCATACTTAAAATATTTTATGTATTTTAATTCTTTTAAACACAACCTTTTCTAAAAATCTTCTAATAGTTTCGCTAAATGTAAAGTACAAGATCAAAAATATAGTACTAGCTTTATATCACTATAATATGTTTATATGGTATCTACACATATTAAAAAAATATATAGAATACAGTTTACGTTTTTCAATAAAACTTCACTCTACGAAAAGTAGTTCCTAGTTTTTAATAACAATTATGAAATGTGAAACGTTACTGATATGCTCCACGAAAGACTATGAATTCGGCTTTCCCATATGACTTCCCGGAATTTCAGTAATTATTTTTTACTGATACCTCGAACTAAACTCCGCATATATGGGACCTACAAAGGCTTTGGGTTATCAGCGTATTAGTGACTGCAATTAATTAACGACAAATGTTTATAACAAATGTGTTATCAAGAAGAAATACCTTAAATGGCAATTCTACTATATTCGTTGGGGCTGTTTTTAGGCAGCGCGACTGTTTGTTATATAAATTTCGAATAAGGCGTAGAAGCAATATCTTGTAGTTGTAGTCCTTTCACGAACTCTTCTTCTATCGAAATAATCACGTTTATGTGGAATTCTTGCGGCATTTACCGCGCAATATTTTTTTTAGAATTTTATTGACAGGAAGACCTAATTAAATTTTATAAAACATGACAGACAAACCACTAGACCAGTGAGGCGGTATTGTTGGGAACTTAAACATTCTAAAACCATGGTTGGATTATAAAAAGTTTTATTTTTATAAAGTGCTATAAATTCCGATAGCGACATGGTTTAAATCATAAATATATAGAGCAGTCAATCCTATGTGTATACAGCGTGCAGCACAGTGGAGCAGACGGGTAAGCAACACAAAGAAGTCTATCAAACGTCATAAATATTTTCGAAGCTCTTTGCGACTGCACCGAAATCCCTCTTTGTATGCGTTTCATACTTTTAGCTCAAATACAGTGTGTTCAAAGAGTGACGGAAAAAATGTGGACTGCAAAATAGCTGCATTTACGTCTAGAAATGAAATGATTATATTTTTGCGGGAAAAGGCACTAGGTAAGGAAATTTGGTTGATTACATGAATCATTAAGCCGATTTTAATAATAATATAGAACAATTTCTTTTAATATTTTGATCTATGAAGTACCTATCTACTAACTGTATATTCATATACAGTTGACTGTATATTCATCATTATATACTTAAACAAATAACATCAAATATATTTGTATCTGCCATATTTTTCAATTTTAAATTACGTTTAAATTTAAACACACTGTACCGTGAATATTTAAAGAAACGTCTGAATTGCAGTTGTATTGAACTATTTCGACTGCAGGGTTCTGAGCGCAAAATCTCCAAAATGTGCATCCGTTCGCCGGAAATGTCTTCCTAAGCTGCGTTGTATCCTCACTGAACCTATTTTGAATAACGTCCGTATACTCAAAATATTGATATACGAAAAGAATAAAAATACACCTGGATCTGTATAGATTTGAAATGAGTTCTTCTTCTTCGTAAGATGCTACAGTAAATTGTTCCTTATATAAATATATAAGGACCTATGATAGTGATAGTTTAACATCCCGAGTGAGATGTAGCTTTCAGCATTTTCAAATATTCCTCTAAATTTATTATAATTTTATAAACTTCTGTTAAAACATTGCTATACAACATATTCTTCAGACAAATTTAAAGAAATAATTGTATGTAGCGGGCCCGCGAGTGCAATATCTAACGCAACGCAGCAGATCTAGTATTTAGATAACAGATAAAACTGAGTCACGAGACAAAGGAAAATGCGGTTAAAAAGAAAGTTTAATTAAATGGTTAGCGTCTAGTTTACTTCTTTGTTTATGATGACTACGGACTGTCCGCCGAGCCGACGCATCCATTTCCCCGCGCTTTTGAAAAAGAATGGCTTTTCATGTTCAGTTTTCCACAATGGAATACTGGCTGGTCAATAGAAACGTGTTTATGTCATAAGAGTGGGTCATGTGTTTTTAAAATTTGTTACAGGTTTAGCTATTTTGTGGACAAGGCTTGCAAAATAGTATTAAAAAAAAGTATGTCTCACAATTCTAGGTTATATTTAAAATCATAGATTTGATTACACATACATCAACAAATAAAACTATTTGATTAGATTTGTCATTGATTATTGTTTTATTATTAAAGTCTGAACATTTACATAATTTTATTATAAGTATTACATACCTGTCGTTGTCATTTTCTTCATGCACAGTGTCCATGTCTGTGATCGTAACACCTGGGTGTAAGTCACTCGGCTCGCACAGCGGGCTTCTGTTGGCTGGACTCATCTACAAAATATCACGATATGTCTCATGGCCTTGTTCTTAATGGCACTGTTTTATGACCAAAAACCGCTGCAGGTTAGTGTTGATAGCTAGAGTCTGTTTATAGTTGATTTGTGTGTCCAATAGGAGATAGTGGTTTTAGAATGTGCTGTCAATGTTACTGGTGTAAAATATTAACAAATCTTTGGTGACAATATTTTTAAACGTAGGTACTGAATGTATTTATAGTTGTGAGAAGAGCAAACACCTACTTAATATTCTTAAATTTCTGCTAATTTCTTTCTACTATATTTTTCCATTGTCCTAGTCGTCAACACTAGTGAGCTCGTGGTCAGTAATGGAATATACACAATAATAGTATATACAAATCGCTTCTAGCTAAAATGTTTTTATATATCCATTTTTTATCGTATAAACCTCTTATATCGAGGAGACGGACTGTCCTCGGTTAAGGCAAGCTTACACTGAGCTAAGATATAGACTTTGTTTACAGTGTCGTGTACGTATTACTTCGTTACGTGGTTATCCGGTAATCCTTTAATGTCTGTTTGCGTATGGCGCTGAGTTTGCTCCACTTGAGAGTAAAATTTTGTACTGTCAATTGACTGATTAAATTGATATGAACATGTCGATATCCAAATACATAAACACGTGACTGTCCAATTTTTATGTCCAGATAAAGGGCATTTACGAAAGTGTTACTACCTGTAGAATATGTGGTTTTGTTATGAGGCATGCCATGTGTATGACTGTTTCTTATAATTTTTCTTCTGAGTAGTATAGTGTTATAATAGTGTTGCTTTTATGATTTAATTGCACTTAGTTATCTATTCTCCGTGATACGCAAGAGAATGGTAAAGTTTACCTACATATAATACACAGAGCGCAGGTGTAATTCCACACTATACAGATAACCCAATAACGCTTTGCCCAACCCGGAAATAGAACCCAGGAACTCACGCTCCACAGTCGCGCTTTTCAATAGACTGATGAGGCAATCATTTTTGTTTATGAAATATGTGATGTAATTTTCTGGAATTTAAACAAGTGAAATTATATATACGACTATTGCTTTGAAAGTCTGGCGCAAATAATACAAAATCAACATTAAGTATATGTATGATATGAAACAGAAATAGTTGTTCACATTATTCCAACAGGTATCAATGATTTTTAGCCAAGCTCTTAATATACAGAATTTATTATAAATGTTTTTACATTTTCATATTATGGGTACTGTCATCATTGTCTTTTGTTTGCTACGCTTCAATTTTGGCGAATATCCATATAATTCTCGTATAGAAGAATGCGTGCAGTCATCCCTAGACCTAAAATATTATTTATCCCGGTGCAAGTGACGGGAGCGGCTGCCCGTGGTCAGTTTAGCCGGTAAAAGTCCAGTACGGATTCCTACCCCTTCTCTACCCTAACAGAGGATAGGCCACGATACTATCCACAATGTAAATAAAAATAAGTCATGTGACCGTTTTCATCTTGATTCTAGTTTACTCCAAGGAATTGATTCAAATTCAACATTCATATATTCAAATTAGACTATAAATAGTGGTTTTTCAACTCATTCGCTCGTCCTTGACCGCTTCCTATTGTTTTAGCTTGGGAAGAAGAAACGGCCCAATAAATTACCCAAAGTGTTGTGTTGTTGGGTTATGTTAACTATCTAGCCACGATTAGATCCACCGCCAATAAATTGACATGAACAATGACTTGAACGAAAAGGTGTCAATTGAATAGCTAGTGAAGGTCTTTGGTTACGATATACGATATAAAATTGTTCAATGTTTTCAATATAAAATAAAGTCATGTACCTATTATTTATTAATTTGCACACAAAAAGTCGTTTGCTGAACATTGGCCCTTACGATGATAGAGCCTTGAAGTAATATTGCCGTTTGGAAAACAGATTGGTGATCATAGTAAAAATTGCCTATCCTTTTCGAATTCAAAATTACTTATTAGTGAATCTTTTGAGTAAGTAATTCATTGGATAAAAATACGGAAAATGAGGGGTGGCATAAACTTTGCCGAGCTACTCGTATATGGACAAAATGCATTGACTTATTAGTAGGTAAATATAACATTTAATGCAGGTGCTACTGAAAAACGTAAAGCTAACCCGATTTTTATTTTAATGTAGTACAAAGTGTAAGATTAAATGGTGAGTTTGTTTGTCTTGTGTCCGCCGGGCGGTCCGCTCTAAGGTTGTTAGGTTGTTGAATAAGTTTCTGAATTAAGAGAACTGAAAGTTTTCTCATCTCGAGATTACAGCAAAGTGTTTACCGTTTGGCTGTAGGATGCGGCCGCGACGCCGACACCCCTCCGCACGCCACTAGTCACGAGCGAAACGACGCCGCGCCGGAGACTCGTTATCGACATTATTTATTTTTTAATTACATATTTTATGAATGCAATTAGTATGCTAATAATTATTAGTTTGTTAACTTTTTCAGTAACATGTATAAGAGTTCAGTAGAGATGGGTGTGTTTTTATGAGTTTTGTTTGTGTATGCGTGACATATTTATAATATTTATTTTAAGAAAAAATAGTTTTGCATTAGGTGCTAGTCCGAATGGAAGAGCAAACTATATAACATTATAATATAAACAGAAACATGAATAAATAATGATCATACATTAAATCTTTGTGGTCAATACAATTATTGGGAACTAATGTATAAAATCATTTAATTCGATAGGTACACATTTTTCTAGATGAGAACACACTTTCACTCTACGCAAAACATAAACTATAGTTGACAATCGCTGTGAACCATATGTACTCTGGTAGACCATTAAAAAATACTACATTATTTTGACGTTAAAATATTTTAATTAAGTATGCTCTGAACATACAGTGTCTGGCAAGAGAGAAAGATAGACAAAGTCTGTAAACTTATCATAATCTTCCTTTTATGAGATATCATTTATGATATGATTACTTAGTGTATTCTATCTTCATTCATTTTTCTTTTAAATTGATAGTTGTGACTCAGAGTTAAAGTAGTCCTAATTAAATAAGTACCCTGGTTTATTTTTGATTATAATCTAACTGTAATAAAAACCTTTGGAGTAACAATTTTCTGTAAAACATCGACAAAAGTAACATCACTAGTGTTAATAATCTAGGTATTTTCATAAAATATTTGCGTGAGTGTATCGCACCTGATGCCAAACGATGTCGCTGCACTTTACTTGCCGAGATTTACAAACAAAGAACACTAACTAATATCGAAGTGAAAAACTAACTAGACATATGTCTTTGGGAACATATTATTATAATATTTTATGGTCCACAGAAGATATTACCATTATCGTGTTTTATGATCTTAGGATATAAAAATTGCAGAGATACACCATTTTCGAAAACTATCGCAGTTCACTTTGGCACGTTAATTATTCAATCAAGCCAGGCTGTATACAGGAGAACACAAGCTAGGGGTACATTCCCACGATTTAGCGAACGTGGTTACTGCCGGTAAAGAAATATTTGGCCGACTAAACCTCCGATTTGTGTTTTACCGTTCACCGTAGTTCGTAGTCACCATTTTAGGGATAGGAGTCGGTGATGGAATATCCAGCTTTCTCGCGCCTGTACATCAACGCAAGACTAGTTGAATGATATATTGATGTATCAGAATATATAATATGTAGGTACTTCCATGGCACTGAATTAGTTAAATAATACTGCAATACGGGATATGATATTTAAGTTTTAGAAATATGTAATATACATAATTATTTGATATTACCAGGATACGGGTCCAATTAATTTGTATTTACGTATAATAAACCCTCTTGCAAAATATTACGTGAGATGCAAAACCTACAATTCTTGGTATAATGCCATTCATTAAGGTACGATGTGTACATTCGCCCACTGGCATGTTACTAGAATATTTTAATACCCCTTTTACGACGTTATTCTTAGGAAATGTCTCCGATACATCAAAAGAAATTGTTGTTGACTTTCGTTTTTTATTGAAACGCTTGGTATAGATGATACAGTGTTCTTCTTATATTTATCGCATACAAACATTGAAGCATTCTAGGAAAAAAAGCCCAGGAATTTAGAAAAAGACTTACTTTTTATGCAAATTACGCTGCATCATCATTGTTTTTGCCAAAGGCGATGATGGCAACATTGGAGTTTCATATTCATAGCGAACTTTCAGTACCCACGGAGCGTACTCCTTATGGGAATATGAATATGATGAAAAGTACGCTGAATGAATACAAAAGGCACCTTTTCCATAGGTATATATTGTATATATTTTAACTTCCTCATTGGTGTAGTCTCAAGGGCGGCTGTAGAGCACAAGATCCAGGGTCCGTTCCGTGGGTTTGGTAAAGTGTTCTAGGGTTATTCTCTATGGAAATTTTCAGTGGCAGCCCGGAGCCTGAGACTCAATGAACTGTAGCAAAATATGGACGTACAATTATAGTATACCCCTGTTATGAATATATGTATGTATATTTATACATATCATGTTATGATAATGTTTAATATATAATATTATGTGCCTGCTGGAACGCCATGCACTTATTATCGCTTGGAGTCGTGATCAGTTCTAATTTACACTAGTTATATTCTATGTGCTTACGTGCAAACTATTTGTTAAATGTTTACATATGTAATGGTGCTTATGTACTAAACATGTACTTATGTTATAGTGTACAAATAATGTGACTTCGATGTTTGCTTGCTTTCTTTATATTATTTGAATTTGTTATTTTAGAGATGCTCGTTATAGGTGATGGATATCTTAATTTATTTCTTATTATATATACATTTTGAATACACAAAGGTTTTTTATGTGTATTTTTGGTATCCATTGCTCCATTTAGATACAACACTAATGGTTCATCAATAGCTGATGACGGATTTAACCACACGAATAATTGACGCTAATTAAGTTCTTTTAGTCACTTATGTATTATTGAGACAAAGACGAAATAGATAGATATTAAATAATTATTATTTGTTATATATTGAAGTTAACTATACAAATACAGAAAAATACATGTTTTTCTCATTATATAAAATACAAACTGAATTTATTTACCTACACGCATGATTAGTTAAAGTTGGTGATATAATACATTGTATGTACTACCATAATGCGCAACGACATTTTTATGAAAATACTGACTAACTAACTCAGATCAATTTAAATACTTGTGTTTATAAAAAAATACTCATATATAAGATAAGATAAGATAAGATAAGATATGTTTTTATTCATGTAGACCATATACAGGTACTTAAGAATAGTTACGACTCTAGGTGCCACGTTCCAAAATGTTGACTTCCAATGGAGAAGAACGGGCAAGAAACTCCATGGTTACTTTTTTAAATTCAGAATTTCTTACAATATTTTGTTAAAATACATATTATACTGTGTAGGTATATATAATACAGTATATTATACTGTGTAGGTATGTAGGTGTTTGCATCGGATAAATAGTTAAATTTGTTAAGGTCTTTTAAATATGAAATATGAATTGAGACTGGTTATCTCCAAGTAATTAAATAATTCAGCCGATTACTGTCCACGGGCACAGGCGTCTTCTCAGAATAAGGGAAACCCTACTAATTATAAAATGTTGTTTATGTAGATTTGTAAATATGGTCTAACTACATATTTGTAATAAAACACAACACTAAAGAAAACACAACACTTACCTTGATTTTTTTTCACCCTTGGTTATCTATGAAATATTTTTAGGCAATCTGGATAGATTTAAAAAATATTTCATATTATTATGAACACCATTCTCACTACTCTGGCCACTGAATTTAGTTTGAACTCACAATTTTGACCAAGTAGACACCACTACCACCGCCCGCTAATTGTCAGATCAATTTATATGGCACGACTATCTACGTTTATTTATTGACCATTTAGGGTTTATATTGTTAACTGTCGTTTACTCAGTGTATTCTCAAGTAGTACTCTCTCGTAGTGTTGGTGTAATTAGCTTGAACCGGTTATTACTGAATTGAAACTAATTAATAAAAATGGCAATTTTTAAATTCGTATATAATTAGCTTTATTTATCTCCACTTTTAATTTTCACTTTTGTTTATAACGTTCTCACATTAATATCTATTGCTATTTAATTATTTTTTATTATATAGGCTGAACACACATAAAAAAGCCCGCCCTGTAATCATAGATTCTTAGCTCATTACGAACCGCAAACTACTAACTACTTTCGATTTCCTTCAATATTTATACGACTGAGATGAATATGTTGACAGCGGGCGTTTGCACAGTGCCTAAGGTTAATAAGGAAACAATCGAACTGCCATATCCTCTTTAGTTCCTTCGCGATGCAACATCCACATAGTAATCAAATGTCTGTCGGGAAGAAATCGACAATCGTGCGCTCTGAATTACTTCCCGGATAAACAGGCAGCTTTTCAGATAGAAAATAAGTTATAGTTTAGTAAGTAGGGACTGTTAGTTATAGTGTTGTGGTTTTCCGCCATCGCCCAAAGGGCATCTTCTATATTTCCGTCGAAATATAGGACATTTGCTTCCTCTATATTCGAGATAAGTGAACGTGTGAGAGGGTAGCAACATCTTCGTATGCTTTAATAAATATCTGACAGGATCTATGTATTTGGCTATACGTTTACAATAAACTAAATATTTATTGGGATTATTTTCGGGATATTCAAAAAATATTGGTTCGAATTAGTCATATAATTACCGAGATGCTCTTGTTTGCATTTTTCAATGCAGTTTATAGTTCTGAAAATCGCTATTCCTAATTTTTTTTTGTTTTTATCTAAATTAAATAACAAAGAAAAATCTTCGTCGCGGTTCCCTTCGTTGCATATAAAGCGATACTATATAAGAGGTAATGTTAGCCAAATTGGTGTTATCGTTTCATTCGATTCTCCTTCTTGGTATGCAACGCTACTTATAGTCGTAGTTGGAGATACTTTGACTCAAGCTCTGTATACTTTAAGTGAGCTTACACCTACGCAGTACACTACTCCAGTTTAGCCTTTAATTTAAACTAAGCATCATTTAAAAGTAGCCGTGATATAGCGGAGCAGGAGGGGGTTCGAAACCGGCCTGCATCTTTAACTTTTCAAATTTATGTGTGGATCAATTTGATTATCACTTGCGAGAAGAAGCGAAGCATTTTTTTATGGGTGTGCTGGAATGCCAGAGAAGCCTAGCCTAGCGTGGTAAATACTATGGTTTCATCTTTATCTACTGAAGAAGTCTGTCAAGCCCACCAATGGACTAAGTATAGGCTGTTTTCGTAAATAAAATACCATATCATATATCTAGAATATAGTTATATGTTGGTGTTAAGTGAGAAATTAGTACTGCGTAGTGTGACGAGCGAGTTGTCAACTTACTTATAGTGATATCATATGCAGATAAAAAGTTTGGTTAACATATTATCTCACCGGTGTCCGTCTTTAAAATGAGGAAAATATTTGTTGTGTGTTTTCCTAATAATAATATCAGTAATCTAGTTGAAAATGAATATGAACAATGGTAATATCTCAATATACGATATCAATATCAAATCTGTTGAACTTATGACACAAAACTCATTGAAAACACCCAAGTACACGATTAGAAATCCTCAGGTTTAATAAATGAACACACAACAATATTTTTATTTGTGAATAATCGCGTGCGCGTTTTTGCCCTTAATTTGATGCAGGCATTAAATAGAAAAAGGTTCGTTCCAGATTTGAAATTCTGACGTGTCCGTTCGGTTCTGTCAGTGCGAGCGTATGGAACGCAGCCTGTACTTTACAAAGGTAGGGGTTTTTCTAGGTAGTAGGTTTAGCGGATGTGTTCAAAGAGCTTTGCTGTCGGCCGCACTGTTTGTGAGCCGGTCACGCCTCGCAACTGCACTGGACCTCTCTGAAACATGATTGAAAACGCTACTGACGTGACAAAATATATTCACGTTTGAAATACACTGAGTTTTTATACTATTCTAGGATCAAATATTAAATAGCCTTTCATAGTTTTCATACGATGGAGATTAATCTGCTAATTGCAAAATTAATAGATACCTTGTTAAATACCATAAATACCTCGGAAACTCATCACATTCCCCGGATATTATAACGGTTTATACGGAGATGTCCATTAACGTTGACCTACTAATAATATGATATCACAGTCTAACTACAATGTTGTGGGATATCTTAATTTTGGGTTGTAGATCTTATATGATATGCCTGTCGATTCGAGAGATTCATACATCATTTTGTTTATTTTGATTACATAATCTAGATAGTTCTGTTCTAGTAACTATTCACTATTCATACTTATAATACAAGGATTTACAATGACACCCAAATTAGATACTAAAAGGATTAACAGTGGCCCCCAAACTAGGCGACACCTGTCTTGGGGACCTGCGTTGGTGCTTTGACTAGATTAACATAATAGATCCTAGTTATGTGTCGTTAAGTTCCTGAAATTTTAGAAGTTACTAAAAGTCAATAGAAGAATAGAAGTTTCTAAAAGAAATTAAAACTAGGAATGTTATTTTAAAATTGTTTTATTAAATCTTTATGTTGAAAACTTACTTAATACCTAATTACTTAGTTTAAAAATGAACCCTTGCCAAATTACTTCGTAAAATATTACTAAGGCAGAGAAGATTGAAAGTAATGCACATTAAATGTCGCAAATGTCTTAATTATAATGACATTAATGAATTAATTAGGATTCTCCCTTTTGTGGGTTTACGGGGCACAGCTTTGCGTAAATATTTTCTAAGCGCCACAAAGAGAGACGCTGATGCCGCGTGAAATTATATTCCGTAAAATTAAGTTGAAATTTTTTTATTCTCCTTTGACGTTCAAAGTTGGCGGAGTTAATTCAATTTATTGTCTCTCTTAAAACGAGACTCCACCGTAATGTTATTTATAGGGTTCACCTACGGCTTGTTGATATGCCCCAAAAAGCGAGTGCAGGAGCGCACCGACGCGCCTAAGTGATTCGATACACGTTCAATATGTTTCATTAGGGAGCCCGGTGTTCGCTTATTCAATCATATCAACGGCGGCAGCGAGGCGCGCGCGCCGCACAACAGCGCAACCTTTCCGCGCTCCGCTCAATTCCTACATAATCAGTTTTTCCGACTCAGTAATGGTATACACTCAATTTATACCGGCATTTGGCTAGCGAATACTTCCGCAAATGTCTTTCCCGAAGGGCTTTTATTGCGCTACTTAGTACGTTGTATATCGCAGCAGATACTACTCACTAGCTTTCCGATCCCACCGTATACTTATGTGTAAAGGGAGACGATTGTTAATTAGGAAACCAATAATGTTGGAAGTTGGTAATGGTTGTAGCGATTTTTCCTTCCTCCGGTGGCGTAGAACACGGTACGTTCCTGGAGAGCAACCGCTTCTCCTCTGGCCCTGTCTGCGTCCTGTGTCACAGGAAATCGTAATTACCGCCTAATCTCGCCTGAAGCGCAGGGCGGCCCGACGTCCGGATATGAACTTCCGTTATGAACAATTTAGCGCGCGAAATTGGACGTCGGTACGCTCTGCATTCAGCCTATCGTAGAGTCAGGTGATGCAGAGTGCACAGCGGACGTGGACCATTCACCAACGGATTTATATATTTTTTCGAGCTAGCTAACGAATAAGTAGCTGCCGATGAATACGAATCAGCTTTTAGCGAGCCAGGGAAATTACATTTTTATTCGATTTTAAAAGTTAAATGTAGAAAATTGTACCTCCCAAGTGAATGCAAACACGGAAGCTTATAAAATTGAGAGGATGAAGCGAACTGACTGTTCCGTTACCTGTCTCATCTAGATATGCGTATTATCTATATGTAAAGAATAGATAATTATAATAAAACGTTTTATGAAATGTATAGAGTACCTAAATGTAAAGAGCAATGTATGTTTACAATATGATCTAAAAATAGAGTTCAACAGGATACATTCAAGTAAAAGTTATTTATACATGTCACACACCATCAATCAACCAATAAATAAAAATTCAATAATCATATACTGTTGGCAATTCAACAAACCAAAAAAGAAGCAATTTACAAGAAATAATCCAATAGTTCCATTTCCAACCCGTGCCATCAGTTGTTGCATATTGCCTATGTTCTGATTCTGTGTAGCTACGCAAATGATGATCACAGCCTGTCGCACGGTAATGATCCCATTCATAGTCATCTGCATTGATATGGAGCTATTATTACCTGCAACTACAAGCCTCCGCCATTCACCGTCTGTCAATGAGAACCTGATAGTTACCTACTGACACAGACTTATCACCTAATTGTAGACCAATCATGTGTAATTGATTAATGGTTATAGTTCCAGAGGTGTGAACACTGGTTATTAGAACACTATAGAGCTTAAAACTTGTTGGTTTAAAAATATTATGTTGAACAAGTTTGATAATGTCTATTTTTGATACCTATATGAAATATTAACAATTTAGGATTACAATATATTTATTTATAAAAATAAATAAATATATTATAATCTTATTCCCTATGCTCCATAAGAAAGAGTTTTAATACAAAATCATAAATTGTTATCGATATTTCTTCACTACAATTAAGTTTTCTTCATATCAATTTGTGCCTTTAAAAGCTTTTAGTATACAGGATTAATAAAGTTTTATAATGAGCACTATCTATTGATGAGATTGACATCCTCTTCCAAGTAGTTTTAGAGTGCTGTGTTAACATTAAATTATACCTAGGCAGTGTATACTGTACGCTATACTCATTCGATTATATTGCATTGTGCCGTTTTAGTTCACATAATACTAATTCAACTAGGCAAGCATCAATCCATTAGCCCAAAACAATTGTATTCCAAATGCCCAGTAACTGAATGTCAGATAATGTTCGTAATTCAGTTATCGGTGTTCCACATCGGCCGCACCGCTCTGCCTAGCTGCGTACGGATGGCATACGAACAGAAATCACCGTCCGCCATTTGCACCGGTCAATGCAATGAAATTGCGAAAAAAATGATTTGGATATTCAGAAAGCGAGAAACGAATGGCCATCCAGTTATTGTCGGCTTCCATACAGCCTCCAAATGGACAGCGCTCGTTCAATTTCGATACTTTTACAACACAATAGACGGGAGTAAGGCGTGTTCAGTCACCTGTCAAATTAAAAAAGCACTTGCACATTCAAAATAAACTATAGGCCACGAGTATTCAGAACGAGGAAACGTTCCTGGAATCCATGTACCTACATACATCTTTACACATTAATTTCAATTGTCCTTACATTATACATACAATTTTTACATTTGTTTTTATTGGATGGTATTCGAGCATTGTCCAGTTTTCTCCGTTTTGACCGATATTTTCGTTTGCTGTGTGACGTCAACCGCACATTTTGCAGGTTTCGTCGACAACGAACCTATTTTAATCACGGTTCCGTCATCGCGAAACCCGAATTATATGCGGATTCTTCTTAAAATGTCTTCATTTTTCTTTCTTCAACGCAATTCGCAGGAAAACTAAAATATACATATATAGCTTTTCAAGTTTCTGGGTTTACTAATTGAGAAGAAAATTATGATTAATTTTCTTGGAAAGTAAGTCACAATTTTAATTAACAAATGGATGGACAATTAATTAATTAGGTAGCCCGTCGCTTAGTAAACAAACGACTTGATGACTGTCTATGGCGGCCGCCTGGACAAAATGATGTGGTTAAATTGTTTTTAAGAATACTTTTATAAGTAAGTGGCGGCATAAACTAGGTTTATTGATAACGACCACTTTGGACGCTAGGATTAAATAGAAATTTTAGAATAGAATATATATATAATAAATAGATTAAACAGAGGGCAGTTTCTATTAAAAAGAAAAAAACTTTAATGCCCTATAATGTTGTACACAAAATTATAAACATGTTACATCTGTATCATATAACATGTAATTAACAACACATAGAATAAAGCGGTAAGAATAAGTAGGGTAGTAACTATAATTAGTTGAACAAAGAGTTTGTCTCCTTTATCGTCCGTCTGTCGTACAAGATTAACGGACGCTTAAGCATTCCCTCCGCAACAGATGACCAATTGTTCGTTCTCCCATAACGGCAGCTAAAAGTTTTCCCATTTATTCAGTGCTCATACGTCAAGTCGATGTGGCGGAGGTAGTGCGGGGTGCGGGTAGGCGCGTCGCGGCGTCGGCCCGACGCGTTCCGGCGCGATAAGGCGTCGGGCCTATTGTCGCAGCGTCGGCGCACGTTTCCTCCGCTGCCGTCGAGCCTACTGCATTGTTCCCCTCGTAATGAACAAACTTATTCCCAAGCCTAATGCTGCAAAAGCGTTGCCGACTCCCAAATTCGTTCACTTTAACGTTATCTCACAATTGTCAACTCGTACCTTTACAGAGTACATTACACGCATCACGACAACGTTTCTATAATAGTCCGAAACCCATCGGCCTACTTTTGTTTGAATAGTGTTAGAGGAGTATTGGATGTGTACTCACATTAGCACAATTTGGTGAGGGGTTGTTTGACAAGACCCGAGTTCTATCAAGATTGAAATTTAGTTAAGTACTTATGAAGTGTAATTGATGTCATAGAGGCTTCTGTTATGTGAACAAATAAATCCCAAACATATGAGCACAATGGATACTGGTGACTCCACAGATAGCTACAACGAATATTATTGCGGGGGACGATCGTCATAATTATTTTAAGCAGCAAAATATTCATTCCTCAATGTATTAACGCTTAGGTAGCATTTTTCTCGCTATGAAGGCAAACAAAAAATGTTTTAAAGGTAATTTTGTAAAACTTAGGAAGGCCATGGAAGGAAGTTTTGTCAAACGATCCATTACAAGTGTGTATCCAGCAGTAAAGTTATAAGCACCTATTATATAAACTAGAAATTCGTTAATTAGCAACTGCCGTTAAAGGTTAATTGCTCGTCTTACATTTCAGTAAACAAATCTGTCCAAAATCCGATACAAATCTTCAATGAAACTCTTCTGTATGTACTGTACGTTTGTGTATTTATCCGTGCATTTTGTAGCATTAATATCAAAGATTGTCCATTATTTGAGCAAACAATTACGAGTATATTTTTATTAATGGTCGTTCGAGGTCTCCCTGGCTCGCAGACCTCCCCGCCTGCTATTATCCGCCAGACGCCCGTTAAGAAACAGCTTCCACGACCCTCTCCTACTCTTAGCCTACGTATTATGCATTCTCCGTGGCGCCAAAATTTCTTATTCATTCGAATATATTCAAAAATGTCCTATAGTAGTAGCTCCATTTTCAATGACAAAAAATTCGAGACGAACCGGCAATAGCTCCGACGGGAGAAAATCGTATTTCGATCGAAAAGAGGGGCAAATCTTTTATGTAATATGAGATTGTCATCGCGATTATTACAGGCAAATAGAATACGCCGGATCAGTAAGTAGGTTATCTTCTTGCTTCCTTTGGCCGGAATCACTTTATTGGATGTTGTCGGGTACTCACTTTATTTTTGCGATTGTCACCTCTAAGTAACTCGAAAGAAACAGTCTCCTCGTAAAATGGGCATGATTTAAATTCCACGTAGGGGAAACGGTTCTAAGCAGTTCGAGGAAAGGGCGTTAGAGTATGATTTGAATAATATATTTATTGCAAAACCAGCTTTTAACATTTTAAAACAGTTTATTTAACTTAATACATGTAACTAAAACCAGGTAAATAGGTGAATGAACTATAGCATTTACTTTTCTTTTGGAAGAATCAAAACTTTTATCGTTCGTGGAGTGACATCAATTTGTGAGAAAATGCTTTTCCGTCGCCGGTGACTCGAATTACTCCCAAACAAATGCCTGTCGGGGGCTTGTTATCTTGTAAGTTTATAAGAAAAGTGTGTGCCATGGAGGAAAAGTTTCCACTACGGGATGATGTTGTAAAATCGTTTCGCTGTAAGATTTTTCCGATAAAGTGAGATTCACGACTGGAGCGTAACTAGTAACTACATAATGTGAAATACGTATTTGCAAGTCTTTTATGCATCGGAGCTTTAATTGCAACGAGTTGAAGGCGACAGTCGTTTGCTGCGTCGCGCTAAGGCACCGTGCACGGGAGCAGATGTGCGGAAAAATCACAGATTATTAGCTGGTTCATACGGGAAGCGGCGGCAACGACACATTCATATTTAAATGTCACGTTGCGACTGCAGCCCGGGAGAGTTAACTCATGTGTGTGCGACGACGCGGTTTCCTTAACTAGGATAAAATGTGTCGTGCTAAAGAATTACATCGTTGTTTTTATATGGCTTCTTGAGTCTGCACGTCGTCGCGCGCAGGTGAAATTAATTTTATCTTTTATATGAGACAACATTTTGAAACGTTTGTAAAAACCAACGTATTTAAGAGCATAAAGAGTTAAAATAACGTGGAATAGTATTACTTAGCTTGTAGACATATTACAAGTACGACAGTTTCAGATCTCATTTCTGGATTGGTTAGCTTTGCTGCACGAAACCCTTTCAATAGGAAGAGAGATTAAATATTTCATCTCTACTTGAAATACTTTCTTATACCATCTCATCATATTTCTTATATCAACTAGTATCGGCATAAGAATAGATAGCCCTACTAATAGGAAAGAATTCTTATAAAAACTAAATTGAATGAAATTTTATTCCCGACCAGAGTAAATATTTTAAATTTAGGTAGGTGCGAACAATCTAGTCGGTATATAGGCGCCGAGATGTAAATAAATTTACTTTCTAGAGAAAAATTGTGTTCGTAAACGTAATTTAGCGCGAGGGGCAAACGTTGCCCCAAGTTTTCCTAGACAACCTCAGCTTAGATGATAATTATCGGATGTACTTTTTGTACCTCAGACGAATTTGATGAGTTTGAAACTGAAAGTTTGGAAATGTAGTTAATAATGATATTCCTTATTTTATCAGTTCAAACCCGATGACGATAGAAATATACAACAGCTCATTTTATAAAACCATCATTGTACAATTTATGTGCTATAAACCTAAGATCAAAATTTCTAAGAATCAGTTCTAAATCAAACGTTGGTTTAAAGTAAAATGTTACAAATAAACAATATTAATTCACAAAAGAGTGGTTTTAAAACAAACAACATTGTAGAAGTCCCACAATTAACTTCGGAATCCCTGACCACAATGAAAATAATAGCAACTGAGTATTTTGTCGATAGACAATCAAAACGAGTTACGGAATTACGGAGAATAGAGAGATCCTCTCTTAAATTTCCAAAGTAGGTACAATACAAAGGGATAAAAATGTTGGGTGCAATTTTGCGGAGAGTCACAGACTCAATCCCGCGCCGCGCCGCTCCGGGGAGCTAAACCGAATTTATGGTTTGAAAATTAAACTTAAATTGGATATTGCCGGGATATTTTTAAACATTTGCATTTAGTGGTTCATTAAGTTTGTTTTAATTTCTTAGAAACTGAATTTGGTTTGGAATTTAGGTTGGAATTTTGTGCATTTATTAAGATAACTAGCGGTGAATCTCATACAGTTCAAAATGATTGGTGTACCTAGTGTACCAATGTGGTTAACATTAAAATAGGTTATCAATTCTTATAATATAAAAACGTTGCCCCCACCCTAGGATTTATCGAGTATCGTGGGTACAGTTTACAAACATAGGTACATGTTACATGTAGACAAACCCAGACCCGAAATAACTGTCTGTTGATCACACAACATCGAACCCGCGACACGTAGTACGGAAAGCTAATCGCTTAGCCACCGCGCCCACCGTGCCGTCGAGTAGTCGTGTTGTCATGTAATAGAAAATAGACAAGCGTGTACATATCAAATCGTGCGCATTCAGCCTAATTGTGGCGGGGTTCGTACACGGTACACCACTGCTGTGTGTTTGTGGCACTACGCCGTGACAGCCTTCGCGGCTTTGTTGGTCACTGTTCATATTCATGTATTATTAACAATGTACATACATAATATTAAAGCTAGATATATTTTATAGCGGTGTATAGTGATGTAATTTTACTTTTGCCGCTATGGTGTGTTGTTTTTATATATTATAAATAATTATTTATTTTAATGATACAAGAAACCACGTTATGTATAACCAAAAAGTATTTTTAAGTAGGTATGTAGTTCAACAACTGCGAAAATTTAACAAGAAGTGGAAGCGAAGGAAAAAGAAGAAAAACTGTTGAGATTACTTTTGTACAGCGAGTTGACATACCAAGCTTTTATCACCCTTTTTATGGGGGAGAAATCCCTGACACATATTTAAATAGGCAAACAATACCGCGACGGGAACAAACAGAAATCGACGGTAAAATGTGTTATTTAACTAAAGTAAAATATATCTTTCGTCATTTAACATTTTATGATTGTTTAATTAATTGTAATTTATCTCTGACAACAGTAAAACAGTATGTGGAAATCATGTTCGTCGAAATATACATTTCATGTCATATTTTACAGTCGGACATTTCCGAAATCGTATTGGTATATTTCACATAAAATCCTCTGTCTCCCTAACCCATATCCACGGCTCAATTATAAGATATGTTTGTGCAAACGTTTGCGTACGGGTTGCCGCTTGGTAAAATGTAATCACTTCGACAGATTATAAATATTGCGTAAGCTTCGGATTACCGGAATGATTTCCGTTAAACAACCGTAGAACAAATCTCAGTGTACAAACGAGTCACCGGAGCCGAGAAAATGACACGCCATATTTTAAGTATCGGAGGAAAGTCGACACGAAGGCGACACCTGGAGGAGGAGACAGGTGTTCACCACCCCTGTTCCGCCTTCCGTCGCCCCTCTTTATTGATATTACGGTCGGCGCATTAACCACTCCACGCGTTGTGTATTGGCTTTCACATGAGGGCACTACAATAAAACTAGATCGTGCGTTGAAATAAACGTGATAGAAACCCGTCACTCGTATCTCTATTGTGAATTCATTTCAAAGACCAGAAGGTTAAAAGCCTATCTACATAAAAGCACATATAACCAGCAGAATACCCTGTTGATACTCCATTGGGTTTATATTAAAATGTATCGAATTGCATGCAATAAAACTGCAATAATATTGCTTATTGTTTCGATTCCATAACTCAAGTGGAAGTGGAATGGTGAATGGAAACAGATATTGTATAAGAATACAACAAATTGGATTGGAACATCTGAAATTGCCAGTGTAAGATTAGTGTACTGCGGGATAAGAGTAAAAATATTGTATGTCGATATTCAAAGTGTGGTGTGAGGGGTTGCAAGTCGGTCGCCACAGAGCCGGCTGGCGTAGCGTCGCCGGACCGCAATAATGAGAGAGAGCCGCTCCATTACGGATAAGAGAGCTTATATTTCTACGGTACGGTCGCCGCGACGATTGCCGTCTGTAATTGTATCCGGTTCGTCTGCGACTTACAAATACGCAGCTCTTAGCTTTGCCACTTTTCGTTACCTTTGCCACTTTCAATCCGGACGCTTTAATTTAGTTTAACGATTTAGCCGTCATGCCTATAAGTGAAGGCTCTGGGGCTCTCTGACTCTGTCATTTATCAAATAAATGTAGTCTTTGTGGTCAATACAAATTGTGTTAGGAGGCTACAATTAGCAATCTCCTAAGTATTTATATGTTATATTAAGTGGCAGTGTAAAACGGGACTATTTCCTTGGTTCGTAACTCGCCCGCCTCACCAGGGATGAAAGTTTCCACCTAGATGGCTTCAACTGCCCGCGCACCACAACATCTGACAAACTCACGAACACTTTAATTATCTATATTTGACTACGGTAAGTTATTTGTATGGTCCTTACAAATTAGAAGGGGATTTTTTCTTTCAAAAGTTAAGTTGTCAATTTTTGAAATACTTAAAGTTCGGAGTTTCAGGCGGAAGTATGCGAAGTATTTAGATCTTTCATTAAATAACAAAGCACAAAGTTCGAAAGGGACCAGCTAATCAATTTGCGAGTTACAACAAAGTAGGTATTAATGATGTTATTTTATCCTGTTAAAAGTTGATTAAATCCGATTTGTGTGAAATTTTATAATTATTTTGAAACCTTTTTTCTTTTTTGAATTTACAGCTGGTTCAAAAATCAAAAGAACACAATATAGGTGGAAAGTTAAATTAATTTCTTGACACTTGACCATTAATTGGGATGCAAATTACATACATTATTATAAGTAATTTACCTTCAAAGAGAATTTTATATAGAATGTAATGTTAATTTGTAAATGTTGTTACAGGTAAGGTTATTCACAGATTAAAACTGAATACTGCAAACAATTATCAACACAAAACCCTTTTACGTGTAAATCCACCCAATAACGTTGTTAAGCGGAAAGTTAAAAAATAAGTTGCGAGCAGATATTATTAACTTGAGCGCCGTCTACAAGCTATTCGGGATTTCCCTGTAAAGCCGTTCTCAATAGATGGCGTCGGGTAATAAGCTCAGCGATGGGCTATTACGAGGCTGCGAGAGAAATTCGTATCGCACGGCAGCCTACAGGTATCAGTGGCGTGCAACTTTTATGGAACAGTAGCCAGATTGAACCATGGAAGCCGGTCACAATCGAAATCGATTAGAAATAGTGGACCGATTGTCCGCAAATTACATCAATTGTTCGCGGCGCACATACCCTCAACACTGCAATTTTAGATGAAAATTGTACGCTATATGCGACATGATATTATTTTTTACTACCAAATCATGCGCAAGTATAAATCCTTTGTTAATACCTTTTTATCAGGTACTACTGAGGCTTCGCAATGTGTCTGTGGTTTTTCTAGCGGTTAGAGGTTCTAAATCAACAATCCCCTTTTCTTCAGGATAAATACGACTTGGCTAATGGTGCGTTGTTATTTCAAGGTTCCGGCTGCGGGCTTGGTATTTCTTACCTGATCTCTGTACTCTTCAGTAATTTTGGTTAAAATATTGGGAATTCCGGTGTCTTCGGAAAAGCCATGCGTAATATTTTAACTGTCATGTACTAATTTGAAAATTAAATATGATCATTAAAAAAATCAAATTTCAAATATTTTCTTGCTCTTGCAACAGGTGATACTTATTAGATTTACCGTGGATAAAAATTTGAATTGTAATATCCATCCATATTAATTCATTAGGTTTTGAAATATGTATTAGGTTTAAAATATATTACATTTTACTCTTTCTCACGCATTTACGTCGTGGACAATTTAGTATTGGTTAGTGTGTATCATAAATTAATACAGGAGTTTTAACCTAGCCAATCAAATAATACAATGAACAAAGCGTAGGCTGTCATCGCGTTATCCTCCTCTTAAATGAGCTGGCTGAGATTGCTATAATGTCGCCAAATTTAATTGAATAAGGCTCGCTTACATTTTACGACATGGCGGCGCGGCAAGCTTAAGCCGCGACATTAATCTCCTAGGTAAAATCAATTGCCAAAAATTGTATTTACACAGACGTTAGCTGTTCTAATTTAAGCCTTATACGTCAGTGTTAAGTTGTCTTGTCGCATGACCGTCGTGTACGGAAGGAGAATCATATCAAAGTAAATTATTTTCTCGTTTACCGTCATTTATGAAAGTGCACATCTCTCTCGTGTAGTTTGAGGTCGGCAATGGGTTTTAGGTGGCTGCCTGAAGGTTCATTTCAGTGTGACTGGATATGAAGCAGACTTTTTATTGAGAAATTTATAGAGAGAGCAGCGTTTAAGAGCGTCACCGTGCAGGCCGCTGCGGGGCCGGAGCGGAGACGCCACGCGCCGCCGACACTCCGTCCTGGTGAAGACATCTCGCTGCCCCTTTATTGCTTGCCTCAAATTAATGTCTCGACCTCACAGCGTAGGATTTTCTACTTTGTGGGAACGTTTAACGGATTTTATTACGCAAATATTTTATGAGAAAAGGAAACAAGTATTTATTTTGATAAATCTTTGGGTTAATCCGTACACCTCAATATAGATTATGATATAATATAACGGTTGGGTTTATTGCAATTTAACTTACTGAAAATATGTGACATGCTCAATAATTAATTTTCATAGATAGGAGTTTTATCTTTTAAACTTTTACTGAGCGTAGTGGTAGTCCCTGCAACTCTATAATGCCAGTAGCGACGAGCTAGTGAATGGGTATAGTTTGTCATGTGTTGTTCAGTTTGCCGTATCATGGGCCGTAAGGACAGGCAGCGGCGGGCGGGGTGCGTGTAATTTTCAGATTAGTTTGTTCAGTAAGCGAGGCTGCCGGCGAGCCGCAAATATGTGGCCAATAACGACGTCAGGCCGCACCGTGCCCTGACGCCGGCGAACGACGCTAGCGGATTCTTCTGCTAAATCGACGTATTAATTCCCAAAGCAATTAATTAGATTAGAATCGAGAACATACAATATAGTTTTATCGATTATACATAAAAGCGTTAAATGTATCAACATATTTGGCACGCTTTTTATTAAAAAATTAGGAATAATGCCTGTATCGTGGGTGCGTTTACAAACACATATTCACTTGGATATACACCCAAACCCGGAATAATTATTTGTAGATCATACAAATTCAAATTCGGGAATCGAACCCGCGATACATAGCGTAGCAATCGATCTCTCAACCACTGTGCCAAACGTACCATCAAATTTGAGTATAAAAAATGCTTTATTTTTTTTTTTCGATTACCAGTTGTATTTCACTACATAGTATAAAACAAAGTCCCCCGCTGCGTCTGTCTGTCTGTTCGCGATAAACTTAAAAACTTCTAAATGGATTTTCATGCGGTTTTCACCAACAGACATAGTGATTCATGAGAAAGGTCTTGGTGTATAATTCGTTAAGGTTTTGTGTAAATTGGCTGAAATATGACGATGATAGTTAAAGATGTCGGAAAAAATCATGCCGACTGGGAGCTTTAATGGCGTGCGCCGAGTAAATGCTCGACGTAACAGGCTGATAGGATACTAGGACAGAAAAAAAAAAATTAAGGTGTATATGCTCTGCTATCTCTGCGAAGCCGGGGCGTGTTAGTAGAGGCGTTAGTATTTCTAATAAGGAAAATGTAACACTCTGTAAAAGTTGATCAAAAGGCATAGCCTCTAAACGCTCAGCGTTTGTGATATAGTTCCTGAAAAATAAATAGGTGCTCAGCCAGATGTTTATTATCAGTTTCGCTCGCAATAAATAAAGTCGTATTATATTCTTGAGCGGACGATCTCGAAGCTCTATAAATCATTTTTATTGTGCTGTCGAAGGGTCCCCGACTCCCGGTAATGGTGGAGTTCGCTAAATTGGGTCGACTCTTACAATAAATAGATAATGATTTACACTAGACGCGCATTAACAGTGCTGACACGGATAATTTTTGGTTATTTTTTTCATTAACATCAAAAATGGTTATTAACTCCGGTCACAGATAGTAGTATACCAGTCTAGGTAGTAACTTAAGTGGTTACCACTTAAGCTATGTTGATTAAAATACAGCGTGGATAAATCTTTCAGGTGTTAAATATTTATTGTTATAACAAACATTAACCATCGTTCAAAAACTTTTTGAAATAAGACAAAACAAATTTTATCGTCCTATACACTTTTGTCATGGCCGGTAACTTTGTTAGATTTTTTCTTATTTCCTAAATTTTTTCACGATGAACAGAGTTTTTTTTTATGATATCTTACAAGTATAACACCCATAGAAAGTAACTAGTTCAGAAATATTGTTGTCATATGAAATAGACGGCTAGTTCATTCATCCTTTCTACCTAAATAAATGATGTAATTTATGAACCAAATCAAACTGTCATATAACTTTACAATAAAACTGTACTATTCGCGGTTCACTAGCTCCGTACAATTAAAATCAGTTTTCAATGTAAGAAAGAATGTTCATTTTGAGGGCGGGAGCGGCGCGCGCGCCGGTCGCCGTCCCGGAAACAATGAAACCTTTGACATTACTTCCGGTAGTTGCGTCGCACGCTATCCACCACGCCTCATTTCATCTTTCTTCTTCACAGTGCATATCGAAGAACTATATATACAATACGTACCACATGTATATTTAAATTCCATGAATCTATCTTCATGTTATCCAATATACTCGTCACAACACATGCTATGTAGGCACACCATGTCATGCATCAACTTCTTGAGATGATATGCGAGATCATGCATTCATAAATTGCAATTATTTTTTCTTTAATTGGCTAACACTGTACCTATAAATAATAGTACGTTATATTTATTATTTCATATTATTTCAATTTTTATATAGTATTATACATTTGAGATACACAATGCATATTTAACAGAAATATTCAAGCTAGGAGTTTGGAGTACAAAATTATTTCTCATTTCTAAAAAACCCTCTAAAAGTACAGCAAATTTAGTAGTATTTAGTTTAACCCGAAGCATAACTCTTTGATAATTTTACGGGCTCCGGATACAAATTATGTTTTTTTTATTTAAACGCTTTCATTGAAAGTAAAATATCCTTTAATGTTTTTTATTCATATGTCAGTCAACTGTTAGTGTAACTGTATCCGATTCTATAAATAAATACTACAATATTTAGATTGTAAGTTTTTTTGCATGTCGGGGATATTGTTTCGGATGAAGAATGTTACTCTAAAATATGCCATATAATGAACCCTACTTCAGGCAAATAAAATTTATTTCATACATTTTAATGTGAGTGTGATAAATAGGTTATATGGAAAAAGAGTTGTAATTGTCGCAACTATAAAGAGTAGGGTTTGGGCATAGACTTAGAATTTCGCTTACGCTAAAAGACCAACAAAGCGTGGAAAAGAGATATCATTTTAATATGAACACTACCCGAGAAAGAAAGAGACAGATGTTAATGTCAGTATGATACAATTTTTTTTGAAGGATCGGTATCTATCCTTTCCCTTGCTTTAGTGTCAAATATATCTTATTAATTTATAAAATAATCGTGCAATTATTGGCGATTAGTGAAATTTAGGCAGTCATAATGTCATGTTCTTTTGCCTATTGTAACGTGACAAAGAAAAATAATCCAAATAATTACACGTTTCACAGGTAAATGTAATTTTTTCATCGTACGTTTTGAAACCATATTTTGTGTACGTACTAATATTAATTCGCCGAGAAAACAAATTTTACCATAGTATATTAGATTTTCTTCCGATACGTGGTAATATTTTGTAGATAAAACAAGAAATAAATAATATTTAGTGTAAATATTAAAATGTATGTTTACGCTAGGGTTGACTCTAGAAATGACTTCACGAATATCGATAAAAAGTCGATAGATTTATATCTGATTATTAAATAACTAGCTTCCGCCCGCTGCTTCGCCTGCGTGTATTACGAACTCGTGCAATTTTTAGCGTGGAGCATAATTCTTTTTCCGAAATAAAAGTAGTCTGCGTTACTCCTTATAACATCAGCTATCTGCCAGTGAAAGCCTCGTCGACATCGATCTAGCCGTTTCGGAGATTAGCCAGATCAAACAGACAAAAATTAAAAAAATCTTTTTTTTTGTTGTTATCATACATTACTTTACCATTATCAGTGCACAAAACTGTGACTAGTGGATAGCACAAGGTTAAATCTTTGTACCGTAATTATCTGTACAACATCATCTTAAAATTATTATTTTTTGTAATACCCATTGTATTTTCACAAATAAAATGATTTTATATGTTTATTAATTTATAATAAGAGGATTTAATTAATAGCGTATATAACTCTATACTTTAGGGCAAGATTATTTTATCGATACTATACTATATTGACAATGCAAATAAACAACCCTATTTTCATCTGACATATCAGTCACTAACACATATGCATTTTATTTTTCGGTATCTCCTACAAGCTGTCATTGTTCATCTTTACATTCTAAATCTATGGGTTTGGGTCCCGAGATGTCTCGTGTTTCGAAGTCCCGGGACTTTTCGTAATTTTAGTTGTCTCGAGTCCCGGGACTTTCGGCTCGAGACTCGAGACGAGACAAGATTGTCGAAATTGTTAATATTTAGATTATTTAATTATGAAACAAATCTGTCATTATGAGAATTAACAATGTTGTGATTATGACCAATGATTAGATACTAGAATTACTAGATAACAGTAAAGTTATTAAGAATTAGTATGATTTTTAACTAACTTCGTTTTATAACTATAAGATTTAACTGCTTAAAAGTGAATCTATGTGTAATTAAAAGAAATAAGCAAAGCAATTATTAAGACTGAAAGTTATTAAGAATTAAATTTCTGTTTAATAAATTTTGATTTTTACAAAAAAATGTCTTTTACAATACGTTTCACCAGAAATTAACTAAATTAAAATTCTTAAAAAAAGGCTTACCCGCCTTAATTTTTTTTAACAAAATTTTTTTTTCTTAAAGGTCACCCGAGACAGACTACAATCAAAGTCCCGGGAATTCCCGGGACTTTGATTGTAGGCTTTCTCGTGTCCCGGGACTTTGAATTTGTCAGAAATTCCCAAACCCTAATAAAGAGGCATCGTGAAAGATTTGATGTTCACAAGACAGTGTGGGCTACAAACAGTCGTGTAATGGCCCGCTTTGGTCAGGTTTTACCTATGCTTGATAAATCCCGATGCCTCAAAGTATCCTTTAAAATATAAAACAAAGTATGTTTATATTACACAGTGGGGAAACAAAGATGTTAACGGAGTGTAAGTTATCGTTGTGGAGGTTCTCGTTATATCTACGTGCTGACCATTATACGTGTATTTTTATATGAATGTATGGATTTCATAATATTCTCTTGTTTCCCTATTTCAGATTGAAAACGGTAACTTTATTTTTCAGTTTCAGTTCAAAATGTGTACCTCTATTCTATTCTAGTTTGTTTCTACTAGATTGTTAAAAAGGGTCAGTAATAACAAACCGTATACCCGTATCTCTTAACGAGAAATAACGAATCGAACCATTATTTAAATAATAGCTCGGACCCAATGATCCATGAGATTTTAAAAATAAAATGTAATGACCGGATATGCTTTTTATTAAAAAAAAAATCATATTGTTATGGCTTGTACACGAAGGGAGATAGATAATGAAGAATGTCCATTGATTGATATTTTCCTCATTCAGTGGAGCTCCTACATTTACAGAATACAAGAAGCGTTTTTGGCTATATCTGAGATCAGAAAGCATCTGCCGGTATGGATGACGGTTAGAAAAAATTACGAAAAAAGACTAATAAATATGACTATAATTTGATCAGTCAGTTGGTGGTTGTAATTGCGTCCAAAACGCAATGATCCTAGTGAGACCCGAGTGTGAAGGATCTAAGCCATTTTACGGAAGCCAATTGCCCCAGCATCTTGGCATGAAACTGTCTCATTTAACCCTCGCTTTACAACAAGTACGTGTTTACTGGAATATCTTTCGTTTATCGAGTGGTGTCCAATAAGCCGCTCGATATAAAACCGGCATAAAGGAAGCTATTTGGTTCCGCGAGCAATAAAGCGGTTCTCGAGGACAATGGGCACTGCACTTGTCGTCTAGCGACGGAAGTTCAGTTTGGTCCACTCACTCCAAAATATTATACTTCCGATGTCTCTTTTGTGGTGTATTGTATACTAATAAAATGTGTTTAAGTGTTATTTTGAGAAGCTATTGAGGGTTGTTTTTAAAATAAATGTGTTGTAGCCTCAATATTTTTGAGATCCCGCTTGATTAACCGGGATTCGATCCGGGGTCTAGTGATTAGTCATGAATTTACAAGGCGAGCGAGATTTTTTTTAATAATTATTTTAAAAACTATGTTAAATATGCATTTTGAATGCAAGGACGAACAAGCAAAAATTGAAAATTAAACAAATAATATAATAAATCCATGAAACGTCTAAATGCAGTAAGATTGGGTTCGTTGCGGCGACACAAAGGGTTGGTCTGGCTACCTGACTAGCTCGTTAGCACAGAGGTTGGCTCCGCGCAATCAGCGGCCGCCTCAGCACGATGGCTAAGATTTCACCTAACAACCGGTTTTCACTCCGATCCAGTAACGTCTTTACCTTACCAAATAATTATTTATTTATTCGCTGCTCGAGCGAAAATCAATTCAAGTTCGCGTGTTCGTTGTTTTTTGTTTCAAACTATTGTTATGCTTTATCACTAGATGTATGATGTAAATATTTATAAATAAGATAAGATACGTATCCATCTAAAAGTGAATGAATTGCAAACAAATTGATAATGCAAACCTTTCAAATGTAAATTATTATACCGTAGCTCACTAAAAACTGAACGAAAACCGAATAATCCACACTACGTGCCTTTTAATGGAAACAAAAACCTCAAGTTGTAAAATAAAATCATATAAACGAATATTGCAAAGATAAAAACGGACAGGGTAGTATTTTTGATAAAGCAATTCCAATAAGCGCACGCACGATTACTTTTATTGAGGGGATTAAAGTGCAGTGCTCGTGTAACGAAGTTCATTTATGAATGCGGCTGAAACGACGGGCCATTGCGACGAGAAAATCTTAAAAATCCTCTAAATGTTTCTCTCAGGTCGCCTTATTAAGCGATCCTAGAAGTAATTGTGGGAGACTTACAAAGTTAAGCGGGTGGAGGTAAGCCTCCGACCGTGAACGCTCATAATCGTTATTTCGTCTGCGGACTTTACAAATTGTAACCGACCGGCCTATGTTGCCGTCTGTGTCATTATTAGCTCTCATAAGATGCGGTTTACTTTAATTATGTAAGTTAGCAAGTATGAGAATTTACTTTTAATGATTATGTTTTGGAAGAAAAAGGTGTACACTTTTAGATAATCGATTCTTACATTTCTCGTAGACGTAGGCCGAAGATAACATGGATATATTTAAAAGTATAAACGACTTTATCCATTTTGTTTACCTTATAAATTATACTTCCCGAGTTTTTATATATTTGTGGTAATGGTCAACACAAATTAAAGTTTAAACAACTGTATTTCTAAGTCTCTCTGTGATATTTTAATACTAATTGAATTTTTTTAATCTAAACGGTAATAATAAATCGCACCCAGTACTTTGACATCGTTATCTAATAGAAAAGGAAATAATTGTTCACAAATTTGAAATTAAATGTAAATATTACTTCGATTTTAGACCTGGCCGATACAATATACACACATACAGTGTGTATTTTATATACCGACTAATTGTGTTGCAAGAGTTTTGGTTATTCAGGTCAATAGGATTGAGTTACACAACAATTATGACTGCTAATTAATTCTCTGTACGTGTAGGTATACTTCTGAACATGAAGTTTCACTATCGGGTTACTTGTTTCGTATCATGGATGTATTGACAAATGTGAACTTTTCCGTCATAGATATACTAAATGATTTGATAATTTGGCACTTTAGATGTCTCGATGTTTCTTATTTTTCTTGTAAAATTGAATATTTTAGTAAAAAGTAATGCATTGTAAATGCCAGGAAATATTTGAACCGTAAACATACCACGTATGCTCAATCGTCTATCATCAGTGTCCGAATCGCAAGCTTCCTCCCGTTATAATTCAGATTGCCGTTCCTCCGAGTGTATGACTCGATGAAATGCTGAAGTTATCGAATCAGAGTACATTCGAGTGCATGTATGACACCTAGTGTGACGTAGAGCTAGCCTATTCACGCCAACGCGTCTAGCTCTGTGCGGCTCAGTCGTACGTGTTCACAATAGTCGTTCTGTGGCAGGCGGGCAGAATTCGATCAATCTAGTACCGAACTGCTTCCATATGCCACCGGGTAATGATTGTGCGACCGTTCATTGTCCGCTCGTATTAAAATGACAATGTATGGAACTTGATAGCGCTTGACGGGTAGATAGAAAATACTTCTTTGTACCATCAATAAGTAGTTACTACGTCGTTAACGTAGAAAGGTTGAATATGAAATTGTCAGTGTTGGCAAATTTGTCATCATGTAAATTATTTCACGTAAGCCGATAGCAAACCTAACAACATTCAAAATGGGAGTTTGTGAGATTAAAAGTATTAGTTTTGTTTTCATAATGATGATGTAATTTATAAAGTTCCGGCTAACGTGAGAAAGTTTGATTGGTTTCAAAATCACACGGAGTCGAATCGTCAAAACTCATTAAAAAGTAAACAGAAATGTCGCGAAACCAATCAAATGTACGAATATCAATGTTTGTACGTTTTTATACAACCACGCCAATATTTGTTTACGGATGTACTTGGTTAACACAAAACAGGTAAGCAAACATAATTAGAATTTATTTTTTGAACAAAATATTTGTTTTCTATAAAACCACAGACTGATATTACCTTTTCCGTAATGTTTTAAATAATTTAGAGGTGTGTATTTTATTTTATAAAATGTATTACTTAAATAGCGTATGTAATTTTTTGTAATTGCCATTTTATTACAAATTGTATTTTAAAAATCTAATTAATCGTATAGTTTCCATTTAAAAATATACATTGAAAGAAAAAATGTAATTAAATCTAGTTTATAAATAAGTCATAAATGACGCACATTCAAGTACATTACATATAAATATACATTCAGTAAACGTACCTTGCTATAATGATTTTCTACCACAGCCAATTGTGGTTCTGAATGCATTTTTATAGTACCATAAAGCGTACATAATAAAACACTACCTAAGTATTCAGTGACTGAAAATAAAAATGAGGACGAGTTTGTGTACAGTGGGCCGTGGAGTGGTACTGTTATGGCCTACTGTTTCATTACTGGATGACTCGCCCGATGGGTGAAAAGCTGGAATTTCCCTTTGTTATAAAGCATTTTGCTCCTGTCCTGTACCGTTAGTTGATTTTGAACTCGAATCCCATACACAATGAGATCATTTCTCAATCCCATGCACTCTTCATTAATCACACGCGGAATAGATCCGCGTGGGAGTTGTTTGAATATTATGATTTGTTGATGTATGTTTGTTTTTCAAGTTGCTTCTAACTTTTGGTTTACAGGTGTCTTCAAAGTTGGAATATATTTCATATGCTAACGTACAATCTTTGGTGTTTCGCGTAGACGTTATTTTGGGAGCTTATATGTAAAAGCTGTGGCAGTAGTTATGCATTCATAGAAGTAATGCTCATTATAAAATGTAACCTGATATTTTTTTATGGAAACATAGCGTAGTACTGTTCTTTTTATATGTAGAAGATTAAAAAAACAGTAAGCAAGAACAATTATTAATTTATTATAATTAGTGTTCTTTTTCAGTCTTAAGATTTAATTTGAAACTTTGAATGTTGTCTTCTGAATTTAGAACTGAAAAATATTATAAAAACAGCAGCTGGAAACAATATTAATGTGTATATAATTTTTTCTTAGCCAGTTTTATTTGCAAAATCTTTGATTACCTGATAACTAGGTAATCTCAATTTTACAAAGATATGAAAATTAATGTTTTGATACTTAATTTTTATTGATTTTATTTCTAGAGGAATCTTTTGTAATAATATTACTAATAACGTAAGTACTTAGCCTCCACGACTATGAGTTAAAATTTTGTTTATATATTAAAATTACAATTCATTAAACCGTTTTGGTTGGCCTCGAATATTAATATAGTATTGATTGTCGATTATCACCCATTATATAAGAGCCACACACAATAATTTTCCATCGGGATAAGTTTTTATATTTTGTCCTGTAATCTAAGGTTAATCGCCTTTTATTTTTTTTAAATAAATAAATAATTTAAAACGTGATCAGAAAATTATAAATCTGAATTGGGGCAAATGTAAGGCTTTGTAAGCCTTTGATTTTATGTCTGAATTCTGAAATTAATTTAATTAACTGAACATAATCGTTTATCATTATTTTGCTAAGTACAACATTAATGTTTGAGGAAATAAGATATAATCCGGATTACATTATGAAGCAGAATTCAACCGTAATCAACCGTAGATACAGTCGGTAAAGCTCGATAAATTGGTCCCAAAGTAAACATAATTATCGAAACTTATTGTTAAATTGAAAACCGTTGTGTATTGAATGGGAGCGATGTCTTTACTTACTGGAAATATGTCTCTATAAGTAAAGTAATAATTCCCCACAATATGCGTGCTTAATTATTTGGTAGGCTAGTTTCCTATGAAGTTTTGATTATACTTTTCTTCATTATGAACAGGATTAAAAATCAAATCATTGAACTTGTACTGTTTGTTGAAGGGTCTTTACCTTATTTGTGTAGTGCGATGACTCGGAATAACTCAAGGAGTTCTATAACGTTTGTCTTTAGGGTTTCAAAAAGTTCCTAGATACCTTATTCTATCCTAGATACCCTACCTTATTGTATGAAATCAATCGATGTATTTTGTTAAAATCTTAAATTTAATAATAACTAAAACAGTATTCCAGAGTCAAAGCTGAAGGAGAACTGTAGATTTTTATGTGAAGGATTTTTCAGCAAATGTCGCACTGACTAAATCATTTAAATTTTTATACTCTACAGTAGTTCTACACCAAAAAATCTTATCCATGTCCCGTATTCATATAATGCAACCACATAAAGTCCCCCACTTGTGTCCCATTTTAAATTAAAAAGTTCGAAAAGCTTTAAAGGCTGTATTGGAACCATATACCCATGTAAGACTTCCATAAGGTTCCATAAGGTTCGTTGCGAACGATTTAAGCCCATAAACGCGAAAAATGAAACCGTAGTCAATAATTTCAAAGTATTTCAGAATTAATTCCATGTATTGGAAACCCTTGACCCTTTGTATCTTGAAAATGATGTTGACGCAAAGAAAATAAAGGACAAATACTGTTTCAATATGATACTTATTCAGTCAAATTCCGGTACAGGTCCTTGAATATACACAGAGTAATACGCAGCTCAGACAAAGTAGGTCATGTAAATTTCTGCGAAATACTCATGGTTCGCCAATTTTGTGGAACTAGTTATTTTTTTTCAATACTACTATGAGCAATGAGGTGATGCCTAAAATTGATCAATGAACCGTAGTTTTTGGAATTGCACACAAACACTTTTTTTAAATATAGTTTTCTTGCAATTTTAGAAGTAACCCATTTATTTACTACTTTAAAATACCTTTTTTATGAAGATGATGAATGCATATGATTCCTAATTATTTTATAATTTCAATACGAAATTTGGATTTATGCGGTATTGTCTATAGGTACTTTGTAATGTGTAACTATTTCCATTGGTTGAATATTAAAAAAATGATAAACCCTTCGCAAATCACATCCTGCTAATAAATGGTAATATATAACATAGTTGAATGCTTTTAAAAAGAATTTCGTTTGCGATAAAATTTTGTAACTTCAAATACAGCTCCTCTCCTGCTCCAAACTTTTTCCCTGTAAATAGGTTTCATTTTTCAGAAAAAGCAATTTCAGTTCTTTTTCGAATATACGATATAAAAAGTAATTTTAGATTTGAACCTTTTCCCTTACGGATTATCAAACTGTTTACCTATATTTATAAAAGTAGCCTTTAGCGCGAAATAATCAAGTTTATATTTTCCAACTTATCCAAATTGAAGTTAATAAACCTTAGGTAAAGGTATATGAATTACACTTCTCAGGAGAAATTGCTTTTTAATCGAATGAAATGTTCACTTACCCTCGAGGCGGGCGGCTTGCGAAGACGGCGACCAGACCGAGGCAGCGGCACACGGCCGCGCTGTGCAACCTCGCAACCACAACTGATATTCCAGCGCGAAAACTTCCCTCGAACGCGTCATCACTCACCCCATTCCCGCACCGGCCAATCATCTGTGGGCGATACCGGCGAAGCCTGCCGGGCCCGACCGAGAGCCCCCGAACGCTGGGGTGGCGATTGGATCTTTTAATCTGAAACGTAAATGCATACAAAAAGAAAACGACTGAGCTGTAAGCCACCGTGCACGGGTTGTAGGCTGAAACGAGTCGTGCAACAGGTAAAGCTTTTCAGTCTCAATCTGGAGGTCTGCTGCTTAAATAACTTGAGAATAATTTGTCAAGTGGACATTTGTATACGGTTTGAAGATACTTTTATACGCGAACTTGGTATATTTGTACTTTTTTAAATATACATCCAATAATTTTAAAGGAACGTAAGAAAATAAAAAGGACGGAAGTGTTTGAGGTGGCGAGATCTATTTAATAACGAGAGCTTTGAAAAAATTTACGATTCTAGGTAATAGTTATATTGCGAGGTCGTAAATCGTAGAGTACAGCTACGGTCAAGGTGTCTACAGCCCTTGTGTTTTATATGAAAGTAGGAATGATCACATTTCGATTTCGCAGAATAGAAATTTTGACTGAATCTCTAGAAAAAAATCTGTGCTTACCGTTTACCGCTTATTACGGTTGGAATTCGCAACGCAATTTAATGAAATTCAAATTAACATATCACATTTTTAACATTTAGAAAATAATATAATGTCTTTGCATTGCTAACGAATGAAAGTAGTCTCAGATCATTACATTTTATATTTTACCCTATTTACAATTCTAATTATTTGTGTACATCCGCGAGTGGGACCGAATTAAATTATAATTTATTCCTGGGGTGGTTTTTCGTAATTGACATGAGGTTGGTGAGATTTTAATTTTTGGTTATATAGTATTATTTTATGTCTGTGTATGTAACGTAGCGTATACAATTTAAAATTATGTGTTCCATAAATTGTATATCATTAAAATTAATTGAACAACCTCCGAAATCCTAAAAGCCTGTACAACAAAGACGTGCTGTGTATGTATAATTGAAATCCTTTCAATTAGCTTGTTTGGTAGTGGGACACGTAACGCGTGGGACATTAGATTACTTGTTTAATTCTTGACCACTAGAGGCGCAGTAATCTAAGTTGTAAACTAAATCTTGGGCTCCGTCTCACATATCCCCCATAAGCTGGGCTCGGCTGCTATTTGAATGCTCCTCGAACGACCACGAATTAGTATGCGCGCTCCATTCGGGCCACCGTCCCAATGGGCCGTAAGCGCCTCTATTCTATACCACTTAATTGCGTTCGCATTTTTGATATAAGATTTGTTTTCCTTTTCAATTAAATAACTTTTAGGTCCTATATATAAAGTTGTTTTTATAAGAGATTGTAGTTGTAATTTGCATTTTACTTCATAAGATCCTCTCGGGCCAATATCATCTGAAGTAAACGATAGAAGCGATCCTTACAAGTAAGTATATTTGTGACGTAATAATATCGATATATCCTTGCTTTCATTCTGCAACAACTTAGGTAAACTCGTAAACCTAAATAATAATATAATATGTGTGCGTCGGCAATTAAAATGTGTTTAAAATAACTGTAGTCGGAAACAGAATAGCCCACCAACCGGTTCAATTTGTAACTGGGATCTTGGGATACGTTCATTTTGTGTAATACACAACTACAGAATCATTCCGCCGGTGCCTGAATTATGTAAATATGGATCCGAATACATATTCGTGCGAATAAATGTTGCTACAGCTTGAACTTGTTTAATACTTGTGTTTATATCAATATTTATTTATGTGAAATATTGTCAAGAGTTTTAAATAATTCTGTTCATTTAAGTAAATTATGAATCACTAGCTTCCGCTCGCAGCTTCACTCGCGTGGATTACGAACCCGTACATTTTTTCAGGATAAAAAGTAGCCTATGTGCTATTCCAGACTATAATCTATCTCTGTGCCAAATTTCATCCAGATCCGTTCAGCCGTTCTGGCGTGAAAGAGTAACAAAGATCCATCCATCCATCCATCCTCACAAACATTCACATTTATAATATTAGTAGGAAGTAGGATTATGAGTTTTGAACTTTCTGTAAAGTGTAGTGTAATTAAAAAAAAAACTAATCACTTCAATTTACTCTTACCTTTTTTTGCAAAATTCTGGAAAAATGTTATCGTTAATGGTTGGCTAATTTATACATCACAATGGTCTATCCATATAGAAACGGTTCAGTATTTTTTGCAATTAGCACGAAAATAATCGAAACTAGATTTTATATTCGTATAATTATAATAATAAACAAACTCTTAGAATCAAGCAAGTATATCGTTTTTATTAGAAAAAGAATTAGAAATTATGGATCTATTCGAGTAATTTTAAAATTATATTTATTTAAAAATCTATCTTAAAAAATCCATCATTAATTCTTTAGAAAACTTCATCGATATCTGTTCATCTATATCTTTGTTTGAGTGTACATGTAATACGATCGAGTGACACAGGTAGGCTAGACGCGGTACACAAAGTTCCGAAGTGGGCTTTTACGTATCTTGATGTAGTTTGTGTTATCTTGGGCGGTGGCATTGTTCCATAACATGTATCTCGCATATTTAGACTCGGGCTAGATATGTGGAACCACTTTATATGGGTTGGTTGCAGCAGATGTTATATGATGTTAGTTTTCCTTATGTTTTGATTTAAGAAACCATGTGTTCTGGTTTCAATTTTGAATTGGGAAATCTAGTTTGTATTATAATATTCAGATTAAAGATTAAGAGAGTTTTAAATCTTAAGATGAGAAAAAATTTGGTATTAAAAATAATTAAAAAATTTAATTGATTTTTATATATGTATTGATGATGTGGCGATTCATAATACATAGTTTTCTATAAAATTACACATATACATAAAGGAAATAGTATAAAAATGTGTATAAATTAATTTCAAATAAAATTTAAAATACTTAAAACATTTAATAAAAAAACATGGTTGATGAAATTGCGTGGGTAATAAGCACGAAGCTGACCTGCCTGTCGGAACTGTAGGGCCAGGAGGCAATTTAAAAATTTGTCCCAAGGCGTCGCCTAGTTGTCTATATTATGTGGCAAGATATGCAGGGCGCCCGCCGCGTCGCCTCCGCCCGCGCTACAGTGCTACGACGCTACGAGAAGTGCTACGGTACCACGTAGCGCCTTTTATTTGGACTTATAACGATGGATTTGAGTGTTAAGATTAGTAAATAAATAAAAATTTGGCTGTGTGGTGTCTGACTTTAGAAGACAATCAGCAGCGTCCTCCGGGTGCTTACCAACATTTCATATACCAAACGTAGTGATTAACGCATATACTTCTATGATCACCTAGTAGCAGTCAAAAGGTGGCCCGAATTCAGTAGTTGACATTCACGCGCTGAAGAGAAAAATAATATAAATTTAAATATTTATAAATGCGCTCACGGATCTGCCCACGTTAGAAAGTTACGTGTTACGGAATAAAAATGACCTATGTAATATCATCGAGGGTACTGTGATTAAATATACTACTTGGGGGTCAAAAAACATGATTATCATACATGCGAGAGGTCTTAAGTTCAATTTTCAGGTTGGGTAGAGTGTAATTAAAGTTTCCTTACAAAAATTATATGTATCGGTAACAACCTGTTTTTTTTTTAAATTATTTTTCGTCGAGGCAAGTCTAATTTAAACACAGGAAATTTCTCGGTTTAGAAAAGTACGTGTAACATATAGTTTTATATATATCACATTGATACTTATACTTTTGTTAATTAACTAATGGTTAATATTAATTCTGTGTATAATCAGCCTCAAAAATGTGTATATACGTAGCGAAATTCAAATGCTTATTCTTGGAAATCTATTCGTTAAAACCATTAAATTTAAATGACTATTTATTTTTATGTATTCGCAGATATTATGTGTAAAATTGCTCAAGGTTTCAATCACTATTTCCTCAATAATTGCTTATGAATATCATTAAGTGTATACATATTTTTGATGGTGACTGCACACAATAGTGTAATGGGTGAATATGAAACCTACAATTAACAACATCTTGAGTGTCCATAAATCAATGTAAAAGAATACCTCTCTAGAAATATAAATATTATACAAGTATTGAAAATCTGACACAAATCATAGGAACACCTCCACGGAACAATAAACTCTGAAACTAAAAATGATGACACATCTCCATTAGGCTATTGGTTTTCCTAACATTTAGATTAGAGTTGATGTGCGTTGCTAGCAGTATCTAAAAATGTGTCGGTCTATGTCGCTTCCTGCGCCGGGCGCGCTCGGGGGGAGGGCGCGAAGTTGCCTTGATTGGAAACCCTATTCCATATTTATTATGGGCCTATTTTGTCATGTTTATTGACGCGCCTGTCGGGATGTAACTCCAGGTTATTAGGCGAGTTTCAAACTTGCTTTATTGAATAACATAAGCGGGGATACATAACTTACTTAGGCTTTTAATTTAAGACCGCTTAAGCTCAATTAGTTTTTAATTTCAGTGTCTTTTTTTTCAAGTGAGATTTTAAAATTAAATGAATTCCATTCAATAGTGACATTTATAAATAGCTAAATTATAATGGTATTATATTTCGGCGTACTTAGGCGGTGTAAACCTAAGTGGACGTATTTATGTATGACGTCATTAATTTTCAGATAGATACATATCAAAGGATACAGGTCAAAGTTCACCAACGCACCCGTGGTAAGAAGTAAGGTGAACTATTTTTAATATAAACCACACTCTGTAAATAGATTTTGTTTTGTATTTACGTGATGAAGGAGGGAAAGAACTAGCGGAAATGAGACAATAATGGAAAATGATACACTGACACACCTCAATATTCAAATCCCTCGAAATTATGATAATTAATATTTTACTTTACGTATTTTGATGATAAAACATGGAATCAAATAAAATTTTGTATACTAAAAATAGTATCAGTAAAACAAGTTCAAATGTGCCGAAAATACTGTGAACATGTTGCGTAATACTTACCAGATGTTAGGGGCTTAGAGAAAACACTTAATGTGAGGTCGAAAGTCTATCAACAAGCGAACAGCATGACTTGAAGGCGGTACGGTCTTCATGCCACGTTCTAATCACTCGCACGTTAGAACAAGCTTAGTGAGTCATATAAACTATTAAGAAAAAAAAAGCACTAGGTGAAATAAAATGAAAATTGGATTCAAAACAGTAGCGTCTAAAACAAAGAGAGACTTCTAGACATTTGCACAGGTAGAGGAATTATGTATTTGTTGATTGTGTGGGAAACACACAATCGATTTTAAGAAACGTATATTTTTTTTACCTGACATGCTGGTGTACTGAATCAGATGGTAGAAGGTTCGAATTTCTTTTATTTTTCACAATAAAATATAACTATAATTCACTTCACATGCTGCTTAATGCTTGCATGCTTAGTGCTTCATATAAATTTTAAAATTGGGTTAAAATGTTTTGTTCACGTTTTCCTCAAGCAATGTAGACACCGAATTATAAACTTTTAGATGTCTTCTGAACTTAATTAACTAATATATGAACGGTAGTTTATTCTGGTAGTATTAGGACGCAAGGTTCCAAAAAAATTGTTATTCGAAAAATCGATCTTGGAAGGAGTTGAATAGACACAAAGCTAACTTATCATACGAATGATGTCGCGGCCGATTAATATGACGAAAACGGCATTAAGTGCGTTTTTTAATAAGTGGCCTGTAAAACAGCGTAAGCGGAGACGGGTGGAGAAAAGCGGCGTAGCGGGCAGGGTGTTTCCAGCAAAGTGCAGAGGAGAGCCGCCACGCTTAAATTGTTGGTTTGAGACTCCCTCAGAACTGGGAAAACGCTTCATAAAATGGCAATGCTGCCAGTCTTCTGGGAACAATGCCGGTTGACAGTGATGCGGAGGAGTATTTTGACGCGTAGGTAATATTTTTATATTTTTACATCTTTAATCTGTTTAGTGTTTTAGTAGTTAGTAATAATAAGTAGGTTATTACCTTATAGCGAAATAAATTCTGATATGAACTTTATAAAATTAAAAACAAATTGTTCCGATACAAGTTGCAGGCGAGTGCACTAGCGTGTTGGAACGCGCCTCGGTGCGCCCGGAAGCGTTGTTAAAGGCATTATTATCCGGACGGTCGCGCTGCAAATAAATCGTCTGCCGAGCGCCCGCTCTTTCGATTATCTTCAAATCTTCATTACACCGACGTATGCTCTCACGCCTCTTGCACCTACGTTTTTATTGCAGGGATGAATTAAACGCGAATAGGGGTTATGGTGGTTATGGTGATTATGTTGTTAAGTGATATTTATTAGATAATATCAGTATTTAGCACTATTTCAAATTTGTGTTTGTTTGGCTTTCTATTCTACGTTGATTGATTTATACTGATTGGCCTTTTCTCAGAATTAGAAGAGTTTAGGCTTTAGTGTAGATACTAGAACTATTGATTGGTTTATGTGATCATAAAATTTGCCTCGTCCTGGCTCATTTTATTCGTTGGCTCATTTCAAGGGGGTTCACGCTAATCATGAGTTTTAAAATCATATCAAAACTCCAAGCAGAATGTGATTAAAATATCAAATGCTACCTACTAAAAGTTCTCGATAATACTTCACAAAATTCGAAAGTTGAATGCAAATAAGCGCAAAAAGGCATAAATTAATTTTACATTCCCTAATAATGTATGAACGACGCAGCAAGTACATGTTTACTCGTATTGCGAATTGAACATTGCAAGAAAATTCCACCCGACATGTTTGAAACTCTATGAAGCAATGAAAGTTCAGCTCAGTAACAAACTTTTAATGAAACACGGTTAGTTGATCTCTCTACAGGATGTTTTGATTAAGTTTAATGTATAAAAACCTTGCAAACAATGTGCCAAAAAATATACCAAAGCAAAACTTGTTATATTTATTCAGAATACACAGATATGTATTGTAATATTTAAAAAAGGGGGGTTTTAATAGCCGTGAAATTAATCATAATTATCAAAATTTATAGCTTCTATATAGTTTATGTTCGGTGTGATAACTGAACATTAAAAGTTTGTCAATGTAAATGCAAATAAAATGTATGTCACTAAAAATGTAAGGAGTGTCAACGGGTATGAGTTGAAATAAAATGCAAGCTGTCCGACTCAAACCATGTCTAATTGAACACTAAAACTAATGATATTAAAAATGCCTCATGTATCGTACAGTTTATATTTGAATTCCTCTATGTTTATGTATTTAGTTAACATAAACATAATATACAATAATCCCAATAAATATAATTGTGGGTTCACCGTATCACTGTGGGTCTGTGCCGTGGAACATAACAATCTGTTGAACATTTTAAGTCATTGAAATAAAATGATTTGGTTTACTGTCCCCTAACAGCTAATTGTATGTACATATCTATACTTTATCGTATACTAAGATACTACTTACATTTTAAGTTCGTAATCTAACGATTTTAAGCCCATATCTCGTCGTTGTAGACGCGATTTATTTATTAATCCTAAGAATTAGATTCAATTGTGTACTTCACTAATTTGTATTGTTAGGTAACAAAGTTGATAACAGTAACAAAATTAAGGCCAGTGTAACAACAACCCTCACTCTACTGCATCAAACTTGAGAAAGTACCTAGTTAGTGATTTTACTGAAATGTCGGGAAAGGCCGGTGACAGGCGTGCCCACCGGATATTGATTTACAGCGGCCAATGGCGGCCAGTTCCGGCTGCACCAGATACACTACCACATTAGCTTTGTGCGTCAATGTACCAGCTAATTAGTTTCCTCACTGTTTTGTAATGGGACGTCAAGATAAAATGCAATTTTGCTGACGTTGGCCATTTTAACCCGAAAATTGAAGTACCCGAAGCTAACTTTTGCACATATTTTCTTGGTTTTTACCATTTAAAGTGCAGCTCTTTTAGCGCGAAGATTACCAGATCGATCTAAGTTATTTCTTAGTTTATGCAATTCTCCCATTAATGCAATTTATTAAAGGCAGCCAAAGCACACCATTAACCGAAATAGTATATACCTACATACATAGATGATACTGTTAATGATAGTCACCGATTATTATATAACTAATATAGCTAAGCTTGACCAGCAGGTAAATCTAAACCGGCAGAATCAGTGTAATGCTCTCTAAACGTTTGATATGGAATGAATAACATCACAGGCCCGTCACAAATGGATGAGCCGCGCAGGGCCGACATACGAATCATGTTTACCTGCATTCTATTTGTTTCAAATCAGTGGATATGGCGTTTCAATTTAGTAATGTGTCTACTTATTTGAGCTTCGGTGTTGTTCCGTAATTTTGAGTGATGGCAATTAGAGCGATAATATCATTGTATAAACGACAATCTGTAGCCCTGAGAATTGTTTCAGATTTTTGGCAGCTTAACAGGAAAAACCAATTTCATATTAAGGTTTTTTCATTTAACTGTCAGTTTCAGTTCTTCATGTCGCGTTAACTATTAATAATATTTTGGAACCCGAAAACTTAAACAATCGATTAGTCAAACACTTATTTTAAAATCAACAAAATAAAATAAAAAACAACTTAACCCTAAACATTTTCTAGTTCCACGTCGACAGTATGGGGCGAGCGAGCGGGGACACGATTCTCTCACTCGACAGATCACCTGAAAGTGTACCACTTAATAACTCACATCCTCTCGCGGTTCACTGGGCAGCCGCTGGATCGTCACATATCTCTAAATATGGCCGGCGAAGCGTGACGTCGCCTGCACAGTTACAACACTCGGATTAAGCCCACACCTCTGCTTCCACCGTCACGTGTGTCGTGCTTTAGCGATTAAATACCAAATTAATGGTGCGCTTTCATCTTTTATTTTGTGTTATACAATATTTTTAGACTACTATACTAATACTAATACAGTTTTTCCATGACATTATGTTTGTTAATAGGTAGAGCCAAACTGAATGAAGACTTATTAATGTTAACACAATGTTCATTTTACTTCAATGCATTTTATTTGATTGGCTGTTTTATTTATTATTCTTTTTCTTTACTTTACTTAACAGATTATTTACATTTAGTAAATAGTGGTTACAAGCAATCAACACTAAGTTAAAGTGGTTGCACAATATTTCACTAACAAGAATAAACTACGTGTATCTATTGAAGAGTATAATAATATTCATTGGGCTCGGGCAATTTTCCGGGTGAGTGGCGACGCGTCTTTGATCAGCTTCGACTATACTCCGGGAATAGTAAAAATTTAAGGATTAACTATGTTCAACAAGTAATGAAAATTTTATAATTGTATTTTATTATTAATTTTTATTTTATTGTCGTTTATCAAGTTGTACCTAATAATTCTAAAATGTTTTTGGCGGGACACAGTTCCGTGTATTGAAGGCTGTGTCAGTGTACATCACTAAAAGCATTTTCCAAAATACTTGTTCCCCAAAGTAATTCAATTTTACACCCCAAATAAGTCGTCCGCAAACATGTGTAGGTTGATCACTCGTCGTTTGTCTATGGGCACAAAATGTGGGGACGGGTCACAGCGCAAGGGTTGACTGACATGTCTTGTAAGCTTCGCTCCACCTTTTAAACATTACTTCCAGTATGCTTATGAGTAATTATGCATACCACAATGACTTGCAAAGGACTTCAGTGTAATCAGGTCGTTAACTCATTATGTGATCATATGTTTGGTACAAAATGAGCCTAAAATGTTAGATATTCTTAATATCTTCACTGAAATTACCAATAGACCCCTTGTCTAAGACAAGACAAGGACAAAGGCTTAAAGAAAATTCCGTTACGCGATGATAATAATCCAATGTGATACTTATTATCTATTTGATTTTTCCGTCGGTCAGCACTTTGCTTTTAGTGAAATATCGCTGTAATATATTGAATCTGTTGAGAAACGTCACATAAATTGGTTGGTCATATTTATTTAGGTAACTTTCACGTTACTATGAAATATTGTTCCTTTAATATTTTCTTTTATCTTTATAGTTTATCAATATTTGATATTAATAAAAGCCACTTACAAAATCGATATAAAGACTTTATTGATTACACTCAGGTTAAGACATATTATTGGTACTGTTGTTAGGGATAGTAATTAAGAGAATCCCAAATGTAAGAGAAAATGTTTATCAAAACTAATCAAAGTATATTGCGATGCTAACTGATTGGTCTTACCTGTCCGTCCACATGTGTTGAAGGGTCCGGATTGCCTCTTAACGTCGGTGAGCCGCTGAGCACTGGCGTAGAGGACTCTTCACTGTTACACTTCTAATACGATTGATGTAGTGTTACTGACGTCGACATTTGTTAACGTTGGTTGTAGAGCCAATTGGCAGTACACAGAGGGTTTATTGTGATTTGACAAGGAACTAAAAACATCGATTTTGAGTTGATTATTTTAATAATATTATTTATATATTATATATAATTTGTTTTTTATATAATTTGTTGAATTTATAATAATTCGTTTTACAAGTAACTTTATTGTCATACTGTTTGATCCTATAGTTTAAACTAACACTGAAGTATTTTTCCTTTTCCTATTTTTATTAATCACAGTTTCAGAGGAGATCGCGTGTATCACTGGTGGACAACAAAACCCGTGTGCGCACACAGGTCACTGGTGGTGGGGAGGCTTCCGGTGCGCTGTGTCGCACCCTTCCGGTGTGCGCAGGCGCCGCCGCCGCCGTGCCACGCGCTACATGGAGCGTGACCGCGGCCCACTACCGTGCACCATAATATCCTATTGTCATCTAATAAATGGAGTCTAGTCATATATAAAAATCATTTCATGCATACACGAATAATACACATAATCTACTTTAAAATATTTTAAACTGATGAGGCTCTTTTGGGTGTATGGAATACGATCAATAAGCTTTTATATTTTCAATTAATAATATCAAGCGACACCATAATTATTATATTATAAGCACTTAGGTTTCGGCAATTGACGGAACGCAGTTCGCGGTTTCGTTTCATTAGTCTTAAATGGAAATTCGTTTTAACTGTTGTTTATTACAAGGCCATAATATAAACCAATTAGTACGGTCGGGAAAGGCTTTTATGATGCAATTAATGCATACGGTTAAAAGTGTCCTGAAAAACAAAGGGGTATTAATTTTAATAGTGACGTGCTATGTGTAATGGCATGCGGCCACCTGAGCAGCGGCTTGAAAATATTTTCATTATCTTTATTCGTTGTCAGAATTGTAGTTAAAATAATACTATACATTTTGGGAAGCTTCAATCGAAATATTGGGCTCACAAAATCTGGTATAAAGCGAAAGATCAGTGGAGCATTGAATACCTTTATCAGCCGTCAGTCACGTGTTCAAATTTTGTCAATACAACGCGGTGGTTATTCAGAAGAGATCGGAAACAATTAGACAGCAGTGGCATTGGTCAGCCGAGCGCATATCCGTGCGTCGCGCTGCCCTACTGGTTTACTCACGAATATTTTCCAGTACCGCTCTCGCATGGAAACAACTAGACTACTAAACAAAATTCAACTTTATAATTATATGATTTAAGCTTGATTTTGAATCTGCAAAAGTCGTGGGATGTTTATTCCCTTTTTGAATTAATTCGCCTTATTTTAATTCGTTGAATGAATATGAATATCGGTCAGCATGTTTGTATGAGATGGCATTTAATCAATGTTTCGATATAAGTATGTATACCTGCGTCTGTAAGTGCATATCTACTGTATATTCTGATTATAATTGAATATATAACACCATTGCGTATTTTTCGCTGAATAAATCAGTGAATTAAAGCGGTTAAGTACTTTTTAACAGGATTAGATTTCAAGGCGTCAAACTGATTGCGGTGCTTACTTAATTAATTAATTTGTGTAAGAGATTATGGTAAATTTAGGTATTTGGTTCTTTCCGTGGATGTCTGGATAATCATAGGTATGTGACTTAAGGTTACTTAAAACAAAATAAGTAGCAGTGTCATCATTCTTCACCAATACGTTAGGCAACATAACACTTAATTAGTAAAAAAATCAATCTCTTCAAATAAATACTTATAATCGAAGTGTGTTCTTTAAATAATTAGTTAATAGCCTTTTTGAAAAAAAAATCGTGTAAAGGGAAATACTTCCCAAATATGGGCTTTCTCAATTTCTATACTTAATTGTGTCCTTAATAATCTAGAAAATCAATTGCACATATTATATGTGATGCAAGGTTTATGTATGCATGCGGTGTCCTCATGCAAGCGTGGTCGCAGTAACTAGTTTGTATCTCGGTCGTCGGCTAAGTGCGCCCGCCGCCCGACTGTCCGAGTACTTAACCTAATATTCGGTAATTGCGTTAGGGCTCGCAACATTAATTAGCAGGCTCTCAGTTGGTCAGCTAAGACGGTCTGTTGATACGTGCTTTATGGTCGCTTGAAGCCGTGTACACCTGTGCGTTATCATGTCCTGCTTTTTATGTTATATCCTAATATTAGGTTAACAATTATTACAGTTTAAACAGTTCTGTGATAGGATTTTGGATTTGGTGGTTTCCGACAAAGAAAAGTCAGAAAAGGGACTAAAGAATGATGATGACAAGATTTCGCATGGCGCTAATAACAATATACTGCGATCGCCAAGTCTGCTAGCATGAAAGTTTCCTATTTGCACTGTTTTCATTTGTATACCTTACTTTATTTCGGCGTTTCTTTTCAGGGATAGTCATAGGAAATGCCGACGCCATCTAGTTTAAACAAGTCGTATATTCACCTGATTTTAGGTGTTAGGTGTTACATGATTTAGGAGACTATATGTAAGGACAGTATATGTAGTATTGATTACATATTTATTCATTAACATATCTTCACGCTTTTATTCACCGAAAGGTAAGGCATCAGGTGATGAAAATTTTTAATGCCCGGTTAATATTAGTTGGTATATTTTATAATGTTATATGAGTATTTCATCATCTAAATGAAAATCATGTCTATAATTTTACATTGTTTAATTGTATTAAACATTTCCCTAAATTAGTATTTAATATTATAATACACAATAATCTTTTTTCCTTATAAATAAAATTATAATTACAACTACATCTATCCACGAAACTCTTGACTAATTGAATTGTTCTATGATTTTATTTACAGACTCTACGCTCTAATGAATATTGGTGCAAATGGCATGTTCTTTTACTAAACTTATTGAAATTATAAGCGATGGTCATACTAAATTTGACTACGCCTTATAGCGGTGTCTTGACTTTTTTGTATATCTTACATTAAAACTTGTAATTATTAAATACTTATAAAATTATATCTTAGTTTATTATTTGTGTGCCAATAAATAGAAATAGTACTAAAAACAACCGCTATTTTTATTAATTATTGTTTAATCGGTGTTCTTAAGTAATACACTCAATGAAGGTGCAGTGGCGAAAAATAGTGATTCATAAGTCATAACAGATAATTTTTTATCTACTTCCTTAAACTAATGCTCTGCGCCGGGTTTGTACGCAGAATCCCATATATCGGCGAAACATACGCTCGAGTGGAACCTATAGAACATAATGAGCGGCAAGCTGATGTGCCCTAATATCGTCCAGATAACTTTGCCGTAGTATTCATATCTCTCATCGAGGCTATCTGGAGATTTGTAGGAGAAAGTGTTGAAGATCCACATGGCTACGTTTGCGATGAGGAGAAACATGAGGACCTCGCGACCTGGCTTTTTCCTGCGAAGCTTCTTGGTGTTGCTGCAGCGGCGGAGGCTGTCCATTATCAGTGGAGTCTGGATAATTACTTGTATAACCTGTAAATTCACGTACATAGTTAGGTAATATTTTATCTTGCCAATAATGTAAATACAAGTATCTAACCAAGTTATTTGTACATACATAAATCATTAAATGGAAAAGGAGAACAAGAAATCTTAATACACTAGGAAATAGTTCAGAAATATCAGCAGATGATTTATCAATATATTAAGTCCTTACCATAACAATAAAATCGATAGACTTCACAATATTTGTAATGCTGATGGTTGCGACCAGAGAGAAGACCGTTTCCATAAAGAAGGCGGGCAGACAGATAAAGAGAAGTACATCATCGAGGAGAGAGATGGGGTGCTCATTGATGTCCAACTGACGCATCTGGTTGAAAGCAATGACCACAGCAAATAGCAGTAGGACGTGGAGGCCTAACCTCGTACAGGAGTTAAGGAGGTAACCCAGTTCCATGAAGTCACTGGAAAGTAAAGAAAAATAAAATTTATGACTGCTAATGATTACAGTTTTTATGCTATTGTAGTGTTAGAAGATTATAAAATTGATAAAAGCTGAAAAAAACCCGTATTAACAGTAGATAAAAAATCACGAATCGTTTTCGAACATGTTTAATTTTATTTATCTAAATAGCACGGTATTTGGAAACGTATTCGTGACGTTTAAGGAAAATACAGAAGAAAAACTCACTCTCCAACGCTGCTAAAGACGAAACCCATGATGAGCATGCCGGTGATGATGACCACTACGATGAGGCCCAAGAAAAGGCCGCGGTTGGACGCATGGCAGTCCGCGTAGATCACGATGTTGCTCGTGAAGTCATTTTCTTCGTTAGCTGTAGGTATCCTAAAAATGAAAGGAATGAAAGAATGAATTTGAATATTCAAATAAAAATAGGACAAAGAGCAACGCTATGTTTCTTACGTATAGTATAAGATTAATAATAATTAGTAATTCACCAGTCGTTTTAAGATATCAAGACAGACAAGAGTTCAATTATCACATCGAAACCAAAGTCACCATTTCGCCACTGTTATATATTTGTAAATCTTTTATTTTTTAGAAATACGTCTAAATATTTATGTAAATATGTATGTAATTTTAACTCTTCAACATCGTTACGAACCTGCACAATTGATAGTTGGAATCACTCTCGGAGTTAATATCAGAGCCGTTGTCCTCGTTGTCACAGTTACCAATGTTACTCCAGATTATGTAATATACAGCAACTGAAAATAACAATATAAATTTAAATCATTTCTAATATGTACAACATCTTTTAAGTTCTATATATCTTTTAAAATATCAATGCTGGATATCAAATAACCATTAAATGAAAATTTGTGATGACGTACCAATAAGAATATTAAATTCCACGTTGAAAGGATATAGGTATGGCGAGAAATTCTCATATATCGAAGTCATTGCCGCTGAACTGTTGCAGTTCGGGTTATACAGATTGCTTATGTCGAGGAATCTCTCGTCTAGGGATTTTTCTGAAAAACAATAATGTAAAATTATGATAAACCGTTACAAAATATGTGCTGATGGTATAACTATAAAAGTAGGAAGGACAAACGATTATGATAACGATAATTTTTCTTTCTACAAATAATTAGAAAACAAAAAATAAAAGAATGAAATCGGTAAAGTCGTTCTCAAGTTATGGCCTGGCCATGGGAAATAGGGATTCATTTTTATATACGAGTATATAGATTTATATCCACATCTAGTGGACGTGGATATCAATATGTAAATTATATTTCATGAAGTGCATGAAGTTAAATTTCTCACCATTTTCTGCGATTGTGACGTTTCTTGTATAATCCGAGTAATCACCATTACCATATCTAGAGTTGGCGTAGAGTGTCAGTGCCAGGATCGTCTCACGAATAATTGCAGAAATCCAAAAGCACAGACTACTGCCGATTAGGTGCATGAAAGCGAAGTGAGCCAGACCCTAAAAAAAACTTTTACTTCATATGCTTCTAAAATATATTCTGTCTTTGCTTGCATCAAGCTTTTATAAGATCCTACCGCTGCAGCCTGGAGAGGGTTGAAATCCAGTAAGCCCAAAGCGGACTGGCTGATGTAAGCCTTTTAAAATGGTTCATGAAATTATGAGAAAATTTTGTTATTTACTTTCGCTAACCTAAAATTATCAAATTAGTTATTTGCCATATACATGTCCAATATGTCCATGACTGATGAGGGCAAAGTTCTAATTGAAAATATATTTTCTCCATTATCTTTACCTGCGCTCTCAAGATAATGACGTTGGAATACTTGAAGATGAAGTAGAGCTGCAAGAAGCAGTACGCCGGGAACATGATATCCAGCACCACCTGCAGGATGTTCACACACTCATCATTTTGAATGTTCTCGTCGAGCAACTGTCCTATCTGCACGGCCATTAGAAGTAGCGAGTGGACTAAGTGACCGAGGGCGAAACCTGTAAGTTTATCTTTCATTAGTGATCATTTTAGGCCAAAGTTTTGAGCAGTTCCACATGGAATAATTGGTCGATGGAGAAATTAGTCATTGACAAGCACCATGTTAGGTAGGTATTGGTGATTGCAGTATGATGTTCTTAAGCATACTAGAGGACGCTGCTGGCCATCCTTTTAACATAATTCCTTAGCTATTGCCTTTCATGATAACCACAGGGGCAAGAGAATGACACATTCTTATGTTCATAATCTGATAATCATCGTAGAGATTCGGCAAATACAAACAAAGCTCGTTATAGCGCCTGCGCCTAACCAATATTTACAATGATATCGTATGATGTTTATTATCTACAAAACAATTTCAAGCAAAACTATTATAAATATATAAATAACTATAATGCAAGATAAAGATAATGCAAGTGATTCACAAATTATTATTTCTTTTTTATAATCGTTATCATTTTATCTGGTTGTATCAGTCAATAATAAGGTGATGGCCAGCTAACTGTAAACTACCGAAATATAGTTGTTACAAATGAGTTACTGAAAAACTTTTGAATTATGAGTTTATATAAGATATGCAATTAGAATGATGAGTTTACACAAAAACATAGTATTTGCAACGTAATATATAAATATAAATGGTATTTGGATATGTAAACATCTTTTCCATGGAGATTGGCAGAAACTACGGAATGTCAAGTGCTACGATCCAAACATTAAGTATGTTTGGATCGTAGCTCCTTTACATATGCATGAATGTGAAAGAAAAAGAAGGAGAATGGACAGAATGTGGCTTCCTACCTTTCCCCTTCTTGTTTCACATGGATTCATTTGATTCAGCTTCATGTGATTTACCACAGAGGTATCAATAATTTCAGCCAACTGAACCAATTTCCTAAATATCATGGCAGTACCTATGTAGTATGGTAGATAGAAATGTTTGAATATTAAACTTCAAATATATCTTTATTAGAGCACTAAAACAAACCAGCGGCTCCCATTTTCAAGTAGAAACTTCCAGAATGCCTGCCCTGGCTGAAGCAGTACTCGTGCTTGTGGGGGATGAGCACCGGTGGGGGCATCCCTGGCGGCCTGTACGAGTCAGGGGTACGGTCTCCTGGCGTTACTGTTCCTAATTGCTCCTACAAATTAAGTGGAATGTATAGATCGATATATCATTTCAATTGTCGCATTGTTTAAGCTTTCTGGTTTCGCGGGTTCGAGGCGAACAAGGAACCAGATTTAAATTTTAATATCGTTGTGACAAAATAGGTGGGTACCAATATCAATTCAATCTTTTATAGCAAAGAAAAAACTCACCTCTTGTTTCCTAAAAAAATCCATAACTTTCTCTTCATGCAAAGCTTTAATTTTATGATTTTTGATTGCAATTGATTTGTATCTGGTTATATCGAATATCAGGAATATGATGTATATGAATCCTATGCCACAAAGGATAATTGAGTAAACCTGAAAGAAAAAAGTTATTTAAGAGAAATCTTGAAAAAAGTCTTATCTGTAGAACAAATAGGATTTCCGTCGTAAGTTCCAGAGTGCAGTTATGCAAACTTTTTATTTTATGTACCTTCTTATAAGGCTGTTTAAGTGCGGACGCTGTAACTAGGGCAGACGAGCAAATCAGGTAAGGAAGGCGGCACTTAGAGATAAAAGTCTTACCTCAGAAACTGACTCTTCGATAAACGAATCAGCGACATAGATAACTAGTCCGAGCGTCACCAGCAATATTGCGTACATGCAGCTCATTATGAGAGTAAGGTACTTCCTGTAATAATGAAATATTTGTATTACGCTCCAATAGGTTGAAAGGTTAGTATGTGAAGCCGGCCATGAGAGATCGCTAAACTATATAGGTACGTAGCAGTGAACCACGCCCGAAACAATCACTATGTATGTAAATCAGCACTAACCGTTCCGAAAAAAAAAATATTTTCGGGCGAGTTCGTTGAATGAAAAAATTAAGTGTTAATATACAGCTGGTTTCTTCACTTGGCTAGTGGTTGCAAGTACGGCGGGTGAGTGAGAAGGCTTGGGTTCGATTCTCAAGTCGAGCAGTATTATTGGTTTGTTTTTGATTTCTGTTTAAGAAATTATCTCACCACGATTTTAATTAATAACAGGATAACCTAGATGGCTCTGGGTGAGCGGCCCGCTTTTTGTGTCAAAGAGTATCGATATCGATCGATTCCCGGAACAATTAATATTTGTATGGATAAATATGTGCCCTAGCCTCAATACAGCAGTAATCCAAGTGTCCATGGTTCCTTTCTTTTTCTTACGTCGAGTCGGTATGGCCGTATATATGGGATATGTATCATATGGGAAACGTCAATGCCATAGTGGAAAGATTAGCCAATCAGCACTGGTGTCAGCGAGGCTATTAAGCCCAAGGTTTGGTTCATTAAAAATAAACCTATTAAGAATTTCCACTCTACACAATAACACTGCCCGACCTGGGAGTCGAACGCAGGGCCTGACGCTTAGCAGACCAATGAGGCAGTCTTAATAATATTCACATACATTAATTTTATAACTAACCGGGGCCTTTTAGCATCAATGCAGTGAATTCGGTCCTAAGTTATAATGTAAAAAACATTTTTTTTTATTTACCGGCGCTTTAATAATATCTATTACTAATATTTTATACTGTTTTCATAAGTACCGATAGTCTTAATGAGAATAAAGTTCTTTAACCGAATAATATAAATCGTTATGAAACAAAAAGCTTCTATATTAATTGTACGTAACTATTGGACCTACTATGAACAAACCTAGATTGACCTCAAATAGTTATTTGTATTTCCTGTAGAGCTCGCAGCATTGTTACTCGTATTTAATTGCTAAATGATATTGCTCAGTTTGTTTTGTTTATGTTTATTTAACAAAGTTTCTATTTCTATAGAAACGATGCTGCAGAAATGTTGGATTGAGTTACAATTCTAAACTATGATGTTTCGGAGGTGTGAAAAGTGACACCTAATTAAATGTAATTAGTTCTGACCTAAACGAAAATGTTCTTTTTGCAATATTCCAAACTTCCAGTTTAATAACTATTTTTGCAACCAGCTGTTTTTTTAGACTTATTTGATAGGTATTAAAGAATAAAATGGGTGACTATCTTTCGTTTAAATTCTTTAAAAAAATAACTATTCGTTATGTTTGCGATAGTTTCCAAAAGCGGGCCAAAGTTTGGAATTGTGACCGTTTATTATTTAATTTGATTCGCTTTATATTACTTGGGACTTATTGAATATGTGTGTAAATAATGGGAATGTGGGTGTATCATTAATTATACTTTTACCTAAACTGTTGACCATGGATAAACCAATCCACCCTTACTTGGACTTTATATCTTCAGAAGTAGTGACCACTTTGTATAACTTACTTGGTTTGCTTCTTGTTGTCCTCGGGGCTGGTGGGTGGAGGAGCATGTGTCTCTACTGAGCGTATGGATTGTGCGTCCATTGTTATTACCGACCGCTTTCGTGGCGTCGCGCTGCCTCGCGTTTCACTCTGAGGCAGGTAGAGCCGGTAACTGTCTAAAAATAAAATCCATTAATAATTTGACCCACTATGAACAAACCTAGATTGACCTCATCCATTTATACAGGTTTTTAAAAACTACTAAATATTATGTAAATAAACGTAAACTTAGCTAGCCTAGCAGCAATTATATACATATAAAATGAATACCCACAAATAAAATTGGCGCTAATGGTGTTATGGAAGAATGAGGTATGGTATTCCTTCAATAAACAAGAAGGATCCTCCGATCATGCGATGTGGTTAGTCTGGCGTACCGAAGCTCAACCGTTAATTTTGGACATTCGTATATTATTCGTACATGTGTTAGAATCACTACAAATCGCTACTGTTAGCGTGACCCCGATGCATGACGCTTTACTTTTTGCCATGAAGTTAGTAGTCTATACAGTATGTTCTGTGCATCATTGCAGTAACAGGGGAAAAAATATTTTCTTCTTCTTCATTTCGATGATAAAAAAATAATAAAGGATAATATACATAAAGTAAATGTTAGCGGCTGTGTGATCCTCCGCTAAAAATAGTCGACCCTATACTGACGCGCGACGCAGCGTTGTCGTAATTAACGCATGAGTTGTGTAACTCGCCCTTTAGGTAAAGCTTATCCTCGCAATATTTATATTAATTATTATATTTAAATTAACTGCGCCAATAATCTTGTTACATGCGGGGCTGCTGACCAAAAGGTCCTCGGTTCGATTCCCCAAATCGGCAAAAATGTTATTGAGATTTTGTGAATTTCTCAGTTGCAGCTTCGGTTTGGAATTGTGCCCTGTGCATTGTGGTAGATGGTAATAATAAGCTCGCCCTCAAAGGTTTAATTAATTAAGACCCATGAAAAAGGACCAACATTATTACAAAAAAATAAATACACACAGATTATGGTGGTTTGAACACTATAGAAAACTCTTATAAATTGTTTACGCTGATTCCACATTAATGAAAAATAGCAATTAATAATTAATGAAGTTATTAGATAAGCTTCAACGGGCGGATAACACACTATTATGCAATCCAAAGTTGTGACATTTTGGCCGAAGTGCCTTATTTATCTTAGGTAGGTAGGCATCTTTTTATTATTATATTATTTTGTTGTTGAAAACCGTATTAAAATAATCAACGAAGATTTACAGAAGAAATACTGAACATAAGCTGTTTCAGCTTACTTATAAGTCCAATATCTAATCAATTGAAATCAAAATGCGTTACATAATAGTATGGTTGGTTATGGACTTGAGTTCGTTTGGGATCATTTGGGATTTATATTTAGGCCATCAGAGGAAGTGAAAGATAAGTTTGGATGGTATAATATGATGGCATATAATCTGTAGTAAAAGTATATATAATATAAGTACATACTCCATTTTATTACATCGCCATTATCATCTAGAGGTGGTGTTATTTGATATTTGTCACTCGCGGTTATAGAAAGCACCGGGATCACCATGTTTCACTTTTGTAATTTCATATAAAAATAATCATACAATTTTAAGTACATTAAAAACTGAATAATTTTCCGTCACGGTCTTAAAGAAAATAATATACTAAAGGTTACAATTATCACGGAACCAATCCGTCTTGTAGAATTTAATCTCATATTTTTATCAGTTAATTCGTCAATCGTGGATCATTTAACTTAAAAATTTGGATTATTTTATCATTTTGCGATTATTTATCAAATTCGTATCTCCGTTGGTCACGTCATTAACTATTATATGACAAGCGATAATGTTTCAAAAATATCCCCAGTAAATCAATAAAAACTCTTGATATTTTATATGTGTTGCGGAAGTGAGCCGGATTGCACTGAAACTTAACTGATAATAATAGACAAACCGATTGTAGTTACTAGCTTTGGAAAAATTATAATATAAATACATTCTTAATATACATAACAGGATTGTTTTGAACCTGGTAATAAACCTGGTAATAAACACTGAGAAATTTTATGTGTTTTTAAACAACAAATTTAAAGGTCTTTATTGAACTTTAAATTTTATTAAATTTAATATATTCCTACACTTATATACATAGAGGTTTACTGTAAGTCGATCAAATAAATGATAATATAAGTACCTAACATATATACGCAATGACTTTCGTGGAAAGTGACTAGATTCGGGCCTAATTTTCAGGCACTTCTGCCCTAACCTGTACACTTTTTATTACTTACTCAATGATTTTGCGTCTCCATTTCTAAGGTTTCCATTGTATGGCACTGGACTGGCGCGATCACCTGACAAGAAACATTAATAACTTTTAATTCGATTTTTTTATAACCTAAACGTGATACCTTGACCTTCTTAAAATATTGACCAGCTACAACGCAGGATCGCGAGAAGTGGAGGAAAGGAAGGAAGCCGTATGCCCAGAAGTGAGGCAGCAGGGTCTTTTAATAATGCTAAACGCGATGGCAATACTGGAGAGAGTTGAAAGAAAACTGTTTTATTTTGTGATTCCTTTGAACTTTTGTATTTAGTTCTATAAAAAGTAATAAGTGTGTACTGTTGAAATAAATCGTATGGATACGAACATTTTTTGTTTTTCTTTTTTTTTAAACGTTACCCTCCAGGTCTCTAGAATAATTCCTGTATCGTAGGCGCTTTTACAAATACAAATATTCTACTGTGCCGTCGAAATAATATAAGAATCTTCTGCTTGAACTAATTATAGGTAACTAGGTTTTCCTACATTAATAAATTAATGTTTTTAATGTGCTACGATCTCATTATCACACTTTCATTGAGTAACACAATATTAAAAAGGTTTTTTAAATGACTTTTAACTTAATACATACCAATAGGCGTAGCAGATCCCGATTCCTCTCCTCTGCCAGGAATAATAATCCTGGGCGTTTGCCTCTCGCTAGCAGTATCCTGAGGATAACAGGTGGAATTTAGAAACGCAATATAATCCACGATTGCCTAGATATAGCTTGCAAGTTCAAATCTGCATATACACGGCGGCCTAAAAAAGTGGCGAACATGAACATGGAAAGCCGTATAAAACCGGATTAATAACTTCATTAGCCGCTTGTTTCTCTCGATCGACACCATCCTGTATTTCACTATAATCCCATTACGGTGTTCGAGCGCTCCTCTGCAACGAATTTCGGCCCGCTGTAAACGACCGATGAAAAAAACGCTTTGTGTATCACGATACTTACTTACAATGAACTTCACTGTACGTATTGTTAAACTGAAATCCGTTATTTCATGCTATGTTACTGATGTTTTATCGCATTTATTATTTGTAGATTCATAATTATATTTGAAGGTATATTTGATGAAAAAAAAAAAGATGGGGCTTAAGGCTTAAGAAAGATCAATCGATTGTGTTAAAAATAATATGACGGAGAAAAAAGTGAATTTTGAGATGACGTCTCTTTTTTTTTTTTTTTTTTTTTTTTAAAAAACGTTGCCCCACACTAAGATTTCTCCTGTGTCGTGGGTACAGTTTACAAACATACATGTCACATGCACACACAACCAGACCCGAAACAACTATCTGTAGATCATACAAATATTTGTTCCGTGCGGGGATCGAACCCGCGACACATGGCGCAGAAAGCTAATGGCTTAGCCACTGCGCCAACCGTGTCGTCAGATGACGTCTAATAGAGATGAATGGAAGAAAAACATTTATAATATTGCACTGATCCCAAAATTAAATGAATACGAGGCAAGAGTATGAGTGTTAAAGTTAAGTGAGTAAACAATGAAATAAACTAATATTATGTCCATCGAATGCACTAATTAAGTGCACTAATTAAGTTTAGGCTGCAAAAGGACATATTTTCACTTTGGTTATGATGCAAGCTGATCGTTATCTTTAATACTCATGTATTACAGTATGATTTGCTAAAAAAAGAAAACTGGAAAAATACAGTATTTATCAAGTACCTAATTACTCTATCTCCAGATAATTTTCGCTATAGCGTCAGAATTTTATTAGTTTATATTTGTAGGTAGCTGCGCGTCAGCTTACCGCACAATCAATCACTGCAGCGCGAAGATTAAAATTCGATTAATAATTTTTGTCATAATGCACAATCGGTTAATGAATATTTCTGATGAGCATGTTCATAACCTTAGGAGGTGAATGTAAGGGAAATAAAAACTGGAGATCGAATTTTCATTAGGCGAGGCGTTCGGGCGGCACGGTGTGTCCGCACTCGGTATTAACAGGCAGGGGGGAAGGTGAGCACGGCGAGGCGGGCAGGGCAGGGGGCGAGGGTGGCTCGCGGCCGGCTGGACTCAAAAGGTTTACAGTTGGCTGCGCGAGAGTGACCCGCCTCACAAACACGGCCCGCGCTCGCCGCCCGACGCTATGGAACTGTACAGCGCTTTACAAACCTTTTATAAATTTATTTTTGTTGCAGGAATGATCATTTTGATAGACAGCTTTCATTAATACGTTCAACTGAATACATTGTGAACCAGTTTTAAAAGAGGTCATTCCCAACTGCGCTTATTGGGAAATAAAATAAAATAATTTCAATTTTAATTAAGAACTGTTGCTTCATGATGTTTCAATTAATGGAATGTGAAAATATAAATTAAGCATTTCACACACTCATGAATTAATTGAAACTTTGCTCTATTTACATAAAAGCGAAATGTTAAACTACGATTATTTAAATTGCTATATATTAAATAAATACAGGGAATTAAATAAATATATAAATAACTTAACTCCAGGTGTAACGTAATTGTTCACAATTAATATTGTCAATGTAAATGTTCTATACAGCTATAAGCGATATGGGGCTCCTCACAGACCAAAACTAAAAATGTTGTTTATCTATACATAGAAATAAAATTGGAGTGTCTGTAATATTGAAATAACCGTTTTTTACTACATGCATATGAATATATATACGGTACATACACCAAAATAACATTTTTTACAATTTTTGTCTGTCTGTCTGTTTGTATAGGCTTATCTCTGAAATGGCTGGACCGATTTTGACGGGACTTTTATTGGCTGGTAGCTGATGTAATAAGGAGTAACTTAGGCTACTTTTATTTTAGAAAAAATCTTTTATTTTAGAAAAAAATAGGGTTAAGTGAATTTGGTCTCACTAAAAAATACTTTGTTAAGTTCCGACATCCACGCGAACGAAGTCGCGGGCACAGCTAGTCAACAATATATCCCTTATATTTATAGATATTTAAACAGCAATGGGCTAAATCACAATTTTCTAAAATAAAAATTGTGATTATTTTCATTCATTTTCATTCATTTCATTTGTGATATGTATAATGCAATGAAAATATCTCGAAAGGATCGAAGGATCGAAGGAAGGAAGGATCTCTCACAGGATCGATGCTAGTCACGTGTACTGTGGCCTATCGCCATTTAGGTACCAATAAAAATTATAACCTACGATGTAACTCCCAAGCCTTCATTAAACTATTTTACAAATTAAAGATATTTTTTAATTTAATTTATGTTTTACTCAAAATAAACATACAAAGGGCATTCTTAGCACAAGTATAAAATTCATAAGAAAAATATTAGTCATGGTTAGAATTTATTTTTTATATAGGCATATCCACATGTTGCTCTTGTAGAAATCATTACAACCCATTGGGCCCATATATACGAATTCGTTGTTTAAACTACGGACGACGACGCTTAAAATAAATTTACTTTGAAAACAGGCTAAAACACCCTGTTGTAAATATCGACATCCATTAAAACATGTTGGCTATTCTGGCTCTTTCCGTGAGTGTGCTTAAAGACTAAAGTGTCAGCACCGCTATCATTTGAGTATTAGTTGTATTTTTTTTTAAGGATTACCTCCTTTTTCGCAGCTACAGGTTACCTGTTTAGACCTAAATCGCACATACACACATATCCATATCCGGAACAAATATCTGTAGGTCATAGGTACGAACCCGCGACTGTCGCAGAATTGCTTATTCACGCCATCCGTCCTGTCTATAATATGATAATTATTTCGCAAGCCAGCGAAACATTGTTTGTTACTAATACGTATGGCATAATCGTGTGATCTCGATAGGTAATCGAGCTAATCATAATTAATTAGTGACGCTCTGTTTTGATTAAGTAAATGGGTTTTACTTTGGAATTTGCCTGTAATTTATAGTTTTATGTGTTATTTCAGTGTGTGTGTGTTATATTCATTAACAATAAAACTTTACAGGGCATCAATGTAAATATCGGGCGTTATAGTTATTAAACAATCTTTTATAAATAACAAAACAATTTCAGGTTTTATTGCATTAATTCTATAGGTACAGTATATTAATTCTAACGTAATGTAAAAATATACGTAACAAAAGGATAACTAAACAGATACATCGAAAAAACAACAAAAGTAACTGTATAAACAGGTAGTCGTACTATCGTAGAGCTGATTGATTTCTGAATACTGTCATTAAAGATGTTGATCTTTGTACAGTACAGTATTTAACATGGTACCTGCTGAAACGTATTTCAAAGTCGATGACACAGATTTTTATTTCAACAAGGCTTTTTCAGGCACTTTTAAAAAATCGAGACTCTTGGCGCACGGTTCCAAAGGGGGTAGGTCCTATGGAGAAGAGAGCGGCAAGAAACTCCATGGATTCTCTTTTCAAAAAATAAAAAAGTTAATTTACAATTAAATTTGAGGTTGTGAATTAGAATAAATAATTAATGTATTACTTACGACTAAAGTCTAACCCTTCTCATTCTGAGAAGAGACCCTTGCCCAGCAGTGGGACAATAATGGGTTGAATTTATTATATTAATTAATGTATTACATGATTATTCTATGGCTTCTGTTATTTAATTCGGACTAACCATTTTATTTATTTTCAGGCTATCTACACAATAAACTTAGATAACCTTCGTTGAAATCTTGAAATATTGCAAGTGCAAGATAATATGATTAAAGGCCAAGTTCATTTTCAATTAACCAATTAAATTACATGCTTTAATCTGTCTAACTCTTGTTAATCCTATAAATTATGAAACACTTCCGCCTAAAGAACATGATAACAAGGTACGATTAATGAAATAATATGGCATTAATTTAAATTGTCAAAATTTTATTCAACTACAAGATTTCGGTATTCTGTGGTTTTATACGTGCCTACCTATTAACTACTAACATACTTAAATCTGGCGTTATGACAGGATCTTATAGATCCACTTCATTGTGTTGATTTTTACTATTAATTATTCCTCAGCCAAGGATGAAGTTACTTTGCTCAAAGTTTATTTATCCAATTATAGTTTATGGCAAGATTTAGCTTTAATACACACAGATATAAAACAAGGATGCGTATTTTCTTCTTTATTACTTTTGAAGCACCTACTTTTTACTTAGCTACGTAGCTAGATAAGTTAAATATAGATTTTTATCAATAAATAATAAAGCTAATCAAAATTTTATCGTGGAAGGAACCTTATGTTAATCTTTGGCATGGGGTTTTCCTATCGCGATATGAGTTGCTCACAAGAATTTATTGTTCACTTTTGTCTTGAGGCCTGCAGTAGTAAAATGGACTATTTTTCTATGATATCTTTATTATTGTTTGTCTTATCTTATTGATATAGCAGTCGCATCTGGATTTTTTGTTTTTTTATCTACTTAGGTATAATTATTGCGAAACATTAACTTGCGTTATAAATGAAGTATCAAGATGCGTCATAATTTTTTTTTTAATTCCTGACATTCTTGCTATTGACCAAGCGAAATTCTAAGTCTATGCTATTCTAATATAATTTTATAAATGATGTCTGATGTAAATATGATGATGATGTGTGTTTGAATAGCTACTTTAGAGGTATTTTAAATAACAACTAAAGCATAAAATTTTCTGTTTTTTTTTTATCATCTTAATTTTTCATTGTATTGGTAATGGCAAATATACGATCAATGCCCATAGGCGCGTTATCGTAAGTTTTTTATATTACAAAGAATGTTTTATTTCAGAGAGAGAGAGATTCAGAAGCATTAACGAAAATGTTCCTTCACTTTCGACAGCTGTGGAATCTAGCGATCATCATCAGATCGTATTTGCCCACTGATTATTAACATATGATATTCATACACACCCTTAATTATCCTACTTAATATTATAAATGTGAAAGTTTGTGAGGATGGATGGATGGATGGATATTTGTTACTCAATTACGCCAGAACGGCTGAATGGATCTGGATGAAATTTGGCACAGAGATAGATTATAATCTGGAATAGCACATAGGCTAAGGCTAGGCTTTTTATCCCGGAAAAATGTACAAGTTCGTATACCACGCGGGCGAAGCCGCGCGCTGTAGCTAGTTTCTTATAATTTTCACTTTTTATTGTTCTTTTTTTTCATATGTTATATTTTTCTTTTATATTGTTCTCTTGGCTTCTGTTAGTAATTTATCTACCTAATCAACGAACATGTGTATTTTATAATTATTATCAATATTTAAAGTAACAAACGTTGGATTTTATCATGTGAGGATAACGTGATTGATATAAATTGATTAATTGAATTTTTTCTTTGATCAATGAACCTGAATAACGTTTTTTATACTAATGGGTGCCTAGATTTTTAAAGCAGAGTTTATTTAGCAATGAAATAAGACAGATTAATAAACAAAATGTATGTTATCAGAAGGTTCGGTACATAAATTAGGATTCTCTCTGATTAATTAAGAAAATTTAAAAGCTGTGTAATGAAGCATCGCTGCGTCAATTTTAAAATAAAATATTGAATTTATAAAATAAATTATCATCACAGCATAGTATTACGCCTATATTCCCCGAAGAATTAGGCAGAATTGTACTATTGTACAACCACATTTCGTCGATGTCGTTATTGAGTCCCATGTGATAGGGGGCGAACCTATAGCCATCTACCGGACACAGTTCCGGACTCCGTGTTGCTACTGAGAATGTCCATACAAAAATTCACAATAACACTTTGTCCGACCTGGGAATCGAACCCAGGACCTCACGGTCAACAGGCCCTTGCGACCACTACACCAATGAGGCAGTCAAAGCAAGGAAGTCAGTATAAAATAAATTTTCAACGTAAAATGGTTGAATACCTTTTTGTTGCAACTAAACAATCCCAAACTATTCGTACGTGTATGTAACTGGTTTTAATGAAGAAAGATTTATTTGACTAGAATTGATCTTAGCATGATTAAAAATAGATTGGCCAAGGAAAAAGTATTCCTACATATATAACCTAAATAACTGTAACCTAATAAAAAAGTCTCCTTGATTAACGAATCCTAAGTTCGTGTGGAACCCTCCGGGTAGTTTGCCTATAGCTGACTGGCTGATCTGATTTGACCATTACGGCTACGGTAATTTTTTTGTAGCTTTATCCACAAATGAACTAAGGCCTATCTCTTCTCATTCTGAGAAGAAACCCTTACGAAGCAGTGGGACAGTAAAAGGATGAATTTATTATTATTTTTACAATAGGATTTCTATAGTATCGTTATATTGTGGGTATTGTTTAGAAACATACAATACCAGAACATACAGAACCACACAACACATCGGAAAAAAATATTTCATCACACAAATATTTGTTCCGCACAAGAATTGACCCCGCGACGCGAAGCGCAGAAAGCTCATCGCTTAGCCACTGCGCCAACTCACTAGGTGTATCTACGGTACATACGTAAATCTAAGATAACTAACTTCGATCACGCGGTTATAGCAGTTAATCTAGTTGCCCTATAAGTGAATTTATGACGTGTGATCCCTCCCAAGCTGCGGTAGACGTAATAAATACTCGTCACCCGTTTATATAACCGCATTGGTTGGGATGGTTAAACGTAGCTGGCAATTAATTGAGTGTCAATCATCGTGCCAATGTCTGACATTCGATATTATTCATACAGCATATGTATTTTAAAAAACGAATTCTGAGTGGTCTGGTCAAAAGAAAAATATATTTAAATTAATAGATTATGATTATGTTATTAGTAATGTAACAGTCAAGACTAAGAATTTTGCTTATAGTTGTGAATGTATCTAATTATCATTGCGATAATGGTCAAGACTTTGAGTCAAATTCAAAACTTGCAATGCATAAATATAAGGTTATGTTTATGCATTCTTATGACATGTTAACTTGCAATGCATAGAAAAAAAAGGAATAACAAGAGGTTTGGCTAGATCCTCTCTTCCATGTCATAGCGGTTGAACGCTTACCTTAATTGCAGGAGATTCGTTCAAACCTGACCCGCACCTTAGACTTTTCGAAATTATGCGTAAGTATCAGGTTTTGATTTTCGGATGCGCAAACGGTGAAAGAAAAGATATTGAGGAAGATAATACTCATAAGACGTTCGATGGTATGTGTAGTCCGCCAATCCGCACCGCTCTAGCGTGCTGGAATAAGGTTTAATTCTTCTAATTCTGAGTAGAGGCCCTTGCCTAGCTTTAATATAGTATCTACTACCACTCTAACAGTAGTTAGAGTGGCCTTTCACCTTACGTAACCAATTTCGCTACCAGCTAATCGGATGACTATCAAAACGTACTTACACTTCTATCAATATCTGGGTGGTACATAACACTTCGTTGAGGTCTTCTTCGTGCGGCCCTAGCAGCTGTGGCGGTCACCAGGTTACCCGAGGCGGGCCCCGGCTGCGACATGGTGCGCCTTCGTCCCAACTCCTCTGAACTTGAGCCTCCGTTATTGACGGACTCATTGTGTACCTGGCAGGAGAAATAGCGTTCGTATTATATATAGTTATTATTAGTAGTAGTAATAACCTCCCTGATGCGCCAAGTGAGGGACAGCACCAACAGCGTCCTGATCACGGTGGCTGAGAGGGTGGATGGCCCGATACTCAGGCACAGGACCAAGACGCAAATTTTACCAACGACGCGTTCCGTCAAATAAAGAGAACACCTCTTTTAGATAATTTTTGTGGGTTGTACTAACATAGTTTTTAAGTTGTGTGTTACTAACAAAATGGATTGCAAAATTATCCGAAATAAATGATTATTATTATTATTATTGTGGTCACCTAGTGACGATACTTAATTGTGTTTAGCTTAAAAATAATTATAAATTATGTTTACAAAAAAAAAAACAGAATAGTAAAAGAATTTGTGGTGGGCCCCACACTAGCCTGGCCTGTATCATTATAGCCCATTCATTTAATATAATCATGCTGACATTAGGGATAAAGAGTATTGTTAGTGTTGAAAGCCTGTATTGTATAGGTCCTGTGACCCGGGTACGTCCTAAAACTGCGGCCAGACACCGGAGGATGGGCAGCAGCGTCCTCTCACTAATCGGTGAGCCACTGCGATCCCCCAATCCGCCTGCCAAGCGTGGGGATTATGGCAAATCCCTCCCTTGGAGGAGGCCTTCGTTCAGCAGTGGACGTCTTCTGGCTGATGATGATGATGATGATGATTGTATAGGAGCATACTAGAATATCTATACATTCGTGATACTCGCATCTGTATTTGTCAGAATCAGATAAAAGCATGCTATTGAGACTTTTTGGATAAAAGTAGTTGCACGGGGCTGGAGTGTTCAACTCGGACTATTAGTAGGTATTTACATGAATTTTCGATACATTTTTGCGAATAGATATTACGATTTCATACATCTTACTGTCTATCATGATTAAGTGTTTTCAGGTAATTAAACATTTGGTAAAAATATATCTACCAAATGAGTTCGAGGGTAATTGCAATTGTTTATATCAGGTTTTTATTTTAGTCTTCTTTCAGTTGCGCGAGATATTATTAATACACTGTATATTTTCTGTCCATGATTAGGGAAAAAGATATCCAAAATGTGTTTATTGATAATTAAGTATTAACCAGAAGGGTTCTTTTGTGTGGCTATCGGACAACAACGTATCTTGATGCCGTTATATATCAAAGGAACATCGTTAGAATTTTCTTGGGAATATTTATTTATGTATAGTCGCGGTATATGTATATTTATATATATCAAATCAATATACCTAATCAAATTTTGAAGTTATTTCAGTTAGGTATTATTGTTTCCTCGAAAACTGTACTTAGAAGTAACGATCGTAGACATCCTTTAAGTCGTTCTCAGATCCAACAAGGAACAGAAATTATACCTACTCAAGTTTAATTAAAGAAAAACAAAAACAAAGTGAGTTATATTGTTATCGTTATCTCTATCTAGAAATATTGATGGCGCTTTCATAAAGCTATAAAAATCTTTAAATAGTCACAAGCAAATTATATTCATATGATAAATTTATCGTTACTAATTTAACTAAACGTTTTTCCTTGTATTGGATTTAGTAAAACGTGACAGTACAAAAGTTATCTAATGTAACTTTGCTATCAAATTTTATTAACAAAAAGCATTTTTGAATATTTCTAATTAGTTTAATTCACAACATTATTGTCAATACAATATCTTTCATTTTATAAAAGATTCAAACCTGATGATGATTGGTAACATTTCGACTATATTTCACAATGGACTTGATTTTATAGCTACTCACGTGAGTTTTAGCTGCATACAACTTCGGGCGAACATAACACTGATTCTTGATAGCGTGTAAGGCTCTTTTCACGCCTTAAAAGATAAAGAGAGTAGTCACTGTGGCGCAGTATATTATAGATAGAGTAACATGTCACAGGTTGTCCCATAAAACAATAGAGTAATAACACAATTCAGGTTTATCACATCTTAATTGGAAGTTGGTCCACTAGTTTAAACAATAGGGACTCACGTTGAGGCATTGTGTATCAGTATGTACGTCGTTCGGCAGCTACTGTCGCAACTATTCATCTCGTCTCCGAGGAAGACGCTTCAGGACCATGTGTGATGGGTAAATGACAGACCGTCTGTCCTGTAACTCCAACTATAAATGCCGTCGATTTAGTTTGACAATGTCATTTAGTGTGGATTTTTGTATTGTGATTGTAATTAGTATTCATTCAGTTTGTTCAAAGAATACTTTGTAAAACAATAGTTTTCTTTGAGATGAAGTTGACTAAGAACTTGAAATTTACGCTGCGTATTGGTTATCTTGCGAATATTTGGAGAGATTAATAGGGATCAGAATATTGAAAATATAAATAATTGGCCCTTACTAATTTTATTAATTATTTATTTGAAGTTTTGATACCTTGTAGTAGAGCAGTTTATTATTTATACAAACCCTAATCCAATCTACAAAGATCTTAATTCGATTTTTGATCTTATTTAATTATACTTTTAAGGTACGGATCCAACATCAATGACCTAGAATACTAAGTATCTAATTTTCGAAATTATATTCCTATCGTTAAGCGTCGGGTTTCACCGTTTCAACTTTACGGGATTCCGACTGAAAATAGAGGGGACGGAGCGCATTTCGTTTTCTGAATATATGCTGGTTAACGCGTCCCGTGACTAAAGAGTTGGCTTGTTCTTCGCCGAAAACGTGCCTGTTCAACTGCCAATTCTACATGTCTTCACACTTTACCGGATGGTGGCAATGTGAAGGATGCCTAACCCCTTTTTCAAGTGTTCATCATTGACTTGGAGTAAAGGAGTTTTCTGTTAGAAAAATCCTAATAGAAAGTAGCTCGGAGGAATATAGTAATAGGCTCGCCCCCTTTTATATGGGACTTAATAACGGCATGACTGAAATATGGGTGTACAAGGAGTACTTACATTCCTACCTAACCACTAGAGGTTGCTGGCAGGGTTGGCACAATGGCGAAGCGATTTCTGCGCTTCGTGTTGTGGGTTCAATTCCCGCAAGGAACAAATATTTGTATGATTGATAGATAGTTATTTCGGGTCTGGTTGTAAGTGCATGTAACATGTATATTTGTAAACTGTACCCACGATAAAGTAAACAGCATAATAAGTTACATTAATAAAAAAAAAGCAACATAAAAAAAATGTTTGGAATAAAAATCTATACATCTATACATATAAATAAAATTGGAGTGTCTGTTTGTAATATTGAAATAACCGTTTTTTACTACATGCATATGAATATATATACGGTACATACACCAAAATAACATTTTTTACAATTTTTGTCTTTCTGTCTGTCTGTTTGTATAGGCTAATCTCTGAAATGGCTGAACCAATTTTGACGGGACTTTTTTTGGCAGGTAGCTGATGTAATAAGGAGTAACTTAGGCTACTTTTATTTTAGAAAAAATCTTTTATTTTAGAAAAAAAATAGGGTTAAGTGCATTTGGTCTTCTTAACTTCACGTAACTTTTATAATATTTTTTTTTAAAATGGCGTTTCGCACTAAAAAATACATTGTTAAGTTTTGACATCCACGCGAACGAAGTCGCGGGCACAGCTAGTTGTTAATAAAGCAAATACTCAAATCAGTTGTTATCCATATAAAGTTATAGGTAAAGCATCACGCCTGTAAATATCGAACGGTTTGTTATTTGTTTCTCTTTAAAATGTTATAGAGTATTTAAATTATGTTTATATAATTTTTCTTGTCACCCAAAATAATATTAGCGATGTTACATACCCCTGGATCGTTTCCTGCACCTGTCTCCGAATCATTCGGTCCTTCATCTTCACCAAATTGTTGCAGAGACGTTTCTGAATGAAATTTTTTATCACCCAGTTTCCCCCTATTTATAATTTCATCCAAAACTTGTTTTCTAGCCACATTAGTGTCCGTCATTCTCGTATCTTACTTTATCTTAATTTTACACTTGTTTAAATAAATCTTATTTTAGTTTTAACTACTGTTAATTTATTTGTCACTATTTCAACGTCATGTTTACTGACTGACACTTAGCCTGTGCGATTAAGATTGCGAATGAATTAATAAAAAATATGATCGGTGTCCGTTATCGAGTAAAGAGATATCTACAATAAAGGTGTAATTATCGCGTTCACTTTACAATCCGCGTACACTTCCTCTTTGTTTTATTTTCGTCGACAAACTTCGAAAAAATTGATAAATATTTCTTAAATTATTGTTTAATATATCGTCATTAGGCCAACAAAGTTAATATTTCAGTTATTACATATTTGTTCATGTTGAACAGATTTAATTGGTCGATAACAAAAGTTTTAATCAGAAGACGCTCATTCGCATTAAGAGCTATTATTTTGTCTAAAATGCTACATGATGACCACGTTCTTACTTTGGTCTTAATCGATGTTTGCACTTATTGAACACGCATTAAAGGATTCATATCTACAGATTGATTCCACATACATAATGATAAAAATCTAAAAAAATTATCATCGGTCAATTGCTTTTGTTAAGCGTAAAGTAAAATAAAACATACTTTTCAACCGACTTCAAAAAAAAGGAGGAGGTTCTCAATTCGGCTGTATTTTTTTTTTTTTTTTTTTTTTTTTTTTTTTTTTTTTATGTTTGTTACTCGATTACTCGAAGACGCCTGGACCGATTTCAAAAATTCTTTTTTTATTTGAAAGGGTATGCTTGTCATTTGGTCCCATTGTCATCAGGTCAGGACCTGAAGGTGGAAACCCTGAGAAATCGAGGGCATCTCTTGAAAATTGTAGGCGAACATGGGGTAAAAACTTGATATTTATGTGTATATCTGATGAGACTACAATACTATGGAGGTTTAGGGCAGATCTGATGATGGAGACGACAGAGGATCGAGGGAACTCCTCAACGGTACATCTTAACTACCTCGTGTTTGGGCTTGTTTTATTCGTGTTGACAAGATCTTTACACCGAGATGGGTAATGACTGCCACTGCAAGGTCCGTGATGCAAGTGCAGTACAGTTTTGGGAACTCCACAATAGTTGATAGCAGCTACATAGTGTTTGGGCTTATTTTATTCGTATTGATGCGCACTTTAAGCCGAGATGGGTAATATTGCAGATTCGATGGTCAGCTAAGTAATTTATTTGATTTTAAAATCACATAGTGCAATACCGTCTAAGGTTTTCACTCGACTTGGGGCAACATACATTTGACCGTTGTAAAGTTTTTAAGAGAATCGTCTTTACTAGGTCTACCCATCACTCAAAATTGTAAAATAATTAAATTTTTTAACAAAAAATAAAAACCGACTCCAAAAAAAACTCAAAAACAAAACTAATAACTAAAAAGCAAAAAATAAATCTTTTATTATACAATATAGTAGTTGAAGAATATTGAAGTCGGTGCCAAGTAAAACATGCAATGATAAACCGACACGATTGGCGAAGTGCATGTGTCGTGTCCGACGCATAATTCGCTCCGCACTCGACAATTTCTACGTGAACCCGTTGTTTCAATGTGGCTATTATAGCAAGGTATATTACTTTTATGTTTTACTTGGCACCGATTTCAATATTCTTCAACTACTATATTGTATAATAAAAGATTTATTTTTTGCTTTTTAGTTATTAGTTTTGTTTTTGAGTTTTTTTTGGAGTCGGTTTTTATTTTTTGTTAAAAAATTTAATGTTTACTCATTTAAAAAAACAACTATATTACTCATACTTACACTAAGTACATATCATCACAGTTTTCTTTAATATGCAAATAAAACATTTTTAAAGTTAATGAAATATTAGCTACTATGAAATTAAATGTTAACTAACTTTTCTTGTATAATTTAAGCCAAGAGGGGTGAAAAGGGGTTTCTGTCGTTTTTAAAATATATTTAAAAAAATTGGGCCTCGCTTTGAATTATTCTTGTATCGTGGATGCGTTATCAAACACGAATATTCACATGCACATATAATATATACTATATATTGTATAATTCCGGGACTGGGTTGTGTATATATTATATACTATAGGACCTGTAGAAATATTTGTTACGTGTAAGAATCGAACCCGTGAGCCCCGCAGCAGTTGATCGTACAAGCACTGCGCCAAATGTGCAGTTAAATTTAAATTTTCTAATCTAGTATAGTATAGAGAAAAGACTCAATCGGACTGCATGATGTAAGAACCTTAGTTGGTCTCAGTTAGTCGATTAGAGACATTTGTTCCTCATTATAAATGGGATCGGTTCTTACAAAAAAGAAACGTGAACGAGCTGCCTATTGTTCACCGGGCACAGTTCCAAACTCCGTGACGCAACTGAGAATTTTGTAACAGAAAAACCCTATATCACTTTGCTTGTCCGAATCGAATCCAGGACTTCACCCTCAGTAGTCACGCTTGCGAACATAAGACAACGAGGCAGTATCTGTATATATATATATTGAAATCAATTTCAGAACTGTTTTCGAATAGCAACAGTGCAGGTTGTGGAATAAGTTGAAGGAGTGAAGCACTCATATCTACATACATATATCGGAGACAAGTTTAGAGTTAAAAATAGAGTCATAAAATTAATCCATTTAATTTTTTCAACAAATATGTTGATACCGTGTGTAGGTATATATATATATAAATGTGAAACAAAGTAGTAAATGTCAAAACACGTGAATGTATCAGTGGTAATCTATGATTTCTCTTGCTTTTTGTGTAACGCACACACACAAATATCACAGTTTGAGTTCGAAAGCGACCCATGAGTTTTACAATAATTCTGTTCATTACAATTTGATTATCACTTGTGTTAACGGTGAAGAAAAACTTGACGAGTCTAAAGTCCTTGATGATGTAGTTTTTGAATCTCCATCAAGCCAGCGTGGTGGACTGCAACCCTAAACCTCATCTTGAAAGTACGCCCTTGTGTAGGAATGGCACAGTGGTTATATGGCACAATTCATGAATACAAGTGAATCATGTCAATTTGACCCTTATGTCAGTGTAGTAAGAGCTAAAGGACGCACGTGAGTTGAGAGAAATATCCCTACAGCAATGGGTTGAAAGTTGATTGAAATGGGTTCAGTCTATTAACTAGACAAGGGTTTGTTATGACTCGTAGTGTATAAAGCCAAGTACTTAGCCATTCCTCCAATCGTGGCATCGAACGCAGCACGTCGTAAATTTAAACAAAATTTTTAAATTCACTCGTATTATTTAAAATCTAAATAAATAAATAAAAAAATACACCAAATTCAAAGATATCTGAAATTAAGGAACCAAATAGCAAATATTCTTGTTTCCCATTCACTGTTCGTTCATAAGTTTGCTGAGTACTTCCTTCAGTTCCAAAGAGAACTGTGACACGGGGAGAGCGAGCTCCTGTACAGAACCAGCTGTTGTCGCGGGACCCTTGTCTTTTAACACGAAATCTGATGGCACCACGAAAGGTGACTTCTTGTCCCCTGTAGGAGCATGAAGTTTCTTTAGGAAAGGCGGCATCGCCAGACTAGGATGTTGCACCAGCCACTGCTGGAATGCCTTCGTTGACCTGAAAAGGTTAAATAACAACTAAGCTATGTATATATTACTATATAGCTCTAGTTGCGGCTTCGCCCGCGTAGATGTCGGGTGCTCAAATTCTTTATCAATTAAAATTAAAATTGTGATTAAAATTAAAATAAAAAGTAGCTTATGTGCTATTCCAGACTATAATCTATCTCTGTGCCAAATTTCATCCAGATCCGTTCAGCTGTTCTGGGGTGAAAGAATAACAAAGATCCATCCATCCACCCTCACAAACTTTCGCATTTATAATATTAGTAGGATAGGATATGAATAGGATTTTATTTCTTCTGAACTTTTAGATATAGCGGTATATTTTTAAACACAACATTATTCAACCTTCTCTGTTTAAATTACATATTTCACAAATATGGATTCTACACAACAAATATGTTGCAATCTTCACATTTTATGGTTAAGCTCTTATACAATGGAATTTTATACAGTCGGTGCCGATGTTTAAGCATCGTTTCTGAAGCTCGATGAGATCTTAATGTATAAAGCTCGGACGATGATCGAGCAGCGTTGATTAACCGCTGTTAGCACGAGCCTATTAGCACGGAGTAGCATACTATTCGGTAGACGAGTCACCCACGTGAGATGCTGTATGTCTTCCCAGACGCAGGACATGCTACGCAAGTCATCCGGTATCTTAACACCGCTCCACAGCTTGCCCGTATTATTTTGGGGAGGCACGTGCTTGAGCTTGTGCGGCAGGCTGCTTCCGAACGCCATAGTATGTGCTGGATTGGTTTCAGCTTCTATATCGAACTTTATTTGACGTTTGAGAGCCTTTAAGCATGACGCCTGTAATAGACAGTGTATACTATTTAGAATAAGTTCTGTTAGTTCGAAGATTTTTCAGAAAAGGTGTAACATAACAAACATTTACTTCCATGTTTGTATAGAAATCCACGCAGATGATGTTTCGGGCAAAAACTGGGTGTATGTTTTAGTGTTTTATTCAAAAAATGGAAGAACTCAGATAAAAGCAGACAGGAATTTAGCCTATAAATGTGCAAAAACGCATTTTTTCTACATGTAAGACACAATGTGTAGTATTGAGTTTGGTTCTTATCTTTACCTATCGTTTAGTGCTCTAAAATGCAGGATGATCTGTGTGATTTCTAGGCCACGTCATATAATATAAAAAAAGAAAAAAAAAAGATTATGTTCTGAATAAAATCGCTCTGTGTCTCGTTTGTTTTTTCCACCAAAATGACAGACCATTTAAACTATCTACTTTTTGGCGACAATTATTTTCATCTTAACGCTTGACTATTTGTATCCGTATTTTGGTTTATAAAATTCATGGATATGAACCACCAACGTACTTTTTGGATGCCAGTATTCTTAGCAATGCTTCTAATGACACAAGGTATAATCTTGGGGTCAAGAACAATCCCGCGCGAGGCATGCTCTTCGAACCACACCTGAAAGTTGACATTCTCTTATTATAATATAGTATGCGCACACAATATTATTATGGTTGTTATTTAAGCTTGGAAATTTTATAGTGCCATCCCAAATGCACATAAATCTAAGTACCTGGAACAGGTCCTCGATATCTTCAGGCCTCTTGATTTCACTTTTGAATTCAACATTACCCAAACCAACCCACCAGTCGTAGAAATCTTTGGATATCTGGAATTAGAGACAAAGTAGGCATTCAAAATTGAATTTGGACAAGTGATACAACAGTTTGACAGTGATAACTTAATTAAGAAGAACGTTTAAAAGTGTATTAATTTGCAGTTACTTGATGTTTCGAAACTAATTGAAAAACTGTACTCAGTTTAGTAGTTCCGTACGTCTTGCAGTTTACGTATGCAGGTTCTCATTTGCACTTTAAGAATCGTCTTGATATATATTAATGCACATAGGTATCATATTTAGATTTAGTACATTAATATCAACAAGTAATTTATTCGCCTTCAAATTAAAATGTGTTTGAATATTTGGCGGTAATTCATGACGCAGCCTGGCAGCAGCTATAAAAGAAAAAATAGATTGTATTACTTTTTTCGTCATAATTTCTGCTCGTTTGCTGAATTCATCAGAAGCAGACACTTCGAAAGTCTTTTGTTTGTAATGAGACTTCCACTTGATCATGTCTGTTTCAGACTTGTTGCAGTATAACATATCGAAATATGGATTTCCACCGCGTCGTCGTCGCTTATCTCTGTAATAAAATTAAATACTTCACAAGATGTTTAGGGGGGTAAGTACTCGTAACTACCGATTAAATAGTCTGCTAGCTGTAGATAAAACAAAGGTCCAGGCCGCACATGTTACATAGTTCAACACAGGACAATTTTTTACAATTAATTCAACGATAAACAAGTTATTTATAGTTGCTGCCTACCAACATTAATTAATCTGTTAATCTACTGCTTCTATATGTGAAAACTTTTAATTCGCGTTAATTATGTCATTCATAATAAAAACATACTCTCTATGTAGCTGTAAGTTTTACGAAAAAAATAAAATATAAACGTAGTGATCAAAAACGTAACTTAATCATATGACACCATATGACCTTCGCCAATGAGGCGTGGATAACCTCAACTGGGCACTGATAGAGCGTGAATCGCCAAAAGTAGTGCCTCGCCCTCAGATCCAATGGACCAACGGTCTATAAAGGTGGCTGGTGTGTACCCCTTGCGAGAGACGGAGTGTTGCGGCCCAAATTGGACAAGGTACCTATATACAGCAATATACTGCGATGCGATAGGATGTGTTGATTGATTGAATAATGAATTGATTACCTAATGTTATCCGTGATTTAATTTAAACAAATTAAAATAATTACTAGAAAACGTACTAAGAAACAGTTGAGGTTTTTACCCATATATTGTACCCCGATGGACATTTAAGTCATCATAAGAGTCAGCTTCTGAGTCGTCTTCGATTGCCATAAGCTCTGACAATAATTGGCTCTTTGATTCCTCTATATAGGCTTTGCTCATAACCCTAGATATAAATCTGGAGAAAGATTTGGATACAATTTTGGATATCGACTTTGATACTGTTAACATGCTAGAGTTCTGCGGCTTCAACTTTTTATCAACAGATCCATTATCATCTCCAATGGTGGTGACGGTCCAATCTTCAGATTCTTCCTCTTTAACTACATCTTCTTTCTCGCCATCTTCGAACTGGCATGTCGAAAAATCTGGTTGGGCATTGTCCTGTGAACATACATATTCAATATAGATGCCCGATGAATAAGTAAATGGTTGTGCAGCCATAATAATCTTACACACAATAGATTGGATTATACTCCTTGTAGGTACGTATATGTACTTCTAATTGTTGATCTACTTACATGCTAAATTCGAAGCTGTTGATACAAGTTAGAAATATATTTGGAACTTGTATGGTCTTCAGAAAGTTTATTATAAGAAAAGTTTGTGCGCATGCTCACCGTGACTTTAGCTATATAGTACTGCTCGGATGGGACGATATGTGAGCTTTCTTCTAGGGGTACATACTCGTGCTCATCCTCGGGAAGTTCGAATATCTTCGCAATTCGTTGAAAGATTGTAGGTCCCACCAAGTTTCGGACTGTATCGCAATTTGATTCCCAGAACTAAAAAAATACGAATGTTAAAATGGTCCATACAATTTCATTTTTCTTTTTTTTTTTCTTCATATGGCTTCATATGGTATTTATCTTGACTTAGATTCGGCTTTATTGGCAATATAGTTTAGTATTGACTTATATTGGCCTTATTGGCATTATTGTATTATTATTATTTTTGACATCTTTTGGCTTTATTGGCCTTATTGTATTATTATTATTATTTTGACATCTTTTGGCTTTATTGGCCTTATTATTTTTCATTGACATTCATTGGCTTTATTGGCATTTTTATTGTTAATTTGTATCTGCCTTGTTGTATTACCTGCTATTTTTTGTTATTATGTTGGCAATTTGTAATATGTGAGCACCATGTAGCCCTAAAGAGATATTTTATTCAATTGACGTGATAGTTGTCTGGCAGTTTGAGAATGTCATGCTCACTTAAATGTCCTGCTGATGGTGGCGTGTGTGTCGGGTCGTTTAGTTCCCTGCAATGTGGTTGAGTTGAGCGATGCCGATACGTGCGTCATACTCGTGAACGGGTGCCGTCTGTTGGGACTGGTCAGCTCATAGCTGCCATGTCAATCTTATCAGAATATTTGTTATTAATTTAAAAATCAGGCTTGTTTAGTTTAGACTTTTTTTTTACATTGTCCTTACATAAGTTTTCGAGAACAATGTATTTTAACAAAATATTGTAAGAAATTCTGAATTTAAAAGAGTAACCATGGAGTTTCTTGCCCGTTCTTCTCCATTGGAAGTCAACATTTTGGAACGTGGCACCTAGAGTCGTAACTATTCTTAAGTACCTGTATATGGTCTACATGAATAAAAACATATCTTATCTTATCTTCATTGTTTAAATATTTTTTTTAGTAACGTGGTATGAGTAGTATGATATTATCATGGGGTGTATAAAAGGAGTCTCATAGAAACCTCCGGCTTACTCTGGGCAGTCAACCTCGTTACGAACTTCCTGATTGGCAAATTTTTTCATCATGGCGTTACCAGTGCAATTTTTGTAGCGACGAATAGCAGATGTGTCTAGGTGGACGCTAGGCCGTCGGCATTGGTAAGAATCTTGCCAAGGTAATCTTTTTTTTAGTCATGACTATAGAACAGAGGATACATTTTTTAACTAGTAACTTTGTTTGCCTATAATTATAACGAATTACTCTTTGCCGAGTCGTTCAGCATCTTCGATGGTACCTATCGAGTTTGCTCCCTTAAAACAGTTACCCCAAACTGCTACGGGCGTTGTTACGTGAGTCAGCATTAAGAGTGACTTTTAGCTGCTGGCTTCTGACAATATTGTCTTGTAATACGCGCAAAGTAGCTGTTTGGGCGTAACGTTTCTTACATCTAAATCTTAACGAATTTATTTGACTTTGGTCTCAATCGTTTTGTCAGATTATAAACTAGACTGACACTTTCATTCGTTTCAAAATTTTGATAAATTTAATAATCATCACGAGATAAGTATAAGGAAGTGTTTTTTGTTAAAACAAAACAATACAAAAAACAACAACAATATCAAAAGAAAACAAAAACGTAAAGACCTAGTTTTTACTTATGTCGATGTTTAGTGGAGTAAAAACGTTGACGCATTTTGTATTAAAACTTTTAGCTAAACTATAGTCTTAATTCTAGCGGTCCATTCTGAGGAGAGAACACTTACAAGGCAATGTAGAACTTAGATATATATCGTGTTGACTTCTAAGAAATTCAAAAATTATATAATATGTGTAATAATTATGTATAATAGTTATATAGGTATCTATATAACTATTATACATAATTACAATGATCACCTGTTCATCTTTGTAAGATAACTCCAACTCTTTGATAACATTGTGCCAATGCACTTTGACGGAGGCTTCGTTCTGTTCGTAGCGAGATGGTGTGATAACCCTTATGTGTCTTGATTTGTCCCAAGTTTTAACGAGAGGACGCTTTCCACAGGGCATGGCGTTATTGCTCACCAAATATCTAATTATCTATTAGAAATAAGTTACAAATAGTAAGAAATATAAAGAATACAAATTATTCGTCTTTTATTTCAAATGTCAATTATAAACAAACACGCAGAGGATGGATGGTATAGAAACTTATTTCTATTCATCAATATTTTTCTTTATTATGACTTACACAATAATACAATTTCATATAAAAAACGAACGTAATCGTTTAGTAAAACAAAATTAAAAATCATTCAATAGTCAAATCCGCGAAATTCTAAGTCTATGGTAAAATCATACAAACATAATAATATAGGAACCCGACTTTACAAAACGCCATCTATTATGTACTACAAACACTACGTATTCAGCTATTCATAGAAAGAAAAGCGGCAGTGGAAAACAACAACGTAGAGCGCTGCCGTGACGGAAACAAATTGTTCGAAAGGAAAAACATAGATGGCGTTTCATAACAAAATATTACAGTCTAATAGTAGATAAATAAATAATGCAGGCAATATAGCAGTAAATATAAATTATTAAAAAATATAAAGAATTACTCTTTGCCGAGTCGTTCAGCATCTTCGATCGTATCGGGTACCTTTTGCCCACGAGTTTCAGGTTGTGTGAGAACTAATAGAGCAGAAATGATTGCTGTACTTGCAAACATCAAGGTTGGTATCCCGGGCCAATAAACCATTAAAGCAGGAGTTAGTGGCGCTATTATCGACCCGATGCGACCTAGCATTGAAGAGAAACCTAAAAATGAATGCCTGTATCTAGTTGGGTATAGTTCTGCGGTATACAGATACAATGAAGTCATGACAAGACCTATACAGTACTTGCCTGTTAAAAATAGGATTAAAGATAAGGTGTACATACTTGAAGGAACAAAAGCAAAAGCGATACAACATATTGCACAGATCATAAATCCACAAAATAATGTTACTCTTCTTCCAACCCTGTCTAACAGAAGAACGGCTGTCCAAAAGCCAGGTATCTCGATAGCAGCCGTCGCTATGAAATTTAAATACATGTTGCCTGATAAACTAACAGAGTTTATTGATAAGCCGTAGTATATGAACACAGTAGTCATCCACATGATAGGCGTTGTGCAACATCTTCGCAGTAATACAGGGGAGGTAATAACTCTTAGGAATAGGTTTTCTTCGTTTTTGTGTTTATTTTCTTCAATCTGGCGTGGTATCGCAGTCAACAGAAAGTTCATGCTATTTTCGGATATTTGTTTCCCATTCAATTGTGCTGCATATTCTAATGTAGCTTTACCTTCTTCCCGCTTATTATGACTAAGTAACCAGCGATAGCTTTCAGAAAGAATCCAGTAGTAAGATATTATAAGAAAAACTGGTACGTATAGCACCAAAGTGAGAGTTCTCCAGGCGGGCACGGCGAAAGCAAGTATGCCTAAAACCACTTGACCGAGCGCAAACATACTTGACATGGTGGCGCTTATCCTCACACGATACTTTGGACCAACAATTTCAGCAGCCAGTATGTAGGCAGCGCTGAAAGCGCCTCCGCCGATTGCAGTTTGCATGAATTGTAACGCTGCGTACATCGCGAAATTCACGGAGAACGCGCGAACTACTCCTACTAGAGCCACGTTGAATGAAAAGAAAACGATTGACATTCGTCGTCCAAGATGGTCAGATATGAATCCTGCCAACAAGAGGGCGACCATGCCTCCTGCACTGTTTAATGTACCGGGCAAGGCTCTCAACCATTCTTGACATTCAATATTAAAATCATAAACAATAGTATTCGTTCTATCGTAGACGTAGCTGTTACAAGGTACTATCGTATTTCTGTCGAATAAGGTGGCAGGACAATCCTCGGATGACACGGAGCTAACGTTTGAGTTGGCGTAGCGATTACAGTTATCGTACCCAGACGTTGTATTTGGAACGGCGTTCGTTATCCACTTCGGTAAAAATTCTGTCTCTGTTCCGTCACATTCTGGTATTGCACAACGTGTAGGCAGGCTGCCGGAGGTAAATATATAATCTCCTGCCATGAACGCACACATGAGTGCGGGTAAAGCCAACAGAGAAATAGTTAGTAACTGATATTTTCCAAATTGTCCAACTTCACGATACAACACAGAATCGAACTCCATGTCAGAATCACTTTCACTGTTTTTTTTATACATATTGGCAGATTGCTCATACCTTTATTAAAATTTTCGATATGGAAAATAAATACATTTCCTGTTTTATATACGGTGAGATATGATTGTTATCAAAAACTCAAATAAACCTTATCTATCTACTATCTAGCATAAATCTTGTAGTTAGAGGACTTTGTGTCTTTTGCACAATAACGAGGAGTAATTTAATAATTTATCTACTGGCTCATATTATACGGAATTATTATCGTTTTATTTCAGGCATTTGTTTATTTGAGAACCAATCAGAGTACTACACAGATTATACTCTTGTTACCTTTGTATATAAATATAACATTGTCTCATACAACTATGTCTCAAGATTTTTCAGTATTACTTTAAATATTGTGTGAAATATCTAATTTAATAATTATCAAACGATTTTTATCTTTTCAGTTATTTAATAAGTTCATTAGAGTTTTAATTTCGCATATATAGTTAAATAAAAATAAATATAACGTAATAACCCGCCTAAATGTTTATATATACGCGCCACATACGTAAACTATAACATTAATAGTTTTAGCTAGCGAAACTAATATGAATGTTAACGATCTTGTCTATAGATATGAGGTGTAATGAATATTCTATAGCGGATAGTAGGATTAATACATTAATGTGATAAGCGCCGTGAAGAGCTGATAATGTCCAATATAAATGATGAAATACGGTTGCAATAACCCAACGGTTGATATGTCAGACTAGCGAACAAGAGTTCATGATTTTGAACCCCACAGGTTGCACTATTATGGTAAATCTGCAGTGTGTGCAGGTGCAACTATACTTCTAGTATTTTTTTTTTTCAATCTATGCTGAATCTGCTAAATCCGATAATCTTTTGCGGATGTTTTCTATTGGCGCTTTAACGTCGTGTAGTGATCGGACAGATGGCGTCATCTGATACTCTGCTTCGAAGGTGAGCCTAGCGTCCAGAACCGCAGGGTCGAACAGGCCTAGACTTCTCAAGTACGGAGGACGCCGGTGCTCGGGGTGGTCGATCATCCAACGGCAATATTCTTTAACACTCCTACATGAAAAAATAAATGATTACCTGACACACAGAAAAGTGGGTGGTACTCGTATAGTAATATGCATGCTGGAGAAGATTTTTTTCAAACAAGACTTTTGGCGTTTTTGTCCTCAAGAATACTTACCATGAAAACGACAATTGGTCTATAATATTCACATAGCTAAGTTTCAGCAGGAACCTACCTGAGGAATCTTACAGATTACGTCGTATATCAAATGCTTCTAGCGATGCAGTGATATGTCATCAAACTTTGAAAAATCTGACAGAGCGTAAAACAAGTGAGTGTCGAGTCAACTACCTTAGGTTCGTGATCCCTTCCCATACGGTCTTAAGCGTGACTAGCTCTTTAGGCACGTGTCGTGCAGATCTCCACAACTTTTTGGTATGGTTTTGGGGTCCGTGATACTGATCATACATAGGCAAGCTCTGTTCAAACGCTTTTACTTTGACCGGACGTTGTTCTGCAATTACATCTTTACTTATTTCACGTTCTAATGTCGCGTAGCAGGATGCCTAAAATGATACAAATTTTCAGATTGATGTTCGAAATTAAACTCAAATTCGTAAGTTATTAAGTACAGCTCATTACCTCAGGATTTCTAGTAGCACTGGCTATTTTATCTTCAACACATGGTAATTCTTTTGGCACGACTCTGAGACTTCGTGCTACATGAGTATCAAATTCGATCTAAAAAAGAGTTTTAATTTTATAATAATTGTGATTCTCTTCTCTGTCAGAGTCAGACATAAAGGAAAGCTACCTATCGCAAAAAGACTTACTTGGAATAATTCTTTGATAGCTTTCGGTGTAAACAATTTAGACTGCTGATCACCTCCAAGTTGTTTCATGTATCCACAAAACTCGTTTGCAATCTGTTGAAGTTAAGTCATAAGTTAAAATGGGTTTCTGCTACAATATTGAATTTTTAACAAATTTTATTTATTTACGTACAAATTTGGTGAGATATTGGTTCTGCAATAAGTAATTGTAATACCTAAACAAGCACAAAAAATCGTAACGTTATCTCTAACAGTGGCCATGCGATATTTCTGAAATACGTGCAGTACACGACACTTGAATTGAATTCACAATACGAATGTCAAATGTCCTTTTAGTTGTTGACTCTTAATATTATTCGCGCAAATCTTATAATTTCAGCAATCATCTGTTTGAGAGTTGCTATGGAGATTCGTTATGAATTACTCAATATGGCCATTTTGAGCGTTAAAGTGTCCTATAGACAAAACGTCAGTTACGGTACCCTGTCGGTGAGGTCATCAGCCTTTTTGACGAGGCTTTTCTCATCTTCCTTCTCGGGCTGAAGATATCTGGTGGCCCACGTAATTTGCTCGCGCACAGGTTTGCTCAACAACTCTCGGTGTATGTTCGGCTCACAGTCTTCGTCACTAAATTCACAAAATTAAAGAATAAATTAAATAAAACACTGAGTTGAAGTTTCAAAATCAGAATAGTACAATTGTAAATAAACACTCCTACAGTGCAAAGTTCAGTTATACGATATAAATGAAGAGTTGCTTCGTTAACAGATGATCTGTCTTTACTAAACTGTTGATCGAATCACCTGCCAAGCATGCTAATTATAAATTTGTAAACTTTTCCAGGTAATCGCAAGGCGCACACTCCATACTTTTAGCATCAGCGATCAAAAAATAGTTATTTTCAGTCCCTGCATCCTGAGGAAAGAGGAACTCTCTTATGCAGACTACAGCGACCGATTCTTGATAAGAAGCATAGATTCCTTATATTTGAAGAGTCTGGAGAATAATCACTGAACAACAGGCATCGATGCTAAAAGTGTAGTATGTGCATCGGACCGTAATAGATATATACAGACATATAATAATATGAGTTAAAACCTGGGGCAATATTCCACGTCAGTGTCTGAATCTAACTCTCTGTTAATGTAAAGACACTTTCTAGACGATAACTGAGGCTCCTTCACAACACGCCGTGGAAGTTTCACTGTAAACAAAATAAATAGGAACTAACATAAATATTTGTGGGAGACAATTAATTCAAAAGTAAATGACAGGTTTCAACTCTAAACAAATACCCATAAAATATTTATTACTTACTAACATCGTACGTTATTATCAAAAAAGTAAATGAACTGATTATCTTTTCCGCGAAGATTATTATTAGTTTAAATAGTATAAAGTACTAGCTTACTAAACACTGTTGAGAAACATTACGGCTGAAATAGTTACTAGAATTAGTGTAAGACCTAAAAATACAGCAGTCAATAAATAAATACAATAATTATAATTATAATAAACAAAATACATTTAAGGACCTTTAATTTGTTCAGTTTCTTGTTCGTCACTCTCTGCTATCGGAATGTTTAGTGTTTCACAAACTTTCTCATATAGATCCTGTGGTAGAACTTCTGCTAATGTCCGGCTTTCCTCTTCCTGGATAATAAGTTTCAAAACAAGAAAAAGTTTTAAATAAAAGCACACAACGATAACTATTTATGTCTCTGGAAACATGTTTAATAGTTGGTCCCGGTTACCACACGAATACCTATGGTAATCGTTATGGGCAGTCACGCGTATAAAAGTCTGACAAGCGGTCTAACCTTAGGCTATCAGTATCTCTCATATCGTAGTCGCTCCGTGTAAAGTACTAATATTCAGCCGCATCTGGTTAGACTGAGAGCCTACCCCAACGTAGTCATATTATCTGACCATTAAACTTCATGAAACTTTAAAAATATTAGTTTAGGTTAGTACTACTTACCACTGATTTAGTGCGTGAATCCATTTGTTTGAAAACATCATTCCAGTATTTTCTATTGATTTGCATCGACTTGGACAAATTTATATCGTCATTAATCTTCATTAACTTGCGTGGTTTCCTTTTCTTTTCAGCATAAATGTCGTCCATGTCTATAATGAATGTGGTGTGTATGTCAATGAAACCCGCATAGATTTAATAAAAAGCCGTCGGCGTGCGCACGGCCTACGACAAGTGATTTCAATGTTCAACGCTACCGGTGAACAAATGCAGACTATTTCTCCACAGACTACTTAATAGATACAGACGGCAACTTAATATGTTTTAGGTTTTGTCAAATTTTATAGTATCCAATATGTAACGTGCACTAAAGAGATATTTTTTGTGCATGGAGGCAATTTATACGTGCGAGGCAGACTACATACTACAAAAACTTTTCTATAAGACCAATTTGCTAGACAAGTGTACAAGTGCAGTAAGCTACCTATACAACATTTATAATATACCATTGTGACGCAGTAGCAAGAAACATTTTTGTTCTCTATGGACAGAATATTGGTAAAAACAGTAAATGTGTGTTGTCGTTAAAGAAAGAAATTCGGCTAACTCTCTCTAACGTTACTTAGTACCTATTGTATATAAAAGTTTTGTGAATTACTATGTTTCTATATAGGTATATAATTACTTTGGTTGCGTACAGTAGGTAAATCATTTTTACCATATTTATTTCGTTGCCGAAAGAAGTCCTATAATATGTTGTGACGTACCTATGATAAGTAACTGGGTGTCTTGTTTAGTATTCCAATAAGAAAATATATCATAAGGTTTTGAAAAAATCATGTTATCCAGAAACATTAGGAGTACAAATTCTTAACCTATGGGCTAAGTATAATTATTGACAATATTTTAATATACTCTATCGCTATTGATCGCTCTATGATATTGTGAGGTCTGTGGCTCGTTTCCATGGGCACCAAATAAACAAGTAGCTACGCCTATTTACTACGTTTCTCACTTGAGGACCACAGTTTTAAATCTTTAAATCTACAGGGATTGATTAAACAGTAGAATAAAAGTGGTATGGCTACACAAAGTAAAAAAACGTAACATGTTTTATTTTGGATTGTTCTTATAAGTATTAAACTTTGTGTTATTGACTGAGTGCACAGTTTGTTTTAGGTTATTAAAATATTAGACATAAGTTAGATAGAACCAAAGTAATTTTAATTAATACCTGTTTATATTAACATATTTGAACTTGACAATAACACGAATCTTGATTTTGCGTTTACACTAAGAGATAAATTCACTTATAACCCACAAAATGGACTGAGTTAAGTAGCTGTTTTCTCCTAAAAGAAGGATAAACGTATATAACGTGTCTAGGTGTATATTTCAATGTGTAAGATTTAGTAGTGCAGTGTCGCGTTGTTTGATCAATAGTCGCTGCTCGCTCGCCCCTCGCTGTTCTAGCAATGTACCCACGGGTCTTCCACTCCCAAATGTGGTGTATGATAATAATTCAATATTCTAGTACTTTTCATGACCACATTCGATTGTTTTTTTATTTTGTTTCGATATAACTTTGCAACTTATTTGCCGAACAAAAATTGGTCTAGAATAATTTTAACGAAACAATTGTACTTAATATCCGTGAATTATATTTTATGTGAGTACTTATAAATTGTATTGTTAAATAAACCCTAAATATTATTCAAAACATTCTTACTTCATTTTTTTATCAACAGATTTTGCTACATCTTGCAAACAAACCTAAAGTAAATTAACTTGAAAAGTAGTTTATAAAACAGAAACAGAATCAAAAGATGAATGAACTCTTTACGTAGAAGTTGGCAAGTTTATTCAGACTGTGCAGTTGTGTCAGATTTCACGGGAACTGGCGCTTAACACAATATTATGGAATGGCAAAACGTCAACTTAGCATAACACTGTTTAACTTCGCTTGGCGATAGTAAAATTGGAATAAAAGTTGACTTCAACCCTCGCTATGATGGCTTAGGTTTCATGTTTTTTTCTATAAGCACTTACGCTTGCGCTTGTACCCTCAATCTGTATTTTAATTAATTATTCAGGCATAATTAATTACAAACCAGTAAAACATTTGGTGAGAGGCTCCCATAAATAATTTATCACCGTAGAGTTCTTTACAAACTGTATTGCTTCTCGCTTGTATCGATAAGTTCAAAGTGAGACGCTTTTGTACAGTTATATTGGAAATATACATGTACTACTGGTTGTTATGTTTACTTATTGGGAAGTTTGTGAGATTATAGATAGCCAACCAACCGCTTTTGTGTCTGCTCGTTCTTGCAGCAATTGATAAAGTATTTAATTAAGTATCTCTCTAATAAACGTAAATGCTTTATTCTTGTTCATTGCTGTATCTTGATTGCTTGGAGACTTACTCCTGTTACTTCATTGGGACTTCGACGAACATCATGCTTAATTAACCAAACATCGCTTTGTTTCGTGATTTATGTATTTTAAGTCTTTATGATGCACAAGAACAGGACCCAATTTTGTTATATCTTTTAATCGAGTTAAAAGATATAACAAATATAGTTGAGATTAAAACATATAACAAAATGTTTTTCATACATTTTTGACGAGAATAAAGTAAAGTAAAAAAATTGTAAAAAAATAGAATGAATATACCTAATAGAATTTCTCTTTATTTATCAAGAACAAAAATTTATACCCCATCCTTCAACTACATAACATGGCATCACGCCTGTATTCTCTGAAAAGTTAGGCAGAAGTGTAATATTTAATTGTGCACCCACATTTTGATGATACCATTATTGCGTTCCATTTAATAAGGGGCGGGCCTATTGCTAAGTACCGAGCACAGTGAGACTCAGTGCCGCTGCTAATAATTATAATTTCCACACTGATAAACCCAATAATACTTTGTCCGACCAGGGAATCGAACCCAGGATCTCACGATTTGTAGTCGCGCTAGCGACCACTAGTCTTATGAGGCTGTCTTTCAACTTTATCTGTTTATTACAGGTCTTGTACTTATATATGTATATACTATATAAACTGTTATTGGATTTTTCTGTATGAAAATTCTCAGTAGCAGCACGGAGTCTGAACCCGATAGATGGCAATAAGCTCGCCCCCTATTACAAAGGACTTAATAACGGCATCGGTGAAATGTGGGTATATGTAGTACACCTCTGCCTAACGCGTCGGGGAATACAGGCGTGATGCCATGTTATGTTATATTCAGGCCATGTGCTTTCTTTACGGTATTTGCCGTTACCGTTATTGCAAGTGTTAATCAAATTGTGCCACACATAGGAATTCGACAAGTCAGAGGTGCAAGTCAGGATCGAACTCAATATAGAACTGAAGTATTCTACCGCTAAGCCATCACTACGTTTTGCTATTCCATCACTGTTTTTTTCCTAAGTTTGTGTATACTTTGTTAAACTTGTACATAACTGACAATACGTATATAACTGCGCAGGCTGTCATGTTGTCTGAGGTTTACATGACATGTAACGTATGGCTGATCTATAGGTACATGGGCTAAGCAATTGGTTTTCTGCGCTAAGAGATGTGGATTTGAGTTCCGTTTAAAAAAAATACAATTATGTATTGTTTATCGTTTGAATGCTTGCATTGCATGAAGGGTGTGGGTTTGATACCGCTCTGCATCTCGGACTTTTCGATTTTATGTGTGATTAAAAATTTGATTATCACTTGCGTTAACGGTAAGGAAACATGTACACCTGAGAGGGCTCAATAAGGTTCTCGATGGTGTTTGTAGTCCGACAAATCACGTCAAAACAGCGTTGTGACCTTCTCACTATGACAAGTGGCCCGTGCCTAGCGGTTGTACCGTAAAGTTCTTAATTTATTATATGCTCTATAGATAATTGTTGCTGGTCTATTTAAGTAAACTTCAACCATTTTTAGTTACATACTTCGATGTGACTAAAGTAGCGAATATAACTTGCAATTATTTTCTGCCACTCCGTTTAATACGTATTCATTTAATAAAACAATAATTAAATTATACGGTAACACGAGTAATGTTATGCTAAATGCGAGCAACGTTAGGAATGCGATGAGTCGCGTCGCGTCGCCTCGCCTCGTCACGCTGACGACTTAATAAGTTAACTTGTTACGGGACTTGTGTAAATTTACCTTAACACCCAATATACCGCGCACACCCGTCCCTACATTATTCTTAGCTAACGATCTAATTTATATCATTGCCAAGTATATGTTTGTGACTTTGACTGTTTAATTCAAATGTTCAGTTTCAACTACAATATATATTTTTTTATTTCAAATTATATGTATTTTAGTATAAAGGATTTTGAATCTTAACTCTAATGAACGTAAATATTTTGTTAAAAGTATTCGTTATACCTTATAAAAGTCCCTTACTCTATGTCTCGATAGATGGTTGTAAAGTTTTGAGCTCAACATGCGGTTCCTAGTACCCGGTACAATGATTGATCATAATATCCCTATATTGCGGAAAATAATAAACGTTATTACATCTACTTGTAAGTACTTCTAAAACAAGACTTGTTCAAGAACTTGTTATGTAGTAACAATTTAAATGCCAATATTTTTTGATAAAATACAGCCGGCTGATAAATTTTACAACTTGCCCCACTCTAACGATTATTCCTGTATCGTGGGTGCGTTTAGAAACACAAATATACACGTGCACAAAAAACCAACCTGGAACAACTATCTGTAAGTCATACAAATATTTGTTCCATACGGGAATCGAACTTGCGACACGTGGCATAGCAATCGATCGCTCAATCCAGATCCAAAAAGTATATGATTTTTAATGTAAGCCGAACTATCTCAGAAATGTTTATCGTAAATTTTAACGTATACTACAGCCAAACTTTGTTCGTAAACAGATACGGTATAGCAAACAAGAACAAATGAATAGAGTTTAGCGAGTAACCGCAAAGATACTTCGAGTAATTTGTGATCTCCGTCAGCAGTTTATATTCACACCTGGTTAAATTGGACCTACATATTGTTTATATTGGCGCAGAGATATATTGCTCAACGTTTCTGGAACACTAAATAAAGTAATTAAGAAACTAAATTATAAGAATTTATTTGAACCAAAATTGTAGATAGCAGACAAATTAAAAATAGGCAATCTATGTTATTGTATAAATAAAATCAAAACTTTCGTCTGTAAACATTTTGAGCAACTTGGGATTTTCATTTATTACTCGTTGAAGTGATTCTTTACGTTTCAATAATATTTCCTTTATGTCTATACTCTTTGATTCCTTAATTCTGGATTGCTCTTGATTTTCCATTCCTGTTTCTTCATTCATACACGGACACTTAAAATCAGATAAAACATCTTCTTGGCTGGAACATTGTGTCGCTACATGATGATAGAGCTCCTTAGTTGCAGAAAAAGGCAACTCTTGAGTAGCCATGGTTTTAGGATCAATAAGTTCAGGAACTATATCTTGTTCAGGTGGCGTACCAAGTATGGTTTTCACCTTCTCATAATTATCTTCAGTAAAATCTAAGTAAGAAATCAAGTAGGGAAAACTGCATCGTTTAGCCCAGTCTTTGCAACGCCTAATGGGACAGTCTTGAAGAATCTGTATATCGTCCATGAGAAGAGGCTCATTAGATGATTCACTTTTAACTGCAGAGGGTGATTTCGATTCAGAGATTATTGTAGATTCAATAGATGTGGAGGGAGATGGAGTCTTAGGTGGTTGATCTCTACATTTGCATCGTTGTGATTCAAGAAAATCTCGAACTTCTTGCATCCTTCCACATTTAGCATAAATAAATTTCCTTTGAAGTCTTATATACGGTAAATCCACATCAGAGGCTAAAGTTTCTCTACTACCAAATTGAGGTGGAACTGGATCTGAAAGATCACCTTCAATCACAAATGGCTCCTTGTCACAAACGTTCTCTTTTGGTTCGGGCTCTACAAAATTTAGAACATTATAATCGTCCGTTTCTACTAAAATAGGAGTTTTCTTTAAAGGGGTCTTTTGAATTTCATTTAACTGTAAAACGACCATTTTTTCTAGATCAAGCAAGAATGCTGTCTGCTCAGGTAATAATTTTAAACTAAAACTGACAAACTTTAAAAATAATTGCAGTATTTTTTTTATTTTTTCTTCCCATTCTTTATTGATTTCTGAGATTTGTTTTTCTCTTTTTTTGAAAGCATCTAAAACATCCTGTCGTTCTTTGATTTTTTTATGCTTTTCGGCAATTTCAGTACTTTGTATATTTTCAAGAATAAATTGTCTGATTCTACACTTTTTTCTTTCCGTACACATCATATACATTGTACTGGTAATATTTTGTGCTTCTATTTGTGAGTAAAAAGCTTTCAATGCATCGTTTCTTTCACGAATAGCTTGATTTACAAGTTTGTTATTTCTGTAGACTTCATTATCTAAAAGAAGTTTATAATAATGTTTTATTTTATCAATTTCGCTATCGTACCTTTCTTTTAACACATTCTCTAGAATAGTACTTTCTTTTTGAAGCTTTTCTCTTATTTCGGTATTAAGATCACTAATTATATTAGCATGAGCAGATACCAGAACGGCCTGAATTTCTGTCCTTAAATGATCCTCCAGTTCTTGAAGACTATTTTCATAAAATATGTTTGCCTCTTTCATTAAAATTTTACTTTTATTTGAAAGAATATCATGATAAATAGCCTTCACTTTTTTAGCCACAGCAGCTTTTTCATGTTCCATAATATGATTCCAAGCAGCATCATTATCGTGTATTACATTGGTCATGTATTGTGAAAACCTGCTCCGCTCTCTATCTAAAATTTCGTCGCCTATGTCAAGTATACCTTCGTGAGTCTTACCTCTTGTTATTTTTGATGTAAAAGGTGGATTTAGATCTAAAATGCCTATCAGCAGGTCACTTGGTGATACCCACTCATCATATTCGAAATCGTCATATTCTTTGGGCTTATGTTTTGTTTCGGTTTCCTCAGTTTTAGGTTTTTTATATTCACAATAATCATCATTTAAGTAAGTCTCAGCATAAATGCTGGTCACCCGCTCGCCTTTATTTATTGTTTGAAGAATATCTGTTTTCTTCATGTTTAAAAATTATTACAAAACAGTTATGAATGTAAATGTCATATTGTTTTTACTTATAATTTAGCTTTAATACCATAGACAACCAAAAATAACCAGCATTTTAAAAAAACAAACAAATATAGTTGGATCTTATTCCAAGTCATGTTGCTTGTGTGAGAATAACGAGACCTTAATCTTTGAAAATATTTATCACAAAAGTTTTGTTCTACTAAGCACATTGTTCACATAAATATATACATGTACCAATCGTCGGAATAGCCACAGAGTAGAGCAACGTATTAAAAAACCTTTTCGAAATAAAATGATAATACCACGTAAGAGTTATTTTCTAGCTTAAAGCCTTTCACTGAAGCCGTAAAAGTTTAACTAAGCACGGGGTGTTAATGAGTTTTCTGGCACTTTCAAAATAACATTTTGGTATTCAAATATGCGAACGTGTCGACGGCCTACCTGTGATTAGCGGTGGTGATGTAAAGCGGCATGAAGCCCCCGCCGCTAGATTTAATTAAATACTTCCTTGTACCAACCACCTACCTACTATTTCACTTTATCTACTGTTCGCTTTATTGCTCTCTGACGCTACATTGTAAACGTTTAGCCCTGGTCATGAATATGAGGTTATTTTACTGGTATTACGTGAATCACTACCGTAAATATCATTTATAGTAAAACGGTCAATTTTACAGAGCCGATTGCACGTTCACGGAGCATGTGATAATAAATTACGGACATATCTCGACTTCATTCTCATTACGGATGCGGCAATGTCCGTCGGAGTTTTGTCATAATTCAGTCTCGGTTGAAATTATTTCCGTTGGGTCTGATGAGAAAACTAGAGGTAGAGCTCGAAATGTAAGTATTCGCGCAACAAGCCGTGGAATAACGACGGGGCATATTTCATTCTTAACGAAGTTAAATTTCCGGGAAGGTCCTGTAAGAGCGTGCGTAACTCTGATAAAAGGCTACACTGCCACAATACCGATTTCGTGTTTGTGTGACATTTTAGCAATGATAAATACACAATAACGCTAATAGAATTTTAGTGATTTACATTCCGCATATACGGTCATATGTATCTTTGTAGCGTGTATTCGTTTAATTATATTTATACTAAAGAAAAAATATTTCAAAAAGTAAAAGGTACCTGTCCAAAAGTTAGTAGACGTTTGACGTGCTTACAATAAAACAACTTCCATAATTCAGAAGCTGGGAACAAGTTGGATTGTTTTCTACACATCATATCGGCAAATAAATCTTTCGGCCGCTTATCTGCCGTCAAACTTAATTCTCATGCATAATTCATAGCGTCGATTTCGTGTGAAGAGGGAAAGTTCCTCAACTCGGTACAACAACCTGGCTGGCTGACAGCCGACTGATAGTCGCGCCTGGACTTTACTTACTTATATTTTGGAGTAAGTTTTTAACAATAGACGTGTGTGGCCCATAGTTATTTTTTATTAAATGTATTGGACCTGTATTGGATTTTTTTTTTACTGAGATAGCTTATGTGCGCTAAAATATAAAATAGGTGTATAGATATACTGTGTAAGATAAAATACGAGTAGTCACATAACAAATGTTGCACTGTTGCACATAGTCTCCAGGTTCTTATAAGCGTTTCCAACTTTTAGCCATTAATAACGTCAAGTTAATGCTGCACACGTAATTACTTTTTATTGTTATCATGTCTATGAAATTTTTCAAGCACTTATTTCATTCAACTGGTTTAAAAAGGTACCCTACCTTTAACGTGAAAGTAAAAATGTGTTGAAATGCCAATATATACAAAAAAGGTGTATTTTTTTAAAATCGGTTTTCCACCTTTTTACTTCTCCTGTATTATAAGTAGGTACCGTTTACAAACATACATCTCACATGCACATACACACACCCGAAAGTCCTACCCTATCTGTAGACCATACAAAAAACAAGCAAAGCAAGAGATCCTAGTTCTAACTTTACTCGTTAGACGCACTCCAACGCATAGTGTTGAATGCGGGATTTTATTTATGCTAATAATTCGCGTTTGTACCTCCTACTAACTTATTAAATCAAAAAATGTTAACTTGCAGTTGATAAAAATATTCATCTACAGTACATAACAAAAAAAAAATACAAGAGAGTGTATTTAGTAAAAAAAAGTAAGTGGTCCACGGCCGACGCCGACGGGGCTCGCGTTGTCGCGTTGCGTCCCACAGACATCCAGCACAATATTTCATACTTACAGGAAACAAGTTAGTGGGATAGTTGTGAGAAAACACAGCGTGCCGCTTACAGATAAAGAAGCCCCACGTGACGTCACCGCAAGCGACATGCAAGGACCATTTTTGATTAAACTTTCCAAGAATATTTGTAGACATTTATTTTATGTAAATAACCTATTTTTGTGAGAACTTTTGTACGGAGACCTATAAAAAGCTATACAGGGTGACTTCTTGAATGACCGAAAAATACAAAGTAAATTACGGATTTTTAGGATAAATAAAATTGAAGATTATATTTCATATGCAGGTAGAGAATGCTCTCAACGGTCACACTCGCTACCCATTAGTCGAATGGTACCTAATAGTATATTTTATATAGTATCACATATTTTTAGGCATAAAGTCTTGAGTGTGTGTGTGTGTGTGTGAAAGTGTAAGTCTTGAGTTTAAAACTACTGTCTGGACTGTGTACCTAATGTGTAAGCCACCCCGCATCGCATTAATAGATGTCTTGATCGTCTTATGTTTGTAAGGCAAAACTAATAACGGAAGGAAGGTGTGGTACTGGACTCCAGTAACTTTTATTTTCCCAGATTATTAAGATATCTCGTTACTTCTTTAGTAATTGCTTTCATATTTATTGTTACATGTTATGGAATACACAATCTGATGCAGCACAATTTTGTGAGGATCCGGATAGTTTTGGAGTACTGTCGATAAATTGGATATCGCGAATGAGTGATCCAGCTGGAGAGCGCGCGAGGTGACGCCGCGGGAATTAATTCCTCGTCAACATATCGACGCTTCATGTCACACTAAAAATTCATGGTTGTATCTATCTATATTTTTTTTAAAACCTTGCACCTTAGCTAGTTAATGTTTACAAAAATACATCTGTCATGTACACAGGGAACAACTATATGAACACCCTATAAATATTTGTCCATGTAAGAATTGAACCCGCGACACAGAAAAAGCCAACTCATAGACAGTACGCCTGTCATGTCATCAAATATCACGTCTATATTCTTCGTCTCTAGCCGGAAATTACACAAGACAAAAGAGCTCGCGAAGAGTGAGCCGCTTGTCATTTGACACTATTCCATTTTCCGGCCTGCTTTTTGTTTTTGCTAATTAGACTCTCTTACCATTAGTATTGTAAAAGACAAGTAATATCCAAACGATGGGCAGCAATGTCCGCCAGCGTTTAATAATAGAATCACAACATACCGTGATAACCAATCCGTCCAGAAAATATGGTTAAGTAATATTGAACTTGATATTAGACGGTAGGTATCGCGAGTATGGATTTCGCATTGAACAAATCTATGTATCTTTATGATGAAAGCTGTTTGGTCAGGGCTGCAACATTTATTTCAAAATAAAATCTCCTACTATGACTGTTCTTTGACGATTTTTCAGGTTTTCAGGCGTTTCTGTATGCAGGAGATCCAATCTGTCTGCCAAATATAGTTACTATAGCAATATCTCTGATGAACATTGAACAGTTCCTTTGCTGTGTTCAACTAATATTATTATACGCCGAATGCCCATTTACACTAGTGTACATTTACGGTTTGTATCTCAAGAATGGGTGGAGTACAAGAAAGGAGCCTCCACGAGGAACGAAACCAGAAATCGCCTGGCTCACCATGAGTAGTCATTCGCTCTCTCATCTTTCCATTACGACGTTAGCGATTCCCATTTGAATCGACAGAAAAATCTAAAGAATAAAAAGTTTTAAAAAGACAATTTCATGCACCCACTAAAAAATTTCACAATAATATGCGAATTAATCTGTAACTAAACTTTTGAAAATCGTCAGCCATGTATAAATACGTCTGTATTGATACGTGTGGCGTATGTGTTTGTTTGTTGACGTCATTTGAATTCAGTCCACCAACTCGCACGGAAGAGTTTTACTATTTGTCCGGTGCAGCCGAACTGACACACGGAATTGTAAATGTTGCCTGTTTCTTAACTCGGCTTCTACATTCGCTATTTTGTTTCGTGAGCGTAATTTCCCTGTTTCATACTTACAACAATTTTTAATATGAAATACCTGTGTTTTCAAATGACATGAACACACTCCTACATAGGTTAAGGAAATAGGCTAGCGCATACTGACATTTAACGCAATGACTCTTTGCCAAATTAAAAATATTGCAAAACTATGATTTTTATCGAAAAAGTCCTCTTATATTATCTCTCGGTGTATGCCAACACATTATCTTATCATACTGTATCTTACTCATAAGTTTCCTCAGTGCTAGTGACCCAGATTTATTATTAAAACTGAATTTTTCTTCTTATCCGGTGATAAAACAGTATTATCTGTGTCAGTTGTTCTCGTGCATAGGTACATACTAAGTTGCATTGCAGCTTAGATACTTACGTAGCGGTTTCCGTATGTATTTACCGTTATTTCGCATACCATGCAAACGGGTGCACTGGGTGGTTGCAGGCATTCGGTACCTCGGTACTACGTGTTTATGATATGTTGCTGGCTTTACACCTAATGTTAAATTGCAAGATACTATATGTAATCGAGAAATGTTGGACTGGTTTATTAATTTTTTTCCAGAGATGAGACCTAGCTAGATCGACTTTTCGTATTTTGTAAATTTCATCGAAATCGATAGAGCGGTTTTCGAGAATGCGATTACAAAAAAAAAAATATATACCTATAATTTTATTATTAGTCGTATAATTGTATTGTATAGAATTAGATACTAATATTTTGGTTGTAATATCTTGTAACCAAATTCACAAGATATAATTTTTGACAATGAACTGTAAACAATTACGCTATGATATTTTCGTAACACGACGTCCGTTCAGTTATTGGGTGCGCAGTGTTATTGCCTCCAGACACGGCACAAGAAGGTGTTGCTTATAATTTCGCCGCTGTAAGATTGCGCTGTAATGTAGGGTAAGGGCTGTTTGAATTGCTGTATTTCCTTAATAGTCTGCATTTACCCTCGCCGACAATTTGTGACAAGAGCGTGAGCTAAATTGTCGCCAAGAGGAAATAAACTAATTTACTTATATACGGCATTCATAAACTACAAGCGTTAGTTGAAATACAAAGTGAGCATTGAAGTGAATAATAGAATGAAACGGAACAATAAACATAAAATTGCTCTTCTTTATTTTTAAGAGTTTGAGTCAAGGCTGCCACTTAGTACTCATAAAAATATTTTTTTATATATACCTAACATTACGCCTGTATCTCAACGTGCCAGAGGTATGAAATGTGGGTGTACAATAGAACACTATTCTACACCCACATTTCACCGTAACAGGTATTACGTGTCATGTAATAGGGGGTAAGTCTAATGCCATCTTATGGGGCACAATTCCAAACTTTTGGCTACTACTGATTATCTCAAACACAAAAACCCATCAACAATTTGACCGACCTAGACATCGATCCCAGGGCCTCACTCAGCAGCCGTACTTGCAACCACTAGACCAATGGGAGAGTTTCCAAAAGACTTATTTTTCATAAACAGTATTCAACCGAAACCACGTACCAAAACACGTGGAATGCAACTCAATGCTCGTATTTTCTGCTAACATAAAAGTCTACTCTATGTCCATACATCTCTACAGTGTTCTTAAGGAAAAAAATATTTTTAATTTCAAGGAACACGTACACCGTCTTAAATCTTGCCTCACATTAACTAAGACAGTTGTAGTCTCAGAGGTATTTTAATAATGAATTCTTTTTAGCAGTCACGTAGTTAATACGGACGTTGCCATTTTAATGAAGGGTGTCATAAAACGTGTCATTGTTGGTGGTGCTCCTAAAGTGTCGACGATGCTGGCATACGGCAGCGCCCTGAGTTTAATGCCTCGCATTAACACTATCGCTCGCGCGAGCCGGATTAGCGGTACACCTTATGAACTTGCATATGCATCGCATCGCTTAGACACTTACACATATTAAAGATACACTACACTACTGATTCCGAACAAAGTTTTGCAAGTGTTCACCGCTGGGCGGGTCTTACCGTCTTTAAGTGTCAGATTAATTTGGGCAGTAACGGTAAATTAATTTGAATGGCACTTTGGAATATTAATCAGTCCCATAACGCACCTTCCGATTAAGCTTAAAGTGGAGCTGCTACGCTTGTAGAGGCATTTAGCTGCGGATAGATGTGTTTGTAGGCATCAAATGTCCGGAACCCAAATGCTTGCTCGGAATCCGATTCTAACCCAGTGCTCACTGTGCGCAGTTTGGTTGCATTACATTAGATTAGACACTGCTCGCATTCCTGTTGCTCTAAATTCATCTGATTGTAACAATACGTCTTTAGATACCATTTACTGTTGCTCTAAATGATGTTTGTTTCGAGTTGTTTCTTATTATTAAGAGGATCTTTTAGAGACCCTTCAAGATAGGTACTTGGTTTTTTATTGCAGTATAAATAGTGTGCACTGTTTAGTAGGAATTATTTTTTTAAACCGGGAATCAGTTGCATTTTTTGTTACTTAGCTGTAGATATAAATGCAAACATAATATCTTGTAAATAAAAAAAGTATTTACGATAAAAATAACCTAAAGGAAACTAGCCGCATTTAGGAAAGTTATATTACAATGTTAAACGAAAACAACATCAAAGGACTTAATACATTTAAGTGAGTGTTTTTAGAAGTTAGTAGTTAACCCTCAAATGCGACGTGTTAATTTTATTGGAAGGGTGACGTTGGGTGACGTGACGCAGGTCGGCTTGAAGACGGTCCAGCAACAGACAATTGAATCATAAAGGTACACGTGACCTCCCTAACACGCCATAACATCAGGACGCTTTATTTGATCTAGTATTGTACTCGGTCCTTTTTGATACACGCCGTTGTTCTTGCAACAGTTGTTGAACAACGTGGGTTGAAGTTGTCAAGATAGTATTTTAGAACCTTTCCTGTATTTTCTTAAAAGCGTGGCATTATTTTGTCAAACTGGGTTGGTTCATTTTATCTGATAGGTACTGGAGATAGTTGTTCTAGGAACGTTTGCAGTGCCTAACGATAGTCGAGGCTATCAACATACCTAATACCCTTTCTAAATGTTACTTTTAGGTTAGTCTGTCTAGTACAAAACTTATTTTAAGGAATACATATCGACGGTCTTATTAATGCCAAGTTTTTTATTATTGATAGCCTTAATTAAATGACGACCGATTACTGTCGAGCAATTTCTTACTTGAAGAGCATTCAACTGTAATGTGAATTTATATTCAAACTTATACTTTATACTTATACTTTATACTTCAAACATAGGGCACTATTATGAAATGTGTATCGACGTTGGAGTAAGAAATATACCATTATTGAGCTTATTTATGATATCTATCATATCTATGCAGGACAAAGAGCCGATAGATAGGTTATTGGGATTCTCAGTTATCTTTATTTAAATATATATTTAATACGATGCTCAGAGATGATATTTTTTTATCCATAACTTTAGCAGTTATTCTACATTAAACTTAGTAAAAATGTAATATTATTTGCAATAACTGTTGTGCGATTACTTCTTATAACAAATTAAATAATAAATCAAATTTTATTCCCTTCCTGGGTGTCCCATTCTATATAATTTAATACTAGAGATGCAATCAGCAGCACACGCGAAGTACATTAATCATAACATACGTGATATTCTAACTCGACTTCCTGTAATAATCCCTAGTAGCTTCCGAGTGTCGTAATCAAATCCTGTCGGAGCGAGAATCCTAATCGAGGCAGACCACGCTCGACCTCCGTCAAATCGGGCTAAGGAACACGACCGGAGTGTCACAGGGACACAGATAACTGCAGCCGACTATAACCGACCCCAGCCGATCTATCCCGACCTATCGTCCCACGCGGATTATAATTAGTTCTTACGGCACGAAGCAAATAAAAAAAAAAATATCATCATACATCGTTGCAGCTAGTTTAATTGGGCTTTTCATTAACCAGATCACTGAAGCGCACAAAGCAACTACACGTTGAGACTGTAGGTGACAAAATCATTTACTTTCGTATCTAGAACGCAAAATATACGCAGTTATGTATCGCAGTTTCATCGAACAAATCAATATGAAGCTCATAAATAATAAAGTCGCTTACTGTGTATACGTTTCTAAGCAATTGTCTTCTCGTTTTGCTACGAATTTATATTGTCAACGACAGGAGGTGTCGGGCCGCTTAGAGCGTTGGCCTCCCCGAAACATATTTCACTACATAAATCATAACTTTATTTCCTCTCGCTCAGATGCCGAGGAGCGAGGTGTCTTTGAAATGGCTTTAAGAGTTCCCGCACGGCTATACCGCAACAAAGGACTCCGAAATTCAATTAGGTGTAGATGGAACTGAGAGACTAATATTATTTCTAAATATTCAATGCAATGCGCGAAACCTTCTTAATCTCATGTGAGTGAATTAAATAGGTTTTTTTTTTCTATATTGGTATCTATACATATAAATAAAATTGGAGTGTCTGTTTGTAATATTGAAATAACCGTTTTTTACTACATGCATATGAATATTTATACGGTACATACACCAAAATAACATTTTTTACAATTTTTGTCTGTCTGTCTGTCTGTTTGTATAGGCTAATATTACATAATAGAGACGTATTACTAGCTGTCCGAGTTATAAAATATTTTGCATAAAAATCAAAGACAAAGAAAGCGTATATCTTATACAAAAGACAGCTTATGCCAAACTCAAAAGATTTATGTAACAAAACTGTATGCTTGTAAACACAAGGCACCTACTAATTTGCGATCATTTTAGCGGTGTTTCCTGCCAATTAGCCGCCTTAAAACATCGCGCCGCCAAACAAAGGGGGCTGGCTCATGAATTTATTGTTAGGTTACTGTCTTAAGTTATTTAAGTGTTCAGAACGACGTTATTCACGTGCGACGTCGCGCAGAATGCAGCTTCCTGCGACAATTTATCATGAATCTTTAATTAAACTTTAGCCACGACTGTTCACAGTCTCATTGTGCTTCACAATAAATCCACCGTATCGATTGTACATTATTAATTATTTGTCTTAGCTCGTAGTTTAATAAGTTGTAGTGTCAGTCACGTTTCTTGAGAATAGTACTTATTGAGAAGACACTATCATTATTGTAGCTAGTAATATTAGAAATTCGTATTATATATTTTATATTTTCTGCTACTTCCTGCAAGTCCATTGAAATAGTAAAGTGCAATAAAGAGTACTCCAATTTATATCAAACTGAAAGACGAATTGCCGACTGCTCATTGGTCTAGTGTTTTCAACCGGTACTACTGAGTTTGAGGTTCTCGGTTAGATTCCCGAGACAAAATGTTATTAGCTTTTTTGGTTTCAATTTGTGACCGGTGGATGGCAATAGGCTCGCCCTAATGCAACTTAATAGCGGTATCGACGAAATGTGCGTAAATGTACTTATATAAAAAAGAAGAAGAAAGGAATATCTATCCCTTTGTGATAAAATTCATATAAATATACATCTTCTATTGTAAAACCAATCTCTATAACATATCTAGGTTTTATATCAATAGGAGAGCATCCTGTACTGTCCAGATTGTCACAGAGTATGCATCGTCCTCGGGAAAGTCCCGAGAGAGCCACTAGTCAATAGACACTGCTAGTGAATGCATACAGCAGCCGTATTATATGCGAAGCACAATATAAGAATATCTCGTTGAACTAAATACCACAAAGAGTTGCGTTGAATGCTAATTTTTAGCGTGGTAACAATAATTATAAAATGTTTACAGGGTTGATACAAAAGTATATTTTGTTTAAACTTTGTTAAACTTTTAAAAAAATAAAAGTTTTGAGTTCAATTTTGATGTTAAGTTCAAATTAAACCACGGTTAAACCCCATTACGCTTATGCTTTTTAAAGGGTATTTTGATACTAGTGATAACTCCCCCACGCTGAGTATTCACAGAAATATTATTCACGTGTACATTAGTCGTTCCCCAAGTATTTAATTCATAGTTCGTGCTAACGACAATGTAATCTAAACATCTACAGTAAAAGTGCATAGATCCAGCTACCTCTGTTTGCGAAAACTGCCTTAAAACCAAATTAAATGATGAAACTTTCAAAGTTACTCCGAGTTCATTTTATAATAAAATTACCTGTGTCAGTTTGCCGGTAGAATTCAATTAAGAAGGTTTTGAATGTTTTATACTTGTGGGATTTCTGGTTTAATTGATAGTTAACATTATTTTTACATTAAAGCCTAGGCCGTTTTCTTGGAACAAAGTACAAAGGAGGGGCTGGAAACATAATGGTAGTCAAGGACTTTCAACGAAAAACAAAGAGTTAATCCGTATATTCTTGTATACATACGTACCTAAGACTTGTGTCTCTGCATTGTTTCTATTTTACGTAATGTTAATGGTACTGAATTTCTACCCTACATGGGTTGGTTCAATGGATAGGGCCATCTTTTCAATCATCATTCCATGAATCTAATTTCATCTTTTCAATGGATTTTTAACCAATAGACCGTTAATAAATGGTTTTTTTATAAACACGTGTGTCCATGTGAAGCCTTATAGAAGCCTTTTTTATAAAATAATACAAATCTTTTGCAAATGATTATGAAGCACGAGTAGTAGTCGACTCAAACTCACGACCTTTATTTAACCGCGCCATCACTCTTTTTAATTTAGCTACCACATCCCTGTCTGCATCAACCAAATTCAAGCTTTTTTCTTTCCATCGGTTTTGTAGATGGTTGGCACTAGGTGTATACCTATGTTATAGTAAGTAAAATGTAATAAGGTTATTAGAATATAATGTGTTATGTTTGATAAAATCAAACGATACGAAAAATAAAGTCACATCGACATATTATGCATATTTACTTAATTAATTCCATAAATTACAAATATTTACAACAATATCAACAAACGTTTACGTCTAATATACATTTTCCTATGCGTAACAGATTAGCTATACATCATATAAATCTCTACACGAAGTCTATACATAAATGGTTACTACAAGTATTGCGTATAATTGTTTATATATAATGTTCCCTATGACACGTAGACCCGTCAACTTACCCTTTTAGCCGAAAATAAAGTATAAATGACATACATTTCATACTCCAGAATATTTTGTTGAACATTACTAATTGTTTTTATACATTGTTAAAAATAATAGGCCTATTTGTATCATATTTTTGTGACCTAGTTATATGTACATATTCAGATGAAGTATACATTAAATAATTTAGACTATAAAATATTAGCAAATATTTGTACCAAAATTATGGGAAATAGTTATTCTATTGTTTTGGGATCAAACCGCTATAAAAACAACAAAATTAACATGAAACCTTATTTCAAACACTATGTAAAGCACATTGATTTGTTCAATTGCAAATACGTCCAACAAACAAGAGGGTGAGCAAACATTTAAATCAGACGTAACTTTATTCACAAAACATAACAAAATATGTATTCAAGTTCGTTCAGCCAATCGTTATTCTAAACGCGATCCAAAAGGCACTAGATTTTATTATTATAATAGATTTGAATTGATACGTTTCCAAAAGTCGTTGTAGTTTTAATTCTTGAGTTAATTATAATAAGCTGACAAATCAAGACAATTCATACATAAATGATAAATAAGCTTCTCACTTATATCCCGTACACCCAGTGTTGTGGGTTCCATTACACACACAATTCACATTCATAAACATCTACACTCGGGTGAAACATGTGTAGCGCTTGGCCATACAAATATTTGTCTCGATGCGGGAACCGAATGGGAGAACAACTCGCTACCATTTGGGCAGTCAATGTAAATTCTACGATTGAAATTCTTGCTTACCCTTCCAGGGTCAAGCATAAACATGCATTCATACATACAGTTAAAAGTAATTTACTAACATGGGGCTCAAACATTACATCTATCTGTAATTCGGTCTACGTTACAGTTATTTGACATCGTTGTAATTTATTTTTTTACTCTATAAGTGTATTATTTCCATCGAAAATGTAAGATGCACATGTATAGATTAACAATAACATTATTCCAAAGCAAGTAACAGAATTTGTCACAATAAGTAACAATAAGCACAACCGGCCTGAGACTTACAAACCCAATTTCCGAGCGCGTATTACACAGAATGAAATTGAAATCATGCTACTTTCACAAGGTCCTTTAAGGCCCGCGTAGACAATTTACTTACTACGACGATTTTACTACTTTGTGAGGCAAATGATGCAAATAGAGCTTTCATTTTGTCATTTCCACGCAGAGATAGCGTAAGCTTTAGAGAAGTAGTATAAGCCTCAATATTATACATATTATATTGAAGCTCAACCAACACCAAATACATTTGTGGTAACAGTAGGCATGATTTCATTTTCAAAGCCTATGGCGTAATTTCAGATTGAACACGACGCTTCAGAACACAACGTTGACACATCCACTATAAACTAGGTAGATCATTATATACTCTTTAATATACACAACGCATAAAAAACCGCGAAAGTAATCAATAAAAAGCGTCAATGAACAACAATGTCACAGGATCACAATATAAATTCATCATCGGCATATAAGACTCTCCTCTCTGGCGGCGCAGGCGCCGTGGGGTGGTGCAAGGAACAGCTTGCCGTTAGCGCATGCGCACAGCTGGTAAATATTCTGGTGGTGGGGATCGTGCGTATGCGCCGCTGATGGTGGTAACGGCAACGCGGATTTTAGTTTTGGCATGAATATACTGGGTGCGTCTAGGCGAATCTGAAAATAATTACTCATGAAATTATTATTTTCAATTGGAACTATTTTCTTTTAAGGGATTCTATTTTAAAAAAACGTTCTTTTTAAATGAAAATATAATTATGATCGTAATTGGAAATTACACTGATATCACACAACCTAGTGTTCAATGTTAATGTGGTTCGCTTATACACTACACTACGCTCACCGAGCCGGCGACGGATCTGAGTCGGAAAGTAGTGAGACAGCTGGCACTGATGTCACCGGCACGGGACTCCAGCACTATGTTCTGTGCAGCATGCATCTCTAGCGAACGCGTCGGTGACTCCAGCCTGTACGAGAAGCGGGAAGACACATACATTAGCTATTAAGATGATTTAAAGCAGATGACAGTGTATTCTGATTTTTTTTAAATACGCTGGTTTTACAGGTTTTAATAACGTAGATATTAGGTCAATAAAAGTATTAGTATTTTGATACTCTGTTCATGCAGACAAAATATCAATTCGTACTTGTACCGGAGATTATTCCTGTACCGTTTGTGCGTTTACAAATATAAATTTTCACACAAATATTAGTTCCGTGCAGGAATTGAACTCGCAATACGTAGCTTAGCACGTTCTACGCCAACCGCACCGTCAATCAAAGCTGTCAAAGAACTCAATTGGGCAGTTTTTTTTTAATAATCAATTTTAGAAACTCAATTGTTGTTGCTGACTGTACATGTACAGTTTACCAAGTCATTAAGCTAGGGCGCGAGCTTATGGCTAGTTATAATACATGCCTGGAGTTCACTGAAAATTTTCTAAAGACATTTAGTCTTTTAACAACTTTCCGTGTTACGTACCTAAATACTAATGTCGTTGGCTATATCATACAAAAAAATTTGTATATTTAATCAATAAGGTTTACACAATTTTCTTGAACATGTGGTAAAATTAGGAATTCGATCGGACAACAAACTTCAGTTGGTGCGTTTGACATAACTGTATGTTCCAGCTAACGAGTTCCAACTTCCTCTGCGACGGGGACAAAGCTTGTTGAAATTCGGTAAAGTACAAATACACAAACATACTTACACCAATGGTTTTGAAGGGGGTGCTTTGACTAGGGGTGTCTGCACGGCAGCTTGCACGGTGACGCCGGCAGGGCTGACCACAGTGAGAGTGTCGGCCCCGACCGTCACCGAGTCTTGCCCCGCGCCGAGTAGCAACACTCCCCGAGCATCGCGGACCTCTAGTCGAGCTACATTCACTTCAAAACGATCGTGACCTAGAATTGTTTGTTATATTAAACTCACTAGCAAAGTAAAAGAACAAAATTCCTCTACAGCATTTTATTTTTGTAATGTTAGTCTTGTGACGCAAAAGACTGTAGAAAAACCTGGTGTTATTAGAGCTTACCTAGGTATAATCTACTCTGTAGCATTCCGTGAGAGTCTCTAGTAGATACGGTAAAATTGCGAGAAGCTTCCATGTAAATTGGATATCCTCGACGTGACTTGATGGTGGATGCGAACAGAGAATCCAACATTAAAGCTTGTCCCAACAGTTGCAAGCCTCCTGGCACTATACGAAGTTGGCCCATTCCTTCCTAAAAGCAAACCAAATGTGAGTAAATAATATAGTATTCAAATACCTTTCTTTGGAGCTCGGTTATAATTTGGTCGCATAAAGTCGGTTCATGTACTTAATATAGTAATTTTTAGTACTAGAGATATTTTTATTAACAGACACTACGTCTCTACATTGCCAAAATCATTAAATTATAATCTCACTTAATTCTATACTTCTAACTTACTGAATTAAAATCCAACACTTTGAGTACCCAGAGCGTCAACGCGAGATTGATAATCATCATAAGCATAAGCGCCATAACGAGGATGTACAGGCATTTCTTCCTCCAGCCATAGATTCCCACTTTAAATTGACTATTATAGCTGTTCCTGATCGAGTCGGCTTTTGTGTCCCTACTGGTATTGTTGTGCAAGATCGGCTCGGGAGTGATCTTGTCAGCGTACGGTATCCTGCAAGAAAAGTAGTTCGTTAAAACAATGCACTATTCAACGGAAAATACAAACATCTGCTCGAGATTGACTGTTGTACCGTTTAGAACTGTTTAACGGTCGAAGGGTAAGAGAAAGTAAAATAAAGAAAAACGTGCTAGTTATTACTACTGAACATCTTTTTGCCGTCATATTAGTTTTAATTTAGTTATAGACCTTGATAGAATTTATTTAATGTGATATATAGGTATTACAAACGTATAGAATGTCTGCCTACATTATATTGTATAATGTAATTAATAAATCTCGAAGTAGAACTTTGTGATTTCAACTCAAAGATGTATCTGCAAACAAATGCTTTTTGTTACTTTTACGTGTATAACAAAGGAGATAATTAATGTTTTTATTGTAAAAGACCGTGTGGTTTGTTAGCGTAAAAGCTCGATAAAGTAAACGTGGAGTTATTAAATATATTTTCATACATTTCAACGCGGAAACTAGCTTCATTGGTTCGGTTTTACATTCCAATTTAGTTTCGACGGCGGACACACGCAGAGAGTACCTATAGCTGACGACACGACTTTCCGCGCGTATTGATGCTATTAAAACAGCCTGTTTTTACTTCGAAAGCGAATAAAATGCAGTTTTATTTTCGAATTTGCTTTATTGTTTTTTAAAACAGCGCTTTTATAGCCCCGGAATAAACATTCCATATCCAATGGGTGTATGACGTACTTAATCCGAGGATCGTAAAATCTTAATTCAAGCTTTTTCCACCGTAGTACTTCATTTAACAGTGGACGGTAATTGTTATGTAAATATGATTAGTTGCCTGTTATAAATTGAATGCATGTAACAAATGAATTTGTGAATGATGTGTTCTTTAAATATTTTTTATATGAAATTATTCAGGTATAGCATATATACATTATACTTATACCTATATTGTTTGCTCTTTTTTATATTTACCTCCAATTCATAGAACAACGAACACCGAAAAGCTCTATCTCATCCAGACTTATTTATGTCTTTGAGATACCCTATTATTGGAGATACCGAATACTAAATTATTTTAAAAAACTATCAGACGTTACAATTTGTTGTCGTTGGGATAATAATATCTGCATATTAAGAAAAACGATGGCATTGATGTGTAAGATTACACTGGTCAACAGTGATTTTGTTAAACAAAATCGAGTTGCTTTTTTAAACATTGCTACCTACCCGCAAATAAACCTCATACTTAGTTTTGTTCAATCACCCTCAGTTTTCGTTAAACATCGACTAAATTGATAACGCGATTTTTTGCTTACCGACGTGTGTTTGCGATACATTAACATTAATTTATTGAAATTGAAACGGTTTTTTCTTGTTATTGGTATTTCAATAATCCTAATAAGATGCCCAAAGTGTGTGTAAAACATCCTGATAGCTTTTGCTCTACTTGCGGTCAACTTACTGTTAAAAATCAACTTCGTAGTTTGACACCATTACTTAATAATTGTTATTTTGATTAATTGGCTTTTCGGTGCGAAATTTGGTCAAAACTTGGACTCTCAGTGCGTCTTGTGCATAATCACTTAGTTTTTTTATATCGTGGGCTATGGATCTCGTCATATGCTATTCGCAGTTCCAGTGATATGGTCCGAACAGAAAGATCATGTATCAGATTGTTATTTCTACCAAAGTTCTATAAAAGGTGTTAATAATAAATCTAATCACACTGTGAACTATCCGAATCTACAATCTGCTCAAAGACCTATCTCACACAGTGATGATATGCCTATTGTAATTGCAAAGAAACAAAGAAATTGTACTTAAGGGTTTCTATACCCTCTTTGATTTTAGCATCGGATCAGAATCCGGATATATGTAAGGCTACAAATTAGAGACCTCCTGGCTGATGAACAGTTTGAACAAAAACTTAATCCGATCGAAAAATCCGCATGGACATTTCGAAATATTGTTCGTAATTTTCTTGGAAACCACAGGGGCGAAAACTATGAACAAGTTGGTCAGCAACTTTTTCACAGCTTACGAGGATATGAGATACTATATGTCGCTCAAGATACACTTTTTACACTCGTATTTGGTTTTTTTTCTCACAATTTGGGGATCCTTAGCGACGAATACGCTGAGCGGTTCCATCAGAAAATTTTCAACATGGAAAAATGGTACCAAGGCAAGTGGAGTCCGAACATGTTACCTAACTACTGTTGGACACGCAAAAGAGATGCACATGACGCTAAATATTTACGAAAATTCTGAATAAAAGTAAATTATAAGTTATTTTCCTTCATTAGATATACTTTATAACCGTATTTAATTGAAAAAAAAGGCGGTTGTTGCAAAAAAACTGAGGGTGACTGAAATTTTAAAAAATGCAGATTTTTTATAGACTAGCTATATATACAAAATAACCCATTCAATTTCATTTAACTTTCATTAAGGTCATTTTTGTCTATCAGTGTTATTTTCTGTTTGGGACCAAATTTTATAATAAAATCCTCAAACGCATTAAACAAATGCACAATAAGCTATTTAAGCTACATCTAAAAAGATACCTTATAGCTAAGTGTAATTACAGATTATTATTATCATTCGTTGATATACCATAATACTGGCTAAAATAATGATAGTTAAACTTTCATAATAGAATATGAAGAAAGCATAGCCACTTAGCCATATCAGATGTCTCTTAATGGAGGCTTAGCACTCTGTATCGCCGTCGGCTATGTCAGCGCAGACATTACATTTTCTTTCACAGTTTAAAGCGGTCGGCAAAAACTTGTATGCAATTACATACGCACATATACCTACGTGTTTAAATCTCGATGTAAATCCAAGATTAATTTGTCGTATTTGATAATCTGAAAAGCGGTGTGAGCACTTGTTCTAGACACTGGAACATTAAATGAGGTGTAATGTTATCTAACACAGTTAAAAGACAATGTGAAAACGTCAAATATGTTATCATTGCAAACAATCTTCACAGAAACATAAATCACTCTTTTTCTGAACCGAACATGGAACTAGAACATTATGTCTGATGGCGTACAACATAATATTTATTATATATGGAATATAATAATGTATGGTACCAATACACACTATTATACAAAAACATATTTCTAAGCGACGTGTACAAAAGCACTCTATCCGATATTCGTGAAACTGGCCACCGTCACCGAGCGAGGGTCATAAATTTACAAGGATTCGAGCACGACAGGGCAATGCACACTGAAAAATTCTAGTAAGCTCCCTCCAAGGATGTAAGGGATATATTTACAAGTGCATCACGGGAAGTAGGAGAGAAGAATCGCCCTCCTGTGTCTCGTCGCGCCGGCTAACAGTTTGCGTCTATGCTACTTTGTTCTTTCAATCCTTTGCCGTTATATTGTGTCAATTATGACCGATGTATCTTCATTGGTAATGTCATCACTACGTAAACGTTATAAGTACGTTAGTATTAGGAGTTTTAAGACTAATTATATTGTAATCGTATCAAATTAAAATCGTCTTGTCTCCTGCAAATAACAAGCCCCATCTAATTTCCTGGTCTCATACACAGCGGGAATCGGGTATTGTTCATTGCTAAACTTATCATTTTATAGAACATAAATTTAATCGCTATATAATGCAATAGTATCTTGAGAGATCACCTGTACAGTTGTTTACAGGAGACGAGCTTGCACCGCGTAATACTCATATTGCCCATTTCATGGTTGAAAGAAAATGGTGTGCGTTGTCTAAGAGCGTACTACTACTTTTATGAAATTGGTTCCTGGCAGAGAGCCAGGAAAACAATCGGTTCAAGACGAAACCATCATACTACAATAATAACATAAAAATACAGGACCAAAATAATTCCTTTTCTATTTATGCTTAAAACAATGGAAATGTCTGTCGCTGCATTATATAATAGTATGCCGGAGACAATGCTATTTATAATACGCAGGTTACTTAACAGAAAATGCATTCCGACTGTAAACTTCAGGCAGTTGACACGCAGAGTGCATTTGACCACATGGGATTTCGATCGTGGCATTTCTTGTATAGATATGTTGTAAATTTTATTTTATTCAGTGTTGTGCAATATGAGAATAACACGTTGCCATTGCCATTAGGAATATTTGATTATTGAATTCTTGCTGAGGTTTCTTTATCGTTAGATAACATCAAATGTTTATAGAATAAATTATTTCTGTAATTAGGTTACAAAATATTTTTAATAATTATAAACAAAAATGAAAATAAATTATTCATATACAATTTAAAAAAAATGAGATGCAAGTTAGTTCAATAAGGTTTAAAGCTTTTAAGCTTAGGTAAAAGTTACAGGTTAAATATAATGGGTACCATTTTCAATATTATATAAAAAATAACAGTTTAATTAAATTATTGTTCAATTATATTCATTGACTTAAATTCGAATATCGTACGAATACTTTGAAGCGAGTGTCTCGCTCAGGATTTAGGATAAGGCTGATACAATAAGAGAGGACTCATGAAGTTCCGAAATGTACATTCATTCAGCCGTCTCTAATACCGAGGCGACTGCATTTACTAAAGTAACTGAAGCTGATTAACAACCTGTTACGAGTATTAATCAGATTATAGATAATTCTATGATAGTACACCCAGAAAAAAAAACAGTGAAAACTTTTTATCAATATCAACCTAAATTAGTACGATGCTAAACGTAGACTAAATCACGTAATTTTATGACGCGTCAAACAATAAAAAGACTCTGCAGTCGCGCATCCTGCACGTCTGTCAAAAATAGAATGATCAAACGTGCGGCAGTAGAATATCGTTAATGCGTTCGAAAAACTAAAACGAACAAAACTTCACTACAAATTCACTTCTACCGAGCGTCTGTAGTTACGTAATTTAAACGACCTGGAGACGCCAAATAAGACAGTAAAAAAATAAATTACATATAGCAATAAAAAAAATTACATATAGCTATATGTAAATTGCATAAAGCAATTTACATATAACCGTCCATTTATTTTGGCAAGACTTGGAAAAATAAAAAAGGTGAAATCTGTGCGAGAAGGTTCGTGCATTTTATCTCCCGGTCCACTCGCCCAACACGTTTGGAGGGTTTACGCGGCATTAGAAACCAATTACACGAATAATACCTACTGTTTGCCCCAGTCTTTCTTCTTTTTGCTTTAGATCAGCGCTGAAAACATTATATGATTACGTCGTTGTAGCTACTTATTATGCTGCTACTTTCTAAAATAACTCTACACTTCTCAGAGCAAGAGGTAAATAATGCTAGTACTGATTAATGCAGTGTTCCGCTTACGATTAGTTAACGTTACGATGTGTCAGGGATGTTATATTATTGCATTAAATACATAATAGAGATAAAAGGTAGAAATGGGGTGGAATCTAATAAATTCTCAGTGCGGAAGCGTAAACGATGTACGCAGAGACGGGCACGTAGCATCGCCTCGTACCAGCGCGCCGTAGCCCGTGGCCTCGTAGCTCGTAGCCGTGCTCGTAGCCGGAGGGGCGGGCACCGCAAATGAGCCATATTAATCATCCCCCATCACGGCAGCTCGACTTTTGAGCTTCCTCTGTTGCCAGATTCTCCTTAATAAGGCAACCTTTTCCTCTTTAGAAAAATAAATGAAGACAATGAAATAGTGCTTAAAAGTAAGCATTGCTTTGGAATGTGACGATTAATTGGCATTCATAATTCCTTATTGTCACTGTCACACAACAGTTGAATAAAATACAATGATATAAAAATAGTCTTCTGGTTTGCAATGGAACGAAATATGCAATAGGCTATTGCGGACCGTTGGTTTTGAAATTAATCACAGCCGAGGAATCTGGTTTAAATTTAAGGCGTAACTGTACATTCCTGAGTTTTAAAGATTATTGAAGTCACTCTTCTCATATATTATATTTGTATATTTCAGCCCATTACTGTCCTACTGCTGGGCACATGGACTTCACAAAAAGGGCCTTAGGAATTTAAAGACTATAAATATTTTTAAACTAAAATATTGCCTATAGTGGTGTATGGTATAATCATAAAACCGTTCCTGTTTCACGCTAACATGGTTTAAAAGTACAATTCTTCACATTTTGTTGTCGAGCTCCTAATATGAACTTGGTTGCTAACGACGATGTTTTAGAAGTACCCAAACAAGTCACAGACGTATTGCTGACTAGCTTAGCCTGTTTTGCCGTCTCGTATTAATTACTCTGAGTCTCAGTACTCTTAAGCTTCATAAAAGCTCGGCCCGCACACCGCACTTCCAGCCCCAGGTTGAGCACCGCTGGTACAAAAGCACATCATTTCATATTCGGTGCTCAATTTTGAATGCAGTAATAACGGCAAAAACCCCTGGCGTTGTGGAGTGCGAGATATATCGTATTATTTAAAGAGATTGATGCGAAGAAATATAAATTCGCAACACCAAGTAATAAAAGCTCTTCTGCTTTTTTTGATAGCCGAATACTGTGAAAGTATCGTATTATGTGGTAAACGTTTTGTCGAGTATAATTAAATAGTTATTTTTGATACTTTTATCTAACACATAGTTTGTGCAGGAACGAGCGTATGTTCGGACGACTGCAATCAATAGTTACACAGTGTACCTAACGTACTTAGCGCGTTATGACGGATATATAGGGTTGTATGAAATTACTGATATTTTATAGAAGCGCTAGGTGGGATAGTTTAGCAGTGTGTGCTAATTGAGCGTTTCAGCACGCGCCGGGGCCGGAATGCGCGGCCGCCGCACATTCGTTAGCAATATTCCGCTAACGAACCAAACTAATGGCTATTAAGTTGAATAACGTAGCACTTTGCGCCACGAATACCGTACACACTCGCACTGACAGATGTTGTGAGAATCATAGCCACGGGCCTTTTGAAAAACAAAAATTTCACAGCCTTTTTGCATCCATACATTCATATTGGTAAAATATACCATTCACCGGGCGACGAATATTTCACTATGTGTACCTTTGTCATTCCGGGCCGCGTAGAGCAATGCGATGGAATGTATGCAATACATCTTGCAGGTTCACATAAAGCTTTTACGTGAGGTTTTTGAATGGATTAAATTCAATAAATAATCGATAAATTTGGAGAAACCATGACAAATCTTAAGAAACCTTGCTTAGGTGAGTTCAATATTATGAATAATTAATTTAAATTATTACTAAGACTTAGACCGAGTTAATTTTTCTTGCAGCGTATCTATATCTACTAATAAACGTAGACCTTTTAATAGACTCCGAGATTGAACTAATGTGAAATCATAATATGGCTATGCACCACAATTGGTAAACAAATTGATCGTGTATGTCTATCATCACAATGAAGGACCCTTTTAGTAATCTTTAAAAGTTCCTTAAAGCCTTTACTTAACCCTTTCTTTCCAGGGAACCAGACTATACCTAGGAGAGTGTGAATCCAGTAAAGTGTTAATATTGGCTTGCGTGTAGTGTGAACAGTAACAAACTTCAATTATTGTGATATTCTCACTCTATGAACTACTACAAAACTATTCTGATAACGTTTAAAACGAAGTTACAAAACCTCTTTCCGGCACCGGTTCAAGTTCTACCACTACAAAGAAAAAAGTGACGATCCCAGTGAAAGAAGTCAGTTAATAATGTTTCTCTTCAACATTTCGGGCGCGCGTTCTGTAGGCTGCGGCTTGGAAATAAGAAAATCCGCAGCACTCAGGGTGTCACCCCACAGTAAGCTGTGTAAGCTCAGACGATGGGAGAGCTATAAATTAAGTTTTCAATTTGCCAATGACGCATCGCTAAGACTGTGAACGGAGCACCCTTTGCTAATATATTTTGTAGATCGCATTCATGTTTCTCATGTAATTTTATCCTGGTTTATAGCAAATTTTGAAACAATTTATTTATTTTATTGGTATTTGGAATTACAAAAACATCAATCATTCACATTCAAATTTAAGGAAGGAACATTCATTCACATTCAAATTTAAGGAACTTTTTTTATAATTTTAATATTTTAAATGCAAAGAAGCATTTTAATTCATATCTATCACTCAATAATTAAACAAACTGGAACAATTTTATTTAAAGACAATGCACGTACATATATTATATCAGGGCTACTATTAAGTACGTATTTAAATGATCGAATTATGTTTAGTTGTGTACATTTCATAAATACAGAGGATGTTTAACGTGGAGGGCCGACGCCGACGGTCGGTTGCATGCAGCAAAATGCAGCGTAGCGCTCCATTATGTGGGTCATAAATCAAGTGCATTGAAATCTCCTTCCTCCTTCGTGTCGGTGAGCCATCGCCAAGCGACGGATATTTGAACCAATGCACCGCCGAACCGACAACGCTACACCGTTCTACTTTGTAGCTGTTCGTAGCTAGCAGCTACGGCGTAGCAACGATGAAACTTCGCGCCCTATCTACACTGCATCTTAAACTTTGAACGCCTAAATATTGACTGTACTGTAAAAGTTTTATGTTTTGAGACACTTGATAGCTCAGTATTTCTTTTTATTTGAATGGATATTATTTTATCAGTTATATCACATCATTAGTAATTATTATAACATGTTCACGATTCAAATCCATTACCATTAATTGTAACAAACAAGTACGCCCCAGACAACGTTAACAACAGCATCACAGTCTACAAACTCCCTGTAGGTACTCATATAACAACGACTAACTACACGAACACAAACTTCATAGATTTAATACAAGTGCATATTGTTTTATTTAGACAAGAATGTCGGTACTACAACAAAGTTATGTGACATTCATGTGTATGGTACAATGGGTTGGATGGCGGCCACCCAGCGTTCCGAGGACACCCATTCACTCACTGCTACTCAATGGCTTTTGCATGTTGCATTCTGTCCCGACATCCTAACTCGCGACTGCTCTAATATTTCTATCGGCGCCAAATCGTTGCCCATTGACTGCATTGGATGTTAATCTGCATACATTAAATGTTATAATAGTAAAATATTCTGTGCAAATTTGAACTGAATTATGTTATCGTATAGTTATGTTACTAAAATTATGGATTGAGCAGAATGTCCAGAACTTTTTAACCTTAAGGTCAAGGTCAAGGTTTGAGGGTTAATGAATTGTTTAAGGTCCCTCCAGGTACTCTACACATAGTTCTCTTTTGATGTTATTTTGTACTAAAATGTCTAAAGTGTAACATCAAAAGTCTACGATGAACAGTCAATGTAAAAACTGATATACATATCATGTGAAATATTGACTTTAATGAATAGTTCAGATATTTTAAAATGCAATTTGGAATCATAATTTTTGACTGTACATGAAATACATACATAGCATCACGCGTGTATCCTCGAAAGGTTAGGCAAAGGCGTACCATTGTGCACCTACATTTCGCTGATGGTGTTATTAAATCCCATGTAATAGGTGGCGAGCCTTCAACCGGGGACAGGAAAATTATTATAGAGACAAGCCGAACCTAATAACACTTTGCTCTACCTGGAATTCAACCCAGGACCTCACGTTCAACAGTCACGCTTGCGACTACTAAACTAATGAGGTAATTAGAATGAAATATTTATTGTAATACTTATTATCCACCACATACGCATTTTTTTTTTCAAGATGTCTTTTACTCGATTTTTTGCTGCGGGTCCTATTATTAAGCGTAGGTGTCAAATAAATCTAATAAACACGATAATTCCATGAGATCTCATTATTTCGATAAATATAGAATTATTATTTTTTTCGTCAAACTATTGATCCTGTGATATTTTTGCACCAACCGTTAACCAGTGTTTTACAACGTCAGCACATGAACACAACGATGCGGTGCAACGAATAGGCGCCGGGTGTCATGTATGGGTTAATACCTCGCTTGTGAGACATGTCGCCCAGCTCAGCGAAACGTCAAAGGGAAATTGAAAATTAATTTATGCTCCTAAACCTGATACCTAAAGCTCTCGGAGATTGTAAATCAGCCGCCGGGAACTCTTCATGTCCAGAGTAACGTGTATTATTTTACTCGAATGTACGCCTCTAAAAGATGAGATCCTAGGAACGGTGTTGATTTAAATCATAATATTTAATTGCTTATGTATTTCTTCTTTGTATTCGCAAATGGTAATTATAATTCAATCACGAATAAAAATCGCTTAAATAGGTGTATAAATCTTTTTGAACAGACCGTAGGTACCAAAGCTCTTAAAAAATAATTATTAAAACCCATGTAAAGTATTGGAACAGGAGTTTGTGAAACTTCTTTACTTTAAATACTTATTTTAAATTCATGATCAATTGGTTTAGTAGCCGCATGCATGTGTGTTTTGGTTCAATTCCCAAGTCGGGCAAAGTATTATAGTTTTTTTTTATCATATCATCAATTTAGCAATGTCATAACGTCATTGCTAAATTGTTGACTTTAATTACAAATACTACAAGTACACACAGCACTGAGCTACACCCCATTGAGTCATTCATCGAACGCATACAGAGACGTTACATCATCAAACACAGCGTACATGTAATGCGGAGCTGAACGCACTCACGGGACGACTCCAAAAAGAGTCGTAAATACTCCCGACGCCGCTCACTTATAAATTAGGATCATAAAGCAGTTGCCGAACTTTGTTGGCGGCACGACGACCATAAAACAACGCTTACTAAACCCGAAGGGGATCGACGACGGTGCTACTCGTCTCTTGCATCGCTCGTGATCTTTCAATTCTTACACATTATACTATGTATAATGGTAACATAGATTATTCTGACTTACCACAGATTAAGTATATATTTTATTTCCATGCTCATCAGTAAAATTAAGTTTATAGCTTTTATTTAGTCCTTTCTCAGTGCAAGTTGTAAAAATTAACTAATAGCAGTCGCGCCAAGGCGCCTGTATGCATCTCCAATAACATCCCAATTTGTTTTTGTTTAAAAATTGGCGTTCCTTAAACAGGCTACTGTATACCAATTTATTTATTGGTACCATCAACAACGAGTAACTTCTATAAGTTTGTGGTCTATCTATGGTCGGAGTTCGTTGACGTCAGAACTATGTTGGTAGATTCGCACCCCGTTGCCTATGTTAATACGAATCCTTCGCATGTGGGAGACGCCAACCTGGCTGATGTCAATGGGTTGTTGTGGCACCTGGCACCGTACCGGTGTGATCGTTAAGTTAATATTATTACTAATTACGCAACTTAAGTTCAATGAACAACATCTGGATATGAGTTTTGTATTTACATCTAAACTGGAAAAATAAATTCAGATGGACTTATTTTTTAAATCCATATGAATGTAATACTTTATATAAAAAAAAGTAAAAGCAAGCACGGATTCAAAACACGTAATATTATAAATTATTAGCGTAATTACTGGAACGAAAGTATTTACTCTGCCAAACCCGGTGATAACCAGCGTGAAAATATAGATATTACAAAGAAAAACACCATATCTTGTTGTATTATCTCAAAAGTACATTTGAAAAAAGAATCGACCATACAAAGCGCGAAACTCCTACCGTATTGATTAACATAATCAGTACATCCATTGTGAAATACTGCACCCAACCAACACGTAACGTCATTACAGAACGAACGAAATGAATCATTAAGTCTGTCAGCATTCCATCAATTAGCATTTCATGGATTGTAAAACTGAATTATATTGATATTAACAGGTAACCACCATTTTATAATTAGTTTAACCAAAACTTTGCTTTCAATACGTATTAGTTAGTAATTGATAAATTGAGTACGATACGCTAATTTAAGGCACACCTATTTAACCTTTAGCTTTACACAATAATATAACGCTTGATTTTATATTAAATCCTACAATAAATAAATTCAACCCATTACTGTCCCACTGCTGGGCAAGGGTCTCTTCTCAGAACGAGAAGAGTTAGGCCTTAGTCCACCACGCTGGCCCGGTGCGGGTTGGCGGACTACACACACCGTCAAGAACTTTATGGAGCTCTTTCAGGTGTGCAGGTTTCCTCACTATGTTTTCTTTCACCGTAAACGCAAGTGATAATCAAATTCTGATCCGCACATGATTCCGAAAAGTCGGAGGTGCAGGCCGGGTTTGAACTTGAAGTGCAGGCATGGAAGGCAAGCGTTCAACCGCTAGGCTATCATTGCTCACCTACAATAACAATAAATTATTATAAAACAAAAAAAACTTAAAGTTCTAACTAAAAAGTACTCTTACAACCTACAAGGCATTGTTATCCATCAAACAAAAAATACTAATCTCAAGTATCACAAGCAAACAAAAATACTAATCCTGCAATTCGAAGTAAAGTTATCTTTTTATTCAGCGGCGGCAGATGTGGAAGTTTAACTCATCATTTCGAGATCGCGAAATCGCTTGGAAGTAATTCGCGAAGGCGAGTGCGCCGCAGACGCTTTACTTACAGCACTTGAAGTTGGTGGTAGTCGGGCGAAGTTGGCCGGTTCGCCACTCATACACTCCGTAACGACAACTTACTCACTTTTGCTCACTTGGAGCTTAGCGCCCGCGGGAGAAGGGTTTTAAATTTGTTTGGAGCTGTATTATTTTGTGCATTGATTAAATTAGTGTAAGATTAAAAAAAACGAAGATGTTTTTGTGTATCGTTTTCGATTTGGTTGACTTAAATACAATTAAAAATATTAATCTAAAAATAAATTAGTCTGGCACCACATTCTGACCTCAAAGAATAAGTAAAAATGCAGTCAGCAGGATATTTTCTTACAATAAAATTTATGATTGGTAATTTAACCAATCAATGATTAAAGAACGAGTCATATGAAAATAAACGAAAATTATATTTCTGTCCACGCGTGCACCTGTACGGAGATCCGCATTCCTCCAAGAGTAACGTGAGTGTAAATAATTCAGTCGATGCGAAGCCTGCTCCCCGGGGCTTTGCTCCGAATACCAACATCTGATCTGTGATTGCGCACGATAAATCTATTCCTCTCGGCACACCGATTGTTGTTTATCCCCCGTAAATATTCTATTGCAAATAAATATATTCACACCTCATTTAACGTTGCAGCATATTTGTCTTTGTAGGATTCAAAGTTTGGTCAAATTTTTCACGTATGAAACCCAAAAGAGAATAAAAGGTGACAATAATGTCTAGGTATGGAATGTTCGCCTCGTGGCTGGGCGGGTAAACAAGCCAAAGCCGTGTGAATACGTGACACGCAATACAAATCGCGGCGCTGCGCTGCACGCTAAACTCGCGCTAGAGTTCACACCTATTCAATTGTTATTTTGACAATTATACGATATCCGATTGGTATGTGAGTATTTGAGAATTTAGAGAAACACTCTAACAATGTTTTTTGATATTTATGATATACAGTAGATGTTGATTTACCGTGCTGCTGGGAATATTGTGTCTCTAATGATAGAGCTAATTCAAATAATATTTATTTAAAATTTAAATGATAGCTGAAGTTATTTCGGGTATTACAATAATAATTTAAATGGAAGCTATTTCATGATGACTAAATTCAGAAAACTGTTAGTATTTTTAGATTATTAGTGTCATTGGATTGTTCTATTAGGAAATTCTGAGTAGCAGCCGGTTGATGGCAATAGGTAAACCATATCTTATAAGATTACGTTTGAGTGTAGAAACGTTAACACACCTCTGCCTAACCCTACGGGGAATACTTGTGTGATACTATATATTAGCGACATTTTATCAAACGTAAAAATTATACTTTGCCAATACCTATAATTATATTTTATTAAACTAAGGAAAATAATAATACCTCGCAAATTGCAATCTTTTGTGGAGTTCGATTCGAGTAATCAAATAAACCGCTACTGAAATGATTTCGTGATTCCAAATATTTTAATTGACAAACAGAAATGCCGGGAAAATAGCGCTTAAATTGTGCTTGCATTTGCGGGATGTTAATTCAATGAATAAACATCACGTCAGAACAACATCAAAATCTACTTCCTACTAGCTATGGCGATGCCTCACTTGGCATGCAATTCAATTAAGCGCACACATTTTTATTCAGACCAAATACGGTTAAAAGGTAAATCAGAAAATCAATAACGCTATTATTACACCTTAATCATACCGCCATAAAATTATGATTAAAAAATATCATCCCCATCACAGCGTCTGTTGTCCTTGTAGGGAAATTCATTATTATACTAGGATTCATAATATCTAAACCAGCGTTTGCGTGACTTTACATAATTATCACGAAAATGATCACGTTTACTTGGATGCTATACATTCAGATTTTCATAAAACAAATTGTTGGTTTTACTAAAACTTTCCTTCAATTGTATTAGTTGAAAATTGATCGCTAATGTTGTTCGGAATTGTTGATCGTTAACCTAATTCAGTTGATCGACCGAGGTGATGTACGCGTGGAACAAGTACAGTACACGTAATTGACACGGCGCTATAAGAGGTTTCAGTGAGTCTGTACCTACAAGCGTTTGTTTCAACGGAACATAAAATTTACATGTACATAAGTTATTTGCGCCGGAGGTGCGTCGGCTCGTAAATCTCGCGACAAGGGGATTTCTGTTTGTGAAGTTTCTTTTTTATTTCCACTTTATCTGTGTAACGCAAAGGACTGTGAATACTCAGGCGCAACTCGAGCCCGCTCAACTTCAATAAATCAATTTGTGCACTTACCCGTACTTATAATGTTCTCAGAAAGTGGAGTTCGGCACGTGTCGAGACCGACTCTGAATATGTTAGAATTTCATCGCATAAAGTATGTGAAGTAATTCTATATTTTTATATCACAGAGTACTTATGAAACGTTTTTGTTTCAAAGTTTTTTCTTACTTTCAAAGTATGTACTGTGTACGTAGAATTTGTACCTATATTGATTCATTTTTCTACTTCAGCATACCTAAATAATTAACTTCAAAATTATCCATAGTACTTTGTTAAATTTCAGTGTCGTCATTTTCGCTCGACGAATTTAAGCCTTTTAAGAATCATTTAAACGCTTCGGCCTTTTCAACCGAAATAAAATAAGCAGCCGAAACGGTTTGTCCGGTTCGTCGTGTTCATTTTGCATCACAAAGTTAGATGTGTTTGTCGTTCTATTTTAAACGCGATAACGCCAACTTTCCAGTCCTCGAAATGTGAATACCTTGTTGCGAAAATGTGACTAACGGAAACTGTGTACAAGTAACTCGACTGTCCTTCGGTGGCTCACACCGCGCGCACTCCCTGCCACCCCGTGCGAGTGCACACTGCCACACACTACCGAGCGCCGGCCACCGACGGCACTCGGCAACCCATTCAAATCTCTTTATTATAATAACAAACAACGTTATTCACTTCTTACCCCACGTTTTTTTATTATATTTATATATTATTCGTGTTATAAACACAAAGGAAAGTTACTAACATACAGTTAACGCCTGCAGTATTTGAATTAACATGCCCAACAATGTATTACAACAAATCCTTTCTGAGGTTGACATTTAGATTTATAGCAGACAAAATTATTTGTCAAGTGGTTAAGTTCGTTAATTAAGAATTTCTGTAAAATAATTTGATACGAGTTATTCGAAATAAAAAACATTTTGATGTTACATTTGTTAATGTAATTATAATAACACATAACATAACATAGCATCACGCATGTATCTCCGAAGGGTTAGGCAGAGGTGAACTATTGTGCACCCACATATCGCGAGCGAGCCTATTCCCATCAACTGGGAACAGTTCCAAAGTCCATGCTGCTAATAAGAACTGCTCGACCCGGAAATCAAACCTAGGACATCACGTGCACCAGTCGCACTTTGGACGACTAGACCAATGAAGCAATTTAAATTAATGAATTTAAAATAAAAAACAATAATGTCTTTGTAGCATTGTTTTTGTTTTTTGATGTGTTCAGCAAAATGTGTCTAAGATGGATAAGTCATGTTTCATCACCCGCTTGTCCTTATAACAGCTATAATTAATGAAAGGACAATAAATCTTCGCCCAAATAAATTAGAAAATTAATTCATTTTATTTTTTATTTTTAAAAAAACGTAGCCCCACACTAGGATTTCTCCTGTATCGTGGTAAAAGTTTACAAATATACACGTCACATACACAGACAATCAGACTCGAAACAACTATCTGCAGATCATACAAATATTTGTTCCGTGCGGGGATCGAACCCGCGACACGTAGCGCAGAAAGCTAATCGCTTAGCCACTACGCCAACCGTGTCGTCAACTTAAGATAGAAAATGGTATCTTTTGTTTAAATTATGAACAATGTTTTGAATTAATATGAAAGAACTCGCAATTTTGCTGAGTAGCGAAGTAACAACAGTACGTCATAAAAGAGCCACTAGTGGATTTAAATGTGTCTACAAAAGTTCACTCGGTCCCGTTTCCTTACCGACCATGGTTACACACTTTATACATTTAATTTATATGAAAATTTATTTAGTTACGACTGGAACATATGATTCGTATAAAACGTTAAAGTCCACATTAAATATTTTAGCTTTATGCAATTATATATATATGTATTTGTGTGTTTACTCATATGTTAGAAATTTTTTATGCCTCAAACATTCTAAAAGAAAAAGACAAACATAATTTTGAACACTGTAAAGTTATATCTTCGTGTTCTGAATAAAAAATATTATGAAAGTAAAACATAAACATTACACAATATTATTTTGAAAGAGTCAAGCCAAATTAACAGGAACAAAAGTAGGAAGGGCGAAAGTTAAGTTACAGTTGAAATTAATGAAGATTACAAAATTCACGGCCATTGAGTTCCCCGCCTCGTCGAACCTTTGACTCTAAGTTGCTTGTTAGACTAAATTGAGAGAAATAATAGGACTCATTTGTTTGGTTTAAAGGTTTCTACTTCCACCCGGCTGCGAAAGTTATATTTTACTGCGATCAAAACGCCTAATAAATTAATTGTCCTGTTAATTGTGAATCATTAATATGCCAATAAAATTATATAATTTTAAACTGTATTCGCAATAGCTCATGTGTTATAGGTAGGAAATAAATTTAATATACTGGCTGTCGGTTTTTAAACAAATATTAAGTACCCACCATCGTTTTAAATTAAAAAGATTTTAATTTGCAACTATTATTATAGACAAGGTGTTATTTTTGAAAAATATGCGCGGGTAAGTTTTATTTCAAAACCGTTATATGTAGACACCATACTATTATAATTATTGGTAATGAAGAACACCTCTCGTTAAATATGTACATTTGATTATTAATAATCAATTATTATGTCTCACTGACACTGCTTTAAAAACCCTTGTAAAATTCGTTTCAATCTCAAAATCAATTCCAATGGAGAAAATCTCTTTACTACATCTATGCTCTTGCTCGTCTCTTTAAGGTTCAATATCTTTTACATATAACATCATCTGCCTAGTCTTTTCCCAACTGCATTGAAGCCACCTTCGGGTCGAACCGGTTGGGATTGAATATTATTAGTGTATTTATACAGAGCGACTGCCATCTTACCTCCGCAACCCAATCACTTGGAGACATTGATACTCTATACGGTTATCAGACTTTTTAGGCTGCTGACACCAATGATGACAACGATTGTCATAGATATCCATATGTCATTCAAGACTAATCGCTTAACGTGCCTTCCGAAGCACGGAGAGGTCTCGATGTGTCAAAAATGGTCACCCATCCAGGGATTGCAGCAACCACTCCTAAACCTAGCAGATCCACTGATCGGCGTGGTAGCTATGTAGCTACGAGCTCCCTTTTTATATCTATGTAGATACAAATAAAACTCGGTCAAATGCAGTGTGATTCTCGTGCAGAGGGTTCGTTATTATTAACAAATTAACATACCTACATAAAAGAAGTTGAACAATAATGGACATCAATATACCAGTTAGATTTTACTCATTACTCAAAAAATATGAAAATTAAACACATCGCTCAACTGTTCCTGAAATATTTGTATAGCAATTAACCAGTACAAATTATTTCACAAAACACTTTTAACAATTTTAATAAATGACAACTGGCCCAATTAACTTGAAGCCATTAAAATTATAAAGAATTTATTTTTATTTCCATAAATGGCTTCGCCACGCTTTTCTCTCGAGGAAAAGGCCAGTGCGTTTTAATTAGTAAAATAAAAATAATAACTCTTTTGTTTTGTTCTACTTGCTAGGTCCATCTATTTGAGAATTTTGATTTTCTAAAATCGATAGCTGATTTCTACATAAAAACTAGTTTAATTTTACACTGATTTTGAGACTGACACACAAACAATGATAAATATATAATGAAGGCATACTATCTACTATCCGATAAGTTGTATTGTATTGTAATTTTAAACAGATCCCAAAATCCGGGCGGATCCAGAAATTTTCCAAAGAGAAAGACCCAATAATACTTTACTCGACCAGGGAGTAAAGCCCTCACGCTCTACAGTCACACTTACAACCACTAGGTAGGCTCCTAATGAGAATAATATAATATTGCTTGATTATTTAATATAATAAATAAGCCCAGTTCTTTGGTCGTTATTTCTCATTGTTCTTTTAAAAAAAAATTGCCCCGCACTAAGAATAATTCCTGTATCGTAGGTGCGTTTACAAAAACTATTTTCCACATACACAAAGAACAAAAACCAAGAATTAATCACAATATTGTTTCTTATTGCTCACTGGTTTGAAGCAGGAGGAAAAATCAGTATTTGCTTGGTTTTCATGGAGACATTGCAGTTCACAGCTGGCCTTTGGAGCTTTTTGGATGTCCCGGCGCAGTGCCTATGCAATGGTTTTTTTCGCGAATTCTATACTAATGCAAAAAAAAAAATTTTTGGTTTATAATTAATTCTGATCTGGTATTGTATGAGTATATAAATAAAAAATAAACTATAGGTACCAACGATACAATAATTAATTTGAATCCGTATATTGTGTCTTTTTTCTGTTTTTAATTATAAGAATAAGATTCAAATGAAAGAAAATTTTTAGATAATCCACGGGAAATGTCGTAAATTTGGATAGTATTTTTGCATGAAATTTCTTCATTAGTAAATTGCACCCGTGCGTAGACGGGGCGGGTCGCTAGTTTTTAAATAAAAATAAATATATATTAATAAATCAAGCACAAAATGAAGATTATGTATGGATGCACTACAAGTACAGTAATGGATTTTCCGCGACGGATAAAAAATTGTTTACCGTACACCAGAAAATCTTAATCTAATATATGGATGCTATGGTTTTAATAAAATTGTACTAGTGTTAACATAATAATAATTAGATATTACAATTACAATTAGATATTCTCTCATTTTAGCTCAGATTTATCATTTCTTATACATAATATTTGTCTATCAACCACAGGCTTTGCTTTGGTTGAGATGTATTACCCGTGAAGCATTCAACTATCTCTCATCATTTTATTCAAAAAATTAATCCATTCAAACGAGATGACGAGAATCAAATAGAAAGAGGGCTATACTATGTGCATGTGCCTTTGTGACCAATAAATCATATTTCTTTCTTTCTATAATGGTAATAAATTAATATATATTTCTGTTATGACGTTAAGAACTTTCTCCAGAGGTTAGTTGATGTTTTGTATAAAAAAAAAAGATTTTTTATGATTTTTTAATATATAAAAAGTGAGCGACCATAAATTCTGTTATTTGGGATATAATAACGACTTTTGTTAGATATACTAAATAATTTCCAGTATTCATTCCAACGTTATCTGTAAGATTTTATGCCCAGCGCATATTAAGTTTATTTTATAGAAGAGATTTATATATGACTCAGTGCAATAGTTTCAAAACTAGTCATATAGTTTGATAATGTGTAAAGTTTTTACAAAAGAAAGCTTGACAAATTCCAAATACCCACTTCCGCCCGTTGGAACTAAATAATAATTATGCTTCAAAACTTTTGTGTGGTAATAATTTCATCATTTTATTATTATTTGAGTGACGAATAAACCTATGTGGCTAAAACCATAACGGAACTTTTTTGAACTTTTATATTTGCTATTTCGGGGAAACCCTAAAAAGATTCAGATGAAACTTTTACTCGTAAAAATCTGAGAGCTTAAAGATTTTGTAGAGCTTTTAACAAGGCAAACGGATAATATCTCCTACGCAATGTAAAAATAAATTAAACCAGTCAAAAGTTGAAAGCAGAAGGCAACGAACAAAAGGATACTCACTTTCGTCCTTTATGGTCGGTGTAAACAATATGGTTTCTTGCAGCGGGAGTCTGCCGACTCCTTCCTAACGAGTGGGACTCCATCATCCGCGGCGTACCATGCTCTGTGTCTCAGTAACACTGGGGTTCGCCATGCAGAAACAAATCTGTGCTCGTAGCCTTGCCACACACAGCCGCGAACACTCCCAAACTGTCTGACTGTTCAGTTAGTGGCCGCTTCGGTGAATTACTCCCCGCTCGGCCACGTTTAACAAGTTCGGATGGCCGGCTTGTTAGAGCTCCCTGCTCTCTACCGACATTGTATACACAGTTTCGACTTCTTAGCTGCGAAAGTTTCACCCGCTCTGTTGATTTTGTTTGTTAACATTGTCCTGTTCAAGAACTGTTCTAGATTTATCCCCTTTGTGTTTGTTCACTTTGTAAAATCAAGCTCAGTATGGACATTTCGTTTTATTTCAGTTTTGGTCTGTTATGGATCTATTGTCCAAACTTTGCTTTAAGTTTTATTATATTAAATAGTCCATCTGCAACGAAAGTTCTGTTGTAAAACTTTATTTCCGTCTTTGTACGATCTACTTTAAATTTTATAAGACATATCTAGATGAGTCCTGATTGATATAAAATGGTATGATAAGACTGTAGTAAATAAAACATCGATATACCTCATGTACTAAAGTGAGATTGTATTACATTGATATTGTAATATCTCAAGAGACTGTTTTATAATCCTATGGCAGCTTACGCAACAATGTACTGAGACTTACATTGGAGGACAATATACCTGTATACAAGGGAGTATATAAAACTGTTTACATAAGCACTTATTTATCTTCTACGGGTAGGCGGAGCTTGGGATCGAGGCGGGCTTATTTGGAATCGACAAGGAGGTGGAGTGGAGGCATCTACTTGTTTATCAATACCTTCTGCGTTCGTATAGAATGGAACAATTGTCGAAATGTTTAAAAAAGGTATTCATACCAAGCGACCAGTGCAGAATATAATGTTAAGACCTGAAAGTCCGACATACAAAATATTTAATATTTTAGAAACTACCTCACTAATAGGAATAGATATTTTACGATGAAATATTTTCTAAAGGTTGAAACGTATTCTCATTTCATAAATTATATTTCGCAAGACAGTGTACAAATGGGCTTTAATTAACTGGGGAATGTCGGCGAAACGGCAAATATGCCAGGATCGGCCGGCCGCCCCGCGCCGCCGCCCGCCCGGCCACGCTAACTACGATTTACATTCCCTCTTATTTATTTACAAGATACAGCAACACAATTTAATTTAATTTACTGACTGGGGTAATTTTATTTCTCAAACCGACTAAGAATTACTGAACATTTATCAATATGAAAATAGAACTCGTATTGTTCAAAACTTCCTACCGAAATTATATTTAAGAACCAATTTTATAAAAACAAAATGTAGTTATTACAACACTGGCATCATATTCAAAGCAGAATTCTATGATTCAAACGAATGCATAAAATACTCACTCCTATTATTCCCCAACATTATTTTATTGGCTGTTTATATGCGCGGATATTAAAGTATTGCGATTTGATAAAAGCATTCTTTAATACTGAAGTTCGTTTCGTAACCACGGTACATAAAATGGTTACATGTATTTTTACAATCACTGAATTAACTAATGGTAACTCTACATTCTCCCGCGTTACGAAATAAGTTCCGCTCGCGACGCGGATACGGGCAGAGTGTTCAGTGCACTCACCTCCAAGGCTCACAGCCGACTGAGCGCTGTACTCCTTACTCTAAAACATTATCCTGCCAAACGAAGTATGGACGAACAAATGTTCACCGTATTGTCCTTAACTTAGAGTCGATTTTCACCTCTCGCTAGCTCTGAAAGCTGTTTCTCGCGATGGAGTGAGAATTCGGGAGAATACGTCACGAAAATCTAATTCTTCGTACGCGAACATAATGACGGCTTTAGAACTGAAGATGACGCGAGCCTCAAAATTTTCGTAAGATGACGAGCGTGCGAAGTAGAAACCTCTATGTTTAAGATCTGAGGGTTCACATTGCAGGTAATGGGCCCGCGAGAGAGGCGGTCGTAAGGCTTCAAGGGGTGGCGCGTAAAACGGGCGCATGCGTAAATCTCTCGAATTATTTCTCAAACTCTGAACTAAGTTGAACTGATTAGTGTTTGAGTCACAAGAAAAAAAAATAACAGCTATGTGTTGATCAATTATGCAAAAGATTTCCATCACGAACGTTCGAAGCCCATTTTCGAATTGCTATTCTGTAGCGAAAATAGTAATATGTTTTTATTCTTGCTGCAATTATTTTGGGCTAGATCAATATTATTGTTGTACGTATAATATTTACTTCAATCATGATAAATGCGAAACATAACTTTGCATAGTACTACTACATAGCGGTTTTTGGTTATGTGTAGTTTTTATTAATTTAGACAAAGCACTCCACGCTCTTTGAATTAGTCATTGGATAATATATATTAATTTAATTTTTTTTTTTTTTTGCGTTATTTTTTAGTTTTTTAACCTATAATAGGTATTTTATTTTATACTTTATAGTCCACAGCATTAAATGAACTCTATCACTTTCTGCTTCTTGACTTCTATCATCAGAGTTTTTTTATTTTTTAATAATTTCCCGTTTAAATGTATCAAATTTTTAATTTTGTTTTAGTTTATGTATGTCACATCGTTGGTAACGTTATTTTAGTCAATGAAATAATTTCCCATTGAAACAACTTAAATTCATAACATAGATCCCGTTTTTCGTTGTTTATAACAAATTCAATTGTTATAAACAAATAGAGTTCGTTTAAGTGTATGTGACATCGCAGGTAACGTTATAATAATAATATTATTTTATTGATAACTAGCTTTTGCCCGCGACTTCGTCCGCGTTTCAGTCGTTTTTCGTAAAAAAGTAGCGTATGTCCTTCCTCACGGCTCAATGGTTTTGATGTAACAGACAGATTAACTTTTGTATATGATTTCTATGTAGCTTTAACCATTAAGGCTGCACACGCGACGGAAGCTTAAAAAATGGAGTAACTTCTCCCGTTTTCCCAACATTTCCCTTCACTGCTCTGCTCCTATTGATTGTAGCGTGATGAAAAGTATACTATAACCTGCCCAGGAGTATGAAGAATAATTGTACCAAGTTTCGTTAAAATCCGAGTAGTTTTTGTTTCTATAAGGAACATACAGACAGGCAAAAATTTTACTGACTGCATTTTTGGCATCAGTATCGATCACTAATCACCCCCTGATAGTTATTTTGAAAATATATTTCATGTACAGAATTGATCTCTCTACAGATTTATTATAAGTATAGATATGATTTAATACAATAACATTATACACAAAAATATGAGTAAGTACCTAGATGTGAATCATTTCATCTTGTCATCTAACCTAGGTACAAATTATTTATAAATGATTCATATTCGGTTATAATTCTCAAAATTCATTAGAATTACATACTTGAAAATTTACATTAATTTATAAATAAATAACTTGATACGACTTTGAACCATCTTAATCTATTCTATTTGTCTTAATTTTAGTTTGGTGTCGATAAATGAGTATAGTAATTTAATAAATATTCTTTTATACTACAGTACAAGTACAGTGTTTTATCTGAATAAAAGCGTCTTCACATAGTTGTCAAATTGGACTTCATTGGTTATTGACTTCATAATTTCTGGCTCATAACTATGGGTAACCTGGTATTCAGCCTGTGATGAGTAGGTTCTAGGATTATTTTATTTCTATTATTTATCTTACCTATACGTATTCCTAATTTATATTTAGTTAGATTTTTGATAATGACGTCATTATTTGCAGCATTTTGAAATGTTCCCTATACTCTTTGTATTTACCACCTACCAGTTCTCGATAGCACGTTTTTGTATTTTTAATTTTTCGCTCATAATCTGTTGAAGATCCCCACAAAATAATACCATACGAAAGAATCGAGTGTATATATGCATAGTATATATCTATCAGATTTGTAGAGTTAGTTACTGGTTTGAGCTGTTTTAATGCGTTAACACCTTTTGCCATCTTTTGGCAAGTAAAGTCTATGTGCTGCTTCTATGCCAAATTTGAATCGAATTCAAAGCTTATAATCTGACAAGATTTGAAGAACAACTTTTGGTTCCATCTTGCAGCGTAATGGGAATAGTTTTTTGGTTAGGAGATATAGGATTATATGATAGATCATAATTTTAGTTTTATCCGTATTTAATTTGAGACCATTAATTTTAAACCATTCACTTAGTTTGTGTAAAGTGTCTTTAATAACCACTTCAAGATGTTCCGTCGTATCTCCTAACACAATAATAGTTGTGTCATCATCATATTAGAAAATTTCTCCATCTATATCCAAAAATGCTATATCGTTCATAAAAATAAGAAACAGAACGTTTCCAAGGGATGAACCTTGGAGAATACCTGAATTAGTACTTTACGTTCAGATCTTAGAACCTTATCGTCTATTCTAATTTCTATTGTTTGCCCTCTATTAGTTAGAAAGGATCTTATCAGTTTCAAACTTTTTCCTCTGATTCCATATACAATAAGCTTTTGTATTAATAGTTCATGGTTGACGGAATCGAATGCTTTCGATAAGTCTAAAAACACACCAGCAACTTTCTTCTTTCTTTCCAAACCGTTCATAATTGCTTCTATAAATTTAAGTGATTTTGACGTAGTTGAGCGACTTCTTCTATACGCATATTGAGATTTCATTCATCATTTAAGATTTCATGTTTACTAATGTCTTTTACTATAGCGTCCGAAATAAGAGATTCAATAATTTTAGACATGGTGGGCACAATAGTAATTGTCCTGTAGTTGTTTACAGATGTTTCACCCTTTCCTTTATATTTTTATTTGAGTCGAAGAAACAATCATGCGTTGACAAAACTCGAATTCATTGCATAGATTCATTTTTCAATTGTTTCTAACAAATTCAATTGTTATAAACAATTAACTTAGCTAACGATGCATTGTCATCCAAACTAAACATGTATGCAAAATTTCACTTCCAAGATTTTTGTACATAGTTACAGGTGAAGCTAATAAAAGCGTGTTAAAAGTTAACGTTGCCACTCACTAAGCTATTCTTTTCTCACAAATCCCACATCACATAGTCACACACTATCCAGACCGGGAACAACTATTTATGGGTCATACAAGTTCTGAATCGAAGTTGCTATCCGTAGTGCAAAAAGCCAATCGTTTAACCACTGTGCCTATCGTATTGTCGTTCATAGTTAGCTGTAGTGGTAAACCAGTTCAATTAACTATGAATTAAATTTATCCATTGTTAAATAGTTTATTCATTCATTCATTATGTGTTGTTAGATCTTCAAGAATTATAATTTTAAATCCTATTTAATAAATAATAATAAAGATCACATATTATACTACGCACAAATGAGAGCTAATAAACAAGAACCGCAAAAGTTTCTTATGACTATTAAATAAAAGTAAGATGTAAAATATGAGTGGGGGTGTCCACGGGCGGACGCGTTCGATGTAACTCTCAATATGAGCTTTGTAACCGCTTTGTGCCGCCATTTCTTGTGTCACTGCATTGAATATATCGGGTGCTTTCCTTTGTGCACGGAATATTGCTCGTCTTTTGTCGAAATGAACGTTACCTTCCCAAGAGTTGTTTCAGCAAAGAATTTCGCGATTGCAAAGTAATATTTCCCCTTAAGAATTTCGATGTGTTTCTTTCATGTCGAAGATGACTTTACTTCAGATTATATTGTGTCGGGAAATGTTATTCCAACTTCGATTTTCAATATCAACGGTTCTTTTACGAGTTGTTTGAAAATATTCCTGCGGCACTATCATTCATTCTTTTGTTTTATAACCAAATACTTATTTTTCTTGAGGTTCCTTTTATTTATGCAGACACACTCTGAATTAGTTTTTAATTGGAATAGAAGCAATTCCAGGTAGATAAATACTATTATTATTATAGACTAAATCCTTTGTCCGAGTAATTGCATTGGCTTTGCCGTTTCAAGTCCAATAGCCATCTGACCACCAATTAGAGTGGGATTAGCGACGGTAGGAGATCGCCCGTGTAATATACTCTTGAGATTGCTTGTTAATTATTTCAAAGTTCTTTCCGACTTTGATTATTCGCTATACTTAATGGAATTAAATATTGGCTTTTCATTAGCATATGTATATTTTTTATTCTAAAAATAGGTTTTTTATTACTCGGGTGTGTGTAGTCCGCCAACACGCACCGGGCCAGCGTGGTGGACTAAGGCCTCTCATTCCGAGAAGAGACCCTTGCCCAGCAGTGGGACCGTAATGGATTGAATTATTATTATTATTACATTATTTCTCACATTTTTTTTCTCTTGAGATACAAAAATAGTCTGCGTGCTTTTTGCGTCTTCTCACACCATCCTCATAAAATAAAAAACGATGGAAGTCTATTAGTAGATGAGATCTGAGAGTGACTTAATATCACTAGTCACCACTGCCAGGCCAAATGGATCAGTAACCGCGGAGCTCTTGCACAAATGACGTTGATGCCCACTCGCCTAGGGGACTGCAGTAGGAAAGTTTATGTTTGTTTATTTTTTATAATATGTATGTGAATCTAACATGCATCCCACCCAGACCCGCAACAAATATTTATAATGCCATAGTAATATTTATTCCACGCGAACGAAGATCTTAGCCCCTACGCCCGCTGTGTCGTCAACTATATAATGTATCTGCGGTATCCGTGGATCTGAAGTACTAACTTTAATCACTCGCTTAATACCAAATTTTATAAAATAACTAAGTAACTGTGGCCCACAACTTCGCGTGCGTGTATTTTGTTTTATAGATCTCAAAAACAGCGCCACCTACCGGGTTTAACCATAGTTAAGAATCTTTCATGCGACGCCATAAATACTAATTTCATCAAAATCGATCAAGCCGTTTAGGAAGAGAAAGAAGACTTCCGAACAGATGCACACCGGAATTGTATATATAATGATAATATAAAATTCTAGCTGAACGGAATAAGCTCTGCATACAAGCGCCGCAAACGGGTAGAGAACATAATTGTGTGTGTACTTCCTTACACCCAAAAACACAAATATTATAGATCGCTCTAATCTCTACCACCAATTCCATATAAACACCGAACAATACAAAATCCCTATTAGTATAATTCTAAATGTAATTATGAATGCGCCGTAGAAGCAGCGTACGGCACGATAAAAGCCGAATCGTATGCCGTCCACGTTGCCGTTACATTACCGTGGCGACACAAAACGTACACGCCGATGGGTTCGGCCAACCTTACACAGGACACACACGGTGTACAAACTCAAATTACAAATATTGTGTGGGTAGTATATAGAATTGGAACGGTACGTATAAAAAAGCAGTACTACTCATTATAATGGAATGATATACGGATGGAATATAATGATTTAATGTAATAGAAAAGTTAACATAACTGCAGCTACAGCTCAATATATTTTCAGATAAATTTAAATTATCTCTAATTCTTTAATAAGTAAACCGAAACTATTTCCCAGAACATTCCAGAACTAGCTTTACAGTAAAATTATTACACCAACAACATTTTCTATCTGTCGTAAGAACCAAAACGAAATCCTTTCAATAATTTCAAGATTACATACAGACAGACGCGTTCGGCAGCTTCGTGTCATAATTATATAGTGCAGATTTTATTCCCGCGGTAAGCTCGCCGAAGTGTTTGTTCGTCCGTACGTCCATTCGCCACCGCGCTCAACCAACTGCTAATTAAGGCTGGATTACCGACCGGACCCGACCACCGCTACTTACTGTTTACAACTAGATTTGAAGACAAAGGAAATAATGTGCCGAACAATACCTTTAATTAACAGCAAATAGTTTCCTTCCCAGTTGCTAATGGTCGGAATGTTACTGGAACACTTAACGCCTATTGTATGTTTTAGTAACACGAATGTATTATAAGATTATTTTAGTAACTTTTTAACTATTTGTTTTTGGATGTTTATATAGTTATGACTGTTGAATATATCTATCTCTATGATGAGTTCTCTACTATATATTTAAGTACTGGGTTAATGAGTAAGTTATAATAATTACTAGTACGACTAGTGCTACGCCTGTCACTGCGTGCGCCGCGCGGCGTGGTGCATCGGTGCTACGTGCGTAACCGTACATAGTAGCGCGCCGTAGCACGCAACAACTACACAACACGGAACGCGCATGAAAACACCGCGCAAATTGCCGATTTATTAATTACCTTCTGGCAACAAATCACTAAAAGTAACGTGGCAACAAATATTTGCAACATTCCAAATAACAAAACTTTAAAATAAATAATGCTATAAAAGTGTGTAAAAAAGAGCTCTTCAAAAATCTCACTGGAACTTAGTAAACAAATTGAATATTAGTCCTTTGAGCATACTCCGAACATAAATAAGAGTGGTACTAGCCGATAATATCAATATCGAACGTTAATACAGCACGGAACAGTGAATGTAGTTGTTTATTCTCAGAACGTCTGCGGCACTACCCGCAAATAACAGAAAGAGCAAGTCCTCAGGGCATCGCTTTAGCTTTTCAATTTCCCTTTCGGAATTATTCGTGCTAATCGAATACGACCGCCGGGGTCTGGGGACGCGGTCGCAATGATTCATTCATGAGACTAATGTCGCCATCCCACTCAGATATCAGGTATTATTGTGGTCAATAGCACTTATGTCGCCGTCGCCATCGTTTGCCAACAGTGCTCTTGAAAGACGCAGTAAGCTTTAACTTTCAGTGCTAAGCTTGTGTTCAGTTTTTTTTTTAAATGTCAACCTCAATATGTGTGGCTCTAATAATTATACTACTACTAATAGTATTTACGGCATAAAGTCTCCACGCTCACCGCTCTAAGAATATGTATAATGCGAATATTCAAACCCATTTTTCAACAATCAAAGAAAATAATATAACAATCCGATACACAAACAATGTCCATAGAAAGTTTGAACGCATTGTTCGATATGAGGGTATGAAGGCGTTGCATCGCGTCGGTGCAAATGATGAGGCGCGAGGTATTGTCGCAGCATTAATGAGCGCAGGCCGGCCGGGACAGCCGCGCGGAAGAGGAAAATTAAACTCCTGGGCCCCCGGCCCCGGCTCGTGTTCATTACTCCACACCCGATTACTCCACCGCTGTTTGTGAATGCAGCTTTAAAGTACCACTGAAAGAGCTGTATGGAAACATTGGAATTAGAAACTGTGATAATTAGTGCTCAACTAGAATAAATATACTTGCGACTTTTAATGCGCTTGTGTTGCTATAACTTGTACATAAATATGTGCTGCAGTGTTTTGTTGTTTGTAATACGGAGTCTACAGACGAGGGTGGCTGGTGGCCTCTATTTGTTTTTCATTTTATTCTTCATTCAGAACAGTGGTAGAAACATAAAGTCCGTGGGGTATTGCTTTAAGATTTCAATTTCCTTTCCGGAATTACTTGTACTCTAATCGAACACGCGTCAGGGGACACGAGAGGGTGGGGGGGCATCACAACCGCAAATTACTCCGGCACTCTGCGTACGAATGTTTAAAATGTATTATTAAGATATTTACAATGTCTCTCTTACGGCACAAGGGTTAATGTCTAATGACCTTTAATTATTTATTCTTTCGATCTAATCGATTTTGTTTGTTCCAAGATATTGCGATAATGTAACACACAGTCTTAAACGCAATGATTAGAAATCATACATTAGTCAAATTAACAAGATAAAGATAGACAAATAAATAAATAACGTGATAAGAAGATAAATAATAGTTGATATCACTGTTATTAATTTAACGTCCTTAATCATCGTTTCGTCAACTATTACGTTTTAATTGAATCGAGATAATAGATTTAAAATTAGTTTTTATGCACGGTAACGTCAGTAAGTTATGTCGGGCGGGCGGAGGCACGCGACAGGCGGCTGCTGATTGTAAAGCGCTCACAGACGGAGCCTATTCGATTTCACGGCTCGCCGCGTCCGATATTTATTGTCATCGGTGCAGTTGTACGACACGGCGCCTACTGAACCGCGCTGAAAAATCTCCATTCCCCGAAATCGGACGAAAACATTCCGCTGATACCCAACCGAACTATCAACTTCGACTGAAAAAAGTTTTGTTCCATGAAAAACGACAAAAACACGTCGACGCGGCTCTAACAATCGTTACTTGAATATGTTTGCAAGCAGCTACACGACACCTTGTCTCGTTAGTAAAAAGTGATGTTACGAACGATTTATCACCTGCACACGACACGGAAGGCCCCCCGGAGCCGAGCTTCCTTTAAAACCTGTCACCACTGAGAACTGAAATGAAAACAAACGCGTGGATTTACACACTTGAAATGTAATGGCGATGGCGCATCTACGGCCCGAACAATCAACGGGTTTATTTTATTTTAATTAAATTTTCGAAACAAAAAGCATACATGATTAAATACGTATTATATTTAAAATGAAATTTTGGTGGTGAACACTTCAACCATTGATCCAAAATCATAAAAAAAAAAACAAAAATATATCTATTCTCTGTAAAATTGAGCATAAGAGGCTTAGAGTCTCTTTTATTACTGACACCTACGCCCTTCCACTAGAGTACCATTCAGTTCTTAAGCTATAGCTGACAAAATGATAATCTCGAATACGCTATCAAATTCAGCAAACAGGTTGCGGAGTTATTACGCGGTCGATAGCCACCCGCCAAGAGAGGGTTAACTACTGACCCCCAGTCATGTTTGCCGAACAATGAAACTGGTCAGTAGTACATTAAAAAGCTGCCAATAACTGAATAGACTATAAAGTCATTTTCAGCTAAAAGCGTAAATTGTACGGTGGTAACTCAATAGCAGAGAGATAGTTAATTGGTACAATGCCAAGTCGGTGGATATCTTTGTTTTAATTCAATTGTCTCGAAGCTAATGCACTCCGTACAGCAATCTTAACCGTGTCCCGCCTGATTATGGTAACTTTTCAAGTTATATTACAACTCGCATTTTGTTAAAAAAAATGCCAATTTACTGTTTTCGTTACGTGCTTTTTAGGAAAACATTCCACTTAGTAGGTTCACCTATGCGCTATTTTGGACTTTAGCATTCTGTTCATTGCTGTAGAGATTCTATATTCATCATCATCAGCCAGAAGACGTCCACTGCTGAACGAAGGCCTCCCGCAAGGGGGGGGGAGGGCATAATCTCCACGCTTGGCAGGCGGCTTGGGGATTCTTTAATAAACGAATATAAATAAAAACTAAGCAAGGTCTGTAAAAAAACTGTTCAGAAGGCCCAGAAGATTTTCAAAATATTGAGTTTAATGGCAAAAGTTTTAATGTAAGTATTAATTGAAATTCTAGTGGTAATGTGGAATAAACTAAGAGCTATAATCAAAGACTGTGAGAAACGATATTGTTGTATAATCCTCGATTTACTCCATTTACCCTCCACACCTACTCTAAAACCCTACACAATTAAAATTATATCATAGTTAACCCATCTTCTAATTTCCAATTATCTACATCAACAAGAGAGAAACCTCAAAAATCACAAGCGCACTGCCGATCGAAGCACGAACGGATTCACTGGATGAGTTCAGAACTATTGAGCTGACAACTACACAGCAACGCTGCACGCTGGCTGTGTGTGTGCTTAGCTAGAACAAATTGTCGACAGTTGCGATGCGTGGCACCGAATACGGGGCGCATCTCTGCGCTGTTGACACGCCGGGAGGAATATGTTTAGGCCCGTGATTACGTGGCTTAGGTTAATCATTCCCTTTATAACCGCCGATGTCAAATAGCACTATGTTGATTCGTGAGAGCTCATTGGACATTCATTGATTATTGGCCTGTTTCGCGATTTATACACCCGCTGTGCATTAACGTGTCTTTCTAATTGTTGTTTAGGAAAAGTACTATACCTAGATGGCGGCAGTGGTGGTGTATTAAATATTTCAACTATCGCCTAAAACAAAGGAGAAATTTTATTCGCCACAAAAGTATCCAAAATGAATTTATACCTTTGTCTGAATATTTGTCGTATATGATGAATTTAAGACCTTCGCATCGGATTAAATATATTTTCTCCAAAGAAATACAACATAATAAGAATATATGAAACCTAACAACTTGTTTGTATGTGGCAAAAAAAATGAGTTTTCGTGCTTGGCGATGGAGATCTTTAATTTCTACACTAAGTTGACGTGATAAATAATGGAAATCTGAAACATACAACTGTCAACCAAAAGAAGTTCATTATTATCCATAGTAATACTACATAATCTTTGAAGTTGAACTATGCTTATAATTATAAATAAAGACTACATCACTTCTACACGAACAGAAATGATAGAAATAAGCGTATTCAAAATGAATGTAAAAAAACAGAATACGAAAACACAGGACACTTGTATGCACGATTAACGACAAACAATTTTAGTGTTCAGCCCCTCGTAAAGAATGCATTGATAGAAATACCATATAGATATTATATAGGCTTACCACGAATACTTTAGAAGAATATTACAAAATTTATTTTTAAACTCTTTTGTTAATTGTAGGCAATGGGTTTCCTCCTAAAGCGTTTTCGATGTAGCGTACCACTCAAAAAGAATTTCACTCCAGTAGCGTACATACTTCGCAACAACGCCAATCGAATCTATATACTAGACCCATTCGAATAATTCTAAATATACATTCAATTATAGTTTTCATAAATAAATATTTATATTGTACTCTAATACAATCAATTAAAACATTGTTAAGCCTGACTGAAATTCAATCCCCTTAAAGCTATAAAGAGTAGTAAAATCGCACGTGCTATAAAATAAAATACGCTTCACGTTATAATCTACGAAATTTATGACTACCTTCGAGACAATAATAAGAGTCGTCGACTCACTTACATCGTGATTAAATTATCATTGCAAAGTCGGACTGGCTACAGTTGAAGTTATTTCTCGCTCATCGTTTCCACTAGATTAGTCCGAACGTTTTATTATTGTATAATATTATTCAAAGCTGTCTTAATATATTAAATTATACACTGGAGACTTAAGACCCCTCAAGTTTTGAGTAACGCTTTTGTTTGTCAAAATATTTACTACACATCACGTTTTGCATTCGTCATAATTTCATGACACATTAAAGTTCTCATGCCGCACCTGCTCGTATTTTTGTGAAGCGCAGATTTCATAAGTACTAGTGCTAAATTGCTACAGTACACTGGTAAATTGCTTCTGTAATAAGGCCAAAATGAAATATTATGTCGTTTCAATTTGAAATGTAACGAAGCCTTACGTATCCTTAGTGGTGCTGAAAATAAATTATTTTAATATTTTAGCTGGCGCAAAATAATGTTGTTAGCTGTTTTCCGGCGAGATTACGAACTAATAACATTACAAAACAAGCTCTTTGCGGGTAAATTATGCATGCACTCTCGGATCATTACCGAGGCTCCGCTGCTTGGCCTCCGTTCAAAATCTTACGATTGCTTCGTGAACCAAACCTTTCACACCAGTTTAATGTGCTTTGCTATTTAATGCGAGCGCTTATCGATGTAACACTAATGTTTCTGAATTTGTAGTGAAAGCCAATATTTGCTGAGACCTTATAAATTAAATATCTCATTGCACCCGTGATATCGAATTTAACCCCGTATTGACCCAATCAATGTGTGTCGCAACAACACGAAAAGTAATTGTACAAGGGCAGGGATCCGAGTAACATATCAGAAGAGATGCCCCGCCGGGAGCGGATTAGCGAGATCTTTTCCGAATTGAGGGTAAACATCCGAGAGATCCGATCCCCAGAGTCGACGCTAAGGTGAGCGCCTGTTTGTTACTTCAAATCGCATTACTTCTTACTCGCTAACTATGAACATTTCTGGCTAGTATGGATCATAGGATATTTTTGTAACTAACATGTTTTCTAGAATGACATCTTACTGATTAACTTATTAATGTTAAAAACTGGAGAACGAAGTCCACAAATATTTCAGTGATTAACGATTTCGAAACGGAATATTACCTCTTTAGAAACAAACTGTTTTCATTTAGACGATTGTTAAAACAAATCGATGGCAGTTCGGCATACATCGGAGTTTAAAACAAATAATTTGCATTGAGATCGCTTACCATTCTACTCAGAACTGCTAAGATAAAAGCCAGAGAAATCCTCGTGAGCGCTCAAATTCTTGGAGCGCAGTGGCGAACCGTCTTTGCCCGACGGGCGGTAATAAAAACGGCTTAAATAGGATTTTAACCGCGAGTTCCTCGCCTTAATTAAATTGGATTTGCGAGTGAAAGAAATATACGTGAAAAATTCGTGTCGATTATGTCAGGGGAACGAGTTTTGAAATCCCTTTTAGTAAGCGGATTATGTACGTCTCTCACAGATTATATCTGTATTACAGTTGTTTAAATACGAGTGCTTTTGATAAAGAATGTCTTTAGTTAAAACGATCTGGCGTTGGGAGCAGCTCTGCGCGCAACGCAAAGGCGTATGACAGGAAGCAACAGCCGTAGCTTCTTATGCCTCGACGCTCTACAGAGCGAGAGTCACCCACTCATGTCTTTCTTTAACGCACAGGTACCTACTCGCGTCTACATTCGCATACTATATTTCTATTAAATATCATTGCATTAAATAATATGGCATATTACAAGAAAGCTATAAAATATCATGTACGCAGTAATATTCTACATTATATGCACTTAATCGCTTTTTCATGGTATTGTACGTGGTAGTAGAAATATTAAAACTCTGAAATAACGCCAGTAACAGCTGCAGTAACGGGGTTTTAATTATCACTTACAACGCCTTTCAGCCGCGGAAAATTACTACCATAAACCATTTAGAACAGAGAATAGCTAAACGATTTAGGATGCCAGTTATTAGAATATGGCCGCCAGTTTTCTGGTTGACGCCTTGTGTCCGACGAAATTTACAAGAATCGTTAACCAAGTTACATTGATGTTTAAGTGGGTAATATTTATTGACATTTTTACTTGACTTGCGGCTAATTAAATCAATGGCGGTTCAGTATTGAATAACATTATCCCTCAATTAACATTCGAGGGTCGATTTTTAAAGCAGCTACAGAGGCGGCCGGTGTAGGCAATAAAACGGCTCGTCCCTTATCCGTCATTCAGCCCTTGGAGATTTCTTCTGGGGGAATAATTTACGTTGATCGCCCGGAAGGGGAGCGTAACTGCCTCACTGAAACTTTAGGCTTTCACTCAGAATGGTTGCGATTCGCGGTGTCTCAACTTTAAGTAATAAATTGGTTTCGATAGAATAAGTAGTGACGTAAAATCAATCTTGAATTAGTTCGTTAATTTATAATGAGTAACAGGTGATTTGCACCGAATCACGGTTTACACATACCTGCGTCTCTTGTTTGAAATTCAATTCAATTGAATTTTCTAGTAATTGCTGTAAAGCTCCTTGTGTGTACAACGTACTCACATAGGTAGTTATATTTGTTTAAAAGTGCTTCTTTAAATTTGTTTTCAAAACCATGTGTTCACAGCTTTTTTTAAATTCCCTGCAAAGGGTGGCACCTGCGATGATGACGTCACGTGTCGATGAGTGTGAATAAAGCCTTTGACGCCTTTCGCCGCATGCATTTCAAGCCAGCCGCTTCAATTCCAGTTTACACGCAACCCTTGCCAAGAATCACTTTGCAATAGAAATTCAAAGCTTTTTGAACCAATAAATTATTTTTACAAAGAGCCTTTTTAAAATAAAAAAAACAAACTTACTGTATGTAATTTTAAATTTTAGGCTCTGTGTAGGTGTATTGTTTATAATGAAATGCAGTTTAAATGGGCACGTCTAAAAATAGTTCAAGTAATTAAAAACACAGAGTGAAAAGTTTTCATCTTTAGAACCTCGATTCAGTAAAAATGAAACTTTACTTCAACCTAAAATAGATCAGAGATATTTTTTAATTATAATCTATAATTTATTTATATTGTGTGTGTTGTAAACACTTTATTTGTTTACATTAAAGCTATTATTTCAGGGACTGGGAAGTGAAAGTAGCGAAAAGTTTGCTAACGAGGGCGAGTATTTAACATTCCGTGAGGCTCGGCGAGGCCCTGAGGGACGTCTTGTTAAGAAAAAAGCTGCCCTCTGCGACACGTCACTTGTAAAACATGGTGTGTGTGGACTCCCCCGAGATACAGGCAACTTGACTTTAATGATTGTATCAATATTGGCTTGGATTTTATCCTTTCTTTATATACAAATTTAACTACAACAAGTATATCGACTCCAATATACACTGTAATGAATATAAGTTAATACTTATTGTTAGCGTAATCTACACCCGAAAGAATAATCAGTAAACTTTTTTCTGGTTTCGGGATTCTAACCCACGACCTTTTGAGTTTACACTGAATCAATGTGCATTTTGAAACCTACACATAAGCTGAATAGATATAGGCAGATTCTTTCCCGTTTTGCGTTAATCCCATTGGAATAATTGTGCCATTTCAAATGTTATCGACCCAATACATCACGTAGGTACTTATAAATGTGTAGCACACTACCTCTCTCGCACCATATTCTAGTGGCACATTAGACTGCAGACGTTATCAAACCATAGCTACTGAGGATTGTGTTATCGAACATACATAAAAGGGTGTGCGGTGGGCGCAGAGCTACACTAATTCCTCTTTACGAGCGTCGATGGGTCGATTCGATATAGACGTACGTATAATAAACATTTTTCTCACTGTCGAGGACTAAAGTGAACACACAGAACAGTCTGTTAAGGTTATAAAATATATATTTACATCGTCTTCGTGATTTAAAAAATAGATTTCGTACGAACACTGTTGTTCATGTTCATTTTTAGAACAACTTGGCAAAATCTTCAAAATCAAAGCTTCAGTCAAGTTAATCATTATCGTACATATGTAAAAATCTGTCAAAAATCAATGAAATAACCTTTAATTTTTTCTAAGAATGACTATTTTATCATTAAATATAATTATGTTAACCATACCAATCGATTACACTCATGTCACAGAGAAAGTTAAATAACTGTAGACTCTTTTGGTTTATATATAGAGTCCATATACACACACCGCGTTGGACATCACCGCAGCCTCTAAAATCAAAATTTCAGCATGAATTTTTATGCATAGCACATGAATTTTATTGAGTATTGTATACTTCAGGTTAGTGTAACGTACGTTAACTCTCAAAACGGAGAGCTTTTATCATGCCACCATAAAGGAGAGTGCAGCGGTCGATGCAGGTTTGGCGTTAATTCTTGTTTACGGCGAATCGCTTTTAGTGGCCCTGTTCAAAGCGCGCCGACGGACGCTACGGGGCGCGTGAGCCTCGACAGATTGAATTCACGCGTCTGCTTGACCGAATCGACAACATGACAAGATCACTACCAAAAACAATAATTGAAATGGACATGCGGTGTCTATCATACATTGATACCTAATATGTAAGATGTAGCTCAGACATAATAATGGACGATGTAAGCCGAAACGCATTTACGTATTATACCTACAGTTAATACCGTCGTTGTATATTCTCAAATCACGATGAAAATGAAGATCTATTAAAATAAACATTTTTTCATTTATCCGACTCAATATCGGATACCTAATAAGCATTAGATAAAATCTTCCATTTGAATATTTAATTTCAGTGATAATATTTTAAAAGGTCGGTGGATAAAAAAACAACAGCTGAAAATATTTTCGCTCCTAATCCGTAATTTAATATTAATTTATAGTCGAAAATCACCGTCTCGCCGTCATCGAGTTGGAAAATAACGGAAGTATTTAAAAGAATAAGGCGGTGTTTTGAAGAGGTCGGAGAAACAATTAATCATTCTGCTCTTTTATGGAGCCAAAGGTTGGAGGACACGATTGTTCTGTAATACTAGGGTTGTTCTTTTGTTGCCATAAAACCGAATATATCACAATCAAACAGTACCAGACAGTATAATAGTTTCCTAAAGACCACTTCGCCACCCTCGGCGCGCCGATGTCTATTATTAAACGTTGAAAATGAAAGTGACGGAATATACAGTCCTGTTTAGATAATACCTCCAAATAATGGACGCCGCGATGCGCATTAATATTGAGGTAAATCTTATTAGGACCGCCTAAACGCCGCGATAATATCATATTGTTTTGGAACTTACCATCCGCGTTTCCTCTCTTATGCTTGGAAGGGTTCCATCCTCTGGGACGACCGATGCCTCTGAATATTCATAGTATTATCACAAACCGACTTACAGAACTGAGCAGCGTCATAAATACATAATACCTCTCATTTCGGGATAAGAATCATTTACGTAGCGCTCACAATCACAATGTAGTTGCGAACGTCGATTTGTGTCAAACAAAGCAATATTTCATGTGTAATAGGAACACATCGTTCGGTTTTTAAAGGTTTGGCGGGTGTTATTGGAAGTAGGTCTGCGGTGTAATTGTTGTGCTGATTTCCCCCGGGGCCGCCGGTTCTCCGACGTCAGACGCTACCTGTAGTGCCCACGTGCGCCCTCTGTAAACAATAATACAACCAAATTATTGTTACTATTATATTTATTTTCTTTTATTAACACTCAGGAAATATTTTTTTTGTAATTTTGTGTAATGTTTATAGTGATTTATTGATAGGTAGAGTTATATAAATTAAAAGTCTAGATGGTTTCAACATCTTGTATGGATACAAAAAGTTATTAAACTAGCAAAATAAAGAGACATTTAATTGCAGACACGGGAACACAGACACAACGCAAGATTAAAACATAGCAAAAAAAAGTAACATATAAAACAAGAGTTGAAATATACCAATTGGCCCATTAATTTTTAAAACATTTCACGTCGGTATCAATACTCGTAATCGCCATTACTCGTAAAAAGTGTCCATATTGAATGATTCCCCACATTATTCCATGTCAAAAGTCTCACAAACTGTTGTTAATTCCGCCTAATATCCCGGCAACCTTAACGCGGCTGTCACAGCGGGGTCCGATATAAAGATGATGGATACCCCCATATAAAATGAATAAGCTTTATGTACGAAGGCCATGTAAGTGCGCCGTTGTTTACTTTGTACAGCACACGGCTTATAACGAGTGATTCCAATATATCATACATAAATATTTTATCAAAAATACAGCTTTTTTATGTATTTCAAAAAAAAAAAAAAACTACAGGTGATTAAACAGAATATCAATCGTGTCTTATAAAGCAGGGCAAAGCATTCGTTCAAGCCTGTATGATGCATTTTATAAAATATTTAATGGCTATAAATAATACACGGACTAATTTACATTCTATTGATTGAAAAAGAGACATATTCACAAATAGCGAATAACGCGATAATAGATCTACAGATCATTCCAATTAATATATTTTAAATTTAAATCTACGACTTTTTACTTTTAAATAAGGAATGACTGCAGACTGCTTTAGATTTCTCAAACTTATACACTACAGGCTAATAAAAACCCCTGAGTTTGTTTCGGGGTTTCTTCTCAGGGATAGTCATAGGAAATGCCGACGTTTCTGTACCTACTTTACCCAAACGAGAATGTTTTTTCAACTTATTTTATCGACTTCTAGTAAGTATTATCTATCGCTTATTAGTAAGTATTAACGGACTAGTATGATCAGCAAATTATTACTATACAAGGCCACTATAACACCCAACACTCTGTGTTGACATCACTTGGCGCCCTGCCAACCCTGCAACGCGAACAAAATATCAAAGTGATAATAAACAATATGTTAGCGCTTGGATATACAAAAGGCAATCATTCTTTAACAAAAGATCTATGTTAAACTCGAGAAAAGATTAAAAAGGAAATATTTGTCGGCTCCCTATCAACACTATCAATCATGCGCATAATAGGCCACGTCCCCTAACACACGTTCTTAAATAATTTGTCAAAACGCGCTCCCTGCCCATACTGCGGACGTTTTCCACTACCTACTTATTCCCATTTTTCTTGACACTTGTATGGGCAATTCTTCACCGAAATAACACGGAATCACAAAAAAGGTACCGATATTCCGCTATTATAAACACTAATATATATACAAATAAAGATCAAATTCTAACAATAAAATCGACAATTAACTTTTCGGAGCAATAGCTACACGACATTGATCGATGAAAATATCCTAGCGTATCTATCAACGCCTAGTAAATTGAGAAAGGAGTAAAAACGTTAACTGGAACTTGTAAAATTAATTACATCGAATGTAAAATGTTCCCTTTTTTATTTACCAACATAAGGAATTCTAAACTGAGCTCAAACAAACACTGACGAACATTGAATTCAATAGAGCAAGCCGTTTGTGTGCCTGCATAGGCAGATGGTATAATATTTTTTCCAATTTAGAATCGGTCTGGATTCTAACTCATAGATCAAGCGCGCGCTAGCACGAAACCATTACACTTTGTTGACATCAACGAATGCCCTTTTACATATTCACCCCGAGCACACAAAGATTGAGCCGTGAAATTGAAAATGGTTTCTATGAACAAAAATTTATTCCACGCACGTCCTCGACATATCGTCACAACACGAGTGAAGCTTGTTATATCTGTGTCAAAATGTTACGTAATTAGATTGGCTTTATTCTGATCGATCTTTTTCCGATAATACCTATTTTAAAGCCAGCCTGTTTAATGGATGATAAGTATAGCTTGTTTAATGCATTTTGATAGAACTACATTACACATAGGTGCCAAGAGCAATTGCTCACTGGAATAAATTGCCTTGACGTAAATAAAAAAAAGTAAAAAAAAACTCGCTTTGAAAGCGTTGCTAGCGCCTTATCTTGAAATCGAGAAACTTTTTAAAACGTTAACCGTATGCTTTATTCCCAACAAGTGTACATTACCTTAAAGCTTATGTATTTTTACTAATAGTTACAGATTTACTGAGCTTATCCACAACTAATTATATTCCAAATTTTTATTATGATCCGTCATGATTTTCGGACTTTGCATAAATATTTTCTAGCAATTTAAATGCATGTCTGTGTGTTAGTAACAAAAAAGTGAGCAATTTATTATTAAAAAACTAATTTCTCACTTCTCGGCTCGCTATGAATGAGCCATCATACAATCTAGTTGGTAGCCGCTGCAAAGCGAGCATTCGGTAGAATTTTATAAGCGTCCCACTTCATAATAATGAAGTGCCTAAAATTTTAGTTTGTTTGCATATTCAAACACACCTTTGATAAAGCTTTCGCATTAGTTTTGATTTTGCGGCAAGACAACACGTTTATTTATTTTTGTGTAGTACTTTTCAATTTTGCGTTTATTTTATAGAAAATTACACTTCGTTTTCATTCTGACACTGTGATAAACGATAAATGACTGAACGGCATTAGTAACACGATTGATTTCTGAAATATTTGGACATTTAATCAGACTATCTACATAAGATATACATAAGCCTACAAAAATATGTTCTATTATACATTTAACTATCAGCTTGTTATCTTTGTCGGTAGTTATGTGGGCCGCGGCCCGCCGGCGCTCGAGCTGTTTACCCTGTAAGTATTGCGAAAAGATCGAACTTAATCCCAACGGGCTCCAGCATCGCAGCGCTGGATGTGATAGATACTGAAAATTGCATAAAATCCATCAACACTACTACTTTGTGCCGAAGCTAAGATGCTTTTCGACGGTTACAAAACGAACGCGAGGGAAATACATTTAGTAGTTAACAAAATTTTCTGGAGAAAGATTTAAAGTTTTATGTTTTACTACGGTTCAATCTAGAAAGCCAGGTAGGAATTATTCATCAAATAAAAAAATTAGGAAATCGCTAGATACTTAAAAGTTAACTAAACCCATAAACTTTACATCCCTGAAATGTAAATCTACTGTTAATTCTGAGTATCAAAAGTTTACACATTAAATCTAGTTTAGTCTACCAGTCGTTGTACCTATTTCCGTTAGTTTATTGCTTTTCAAGTTGTAGTTTTTTATAATGTAAACTTATTTGAATCAATTCATTACTTGCATCTGTATATATTTGTTACAAGACGCGGATCAATAACATCATATTTCAGGAGTCGCACTCTGAGAATAACATATTTTTCTAACCGCTTGTGCGGCAAAATAGAATCAGTATGTCAGCATTATGCCGGAGGTCGAGGACTGCGGACCATATGTGATCGTGTTGTGGCTTCACTCGCCTATCTATACACATACCTATGTATTGTATACAACTTCAGATAGATAACCATGTTTACTATTTCCACAGCGACATTTAATAAACTTAGTAAAATCTATCAAATAGAACGTAATATAAATCAAAATCCTAGTATAGAGGAAAGTAACCAAATATGGAATAGGATACCTAATATGGGATACCGTTGTTTCTCGGAAACTAATACTCCGAGTCGCAAAAGACAGTGATCTTCTATCTCTTTCCATCATTATACTCGCGTACAGGCTTCAACTTGTCAGTTGCACAAGCGCGGTGGCCGCAATCAGTATGTTTTGTTTTGTCGCTGAGAGAAACATTTTTTAAGGTACGCAAAAACTAATTATTTTTCGATATGTGATTATAAATAACATTGTATTTATTATGGCTATGCACTGTTTACATGTTTGTCTTTATACTTTACAGGCTTTTTATTATCTGATTGTGTTAAGTAAAAACAAAAATATACGTTTTTGATCGTATTGGAATTTCCGAATATGGACAGCTCGACAAAACCTAGACAAAACACAGAATTTGAACCAGAACACTCAACTTCTGGCTTTACTCGCAGCACTCTAAATCTTGTGGCTCTCTATGGCAACAGCCTAATGCCAGATAAAAAAAGAAAAATATCTAATAGGGGAAGAAAAGCAACTAACATAAAGAGAAAACCAAGACTAGAAAAAGTCAAATTGATTCAGATGATGAAGTAATAAATTTTGAGACAGACAGTGAGCCCGAAGCCTTGATAGGACAGGAAGCTCCTGACTCAGAAGATGCAGAGTGTATTGTGTGTGTTTGTAGTGGTCCATATTTGGGTACCTATTCCATAATTAGGTACCTATATGTTGATTTTGTTTTTCAGAAAAAATTATAATAATAATTCATTTAAGTAACACAAGACTGTTATCAAGTTAAGCGTAACTGTATAACTGATAATAATCATAAATAAAAGTTAATAACACAAAAACAAAATGGTATTCCATATTTGGTTACTTTCCTCTACTGATACTACCATAACTTTATGTTATCAAATACAATAACTAGGAGTAGAGAGAAAGGCGATATAACAACGACATAACTGTCCTGTATATCCCGCACATGAATCTGTGTACTGGGTACAATTCAGTTAATAAAGATGATATATTCACATAATACATCACGAATGCAAGTTGCATTAGCAATAATTCCCTGGCCACCAAAGAGAACCATTATAACTAAAACAACAAAAGCAAAGTTGGACACAACCATATTCAGGATTAAACTCCACTTTGAAATTTGGATTTCACTTACGTATCCAAATGCGCTGAGGCTTGTGTATCTCATAATCTTAATTATACACGACAAGAATATTATACGTAATATAGCTTCACGCCTGTTATTAAGTTCTATGTAAGAGGGGCCGAGCTCCTACCGAATACATTTCCAATTTCCGAGATGCTACTGAAAATTATCTAACAAAAAAACCCAAATAAGATTTTGCCTAATCCGGAAACCGAACCCAGAACCTCACGCTCAGCAGCGGTTGAAATCATGTGTTATAAAAATAATATAATGTAAGAACATTATAACAGAAACCTTCTTTATTATAAAGAAATTAAAGCTTTAAATTATGATTATATTCTTTATTACAAAAAATGATAACTAATCTTACAATTTTTTTTTTCATTAAATCACACGCGGATACAACTTGTGTGTCAAACATACAAGTTTAACAATATCATGAAGGTAAATTCGTACAACGTTATTTCAACTCCTCAATAATTTGTAGTGCGAAACAAAATTCCCCAAAGCTCGCTCAGCTCTGAAGTTCGCGCCAATTTGATGAATATTAAATAACAAGATATTTGATTGAAAATGAACTTTACGTCACATTCTTTCTTAAATTCTACTCAAAATCTATTTGTTTCCAGTTTCATACAAACACTAATTAAACAAAGAGTTTCAAACAAAGTCTCCCATGGGGTCACCTACCTTTCTACCTTCAATGAAATGCAAAAACAGATAAATATTTTAATATTTAATTTTACATTCAAACAATATTGCACACTCTAGCTTATATTCTACCATTATATATACATATATATACAAGAAAAGTACTTTTTCGTACAATTAAGTTAGTATGATTGATACCCAGAGTATGAAGTTAGCACACTGGTGATACACATTATTGACACGGGCGTGATGGATAGCGAACAGAACCTGGCTTTAAAAACTTCATAAATAATATCCTTTCGGGTCACCGCTAATAAATGACCGATATTAACGGCCGCACGATATATGCGTAGCTGTAAATAACATGTATTTTCTGTCAAAGTAACGCTGTGATAAAAGCATTAATTTTGCGACAGGTATAAAATTTAAATAGGTATTGCTTAAGTTAAAAGGCATTTACATTAGAAGTACATTTAAAAAAAGTAAAATCATGAATGTTTAACAATAACCACAACAAATCTAAAGCGAAACGAAATATAGTTACGTTCATAGATCTCAATTTAACATAAGAATCAATTATTTCTCGGTGCTTATGCACATACGTAATAAATACATAGACAAATGTGTGTACCGCAACCGGTACGACGCGACAGCGCGACGCCTCGTAACAATTCATTCCCACAATCCCTTACATCTGAATTCTTAATGAAACAAAAATTGCAAATGTCATACCATATCTCCACCAGAGCCATGAATACTAAAGACGCTATTGTGGATCGTTCACGTGCGCGAAATTGAGTCTGTTGCTCGTGACACAAATGATACTGATATGTCATAAGATTTCACAAAAAAATCATTACTGTATGCGAGTTATGGCATACCTACACAGATGTACAATGCGGCAATAAATCATGAAATCTGATTTAAAAGAATGATACACGTCGTCAGAAAACAATTGGAAAAACGTGACCGGAGCGTCGATCCCGCGGCGGGGCCGATCGCAACACATCGCGCCGCCCAATGCATACTAAGTAATGACGCCAGTTTCAATTCTACCTCCCCTACTCTTCATAACATATTTTAAAGAAAGAATACCCGTCTTATTGCGGAGAACTAGAATTTCTACTTACATTTCGAATCCCGAAATTTGGACATAAACACCTCTGTGTACGAGTGTACGTCCCTACGTTAAGGAGCACGTAGAACACGCTACGCGAGCTCGTCTAGTAGAGACTCCTTATAAATAACTTATTACCGCCGCCAGATATCTGGCTGACTGTTGGTGGTTAACCCGTGTCTTGGGTCTTCTGCCAACTCAACACAATTTCACCGCACTCTTACTTTACGTGATCTGCCAGTGGTCCATAACATTCATGTTTGCTGTATTAAAATATTAGACTTTAATACTGTAAACGTGAATGTTTAATACAGTGAACATGAATAATACGAGTGTCATTGCGATTATTTGAATGTTCAACACAGACAGCCGTGATAGCTAATAACCTTTAATTTAACAATAAAACACAAAGTAGAACTAATAAGCATAAATCGAACTATTCAATTAAAGTAGCTGCAAACCGTGACGTTGGCGGTACTTAGTATTCAAACGTATGCAAATTGCAGACGTGCTATGCAATAAATGCCGACACACGGATCACAATTCGACAATTGGCATTTATATCGCAATCGCATTGTATAGGTATTTGGTGGTTACAGGGGACGTCCCTAATTACTAAATTACTTCTGTATGAACTATTTATCGCTATGTTCCCGCGGCTACAATAACCGTCAGATATAAATTGGCATTTTCATTTTAAATTACGTCACACGCGGGTGTTATTACCTAATTAGAATTAAATATTTGACAGCCAGTTATAAATCAACATTCTACGAATGTTTCCAGTGAAGCCTGTTTCAAACTGGAATTTAATAACACTTACTAGTAACATCGATGTTGCAGACTCACCTGTTACAAGTACAGCGGTAAGACTACAACTAAGATACATACATATAGCAGTAAATACCAATTTGTGTAATAAGTACTGTGGAACTTATAACATGATTTCCACTACTTATCGCCTGTGTATCGATACATTTTCTCAAATAAGATTTCTTTTTGAAGAAATAGTTTATACTTTGGATACAGTACACACTATTTTTATTGATGTGTTGCGAAAAAACTGTTTAACTATGCTTTTATATACTATACTAATCGTTTAACTATGGTTTACTTCATTAACTTTGTAGTCGCTAAGCGACAAAACGGCGAAGCCCAAAAGGACGGTTATGTTTATAAATCTATTATAACTACTTAAAATGTTAAACTATAATATATTATTATGTATAAAAGAACGTTTTCCCACACTAGAAATAATTCTTGTATCGTGGGTGCGTTTAAAAACGTATATATCACATACACAAAAACCCAGACCCAAAACAACTATCTGTAGATCATACAAATATCTGTTCCGTGCGGGAATCGAACCCGCGACACGTAGCACAGAGGTCGATCTCAACCACTGCGCCAACCGTGTCGTCATTAATCTAGGTTTTATAGTTTTATTATATTTTCAATTAAACTAAATCCGTTAAATATGACAAGCGTGATTGGATGTATTAAATACCTCATACTTAGTATTATTTTCCCCAGACGACGTTTCTAAACCAACAAATAGGAGTAAAACAGTGGAAATAGTTCGGGTGTGTTCGCTAGTGATAGAGCGGATCTTGCAAATCGAGCTCGTAGGCCGGCCGCACGCTCTGCCTATCTTACAGGCTGGCCACACAATCAGCGATGACGAGCGCACTTTAGACAATATTAAATCATGCGAAAAAGTAAAACTACGCAATAAAATACCCAAGCTTGGAAAAACTATTAGAGCTCAGAAACTGCGGTTTCTTTTCTTTCTTTTTCTTTTTAAAACATTGCGTCACGTTAGGAATAACTCCTGTATTGTGGGGGCTTTTACAATATTCTCATGGACCCAGACCTGAAACTTTTCTTAATCATATAAATATAACATTTTTTTATATGATTCGCATCAGTCGATCGCTCACTAACCGCACCAACCGTCTCATCAGAAAGTTTCGTTTGTCACAGAAGAATATATTAGAATAACAAAACTTAAGATTTCATAATTAATTATTCTAAACATTTTAAAGTCATCGCTTAGAAATTTAATATTTTCGTATATTCCCCGTGTCAATCGACCTAGTTTAGACTAGACTCCGAATATCGTTACCTAATATTTTAGCTTGCAATAATGCTTTATTCAACAACCCGTATTACAGAAATTCATTGGACCAAATTAACCGTCCAAATTATTCTTAGGCTAGTTTTCGCTCGCGATGTCGTCCGAGTTGTGGCTCACTTTCAACCGTTACTTATTTCTTATTTTTATACTTTACTTCATTATAACTATGTGCCAAATTTCAAATTATGGTTGATATGTGAGAAAGTTTTTATCATAGAAAATGTTCGTTCGTTTTATCGTATAAAGATGACTTTAAAATAAATATTATCCTGACCGTAGTATACCCCAAGGCGTTTATCCAGTACGATATTCGCGACCGAGACGTTAAATATAAATACGGCTTAAAGCTGCCTGGTGGGTATTTGGGCGGTGTAGGCTGGCTACGGCGTAGCACTCTGGCTACAAGTGCTACGACACATGCACCATTTGGATTCTACACATGAATGCAATCATGTTACATTTGTCCGATTACTTTAATCTTAAACTATTTAGTTCGCAATTATGGATGCGGTTTTACTTTGTAAATTTTGAAAAACATTTTAATGGAATCCATAATAAGACGCAACATAAAAAAGTACCATCAGACGAATTTGTAACCCACTTCTGTAGGCACTTATAAAAAAGGATCAAACAAAAGTAAAGATATTGATCCTCCGTAAAATAAAACCCGCATGCTTACTCAGTTCTCGATTACTAAGTAAGTTATTACGGTTATAAAACTTGTCGATACTCGATTACATCTTAGCACAAAGGAAAATTACACGCCTATTGATTTATAGAGATTATATCTTACCAATAAAAAAGATTTTATACAGTTTCATTTTATGCGTCACATCACGGTGGAAATAAACATTTTTTTTCTTTCTTTCTTTCTTCTTTTCTAACCGTTCACAAATAAAAGTGTCTTAAGATTAGAAAATGTTCCCATCAGATCGTTTAAATAAAAAAGGTTTTATTTCGTTTTATATTCTAGTAACTGTAGTCCTATATCCTGGGGTTGTCTCGCATTTTATTATTACACTATGTAGAAAAGCTCATTCTATGTTAAATAAATGGAACAGTGACCCTGCCCCTACTTTCTAGGGATTATGGAAAACATGTTATAGCTGAATGTTGGACTTGTGGAATTATTTGAATATGAACAATTTTAAATTCATTTGTAGAAGTCCCCTTTTTTATTTTTATCGCATTATTTCGTTACTCAAAATGTACATTTTTAAATGACAAAATAATGTATTCGAGCCTATGTCCTTTACACGAACAGATATACTTACACAGTTAAAGTTTTAATTAAATACTGTTCAGCGTTAAACGTAGAATTTGTTTACTTACCAAATGCTAAATGAATACAAGAATTCGGTTACAAAACCTAAGATGCTTATAAAATGAAACCTATTAAGAAATGAAATGGAGCTGTCAAAAAGACAACGTTAGAAACAACTGCATAATCAGCTTTGCGTCGATTAATACCGCGATGCCCGGCGGGCGCAGTAGTCGGTCTGCTTGCTCGATATTGCCGAGACAAAGAACTAAATTATTTCCTCCATTTCTTTAAGATCTCTTTGTTTCAGATACAACACGGTTTCTTCGGGCGTTCCATTTTAATACTATGTTGAACGATGACACTTTTTTTTTTTAAATATTTACATTATGTTAGATTTTTTTATTTATTTCTTGAGCGAAAATCTATCCTACATACTTCCACACTTCAACACATTTCTTTCATTGATGTTTCCAGCCCAAAGTCTACTAAAAATTAGACATATTTATTTTACTGTGCCGATCAGGTTGGCTATTTATCTTAATTTATTTAAATAGTAGCATATACAGTGCTACCTGCATATACACCAGTCATTTTGGGAACTTTCATGTAGATAAACTGGTTCTTATTCCCATACTTTAAAATAATTCATACTATGTGGTAGTTAACTCAAATATATTGCGCCACGGTTGGCGCAGTGGTTGACCAATCGACTACAGCCCTACCTGTCGCGAGTTTCTTTCCCGCACGGTACAAATATTGGTAAGACCTATAGATAGTTGTTTCTGGCCTGGATATTTGTGCATGTGAATATTTGTGTTCATAAACACACCTACTAAACAAGAATTATTCCTAGTACGAGGCACCGTTTAATAAAAAAGTCTACTACAACTTTCTTTCTAGGAAAAGTTTTTGACATGAAATGACCGAATTATCATAAAAGCGTCCAGCCTCTGAGACTAGATGGTTTGGACAAGCTTATAACCCGAGCTTTCCAAGCGGATAATTCAGGTTATGTAAATTCCTTTTGCAAAACTACTACTTTCTAGCTATTTCACTGTCATATCTCGGGGTCTTGAAATTTTGTTTAAGAATCAGTTTTATAGCGTCATAGTAATTCAACGGAGATTCTAAAGATATGTATATATGGCTTCATTTGAATCTGGTGGTGAAACAAAGTAAACTATGAATAAATAAATAGCTTATCACTAGATTGTATATTGTCCTGATTGATAGATAGATAGATAGATAGAATTGTTTTTATTTAACCTAATACAGGCACTTATGAAACGTTATAGGAGTCTAGTTGCACGGTTCCAAAAAGTTGGTCCTATGGAGAAGAACCGGCAAGAAACGCCATGATTGCATTTGACCTGTTTTGAATAACTTCACATTAATTATAGTGTTCCTTTTCTGTCGTATTGACATATCATATGGCGATTGCTCTTGCCGAGCATTCGAGCCAGAATACCCAATCAGTAATAGTAGAATCAAGGCCAGAGCTACGCTGGATGGTCTCAGGTTACATACATATGTCGTCACACGTAGAGGCTTCTTTGCTTACTACCCAAAACTACAGTGTTTTTGTTCTCTTATTAAAATAAGTAAAATTACATTACAAAGTATAACCATTTGATCCCTTTAAAATATAAAACAAAATCGTGGTCCCGTTTCCATTCAGCCGCAACAACTTTTACTTTGTATATCTCACAGTTCATCGTAAAATGGGTATCGATTTGCCAGTCGGTAAAGAGAGCCATAAACTCAAATTTAACATACAATAACAGTTTAAAATAGTCGGTCGTGTTCAACGAGTGTCGAGTGGTAGTCACCGTTGGTTCCGTGCCAAACTATGCATGTAGGGGTAATGTAATTGTTTGCCGCGACGTCTAATGCACTGGTAACGATGGCAGCGGAGGTATCGCGACAGAGTTCCGTTCGAGCCAGAAAATATTCACATAAATATTGCCGCCAAATAACACATGCCGTTTGTACCGTACTAAAGGTTACATTCCAGCGATTTGTTCGAACTATATTATGTCAGCAAAAACTTGTTTCAAGTAGGTAGCCACACCACTGAATAATGACGCGGCGGTAAACAATTGGAGGGAAACCACAAACATCGTTGGACCCACCTAATCCATAAATCATAAAAATGTACGAACAAATCAAACATTGACCTCTTGTACACACTAACACAATTGGACCAATATCAGTACCTACTGCTCCCATACCACCAGGTCACTTAATTTGCACTGTTTTTAATGTTTTCTTAGTTACAAAACGTAACAGGTAAGATATTTAATAACAGCACCTATCTATGTTTGCTATAAAGTTAAACAGCTTTCATAATGAAATAGCTAATATTCCCTGAAGGTTTAAGGAAATACCTAATAAAGACTGCATAAAACCAGCATCGCTTCCAAGTATAATTTATTTAATTTAGATAGGTATACGTTTCCACAAACGCGACTGACAGCGCGGCATTTTCATTAGGTTCGTTGCAGTAAGTAAAAACTTAATAAAGTTTTACTAAAGAATTTCTAATTAGAAATTTTAGCTCTTCACGACATAGCAATATTTCAGGCCCGTGAAGGTATTTCCAATAAAGGACTTTGCCAAGTCATAATTCTTCAAAGTTACGTGTAATGAGATGTGGATATTACGGCATTCTTATGAGATTTAGATGTCCTCGCACAAAGAGCTCGGGAAGCTGGGAACTTGAACAAGCTTGCATTAAAACATACTGCATTAAGTCACACACATACGTACATATACAAAAATGTGTTAAATATAGTCAAAGTTGTACCTAGTTCGAGTGAAAAGAGGTATGGCGCGGCAAATGGCGCATAAATTTTGCTTCGAGAATAAGCGGAGGGCATTAAGAAAATATAGATTACTTGTACAGAACGTAAAAATGGCTTTGCATTGGTTAACGTAGCATTGAATTTATTACGGTGTATCCACACGAAGAAATCTATTTCAATTGCTAATGTCTACTCAAGTAACCAAACGTTTTGATCTTATCCAATTCTATTCTTTCCAATAGGTATGTACTTCATAAATAAAATACAAGGGAAAAGTATGTGTAGGTAGTACAAAGCATTTCCGTGGTCTCTCCAACAAAACATTTCGATAGCGGTACCATCAAGGTAAGAGGATCACAGTCTCCGTAATACCTCGCTGCGTTCGCTACAGGACCCTTGAATTTCTTATACACTTCTAGACAATAAGTATCATCACGAAATAGTTCCAGTTACTGTTGCAGTCGTATCAATTTATAAGTGGACGATCGGTAATCCGTGGGGGCTGTAAGATGCGATACTGGGAATTGAATTCCAGAAGTGTACATTTTGGAGGGGTGCAACGTCAATAGGTAAGTAATGTAGCTCTATTGGCTTTGGTAAATTTACATAATATTGTGGCGCGTAGTAAGCGATCAAAGCTACCGACGAGGACGGCGTTCAAGTATGCAATCGCGTCACGAAAGTCGACGTTTGGAAAGTGGTCACGTAAAATTTTACGTTTGAGCTCAGCATCAGCGAGCGCCGCTTCGAACCTAATCCAATCAGAGCCAATGGCGCTGTACATGGGTGTCAATTTCGCACATCGCACCGCCAACACCGCTTGTCCTGTCATACACTATGCAATCCTAATGTACGTGTATCTGTGTTTCATATTCATTTCATATGACACAAAACGCTGGCTTATATTTTACATATGCTGATATGCAAGTGTGAAGATTTAAGTAGGTTGGCTGTCTTTTGTTTATAATTTATGTGGTCTGGTGAGTCGTACACGTAGTGTCTGTAAATAAAACAGAGCGGGGGTTTAATGCTGAGGTATTATTTACGGGCCCTAATAACAGGCGCGGCGACTGCAGGCCGGCGAGGCAGCCACCAGGAACTACGGCGAACACTGCCGCCTGCTATGTACCCGGCTAGAATATTTAACGGTTATTTACTGACAACTTTACATAAATTAGTCCCAAACATGTTTTACGAAAAACTTTCTTAAGGAACTAAAGTTTCCTAGAAAATTTACATATGTTTATGGTATTCTGCTAACCGTTTTGCGGCCACGCCTTTCGTTATCAATAAGCGTTATACTACATGGAATGACGTCGTCATGAATTACGATTGCTAATAGATTTCGCTGCTCATTCACTTAATATAGATACTTAATAAATTTATCGCCTTTTACAACATCCATAGCGTTCAATTTGTCCAGTTATATTCTTTCTAGTCCCGAAGCACTCAACAAGTAACGTTATTATAATTAATATATATATGGTTTACTGGTAGAAATAAACTAATATACTTAATAAGGACGGCACCGGACGGTACGTACAACATATGAAATGTTCGGTAAAATCGAATAAAACCAAAAGAAAATTCTTTATCAAAAATCTGGTAAAATAAGCAACGGAGCGGAAGCAAGTGGCAGTTAAACGATTTGTCGGCGTATTAATAAAACGATTAAACGAAGCTCTCCGTGGTAATCTGAGAGCGACGCGGCGCGCGGCAGATGGCCACAATCCCCAAACTTTGATGACGACGACGCCCGCCATCCCGCAGACGAGAACCAGCGATTTGTATACTTTTGTTGCCGACTACTTACATTTGAAAGGAACAAGTTGCGGGGACGTCTTTTAATTTTCATTAATCAAACTTAAACTGTCATTCTCCAACTAAATGAACACCTGAAACCCAGTTAAAATTTCATGCCGTTTCATAAGTTGTCTCCAGGAGGTAGCTAATGATAGGCTGACGTTCGTTGACGTCAATCGGTGTCCGTCGTTTGATGACTCGTCAAAATTGCTTCCTGAGTTGTTAAGTGCAGGAAATTGTGACTCCTCCATCGGCACACCTACCAAACGCTAACTGCTTTTACTCTTCCCTATACGGGCCTATAATCAACTCTGTCAATGTACATTTTATAGAGGGGAGCCAACCTAATATACGAGCCAAAACCATTCATACAACAAATATTAATGAATATTAATAATCTTTATCCGCTTTAGAATAAATGTTTACAAAATCCCTAAATAAAACATAACTACTTAATTTTTATCTAAACATGCAAAACTGTCCCTTTAGTATGTGGAAGGATAAATCCACGCCAAAACGGTAAATGGTGCTTGAGGCAATATCTCGGCAACAGCAGCTGTGAAGTAATGGCGCCGACACTTTACGCGATGCGATTACGACCACCTAAACATTCATTACAAGTAATGTCCGTCATTTATCTGTCCTAATCACTGTGTGAGCGCTCGCCCAGCGCCTGTGCCCATGCGATTATTTTAAAAATAGCTAACATAAACAAACTAACTAAATGCCAACTCACCCCTAGTTAAGGAAGGATAATAATGAACGCAAATAAAAACTAATACATTTACAAAGGCCGCCGTGTTCGGCTGGCGGAGTGTTGCCGTGGAGGGTGAAGGTATAAGCCTAGCAGGTGAACCCCGCTAAATGTTTCACAGTTTAATCAAGCCCCTGCTATCAGGCAAGACAAATAGTTAGCTCATCTGCATCTATACGAGTCGGAGCCGCCGCAACCAACAAAGCATCGATATTTTACTTTAACTTCCTTACGAGGATAATAAATGTATCGACTCGAACCTTTCACGTAGTCAGTAGGCTATAAATTGAACGGAATATTTTATAAAAATCATAAGTAACTTAGCGGATTTAAGCAAAGTAGAGGTCGGTCGGCTAGTGCTCAATCGCGCTAATGGCAAGAACCGCAAGCGCAGTCCCCGGGGACATACTAACTAAATATGTAATGGTTATTCGAAGCGGTCTCACTACACTTAGGCCCCCGCTTGAAATTGACCAGACAAAGTTACGTGCAAGCTTCAAATACCATTCACATACCTTGTTATGTTCGTTTCTTATGAATGAATATAGCTATGACCTAAATTATGTACACAAAAATTCCTTGTTTTGTGTCTCGTCAATACAATTACACCGAGCGTAACTAATTTAAACGCGCCCCACCCACAAGTTCAAAAGAATTCCGAGAAAGTGCGAGTGCAGTAAAACAACTTTTGAGCCTTATTTTCTCGTTCCGAAATTGCAGTGGGTTTAAGCGAGATTTCATTTGTATGGAAGCCGGTATAATCTGGAATAATACCGCAGTAGCGGCACGGGCCTTCAAAGACGCCACTCGTCCGCGCGCCGGTTGCCGCCTGTAATGAGTTTTTTTAAATGCGCAACACATTCATGCACCATGTCGAGTTTCACTGGATTTAATGTAGTGCAAGTGCAGTTTATACAGGCATATGATTTTAGAATGACGTTCCTTAATAAACGGATAACTTTGTTCGGCATTTACTTTAGTTTAATAATAATTAAGTCTAATTTTATTAATAACGTTTTATATTTTAGAAATGAACCATAATAGTCGTCCGCTCGTCTGGTGTGCGGAATGAAATCCTGCTGAAGCCGTCTTGATTACTGCGACCCGGGCGCCGCTCGACGGTTCAGAATTGGACGGATTATGAGGAATTTAAAGGGCGATGACAATTTGAATATGAACAAGAAAAGTATCCTCTAAAATTAGATTAATTTTTCCCTTTTTGTGACACAAAAGGTTTTGCATTCTCAACTAAATAGACGCTCTAAAGCGTCTACCTTATTTGTACACAGAAAGCAGACTGATTAGAATTTCTTTGTTGTGTTGACGAATGTCAATAAAAATAAATTATTTTCATGTGAACCCTCATAATGTTTTGTCATTTCTTTATAACAACAAGATTTTCAACATTTTGGCATAAATGAACAAAGAAGTCTTAACACATTTGTCACGATGTGTTCTTACACTGAAAATACGGATGTGACCGGACAAAACGATATTTATGCGTATATTAAAAACTGTAAGGATACAAGTATTATTGTGAGAAGAAGCACCAGGGTCCGAGCGCGATGCGGAGAACGCGACGGTGTGGCGTTGGCGCGGCGCGCGCGGCACGCTGAACGAGCGGAAGGAAAGCGGTGCTAATTACTAGCGTCGCCCGGAGCAAAGCCAGAGCTCGCATCCTCTTTCGAGGGAGACATGTTGAAAGCAGGGGAAGTCTACCTCCTACAAGTTACTCATAACGCGCCGCATATATGTATATATACTAACAATACTGCATGCTCCGTAATTATCGCAAAAACTGATTTCGTAACACACAAGGATGTCCACAGAACATTTTTTCTAATTACAAGCAACATGAATACAATGTGAATCACTCCGGTCCCACTGTATTACATCGTAGAATGAAGTACGTGATTCGAGCTATCCTAAATTGATGTTAAATCGCTTTTTGTTTGCACATTCAATCCCAGAGCAATTTCTCAGTTAAGGAAACAATCTAATACAGTCGTTGTCTTTTATGTTCCAAGGGAAATAATTCAAAAATCATTCCGTCTTTGTGATATATAAAAACATTTGAAGTAATGATTTTTAAAGATTTCTCTCTTTAACTTCCTTAAAAAACGAATTTTCAAAAATGTTTTCATTCCACGAACATTAACCCTTAGTCATTAACCCTTTATAATTATCCAAATCACTAGTTGTCAGTATAAATAATTTGGTCTGGCGTTAATGTAGTCTATTGCCTTTTCCATTTATATTCTATATATAGTTTTCGAAGTAAATGTATATTGTATACTTGGCCATACTGGCCAATATAGAGCCTACGGTGGCGGGCGAGACGCGAGACGCGAAGCGCGAGGGAAGCCATTCATAATATTGTAATAACGGCTTCCAGCAGCAGTTATTCCGTGCTTAAACGTTTTACTGCGGTCATTATCTACCCGCTGAAAGGATATGCACGCGATAAATTGTAGAGTGTTACCTACGCGCGTATCTACGTTTACTTGCTATCATACATCTAATCTCCATCGCGCATTCACAAAGGATACGATTAATCGGCTAATTGACTAATCTTAAATACAAATCTTGAACTCATACGGCCAGGAACATTGTACATTTTTTCTTTACCTATTCCATCCCAAAGCTGGCCAAAAGTCCGACTCAAACTATGCATTACAGAACAGTTTTTCTTTTGTAGAATAAACCAAGTAGTTCCAACAGAGATCGTTCGTATTGAAAGCTATTTTTAAATCGTATCATATTTCCCGTATCTTTATACTAAAATAGATATCTCAACGGCACATAAAGGGAACGCGCCTTTCCTTTGGCAATAAAGAGACCATTTAATCGAAGCTTATCTGGCCGGAAGCATTCATTAGATGATTGCACCATTACTAGTGGACTCTTTTCCGACTGACTCCGCCCTGTGACCGTTTATTTATTGATTAGATATGAAAATAGTTCAATACATTAGGAGAATTATAAATAACATGTGCCTTTTGGCAAATAGTCTCCCAGACTAAACAGATGCGGCTGAATTAGGATTATATACGGAGAGTCTGTCATCTGAAGTTTCCACCTTACTAGAGAGAGATACTGTTATCCTAAGGTTAGACTAGTCAGTGAGATATTCAGATATCAAAGTCCGTGACAACTGTCATTATGTAGTCGCAGGCTAGTCAGAATCTCTTAAGATTCGTCACCTATCTAAGACTGATATTTCGGTAGTGGATCGATTTACGCCGTAACCTCCGTACCCACTATACAAGTAAACAGTAAAGCAGCTATCTATAAGTCTATCTAATTATAGTGAGAACCTAATAAAGCAGATATACGAACTAAAGATGTGTTTTTATTTCACGTAACGATATCAGGCCTAAATCAACACGGCAAAGAACCGGCTCCCTGTAAATGTTCTTGTAAATAGATGGTGAACAAATATGATGGGGTCGTGAAGAGGACACGGTGCGCCAAACGAGAGCGGCCACCAAATATTGTCTAACACTACTCGGTGGAGAGTTTTTATTGCCACGTATACTATACCTTTGAGTGCAACATGTTAACAATTTCTAGTCATCGAGTAACATGTTATTTTTTTCTGCGATGTGCATCTATCACATTCACATTTCCAATATTGGTCTCGAATTAATTAATTTTAGAATATGTAACAAATATTTGTTGGGAAATATAAATATTTGTCTCGATTAGGTACAATGGACGTTCAAAAACGTAATCAAAATATTCCTGAAAATATGAAATTACATTATTATACGTATCATAATATTATGTACAGCGTCTGCTTAAAAGCTAATTTTACGAGACTGTTAAAGTTATAAAAATACTGAACGAAATGCACTAAGGTAACTCAGGAAATCCTGTAGTCGATAAGATTCAAACCAAAAGCTATAAAGTAATAACATACTTCAACGGTTCATTTTCTCAAAGAAAAATACAATCTTTTAATACCCAAAATGTGATTCGCTCCCGCTCCACTTAATTCTCGTAACTGCTTAACATAACCGCTGCTTTAAATAGTGTCTATAATTATCGCACAAAAATCAATAGCTCCGGCAAAAATAGTATCAACGTAAAATCGCAGCAATATGAGGTAAGCAGTTCAAAAGTGGTGCATAGCAGAGCGAGCAGAGCGGAGCGGCCACCGCGCGCCGGCAGGTGGCTTAAATTACCGCATTTGTTACACGTTTACACGAAACTGTATCAATATTTCATGCGGATTTACACGAGCTATCGCGATGGTTTGCATTTTGCTATCCTTAAAATATCTACGCAGCTTTTGATGGCAAAGTGAGCAATAAACACCCTCCATGCATTAATTTATTGCACGCTTCACGATTTGCCAACTAGAGCAGTAATACGTTCTTATAGTCAACTATTATTTCAATAAGACAGCGCGCGAATCCCTACAATGACAACTCACTCAAATGTAAACGCGAACTATTTCCATAAGAAAGGCATTGCGAAAGTTTTTCAATTTTCAAGTGACGCAGGTATGATGGAGAACTTTGGCTTCGGACGCAACGCCGCCGCCGCCACACCGCCACACCGCAACCGTACCGCTGCCGCACCGCCACACCACCGCGCCGCGCGCCGCTCCCTCCAAACTGAAAGGTGGTATTGTTTTACAAGAATGACACTCAAGTTGTTTGTCATTTGGTGAGCTGATAACATTATATTACAATTATCTATATCCTATTGGACCATCAATAATATTATAAGAAAAGGGATACGATTAAGAAGTAAAATCTCTAAGAATATAAATATACAGGCAATAACCATCAAACGTGCCGTCCACTGTTGAACGTGGGCATCCTACACCGATCTATATAACCGTAATCATCAAGCTTGACAAACTGATTGTTGATTTCAGTATGCTCTTTACATCATCCCATAATCGACTTATACGAAACCTACCTATAGAAGAGACGGCATCACCTAATCTTCATTGTCGGAATAATTCGGCAAAAAACTCTATTTTGTTTATTTTTATTCTCAAATCAACGAGCAAATAAATATGCTAACGTTTTAAAATTTATAAAATAAAGATGAATTACACGTCTGTTGAATATTTTTTCTTCGTTCTAACATTGTCGGGGAGCGCACTTTTATTTAAATTGATAATAGCTTGTAGGTCCGGAGTCCGGGGGCGGGCGGACGACATTATGCAGCATCACGCGGGGATCACGGGGATTGTTTCCTAAAACAGGATCGAGTGGGGAACGGGGCCTGAATTAAGCGGGACTGAAACAAATCGCACTTGCTTCTCCCTTTTTGAAACATCTCACTCGCAAATATAAACACCCACACACACCACAGTGATTGCTGAAAAATCTAAATTTTCGTACAATAAAACAAAGTTGTTCGTATTCGTCACATCAGGTACATATCAAAAACTTTATCAAAAATACAATCTGAGGACTTCATTCGCATTGCCCTTTTCTCTTTTACTTATCTAAAAAATGCCGGCGTGGATGTCCCCGGGGGATGACATTTATCAGCTCAATAAAACTTCCATGAAAACATTCAGTGACATCCAATATGATTTCATCGCTGTTTCCAAAAATCCCCAAAAAGCGGACATGAAATATTCTGGAAGATTATTCGCTCGCTACTCTGTTATGGACACGTAAACTTTTATGTTGAACCTAAGCAGTATTTGAATTCTCTTTTATATTGGAAGGCAGACAGCGGTGTGTGACGGTCGTGATCGTAAAAAATAAATATACATGAAATTTCGACTATCAAAATGTGTTTACGAATTCTTTATTTCGAGTGCTTGCTTTGACCAGTTGTAATATAAAAAATAAAATGCTTACCAGACACCATGGAAATCCCTTACCGTGTCTTTTTGCCACAAGTAATTTATGCGTAGCTAAATATAAGGAGCAAACCGATGAATCCTGGCGTTTTCCAAAATTCAATAGTCATATATCAAGATCGTTAGACCGGGCGGCGGCGGCGCGTGGTACAAGGAAGGTATCACAGAGGTAATTACTGTTGTCAGGGTCGTGTCCGCTTTAAATATTTACAAGTTTATATGAACATGTCAGTTAATGACACGTTAACGTTAACTAGCGTTGGTAATAGAGAGGAGCCCAGCTGTATCCAGAGCGTTGTCGAGTTATGTCCCGCGCGAGACAGGCGCCCGATTAAAAATGCAACAGTTCAAAACGAGCTGAATTCGGCAGCGCCGTCGCTCGCGCATGCCAGTGTTGTTATGACGCTAGAGCAGACAACTCGCTCACCCACTCGCTATAATGGCTATACGTATAATTTAGTTGCGCCTGATGCAGTTAATGTGTCATGTGACGGATCTAAATGCGGTGCGAATAACTATAACATTCGGAGTAAGTTAAAATTTTATTTAAAAGTGCAAAGTGCATTAAAATACTGTGTTTATAAAGGTTTTCCCCAAAAATGTGACACGAATGCCAATTTACCTAGTTTACAAATTCAGTCGTTGACGTGGGATATAGCGCGCCGTTTATTTTTAAACCATCGGCATCAGATCGATCGCTACGCTGGTACCTACTGACATTCATAAAACAGAAACGCGGCCAGCGAGAGACAGGAACGCTGCAAACGTCGGTATTTTATTTACGTAGAGAGCACAGCAATACCCGTTCCGCTTCTATTTTCGCACTATATCGTTTATTATGAGGGCCGGCAACGGCGGCATGGGCGCACTGAGGGCGGGCGCCGCGACGCGCCGAGCAAGTCGAGCGCAGGCCACTCCACCGCCTGATATTATATTCTGGAGCACGTCGCCTCACCTCGCTTCGCGCCAGATATTTCGAGTGTTGCTTCCACCACCTATGAATTTACCTAGTCTCAGTCACAGCACACGCCCGGTGCAGCCGGCCGCATCGCTCAATTAATATAAACGATAGACACTGTTTACTTTGGTTTCTGGAATCATTGCAGTTTAACGTCAAAAGTTGTACTTTTCAAGTTTTGATTAGTTTTACTGGCCCAACAACGAATGAAATGGTGAAAAAGTTAACGTTAAAATAAGGTTCATTAGCTGTGTGCTTCATGTGTTTAATTAAGTGCGTAAAACACAGCTATCATACAATTTGCATACTCAATGCCAGGCGTTAACCACAGCGGTCAACGAGACAGCGGTATGTCTGATTACGCGAGACTCGGTATATTTTTCATTTTACACAAGCCCAATTAACTATTATAAAAATTCGCGTATTTACTTTTACAACTCTTTCATTTACATGCACATATTTATGTATATTTTGTAACCCTTCATAAATGTTAATTATTTTCTACGTCTTGACAGCAGAGCATTATATGAGTAGGTACATTAAAACGATAATTTTGATTGTGATGTTACCTGCTTTTATATATTTTCTCTAAATTTAAAGAACAATGACCGTAAAATTAATGTGAGGTAAAAATCAAATATAAAGGAATGTTCATTCTCCGGTAGAGTGGCCTATTGTACTGTGAAAAGCTTCCTCTACAAAGCCTGCCATACCGATGCTGACATAGATCCAATAACCATACTAGAGTAACCACGGAACATAAGAGACTCAACCTTGTGTATATTTACTAGCCAACTATCCATAAACCTGTCGAATATTTTGGAACGTGGTACAGAAATATATTCTAAAATAATGACGTTCTTCTTTAATTAATACAATCTAATGAACAGATAATTTAATAGAAGCTGGTTTTGCATTATGAAAGAATTATAGTAGACTGTTCTGACTATTATTCTTCATTAAATTAATATCCATCAAAAGCATTCCTTTAATAAACATCAAAGGAAACAGGGAAATAGTCGCTCCTTCATAAAATAATGAAAGTAATATGCGCGTTCCAGACTGCAGTTTAATTTTAGACTTACGAGACATAAAAGATTGGAAATGCAGTGTTACCAGTCAGCCAAAGTGTCTGCATCAAATAACAAGAGTGCATTTCCTAGTACATGTCAATCATAATTAGATGTTTAACGCATTTGTTAGTTCCCTGAAACTAAAAATGTAAATAGGTCAAATGGGTTTAGCTGTTATCTTTCTACCTGTGCCTACAATTTGAAATTCATTGCTTCTATTTTGGAATAATATTATAGACTCGGCAAGCAATTACATCCGAATAAATATAGTCTATATACATATAATATAGACGACAATCGATTCTTTGTTGTTTTGTAGGCGATCAGCAATTTGTCACTACTAGCAAGATTTATTTGAATCTTTGGCGCATGATCCGCCTGTACTATAGACATTCACATATGTATATCATTCTAAATCCAAAACAATCAAATTTATGTCGGCCAAGGTCCAACGACTTTCAATCTTGACCGTCACGCTCACAAGTGTTTATTGGTTAAGATTAAGAGACTCTTTAGGGATTACGCCTGTTTACGTGTAATTTACTGACTTAAATATATTAACAGTAGACCCGCTCACTGCTTGTGCCGTCTCTCTAATCTCTGAAAATCTAATATTTTTCAAATACTATCCAATTTGTTGGTCAATGTTCGAATACACGAGATTTATTATTTTTATGGATCATTTAGATTAGATAAGATATATTTTTATTAATGTAGGCCATATACAGGCACTTAAGAATAGTAACACTCTAGGTGCCGTATTCTAAAGTGTTGACTTCCTATGGAGAAGAACAGGCAAGAAGCTCAATGGGTTATTGGATTGTCGATCCTTGTGTCCTTGATTCTGCACTTACTAGAAAGTTATGGTAGGCTCAATCAACGATTATAGAATTCTAGTTTAGATTATATCTACATAGGTATAACCGTTCATCGCCGCTGAACTATAGGTATGCCTACGTGCAGACTATATAATATTATGGATACATAAGTGACCCCGCTGAGATCAGAGCCATTACATGCAAGCTGCCCGAAATCAGTTGCTTTAGAAAATTGTTGAAGAGTCTAGCTAAAGAAATTATTATCATTACCAAGATTCAAATTGGTATTTAAATGTCAAATAGAACGCCATTAAGTAACTGTTTTAAAATTTCACTTAATACATTTTTTTGTGTACAGTCAGCATCAAAAGTAAATTACGAGCGATCGAATTTTAAAATTGCTGAACTATTCAGTGCAGTTAACATAATGATAGAATATAATTAATTACTTATTGGGATTAGCCAACTCATTGCACATTCCAAAGTGTAACAAAACGTAGTCTTGACGACACGGTTGGCGCAGTGGCTAAGCGATTAGCTTTCTGCGCTACGTGTCGCGGGTTCGATCCCCGCACGGAACAAATATTTGTATGATCTACAGATAGTTGTTTCGGGTCTGGTTGTTTGTGCATGTGACATGTATGTTTGTAAACTGTACCCACGATACAGGAGAAATCCTAGTGTGGGGCAATGTTTAAAAAAAAACAAAAAAAAAATTGCCATGTGCGTAACCAGAATCTACAGCACGCTACGAGCAAGTGCTACGAATCTACGATATTTATGTTTTTCCAAAATCTTCCGTTGTAGAAGGCTACGCTATCTACGATTAGATTATTTCATCACTGCAATTTCTATGCTTTGTATCGATGTTTTGTACATACAAATGTAATCGTGCTTATCATGAATGGTAATATTGTTGCTGCACAGTCTCCTTTACCTACTTATAAAAAAATCACAAAGTACGTACTTACAAAGAAAAAACATGTATTGCTATTAACGTCATGGCATAAAAGCGATTACACTAGAAAATGTTTTATAAAATCTACATGTTACGGACAGAACCAAGAAAAAATGCAACAGTGAAGATTTTTTCAATACAATATTTACTAGGTATTTGTGTGATTACTATGATTGAATACGCCTGTTAAGTAAATATTTCTACTGTTTCATATTTCTATTAATATTTTTATTTTATTAAAAATAAACGCCAGCATTCCAATGTATTATAAATAAACGCTGCATCAAATACAATTTATGCATAGAAAATCACGTGTCAATATATTCGATTATATATTTATTTATGTACATACCAGGAATCACTATAGAAATTTCATCATTTGGATGAAAAGACTTAAAACCCAAAATGTACACAATGTTTAAATAACGATACTACTACTAATGATTTTACTACTCATGCCAGCTCGCGGCTAATGTCCTAAAAGATCTCATAATTCATCCCACAATCGATGCACAAGCATTTATTAGGTTACCAGTTAGGCCTACGAACGCTCTAGTAACCTATTTTACTTTGGTTGAGACACAATCTGGTTTTGCTGTCCAGTACCTAACCTAACATCATTTATCTCTGATCAAGTCGCTGACAATTTTCTGCAATCCACATTCATTCTAATAAAATAAACCCTAACTACACTTTCGTCTGCCACTTTAATTCGTCCCTAATTTGATTTTTGCACTGTAATTAGCCCACGATTAAAATCTATTGTTTCACTCCGAATCATTATACATTTTGAACATAAACCATCAGTGTCTATTTTATACAGTTTATTAAAATAATAATTATAATGTTTATTTATATCAGATAATAAAATCTATACATTATATTTCATTTGATTAATGTTTATGTATCAATGTTTAAGCACTTATTTTAGCCATTCAAAACATTATGATAAATATATTATGAACGACCCAATATGGTGCAGTGGTTAAGCAGTGCTAAGGGCAGCCCATCGATCTCATAAAAAATCAAATATTATAGTTTCGTACTATCGTTTATATATTACAAAAAAATATGAAACAATATTTTTTGCTAAAATCATATTAAGATATATATGTATATATATCATAATCTCTATAGCATACTTTACAAGCCAGTGAAGTCAATTAAAAGCGGAGATTTCTGTTAAAATGTTAATAACAACATTCGGCCTACTTAATGGATGTTTTTCGAAAAGCTCCAGTGTTATATTCATTAGTGGTGCTCGCTGTGCTCCGTTCATTAGTGTACTACAGTGCGCTTTATCTGCAACTTTTGTCTCGCTTCCACCTTGTTTTTCATTCAATTACAAGCCAGCTAATTGAAAAATCACGCTGAAGAGAATGTATTGTAAATGGGAAGTGCAACGACATATATGTGGAACGACAATCTGTAACAGGGAAATATATTACTTGTATCTAGAAAAAGCGCTTGCATCTCGATGTATTTATAGTATGAGTTTACTATGTAATGTTGCAGTATTACGTATATGGTGATAATTTATCATATTATACTCCAGTTACCTCCCCACTATTGACCCAAAATACGAATAGTAATATATAATAATCTTTCTCAATCACCATGCTTGGCAGACAGTTTGGTGATCGCAGTATGTTGATTTAGATATCACCTTGTTTAATTAACAAGCCTCCAAGAATATCCAAAACCAAAAAATAATAAAAAATACAAGAAAGACAAAATAATATATTTCGGAGTTTGTAATGTTCGATTCATATAAAATATTTGCATGCCCAGAATCCAAGCAAAACAAAGAAGGCGTGCAGATGGCTATCGCCCCCCTGGGCACAACACTTGCATAAGTCCTACACCTGACTTATCGATTTTACATGTTTCGCGGTGTTGTTACACTAAACCGGCCATACAACTGCTTTTTGAGCTTTGATTGATTGTTGCTCGTATTGTTTCATATTTAGCGTCGATACAATATAAAAGCATCTCAATCTCACGAAGTTTTTTAATATTAACTTTTCAATATAAAGGAGATACGTTTGTTGTATTTTGTTGGATGTATTTTTTTTATAATTTTCCTCACCTGCCTTTTATTCTTGTTTTAATTTACAATACTGTCGTCATCTTGATCGAAAAATAAACTGATACTAATTGACATATTTTTGATAGAATTTCGCAGTAAATTAATCAATTATCGATTTAATCCTTTGTTACAGGTTCATAGTGGATTCCAATAAGGCAAAGATTGCAATTATGAGCGTGGAGGACACTGGCACGAATGTTATCCGCGGATGGGGTTGCACACCCACTGGTGAACCTCCATCAGCTGCGGTCACTACCGAGAACTCCTCTAGCCGAGGATGCTTGCCAACCATATTTACCAGAGGATGGAGGAGGAATACATTGTACGGCATTTTAATTTTCCTGATGTTTCTAGTTTTTCTGAACATTGCGCTGACTTTGTGGATCGTGGGCGCCTTAAAGCTGAGTATGGTAAGTCATGTTTACACGCACGCAAATATTTTTCTGTGATTGATTTATCCCAAAGAAAGTATACTTATTAATTAAATCTTAATTAAATAATTTATGAAATCATAATAAATATTATAATACTAGAAGTCGCGCTCAAAACTATGTCTGGTTCACATAACAAACACCATTGATATCGTCGTATTAAAATTTATATAATTATGCTTAGCTTTATAAATATGAAGATTATTATTAAATTATTCATGCATGTTGTAAAGTCCTTAACAACACAATGCTTCGTTCGGGCTGACAACACGTCGATACAGAAAAATCCAGTATTCAAGGCGTATTCCAGTAATACCGCGTGAACGCCCTATGTACATATGTCGCCCTAAATTATAAAAAAAAAGACTATGCCTACTGCAAAACCAATAGTGATAGAAAGAGTAGGTAAAGATAAGTATGCAGTAGTGTATTTCACTTACAATAAAGGATTCAAACTTTTGAATAACACTTCACAGACCGGTGTGGGACCAATAAAGATAGTGAAGGGTGGCATCCAAGTGGACGGGCATGCGTGGGTTGTGGACAACCTAGTCGCGTCCACAATCACATCGCAGGTTGCGCAACCCATCACGATACACTCACATCGCAACTTTACAGTGGAGGTCTCCGAACAAGACCGCGTGGATCATTCCAAGCTTTTCATAAGTTAGTATTATTTTCGGTTTTATTTTAGAAGGTCTGCATCAGACTTTAAATGTCCTGCCAAGCTTTCTCCGAGTGACTAGTGCATGTTACTATATCTAATCACAACGCTTGCTGACCCGATTGGTGATGTTAGTTACAAGTGCATAAGGGGATACTAGACGCTGGTGCCAATCACATACTCCCTTAGTGGACTTCAATAAAAATCGGGTGACGTATCGTCAATCTAATTCTAAACCACAGTCTAATATTGCACGCATTTAAAATATTATTGAAATCAAATGTCTCTATAATCTACCAAACGCTACCAAGGCGAAGAATGATTTAGTACAAGCGTATGCATTTGTCTAGCAGTTCAATAAAAAATATGGGCAGTTGGACACTGTGATGTGCTACGTCAATTAAGAACCGAAACTATGTACATTATATGACGATCAAGATCAAGTTCTTAATATTACTTACTATCTTGATAAAGTTTAATGCACGCTTTCACGATGCGTTCGTATTACTGACGTATCACTTTCAACCGTGTTAGAAGCTTGATAGCTTGACAAATGTCCCTGAAATTGGAAGATTTTTCTCTAACCTTCCCATTGTGCCATTTTTCAGAACGCGACAGTCTCGAGTTCAATGGACGTGCACTCCACGTACGTGACTCGCGAGGCGGGCCCGTGTTCTCAGCGGCACGCGACGAGGTGCGCGTGTACTCTGACGCGCTAGCCGTGGACGCGCCCGGTGGCATCAACGTACGCAGCGCCGTGCAAGTCCCTATAGTGCGTGCGCCCCCAGCTTTTGACTTACAGTGAGTACCTTACATTTTGTAGATGTGAGAGAGACGCTGGAAGTTGTCTAGTTCTTAGATGCCTTCGCCGTGGATGTGTCCTGAAAATTATACTATAATAATAATACTTGCAATATAACTACTAATAATATACCTACTTACGAAAAGAAAGTATTTCTCACACACCAAAGTTTTAGAAATATTATGGAAATCTGGCACGTTATTTTAATATAAAAATGGACCACTTAGTATCAGTCTCAGATGATAGGTCTCCTTGATTCCTATATCAAATATTTTCTAGCAAAATTCTCCAAATCGAACATAAATACTGTAAAATCATGCCTATAATATACCCATGTTTTTTGTTAAGGTTGGAATCTCTCACAAGGCGGTTAGATTTGCGGGCGCCAGAGAACATATTCCTTGAAAGCAGAGCAGGAAAAATCGACATAACATCACACGGCAATATCAAATTGGACTCTGTCGTTGGAGCAGTAAGTTAAGAAATTTTCTCGATTTCCGGAATTAATATCTTAAATATATTTATTATTATTATTTTTTTGCAGATTAAACTCAACGCTCAGAATATAGTGATCAGTAACTTAAAAGAAGCTGTAAGGAGTGACAAGCCCGATAAACACGTGAGAAATACTAAAGTGTACCAATTATGTGCGTGTGCGACGGGAAAGCTATTCCTAGCCGCACCAGAAGCGCCGTGCGTCGCGCATGATGATGATACCGAACTGTGCCGATGATGACAGATCATTCATAGTGATGCACCTCACCATAGTCAATACAGACCATAGTGCCAAATAGCTAATGTGATCAAAATAGATTAAATTGAAAATTACTAGATAATAGAAATGTTATACTATTTTATTATTGATAGTATAATGAAATCTACACAGTATTATTGAATGATAACCATTGTATTGCAATTTTTCTATAGATAAATAGGAAATATATCGATTTTATATTTTGCACATTGGAATTTTATAAAATTAATAACAAAATAATTAAAATATCTTAAAGCATTTATTGTGGATTTAAGTGTAAGTAGTTTTAAAGTACACAGTATTAGTTGCAGTTTTAGTCAATTATGTACTTAAAGTATGCCTTTGAATTATACCAGCTCTTATGATTAGCCGCCTTATGCATAAAATTATTGTGTAGGTATTCAAGAATCCTGCTCATAGAAGTAAGAATAATTAATTTACATTACGTGAACACTAATTGTAGCACAACAATAGAGACGGGTAATGGTTCATTTACATTATGTATTGTGCACACTCGCCCCATTTTATAGCTAACTTGCTGCGAACAAGAGTATATTGTATGTAAAAACCAGAAAACATCTCCTATACATTATGTTACCAACAACAGCACAGTACCTAAAGGATTCTACAAACAGATTCTTCTTCTTTGAGTAAGATAAAATCTTATGTGATACGAACAAGCATTTACACTAGTCGTTTTCCCGTGGCGGAGCTCGGTAACGACGATTGGAACGCATAATGCAAATGGGCCTAAAAAGAAATTGTCTTAGCCATTGAATAAAATGCTCAGTGTGGAAACCAAGTTAATAAGTTACATTTTGTTTATGTGCGCATTTTGAAGTATTATGTATACTCTTATGTTTTTTGTAATAAATCCAAATAAAATTCCGTACAGATTCAATATTCTAGTATTCATAAAGGCCTTTTAACTAATAGTCCATGATCATAATATGACGGTGTAGAATAACGTATCCTCATAGTGAAAAAAGTACGTTTTGTGGTCATTTGAGCTCTAATTTGACTGTTATCTAGGCTCGTAATTCTGTCATACATCGATTAGAAATATAAATACCTAAGATTGGCTAATTCCTAAATATGTGTGCGGGTTAAAATCCCAAGCGAGTGATTAGTGTGGTCAGCATCGCTGCGGCCGCGCGGGCGAGTCGCGACCAGCCCGTGCGCCGCTGCTCCTCGTCGTCGGTAATTAGAGCTAGCCACCGGCCACCCTAATTGAAACCGCAACGACAACGTTTTGTTTCCGTCGCTTTTTTCCCAGCGCTGTTAACGAGGGGCAACATTAGGATTGCATCTTTAGAATGTTGCTTACTTGCTACACGTTCTCTTTGGTTTCGATACAGTTGAAGTTCTAACTGTTTGAGTAATTAGCTAATACAAGTAACTGGCTGTGTTGTTTTTACTGTTTTTGTAAATTTCAGCATAAGTTACTGAATACTTAAATGAGTGTATTATCTTTAAATCTATTTTTACTACTTCTTTTTTGTTGTGACTGCCTTATTGGACTGCTAAACTTGAGGTTCTGGGTTTGATTCCTACATCGGACAAAGTGTATTATTGAGTTTTCCTGTATTAAAAATATTAGCTTACGGTTTGGTATCGCATACCTTGTAGATGGCAATAGGCTCGCTTCTATTACACTGGACTCAATGACAGCGTTAGCGAAATGTGCGTGTTCAATAGTACACCTCTCTCTATGTATGTGTTGTGACAATTTATGAGACATAGCAAAAGGATCACTGGGAATTGGTTCTTTGCTATGGTTCGGCAAATCCACAATTGATGTCTTAAACGATGTAAACAAAATAAATGCAAATTCCTAATTAACCCTGTCCGTAAGAATACTCCATAAATGCCGACATCTTTTACGTTGAACATGAATGGCCGGTATTACATTACCGCATGGAATCCCGATCGTTCACCGCAAATTACAACGATAGCCAATCAACTACGTTGCTTCCCATTATCTGATAAGTACGAGAACCAGATATATTAGATAATTGCAGCCACTCAGTGGAAATGCGTCTATGCTTGTTTATATGTAAATTGTATTCCGCGTAAATAATAACGCAATGGCCACCGTCAAAGGGAAGACGAGCCGAACGAGCACTCGTAGCGACTGAATTTTATTTGTTTACTTTATCCTTCGTGTGACATAAAGGAGCTGTGAACTGTTACATTTATTTCACGAGACTTTTTTTAGTTACGACTCAATAAACAAAGACAATCGAGTGCAAATATTTGTACACATTTTGATTTTTGTTTGTTTATCCAATCTTTTGAGCAATAAAATGTAACGGAACAGTCGTGGGACGTCAAAGAAAACCGATATTCTATGAGAGAACTTTAAACAAATTGAATTGTAATTCAGTTATGTATTGGTGTTAGCATAACCCAACGGCGAGACTATTATGTTTGTTGCGGAATGTTTCAAGTTTCCGTTTTCCCCTTTGTTTCATTTGTCGCTAAGGGCACAACTTTCTTTACGACTCTCCGGATACCTTTTAAATGCGCTCCCTACAGCATCACGGCCCGCCGTTTTATCAGATCACCTCCCATTACACACGACATGCACATATGTTTCCAAGTTTTTTTTCGTGTTCCTTTTTATTAGGATTATAAATAAAGATAATATCTATCCAAAATGCTATCTTTATCTGTTCTGGAGTTTTGTAATCGATAGAAACCGCATAGTGTTTACTGTCATGTCATGTCCCTTTTATATGTACATGTATGCATGCTGTGCTCTCCTATAATTGAAGGAGTATATAATATAATATTTATTTGTGAATTGGTCTGGAGCATTTGTTGGAGACCATAAATAAATAAAAGTACCTACAGGAGTAACAAATTTTTATACATTTCAAAATAATAGTTTAAAATTGCATATTTTATTCTTTTTTTTGATTGAATGAGTTATATACAAGCAGTACCGGTCAAAAGTTTTCGATCACGAGTATATTTTTTAATTACATAATTTTGTAAATGAAAACTCATTATTACTTTACATTTATTTTATTACTAACTAGCTTCCGCTCGCGACTTCGCCCGCGTGGTCTACGAACCCGTACATTTTTCCGGAATAAAAAGTAGCCTATGTGCTATTCCAGACTATAATCTATCTCTGTGCCAAATTTCATCTAGATCCGTTCAGCCGTTCTGGCGTGAAAGAGTAACAAAGATCCATCCATCCTCACAAACTTTCACAAAATTAGTAGGATTCGTACATGAAAACAAATTAATATTAAATGAAATGTCTTAACTTTTTTCACTCTTTTCTCCCAATTTTGACTCTTCAGCTTCAGCAAAATCCCCTTTAGCTTTCATAACGGCAGCATAAACTCTTGGCATTCTTTGTATAATTTTTTTTAAAGTATTGTCTGATATTTGACTCCAACAAGTTTGTAAATATTCCCAGACTTGCCTTTGGTTTATTGGCTGCATTTTTCTTAAACTTCTGTCTAACTGATCCCATAATAACTCGATAGGATTTAAGTCGGGAGACTGTGAAGGCCAAATTATATTTTTAAGCCTACCTCGATTTTCTTTATTGGCTAAATAATTTCTACATAGTGCAGATGAGTGTTTACTATTATTATCATGTTATAGAATAAAACCTCGACCTATTACACTATACGTTTTCCAGAAGAAATGGCATGATGCTGTAAAATTCTGTGATAATACTCTTTATTAAATATACGAACAAGATCTCCCGTTCTGCTCCCACCAAAGCATCCCCACATCATGACTGTCCCAACCAACATGTTTAACTGTTGATACTACGCACTTATTTGCTAAATAAAACCTTAAACCACTGACCACATGTCCAATTTTTGTGTTTTTTAGCCCATTGTAGCTTTTTAAGTTTATTTTCTTTACGCAAAAGTGGTGGTGGTGGTAGGTTCGCCGCTATGTGTCCTTTCAGCCCATGTTCATGCAAACGGCGTTGCACTGTTGATACTGATAGGGGTGTCTGTCGTCAAGCATTCAGTTCTTCGCGTATCTCTGGCGCTGAGTGTGTTCGCTGACGCTTGCATTGAACGCAGATGAATTTATCTTCACTATCAGATGTGATTCTAGGTCTCCTAGAACGGCGACGGTTATCGTAAGATCCAGTTTCTCGCACACCTTGCAGCGTGTACACAAACGTAGACTGAGCGAACTTCAATTTTAATGCAATTTTTCTCGTACTATATAGCCTTCTTTATGTAATGCTACTATAACTGCACGTTTTTCTTTACTTAATTCCTTCGTTCGACCCATTTGTAAAAAGGTATATAGAAAAATTTAGGACACGAATGAGTTTATCAATATTTTTCACTTCACATTTAAGATTTAAAAAAAATATTACATAAAATCAACGTACCGTAAAATGGGGCTATTTGGGAAACACGGGGCAATTTGGGACTAACATTTGTTTTTAGAAATTTTGTCATATTATCTAAACTAAATCAATATTTCCTTTATCATTGAAAGCATCCTACACTACGGCTGTTTAAAAGCAGTTACTACTCCATGAGAAGCACACATAATGATCCCTTTACTAAATCTCAATTAGCCCCGCGCTTCCGAAATAGCCCCATTTTACGGTATAGTAGTAATTCGCGATTGTACATGCATCAAATTTTGTTATCTCTATAAACACAAAAAGATTCAAAGCTTAATTACGAAATTTTGATTTAGAAAGACACTCGACAAAAACTACGATTTGAAGTAATACTAATGCTCTTAATGAGTAATGATTACGTGAGGTAGCAAATTACTTAGGCTTATCATACCAAACGTGTTGTGACATGTTTTGCATCATTTTGTAAATATTGCGCAAATTCAACAAACGTCTGGGGTGATTTTGTATAATTTTTTTTTTTTGAACCTTGCCCCACACTTGGAATAATTCCTATATCGTGGGTGCGTTCACAAACACATATATTCACATACACAAACACCCAGACCCGAAACAATTATCTGTAAATCATACAAATATTTGTTTCGTGCGGGGATCGAACCCGCGACACTTAGCGCAGAAAGCTAATCGCTTAGCCACTGCGCCAATCGTGTCGATAATTATTAATTATAATTAATTATTTGTATGCCTTTCTTCCTTGCACGGGACTATATAGTCCCGGACTTTTGGAGGGCGTGCGTGGGGCCGAAGCCAACACGTAGAGGCCCTTTAAGACAGCTTTAATGAAAATATTGTGGTGACATACTCAGCGATTATCCCTGTATGCACTATAGAAATGCATCCAAGGGTAATCCCTGAATTTGTAGGACTATTGCAGGACATGTGGAGAAAAACTACTTGGGCTATTGTGATGGGATGGTAGTGGACTGGGTTATGGGAAACTATGGAAATCTATGGCGCCTGCCGAAACAATGTAATATTCTACACGAAAAATGGCAGACGGAGACTCGCCAACTCACTAACTGGACCCCAAAAATAGTTGCTCAGGTCGCAACAAGGGGCAGGGGTGAGTGGCTGAAGGGTAAAGAGGCTTCGCTGGACTTTAAACTCAGATCACTTGCTTAATTAATTATATTATTATAATTATTATTATATTATTTTTCTTTAATTTAATACATTTATGTCCTTTTTGAACCTGACAGAATAAACTTGAAAATTGGACATTATCAATGATACAAATGGAATTTGGTCCGTATTATCCCGAGAATTACTCGATGTTTAGGAAACAATTTGATTGTTTGTTCTTTGAAACCAACATAAAGATTTGGACTACCTTTTATTCCAGAAAAGTTATGGTTCCCGTGGGCGATACGAATTTCAACTTATATGTCTGAAGCCGCGAAGTGAAAGCCAAATGGTAATTGTTCGACGGAAATTTTATAGAAATCATTAATCGCTGCTGAATCTCCCTATCCTACGATAAAGAGTGAAAGGCTTAATGCTTATTATTCACGAGTTATTTACAATAATAGTAGAAAACTATAAGAACTATACGAATATAGTTTTTGTGCTATTATTTTAAAAAGTTCAAGTCACAGCGAATTTTGTGGTCCCAGAAGATTGTTTGGAAATAAGTGAGTATCTCGGAGCGGAGGATGACAACTGGCAAGTAGCGGAGTGAAGCAGAAAGTGTCCAGCTTAGAGTTCAACGACTTGTCCACATTATGTAGATGAGGCCGCAGGTGCTCGTTATGTGGCCCAGGCGTACACAGTATAAAAACTTCGCTGAACAAAACGACCCTTACACTCACTATTTGTAGACGATGCCCTCTGTTGTGTTCTAGTCGGAAACTATAAGTGTTTGTGATGTGCCTCAATACATTTGTGAATGCGGTTTAAGTTTGGATCCGTTTTCAATTATTTTTAATGCTTTTTACGATCTTTACCTTCTCCTGATGCAAATAAAAAACTTTTATTGGACCACAAAAATATTTATTTTTAGTAGGTATAAGAAAATGCCTTTGCAAAAAATTTCTTCAGCCCGAGAAGAGAAATTAGAATCAAATTAGAACCAATTTTGTGTTAAAATTACCAAATTATTGGGCACACCTACGCTATATCGGAGTGTCGACAATGCAAGATACAGTAGATAAATATCAAATTTGTGATAAACTGGAACATTTTGGAGTTGGTACGCGAATGACAAATATGGCTGTTAAAGGCACCTGGCCGCGATACCTGTCTGCAATCAGTATTTACGTAATACCAGATGCTAACTGTGCTTGTACTACGTAAAACGCAAAAATCATACATAAGTTTACTTACCTTTATTATTTACTTAGTCTTCGTAAGCAAAAACACTGCAGCAGTTGTGCGATGAGGGATATGTGGGTAAGTAATATTTATGGACTAGTCGGCAAAAACAAAACACAAATATATAAACGTAAAACATTTTCCGGAAGGTATAAAAGTGTAATGAGGACGCACAAAATGTAATTTTAATTTTATTCTTGCCACTTTTTCCACGGCTGGTGTCGCTTAATCATAATCACGGCAGGCGCGATAATCTCACGGCTCGGGCCAAGAATGAAGAGGAAACGACACACGGATTATTTTTTTCTCGTTACCTCCTTTGTGAATCATTTTTACACGCATATTGACTCCCTTCTGTCAGTTACGAAAAAATACATGTCTTACAACCAACCAACTCAATGTTTTAGAGCTTTGTTCATTTGTGTTATATTATAAAAATGGTTTAACTTTATTGTTTATTGTGTAACGTGTTATAGTGTCTTAGATGGTCATTTAGCTATTAAAATATTCTCAAAGAAATGTACAAAATTCATCAACAATTTTAATACTTAACAAAATAAATTACAAAGCTCCATTAATAATATGTCAATCACAACAATTTTCCTTCTTACGGCCACACAAAAATCTATCAGTCTTACTTAGGGGACTAACTTAGTTAATTTTGTTTTTGAAACAATTACCGGGCTACACAGGTGACTACAACGTATAAGCTGGGAGCAGATTAAAATCCAATTATGTTAAAATAAAATTTGTTAAGTTACATAACTTTTTACTATAAAAATGTTGTATTTCAAGAACAATCGCGCTCTTACCGATCAACGATTTACCATCTTTCGCTTTTGCAAATGTATTGCGAAGACAAGGCGCGCGACGGGGCGACGCTTCCTCTCCGGCATTATATGGCAATCCCACTTTGTCAAGGCACCGACTTGGCTGTTATTGCGGAATGTTTCACCTGCAGCACACTAACGGAACGTACTGTAATAACATTTACACAAGGGAAATTCAAACATCGAACTATTTGCGCATTTGCCCCAAAATGGAATTTCTTTGTTACTGTAACGATAAATATTATATGAAGGATATGACAAAGAAGTCTAAAGGCAACATTTTATGTTGGCATCAAATATTAAACGTTATAGATGTATCTGCGCAGAAATAAAAATAATATAATCGCAGAATCGCATTTTCACGTTGTAATAAATGGTAACTTCACTGAAACTAAAAAGCAGCCGCTAAGACTAAGAGGGTACTGGTAAATGTTTTAAATTAATCAAGGCAAGACTACAATCGGCTGATTTGCATTTATACGAGCTGCTCGCGCTCGCGCTCGGTCAAACCACATCGATATCTAAACGGTTTGTCTTCAAACACTGACAAAATTCATACGTTCTTTTGTCTTAGACAAAATTACTGTATCACTAATGTAATAATTTAATAAAAATATCATTTAAACATAAGTTCAAACCAAAATACTGTTCTAGTAAACATAACATAACATATCATCACGCGTGTATTCCCCGAAGGGTTAGGTAGAGGTGTACACCTATATTTCGCCGATGCACATGCAGCACAGCTCCAGACCCCGTGCTGCTACTGATAATTTCCATACAGAAAAACCCAATAACACTTAGCCCGACCCGGGAATGGAAGCCAAAACCTCACGCTCAAGAGTCGCGCCTGCGACCACTAGACCAATAAGTAGTCTGTTCTAGTAAACTAGCTAAGAAATAGATTCGAGCTACTTAAAATCTGAAATCTCTTAATATAAATACCGACAAATAGAATAGCATCGAGAGCTGTATTATTAAAAAAAAATAACATATTAATTTTCACGTTTATTTATAGCTCCACCAAAGACGCATTTCTCTTAATTATTAATTAGGTATGACACAATAGCGAACAAGCCACGTACGCATACGTAAGTACAATGGCTAGTGTTTCATGTAGCGATTAGATAATCTCTTAATAGCCTGGAAGCTGACATGTTTTGATTACCAGTATGATTAAGACGTGGGGTAAATTAACCGGGTTGATTAACCTACGAAAGCCCTAGTTTTCGGTCAAAAAATAACCTGAATACTGCAAAAATATTCGCATCGTTAGTTCAATCTTAGATTCAAACGGAGCAATGAAGTTTTACGGCTCGTTGGTAATATCGTTACGCTCGTGTTACGTCGAACACTTATTGAAACTGTTCTTAAGTGTTGTCCTTTTATGTAGCTACTCCATAAATGTTTGATAGGGCCATCTCGGGAAATCTCTGTCTCCATTCGCAGAGGGTCTGCAGTCAAATAAAACTGGAATCCCAAATATTATTCCGCGACATTTTCCCGTTCCTTCGATGTGAACTTTTATTTTTATGCTCTTACGTATTCTTATCAGAGAAGAGACACACTCCGGGAGAGCTTCTGACATACTGACTTAAATCCTTTACCCAAGAATGTAAGTTTGTCTTGGATTACAGTTTCTTCGTCTTTCTTTAATATTATTGTGGCAATTTTTGGATTTAACGTAAAAAGGGACGATGATTCGATTACTTACACAGCTTTATTGGAGCTACTTGGGTGAATAAAAGCCTCGTGTTTGTACAATAAAAATATATCATGATTGTTCATTCAGTTACACATGCATATATGTATGTATGGTTATATTTAAGTAAATGGTTTATTATAATTCTCATATACCAACCAAATGTAATAAAGCAAATTGTAAGGAAGTTTAAGTGCTCTATTTATTAGTTTGTTTACCCATCTACACTACAAATGGCTTTTATTGGAGTTTCAGCCATTATAGTAATTAACGATGCGTGTAAATTAACACGGTTTACCTTAATGAGACCTGTGCACTAAACATCTTAATCCTCATGTAATTATAGGCCTTATGAAAAACTTAAACACCTACGACTACGAATGAAAAATGAATAAAATGCATCTTTGCCAAAAAATAAGCCAACGTATCTCTGTTCATGGGTGTCAAAGGGAACTAGGGATCAAGTTAATAAAATGGGTACCAAAATAACGTAGTACGTTCGTCAAAGCGTTTGGTAACTTTAGAAAGTAATATCATTAACAGAAAACAAAACTACTGTAGCGGGTTATTAGAACGCTTATGGTCAGCACCTGATGTTTACATTAAATACTCAATTCATTTGCAAAAGAAAAATTGAAAAATTATGATATATTTTCTAATATGTTAAGACATAGTATGTAAAATGTAAACAGATAATACCTATAGTATTATATATCATACCTATCAGATACAGCTATATCCGTATCTTAGTGCAGTGTCCATAAAGCAACTGAAGTATACGAGTGACCTGTAAGTTCAGAGTCCACTAGATCATGAAGGCGACAGGCGGCACAAATTTAATTTAGTTCTTGCCCACTACCCGATAAGCTGGGGTTGTGTCTCACAACATAATACAAAAACTACGAGTAAATAGCACGGAATTGGGTTTATTGATACTAACGTGAATAAAATAAGTGGAATAAAATTGGCTTCCATTTATATTCGTTTTGAAATTAGTGTCCTGCATCAATTCGTTCAGGTGTTTAGCGTCGACCGCACGAATCCTTTCTTGCTACTTTTTCAAAAATTATCGTCTTAATCTCGTCGTCAACTCTATTGCAAAAAATTAAACAAAACCCGATCTGTATTTTTTTAGGATTCGCACGAGCCTGGAATTGGTTCTAATATTTTCTACTTTGAAGACAATAGAGATCACGATGAATATTAATTTAACACAATACATAGGTACAGTCAGCATCAAAAATATGTATACACGTAGCAAAATTCAAACGCTTATTCTTAGAAAACTATTGGTTAAAATCATACAATTTATATGGCTATGGATTTTTAGGTATCCACAGATACTATGTGTAAAATTGGTCAAGATTTCAATCACTATTTTTTTCTAAAAATCGCTTTTGAACTTTATTAACTTTATTCTTTATCTTTTTGATGCTGACTGTACCTACAGTTTTACTATATAACTATCACAGACAGTATTGAGCCTATAAACCTCACAGAGGCGTAAATTTGCGACGTATTCTTTGGTCCGTACTGTTATTACGTGTGTAGTATGAAATGAGAGGTGTTCTGTGGTTTCAACTCGTCACATATTTCAGCGGCGTCATCTACCTCATATTAGTATGCCACGCCACAATAACCGAAGTCGAATCACAAAAGATTTCCGGAGCGCGACTTGCACAAGGGATGAAAGCCAACATTGTGTAATCAGAAGGGTCGCAATCTCACCTCACCCCCCGCGCCGTGTCGAACACAGCTTCATCAACAAGGGCTCTTTCTACTCATTGTGACATTTGGCTTCTCAATAGTAATGACATTGCCGCGACCAAACCGCGCCCGCAAAAACATATGAATAAGATTGTTTTTGCTCAAAAATGAAATGTACCTAATCACCGCATCAAAGGCTTGTTTGTCGATGCTTATTGCAACGAAGCTTTAAATAACCGTATAGGGACATCATACCTATGGGGTAGCGGAAAAATTCTTACGCAAAATATAAGAATTGCAAAAGATGAAGAAGAAGATTACCTATCAAAAATAACGAGCAAGATCGAACATGGTGACAAGACGATAAGACTTCACGCATAGCGACGCGGCGACGGTTGATGTAAATTATGATATTTTTATTGCAGCCAACAGCTTGACATCCTATCAAATCCATACGATTTGCCAAATCAATTTTCACACAGTTACTGTTATGTTTTCAAGTGAATGTTTGTGCAAATGGTTCGATGTATGTGTAGTGGTTGCGGCTCAGTCGGCACAATATCGCGGCGACGTTTATGCCACGCCGCGCACCCCTCGAACGCGCCGCGCAATAGTTTCACGTTTGAATTTCTTGAACAAACGTTATTACTGCTCCAATAGCGGAATGTTCCGCTGAAACAATTCACAATAGCGGGAACTTCAATGTCAAAGGCAGAGAAGATTGGCTGGAGAATTTCGATGCAAGAATTTAGAAGAATATAGGTAGACAGTTGAAAATCTTCGATGTTTTAGCATTTACATAACTTTTATAAAAGAACAAGAAATCAATGATTCAATGATAACGAGGTGTGGGAATATATATAACAATACGTCGCATATCGAGTAGTATTTGAAAGTAAGACTTAAAAATAAATTAAGTTTTTATCACTTGCCTACCCTTACTAAAATTTGTCAAGTAAGTAACAATTGTATCTAATTTATAATTACATATTATATGAGAACCAGAAAATCCTCTTTAAAATAATAAAATCCAGATGTATGAGTCACCGAATCGTAAGCTTTATCTATGAAAAGCACAAACACAAACGTTTTCATATTTGTGATAGATACGTCTGTTGTCATAATACGAGGGTTAGGTCGGGTGAAGACACGGCCCGTCACTCATGAGCCGAGCGCCGAGGGCCGAGGGCCGAGGGTCTGCATCGCCCTATTCCCACACCTCGTTATTGTTTCGTATAAACCACGCCATGATTTTATCTTCCGCATTAATTGGGTTAAAGTCTGCAATTTTGGTTTACATGTCTGAAATGTGAATAAAATTTATATTTTCACAATATATTCTAGTAAAATTAATGACAATGTGAGTAAAGGACTTATAATCTGAACTGACTGCTAAAAATAGGTATATTTTATTTGCAAAGAAAGCTATTATCATGTTTGTCTACAAAACAAAAGTAAGTTTCATTAACGGTAAATACCTAACTACATCTTTATAATTAAAGTACGGCACGGTTGGCGCGGTGGTTGAGAGATCGACTACTGTGCTACGTGTCGCGGGTTCGATTCCCGCGTGGAATAAATATTTGTATGATCTACAGATAGTTGTTTCGGATTTGGGTCTTCGTGTATGTGAATATATGTGTTTGTAAACGCACCCACGATACAAGAATTATTCCTAGTGTGGGGCAAAGTTTAATAAAAAAACGAATGATGCTATTAATAAATACTCAATCATAACTTAAGACACGTCTAAGGTAGATAGGTAGCAAGTATTAGGTACTGTACTGTCTTGAAAGAGTAGGTACCGATTATGGTAAGTTCCTTGCCTATATAAAACTAGTTACCCATACTTAGCACAGAACACTTACATGCGGCTATGAAAGCATTGGAAGTAATAGAAATATATTGGAATAAATATATGAAAAAGAATCCAAAACTCATATAACATTATGTAATACTAAAGTACATACTTTACAAACAACAATACAATTCTATAAAAGCTTAATAAAGCAAATTATAAAAATGGTAAGTTTATAATAAGTAGAGCTGAAGGAACGATTCCCGTACCTCGTTGCATTTAGCCGGCGCCGGCGGCGGTAATTAAGAATTCAAAATGCCTCTTCGTGATAGAGTTAAGTCGTTAACCCGCGACAAGATTTTACTCACTTTATTAAATTAACTAAGTTAAGTATAACCAAAGTATCTAACGAAGAATAAGTTAGGTTACTAAGGTGCCGTGTAGCGTTTGAAATAACTTTGTCACAGTCACTTATTAGAGAATTTGGTCGCCCAATTAATAAACCTGTGTTAATAAATTTTCTTAACTAGAACATAGTGGTTCTTCGACCGTACAAATTGTATTTTATACCATTATATTCTCTTTTATATTGAGACAACAGACTCTGGTGTTAACAGACACAAAAACCATATTAATTAATATTACTTGCCATACTCAATAAAAAATACTAAAAACGTTAAGATATTACATAAACTCTTTTTACAAATAATGAATAAACGGCCGCATCATAAAATCGTCGGCTCCAACGACCATAAAACCGTAAAAATCAAATCCTTATATCCATAATATGATATCACCAATAGATGTACGTATATATTAGGGTAGATAAAAACAGCCGTAAGCACGTAGCTAATGCGAAAGGGGCTCATTACATTGTGTTGACACCGACAAATGCCCCTTTACATATTCTCACTGAGATCCCGAAGATTGAGCCATGAAATTGAAAACGATCCTTCTGAAGAAATTTATTCCAGGCACGAACTGCTCTCCCACTCTGGCGAGGAGATTTGCTCGTTTATTTTTATGAAATTATTAAAGATACACTTCATTTTTCTTTGTAATGATCGATTCGGAATTGGAAAGAGATGTATAAAACTCAATTGCGTTCCACCACGCGAGTTCCCGAAAAAGTTCTGTTCAGTTAGATATTTGTTGTAACCGTATAAAACATTTCATGAATACCTGCGTACTTGAGTTAGTTATTCGCCATCCTGCAAGTATTCCCAACAATCCAATGATTGTCCCCAAAAATCACAATAAGTGACGCACTTACTTTATTTCACTGTTACTGGTACAGGCAAGACCACTGCATATTATAACATACCTAATTGTTTCCTCAAAAAGAACTATACATGTTTATTCTAAGAAAAGTAGTGATTAATATCATACAATTTTAATGACTACGTATTCTTATGTAATTTTTGAAGACTTCAAACATAATTGATTAAAAATATCACGTTTGAATTGTATACATCTTTTTAAAGATAACTGTACATGTATGTCTGAATCACTTATTATGTTGAATGATCATATGAGATAATTGATGAAATGTAAATCAAATCCAAAAATTATGAAGTAATATAAAAAAAAACATAACTAATTATACCATTAATTTTTCATTGAAAAGTTTTTAAATGTTCCAAAATAACCGACTCAATCGGTAGTTCTCAAAGAAACGTCATAATAATAAAAAGACTCAGAAAAGTGCTTACTAGGTACTATTTTAAGCTTTTAACTTGCATTTAAGTTTTAAGAAGAATTATGAATCGGAATTGAAAGGAAGTAGAAGTTGCAGCGAGTTGTAAGAACTATTCGAAGCTGAAAATATCAAATTTTAAATGCGTTGCACTTAATAGGTACCGTATTCAAATAAATCATCTAATGGAAAAGCAAACAAGTTCATAATTTAAAGTAACTTTGATACACAGGAAGGAACATAAATGACGCATTATTGTTGGATAAACACGTTTGTTCGCTGCTTGGTTTTAACGCGGGTGCACACAACTTTTGTACTTTTTCACCCGCCACAGCTTGCCAGCCACACGTTGTCTATTACTCGAAACTCGCGCTCTCCATTATCTCCACGACCGAACTTGTTTTAAATTTTCTCACCACTTAAAAAACATACGCGTGTGTATTTAGCAGGTTGCCTGCGAAAGTTTTGTAGGCAGTGCACAATGTTTTCATTTCGCAGCGGTTAATTTAATTTATTTTATATTTTTCGAACTTCCATAAGCAACGTTAAATTCGGAAGCCCATTTCTTTGCGACCTTTAGCGCCATAACTGACGCATAATGACCTCATCGTATAAAGAAGCAAAAATATCGCGAGCGCAATTCGTCATGTCATTATGCAAGGAAAGGGCGAACTTTACGAGTATAATAACGCGAGATGTCTGACTCGGTGCGCCATGAATGGTGAAACGTTCTTTATTGTGCCGTGTTTTATATGAACGATTAACCTTTTAATGTTAGCCGGCCGCTCGCTATGAAATCCCCTATTGGAACAACCCAATCATATTTATTCTTTGCTGAAAAGTAATTCGATATAATAAGTATATGTGTGCATAACCGGCCTTTGATGTTTTTGTATTGTATTGATGCTATAATATAGCATCAACAAACCAAGTATTAAAGATCGATGAAATGTATCATCGAGATCATGGGGCTGCTAAACTCCTATAGGTAAAACGAAATATTTAATTTCTAATGCCTTTCCGAGAAGATTGCATGCATCAGCTATATGTTCATTTGAAAATATTACTCACTACCCTTTTAGAATATTATAAGGATAATTCGGCCCACTTCTGGGGACAATGTACCAAATCGGTTCCCTTTTTGTTTTTATGAAACTAAATAAACCTTTAAAGAATACATAGCACTTTTAAAAATAGCAACCTAAAGTTAATTCTATACACTTAGATGTTAAGACTATGCGCGACTATTCACACGACAAGTTTTAAGTTTGTCTGCTGATGGAAAATAAGACATTGCGCTGTTAAAATAATTGCCTTGTGAACCTCACAGCCACCGTGCAGCAAGATGCTGCTACGCGCGTAGCTATGCGCCTACGCACGTAGTCAAGCGCCTACACGCGTAGCTAGGAGCCTACGCTCGTTATAATAATTGTTAGACATATTATTATATCTACTATAATAATATTTACACAGAAATCAAATTGAAAATGTCCAAAAGCATTACGTATCATATTATACATATTATTTCACGAATAATTTGAAGCATAATGTTTTACCCATTTGTACAATTTAATTTTTTTTGTTCATATTATAAGTAGTTAGTTAAATTTATTACAATTATATTGTATTTGTGTTCGATTATGAAACTTGTCAATTCATATTCAATGGTTTTATCAATACGGGTACGCATCTGTACTTTTTATCTCATAAAATCGATTGCGCGTTAAGGTAGTGCATATTATTTTTTGCATCTGAGATGCGTCTGGTTAAGTTTTGCGGCAGGAGCTAACACTGAGGGTGATTATTCCCATATACCATGACGTATTTGAGCAGTACTAAGCTAGTGATTCATGATCGAAATCTCTACATAGGAAAACAAGCCGGGCAGCGCTTGCTAATCATCATCAACCAGAAGACGTCCACTGCTGAATGAAGGCCTCCCCCAAGGAGGGGGGGGGAGGTTGCCATAATCCCCATGCTTGGCATGCGGCTTGGGGATCGCAGTGGCTCACCGATTAGTGAGAGGTCGCTGCTGCCCGTCCTCCGGTGTCTGGCCGCTGTTTTAGGACGTAGCCGGCTCCAGCGCTTGCTAAGGTGCCAGGTAAATATGTATGTTTCATAATTATACCTTATCCTAAATTTGTTAATAAGTTTATAACGAAACCTTTTTATACCGCTTTGCTCGTATAACTACTGAAATATTAAATTGCAATTTACGCGTCGCATTTTATAAAAGCATATTATTTTCAGTTTACATTCGGCTAACGTTAAGATTATACGGCGTAATTTAGCAAATTTTCATGATATTACTCTCCTATAAATACTAAATTGTCCTGTAAATTCCTCGGGGAGGCCAGAGCACGGCAACTTAATTTGTTTTTGATGAATACTGCCTGATCACGTTGTTCTTGTCAAATCATGCGGTTAATGAAGTTTCTTTACCCTTTCGCAACGACCACGCTCCGGCCATCGCTTTACAAAATCTTATTATAAAAAATAACGAATTTAAGAAGAGACCCGTAAACACTGCAAATAATGTAAAATTTAATAAAAATTACTAGGATTTCGTCGATTGCAGCGAGAGTTCGCCGCACAAGTTCTCATCAAAGTGCTTTTGAGATGACACAATACTAGCAATCACGTTTTCAAGTTTTCTTACAACCTACACGTTACGAGAGTACCTGCACTAGATACCGAGGAATCAATGTGGTTTGAAAGGACTTTTACTATATTCTATTAGAATATGTTATTCGTATAAATATGTATGATTAATGTGATGATATATGTTTATTATATTTTACATCTTGCATTCTAATATTAATTAACTTGAATAAAGCTGAAATATAACCTACGTACATAGGCATATAAGAGCATTGAAATATCAACCGTTGATGCACCATCACAACACAGAAAACTTCATTAAGCCGGACATGTCCAATTACCGACAGAGCATAGGTTATTGGCTGGAGAGCACTGATACCGTGCTGTATTCACGTTAACACGTTGATGGCGACAACTAGATAGCCTGTAGCGCAATGTTCTAAATAATGACCCCTCAAAGTTCTACGTTACGTCATAAAAACGTTGATGGGGTGTTCAGTGCACTGGTTTTAACGATTACTTCGCGAAATAAGTGACAACTACACATTTTATTTGCTTCGCAAGGTAAGACGCGTCCTTAAACTTAGCCAGCTCGTAATGCCGGCTTTAATTGTTCTGTCTAGTACTTTGATAGGCATCTTTGTCTACCTGAAGTTAGCAAGTAGTTAATTTGGGATTACATTTTGATACGATATATAAGTAAATACGTACAGCAGAGAAATAGGTCTCTGAAGTCTGGGCATGAAATGTGCAGGATATTATATTAATAAATGTTTTTCGTTTTGTGAAGAAGTTACTTAATAAGATCACGGTAAAGGCTATATTTTATGACACGTCTGTATTCGCCAAAGGAGCAAATAGAACTTACTTTTGTTAACCTTCAATTCGGTATTTCAGTACCATAAAATAATGATGACAGAGAATAGATGACCTTTTTAGCCACCACTGCAGAATACGGGACGATGACGCTGTACTCGACCTGGACACAAATCCAGATTTTGATTAACCACCGGAGGGTTAAGAGTGTTGAGTTTTTTTCTATTTCAACGTCAGACTCCCTAATTCGTAAAAGACCTAACGCAACTAACAGAACCTAAAGTAACTAAAGACAGAACCTAGTAGTAGGTATTCAATGGATCCGACCCCCCAAAAAAATGAATATAAGTTTTCAGACATTTTAAGATAAATACGACATACCTATTTGTAAAATAAGAATGTGGCTTCACATGTCGACGCGTTGTTTAATTTTCCGCTCCCCCGCACGCAATATTTATATCATCAGCCCTGGCCATGCCGACAACTTGTTTATACATAATCCTGAATAAAACGTTTTAATGGCCGCCATTAACGTTCACTTGACAATTTTGTCTCTTGAATATAATCCTGGATATATAAATAACATGGGCCAAAATGTTTTTGTATGAAGTTAAATAGTATTATTTTGATGGTTTTATTATTTATTGTTAACATTGATGTTTGGTTCAAGATATGATTAAGATTTTCGGTTGGAAAATGAGATACAGTTCGCGAATGAAATGTGGGTAGTAACAAATCATGCTCATGATAACAGATAGAATAGCAAATGGGTAAATATCGCACATCACCTTCTGCCATTTGTAAGAGTCAAGTAAATTATCTTAGCTTTTTATGAATTCAACACCACATCACATTAGAAATGCTACTTATTTCATTAATTAATCACGTGTCTAAAATGTTTGTCCACACTTTAGTTAGATACTCGGCGGTCGCCCCACACATCACAGCGATAAGTTCGAACTTAAACAACTCCAGTTTCCGCTGGACATTAGAAATTAAAGTGAAAACACTAACTGCCCTAACTGTATTTTGCAATTACAGCCACGTCGAAGAATTATAAATTGCTCTAGACTTCACAAACATATTAGAAATCGAAACACTATACCTAATAGTGCTTATTCTGTTGTTGAGATACAAACTAAACGTGAATTAAAAGTGAACACCTAGTCATTATTTGAGGTTGCGTGATTCATCGTCGACAGCATCATCACTTACGATCACGGGAGGTGCTGCAAAAACCATTATGAAAATAGGATAATAAGATAAAATAGGAAAATAGGATATTATGTCAAATTACTCCACTTGGTTTATAACAACGTATGACGTTTTAATCATAAATGACGAGGGCATAGAATAAGTATTTTGAATATTAAATATTTTACCGGAGGAAAGAGGATATACCTACCTACTATACCTCTTGGCATTAAAATTAGTTTAGTGTGAGTGCAACAGAATCAAGGTCAAATGTCGGTGTCTCAAAGGTGAACATGCACTTATTGAACTTTATTCTATTTATAGTCACTTAGAAAGTCTTAGTCAAGGCCCTAGTTTTTGCAAATCAAGACCATGTAACCCTTAGGTACCTACAAGTGTAAACCGTCAAAAGAGTAGGATTACATTTTATTGCATTGTTGGATCATCGGATACTGTGACTGTAGTGTAAGTGCTCGAGCACTTGGTACTTATTGTATGTAAATCGCTTCCGCTACCGCCGCGCTCATTCGCGTCACCTCCTCCGCGTCCCCATCGGATAAATAATTCTACTCGCGCTTATCCACTTCAACTAGTACTAAATTACGTTTGTAGTAGCTGTCTCACCCCTCGCCAGTGCAACGTACGATACGACCCGCGACCTGCAGTTTTTGCTTAAGTCGAGCCAGTTAGTTGACCTATCTGCAAAATAATAGGTATTAAAGAGCACTGGGAATGTATGTAAATGTGCTGAAAGTTAACGATTATATTATGTTGTTAAACAACGAGTTTTTTGATGCACACATTAAATTGTAAATCACTTAGGTATACCTACCGAAAATGGTTCCTACGCTAATATTTCATCAAGTCTTACTCTCTTGTTGCATTACCTACACATCTACCTAGATATTATGTTGATATGTTAAAAATGCTTTGATGGTTCTAAATACCATCAAAATGAGAAATAAATGACGTATATATTATAACATCTCAAAACTCTAAGATAATGTAACGAGGACTTCTATCAACCTTGCAAGTATGTACTCACTAAACCCTATCAAGACACTCCGAGCACAGCGCTTAAGGTCGTAGAATTCTTTAAAATATTATTACCTGCTGCAGAGCCAAGGTATTTCAATAAAGGCAAGATGATTTTAGTCATTTATCTCATTGCGGCGGGAGTTAAAGGAGATATATGTTACTAAACCCGATTACCCCCTTGGAGTTTCCCTTGTGTTCAAAGTGAATGTATTGGAGCGGAATGTTCCACGTCAGAGGTAAAAGCAAGTATTCATGTTTAATTTCATCCCGTATGAGAGCACGTAAAAAATCTTTTATCTGGACCCGAATTCCTAACAAAGAATTTTTTTACAAGTATCTACGTTCATCTTTCGCAAAGGCATATTAGTATCATTCCTTTAAAATAATAAATCGATATGTCCTCTTTAAGACAAAATAATAGGATTGCTTTTTAAAAAAGTAAGTTGAGCTTGCGAAATGTGAATACCTATACAATTGTACTTATACACCTCTGTCTAACCCTTTGCGGAATACAGACGTGATGATATGAAAGGAAGTTCTTGGTTCCAAGCTACTTATTTTTACAATAGGTATGATACCTACTGCTGGTAAGACCGTAAGCCAACCTAGAATAGTTGACTACGGAACTCTATGGATGATGATGATGATCTATAGACCTACACGCTGTTGCATTTTCTACAGTAAAGCTTTCTCTTTACAGTACCTACCTGCCTAATTGTCGAATACAATATATATATCGAAAATATTTGGATCCATGTGAACTATAAAGTTATAAACATGCCAATCGAAAATAAGAATTTAAGATTATAGAATGAAATTTAAGATTATAGAATGAAATTTAAGATTATAGAATGAAATTTAAGATTATAGAATGAAATTTAAGATTATGCTTTATTTAAGTATAGATAAACAAAAAACGACATGATGGCCTCATAAGTACTATGTGCACATTTCAGAAACTAATTATATCGGATTATTTATATATACAAAGAAACCCTAGTAACAGAACTCTAGACAATCACACAATTTTATCGCAAAACAACTAGCAATTGTAATCCCACAGGTGCGTGCCACGCTGTGGGGAATTAACAACTTAGATTGGTACCGGCGCGGGCGCTAATAACACCAACTCTTTTATCCCACGGGCGAACAATTTGCTCACACCAAGTTCACACCATCCAATACACTGTTTAGTTAAGCGTTGCACGCTACTTTTGCCTATCACGGCACGTATACACAATTAGTATGAGCATAACAAAATTCAAATAAAATAAAATGAGTTTGATGCCCGGTCCGGTAAATTGTTATTGGATTTTTCTATTAGAAAATGCTCAATAGCAGCTCGGTACTCAAAATTGTGCCCGGTAGATGGGATAATCACTTTGATCGCTCCCTATTACATCGAACTTAACAATGGTATCGTCGAAATGTGGGTATTCTATTTTACACCTCTGCCTCACTCTTCGGTTAGTCTAATGATATGGGCCAAGCACGACTGCTGAAGGTGACGTCGTTAAAATCGTACAAATTGTAAGATTTAAATTAATTGTAATTAACAAATAATTTTAAATGCTCATGCAAATTGTATAGACAATGATCGATCAAATTCAGTTATTTATTTTGCACTCTCTGTGTTAGATTCGTCATTTTTTTCGTTTTAATTGGTAGCATAAACTATTGTGTATTGTTTGTCGATGTCCCAAATCAATCAAGCTTACTGAAATTGCTCTAGGAAAATATTATAAGTAAATGAAGAAGAAGTTTTATTTATTTATTGCGAATCTATTTATTTACTATTTATTTATTGAAGATACAATGCAATGGTGGAGAGCACGAAACGGACCAATCGAAGCGCCGAACGCGTTCGATGCGTTAAATGGAGTATGTCGAAAGAAACTTACACTAGGCCCTCAGATAAGGTTGGTTTTCTACACCAAAACCTCCCAACATTCTGCTTTAGAAAATGAGATCAGTTAACAGTGTATCCTGTTTAAATGGGTATCTATACCTGAATGAGACTCAAGAATAAAGATGCGTCCATTTTGTGAGAAACCTTTAACTTCGAGTGTCACCATTCAGCTGAAGCACCAGATTATTGCATTGTTACGAATGTCGAAAATCCGGACCGAATTTCCAAAATTGTGGCCATTGTGGTCGGTGGAATAGCCCATAGACAGGATATTTCAAAAAAACTTCTTGAAATACCTGTGTCATGAAAATCGACTAAACTTAAATAATATGTATCTCAACGCTACCCTAACCTAAAAATTCGCAAAAAATTTTATGTCATTGTCATTCACTAATCACTTGTCAATGTAAGATACCTACCTACTGAAAGGAAGGCTATAAACTGAAACGGTGAAACTTACTGAATAATTCTTTTTGGAAATAGTATTCAGAGTTTAAATACCAGAAATATGCATTTACAATCGATCGCTATTGTAACATTGCTGGGAATATGTAATTATGCAGTATGTAGTCATATAACTCGCTATAAAGTTACATTCTGTCCGTGGATATTACTGAATTTTATGTATTTATGGACTTATCTTTAAAACCTCCTTGCAGGCTGGCATTGATTATGATGGGTGGTTAAATATAAAGATAGAACATTCATTAAATTGTGAAAGTGCCAAATATTGCTCAAGAGGAAACATATCATTGAAAAGTATTCGTACAGGCGCATCAGTCATAGACCAAATACAATTTAATAAACAACACATTGAAGAATTGAAGGTTTGTACTACCCGAATAGTCCTTGTCTCATTATTACTTCTCTCAGCAAATTTTATAATTTACTTATAATGTTAATGTGTATACTATACTGTAATATTATTTCAGAGTCTAGCTGAAATTGATGGCTTCTACACGATCAAAACTTTAGTAACATCTGCTGAAAATAGCAAAGGAACTGAATTCTTATCATCAGTTAAAGCAGCCACCTTTTTAGCCAATGGGCTCTCAGATGTGATAAATGCATGGGTCCTGCCTAATGGGGCAGTTATAGCTGTTAGCTTTCAAGTTACTAATTCTACCCAAGAACTGCCAATAGGAAGCAGCTATAAGATCAATTCTAACTTTTATCTTCGTTATGTTGAGCAGGCCCCTGTGTAAGTATTTTTTGTGAATTTTATTAATATTTTAGATTGAACAGTTATATTTTATTTATGTGCATACCTCATTTTTGTTATTATTTCACAGACCTGATACTGCTACATATATTCAAAAACTTGAGCGCGAAAGAGAAGCAAGGGAAAAGGGGGAGTTAAAGGATAATAGATCATTCTTAGCCAAATATGTAAGTGCAAAATTATTAAACATAATCAATATTACTAATTCATAAATATTGAAATAATAATTTAAATTTGAATTGCATGTATGTAGTGAATTTTGGTTTTTTATTTCAGTGGATGTACATTGTGCCTATTGCAATATTCGTCATGATATCAGGAGCCACCAACCCCGAACCAGCCGCCCAGGGGGCACGCTAAGTGTAACAACTTGGAGTAAAAGCGAAATGTTATAGTCTAATAATTTATTTATATAGTGAAACAGTATAATATTAGTTTCTGCTATTATTAATATCAGTCAAAAATATTTATGACTTACAATGGTAATCCAATGATAAATAATACTGTTATTTTATTATGTTCATTACTTTTTTCTCTACCTTACTTTGTGACCATACACAAGTTTTATTAGGATATTTTATGGAAAAGCCATGTGTTGCAATAATAAAAATATAGGGATAAATAGATTTTCAGCAAACTTTGTGTGTAGTATGAACTGTCGAGAATGATTATAATAGAAATAACTGCTGGACTGATAATAATTATTATGTTGTCATGTGAATTTTGATCTTCTGTCTAATAAAACAAAAAAAAATGATAGAAAATTAGTTATTTTTATTCAAATACTAAATATATGTTACTGAAACAATGTTTGACTTAAAACTAAGCTTAACATGTAAAGCAAAATGTTTTGCTGTGATAACATATGCTCATACTTATGCACCAATTTTCTCAATTTCTTCAGCATCTTCAATATCAAGCAATTGAATCTTCTTTCCAAAATGAGATTCAATCTCTTTACAAATATCCATTGTATGTGGTGATTCTATTAAATTAATTGCAATACCAGCTTTACCAAAACGCCCTGTGCGACCAATTCTGTGCAAGTAAGTTTCACAATCAGCTTTTTTGTCCATGTCCATAGGCATGTCAAAGTTCACAACCAGTGTTACTTGTTCAACATCTATTCCTCGGGACAACACATTTGTGGTGATGAGTACCTTTTCTAAGCCAGCTCTGAATCGGTCCAGCACTGCTATTCTTTGTTCTACAGTCAATTCCCCAGATAACACGGCTACAGAATGACCATCTTTAGACATTTTTTCAGACAGCCAACTTGCAGTTTTTCTTGTATGACAGAATATAATCGCTTGACCAATTGTTATTACACCATAAATGTTACAAATGGCTCTGTATTTCTCTTCTGGATTCTTACATTTTACATAGTATTGCTTAATATTATCCAGTGACTCTTCTTCACGTAACAATCTAATTATTATAGGATTAGGGACAATTATTTCAGCAAATTCCATCACAGCAGTGTCATATGTAGCAGAAAAGAACATCATTTGACAAGTTGAAGGCAGCAACTTGTGAATGCGAATGCATTGGTCTTGGTGACCTTGTCTGTCAATCATGACATCAGCCTCATCAAGTACAAAAACTTTAATTTTGCTCATATCAAACATACCAAACTTAACACCCCAATCCAGCATTTTTCCAGGTGTTCCAATTATGATGTGGTCTGATATCTTAGTTCCTCTGGGTACTTCTTCTCCTCTTACAGCATACTTTAGTTTAATCTCAGGACAGAACTTAGCCATTTTCGCAGCTACCTCTCCTGTCTGTATAGCTAGCTCATAAGTAGGACTCAAACAGAGCACTTGTGGGTAGTTTTTACTGGAATCTACTCTGCTTAGCATAGCTAACACAAAGGCTGCAGTTTTACCAGTACCCGACTGAGATTGAGCAATCATATTTTGTGGAGGATCTGCTAAGAGTGTTGGCAAGGCAGTCTCTTGAATCTTGGATGGAGCATTAAAACCCATTGCATACACACCTTTTAATAGATTTGGCTTTAAGTGTAAGGCTTCAAATGTCTTCACAGAATACAAAGGAGAGTTAGGATCTTTTCTTTGAACTTCAATATCTAACTTTGACTCAACTAAGCCTTGCCTTATTATTTTCATTAAAAGGGAGGTATCGGCCGTGTTTTCTGTGTCAGATTCATCGGTCTCGGTAGTCTGGTCCTGAGGTTTCTTATTTAAACCTAATCCAGCTATTTTATTGGATATCTCCAGCTCTTCTGCTTTTTGCCCCCATTGATTAGCCATCTTATTTACTGAAAGATAGTAAAGAAAAATATTGATCCGAGAATAATATTTTATTAAGGCACATCACGTAGGTATGTATATAACTAGCAAAACAAACTTGAACAGCAGAAGTAGCCTGCTATTCGTAATTAGTTATTACGTATAGTCCCAATTACTTCTAGAAATTATGACAGTCGACACGTATTTCGATGCAGTCACGTAAACTAAAAGTTTTCCGGCAGTAAAGGAATGTCTTTGTTTCACAGTATAAAATTTCTCTAATGTAACCCTCATTGTTCCGTAAAGTACATAAAGAATTATTTTTATTTGATTTTCTGCTGGTCAATGATTTAATAGATTCTTACCTGTTTATTATTTATTATGAGAGAATAATCATTAGCTATGCAACAGCCATAGAAATCAAGCACACCAACGACAGACCAATGTGGACCCGCGCAATTGTCAAATAACTGAATGAAACTGTCATTGATGCATGTTTTTTTTTTTTGTTTTTTTTTTTAAAAAAACGTTGCCCCACACTAGGATTTCTCCTGTGTCGTGGGTACAGTTTACAAACATACATGTCACATGCACACACAACCAGACCCGAAACAACTATCTGTAGATCATACAAATATTTGTTCCGTGCGGGGATCGAACCCGCGACACATAGCGCAGAAAGCTAATGGCTTAGCCACTGCGCCAACCGTGTCGTCGAATATCATATATCAAATAGCATGTATCAAATAGCGGTGGGCTTTAGCGTCTTTCTTGGATAACGAAACGCAACTGTCTATTGTAGCGGTGGTCGTTGTGCAACACAAACGTTATTGAAACGAGCTATCGTCACAATAACAGTTAGCTGGTTTCACCGATTTGAAATAACCTGCTAACATGCTAACGCTAAAGTCGCTAACATCCAATAGCGGGTAAGCGCGTTTTAAAATCCGCTATTGATATCCGATAGACAGTTGTGTTTCGTTATCCAAAAAAGACGCTACAGCCCACCGCTAGGGGGACATTAGACGTTATGTTGGAACAACAATGACAACTCGTGAATTCTGAGCATCAATGAGCATCTAAAAAAAGCTCATAAAAACCTCACTATCGCACTATGGCGACCTCCCCCCGGCACCCAAAATCACGTGTTTTTTTTTTGTAGTACCTAATTGTCATATTTATATGATGAGCTTTTTTTAGATGCTCATTGATGCAACGCGCTGTCTCGCTATCCCGCTATTAGTCGCTATAACAAGTAGCGACCAATAGCGGGATAGCGGGATAGCGCGTTTTAAAAACCGCTGCTGATATCCGATAGACAGTTGCGTTTCGTTATCCAAAAAAGACGCTACAGCCCACCGCTAGTCTATTGGATATCAATAGCGGTTTTTAAAACGCGCTATCCCGCTATCCCAATAGCGCATGTCTACTACAAGTAGCGACCAATAGCGGGATAGCGGGATTTACGGCTGGCAACTAGTGAATTATAAATAGACTGTTGCGGTGGTCGTTGCGCGACATACAGGTTATTGAAAGTAGCTAACGTCACAATAGCGAATAGCTTGTTTTTCCGTTCTGATAGACGTATACTTGTATACGTTGTATTGTGAATAAAACGAAAAAAGTGATCCGTCGCGGGGCGCCTGGCAGATGTGAAACTCGAGATTATTTTGTGCCATATTTATTGGTATTCACTGAATATGTATTTTTTAAATAAATAACATAAACCTGAATATTTTGTTTTTGATCATGCCAAATTTATTTCCTTTAATAAACCTTATTTCACGCATTTTTTATATTTTTGTTTTATACTCAATCACCACACAGTGTACACTGCGCCTTTTTCGTTGCAGGGTCCTTTATAAAAAAGTCCCAGAGTAAACTCACATTGCTACGACACATTGCAATAAGGTATACCTACTAATCTAAGCAAAACAATTAACTAACACTATGAAATTATTATGCAACTATACAAAACTATAATCTATATGATACAAAAATTATTTTAACTAACAAATTAAATCCTCTAAAATATTAACGCGCCTAAAATGCACCATATCGCCAAACACGTGAAATTAGAATAGGTCAAGGCACATAATTAGGCATCTCAGCGAAGCACTAACATTTCAAAGAAATTGCAAGTAATGGACAAAAATAATCATACAAAAAAAAATCGCATCTATAACAATGGCATTAAGTGCTAAAGTCAAAGGTCCAATGCAACGTGTGATTGTATGAACCGATGACGTGTGTTCGGGTCGCGCGCGTGCCATTCCGACTATTGCCGATACAGCCCGATAGTGTTTAGCGCTGTTTAGCGATGTAGGTGTAATGAAAATTTCCGAACGTTGTATGCGACACCGTGCAACGTGATTGAGTTAGTAGATGTTAGCGACTTTAGCGTAATGTGTTCTGTGGATAGATGTTAGCAGGTTATTTCAGATCGGTGAAACCAGCTAACCGCTATTGTGGCACAATAATTGTGACGATAGCTCGTTTCAACAACGTTTGCGTTGCGCAACGACCTCCGCTAGTGTCAAAAACAAGGCTGGTCCACACTGATTAAAATAAATATTATTTCTACTCATACTCTTACCAAGACTCAGGAGTTCCCGGGTATTGCAAGCGTCCATAAGTCCATAGATAGGTTACGGTAACCGCTAGAAATCAACCGGGCTATTCACAAAATCTCGAACCAATTAAAAACGTGTATACTGCATTAATACATTTGTCTATTCTTTATTGCCAAACTGAACAGTCTGTCAATCAAAGATTTAAGAAGTGTCATTTTTAAGTACAACACAACCTAACCTCACTTTTCCTGGGTACATTTTATTTGCACCAAATACGGGCTAATAAACATATTTTTCAGTATGTTACGCAATTGCCGAAAAGTATTATTTAAGCATAATGTGTGTCCTGCTATCACCCAAAAGAAGAATTTCTTAACCAATGATTATAAATGTTCAGAAGCTTGGAATAACATGAACTCTTCTCCTGTACTGAATAAGATAAACATACATGATTTCTATAATGTAATAGATCAGAATTATGCCTCTAAAGGTGTAATAAGCGCAATTGATGTGGACATGTTTGCGAATGCAATAAAGGACCCCAGTCACCTCGAAGAACTTAAGGACCTCCTTCACAAGCTAAGGCTTTCAGCGGAAACCGGCAATATGTTAGAATCGACAAGGCAAGCCACTGTAAGGAATTTCTTGGAATTTGGTGATATCAAAGAGCTGGTAGAAATTTTAAAAGATCCTCTTAGTTTTGGTGTCTTCCTTGATGACTACAGTGCAAACATGTTATTGGACAAATTAATAACAATATCAAACTTTGAACTTGCTGCTAGAGTAGCCTCTCTAATAATGCTTCAAGAAGAATACAATAATGACATAGCATGCACTCTGTGCCAATATGCTTGTTATAAATACATCACCAACTACACACCACCAGAACCAACACCGACTGAAGATAATAAAAAGAAAGTTGATGAAATTAAAATCAGAATTAAATACCTCAGAAACCCATACTTTGATGACCACTTTGATATTAAAGATACTATAACATTATCTGGTAAAACTTTAGCATGGATCTCTGAAAGAGCTGCTGACAATTTAAACAATAACTTGCAAATTATCGGATGGCTTATTTACAAAAAATATGATAAATTATCTTCTTTCTGTAAGAAGATTATTAATGAGAAGTCACTAAAAGTATACAGTGAGGTTCTAGACCTGTTACAGAAGGAGAATACTAGAGTAGAAGCTGAATCTAAACCAATATTAGAAACCTGTATTTCCATTTTGAGCAAGGCTAACTCATCTGGCACATCTTTAGAAGAATCACTGAAAGTTGCGATTGAAAATGCTATCAACAAATCACAGAAAAAAGATATATCACATCAAGAACAGGTCTGGTTTATTATTACTTTTTATACTTATTTCCCATCAAGTAGTCATTCCAAAGTAGACTGTGTCAGGTCATGCAGCTCCCTGCAATAAGGTTGAGCTCAGTGATGCTGACACATACATCATACTCGTGAATGGGTGCTGTCTGCTGGGACTGTTCAGCTCATAGCTTTCAGTGCCTTTAACTGGTTTATATGTTTTATTTATTACTATAAAAAAAGTGTGTGTTTACGCACATAAGGGGCCATCCATAAATTACGTCACACGAATTTCATGCTTTTTTGACCCCTCCCCTGTCCTTGTCACAACTGGTCACATTTGTGAGACTCCCCCCTCCGTAGTGTGACGTCACATATTTTGCAATTTTATATCCAAAAATTATTAAATTAAAACAGCTGTTCTGGAATTAGTTTTGTTTCCATTTATTTGTAATCACGGCGAGGCTATCGAGGAACTCGCCAACATAACAATTTAAATCTTATATTCACACAGATAGAATCGGAAATATTTTTAAGTTTTTCGTTAATAGTTCAAATTTCACGTTTTAATACTTAGATATTTTAGATTTCGAAATGTAATGTCATGAAACTTAGGACCCCCTTCCCCCCTCTTAACGTATGATGTAATTTATGGATGGCCCCTAAGAAGTTATACTTCTTATTTTTTTTTTATTTCAACTGATATGAAACATCAATTCCCAAGAAAATTTAAGAGACATTTACCAGCTAACTTCATGGTGTCGCTTGTATCCATCAGTGTTCAAGCACATCGTAAGAATTTACTCTCATCAAGTGCACCAAAAGAAGTATAACTTCAATAATCAATTTTTGTAGAATTCTTAATTATCATGATTCACTTTAAACAATCAAAACATCAATAATGTAAGGTCAATATTCCATTTATAATAGTAAATGTTCCATTTGTATTAAATTTTTTAGCTTTACAAATCCTGGTCAAAAATAAGAGATGAAAAGCTTGAAGAACAAGCACAACGATTAGACCGGGCAAAGCGCATACAGCTCATACAACTAAAACAAAATGAAATGAAAGAAGAGGAACAGAAGTTATGGTTCTTTGAAAATGAAGACAAAATTGATCTTGAAATAGAAAACAAAGAAAAACTTATTGACAAATCTACCTCAAAGAAAACGGCAACTAAAACATCTGATGACAATTATATTCCACCTGAAATTCTGCCAAAACGAAAATAAGTTCTTAGTATTTAGAATAAAAAGCATAGAATTCATAATGATACATATATGTTATTGAAAATGTATACATTATTTTAAACATAATTATCAAAACCATACTGGACTGACAATGACAATCATTTCTTAACTATAGTTCTGCATGTAGAAAATACTAGAATCCACGACAAAAAAACTTATATAATCAAACTGGTTTAACATCCTGTGAATTGCTTCTATTCCAAGCAATAATGAAGCACTAAACAATTTAACTCTCTTCCTGAATCTTAGTGAGATCAAGTTGTATTTTCCTCAAAGTATCTTCAGTTCTCTTAGCAGTTTCAGTCTTAATGTTTTCTTCTAAATCAACTATATCTCTAGCCAGGGTACCAGTGTCATTGACAAGGGTAACAATTGTATTGCACTCTGAATGTAGCAAGGCCAACAGTTTATATGCCTTCTTAGCCTGGTCATCTTTCTTTGCATCCTACAATATAATAAAAAAAAAAATTTGTTCATTTTGAACTTTATTATAATTATATCAATCTCTTTGGTACACCATACTCACCCTGAAGAGTGTCTCATCAGCTATAGAAAAGCACCTATCTAGTTGACCTTCCAATGTGTTTATTTCTTTTTGTAACTGTCTTGTGTCATCCAATATTTTCTTGATTTCCATGTTTTGCTTGTCAACATTGCTTATTATTTCCAAAATGCGTTTCGTGTAAATTGACCTATAGAATTAATACACTGCATAAAATAATCATGAAGGAAAATATACAACTTAGTATAAATCAAGAACAAACCTCTTGTTTCCACCTCTCAATTTCCCATAACTGTCCTTCAGTTGGTTCCCTAATAGTTCTTTCTTGTCATATTCTTCTTTCAGAGCCTTAGCAGACTCTTTTAAGTTATTCAAAATTTTTCTACACCTACTTCTCTCAGACTGAAAATATTTTATATTATAAGCATCTCAACATTAAACTACCACAAATAAAAATAATATAATTTGATCCATACTTCCAACAAGTTCATACTATTTGTAATTTTGTCAATTTCAACCATCAAAGACAAATTTCTTAAAGTCAACTCTTCACTTTTTCTATGTAAACTATTGATGTTCTTTTGTACTTTTTCTATCAACCCATCTGCTACACTTTCAGCCTCTATATCAGATATTCCAATGCTGTTTAGTATATTTTGTACATTTTTAAAATCAGCATCAGCCCTTTCATATGATTTCTGTGCCTGTAACAACAAAATATTGTTATTTTTGGTTCACTTAATTCTATAACTAATATTATAAATATCTTCTTACAAATATAGCTTTATTTGTATATGGCTCTAAGTGTCATGTTTACATTTATCTAAGAATCAGTATTATTAGATTTCTCTATACCTGAGAAAATTCAACTTCCATTACATTCTTTTCACTCTCAAGTGTGTCTAATTTCTGTCTTAAAACAATAGCCATTTCTTTTAATTCCTTAAGGCTTTTATTTGGATCTTGCTTTATTTCAGCCTCCTCAAGTGTAATCTGTTGTTGTATCTTTATTTCAGGTGGTTGAACTGGTAACAGTGATACATTTGTTTTGCTCAGTTCTTTTATTTTTAGCAACTTTTCTATAACTTGCTCATCAGTCAGACTTGTCTGGCTAGTGGTTGAAATTAAATCTGAAAAAAAAAACATAATAAATCACCAATTAATAAACAAGCTACACAAATATCAAATGTGTTGCTCTAGCTGCATAATTTAATAATGTGATATTCATCAAGGTTTTCACCTGTAGTACAATAATCCCCAATTTTATTTGAATTTGGTTTGCAGCATGGTGGTATCCAAATGGATTTAAGTTCTTCTCCAATTTTATTACTGATATCTTGCTTCAGCAAACACTTTTTGTTAGCAGATGGTACAGTTGTAGTACCCTGTTTACCTTCACTTGGTAATCTTTCTATTAAAAACATAAACACTTGTCTTAATTCCCCTTCATTGTGATATAAGAATGTCTGATACCCAACATCATTTTTATAACCTAAATCCTATAATAAATTAGAATTTGATATAAGTATATAGATAAATAATATTAAACAATAGTGTATTATTATATGCATGTATTGTAAAAGGAAACAATACCTTACAAATGGAGGCTATCTGAGAAGCTACTTCTATTCTGTGAGATATACCAGATGGCAAATTTTTTGTTACTTTTACCGATGGATTAATAGCGCTTAGGCATGTTGAGGCAGATTCAACAATTGTATGAACGGGAAGTTCATTAATATTTGTAATATTTTCATCAACGTTTCTGAAAAAGTGATTAATTAAGCACAGAATACAATCAAAATAAATTTTGTAACTACTATTAAATTTAAAGGAGACAACACATAGCAGCAGACTGATGCCAAACTTCTCGACATTCGTCTTCGACTGCCATGGGAAGGGGATCGCCTATACATAATTATTAATTCAATACTTTGTAGGGATCCACACAAATAACAAAAACAGTAATAAACATACATGTTCAATTGGCGAAGGAAATGTAAAATAATTGAATCCACTTCTTCCATACTTCCAACACACTAAAACGGCCCAAACAAAATAACGAAACCCAAATTTCGAACAAAATACGATTACACAGAATAAAACAATATTTCTATTTGGGCATTAATTGAATGACTTTGACCTTTGACACTTGATTGTTTTTTTCCCGTTTTGGCTTTATAGTCGATGTAAAACTGTTGATATTGTGTTCGTTATATTACACAGCACATAAAAACAGTCGTTAAAAATATAGCAATAGCAACCTGCTATATATTTTTACCGCCGCCGCCGTCCGCTATCTGCACTTTAGCTCAGCGTTGCCAACTCTACGTCTTTCTGTACTTATGGTGTTTCCCGCAAACCTCGGAACTTAATTCGCAAAATCTACGCAATTTCTATCAAATATTCAAATTGGCAAAATAACATCGTCACGTTTTCTAAACAATGTTTTTTTTATTTATTTTTTTATGTGATAGGCGGCAAGCGAGCTAACGGATCGCCTGATGGTAAGCGGTTACCGTCGCCCATGGACACCCGCAACACCGGAGGAATCACAATATTTAAAAAATATATAAATTTATTGTACGTTTACCTGATACATCACTATCAATGTGTTAGATACAACATACAAAGAAACCGCATATTTATTACTTTAATATTATATCACATAGCGTTTTGTTCTAACGCCGAACACGTACCGCAATCTGCGCTGCGGAATGCGAGTAATATTCATCAAATGCAGTTGTAATGCTGTAATGCTATATTATAGCATAAAAAATATTCTGCGCTTTATTTATAGCATTTCGTTATAACGCGTATATATTTTATAGCAGTTGTGAACACGCCTACTGATATTGATGGATGACAGTGGACGACGACGACGACATACAAAAGAACTTCTTTTTGTTTCTTTTGTCCCTCTTTAGGATAGGCAAGGGTAGCTGAGCCCATACAACCACCATAACAGAGAACATGAAACTTGAGACTAAGAATTTAGCTTACATCACCATGCACTGCCTGCCAGGCACTGCATTTCTAACCACCCTTTGAGCCGTTGTGATGCTAATTGCATTATTGAATTTATGAACTTAACCCTCATTGCCCCTATTTCTATTGTATGAAAACAAGAACATTGCCAAAAGGATATAGTACCAAATGTGTAAACACAAAAAAAAAACTTCTACGTCACTGTCATCTGAAATCTGAATTAGCGTAAGCGGAATTCTAAGTTTATGGAAGAAAAAAAAAAGCGCGGGAAACGTTCGAACTTGGCGGACGCGTCCTTTTGGGTTTTTTTCAAAATAAAATATTTTATTAGTGTAATATAAGATCAGTAGCTGTAGTTTTTCGTATATATTCTCTTTATTAGTGTTTATTTAGTTTTTTGTACACTTTCATTTGGTAAGTCAATTTTACATTTCTTTTTTGGAGCTATTATGAACGACCCGCCTGATCCGGGGGGCTTTGTCCCCCCGGCAGGAAATTTCGTTACCATTCAATCCAACGAGTCCGGCATGGACACTGATGGGTCCACATCGACCCGAACTTTAAAAAGAAGCCGGTTACATGTCTGCAAGCACTGCAACAAACGTCGTCGTCGACACCACGGCTCTGATTCAGTTAGTTGTGGTTGTCAGGACGCTCAACCTATTGAACCGGAACAAAATGTAACGGATATTAACAACATATCTTCCCACACTGATAAACTTACTCCTTTTGCCTCCCAGAGCACTCCCACCCGGCCTGTTGGTAGAAATACTTACGAGAAATCTGATAATTCACCATACATTGTACATATCCAAAAAAAAACTTCCACACCAAATGACGGCACCACTTTACACCCCATTACATTTGGAAAATTCTTAAAACAAAATTCTATTTCAAATATTATTAATGGAAGTGTTAAACGGATAGGGCGTAACAAAATATCTATTGCGTTTTCTTGTCATATGGATGCTAATTCTTTTATTACAAATAACAGCCTAGAGGCCCAAAATTTGAAAGCCTACATTCCAACATTCAATGTCACTAGGATGGGATTAGTTAGAGGGGTTCCTGCAGAATGGTCTCCGGAGGAAGTAATTGAGAATATCTCTGTACCTATTGGTTGTGGCCCTATTCTCAGGGTAAGACGCTTAAATTTTAAGAATATTATAGATGGCTCTGTAGTTTGGAAACCTACACAGTCAATAGTTTTAACTTTTGATGGCCAGATTCTTCCGAAACGCATATTTATGTGTTACAATGCCCTACCGGTAGATTTATATATTTTCCCCACTATACAATGCTTTAACTGTTGTCGATATGGTCACACAAAGCTTCAATGCAGATCTAAACCTAGGTGTTTCAAGTGTGGTCAAAACCACACTGGGGAAAGTTGTGATAAGGAAGAAGAATATGCTTCCTGTTGCATGTGCTCAGGATTTCATTATGCTACTAGCAAATCCTGCCCTGAATTTTCTAGGCAAAAACAAATTAAGACCTACATGGCACAAAATTCAGTATCTTATGCTGAAGCCATGAAAGTACATCCTCCAGTAACAAGGTCTTATGCTGAAACTCTTCTTTCTTCCCCTTCTAGAAATTTCTCAAATAAACCAGCAGTTACCTCTATGACCAATAGAATACCTACTACTAGTCACAAAAAAACTATTTTTATGAAACCCCGCTCTCCACCAAAATCCACCCAAGGTTATGATAGAGATGCTCACAATACTATTATTAAAGAATTCAATGCACCACAACCAACAAATGGATGCGCTATTAGAAAAAATGAAAATAGTGAAATAACAAATAGCAACTTGTCAATTAATGATTTTGTCTCAGCCTTCTTACAACTTCTTTCTAAGTTTAATATTTCACCGTCCAACGCTGCCTCTTACATTGATCTCTCTCTTCCTGTTAACAATGACCAGTCTTTCCAAAATAATGCAGTGGAATTGCCGCAGCCTGATAAGCAAAAAAAGTGATTTAATTTATTTACTCAATAAATATGAGCCTTCAGTTTTTGCATTAGCAGAAACTTGGCTCAAACCAAATCATGTTTTTAAAATAAATAATTATTTTACCATTAGAGATGATAGATCTGATGGGTATGGTGGAGTAGCTATACTCATCAAGAATTCTATCCCTTTCTCTATTATCTCCTTACCTCCTCATAGTGAGGACATTTCAATTGTAGCTATTAATGTATATAATATATGTCTTGTTTCTATATATATTCCTCACCCTTCTTCTTCTTTACTTCTAGAGATTAACCATATTTTTTCTCTTTTTCCAAGACCTTTACTAATACTGGGGGATTTGAATTGCCATCACCAATCATGGGGTTGTTCAATTTCTAGTATCTATGGGGATGAATTACTAGATATAATAGACCAGCATAACTTATGTGTCCTGAATACAGGTACTCCTACACGTCGTTCTGCTCCCAATCAGAGTAAAAGTGCTATTGACCTTTCCATCTGTTCTCCTAACTTAGCCTCTTCACTAACTTGGAATACCCTATTCTCTACTCACGGTAGTGACCATTTCCCAATAGTTATTTCCACTCCTTTCTCTAAACCATCCTTTTCCAGAAAAAGATCAAATCTGAAACATAAAGTTCCTGATAGGAATAACACTGATTGGGAAAAGTATAGAAACAGTGCTGACTCAAAATTTTCTTCTCTCCCATCTATTTCAGATGGTAATGAAAATATATGTGCTAATGCTTTAGCTAATTTATTAATTGCAGCAGCAGATGAAATTTTCCCTGCCAAAAATAATAATTTTACTTCAATTCCTAAGCCCCCATGGTGGGACTCAGAGTGTACAGATGCTGTTAAAAAACGTAAACAAGCTGAACTCAATTATAATCATGATATGTCTGATACTAACTTTCACGCCCTAATAACTATTAATACAGAAACAAAAAAACTTTTAAAAAAGAAAAAATATGCAGGTTGGCAGAATTTCTGCACAGCAATATCTCCAAATACTCACCCCACTTTAGTCTGGCAAAATATACGTAAATTTAGGTCCGTTTTTACACAACCTTCTCCTCCTATTCCTGATACCTTAGCCTCCGACTTTTTAGATAAATTAGCCCCACCGTGGGTTCCTCAGGATATCAACGTAAACACATCGTGTGAATCTATTACTGTTAGGTCTCCTACGACTTTACACCTCCCGTTCACCTTTAATGAGTTGAAGGGCGTAGTACTAAATACTGTGGATTCCGCTCCTGGCCTTGATGGCATTCCATACTCATTTTTTGCCAATATTAATGATAATATTCTAAATTATTATTTAAATCTGATTAATTCTATTATGAAAACGGGAAACATTCCAACTGAATGGAAACGTCAAATGGTGTTGCCATTTTTAAAACCAAATAAAGAACCTTCTGATGTTTCTTCGTACCGTCCTATAGTGTTGTCCTCAATATTAATTAAATTAGCAGAACACCTAATTAAAAACCGTCTAGAATGGTATATTGAAAGCGAAGGCCTACTGAGCAATACACAATTCGGTTTTCGAAAAGGCAAAAGTACCACTGACTGTATAAGTATTTTAACTACCGATATCCGTTCTTCTTTTTCTAATAATCAGTCTACAATTGCAGTTTTCTTAGATATTAATGCTGCTTATGATAATGTTCTACTATCCGTTTTACAAAACAAATTAAATGCTTTAAAAGTGCCACTGAATCTTTCTAATCTTATAATTAACATTTTAACAGATCGTTCTATTGATCTGCCAATTGCTGATCATCACTTATCTCGTAAGGTATGGAGAGGCCTCCCGCAGGGATCTGTGCTTAGTCCCCTCTTATATAACATTTACACATTTGATTTAGATTCATCCATAAGCAATGAAGTCAAAGTACTTCAATATGCCGATGATTTACTATTTTATAGTTCAAGTCATTCTATAGAACCGGCTTGCTCTGTTATTACTTCTGCTTTATCGTCACTATCCTCATGGTTACATTTGAATGGTTTGGAATTATCCACATCTAAAAGCGCAACTGTTCTTTTTACACGTAAGAGAAATATCCCTCAATTTAACCTTACTTACAATGAAATTCCTATTCCTATTAAAGACAAATTTAAATATCTGGGTGTTATTTTAGACTCTAAGCTTAGTAGCATTCCACATTGCGATTATATCGTTACTAAGTGTGAAAAACATTTAAACATGCTGAGGTGCCTCTCAGGCGTTTGGTGGGGTGCACATCCCTTTTCTTTAAAGTTGATTTATAACGCAATCATTAGAAGCATTTTAGATTATGGTTTATTTATTCTTGAACCTGGAAGTGTTATGGCTTTCAAAAAGTTGGATAAAATACAATCTAAAGCACTACGTATTATTTCTGGTGCTATGAAGTCCAGTCCAGTGAATGCACTCCAAGTGGAGTGCGGGGAAGCCCCATTACATCTTAGGAGACAGTTCCTCTCTGATAAATATTTCTTCAGAATTCTTCAGTTATCTGATCATCCTCTCATCCCCAAACTGGATCTTTTAACGTCTCAAATTGAATCATCTAGCTACTGGTCCAATAAAACTACACCCTGTTTAGTTGTTAGTTATCAGAAATTCATTTCCCTTTGTTCCCCCACACATCGTTCAAATAAACTCCCTTTATTTAGCGTTAGTTATGACAGTTTACACTTTTCTCCTAAAATAATATATAATTTCATTCAAAAATCTGATCCCAGTATCCAATCAAAATTTAAACATTTTATATATAAGCATTTTGAAGATTTTCATCACATTTACACAGATGCTTCTAAACCCTCTCCAAACGACTGTGTTGGTGTAGGAGTATACCATTCACAATACGATATTGTTCAAAAAATTAAACTTCCTCCGGAGACTTCTGTTTTTACAGGTGAATGTTTTGGAATACTCAGGGCTGTTGAATATGTTCAGTTATTTAACCTCAAAAAAGTTATAATTTTTACAGATGCATTAAGCGCTCTTCAAGCTATTCAGAAATTTCCATTTAAACAAAAAACACAGTTACAGATAATTTTTGATGTAAGGGAATTAGCGTTCAGAGTTTACTCGAAGGGTTATAATTTGCAATTTGCATGGATACCAGCTCACACTGGTATCCAAGGTAACGAATTTGCTGATAAACTGGCAACTGATGCGGTGCAATGTGGTGATTTATTTCCATACAAGAACTATTGTCGAGACCTTATGGCTTTGCCAAAGTCTTTCCTCCAAAACGCCTGGAAGGAGGAGTGGTACTCTAGTAGTAAATCAAAGGGTCAAAATTATGCAACCATTCAGCCCGAAATCCCTGCAAAACCTTGGCTGTTCAGAGCAAAGTTTGGTAAGATGGAGACATCGGTTTTAGTTCGAATGAGACTGGGACATGTTTGTTCTCCAGCCCATCTTGCCAGACTGAAAATTATTGACAACCCTGTTTGTGAGTGTGGTACAGATGTTGGTGATCTCAATCATATTGTCTTCTCCTGTCCTCTTTTTGATCGTAGTTCCTTTATAAATAGTCTTGTATCCCTCGATATTCCTTTTCCTACTTCCATTATTTCTTTACTTTATACTAATAACATAAATGTTTATAAAAGTATAGCTTTATTCATCTCATTAAATAAAATAAAATTGTAAATATATAGCCGATCTCCATTATTTCACTCATCCTCTTTTATCCCTATAAATAAATGTAAATAATTACTTTTAGTTCCTCTTCCTTTGAATTACTGATCCTATAATTCCCAGTTTCCAATCTAAATTTTACGTTCCGTTATACCCTTATTTCGTTTCCCTACCTTTAATTTTGTCATTGGCTAACACAAGTCGTGAAGAGCCAGGAAAAAAAAAAAAAAAAAAAAAAAAAAGTTTATGGAATAGCTTATAATTTTGATTATTGTTCTGAGTAATTTTATAATTTATCTATGAATTTTTTAAATCTACTAGGAGTGGGTCGTTGTCGAATTTTTGACGAACGAAACGTAACCGTTTTCCCGACGACGAAAACGGGTGCAGAAAACGTTCGTCGTTGCAACTGGTTTAAACTTGAAGGCTACTCATAGAATGAAACGTTTCGAACTTCGACTTTGCACTTTATTTCAATGACGATAAGCTTAAACGCGTTTGACCAGCGTTTCGCGAACGACAGCATCGAGAACTAATATAACTGGTATATAGATGATATATAGATTATCGACTGTATTTTATAAATAAAAAGCTCACTTTTTATTTTACTTTTAGAGACTGTTTTGCGACGAGTGCTATAGTTGAATCATTGCTTAATTGACTGTATTTTCATAGTCGTAAAGTAAACAATTGCATCAAGTAATTTTATAACTGGTTTGTGTAACAAAAACTGTTTTGACCCAGGACGTAAAACGATTCTATCGTCGCATAACACAAAACGGTCTTTGTAAACGATTCCTCGTCACAACGCCATCTTTAAGACCCTAAAATTTAATTCATTCATTCAATTTTTGACAGCAAGAAATAATATTGTTGCACTGGGCACATTATTGGTTATATAATTCAGATTCCAGTGTAGTTTCTGAAAAATGGGAAAGCATTTTGGAGAACTAGCTAAGATCCGAGGGTTGATTACCTACAAATTATCTCCACACGAACAACGCGCGTATGCTGGAGCAATTTCCAATGGAATACCCAACATTTTCCGTAGATTCCGCGAGAGCGTTTTTAAGTGGGCCCCACGTAAGTATTACGTTTTATGTATAATTTCCACAAAATCAATTAAGTTAATATCTGCTGTCATCGTAAATCAGCAGGCAATCGACTTACGCAACATCTCATTCAGTACCTATGTGAAAAGTATTGATCTGCTCCAGTAATTTTTCCTCGTCGTGAGTTCCTGTTCCTTCTGCTGCTGCCCCAGATAACATAATGAGAAGCCGTCAAGACATTGACGATCGACAATGATCTCGTCTTTTGTTTTAAGATTGCACAATGATAGGTCTGCTGGATGGTGCCCCTGTTTTTCGCTTTCTTTTGGTCTTTCTGGGTACATAAATTTACCACAATGTGGAGAACTATGTTCATGATTATGCTTACAAGTTCTATTGTAAAAATATTAATCTAAATCTACCCTGTGTCTAATGTATTTTCGCATTGTACTTTTTCTTCTGGTGTACAATAAAGAATACTCTATCTTTTGTTATATTTTTAATGAGTCGTTAAAATTTTGTAAAATACATGCTTTATTCTGTTAAAATATATTTTCCATTATTATGTATAATATGATATAATAAACATTAAATTTTATAATGATAATAAATATTTTTCCACTATATTTGACTACTTTTGCAGAGCTGAAGATGATGAGTAAAAAGTGATGTTTAATGTATATAAATGTGAATGTTTGATGTCCATTAATTTTTCCTTCATTTGTTTCAGCTTTCATTATTGGTTACCTAGTTTATGAAGGTGTTGAACGCGAACATGCTCGACTTGCACGCAAGAATCCTGCTGATTTTGAAAATGATCAATAAATAAGTGTTGTAATAATTAAGTAATCATTCTATTTATGTTTTAGATGTTTAATTAAAGCCAACTACAAAAATTATTATCCTTATTTATTTGGTAGTTTATGAAGACACATACATATGAATACAAGACTTATTATCTTAATAAAGGTACACCCTCATAATTAATTTTGCTGCTGGGTGAATTCCACGGCAACAAGTATTGGTCACATAGTCACGGCAATTTTACAATTATTTCAATATGAACCAGAGCATTATAGTACTAGTTTGTAGCAATGCATGGTTGGTGCAGTACTTGAACTGCTGTGCTATGTGTTGCGGTTTCGATTCCCGCACGGAACAAATATTTGTATGATATGCAAATACTTGTTCTGGGTTTGCATGTCCATGTGAATATATGTTTGTAAACACACCCACAATACAGGAATTATTCCAATTGGGTGAAATTTTTCTTTAAAAAAAAGAACTTTGATTGGTTACAAAAATGAATAAGTACTGCACAAATATAATATGTATTGTATTGTGATGTTAGAAAATTGAACACACAATTGAAATGCTGCTGATAGTACCCATACTACCTTCATAATTACTGTATAACTTTTAAGTGTAAGAAGATAATTTACTCTTTCAAAACAATAAATTATAACATAGCTCACACCTGTACTCTCGAAGGCTTAGGCAGAGGTGCACTAGGCTGGATTAGGCAATCATTTATTTCCATTTCGGAAAAATATTTTAATTTTATAAAGTTGACTGCCCTAATATATTAGTTTTTAACATCGTGCTAAAACTCACAATTAACTTCAACTTCGCCAGAGAACTCGAATCTGAAATCTACTTTTGGGCACCCAGCCTACTTTTTAGGTAAACAAGCGACACTATCAATAACTTCATGATATTATTCGTTGAGTGTGTTTTTCGTCATATTATCATGCATTAGCATTGTGGTAATGACCAAAATCTTAATATAATTAAACATATTGAGAAACGAATTATAGGTATCATTCAGCGATGTGTTCTGTCGTCTTCGTTTTCTTAGGGTACTGGTGGATGAGAAAATCACTCAACATATGACTTCAGACCTGGGACAAAATTAAGCTGAACTTAATTTTGTCTAGAGATGTGTAAGTAATGCTAGTAATATCACTCGGCGACGTGATGCAACAACACACATTACGCACGGAAAACCAACATCACAATATCACGCAAAGACTACAATAGTATACTGGAAAATATCACGTACCATTACACGTAATTCGCTCGGGCGGGCGGCTGAACGAAACACGAACATTACCGAGTGAGACCGAGATTGAAAGATACGCGGGTGCGAAATGTGCGAAGCGTATTAAGTTGAACAATTTCACTCTTCGTTCTAATATCAGTTTATGTGTGACAGAAAGAGATAGCAAAAGCCGTTTATGCACGTCTTGAAGCGCTGCGCGCCACCGGCACCGGCCAAGGGCAGCCATATTTGTTTGGTAACCAGCTGGTTACCAATGTGTCGTTACGATAATCGGACTTTTTAGTGGTTTTCTTCTCGATTTTGAAGTTTTCCTTACTGTGGATATATTATAAATTAGTTATGGCGTGTAATGTTCCCGGTTGTTCTAGCCGAGCGGGTATATTGACTGAAAATAATGCAAAATTATCTTTTCATAGGCAAGTCGAATTCATGTTTATTGAACTTTACGAAGCAAACATGTAAATCTTGCTTTTTATTCTCACTTAAAATAAAAGTAATACATGTGTTTAGTGCGTACACAGTTTCATTATGATTCTAGCTGTTAGTGTTTAACAAAAAACATTAAAAAGTTTGACTCGGTATGTATGTATGACATTTCACCTACTTTATAGTGTTGTGTCAATAGTGTTGTGTCAATACTTTATAGTGTTGTATCAATAATCAGAATCAGAATATTTATCGATAATTTTAATATTTTGTTAGAGTGGATGTTTTCTTGATTATATAAAATAAAATTAATTTTCGTCATTTTTAAACTGGTGACAGTCAGTTAATTCAAATTTAAAAATTGTAGCTCTTTTTCATTTGTATTTCGGTTGTGAAATTTTCCAGAAAGTGCGTCGAGTTGAGCTTTAAGTTAAAATAAAAAGTGATTAACATATTTGACTTGTTTTATTTCACGTTTCTATGAAAGACTAGCCTACATGTATAAGTCAACCTCATATCAATGGTAACAAAACTAGTAAAAGCAGATCTTTTCCTCTGTAACACTGTCCGCTGAAAATGGTTTTGTTACCTTTGATATGCGGTTGAACCAATGAATGTCCCATCCAGTACCTAAAATATACCACCAATACCACTATCTATAAAGAACTAGATATAGGCTGATTAGTTCGGAAACAAATTGTAGACGGCGCCACTGCGCTTGTTTACATAAAAATACCGCAAGAGGGCTCTCTTTACCCAGTATCTTATACTTTTTGGGTAAAAAATTATAATTTATGTTATATTATTAAAAATTAAAAAATTATATCTTTTCAAAAAAGAACTTCACTGAATACATAAATTGCATAAATAGATGCAGCTTGATAGCTTGAACTCTAAATTTAATATTTTGCACATGGCTGCCGCCGGTTGAATTTATTAGTTACAGAAATCATAAGAATTTAATTATGATTTAATTCAATCTGTTTATACCGGATTCCAAAGACAATCTCACAGCATAGACGAGTACGACTTACGATTATGAGTTAGAGGTGTCACTAATATAATCATAATAGTTACTGGTAACATAATATTAAGTATTAATATGATAATAGATTATTCAAATCTGCAGTAATAGTGTTACTCAGTAATAGTCAAATAACTATTCTAGTAAAAACGAATCAAGAATCAATGTACATAGGTAAGGGTGATAAAACTTTTAAATACGCCAATGAACTAAATAACGTTGTCAATGTTGTTGAACTACAGTAGAGTTGCCAAACGATAGTCAACTATCGCTAAACTATCGATAATTGACGTCATATCAATAGTATCGATAGCCTATCGAAAGTATTAGCTCCCATAGTATCAATAGTATCGATACTATTGATAGTATTGATATTATCAATAGTTAGCTCATATTATCGATAGTTTAATAAACGGCGATAGTAAAGATAGTATTACTTTAAAAATATCGATTCTATCGATACTATTGCTTTCAATCAATAGTATTAGTTAATTTGTGATATCGATAGTATCGATGATATCGATAACACTATCGATATTGTTACTAGTTTTCGAGGTCATTATCGATAGTGAAACTATCGATAGTTGGGCAACTCTTAACTACAGTATTCTTCATGCTGCCAATTTTAATCCAATCAGATGGATCGATTCGATATAACATTCTTAGAAACACCAGATACACTCGAATTTAATTTAAAAATCCATCCATCCTCTAAGATGAAAATAGTAAAATAAAATGCAACGAATGGAAATAGTAATAATAGTATTATCATACAATCGAAGTATTTGTCGTGAAACAACAAACTAAAAGGTTGTCAAATCTTTGAAATTAAACAGGGTAAAAAAAAAGTTTCTAGTAATCGTACGTCGTACTTGTGTCTTACCGGTCTTACCATTCTTTGCTTTTAGAAGGTTGGCCGCACTGTATATATGTTATGTCATTGTCAAATGTCAACAGTTCATTGGCATTTGTACACAATTGCCGACGTCAACAATATTCAACGACAGCCTAGGAGATTTCAAATTGAACAGTGGATGTAGTAATATTGAGTATTTATTATTAAATTTTCTAAGGACCAACATATAAGCGGTAATTTTTGTTCTATGGTTTTACGGCAAACTTTTCTGTTAGTATTGGTGAAGGTATTCAGACCCGGTTATTAATACTGTCATTTTATTTACCCAGATATCTCCTATTAACTAACTCAAAATATCTACCTGAAATGATCTGGCGGTATCTAGCCAATGCTCAAAGCTTTATAGTATTGTAAGTACATAATATCAGTATACTAACAAGTTCATACAGAAATTCACCAACTTAAGATAAATAATCATTTTTCCTATCACCTCAAATACAACATTCATACTATATTATTTCCACGTATTCGATATTAAATTGTGCTATCTTTAACCCATAAAAATATAAAATCAGTGTTTAGTGATATCAATAGTAAAATCAAATTAGTGCTCGTATAATCAATTAGCTTATCTGTTGAGTATGTATACTAAAAACATTTCCTTATCACAAAGGTTCCTATGAAGCCAACTGACACAACTGATGAGCCTACAGTGAATACTGAAGCTGTTGTCAGTGACGCCATAGAGCCTGAGGATCTACAGGATCTCACCACTGCTGCCACACAATTAAATAATACAGAAGACATGGATAGTGATACAAAAAAAGCACAATCATACACACACAACAGAAGAGGCAATTATGGTAAACCTACTGATATTTTAGAACTTGTTACATGCATTTTTTATAAGTAAAAACAAATTTAGTAAAAAATTTATCAACTTAAACATATTTATACATACTTAGGCATAGTTTTAATTGTCTGGTTGTGTGTATAAGTGTCATGTATATTTGTAAACTGTACCCACGATACAGGAGAAATCCTAGAGTGGCAACAATTTTTTACAAACAAACTAAAAGTTATAACAAGTTTATGATAAATGTTATGTCTAATCTTATGGAAATTTCAGGGTATATTAAGTATGTAAGCTTGGTGATATTAACATTGCAAAATGCAGCATTAGGTCTTAGTATGCGTTATTCTCGCACTAGAGATGTGGAGATGTTCTCATCTGCAGCAGGTAAGAATTAATTTTTCTAATTACTTTAATTTCAAATCAACCATAAAATGAATACTTATTTTTTATACTATAAGTTTAATATGCATAGTGTAACTAATTAATTGTATTGTTGTTTTTTTAAGCTGTTTTAATGGCAGAAATATTTAAACTTATGATATGTGTGTGCCTTGTAATGCAAGAGTCTGGAGGTGTACAAAAAGGAGCACAGTCTATGTACAATATAGTAATATTAAATGTTAGAGACACATTACGTGTTTGTGTGCCATCATTTCTGTATATTGTACAGAACAACTTGCTTTATGTCTCAGCATCTAATTTAGACGCTGCTACTTACCAGGTAATATTATAAATCTGATTAACATTACATACCATAATACTTTTATTCCTGAAGAGTTAGGCCTATAGGACACCACTGTCCTATTTTTTTTACCCACATTTTGCCATAAATATGATCATAAAAATAATTTAAATGAAGTTGTTTTGTCATACAGTTAATTTTACAAATAATAATAATAATAAGCTATTATGTAGATGTGATAAAGGACACAGCTGTAAAACTTTGTTATCACACCTCTATTTATTATTTTTACATTAGGGATAATTATGTGCACAGCTAAATATATAGTACAGTCAATGTGCTTCAGTATAATACTATTGACTCTAATACCAGCTATAAAATCTAAACAAACTTTCAAGGTACAGTCATGGACATAAATAGATGAATTTTAAAATTATTTATTTTTATTGAAGATTATTTTTTCATATTTAACCATTACACTAATTGATAAAGTTATACTATTCTATAATAAGTCATGATGAGTTATCATTAATAAAAAACATACTTAAAATTTTGATGACAATCATCTACTAATGACACTAACTGTAGGTATGTTATGTATGTAATACTTAAAAAAAAAATGTATTTTTAATCAACCGACCCAGCTTATCACAGTCCACTGCTGTACATAGGTGTGTCCTAAACTATATTATATTAATACAATGCTTTTAAAAATTATTGGCTAATAGTATTATAATATTATAAAAATATTATCTTTACTGTAATTTTCAGGTAACATATCAATTAAAAATACTGACAACAGCATTCTTTGCTGTTATTGTATTAAAAAGGCAACTGAAGAAGTGGCAGTGGTGTGCATTAGCAATCTTAGCAGCAGGAGTAGCTCTCGTACAATTGTCTTCAACTGAGAAAGCAAACCCTGTCAAGGGATCCAATTTACGCGAGCAGTCAAAAATATTAGGATTTGGGGCAGCATTAGCAGCTTGCTTTATATCTGGTTTTGCTGGAATATATTTTGAAAAAGTACTGAAAGAATCTGACATATCTGTGAGTATATCTGATGTTCATCAATTGTAACAAAACTAGCTTTTGCCCGCGGCTTCGCACGATTTTGCTAATCAATTCGTGTTGTTGGTCGATATAGGAAGCATTAACGTTAATACAATTAACTTAGGTATTTACTTCAGGTTACTACACAAACAGTGTGCATAGACAGTAAATTAGCCAGTTGATTCGAAGGATACGAATCGCCATCTAGTGTCCTAAAGCAATTGTGATCCTCGAAAGTTATTATTCTTTCTCTTGGGAACAGTACTTTTTTCTGGGTGAAAGCTATCCAATGTCCTTTCCTTTTCCCCTGACAAACTATATGCAAAATTTTATGATGATCTGTTCAGTGGTTAAGGTGTGAAGTTGTAATAAACAAACTTTCTATCGCATTTATAATCTATACATATAAATAAAATTGGAGTGTCTGTTTGTAATATTGAAATAACCGTTTTTTACTACATGCATGTGAATATATATACGGTGCATACACCAAAATAACATTTTTTACAATTTTTGTCTGTCTGTCTGTTTGTATAGGCTAATCTCTGAAATGGCTGGAGCGATTTTGACGGGACTTTTATTGGCAGGTAGCTGATGTAATAAGGAGTAACTTAGGCTACTTTTATTTTAGAAAAAAATAGGGTTACGTGCATTTGGTCTCACTAAAAAATACATTGTTAAGTTCCGACATCCACGCGAGCGCAGTCGCGGGCACAGCTAGTATTAAATAAAACAATATATATATATATATATATATTAGTTAGGATACACTTTAATATTCATTATCATATGCCATGTATACATGAATGTAGATAACACATTATGTAAACTAAATAGCTAAGATGAAACAAAAGGTCTAGCTCAAGGCCAACCTGTCTTTGTATCCTAAAGTAGTTTAATGTTTCTTGAACAAAACTTGTTTACTTGTTTCAGGTATGGATGAGAAACGTGCAGTTGAGTTTACTGTCATTGCCATTTGGAACTATCACATATCTTATAAATGAAGGAACTGAAAATAATTTGCTTAAAGGCTTTGATGGCTTTGTTTGGTATCTAGTCATATTACAAGCAGCAGGGGGCCTCATTGTTGCTGTGGTTGTCAAATATGCTGATAATATACTAAAGGGTTTCGCAACTTCTGTTGCTATTATCATATCCTGTGTAGCATCCATATATATATTTGATTTCAACTTAACTGTACAGTTTGCTCTTGGCACAATGTTTGTTATTGTTTCCATATTCCTGTATGGATATGTACCCAAGAAACCTGAGGCTCGGACTTCTTTAAGTGTATGATCATTTTTATGTTATAGGCTAAGTTACCTAAATAAGTATTTTACCTTTATTTTATGACCTTAAATTATCTATCTACTTACTTAAAAAGTGCTTACTTCAATTGACTTTTCTAGTAAATAATCTGGAATTACCTCACATTATTATCAGGGTAATTTAAATTGGACTCGGGTTTTGAAATTGTAAATAATTTATTATAGTAATTAAAAGTTACGACCCATAAAAAAGGAAGTCAAGAATTAACTTTTATTGATCTATTAGTATTATTGGTGCCTCATTTGACTTATTAGACTAGGTAAATGAATTTATAACAATGTGGTAATTCCGCATATTCAGTGTACTATAAATAATTAAAACAATTTTATTAGGTACCTACTTTAAAAAATCGATTTGACAAAAGAATACAAACATTATTTCGCTACAGTAATGATGTTTGTGGACCTTCAGATAGACATGAGATAAATTGCTTTAAATCAAGAGTATAATATGTTATGCTTTAATTAAAACATCATTATATAGGTATTGGTAAGCAACTGAATATAAAGAGTCAAAATCAGAATCAATGCTATTTTATATTTCTAAACCATGTTAATAAATGATATACAACTTAATATGAATTTATAATCTTTCTCTTCCTCATTTGTTCCAGCCATTTATCAAGTTGTTGGTCAGGTGTCTGTGGACTTCTCTTATAATAGTCTGCTGGCGGCTTTCCTTCTTCCAGTCTTACAAAGTAATGACTGTACTGATATCTGACTTCACCCATTCGTCCTCTAGCATGTCTTCTTATTCCTTTAATCACCATTCCTTTTCCAGAGAAGGATTCAGCTAAAATAGAAATCAGATTCATTAACTGCACATTTTCTGCATTTCATTATGAAGTGTTATTGTTTCTGTGATTAAAAATTGGAAAACATATAGCTAAAATAATACACAAAATATATTTATTTTAATGAATTATATTCTGTGTGAATCAATTTTATTGACATCACTAGATAGTATGTAAGCTGCATTTGTTGGGCATCTTATGGAAATGGAAGTATATATATTTAATTCCTATATGTAATCAATTCAAAGAAACTAAAAATATAACTTACCAACCCACAAATTACTTCTAAATTCGACATTATGTTCTTTTACAGCAAGTTCTTGTGCTTCGAGTATAGCGTCTTTGACAAATATTGCTCCTTTCTTGTTAACAAAACTGAGCTGTTTCACTGCTTCATCTACTGTCATTCCTCTGACAAAACTGGCAATGTACCAAAGCTTATCTGGGCTGTATTTAATATTAGTCTTCTGATGACATACAAACTGAAAACACAGTTGACTTCATCATGAGAATGATCACTGATATTATAAATGTTTGTGAAGGTGTTTGTTATTCTATCACTCACTAAACACCTAAATAAATTTTGATCAACTTTTGCAGGCAGATAGGCCATGTTCTATATTAATACAAGATATCTGGGTGCATGAAGGTATTCCCATAGGATGATATTCAACCTGGCAACAGCCAGTTTTTGATAAATTAATAATGTTATCTACATATATATTTTTTAACAACAATGTAAATTCAGGCTATGATTTAACCTTTTATTTAATTTCAGGAACAAAATATATGTTTTGAACAGAAGTCCTAACAAAATTACCCGAAAAAGGAGGAGCCCATATTGCCACCCTCATACCATTTTACTTCAAGAATGACATGAAGACTGAATATTTCAATGCCTTTTTCTGATTAGATAGTATTTTTGTATGTAACATACAATGTAGATTATTAAGCCTGAATAAACGTGTAATTAAACAAAAATGCTGTAATTCTATATGAACTATATTTGTGTTTATTAGTTTATATATAGCCTGCAGCCAGACAGCATTATACTAATAAACTGAGATTTTAGTAGTGAACTTACAGCAGGTCTTGGTTCATCATCAGGTGACTGTGGAGGATATATCTTTTGGTTGTACTGTAAAAACTTTTTTGGTGTATCTGATTTAGACCACGCCAAAGCCGAAGAGTTAGTGTGTATATTATTTAACTGATTTGTTTTTAAACCAGTGATACACAGATTCTTGAATAATTGATTCATGTTTGAGATCTGATCATCTGTCGAATCAAAAAATGAAGACAAAATTAAAACTTCCTATTTATTTAAAATAATGTGAGATATTATTATCTATACTATAATTTCAACATAACCTCGTCGGTACACAGGTGACTGACATACGTAGTACGTAGGACAATTGACACTTGACAGGCTGACAGGCATAAATAACAATTTAAAAAAAAAATCTCCCGCTTTGGTATAGGCTAGGGAACAGCTCATACAGCCGTGTCTGATTTCACTTTCTTTTATTGTTCCGAAATCCGAGGAAGTACCCCGTCTTCTTTATTTATCAATGACTTTCAATTATTCAATCTTCATATGACAAAAATATCTGTCAACAATAGACCATAGAACAAATTACTAATCTAAAGCGACACTATTTCGATGCTAATATATAATAGCATAGGTTGCTAAAGGTTGCGACCCGAGGGGCGGTTTTCTTTTGATTAAGCCCCCCCCCCCCCCCCCACGTATAAAACAAATACTAAAACATAATGGAAAGATTGGTTGAATGAAGCCACCAAAACGCAAATAGTTAAAAAAACTCGGAACAGACTCAGAATAGCTACATTTTACATGTATTGTACATTTGAATCTTAGAAGCTCAAAGTGCGTGACAGCGGCTCTCCCGCGGATGCGGACTATCATCCCTTCGAGCTTGGTACCCGGGGCGGACCGCCCCCATCGTCGCTCCTTTACACCGCCACTGCTCTTTTGGGGTCGGGGTGGGATCCAGAAGGGCTAAATGAACATCATTTTAATACTGACAACATTCAACATTTCTTAAACCGTTCTGGCCTTTACATTTCCCCAGATTTAAATCAGTCTACCAAGTCCTTAAACTTATTATTAAAGGGCTTGTTCACAGTGGCGTAGCAAAGGGGCGGCGGTGGGGGCGGCCCGCACCGGGTGCCACCCTTTTTGGGGTGACACCCGGAGACAACTTCAAGAACAAAATACAACATTAAGCAAAAATTACATCGCCCAAAAAATTAATTTGATCCGGGTACGTCTTAAAACTGCGGCCAGACACCGAAGGACGGGCAGCAGCGTCCTCTCACTAATCGGTGAGCCACTGGGATCCCCAAGCCGCCTGCCAAGCGTGGGGATTATGGTAAACCCCTCATTGAGGGAGGCCTTCGTTCAGCAGTGGACGTCTTCTGGCTGATAATGATGATAATGATGATGATGATGATGAAATTGCTAGCACAGCTGTCTTTTTCGGGGATTCCCCCATAAGCACTAGCTTAGCTTTATGTATTAATAAAAACTACTTCCGGGCAACAAAGACCCAGTCGTGACTTAGCAATCTTGGTATATTAGCCATAGATCAAGAGGCAATACAAAATATAAATTTTGAAGAAGTTATTTCCGAGATCGAGATATTAATTGTAAGATTTTGTGTGTCTTAGTTTTGTTCAACTTCACACCCCCCCCCCCGCACCGGGTGCCACCCAAGGTAGCTACGCCACGGCTTGTTCATTTTTTATTTACCATTCGATGGGTTACTGACCTAAGAGCAAAAATGGCGACACAATCTTATAGAAAAGATACTTTAAAATTTATTTAGTAAAAATAACAAAAACCTATTCAAAACATTCATTGAACACTCTTATCATCTACCTACCTTTACCTTTTCCAAACTACACTGGGTCGGGTTCTAATCTAACTGGTTGCAGCTGAACATCGATGTGTGAAAAATGTTTACCCATTCAAAGACTGACCGTGACAAGTTCTGCGTGACCGACCGACTTGCGCGGTAATAAGCTCTAGATTTTTGCATAGAACTACATACAAAATAGAATTAGAATTCAACTCGAGTTACTAACTCAAGTTAGCAGGATGAAGCTGAGTAAATTATTTGTAACAAATTACTTTTTTATATATTTTTTTTTCCATCAAACACGTATGTTGGGACAATTATTATCATTACTTTTATTATTTATCCTTTGTCTATGACTAAACTTAGTAGGAAGTATTTTAATAAATCTTTGTTTTTAGTCTGAGTTATTTTTACTATAGTAGGTACCCTATACTTAACAACAAAAATAAATCTTCACACAGTAATATCAGTAAACTTTATGATTATGATAAATTATCTCAATCAAAATGTTCTTAAATAACTTTTTTATTCTAAATAACAAATTATTTTGGTAGTAGCTAATACGGAAGTTTTATTTAATTATTATATAACATACTACTCAAATTAGAATATTATTTACCTAATTAACAAGACCACTTAGTTAAAAAGTATTTTTATCAAGTATATATTTGTATAAATAAAAGAAAAATAATACTCAAGAAACGAAAAATATTTTTCTCTCTTCACACACTGAACGAATCGAATCACGCTCTCGATCTTCCGCTTGGTTCGTTCATGTCCCGCCTCAGCCCAAACTCGTGTTTGGAGCATTCAACTCGAATTAACTCGAGCTAAGCGCAACTCGAGTTAACTCGGGTTAGTAAGTCGAGTTGACCCATCACTAGGCTGTATGAGCTCAACTCCCCTCGCCTGTGCTAAAGAGGAACGAATTTATGAATAAACAAAAAAAAATGTGAAGTTGGTTTCGTCTCGGTTTCGTATTCGTGGGCGAACGGCAAATACTAACCTCTCAGTTACGGAGAACCGTAATGATTCATAATAATTAGTTTAAAATTGTAAGAAGATCGACATATATCCTCTTTTTGAATGAACATTGAAAATGAGAGAACAAGTGTCACATGCAACAACTATAAAATCCTAGCTCGCAATGATTTATTTATTTTCAGACATATTTTAGAGTCGAAGTCTATTTATCACATATTATCATGTGTGACTTATACATAGCGGTTGTATGTTCTTCGAACATGAACCGTAGTATGGAAGCTCACGCATTTCTAGCGAAGAAAGGCTTCAAAGTTAAGTCCTATGGCACAGGAGAAAAGGTGAAGCTACCAGGTGCTTCGGCTGATCGACCTAATTGTTACGAATTTGGGGTCCCATATGACGACATTTATAATGATTTATTGGAAAAGGATAAAGTATACTATACGCAAAATGGTATTCTACATATGCTAGATAGGAACAGAAGAATTAAGCCCAGTCCAGAGAAGTTCCAAGTGTCGATGGAGCGATTTGATGTCATAATAACATGCGAGGAAAGGGTATATGATCAAGTCATAGAGTGGTTTGGTTCAAAGAGATCAGTTTACAATCAACCAGTACATGTTGTAAACATGGATATCCAAGATAACCATGAAGAAGCTACTATTGGTGCATTTTTAATTAGTGACATGGTCACTAAGATGGCTCAAAGTGATGATTTAGATAATGATATTGATGAACTCCTGCATGAGTTTGAAGGAAAGTGTCACCGGCCAATTCTCAACTGTATTATGTTTTATTAACATAATAATGTAAGTATACCTACTATACCAACAGAATTAAATGTGATGCTTCTGTTATCAGAAAAAACGTACTATTTGACAATGACAATCATATGACACAAATTAATGAGTTCAACAACTTATTCACATTTGCAAGAATTTCATCAATATTTTTGCAATTAAGTGTTACTTACAAAAGTAACCAAATAACAATGTTTAAGAATAGAATAGAATTTTAAGTTTCAGATGTGAAGACTTATTTGTCGTTATTATTCATAATGAATTATTCTATATGTATAAAGACAGTGTGTTTTGATTTTTATAATAAGAAGGGAATATTTTGTATTATTGGTTTTATTTGGATTACTTTTCTTGATACAAGAAAACTTGTATAAGCCAGGTCATACAGTTTTAGAGTTTCCCACAAAAATCACTACCTCTATAACAGTATGACATAAGTTATCATTACTGACTACAATAATTAGTTCTTGGTAGGATTGCCCTCTCTATTTTATCCAAATATAGTTTTGGTTAGATCTGCCAGAACTGTTTAATTAAAGCCTCATATCCACTTGAGCACTAGTAGAATGAGCAGCTTATTTGGCCATGCCGCAAAAGTGGAGACATGTGGCGCGCTCGGCCCGAGCAAATCCAAGTACGCTCAGAATGAGCCTGCGCCGCACGGTGGGCTGAAAATCGGCTTTCATAAACTTAGGGATTTCAATTTGCAAGCAAGATTTTTTGCCGGATATCGCTTCTATTAGTTGAAAAAAATGACATCCGAGTTAATTCTGCACAAAAACGAAGGAGTTATAATTTTTTTACGAAAAATTTGTATGAAGCTAGTATGAAAAATCTAATTATCTCTTAAACGGCAAGGAAAACTGTAATATCCTTATAGGAGGTTATAGTACTAATTATTTATGATTCTTTTTCATACTCCACATAATGGTTAGCGATGCCGATTTTTTTTTAAATCCTCAATATATTTTTATTTATTTTTACATATGAAACGGTTCCTTTTCGTGTTTAAGTTGAGGAACACAGACTTTTAACAAAACGTAAAATAAAATAGCACCCCTATATCCCTGAAGGAGCAGGCAGAGGTTTATAGTATACCCACACTTAGACAACTATGTTTTAGCTAGATATTTATAAACACAAAATGAGTTTTAAAACTTTGCATTCAACCAAAATACCAAAGTCTATGAAAGCCGATTTTCAGCCCACCGTGCGCCGGTCAGTTTTTGTCCGCACTCAGAAGCCACTCTGATTGGTCCGTTTTGTACTCTCCGCCGATCAGAGCGCCGCACAGTGGGCGAAAAATCAAGCCTCCCTTTCATAGGAATTTTGAAAAATTTAATGTCTTTTTTTAGAGTTTACAGTATACAGACTTATTGAAAACATCAAACCATTGAATAATCTAATGGTTATATGATTTTTTTTCCGAGTAAACACCATAAAATATGAGTTTGTACATTTCAAATATATGAAAATGGAATTTGTTTTCCTCATAACTTTTTTCGGTCTTGCATTGTAAAGCTGAAACTTTTAGGTATTGTTGCCGAGTCTTTAACAAAGCCGTATGACCTTTGACCTTGACCCCGAACGATCCCGTTCAAAAGATATAAATTATTTTAAATTGAACATTTGGACTATATTGTCATACAGGGAAATGTACTAAGAAATATATAGTTGGTTAAATTTGTTTACCCAGTATTGTTACCTGATAGATACCGACACCCTACTTGACTTATGACCTTGACCAAAACCGTCCCTATCCATATAAGTATGTATGTCAACATCACTTAGTTAACAAAACGCAACATATTACAATGAAGCAGGAAACAAATAATATGGAGTGTGATAAATGTTCCCTTCATATGATGCTTTAAAAAATGAACAGAAGGAGTGCTATGTACAGAAGTAGGCATGGTGATAACCGATACTGAAGTCAAACTTAAACTACAATCGATTTTAGATAGATATTACTGTTAAGAGACTATTCAAAACATTGGAAACTGATGCTACTGGCAGTAATTTGACCTCATCAGTAAATGGGGTAGTTGATGGTGCATCTGGACATAACAACTACAAACAAAAAATGGAAGGTTATGATTCTATCATCTTTATGTGCTCATTGTACCTGGTGAAACTGGTGACAGATGATACTGATAAAGTGATATAGGAAAATCCCAAAGCGTCTTCAAGTTTTAGTGTCAGCCGATTTATTTCAAATTTGAAAACGAAAATAATTTGAATATTAAAGAAGAAATGGCATCAATCGAAGTAGCAATTGCTGCACTACAGTTAACTGTTGTCGAAAATGCAAATGTGTGACATAAATTACATATGACCATGATCGCTGGCAAGGTAACATTACATCTACCAGATACCTCCACAGCAATATGCGATATTTGCAAAGCGAAACCGAGACAGAAAAGCCATTCTGTGGACATGTTTAAGTTTAGCGTGCCTTTCCTTCATGCACGAATTAGGTGCATGGAATGCATCTTGCACATTGCTTACCGCCTCGAGTTCAAGAAATTGCAGCTAAAAGAAATGGTTTGAAGCAACAATTGAGCAACAAAAAGATTGTCCAAGAACAATTTCGGGGTAAAATGGGGTTGCTAGTGGATGCTGTTAAACAAGGTGTAAGAACCACAAATTATGGGAACACTGCGAGAAGGGTTTTGGTTGAAACAGAACTCATCAGAAGATTTGGACCAATTCTTCAGGTAATCTCTTGTGGAGAGTTTGTTGACGTGGAAAAGTTTCGGTAATATTGTGCTACAACAACTCATAAATATGTTGAACTCTGGCATGGTAATACACCCCCTAAAGCTCATTCGTGCATAGTGTCGAAATATTAACTTTATTCCAATTGGCAGACTCCCTGAAGAGGCATCAGAAGCTTCAGAGCCTCATGATAAACCAGCAGGATTGGATAAAATGAGGATATTATCCATAATTTGCTGATGTCCTCTGAGCCATAGCTCTGGTGACGTATTGCTCAGACCAAGTCAACTTCGTAGTCAACCTTTATGAGATGAAATCAATTTGTTATTGTTATTAACTTGTTCAAGTATTTAGATGTAAGAAACCTATCAGACTGTGACATTGTATATGACTAGTTCAACTGTATTATTGTGTCCTCTATATAGTAATAGTTATGAGAAAATAGTTGAACTCAATCATAATACAATATTGAGGTTTAACAACAATTTTTATCCCATAGGTATATGCGTTTTAAATAGGGACGCTTTTGGTCAAGGTCAAATAGGGTGTTATCTATCAGGTAACAATACTGGGCAAACAAATTTAATTAATTATTTGTTTCTTAGTACATTTCCCTGTATGACAACATCGTCCAAATATACAATTTAAAATAATTTATATCTTTTGAACGGGATCGTTCGGGGTCAAGGTCAAAGGTCACACGGCTTTGTTAAAGACTCGGTAACAATACCTAAAAGTTTCAGCTTTACAATGCAAGACCGAAAAAAGTTATGAGGAAAACAAATTCCATTTTCATACATTTGAAATGTACAAACACATATTTTATGGTGTTTACTCGGAAAAATATCATATAACCATTAGATTATTCAATGGTTTGATGTTTTCAATAAGTCTGTATACTGTAAACTCTAAAAAAAGACATTACATTTTTCAAAATTCCTATGAAAGGGAGGCTTGGTTTTTCGCCCACTGTGCGCCGCATGCGTTAAATCGAGTTTGTCAAAAGAAACTTACACTAGGGCCTCAGTATGTATAGTCGGTATTCGCTCGGCGCTCAATGTGAATTTTTGTTTGTGTTTCATTAAGAGGCCCAGCGTGCCACGAGTGCGTCGAGTGCCCCGAGTTTGACAGTTAAGTTAATTTTAGATAAACGTTTTATTAATTTAGAGTGGCTCGTGTAATAATGAAATTGATGCGTGTGAACACTGCCGGATTAACCACACAGCAAGAGTAGCAATTGCTACCGGCCCCGCGTAATCAAACCCTCCCACCTCCACCTGAGCGTAATTATTTGAGCGAGTTTTATTAAGCGATATAATCGGACATAAAACAAGATCGCCTTGAAATCAGTGAAATATGTATTAAACTACAGAATAGAATATTAAATTTCAAACGGAAACGTAAAGACATGATGGAGGCGAGCACAGCTATTTCAATATCGAGGCTCGTTCGACCGAAAACATACATTTTGTTCCTCCCAGCACGATCAGACATGAGCGGCTCATTCGCCTGAGCCTGCGCAAGTGGGTACGAGGCTTAAAAATATTGTAGTCTTACGTTCCATTATACAACATTATTTTAGTATACACTAAACCTGAAAGTACCATGTCCAAAACTCAGATAAAGAAAAATACTAGATAGATCTTATTAAGCAAGAGCCGGAGATATATCACTATTTTCTTCGCAACACAGAAAAAAGACATATCACAGAAAGAGACCATGATAGTGGCTCGGGTTACTCGAAACAAACGCAATGTCTCCATTTTGACTATACTGTCCTAACTATATTTATACTGATCAATAGCGCTGTTCATTTTTAAAGGATTTTTGTCGAAAGATAAAAATCGTAAAACAAATATAGTAAGATTAAATGTTCAGAAATGATGTACACATACATATATAAGCATGATATAGTATACTTTAGTTAATGTCACCAAAATGAAATTGTGAGAACGGTCGAGCACGACTCGCTCGTGAGTCTGGTTAGGTCAATTTTGACTTCACAAATTGATTCCTCAGATTTAATATTAAATTGAATAGCCTGTAGCACGAATGAGAATTCAAGCTATCTATTTAAGCAATTCATGTATTCAGCAAAGTCCCTTTTGAAAAGATACCATAAATTATAGTTTTACCCAGACTGTTCCAAGAGGGTAATGTTTTTCTAATACATGTATGTCTTTACTGGCTCATTGGTCTAGTTGCAAGCGTTCGATTCCCGGGTCGGGTAAAGTGTTATCTCGTCTTTCTGTATGGAAATTATTTTTCTTTATGGTTTAAATAAAAGACATAGTTTTATAAAAAAAGTTTTATTAAGAAATTGTTTTTCATATTACAGACCATTGAATAATATGAGTTTATTAAAAAAAATCGTATATGGTAAACCTGGAAATTAAGTGTATTTTATTTAACAAAATATTACAATTATCGATAAATATTCTGATTCTGATTCACAACACAATAAAGTAGGTGAATAATGTCATACGTACATTTTGAGTCAAACTTTTTAATGTTTTTTGTTAAAAACTAACAGCTAGAATCACAATGAAATTGTGTACACACTGAACACATGTATTACTTTTATTTTAAGTGAGAACAAAAAGCAAGATTTACAAGTTTGCTATGTAAAGGTGAAAAAACATAAATTCGACTTACCTATGACAAGATAATTTAAAGATAAAGATATATTTATTTGCTGTAACATGTGTAAATTACAATACAGTGATATGTATGCAATGGTGTGAAATATAGGTTAGAGCTAACTAGCTAGCTAATGTTATGCCATTGAAGGCGTACAAATATTAAAATTGTATTATAAATATGAAACAGGATATGGATTAATTACAAAAATCAAATTTTAGCATTAAAGAATTCATTAACATTATAATAACATTTCTCGGCTAACAACTTTTTAAATTTAATTTTAAATAAATTCGAATTTAATTGTTTGATGGCTTTTGGAATTGGATTATAAATCTTTGGCATTATTTTCAGTCACTATACCCGCTAGGCTAGAACAACCGGGAACAGTACACGCCTTATCTAATTTATAAGACGTCCACAGCGAGCAAAACTTCAAAATCTAGAAGAATACCCATAGATTTAGTAAGCCAAATTCTAAGTCTATGAGAATACCACTAAAAAGATTGAGATAGACTGATTATTCGTAACGACGCCTTGGTAACCAGCTGATGACCAAACAAATATGGCTGCCCTCGGCCGGTGGCGCGCACTGCTTCAAAACGTGCATAAACGGCTTTTGCTCTCTTTCTGTCACACATAAAGTGATATTAGAACGAAGAGTGTTGAATATGAGTAAATTATTCAACTTATTATGCTACATCTATGCTCTATCTTATCATTTTTATCTGGGGTCCTAAATCAGTAACAGAACCGAGTGTAATAATTTTTATACCTTGTTATATTTTGTTCAAATAATAAATATGTAAAAAATATTTTTTTTTGGCTCAACTTTCATCGGGACATGGCCGAACCCGTGACACAGCGGCATGGGCCAGCGCACTCTAGGGATGACCATGTTTATGGGAGGACAACCAAGCAACACAACAAGCTTGTAACTTAGTGAGTTTTCACACTTAGAAACAATTATAGTCTTTATAAATGAAAATATTTGACACGTATTTTGGCTTTCATACATAATAAAAATAAGGTTGTTTAAGCAGATTGCTGTTAAAATATGCGCACTCCATTAATCACGTGATGTTTTTTTAAGCATTTTTAACCTCTCCCCCTTGGTGATACGTGGTGAGGTTCGAAAGTACCCCGCCACCCAAAATCACGTGTATTTTGTTAAGTACCTAATTGTCATATTTATAGGATAACCTTTTTTTCAATGTTCCCAAAATTCACGAGGAGTCAATGCAACTGTAATTCCAAAGCAACGACTTCGCCCATGTCTCTTAGCAAGTGAAAAAATAAATACGTGATATCTTACACCCCCCCTCCCCCTTGTGATATTTCGTGATTTTTGCCAAACCCCCTCCCCCCTTTCGAGCCTCACGTGTTTAATGGACGGCCCCTTACTTACACTGTGGGTACTTACCTTTATAAACGCTGTTACTGGGCGCGATGCCAAGGGGTTAGGAACTAAAGCGGTGTAGCTCAAAGGGACTCCTATTGGTTTTCAAACCACGGCCTACAAAATGATTTGCTTTCCTACTAAATAAGGGGGTGAGTTTCCTTTTAAAATCTGATTAAAAAAAATTTAACCATTTGAATGTAATGTTGCATTTACTCATTTTAGGTCCGTGTTTCGGCAATACGGTAAAGTTCAATTAATACTAATTTACAGATATCATAACATGATGCTTTGAAATTTAAAGAAATTATTTGACTTTTCGAAAAAAAAATGGTTTCGGACTTTCTAAATATCTAAAGTTGACAAACTTTCAAGTTATTTTTCTCAACAACTATACAGAATTGGCGTTTGGGAGTTCTACGCCTGTGTCTAGAATATTATGACGCATTACTTGCTTAGCTTCACTCAATGACGGGCACAAAGGATTATTTAATACTATGTTACGCGGCGACGGCACACAGAAAAGAAATCACATTATGGGTCTGAGAGGGACGCGCTCCGGGCGCGGTGACGGGTGACCATGCGTACGCGGCGATTGACTTGTCGGGTATACCCCGTCTCCCGCACACTTACCGCGCGTCTGGTCTCCGGAATACAGTATGTCGAGCACACAAAAAAAAATTGTTTTAAAAATTATTATTATGACACAGATGAAAAATCATGTTTACTTTTATAACTTTTTGTAAAACTTGTAATATGTGCGGTGTTACAATCGGAAATATTAAATTGAAGATTAATTATTATTCAATGTAATATTTTATTATGTAGAATTCATTCATACATAATCATGTAATATCGATTACTGATTACTTTTAATCAAAATTAACGATTACATGAAATCTTGATTTAATGTAATCAAGGACTACAAGTAATCAGATTATTAATCTGATTACAAAAGTAGTTGATTACGCCCAACTCTGTCCTGAAGGTTACAGGAACTCTTACCGAGATCCTGTTGTTTATAGTAGAACCACCGTGTTTATGCTTGTTTCATTTGTCTCGATAGGTACTTTTATCCTATTGCTAATGACCTGATGGTGATGATGATGATGAAGATGATGATGAAAGGTGATTACAGGAACTCGGTTACTGTTTATAGTAGAACAACCGTCTTTAGGCTTGTTTCAATTGTCTCGATAGGTACTTTTATCCTATTGCTAATGACCTGATGATAATGATGATGATGATGAAAGGTGATTACAGGAACTCGGTTACTGTTTATAGTAGAACCACCGTGTTTAGACTTGTTTAATTTGTTTGTATAGGTACTTTTATCCTAACTAGTGCCGATGCCCTGGTGATGATGATGGGAGGTGTTTACAGGAACACGGTTACTGTTGATAGTAGAACCATCGTGTTTAGGCTTATTTCATTTATATCGATAGGTACATCTTAACTAGTGCTGATGATTAGATGATAATGAAGATGATGATGGGAAGTGTTTACAGGAACTCGGTTACTATTATCATATAACCACCGTGTATAAGCCTGTTTCATTTGTCTCGATAGGTCCTATTATCCTAACTGTTGCCGATGACTTGATGATAGTGACGATGGGAGATAATTACAGGAAGTCGGTTTCTGTTATAGTACTGCTTGTTTCATTTGTCTCCATAGGTACTTTTATCCTAACTAGTGTCGATGATCTGACGATGATGATGATGGGAAGTCATTACAGGAACTCTGTAATTTTTTACAGTAGAACCACGGTGTTTAGGTTTGTTTGATTTATCTCAATGAGTACTTTTATCCTTACTAGTGCCGATCATATGATGATGAGGTTGTTAGGTGCTTTTAGAAACTATATCCACCGTTTTTGAGTTAAGGAATTTGTATTAATTGAATCGTCTGGGAAACGAACAACTTTTTGTTTATATGTATCTTGATTATTGATATGATATTATCGTAATATGAAAATATATCGTAATATCTAGGTACTAATAATCCTTAGCTCATGTGAATAAAGAAATACCAAAAACTACAATACAAAAAAAAGATATCTGTAAATACCTAATTTCGCTCGCCGACACGCGGCATTAACGCTTTTAATTCCATATTGCAAAAATCAACCTGGATATTTGTAGATAATCATCAAACACCCTGGGTCATCAAAACTATAGCCCCAACACGGAAACTATAAAAACCATGTCCAAACGCGAAGTTTCGAACTATGTATCCATTGCTGGATACTTAGGTTCTGGTCATTACCCTAATTCATAACTCAAAGCTAGGAAAAGTTTAGCCTCCGACAAGCGCTACTTTGAACTTATAAATAATTTCCAATACGAAGATTTTATACTAAATCACTTCAAGACTTCAAAAAAAAGGAGGAGGTTCTCAATTCGGCTGTATTTTTTTTTTTTTTTTTTTTTTAATGTTTGTTACTCGATTTCTCGAAGACGCCTGGACCGATATCAAAATTTTTTTATTTTATTTGAAAGGGTATGCTTGTCATTTGGTCCCATTGTCATCAGGTCAGGACCTGATGGTGGAATCCCTGAGAAATCGAGGGCATCTCTTGAAAATTGTAGGCGAGCATGGGGTAAAAACTTGATATTTATGTGTATATCTGATGAGACTACAATACTATGAAGGTTTAGGGCAGATCTGATGATGGAGACGACAGAGGATCGAGGGAACTCCTCAACGGTACATCTTAACTACCTCGTGTTTGGGCTTATTTTATTCGTGTTGACAAGATCTTTACACCGAGATGGGTAATAACTGCCACTGCAAGGTCCGTGCAGGTGCAGTACAGTTTAGGGAACTTCTTAATGGTTGATAGCAGCTACATAGTGTTTGGGCTTATTTTATTCGTATTGATGCGCACTTTAAGCCGAGATGGGTAATATTGCAGATTCGATGGTCGGCTAAGTAATTTATTTGATTTTAAAATCACATAGTGCAATACCGTCTAAGGTTTTCACTCGACTTGGGGCAACATACATTTGACCTTTGTCAAGTTTTTCAAGAGAATCGTCTTTACTAGGTCTACCCATCACTCAAAATTGTAAAATAATTAAATTTTTTAACAAAAAATAAAAACCGACTCCAAAAAAACTCAAAAACAAAACTAATAACTAAAAAGCAAAAAATAAATCTTTTATTATACAATATAGTAGTTGAAGAATATTGAATTCGGTGCCAAGTAAAACATGCAATGATAAACCGACACGATTGGCGAAGTGCATTTGTCGTGTCCGACGCATAATTCGCTCCGCACTCGACAATTTCTATGTGAACCCGTTGTTTCAATGTCGCTATTATAGCAGCAAGGTATATTACTTTTATGTTTTACTTGGCACCGATTTCAATATTCTTCAACTACTATATTGTATAATAAAAGATTTATTTTTTGCTTTTTAGTTATTAGTTTTGTTTTTGAGTTTTTTTGGAGTCGGTTTTTATTTTTTATTGTATTTATATTTGTTGATTGTATTGAATATTTTATAATTTTTGTTACAACTGAATATTTTATTGTTAATTTTTTATATTTAAGTTTACTTTTATATTATGTATTTATTTATTATATTTATATTATAGGTAAGTATGTATGGGTTTTAGCAGGAAAAGGTGTTTTTTAATATGATTATATTTGTATAAAATTAATATTTTCATGTTATTTGTTTATCCGTAAGATATTCGCTGATCGTGTAGTATGCTTTATTTATTAATATTTGCTTTAGGGTGTTTAGGAACTTCGTGTCGCTAGGCTCATCTTTTATTTTGTTGGGTAATTTATTATATATTTTGATGCACATTACATATGGGCTATTTGAGTGTAGTGTCATGTTGGAAGTAGGTAGCATAAGCATTTTTCAGCAAGTCTCAGTGATCTGTTTGTGTGTCTGTTTCCGCGCTTTGTAAAGAAGGTGGAGTACCTTCTAACGAATTTACATATTTCTAGAATATAAATGCATGGCAACGTAAGTATTTTATATTTTTGGAAATAGGGTTTACAACTGTCTGTTTGTTCAATGTTTGTAAGTATTCGGATTAGTTTTTTTTGTTGTATGAAGAGTGATGGTGCGTCGGTGCTGTTGCCCCACATGATGATGCCGTAGCTGAGTTGGGAGTGAGCGTAAGCGTAATAAGCACTCAATGCAGTTGGTAGGTCTGTGGTTATCTTTAATTCTCGAAAAGCGTAAGTAAATTTGGAAATCTTGGATTTAATGTTTTGGATGTGTGTCTTCCAGTTGATGTGAGTGTCTATTGTAAGTCCGAGAAGCGTGAAATCGTCGACAACGTCTATTTTTTTATTATTTGTAGAGAAGTTAATTGTTATTGGAGATTTTTGGTAGGGGTAAAAATTCATAATTTTTGTTTTTTTGTAGTTTATTTGTAAGTTATGTTGATCCATCCATTCTGTAGTTTTATTGAGTATAGTTTGTAGCTGTGTATTTATTTCTGTTTCGTTACGGCATGAAGTAAGAAGGGAGACGTCATCCGCGAATAGTATACAAGGCTCATTCATGATTTTTGGAAGGTCGTTGATATATATAAGGAATGTTACTATACCAATGTCAATGTTAAGTTTTTATCTTCTTTCATCTAGGTAAGCACTTGATTCGTGTATATGATCAATCATTACACTTTTAAAGACAAACAAGGCTCTACGTCCTACGCGATTTCTGTATTACGCGTTCTTATTAATCTTTAAACCATGTTCAAATTCATAAGTGCTACATCTATTGGTGCGATCCAGTTACTCTACCTTCCTAGTCATCCTCAGACCCAATAGGAAACAGAATAAAATGGAACTGTGTGAAAGAGCCGACCATCAGGTTTATTTTTCCAACTGCCACTGTAATTTGAGCAGTTTGACTGTAATGGCTAATATGGCTAAGACGTTGTTCCACCATATCTGAATATTTTTGCTGAACCGAAGATAATGAGTAGCTAAGATGTTCATGACCCGGGTACGTCCTAAAACTGCGGCCAGACACCGGAGGATGGGCAGCAGCGTCCTCTCACTAATCGGTGAGCCACTGCGATCCCCCAATCCGCCTGCCAAGCGTGGGGATTATGGCAAATCCCTCCCTTGGAGGAGGCCTTCGTTCAGCAGTGGACGTCTTCTGGCTGATGATGATGATGATGAAGATGTTCATATAAATATTTTGACACTACGGTGTTCTAGTATATTTGAAGTTGACTGTACACCATTTATATTTTTTACTGTTATAACGAATTGAAAAGTTTATTCGAGAGTGCAGACTACGTAACCCTAATAGGCTTAGTTGCACACACTCCATGTGTCTCCATGTGTTTACACCTCGTCAAGGAGGGGCGATTGCCTCCTACTTCATTCTGGGTAAGATAAATAGGATCTGAATTCGAATAAGAAATTAGCCTATCGCAGTATCGTCTCGTATTTCTCCATCGGCAGCATTACCTTGGGTCAAGGACTCGGCTCTTGACAAGAAAGACATCTTTTCGCACCCAGTCGCGTGATGAGAAAACAAGTATGTCAAAAAAATTATATATTTATAACCGGTTGTAATACAGGTATAGAGGAACGAGGTATGGTGTTCCTCCGTTGAAAAGGGAGGATCCTCCGACCAGGCAAGGTGGTTAGCCTGGCGGGCTGAAGCCCGACAGTTGATGTCGGATATTCGTATATGTGTTAGAATCGTTGTAAACTTTCATAGTTGCGATTCAGGGTTTGTTGTTGTAGCCGCTATACAGGTAAGGTAATCCTTCGAAGGGCTAGGGAGAGGTACTATTGCTCAGAGAGGTCAGTATTGCTTTACCCATGGTGCCGGGTGTGCAGTGCACACGGGCGCAGGGCTCGCGGTACTTAGATACAAAAATTGCACATTGTTATCATTTAGAAAATAAACTGTATGTGTTCGTAGTCCACGCGGGCGGAAGCTAGCATTTATAATTGCACCATTTGCAACTGAATTTTGACGATATTTTGATTGTGTGCCGACTACAGGGCGCCAGGGTAATTTTTGCACCCGAGCGCTGCGTGGGCTAGAGCCGCCCGCGCGCCCCTGACTATTGTACACTAACATATCGCTGACGCCGTTATTAAGTCCCATATAATAGGGCGCAAGCCTATTGCCATCTACCGGGCCATTTCCAGACTCCGTGCTGCTACTGAGAATTTTTATACAAATCAAAAACACTGCCCGACCCGTGAATTGAACCCACGACCTCACACTCAGCAATCGCGCTTGCGACTACTAGACCAATGAGGCAGTCAGAGGCCTAGAAAAGAATAGGAAAACCTAAATTTTGCGATCGTTACACTCTTCGTCGACATTTTTATGATCATAATAACTTTTAAGAAAACCGCACCTCACCTTCAAACAAAGGCTTTCTTATTTTTTATTCAATAGAGATAATAAAGAGATGTTCTGTGGTGCAGCCGATACAGAATAGTGTAAATAAGGCGGGCGGAACACAGTAAAGGAGTACAGCGTAGCTCAGTGTCCCTCGCTATGTGCAGTCAGCATCAAAAAGATGTATTCGGAGCGAAATTCAAACACTTATTCTTATTTTATGAAATTGGTCAAGATTTCAATCACTATTTCCTCTAAAACTCGCTTTTGAATTTCGCTACGTGTATACATCTTTTTAAGGCTGACTGTACGGAGGCGAAAGCGGGCGCAAGGGCAGGTGCAAGAGCGATTACTTGCAATTTGACGGCAGGTGTGACAAAGCCGCCGCAGTATGTATGAACGCGCCATTATCATATTGGTTTTTAATTTTCGAGCTCCAAAATCTCCGCGCAAGGCGTCGTGAGTTGTACAGCACAGCCAGTTCAAAATAAACACAGCAGTTTAAAATATCTAACATATTTATATTTATATGCTTACTTACAGAAAAAGTAGGTAATAATTAGGAATGTGTCTCTGATATCAATATTTAAATAGGCATCGCTAAGCGATACTGTAAATACCTAAATATTTTATCTACTTGAAGTTAAAATTGTACTTGGTCTTAGATTATAGTTTTCGTAAAACTTATACATAATTTTACATGATTATAATATCTTATGATGTCAATGTCGATGTCATGGTTGATCAACTGAGTTGCTTGAAGATCTTGTCCTTTAACTCAAAATATCTGTTTAACCTTATTTCAGCGTACCTGAAAACCGTTAGAAAATGTGAGAATAATATTATACACTCGAGCATTATTTTTTGCTATACATACACTAAGCAAAACAATCGTTATCTTATTATATTGAGAATATTCAAAACTATCATTAAATTGGAAAAAATATATTGGTAGACAGTGTAGACACACATAAATTGAACCTTATAAATAAATACAATCCATTACTGTCCCACTGCCAGGCAAGCGTCTCTTCTTAGATTGAGAAGGGTCAGGCCTTAGTCCACTACGCTCGCCCGGTGTAAGTTGGCGGACTACACACCATCAAGAACTTTATGGAGCCCTCTCCAGCGTGCAGGTTTCCTCACGATGTTTTCCTTCACCGTATACGCAAGTGATAATCAAATTCAAATCCGCACATGATACTGAAAAATCAGAGGTGCGGGCCGGGTTTGAACTACACTAGGCTATTACTACTCCATAACTAACACTGAGGTAATTGAAATTCACCTTAATAAAAAAAAATGTTCTCGGTTGAGAAGTGATAGTTTTAATCATAGATTTAGAATGTAAAAGATGAACAATGACAGCTTGTAAGAGATACCGAAAAATAATATACATATGTGTTAGTGACTGATATGTCAGATGAAAATAGGGTTGTGTATTTGCATTGTCAATATAGTATAGTATCGATAAATTAAATCTTGCTCTAATGAATAGAGGAAGAGAGAATCTAATTAGGGAGAGAATCTAAGGAGATTATCTAATTAAATCCTCTTATTATAAATTAATAAACGGATAAAATAATTTTATTTATGAAAATACAATGAGTATTACAAAATATAATAATAATTTTAAGATGATGTTGTATGCAGCATACAGATAAGTATAGTACAAAGATTTAACCTTGTGCTATCCACTAGTCACAGTTTTGTGCACTGGTAATGATAATGTTTGATATTACCATAGCTAGTTCCCTTAGGCCCGATTATTTAATAATCAGATAAAAATCTATCGACTTTTTATCGATATTCGTGAAGTCATTTTTCAGTCAACCCTAGCGTAAACATAAATATTAATATTTACACTAAATATTATTTATTTCTTGTTTTATCTTCAAAATATTACCACGAATCGGAAGAAAATCTAATATACTATGGTAAAATTTGTTTTCTCGGCGAATTAATACTACTACGTACACAAAATATGGTTTCAAAACGAAAAAATCGCATTTACCAGTGAAAGGTGTAATTATTTGGATTATTTCTCTATGTCACGTTACATTTGGCAAAAGAACATGACATTATGACTGTCTAAATATCACTTACCGGCAATAATTACACGATTATTTTATAAATTAATAAAATATATTTGACACTAAAGCATAAAGGTAACTATAGGTAATGATCCTTCAAAAAAAATTGTATCATACTGACATTTACATCTGTCTCTTTCTTTCTCGGGTAGTGTTCATATGACATAGATATCTCTTTTCCACGCTTAGTTGGTCTTTTAGCGTAAGCGAAATTCTAAGTCTATGGTTTTAATCATCACCAGTGCAGAGATGGCGAACCAATAGTACGCGACACAATATTTTGGGCACGTCACCGATCACAAAATTAATTATGCACTAAGAAAAAAAAGCGTGAAGTAGGTATTATATGACGAGCGAACGCGTCATCTAATCTGCAACAACACAAGTCACACTAATTTTACTTTAATTTAAATTACGCGTATAATTGAGACATTGCAAAATGTAATTTTTTTTTTTAAGAAATAAAGAGTTTTGATTTGATAGTATTTATTATTATTATTTTTCCAATAATCACAAAGTCAAAATTATTTGATGGCACGCCTATGACCTCTTTAAACATTTCTTTAGAAAAAATTGCACGTTGATACATAAAGGTTCGCCTACCCTGACCTAGTAGATGTGTTTCATTCTATCAACTTTTAAATCGTTTCAATTGGTATTTTTCAATGTACAGTTATCTACTGTGTTCTTAAAAGTTCACCATATTGCATTGCACCAGTAAAGACATAAGTAATTATCTACAGAACGCTACAAAGTCTACGTAAATCGAGGATATTTACCTTCCAAAATCAAATTCTATATTAGAGTGTTCATACTGGACAAGTGACCATATTCCCCAAAGGAAATGAGACAGTAATGACAGTTGTTGAACTTCCGCATAAACTTTATATATATGCTCATCCGATGGGTGATCCACATTTAAGTATATTGCGAGATATACTTTAATCCACTGCAATTGGAACTCTTCACAAGGATATTTATCGTAGTCAATGTCTTCTATCGAGATGCCTAAAACAAAAAGTCATATTAATGTAAAATAAAATCCCAAGCTCCATCGACCCTGGCAGTCAGAGTGCCACTTCACAAAGGATGGGGCGGAGCTTTTTTTTTGCATTTCATAATCGGCTTGACCCCCTATAACCCTGTACTATCAGTGAATCCCTATCATAATTCTGCTTTGCCTAAGATAGGTACGGAAATTTTTCTTGGATGCTAACGCCCCGAAAAACCGTCTCGTCCATTATTCTCCTGTAGATCTCCGATTCACGTAAATGGCATAAACATTGTAATATTGGTGGCGTGGGCTTATTTTAAAGTGCAGCTGTACGATTCGCTCTCAAATTCAAAGCTCGGTAATGGGATGGGGATTGGATAAGTCGATGGAATTAGTAATAAAAAAAGAAACAAAAATTCTTTACGGCTAAGCCAAGTTCAAGAAAGATTAGTGTTTATAAGGGCTTAAAATTGTATTACTTTCAGTACGAACATATCAGTTTAATTTCACGCTTGCCTACGAAGGTATGGGTTGAATAACAATCATAATTCAGAGTGACTTTGAGCGATGACCATATACAGAAATATATTTCTTTCAATATGTCTAACGGTAAATAATATAACTAGTAATACGATAACTACATATACAAATCGGGGTACGGAATATCAGTTTGAAAAGATACTCTTTAAAATTATGTTACGATTAAGTACTTACATATTAAAACAATTTAACACTGTGATATCATATGAGGTCAGGTCAATCTACTTACTGATCTGTGCTATATTTGGTTACAGACTAATACCTAAGTACGCGTTTACAAATTTGATTTCTAGACATTATTTTTTGAGATTACAGAGAGTGTGCATGGAGTGGAGTGTATGCGAAAGGCGGGAGAGGCATATTTCCAGCATTGGACTGCTATAGGTTGAGTTGCGATTTATGTACGTACTACATTCGGGTTACTACAAAGCATTTTTATAATGTAGAATCCAACCACCATAACCACATAGCATATTTGGAAGGGTGAACAAATTGGTTAATTTTCGTATGTTGAGTAGAGGTTATTTCGTCAAGTAGAAGTAGAAGTTATTTCTATGTGCCGTGAAAAACGAACGAAGAATGGGTGTCTCGACACCAGTACTGTATCAAGTAGTGCCCATCATTGAAAGGGCCATATTAAAGCTATTATCACGACCTTTAAAACAACATGTACTTACTTAAACTTGATACATCACTGGGCACGGAGCCCATAGAAAGTTGTCCAATGTCCTTTAAATATTAATTATAAATACTTACCGACGAATTCATTAAAGTGATTTGCTATATCAAACGCCTGGTAGCAGTATGCTGCATATTCGTAATCAATAAAAGATATTGTCCCTTCATCTTTGTTGTATATTACGTTTCCTAGAAGCAAATCGTTGTGAGCAAACACAATAGGACTGTTGGTTTTTGATAAGTGCGTCTTTAGACGTTCGTACTCTATCCTTAGTTTTGTTATCGAGCTGAAACTATTTGCGAATCTACAAAAAAGAAAAATAATTTGGTTATTCAGATTCAACTACAAGTATTAGCGGATGCATTTTAAACGCGGTCTTATTGTCTTTAATTCTATAAATAGTTAAATACCGAAGCTTCCTTGCTCCTCACTCCCCAAGATTGATAACGCAAAGTAAACGATAACGTAATGATAATGCTATTTTTTTTTTATAAAATATCTTCGAATAGGTAGGTTCAGGCTCTTTTATTAATGTTACAAAATTACACTGCACTGGCGCTGGCGCTGGCGTGGCGTTATGACTGAGGCCGTATATTGCCAATGACATCAATGATGTCAGAGGTAAATCCGAGTAGTATGTACTAACTAAAATCTATAAAAATAAATAAAATTGAAGTGTCTGTTTGTAATGTCAAAATAACAGTTTTTTACTAAATTTATAGGGAAGTATTATACGGCAAATATAACAAAAAAAAAAAACTCTGTTTCGGCTAATCTCCGAAATGGCTGGACCGATTTTGACGGGTCTTTCACTGGCAGATAGCTGATGTTATAAGGAGTAACTTAGGCTTTTATTTTAGAAAAAGAATTAGGGTTCGGCGCAAAACAAAAAATGCACACTAACAGCTAGTACTGAATAATTATTTTCAACTAGCATAGCAGTAGCACCACGGAGTTTGGAACTGTGCCCGGTTGATGGGAATAGGCTCGCCCCCTATTACATGGGACTTCATAAAGGAATCCCCGAAATGTGGGTGCAGAATTGTACACCTCTGCCTATCTCTTCAGAGATACAGGCGTGGTGCTATCTTATGCTTTCGACTATAATAATATGTAGTAGTAAGTTGCTCTAATCACCTTAGGTAAATAGATGACCGTAGTTTTTTTTTTAATGAGTTTTGTACATTTGTATAGTATAAAACATAAATTAGTATAATAATTTTTAACGCACCTTTCTTGCTTAGCCTCTGATGTAAATGGATCAGGAAGTAAACTCAGAAATTGTTCAATTTTATCCCAAACAAATGGTTCTTTTGGTACCTGCAACAGCGTAAAAATTTGGTGCTTAAATGCTTCTATTCGTTCTATTTCACACGTGATCAATATTAGACGATTATATATAACATTTTACAATACATATACTAAATGATTAATAAATTTCATGAATAGTGAACTAAATGATTTCAATACAAAAAAGTATGTAGGCTACTTATTTATGTTTTAACTTTAAATGTTTTTTTTTGTGATGTCAACGATACGCCATAATCTTAATGCCAAGCTTTCGTAATAGTAATCTATCTATATTTTTATCTAATTAATGCAGAAATCTTAAATGTTTATAAGTTGGTATTTATATATATATATATATATATGTGAACGTTTCTTCGTATTTTAATAATTAATTCTAATTACTAAGACAATATTTTCCGACGGTGGCTTAGCCCGCCAAATTCAAATTTTATTTGGATTTTCGCAAATTGTAGATCAATTAATACATATATACTAATCTACAATTAACAAAAAACCAAAAAAATACTAAATTTGGCGATCTAAGCTAGCGTTTCCACCTTAACTATCTCGATTTTACGCATCCGCGGCTTTCGAGCACCCCAGTGTTCCGCAAAGTGTGTGCCCCGGCACACTGGTGTACAGTTATTGTGCCTCGGAAAAATAAGGTTAATTACTAATGAATATTGGTTTATTGACTACTAATAAATATTATTTTGTTGATTAATAATATATGTTGATTAATATTAGGTAAAAATTGTTTTTCAAATATGATGTACCTTAAAAATTTTCCGATTTCCTAGAGGTACCTTGAACACAAAAAGCGGAACACTGGCCTATCCTACGCAACATAAGGGTTGAACCACATCTGGCAGCATGAAATCGCATTTGTTCCGCCTGTGCTATAGCGTGCAGCATGCTGTCGCCTCCCTTCTGCTCCGTTCCGTGTTGCAGAGTCGCACTCCTCTCTCTCTCGCTCTAGTAAATGATAATTCTAAATGACAGAAAAGAATAGAAGCACAAGAAATTGCGACTTGGTGCGGCCATATGTAGGTCAACCCTAAAGAAACGTACGCTAGGATCTCTCATTCGTAGAGCTCAGATTATTATAACACCGCGCAGCGGCGGTGTTCTGTAATACCGACCTAAAAAAGATAGTAAGTAATATTGTTTTGTTGGAGAACACGAAAAAACCTGCAATAAAACCGTCATTTTTTCTTTCGTAATCATATATGACTGGCGCAGGAGCGTAGAAACTGGCACTTTCAAAGAGAAGCCTATGCCCAGCACTGGGCGGAGTCGGGCTGTGGGTGATGATGATGAAGAATCATATATTTGGTTAATCAGCCTTTGTTAATTGCACTTATTTATACGAAAATCGCCTATTTATAGGAATTATTAAAAGATCACAAAATCAAGTCGACTGTGACAAGTTACCCCCGACGCGGGGTAGGTTGTCTCACGTGACGGTTCTCGTAATCACAGGTCACTGTTGACATAACTGTCATCGTAGGAGACTCAAATTTGGCAAGAATAAAATATACTTCTTCCCACCACATTTTTCATGCACCCACATCTTGCACTTTGTACACTGAACCCATTCTTCGTTAGGTTTACTACTTGACCAAGTTTCAAAATATATCAACATATAATTCATCAAGACGTATCTTCAGAATCGTTCTCTTCTTCGCTACTTACTTGCTTCTGTTTCTTACTTTTCTTTTTGGGAACAACCTTTGCGTTGTTTATTTTTTGTTGGGATTTGTCACTGTGACAACTAACCCCAAAATTTTTGGTACCAGTTTAAAAAAATATCATCTCACTTCTAAAACGAAGTAAACAAAAACATCTTGCATAATAACATTAAACTTGACCATTTTTCTATTCAAATTATATAAGAAACAGTATAATACATAAATTAACATAGTCCATAACTAAAATCAAAGTACAAACTAAAATTTACTGACCTTAAATATTTTTATATTTTTTAAAACACACTCCGATACAAAAGTCTAGCGGCTATGACACTTTCTAATATAGCTTTGGGGTGCGCTCTAATTTGTCAATATTCGCGTTACTTATATCCTTTTACTTTTCTAAATATTGGGCTGGTGACAACTAGTACTTGAGACAACGAGGACACCCTTCCCCTAACCTGGATTACTTTATTGATTGTAAAAAAGTTATGTTTAGTAAGATTTTGATAAAATAACTTCCTGTCGAATGTAACCATAATATTTATAGTAGGACCTACAAGAAACCTATCACAATCACAGGCACAGTAAGTAGCTACGTAGCTAGTCTTTTTTTTCTAAAACGATTCAAATTATTATTTTTAATTTAACATGTACATTGCACGTTCCTTTGAATAATGTTGAAAGGAAAGCTATTTCATGGTTAAATTACTCACAATCACAGTCATAGTATTTTCTATAAGTGGGTATTTTAGTTGAGGAGCTATTTGTCATTTGTTACAAATTGGTTACATAAAACTTACATAAAGTTTTATGTAGCTAATTTGTAACAAATGACAATCCTTCATTCTTTCTTGAACAAAACCTTCAAAGTATTATTGTCTGTGTGAGTAGTATACGTTATTAGGTACCTCTACTCACACAGATAATAACTAACACGTTGAAGGCTTGGTATCTGGGTATTTAAAATAGATTAAGATGTATTTTACTAGGTGAAAAATCTAAAAACATCCGTCAACCTATCCATCTTCAAAAATATTGTCTTCTTTCCATCATGTACCTACGTATAAGTAGGTACAGGCTTACCTAAATGTTTATTATCATATACTACTAAGCAATCGTGAATACAAATTGATAACATAATCCTCCCATTAAAATATCTTTCTCGACAGATAACGACAATCTAACGAACGTAGCCAACTATTTTAAATTGAATAAATAATAGTATTGACGGCAGTGCATATTTTATTTGCTTGTTTTACGAGACTAAACTTTATTTCTGTATCTACAATGTATCGATATTTGTTCCGTTACTAACATTGAACACATACAAATAATTCTTCCCGTAGCCGTACCTATATAGGTACTACCAGGGTTTAGGATTTAGATGAGAACTTAATCCCCGATCGAAAGATCGATCCACGAAAGAAACTTACACTAGGGCCCCAGACAATCAATGTATTGAGTTTCGATATTACGTAGGGAACCCAGCGCCAAACGTTGGTAATAGGGAACCCTTCTCGGAGACGCGCCGTACTATTTTCAACCGACTTCAAAAAAAAGGAGGAGGTTCTCAATTCGGCTGTATTTTTTTTTTTTTTTTTTTATGTTTGTTACTCGATTTCTCGAAGACGCCTGGACCGATTTCAAAAATTCTTTTTTTATTTGAAAGGGTATGCTTGTCATTTGGTCCCATTGTCATCAGGTCAGGACCTGATGGTGGAAACCCTGAGAAATCGAGGGCATCTCTTGAAAATTGTAGGCGAGCATGGAGTAAAAACTTGATATTTATGTGTATATCTGATGAGACTACAATACTATGGAGGTTTAGGGCAGATCTGATGATGGAAACGACAGAGGATCGAGGGAACTCCTCAACGGTACATCTTAACTACCTCGTGTTTGGGCTTATTTTATTCGTGTTGACAAGATCTTTACACCGAGATGGGTAATGACTGCCACTGCAAGGTCCGTGATGCAGGTGCAGTACAGTTTAGGGAACTCCTTAATGGTTGATAGCAGCTACATAGTGTTTGGGCTTATTTTATTCGTATTGATGCGCACTTTAAGCCGAGATGGGTAATATTGCAGATTCGATGGTCGGCTAAGTAATTTATTTGATTTTAAAATCACATAGTGCAATACCGTCTAAGGTTTTCACTCGACTTGGGGCAACATACATTTGACCTTTGTAAAGTTTTTCAAGAGAATCGTCTTTACTAGGTCTATCCATCACTCAAAATTGTAAAATAATTAAATTTTTTAACAAAAAATAAAAACCGACTCCAAAAAACTCAAAAACAAAACTAATAACTAAAAAGCAAAAAATAAATCTTTTATTATACAATATAGTAGTTGAAGAATATTGAAGTCGGTGCCAAGTAAAACATGCAATGATAAACCGACACGATTGGCGAAGTGCATTTGTCGTGTCCGACGCATAATTCGCTCCGCACTCGACAATTTCTACGTGAACTCGTTGTTTCAATGTCGCTATTATAGCAGCAAGGTATATTACTTTTATGTTTTACTTGGCACCGATTTCAATATTCTTCAACTACTATATTGTATAATAAAAGATTTATTTTTTGCTTTTTAGTTATTAGTTTTGTTTTTGAGTTTTTTGGAGTCGGTTTTTATTTTTTGTTAATTATTTTATTCTGTGATGACTTCCCAAAGATTTCAATCGTGTTTAATTGTGTCATGATATTCTTGATAATGATCACTTAGAAAACTCATACAGGAGTGGCCATCCAGATAAATGTCATTTTACAAAACATTTAATCGACACCGGCCATTCCTTGAGCGATAATAATGGGTATAATATCTTGCATGTATGTAATAAAAGTTTCCGGTTGTGTATGTTGGCGCAATTAGAAATTTTAAAACAAAGCATCAATTTAGACTGTTGAATGACCAAACCAATCTAGTTTCATGTCTACGACTACCCATTTTTGCGGATAGTTGTACACAAACGCCAAATCATTTGCATCCAAGCGGTCTACGAATCAGCAACAACCCGTGGAGGGAACCAACCCGCGAAACATGTGTCGAGGATCGGTTTGGGTTGCATGTTACATTATATCAATCACACTTTTTACATGTGCATATATTTGCAGGTGGGAGGACGGGGCTGCATGCACCCAAGCCTAAGCTAATTTGGCGGAATTAAAACTAAATATTCTAGTGGCATATCTTGTATCCATTCGTATTTTTTGTTGCCATAATGAAAGTTGTTGCTTCATAAAATACCTACTTTCTTGTTGGCTACTTATGCACTGTTAGTAGACAACCTGGTTCATAAATGCCATCTTGAATCAAGCCTACTCGATACTGTTTTATTTAATATAAAGGCCATAAAAATACTGTGACATCAAGATATTTTTGCACAAATACTAAACATACATGAGACGAATCATACCTTAGCAAAAACATGCTTGTGTTGATTGAGAGATGATCCATCCAATTATGGTTAAGTAATGTTCACCGCAGCCAAAACCTGAATGGGTAACCATTTATTTACTAGAAACTCCCTATGTGTTATTTTACTTTATCATCACATCTTTTGGCGGAAGTCTGATGCATTAAATCACTATGAACAATATTTTCTTGTGACTAATGCTTTGTATCTACCCTAGACTGAACTGGCTTTAATGGGATGTGAATAATGATAAAAAATAAATATTATAGTTTAAGTCTTATGGTATAATGCAAGTATACATACATCTTTTCCTAGTTCTACTGTGTGCATTTTTGCCATTTGAGTTGCCACCAGAGGCCATATGCTATCATAAACAACTGTTTCAACATCCAGGGTATTTCCAGGGTAGTATTGATAAGCAAGTCCATTTTCAAATATACCATAAACTTGGGGTGCCAACCCAACAACATTGAGCGTTTTGATGTTCCTAAAACAAAATCATTACAATATTTCTTTATTAAATATTTTTCCATACATTCAGATTCCCAAAATCTGATCGTCTTTTATTTGTTCTGTGGTCGTGCACATAATTTTTCTCTTTGTCCGATTGGTATATTAAATTGATTATTATTGATGTTGAAATCACCGAGCGTTGGTGTGCGAGCGGGGCGGAAACAGCGACTTAACTCGGCGAATGAAGGTTAATTCAATGTCCATGCATCTTCTGGGCCCCAAGTTGAAAAACAGTGCTGTAGTATTGTTTAATAAGCCGTATTGCAGCATACAGCTGAACATTGCTAGTACCAAAATTATTATTGTTTTTTATTGTTATGTGTGCCTGCAATAAATAGTTTTTCTTTCTTTTCTTCTTTCTTTCATGTTAAACAGGACCGTTCAAGTATTACGTAAGCAGATTTATTACAATTATTTACCCCCCATCCCCCTTGTTAGCAGAAGTTAAGCAAAGCTCTTACCCCCCCCCCCCATGCTTACGTAAACATTGTTATATGCATTTTTGTTTTAATGTTTTCAGTTGTTTTAATGATTGATGAGCAGCCAGTTATAATTCTAGAAATAAGAAAACAGATTTAGGATAGAGGACTTTATAAAAATATAATAATAATAATAATATAGCCTTTTTATTCAGATCAACTTAATAATCTATTACACAAACATTAAAGCTTAGTCTAGTATTAAATTTGATTTTTGATTATTTTTTGCAGATCTGTTTGCCAGTCGGCAAAGGCCTCCTCCAACCTTTTCCATTCATGTCTCTCTTGAGCCACTCTGTTCCACATCACTCCTGCCACTTGTCTGATGTCTTTAACGCACATAATATTCATTTAAACAAACTTTATTGACACGGTATTCAACATAAAGCATGGTACAAATATAATAAACTTAAGTAATATGACGAACAAAAAAAAACTCTTTTAAATTTTTGGTATACATATTAATTCCAATTAACAGTCTCCAGTCCATGACACCCGAACCCATGATTCTAAGTTTTCTATGATATTGGATGTTTGCTGATCAATGTTGTGTGTTTGCTCACTTTCATCCGATTTTGGAATGTTTACGTCATTCTCATCGAGCCATTCAACATCGTGCGTCAAATCGTCAATCGTACCGAAACGAAATGATTGATTGACGGAAGAAATTTAGACAAGTGAATAGCGCGCGGTAATTCCCCTACTCGGTTCTAAGCGAGTACCTAAACGTATACATTATTTTTGGGAATCCCCGAAAATGCGTTTCGTTTTCAAACATAGACAATGTGTGGGTTACCACATATGTAAAAAAGTAAATAACTACTGCTGACGTAATCACCATCTAGACCCCCACCCCCCATGTCATCTATACATATAAATAAAATTGGAGTGTCTGTTTGTAATATTGAAATAACCGTTTTTACTACATGCATATGAATATATATACGGTACATACACCAAAATATTTTTTTTTACAATTTTTGTCTGTCTGTCTGTTTGTATAGGCTAATCTCTGAAATGGCTGGACCGATTTTGACGGGACTTTTATTGGCTGGTAGCTGATGTAATAAGGAGTAACTTAGGCTACTTTTATTTTAGAAAAAAATAGGGTAAGTGCATTTGGTCTCACTAAAAAATACATTGTTAAGTTCTGACATCCACACGAACGAAGTCGCAGGCACAGCTAGTCAAAAATAAGCAACGCAAAGACCCCCCCGCCCCCCTATAGTGCTTACGTAATACTTGAATGGCCCCATACACCAGATTTCAAATGATCAGCTGTATAAGAACTGGTTGATAATATTTTAACTAATTTTTACAAAAATTATGCTTAAATAAAATTTTGTGTCCTGACACAATTAAGCTTAGGGATAAGTATTTTGTTGAATGGAAACATTCAGTCTTACCTGATTTCTGCATTGCGATCAATAAATAAATCAGTTTTATTTCCATAGATGCGTACAAGCATTATATCTTTATGACCATTTGACTCCACATATTGACATGATACCAATTTATTTGTTATACCATCTGTTAAAGTCTGCAACAAAAAATAACTTGAAAAGTGAAGCTTTCAATTGCTCAGGATGGAATTAGTATACATACATAAAGACAAGTGACATATTTCATAAAGTATATTTTTTGTGTCTATAATGTATCTAAGTTAGTGTTTCTCATTCTATTGATGATATCTCTTTCTCACAGATTGTTTCAAAAAAAGACTTTAAGACTCAAAAAAAGAGTTTAGTCAGTACCAATATTAATTATATTAACTATTTAAATTTACACTGCAACAACTAGAAATGGTAGTGAATTGGCTTAAAAATCACCCATTACAATAACTTGAATGTATGAGCACCTTATTTTGGACAGAGCTACATAATAGCTATGGGAAAACTATATTAAATATATTTAGTATTATATACTTGTATATAAATCAAGTCAGAGTCGCACCCCAACCAAAAATCATGTTCAGATGTTTAACTTTTAATAATTTTTAATCATTTTAATCATAAAAAAAATATAGGGAAGGAGAAGACCTAGTGAAGCGAAGGAGAAAGTTGGGGTAGATTCTTATCAAAACAAAAGGCAGAAAATACACAGCTGTGGCAATTGCTCCACTAACAAACTAAGCTGTTAAATTAAAAAAGAAGATAATAAAATATATCTATTCCGATAGACTTAATATTAAGAGTGATAGGAATGAATATGGGGTTAATATTAAATAAGAATACCTCAATACCTCTTGAATTAAAATAATATCGACAATATATGTACGTACCTTTAATGTAATATTTTCTGGAGTCCATTTAGGCCTTATATTTTCTAGTAATTTCAAAACTCCTACATACAAATCATTTTCATCAATTTTAACTGGCACAAATATATCTCCAGCAGCTAAGCAAACCGACGACATTTCATACAAAATATTTATACTAACAAATAAACAAATTAAATTACGCGAAATTCTAAGTAGGTATATGATTTAAATTGTACTACTGAATATTTTTTATCCACACAACTACAAGGCCCGTGCGTAGTAGTTTCGAACCAAGTCGTAACTTAGTAAGTAGTGTAATCTAGTAAAATAAAATACAATATCAGAGCTATGAACATACCTACAATAAAGTGACACTAGTGAGTGATTGACGTATGAAACATGACATGAGTGCATGACATTTATATTTGTCAGATTTTAGTGATGTTGACAATCGATTTTTTCAATAATCGGTCATAATCGATAACGAAATACATAATCGATCAATTAATCTCATCGACAAGAGTACGAGTCCTAAATTTCCCTTTTTTTACCCAGATCTAGTAGTCAAGCTTAAACTTAATTTAACTTAAACTCTTAATCATATTTCCGAATGGTAGCAGTTGCAAAAGTATATATTTGAAAATATACAAACAAACCCATACACAGAATGTGATATTTTCATAAGTTCTTTCTGATATCAAAAATTATTTAACCAAACTTACTAGAAGTTTAATATTTTTGCATAACATCATATCACGCCTATATTTCTCGACGGATAAGGCAAAGGTGTACTATTGTACACCCACATTTAGCCGATGCCGTTATTGAGTCCCATGTAATAGAGGTGTCACTAAGATAATCATAATAGTTACTGGTAACATAATATTAAGTAGAGATGGGGTAATAGGGTCATTAGTTGGTAATACTATTATTAAATATAACGCTTTACTGATATTATATTATTATAACAATTACTCGGTAATAGTCAAATAATAGTTTACGGATTCAGTATTCGTTACCCAACAATATATATTATTCATTTAACGTACTCAGTCATATGATTACACTATAATCGATACCGACTAACATATTACGCTAAACGGTCATTAAAATTTCCATACAATGAAAATTTCCAACCAAGAATAGTTATTTTACTATTACTGAGTAACACTATTACTGCAGATTTGAATAATCTATTATCATATTAATACGAACTACTAAAACACTAAACAGATTAAAGATGTAAAAAATATTACCTACGCGACAAAATACTCCTCCGCATCGCTGTCAACCGGCATTGTTCCCAGAAGACTGGCAGCATTTCCACGCTGTATGGCAATGCTGATTCTTTGACCAAAGAATAATCCAGCCTTCTGAGGCCCTAGTGTAAGTTTCTTTCGAATAATTCGATTTACTACATCGAACGCGTTCGGCGCTCCGATTGGTCTTTTTCGTGCTCTCCACCAATCGTAGCGCCGAACGCGTTCGATGTAGTAATTAAAAAAAATTGCGCTTAAAAATAACTATTGGCCATAATTTTTACAAACTTACTAGAAGTTTAATATTTATGCATAACATCATATCACGCCTATATTTCTCGACGGATAAGGCAAAGGTGTACTATTGTACACCCACATTTAGCCGATGCCGTTATTGAGTCCCATGTAATAGAGGTGTCACTAAGATAATCATAATAGTTACTGGTAACATAATATTAAGTAGAGATGGGGTAATAGGGTCATTAGTTGGTAATACTATTATTAAATAAAACGCTTTACTGATATTATATTATTATAACAATTACTCGGTAATAGTCAAATAATAGTTTACGGATTCAGTATTCGTTACCCAACAATATATATTATTCATTTAACGTACTCAGTCATATGATTACACTATAATCAATACCGACTAACATATTACGCTAAACGGTCATTAAAATTTCCATACAATGAAAATTTCCAACCAAGAATAGTTATTTTACTATTACTGAGTAACACTATTACTGCAGATTTGAATAATCTATTATCATATTAATACGAACTACTAAAACACTAAACAGATTAAAGATGTAAAAAATATTACCTACGCGACAAAATACTCCTCCGCATCGCTGTCAACCGGCATTGTTCCCAGAAGACTGGCAGCATTTCCACGCTGTATGGCAATGCTGATTCTTTGACCAAAGAATAATCCAGCCTTCTGAGGCCCTAGTGTAAGTTTCTTTCGAATAATTCGATTTACTACATCGAACGCGTTCGGCGCTCCGATTGGTCTTTTTCGTGCTCTCCACCAATCGTAGCGCCGAACGCGTTCGATGTAGTAATTAAAAAAAATTGCGCTTAAAAATAACTATTGGCCATAATTTTTACTTGCCTGTACATGCCAAAGTCTGTGCTGACCATTTATTGAGTAATAGTTGGGACACATTATACAATTCAAAAAACAGTAATGCCTCATTTACTGTAGAACAAATTGAACATATGTTTTCTTTTACTAACTTCAACAAGACTAATATTATTAATTTTAATGATCCTCTCAAAAAAGATGATCATCTGTTTCAATACTTGCTTGGATTGACCAAAAAAAAGTTTAGTCATTTATTGATTGAAGTTCCTCAAATTCAAGCTATGCATCGGGGAGTAACTGGTTTAGTAGCACATTTGATAAAATTAAGAAATGGAGACTCTAATGAGAGGATAGCTAGCCTAATGGATATACCGCTAAGAACTTTAGAAGATTTGATGAATAATGTTTTGTCCCGGATAACTTGGGAATAAACAAAACTAATAACTAAAAAGCAAAAAATAAATCTTTTATTATACAATATAGTAGTTGAAGAATATTGAAATCGGTGCCAAGTAAAACATAAAAGTAATATACCTTGCTGCTATAATAGCGACATTGAAACAACGAGTTCACGTAGAAATTGTCGAGTGCGGAGCGGATTATGCGTCGGACACGACAAATGCACTTCGCCAATCGTGTCGGTTTATCATTGCATGTTTTACTTGGCACCGACTTCAATATTCTTCAACTACTATATTGTATAATAAAAGATTTATTTTTTGCTTTTTAGTTATTAGTTTTGTTTTTGAGTTTTTTGGAGTCGGTTTTTTTTTTGTTAAAAAATTTAATTATTTTACAATTTTGAGTGATGGGTAGACCTAGTAAAGACGATTCTCTTGAAAAACTTTACAAAGGTCAAATGTATGTTGCCCCAAGTCGAGTGAAAACCTTAGACGGTATTGCACTATGTGATTTTAAAATCAAATAAATTACTTAGCCGACCACATGATGAAAACGCATTACTACTACTATTGTAACTAATACTGTGATAGTTTTGACTTTTAGAGGTTTAAAATGAGCCCAAACTCGAGGGGTTTACAAGTAGCTACTGAAGAGTTCCACCATCTATCTCCTGGCTCCATCATCAGACCCTCTATACCAAATGTTTTATACGGGACTCATCAAAATATATCGAGTGATCCCAAACTCGGAAGTTTTATTCCCTAACTCTTTACCGTTGAGGAGTACTATGACATCCATCATCAGCTCAGCATCATTAAATGATGATTTTCAGACGCCAATACCTAACTTATTAAGAAAAAAAGCTCAAACGGGCTATTTGTCTTACAATATTTGAGGGTATCCCTCGATTTCCCTAGGATGCCATCATCAGATCCTGACTTGGTGATAATGGGACCAAATGGGAAGCATACTCTTTCAAACAAAACAAGAATTTTTAAAATCGGTCCGTAATTGACGGAATAATCGCCCAAACACTATGTAGCTGCTATCAACCATTAAGGAGTTCCCTAAACAGTACTGCACCTGCATCACGGACCTTGCAGTGGCAGTCATTACCCATCTCGGTGTAAAGATCTTGTCAACACGAATAAAATAAGCCCAAACACGAGATAGTTAAGATATACCGTTGAGGAGTTCCCTCGATCCTCTGTCGTCTCCATCATCAGATCTGCCCTAAACCTCCATAGTATTGTAGTCTCATCAGATATACACATAAATATCAAGTTTTTACCCCATGTTCGCCTACAATTTTCAAGAGATGCCCTCGATTTCTCAGGGTTTCCACCATCAGGTCCTGACTTGATGACAATGGGACCAAATGACAAGCATACCCTTTCAAATAAAAAAAGAATTTTTGAAATCGGTCCAGGCGTCTTCGAGAAATCGAGTAACAAACATAAAAAAAAAAAAAAAAAAAAAAAAAAAAAAAATACAACCGAATTGAGAACCTCCTCCTTTTTTTTGAAGTCGGTTGAAAAACAGTAATGCCTCATTTACTGTAGAACAAATTGAACATATGTTTTCTTTTACTAACTTCAACAAGACTAATATTATTAATTTTAATGATCCTCTCAAAAAAGATGATCATCTGTTTCAATACTTGCTTGGATTGACCAAAAAAAAGTTTAGTCATTTATTGATTGAAGTTCCTCAAATTCAAGCTATGCATCGGGGAGTAACTGGTTTAGTAGCACATTTGATAAAATTAAGAAATGGAGACTCTAATGAGAGGATAGCTAGCCTAATGGATATACCGCTAAGAACTTTAGAAGATTTGATGAATAATGTTTTGTCCCGGATAACTTGGGAATAAACATGTCAGCAGACAATCTATTAAAGCGGGTCCACGTCTGCGGATGCTCACGAACAGTGCGGTTCGCATACATCTTAGGAACAAAGTATGGACATTTTTGGACATGTCCGCGAGCGATTAGCGAGTAGTTCGCGTGCAAGTTTAATGTCCTCTCGCGGACACGAACAGTACGGTTCGCGTGCATCTTAAGAACATAGTATGGGTACCTATGGACATGTTCGCGAGCCGTTAGCGAATGGTTCAATGACTTTTATAATAGTTCGGGTGTTTTCTATTCCACAGTATTGGCCTATCTTTATAATGTTCAATTAAAATTAAGCAGTCCTCGTTTTTCTACTCCATGATCGGTAAAACCACGTGCGTGCGGACAGAACGAGAGTGACTGATTGACCGTTTGAGGCACACAGTGTGCACGGTTCGTGCGCGAGAGCTTCAATTGTGCAGGTTTGGATCCTTGCACGCGAACCGTTTGCAACATTCGCGCGCGCGTATAATGTTACGCGTCTATAGCCATTCGAGGCGCTTAGCATGCTCGGTTCATGCGCGTGCGCTGGTGTGGACCCGCCTTTATAGATCTCAATTTATCAACTCCTATTGGAATATTTTGGTAACATGAGGTAACAGACCGTTCCACTGTTATTTGTGATGGTACATATATTTATAACGTATATAATATAAAGAACATTGAAAATAATGTTGTGCTTGCAAGTTGTGTGTGGATAAGTTTGGGTTTGGTTCTTAGATATAATATGTAGACTGTAGACAGAGGAAGGTAGGAGTTATGTACAAAGATACATAACTCATACATTTATATAACTCCTTTCACACTTTGACGTCACTGAGGTTCTAGTGTAAGTTTCTTTTGACGAACTCGATTTAACGCATCGAACGCGTTCGGCGCTCCAATTGGTGGAGAGCACGAAACGGACCAATCGGAGCGTCGAACGCGTTCGATGTAGTAAATCGAATTTGTCAAAAGAAACTTACACTAGGGCCTCTGAAACCGGTCTGTTTTTTTTTTGATCCATTGCTGTCCCACTTTTTGGCAAAGATCTCCCCCATAGCCTTCCAGTCCTGTCTTTGTGTTGCCTTCTCTGTGTGTAAGTATCCATTACAACACGCCAGCGTTAGTAAAGATTTAATGATATTCGTTGATAAGCGCCAGCCGTTATAAGTTATGCGCTTAGCATAACTTATAACGGCTGGACTGATGAGGTTTTTAGGCAAAGGAAAATTTGAAGTTTTCCCCGGAAAACTGAACATGCATAACTGCAGAAGTCGCAGGCAACAGCTAGTTTTTAATATATATACATATATTGCTGTTGCGCGGGCAAAACCGCGGAAGAGCACTTTGTAAATACTGCGTATCTATGTTTAGCGCGGAAGAAGAAAAAACTTAGTGTCTTAGCCATAAAACTATATTTTACCGACTGAAATTTGTGGCTACTTCTTTCCCAGTTAATTTATAATCATGTGAGATCTAGTATAATTTAAGCGAAACCGCGGGATCTGTTAGCGCGATATTTGAATTTTGCGGCTTTTGTTGTAACGCGATATTTACAAACTGATCTAGAATTTGTTTCTGTAAAGCGGAAAAATATTGAAATATGTTTGACGCTATCGAATGAAATGTAAGTATTTATCGAATAGGAGCGTGTCCCGACTAGACGTCAAACATGTGACCCCCCCCCCGACTTGAAAGCTGGATCCGCCCTTGCCTAAGGCTATGACCTCTGAGAAAAAACGCCGTAACAAACCCCCGAGTTTGTTACGGCGTTTTTTCTTAATATTTAATTTCTTTTGGTCAAAGCTTTTTGTACATATTCTAAACTTTTAGCGTTAGGACTGTTTTGGTCATAATAGACCTTAGTAATTAGTTTGTACTCCTTGCAATGATTATTTTAATAGATGCCTCATAACAATAAGTATATGTAAAAAAAAAATAACATAGGTATTTGAATTTCGAGTGTTTGTAATATATCTACACTGTTTTTTCAGAACTGCCAAATCTGACTAAAAATATTAAAAAATAACCTGTGCATTTGTATTGATATAAATAATTGATTAAGATTCGTGAATTTGTCATTATAACAATTGTTTTGACATGGGAAGACATTTCGGTGATTTGGCTGTAATTCGTGGCATTATTTATTATAAACTTTCGCCACACGAACAAAAACCTTTCGCAGGAGCAATTGCTTATGGTATTCCTAATTTCGTGCCAAGAACCATATCCAGACTCTATACCTGGCTACCAAGTGCGTATAATCGACTCATTTTCCTGTCAATTATTCACATTATACCAAGAACATTAAGCATCAGATCCAAAATACACTGGAATAGCTGAGTACCGGTAAAATGGAGCTATTTGGGGCTAACATTATTTTTAGAAATGTTGTTATAATTTCTAAACGAAATCAAAAATACCTTTGCTATCGACAGCATACTACACTATCACTGTTTAAAAGCAATTAATCCATATATGAAGCACACATAATGATCACTTTACTAAATAACAATTAGTCACGCGCCGCGGTTCCTAAACAGCCCCATTATAAGGTACTACTACTTACTTGTAGCGACTACGTCTACTCGAAACATGGCAGAAAGTAAAGTGCCATCTATCGAAGTGCAGCGACACTAGAAAATCCTAAGTCACTATGAGTGTTTACATTGATTCTCCGTCCGACATCAACCGTCGGGCTTAGGCCCGCCAGCTCAACCTGGCTGGAAAAGGGAGAAACACCGTATCTCGTTCCCCCACATACTCATTTCACTATCAATATTTTCATGAACGGAATAACGTATACATACCTATACATATTTTCTAACTATAACGCGCAGAAGTGTTTGCACAAACAGGTGCACTCTCTATTCTTTCACTCTCATAGTCCGATGGGACTGCAATCTGACACGACTGGAGAGAGATTAGCGGCCCTAGTGTAAGTTTCTTTAGACAAACTCGATTTAACACATCGAACGCGTTCGGGGCTACAATTGGTCCGTTTCGTGCTCTCCACCGATTGGAGCGCCGAACGCGTTCGGTGCGTTAAATCGAGTTTGTCGGGCCTCTGTACGTTTCTCTAGAAACTTTTTCGCACAACAAAACTGCGGAATGAACTGTCGCTTGCGGTATTTCCGGACCAATACGACCTTCAAACCCTCAATAAAAGAGCGAACTCCTTTTTAAAAGGCCGGCCACGCACTTGTGACTCCTCCGGTATTGCGGGTGTCCATGGGCGACGGTAATCGCTTACCATCAGGCGATCCGTCTGCTCGTTTGCCGCCTATATCATAAAAAAAGATAATGAGTAAACTTACCCAACATTTTCCGTTCTATCGGCTCGACGGCCGAAAGGTACATACAAGTAAAATTGCCGCTTCCACAGCATTGACCGCATCGATAAATATTCTATAACTATCATGTTGCCGTTACAACCAACTCAAGTGACGGAAAGTAGACACAACCAGGGTCGGACAGGGCCGGAAGGGCCCGGGCCCCACAAGCCCGGGGCCCGAGACTGGTGGTAATGGTAGATGAGATACTATCGTAAAATAATGAAATATACAAATTATTAATTATCAACACACATTGTCCCCACACCTGCACGCCGGAAGGATTAATGGATGTCACTTATCATTACATGGATTACACATTTTGGTATTTATCTAAAGGTAAACAATCTTGATGTGTCTTTTTTATATTTTTTGTTTAAAAACTTAGTTTAAAAATAAAACACTACTAAAAACCAATGTAAAACGACAATAACGATTACCAAATCAATTGAACCTAGGGTTTAAGCAGTAGTTTGTTTAATATGTGTTTGTGTAAAAAGTCACATCAAGATTGTTTACCTTTATTTAAATACCAAAACAAAACGAGTATAGTCAATCAACATTTTTTTAAAGAGATCTTTCTGCTAAGCTGTTAATAACTCGATTGTAAAACTGTTGTTCTCGTAATCCTTGATTAGATCCGATTCTATGTTTAATATTAACGAATCCAACAGTTTTTGCTCCAGTAGAGAGCGAAGTCTCGTTTTAATGCGCTTGAACGCTGAAAATCGTCTTTCACAAATCACTTGCGTGAACGAAATTGTGAGAATTACACACTATGCAACATATGAGATGGTGTACGTATCGATATAACGCATCTCTGTAGCATTCTTTCAAAATTTGTACCGAATCGATCGAGTTTTTAAGAACACCTAAAACTTATATATTTTTTTTTAATATCTCTGAAATAATGTCATATGTATGATGCTAGGTATATAATGATATAGTCTAAATAAAGTTGATTCTGTCAAAAGTTCAGTCCGTCGCTGGACACAACAGAAAATGGGATGATGGTAATATGATGTATTTACTTCTATCGACTTTGATTTATGGCTTAATTCTTTTCTGCAGTTTTTCTGCTCGGCGGTTTAACGTTCGTGTCATGTGAAGAAGGTTATCGTATGTCGAAAAGGAAAAACCCAAGAGATTACGTATTTGAAGTTGACCCCGAACTCCCTCCAAAATGTCCTGCCAAATAACTTGATATGATTTTAAAAGCTTTGTAATTGTTTGTTTTATTATTAAATTATTTCAAAAAAATTGTTGTGTATTATTTACCTGACATTACATTGGGTAGAATTAGTTTCAATAGCGTCGTCTAGCTACTAACTACGCAGTCATATACTATGTGGTTGTACCTAAATTTCGCTATGCTCGTTCGTTACTGAAACTGTAGATATTTAGGCACAGGGAATCGTAATTATAGAAATTCTTCGGCGGCGAGCAGCACGCGCGCACCGTACCGAGGTAAAATGCCGACTATTTGTTTACGTGACTCGCCGCTCGCGCATCGCGCGGCTTACAGAGGTGCGGGGGCGCGGGGTGCGGGTCGCCGCCGCTCGTCTCGCTCGGCCCAGCCGTTGTACGGCGCCGACGGTGGGGTCTCGTGAAATATATAACATAAACTGAGTTGCCTACAGAAACAGATATCTCTTTTTATATTTGTTTTCGGAAGCTTGTTCGTTATTGCACTTTGTGATTTAGAACCAAATAAATTACTTAGCTGACCACATGATGAAAAGGCATTACGAGAAATGGAACGATTGTAGTTAATACCTACAATCCTCTATCTGAGGTTAATACAGTGATAGTCTTGCTATTTAGCGGTTTAAAATAAGTCCAAATTCGAGGGGTTTACTAGTAGTTACTGAAGAGTTCCACTATCTATCTCCTGGCTCCAGTATCATACCCTCGTATATCAAATTTTATATTCGAGAATCATCAAAATATATCGAGTGATCCCAAACTCGGAAATTTCATTCCCTAACTTCTTACCGTTCAGGAGTATTATGACATCCATCATCAACTCAGCATCATGATATGATGATTTTCAGATGCCAACACCTGACTTATTAAGAAAAACCTTTTGCTGAAGGGAACCACAAACCAAAACGTCATCTGTGTATATATTTTTTGTTTTTGTTGATTTTTTCAAAAAGCGCTGTATCAATTTCTATAAAATTTATATGGGACCACCTCTGAAATATGACCTACCAAACGAAAAAAAGAATCATAAAAATAAATTCTTAATTGGCGGAATAATCGCGTAACAAACATAAAAGAAAAAAACACAGTCGAATTGAGAACCTCCTCCTTTTTGAAGACAGTTAAAAACTTGACGCAAGTGAAGCACGGATTGCGTCACCCCTGCCTATGCCGCCCCGCGCCCCACCCGCTTTCGCCTATTGATATGAACTAAAACTAGGTACACGAGCAACAGCAAAACATCCCGACTAGTCCCAGTCGCAATGGAGTCCGACGGACACGCCGCTGCCCCGCCGCGGCCACCCGCCCTTCAGGCATACGATAGCAGCCTCGCGTCTTGATGTCTAACAAACTTACAACCAAATGAGTTTTAGTTTTTGTTAATAAGGTAGGCTTTCTTTAAATTTCTTCAGGCATATAAAGTCCAAAAGAAAGTCGCACAAAGCTGAGCGCGAGGTGCGGCTTGCGCCGCCCCGGGCCATGGCCCTTTCGGCCTTAGGCCAAATACGCCCCTGCTTTTTCTGAATCCTATTCTTGAAACGCTCGGAATGCAAGTTTGCCTCCCACTGTAAATCAGACTAGGTTTATTATTATGATATAAAAGAAAACACGGAAATGTTAAATTATCCATTTACTAAGCTTTAATGCACAAATAACATAGTAATGGTTGAACCATTCATTTGCAAATGTACAACATAGGCCAGAACAACCTATAAGAATAGCAGATAAAATGTTTTTAAAGATGATTTTTATTAGAAAGGTCTGTGCACTTCACAGGTTCAAAGTAACATAGGTGTCTTCGGTATTATACTGTAAAATACATTTGAAGAGGCATAGTTTAAATAAGTTTCTTTTTATTTTGTTTACAAAACAAACCCTACACGTACACCTGAACGAGGAAAGCGTGTGTGTTAGTGACATTCATAATTAATTAGTGTAAATCGATGCACTTGACATATACACACGAAAAACTCGAAATATTTTTTACGAATTTAAATGTCATCCTCGATCTCCAAATGTATTAAATTTTGTTAACCTGTTAACAACCCTTCCCTTTCAAGCAGCGTAAAGTTTGGTATATTCTTTAAGCGTAAAGAAGTGACAGAAAATGTATTGTTTGAGGGACCTCCAACGGTCAGAATATAAAGCTGATTTTCCAGTTACGCTGACAGTCGGCGCATATTTCGGCGCGTTACTATAAGAAACAGTACTCATCGAGACGTGCGCTCAGCGTGCCATTGCATTCTGCAATGCTCAATTGCTCACTGAAAGTAGAGGTGCGTCGGTGCCACGTGGTCAGGCGCGCCAACACGCTAAGACTACGCGCGCGCTCCGCCGACGTTGTTTAGCGATGAGCGTGAGTAATCACTGCAACTATAATACGTTATACTTGAATGATACAGATTGAACGATCAGCGTCGACGGTTAGCGTGACTATAAAACCGGGTATAAACTGTCTGCGTAGACGGGCAATGAGCTCCGAAAGAAAAACCATCTAATCATTGGAGATCTTTGTAGTCAATGGGTGTATAATGTATATAATGCAGAGAATGTTAAACATATTTTTTTACTTTTATTTGTTCCAACGGAAAGTAAAAATTTTTTTACACAATATCATACACTGTGTGACAAGAAAATGACTGTTACCTTTTACGCGAGTATACCTTTTAAGTGTTTAGATATCAAATTTTTCATATTCTTTTGAAGTGAGAAAATACAATATTTACTATAATAGCATAACAATGTAAATTGAATCATCCATTGACTTTTAATAAAATAACTAGGATTTATGACTTCCAAGTACATACATAGCTCATAACTATAGGAAACCTTTTAAAACTTTTTTTTTTTAATATTTTACATATCATTCTTAATATTATTTGTATCAGTATTGTGTATGCCAAAATTGTTATGATTCTTATCGTGCTTTTTGAATTATCTGTATATTTTTAGATGCTATTTTTATATTTATATCATATTATAGGGTGATTTTGGACAGACACCATTGTCCAAAAGTAATTTTAAAAGAACCTAACAAATTTTACACATCTCGTTTTCAATCAGAAGGCACGATCATTAGTATGTTAATGACGCAACAAGCCGGGGCGTGTGGTTCAGCCAATTAGTTATAAGGCCACATCATGTGTACCCGAAGCTGCGTGGGCTTGCCAGGTTTGTATGAATAGTTTTGAGGAAGTCATGTCCCTCTATCGGACTGCGTTTGTATAGTATGTTAATGCAGTTGAATTACATAGAAAGATCATGAAGGAATGAACATTTGAGCGTAATGCTATTTTCACATCACGTCTGTCTGTGTTTGTATTATCGTTCATAATAATAAATATATTTGAATATGAATACCGTCATGACAAAACCATTAATTAATAAAAGTTATCCAGCCATATGTTTAGGCATTCACTATCTCTATTAAGTGAATTTCAACGTTTCGGTTTCTGTTTGAATCTCCAGTGTAGCATTAATTTATTTTCAGTTTGTTTTCTAATATTTTGCATTTAAACAAATAACACGAAAATCCTTAAAATCTATTGCATGAGCACACTGATGAAATTCAAAATGTAGGAAATTTCAAGTACCTTTATATACCTCAAAGTATGGTATAATCAAGGAAGCTTATCTCAATTGACACTATACACTGATTTTAATTTCACCTTTATATTTAATGCGCTCATTAGTATTAATTTATTGGCTATACAATAATTATTCACTAAGTTGAATTTTATCACATCACATGAAATAAAATTGCAATTATAGCATAGAAATGCATTAAGTAGGTGTACAAAATGTAACCAAAATATAAATAAAGTTAATACTATTTATTACTCGGGTTATACGCCTAGAATTTGAAATGCGTCAATATTAAAGTTATATGCTTGAACAAAAAATCATGGATACGTAAAAAATAATGTAACATAGTACAAAATAACATGAAAATTACCAGCCATTCCATCTTTTGAATAAAAATAAACATTCACTATAATTTAACCGTGTATTCCTCCAGGGTGGATAACGCGGTTTTATCATAAGACTAAATAATAACCCTCCTCGTGAAAACTAGGCCATTTATAAATACAGTTATTCATATAACATCTTTCCTATGTATACGTTTTCATATATTATAAAGAATGACGTCGCAAGTACATGGAACGTTATTATTTAGTACTATGATACAGTATTATATGTGCAGGTAGTATTTAAGAGTGGTATACATTCATTCAACATCCATTTGTTCTTGTGTCTGTTGCGCGTCAGAGGGCGCGCTGCTCGCGTCGGGCTGTCCGTCGCCCGCCGTAGGGTTGGCAGGCGGCGGAGTCTTCTCTTTAGGCTTCGGTTTGTTTAACACGGGGTTTACAGTGTTCTCAAAGTTCTGAAAATAATAACAACATTGGATGGTTCTACGTATGTATGTAACAGGTTTTAAGACTTACAAATTTATCTTTTCTACTCTGTACATCACCTTTGTCATTGATAAATATTTAAAATGTAAAAGGTTTTATAAAAAAAAAATTAGGTCCCCAATAATGAGGTAACCATGAATCATTGTTAATCTTCAACTTGACTAATCGGAGGAATCATCATCAGAGGTTTAAGTGGCTTTTGGTGAGTTAGTCTTAAAACACTTTCAATGTCAAGAATACAAAAGAGGATTGTCATTATTCTTCATAGGTAAAAAAAAAAAAAAAAAATTGGCAATATATTCTCAGTTTAATAGTGTATGTTTGAAAATCGTTTAATATCGGTTTTGTATATTCTAGTAAAATCGAATAATCACTAACCTGTCGTTCCTGGCGTATCTGATGGGTGGTGTGTGGTGGTTGTTGATGGCGCGGCGTGTGCGCGAGAGCTTGACGTGCGCTCTCCAGCCAATTGAGCGCATTCTTCGCCGCTTCCGCCACCTTCTGTATGTCGTTATCGGCAAGATGAGCGTACTTTACGTCACCAGCTCTGGATAAAAATAAACAATCGTTAAATAACATTGACGAAAATTGAAAATTGTGGACAAACGCAATTCCGTTGGGCACGTATTTTTCCAAAACAATATAACGTTTACCATTGACACGATAGAAGAATTATTAACATTGTATTAATTAAATGAAATATATTATAGCATACTTGTATAAGTCGACAGCTTTGTTAGCTAATTGGATTGCTCTTGCAAAGTCATCTAACGCTCCTGGGCGAAGTTCAAACTCCAAACGCCGCTGCTTGATAGGTTCGCCTTCTGTTCGCAACTCTGTTAGTTTGTCGCTGTATACCTATAACAGGATAAAAGCCAGAAATAATTTTTTAGCATTATGATATTAATCATATAATGTATTTATTTGTCAGAAAACTAGCATAAAGTTGGACGTGTCATACGATTTTTTATGAATAATTTTAACAATTCTAACCTGTCTATGTTGATCTTCGCCTTCGTCATACAACCACTGTTCAAGAGCGTCCAACTGGTTCACAAGCCGGCTGCGGTGGTCATCCGCTATAAAATCATGCAAAGTTTCCCCTTCAGAGAGTTTGCCACGCAATTCGTATACATATTCTTCCAAAGCATTGCGAGCATCTGCCCGTTCTTTCTCTTGTCTATCTTGAGCTTGCATTTTACCCTGGATACAACATAATTAGTAATATTAACCTCAAATTATTAAAACATCACAATCTAATTTAATTATTTTTAATCATATACATCACCTCTTGCTCCATATATCCATTAAGTTCATGTTTAGGGAATCCATGTGTCTGAGCATCAATGGGCAGTTCAATCGTTTTTACAAGAACCTTTTTGGATTTGTCTTTTGATTTATCCTTTTTATCATCAGCATGTTCCTGCAAATAAGCACACAAGTTCAAATCTAATAATGAAAAGTATTGTTCCCCACCACCATCACTGCTTGGTGACTTTTTATGACACAATATTTATATTTTATAGAAACTCAAATGACTTCCAAGCAGTGAGGTGACCCATTTGCATTTATTTCATAAATTAATAATATTTTCTTATTTAATATAATAATAATAAATCAATTAAGCTTCATAAATTCTTCATAATCCAGGGTTCTGCAGAACGAAAAATGGGAAAAACGAAATGAACAACTTCAAGCTTGACAAAAACATGCGTGGACACAGAGTAAAAGTTGAAATGAATAAAAACAAGTAGAAGATGCATGAGGCGGTGTTTCAAAACCTCATGAAACAAGAAATTTGTGCAAATGGACCTCAAAATGAGGGTGGGGACGAAACAACATTTTGTGATGTCTGCTGCCAGAAGTTCGCAAGAGGATATAGATGATTGAATAATGTTAGAATTTTAAAAAGGCGTTATGAAGAGAAGGCGGGCAACAAACAACACGGGACTGGACACACGCGCTACCGACACGTACCCCGCTGAACCACTGTCCTACTTTCTGTGTCCACGACTGTTTTTGTTGAGGCTCCCCCTTCATTTCGTCGTCTCTCACCTCTTGGTTTTCGGGACCATTTTGTTGTTGCTCTTGGGTGGCGCCATTAGTGTCCATGGCAGCATCTTGTCCCTGAGCATTATTCTCATTCGAATTCTCCATCTCAATATTTTCATTTTGAGCAGCATCTTGTTTCTTTTCAACAAGGGAAGCAGATGCGACTGTTATGATGCCATGAATGTTCACTCTAACTTTGAGTTTTACTTTTTGCGACTCCCCCTCAGCTGTGGGTTGGATATCTCTAATATGCCACTGACCTGGTATTGAAAAAAAATTAATAAAATATATATATAGTGAATATCATACATAACTTATGTAGTAGGTCATTTTTCTAGAATAAGATACATACCAATTAAAGTGTCTGGGTAGGGGACTTGATCAGAGTAGTAAGCGCTAACAGAGAATGGTTCCTTTCTGTAGAAAGTTAACATCTTTGAGAAAGGCGCAGCATGGAAAGCCGGGAATACCTGGAAATATAATGTTAATAATATTTTGTAATTTTTGTCAGAATTATTACGTAATAAAGACACAAAATTAAAAATGTTATATTTTATATCATACTGCTTTGTACCTATGTTTATGTAACTACATATTCAGATTTAAGATATAGGTTCTCAAAGCGCAACATAGTTGCGTTGTTAAAGAAACGGGAATTTTATTAAATATTCAATAGCCATTCTTTGGCATGCTAAAGATCGGTTATATTTACTACCAATAACCTGTCTATTGGGTAGGTTTTATGTCGTCTACAGAGGATAGCAATGTCTATTAATACTGTTTATTTTTGTATTTTAGCTTTTCTCGTTTTATTAATTTTATTGGTTGGTAATGCTACTTTTTTATAGCTTGATAATGGGTTCATTGAACCATGCATTTATTCATATTGGTGCAATTTGGTGCACCCAGTCATATTTCAAATAGCATGGGCACTACATTATTGGACCATGCATACTTTAGTTGAATTGTTTCTCAGCTGTACACGAAATTCTGAAACTTAGCACCTGAACAGGTTGAGGACCTTATTTATTATAAAGCATTAATGTACCGACCTCCATGTCTCCGTCCTCTCCCTTAGTGGCGTCCCAAGCGAGCCGCACGGCGTAGGGCTGCACGTCGGCCACGCTGAACTCGCGCACGCGTACCGCCGGGCTCAGCATGGCGCACTGCAACGCGCAGCCGCGGGACACTGCCTCGTCCTGGAACAACACGCACGTAACGTGACCGACCCAGACACTCGATGCACGGTGGACTTGTGGAATACTAGGGACCCGTATCCACGAGTAGCTTGCGACGCTGAGTATATTGCTGTACAATTATATTGTAAAATAATACGTATTTAAATAAATGCTTGCATGAAATTATAATAGCATTAGCTTCCGCTCGCGGTTTCGCCAGCTCGGATTACGAACTAATTCATTTTTATGCACAATTTTTTTTTGTCTTAATTTCTGTATATACTTTCATATGCATGTAGTAAAAAGCTGTTATTTTGACATTACAGACAGACTATTCACAACATAAAATAATGTGTTACCTGATTTAAAGTAGTAGATGCATGCTTGTTAAAGACTTGTTCGATCAAGTTCTTAACTGCAGGGATTCTGGTAGACCCTCCCACAATCTCCACAGAGTGAATATCTTCAGGTCTCAGTTCTGGAAACCAATTTTACATGTAATATGCACAGGGATTATTTACATAACATAACATAGCATCACGCCTGTATTTCCAGAAGGGTCAGGCAGAGATGTACTACTTATTGTACACCCACATATCGCCGATGCCGTTATTGAGTCCCATGTAATACGTGGCAAGGCTATTGCCGTCTACCGAGCACAATTCCAGAGTCCGTGCTGCTACTGAGAATTTCTATACAGAAAAACCCAGTAACACTTTGCTCACGCTCAGCAGTCACGCTTGCGACCACTAGACCAATGAGGCAGATTATTGCTCGTTTTAGGATTATTATGATTTTGACATATAATTTTGAAATATTAAAATAAAAAAAATATATATTTATACAACTCTTTCTAACGGAACTTAAGAGCGTTTACGCCGCGCGGTGGCGAGCCAAATTAGGTATTTACAGCGCTCGACCGCTCACCCGCTTGTGTGTGTGCGTGCGGACTGTGAGCAGGCAATGCTTAAAGCGCGTGCTGGTGATGTTGATCCTTTTTGCCTTTTTGGTATTTTTTAGTTTATTATAATTTATTTTGTATTGTAGTTTTTAGTATTTGTTTATTCACATGAGCTAATAATTATTAGTACCTAGATATTACGATATATTTTCATAATACGATAATATCGTCACCGGAAATATGAATTAATGTAAGGGACAAATTGTCGAAAATTAGTTAAATATACAGTTTTACACAGAAAATTCCGCTCTATCGATAGGTATATTTATATTTAATTGTTGAGATCTATAAAAAAAGATAAATAATAAGGCAATTGCATGGCATGATTATAAATACTCATGCAGAGATACAACAAATTCAACCTTAAGTCCAAACAGCAAGCTTCAAATTTGTATATTACATACGTTTAGCGTAACTCTAAAACCGAAATAATATAGTTATATAAAGGTATTATACCCTAAATAATTACAAAACTTAATAGCCTCTACATTAAATTTAAATATGATTTAAAGATTTTTCTGATAATAAATTGCCTTAATCACTGATGAAAATAATTTTTCCCTTACAGTAATGGCTATATCTGAAACTATAAGAGTTATTAAAATCCTGTTTTATAGGAAAAATAGAGCGCAAAAATATAAGAATAATGGTATATTTACTATTATGATACCATTAAAATTGAAAGAAATACAAAGTTGTATCAATTTTTTTTAAAGTTTTTTTGCGCTTTCCTAAAACTTGCATTTTGTCCCTTACAGTAATTCATATTTCCGGTGGCGAATTATTATATCAATAATCAAGATACATATTGTGTACATTACTAATTATTTTATTTATTTTCCCGAATAAACAAAAAGCTTTTTGTTTCCCAGACCTGATTAAATTAATACAAATTCCTAAACTCAAACACGGTGGATATAGTTTCTAAAAGCAGCATCATCAGGTTATCGGCACTATACTAAATCAAACAAACCTAAAAACCGTGGTTCTACTGTAAACAATAACCGAGGTCCTGTAATCACCTCCCATCATCATCAGGTCATCGGCAGCAGTTAGGATAAGAGTACCTATCGAGACAAAAGAAACAAGCTTATACACGGTGGTTCTATTATGAATAGTAACCGAGTTCCTGTAAACACCTCCCATCATCATCATCATCATCAGGTCATCAGCATTAGTTAGGATAAAAGGACCTATTAAGACAAATGAAATAAGCCTAAACACGATAGTTCTACTGTAAACAGTAACCGAGTTCTTGTAAACACCTCCCATCATCATCATCATCATCAGGTCATCGGCACTAGTTAGGATAAAAGTACCTATCCAGACAAATGAAACAAGCCTAAACACGATGGTTCTATTATAAACAGTAACCGAGTTCCTGTAAACACTTCCCATCATCATCAACATCATCAGGGCATCAGCACTAGTTAGGATAAAAGTATCGATCGAGACAAATGAAACAAGCCTAAACACGGTGGTTCTACTATAAACCGTTACTGAGTTCCTGTAACCTTCAGAATCCATCATCAGGTCTTCGATGCCATCGGCTCCTCACAAAGAAGTATAAGAGTATTATGAACAATTATTGTGCAAATTTTCATAAAAAGTCGAAAATAATTCAGCTGTTTACTTCTACCCAAAGTATCAATATGTTTTGGACTAGATTTATTCCAATTTATTGATTCAGAATCGTAATATTTTCTTCGAAAAAACGGCGCGCAGAGAGACACGTCCTTACCCTAGAAAGCCTCGGCGGGCACTGATCTCGCGCCGAGTTGCCGGTCAGTTTATATGGTACTTTTAAAAATTCTTTTAAAAAAGGTTTGTTACATTTTTGAATAAATTTTTTTGCCATATTGCTAAGGATATATTCTAGTAATGTAAAAAAAATATAATATGTAATTTAGCCATCATTAAGTTTGTCAAAATTGGCTTTGAAAATGCCTAAAAATATATCATTTACGCTATTTGTTTCGTAATTTACTTTAGAATAATAATAATTATTAAAAATGTTGTCTACTAGATTTGTATAGGAGTATATATTATTCGACGAGTATTTAGTATTCTTAAAACCGTAATTTTTTGCTTTTATTTCATATACTTTGCCAGGTATCGAAGCATGAAGTAGTCACGTTTCGTAAATTTTACGAAACATGGTGTCAAACAATAGCCCTAGTATATACAATTATTAAAAAAATTAAAAATGTTTTGTATTAGATTTGTTCTTTACAAAATTTCCTATTAAATGGATAGCAATTTTGATATATGATCAATACAATTTAACGAAGTAATTTCAGGATGAAAAATGCCAATAACGGACAGTACGGCGTAAAGGCTCTTAAAATTTCTTGTGTGATGTAATATTAAATTTGTGACTTATTACACTGAAGTTTTATTTTAATTGAGTTTACATGGGGTTTCTTCTCCCATAAGGCGTACTGAAAATGCTTTGGAATAATGCATTAAAGTCTCGACGTTACGACTTTGACTTGAACAATAACTTGAAAAAAAAAAAACGAACATTACAAAGTAATGAAACTCACTAGCGTTGTGCAGTATAGCTCTCATAGTTCTCTCAATGCGTGTGAAGGTCTCAGCACAAATCTGCTCCATCTGGGAGCGTTGCAGGTCGCTGGACACGTCTCGCTCCTCCATGAAGCATTCGATATTGATGGGCAAGCGAGTGCTGTTGGCTGACATCTGTTTCTTCAATTTCTCTACTTCTTGAAGTAGCCGAAGGAAAGCCCTGAAAATATATACTTATAAGAGAGTATTTGCTTGCATAATGTGGGAATTGTTCATGTAAATTCACAGAAAATACTTGAGGTAAAATAGTTAGCACATATTAAATGTGTTTCAAATATTGATTAGTGATAGTATATAATAATAATAATAAGTACTTTACCTTTGGTTCTTCCTAGCATCCAACTTCAATCTAGTAAAGATGTCTTGACAGAAATAGTCGGCAAGCGCCATATCAATGTCTCTTCCACCACATTGAGGATCAGATGATGTAGCCAAAACACGTAGTTTCCCCTTATTGAAGGCACAGGCAGACACCTGATGGTCAATTATAAAACATAAACAATTTGTTTGCCATCCCCCTCTAGTCATAGGCACAGAATTAAAAATAATATAATAAGATATGTTTTTATTCATGTACTCGATATACAGGTACTTTACGACTCTAGTTGCCACGTTACAAAATATTGATTTCCAATGGAGAAGAACAGGCAAGAAACTCCATGGTTACTCTTTTAAATTCAGAATTTCTTACAATATTTTGTTAAAATGCATTGTTCTCGAAAACTTATGTGAGGACAATGTAAAAAAGGCTAAACTAAACAAGCCTGATTTTTAAATTAATAACAAATACTCTGTAAGATTGACATGGCATTTTTGAGCTGACCAGTCCCAACACACGGCGCCCGTTCACGAGTATGACGCACGTCTCGGCATCGCTCAATTCAACCATATTGCAGGGAACTCAACGATCCGACACACACGCCATCATCAGCAGGACAGTTAAGTGAGCATGACATTCTCAAACTGCCAGACTATCACGTCAATTGAATTAAATATCTCTTTAGAGCTACATGGTGCTCACATATTACAAATTGCCAACATAATAACAAAAAATAGCAGGTAATACAACAAGGCAGATACAAATTAACAATAAAAAAGCCAATGAATGTCAATGATAAATAATAAGGCCAATAAAGCCAAAAGATGTCAAAAATAATAATAATAATAATACAATAATATGAAAATATAATGGCAGTAGGCTTGCTACAATGGTACATCTCTGCCTAACTTATTAGAGTTTACAGGCATGATGCTATGTTATTTTATGAAAATACAATTTACCTGGAGTGAACTGTGTCCAAAGTCAACGAAAACTACATTCTTAGGCTTCTCTTCAGGAGCAGGTAAGTCTTGCTTATAGATACCATAAGCTAATGCAGTGGCAGTTGTTTCATTCATTAGACGCAATACATTCAGCCCTGAAAGTATATGTGCTGATATAGTTTCTAAGTACTAGCAACAGTTATGATTGTAAAACCTACCAATTGTGTTAGGTAAACCCATGATAGAGTTTATGGAACTCTTCAATTCAACTTCAATTTATGATAATTTAAAACTTACATGCAAGACAAATTTCACATTATCAAAACTTGTTTTAAAAATAATTAAAAAAAAATTACATTTTATTTATGACCAAATGTTGACTTGTGAATAATTTATTTTTGTAATATATTTTGAACATCTCAGAAAAATATATAAACAAGGTTCTTTCAGCTAATGATGAATCTGCTTCTTTCCTTTAGTAGTTAGTACAAGCATAACACAATCAAGATTTCTAACTATCCCAATTTAATTCAAGAGGATATTGCTCTATGTGGGGTCTAAGTAGATTAGTTTTTAGTTGTCTATTGTGCAATTTCTTACCAGCAATACTGGCAGCATCCAGTAGAGCATTTCTCTCAGCATTTGTAAAGTAACTGGGCACAGATATGACGCAATCATTGATTGGGGTCTGTAAAGCTATAGTTGCACTATCCTTCAATTTCGTAAATAGCATCGCTGTTATCTGTAAAATGACACAAATATTTAATCCTTCATGTCAGCATCATATAATGTATGTATCTGTAATATTTTATTTGCAACAAAATGTTAGATGGTAATATTTATTTATTTAATTCAGGCATCAAGGCTCATTTAAAAATACAATAAAACAATACATTATAAATAATGACAATCAATAATCACTTTGCCCTTTGTCAAGGACAACAAACTTATACATGAGTTATATTATTTATAAAGTACAATATTACCTGTTCTGGAGTAAAAACGTTATCTTCACCCAGATAGTTAACTCTGATGCCAATTCCACCATCTGGCCTTGGCTCAACCTTGAATGGGAAATGTTTCAACTCTTTTTGAATGTAAGGGTCAGTAAATTTTCTACCTAACAGTCTCTTGAAACCAAACACAGTATTCTTCATATTTGTAACCATCTGGTTCTTTGCAGCTACACCTAATATTCGATTTTTCGATGAAAATGCCACACATGATCTGAAAATAAAATTTAATTATTTGAATTTCTACTATGTAGTTATAGATATTCTATCTCTGAATTTTGTCAGGCATGCACATGCACATTTTTTTAGTGTGCATAACCTCGGGAGCTGTCAGTCATGATTGTGACGCAGTCCAGGTCACTAGTATTTTGAGTCCATGCCAAATTGTTTCATGGAGTAACATCAGAATGGCAACTAAACGTAGAAGTCTTGATGATGAGAGAAGATGATTCCGATTATAGTGAATCGGAATCATAAAAGAATTTGAATGTTTAACTGATAGTGATTAAGAATGCTGAATTGTATTCTATTTGTTTTCTTTCCACCCTGTAGTACGTAAATATAAATACTTAATTACCTACATCTATTTGTAGCTTTAAAGTTTTTTAACCAGAATTTAATTTTTCATATTGAAATTTAATAATATAATATATAATGTGTGTCAGATTTATTTGCTGACGCTCCCCATGTTTACACACACAAGCATGGAATATCTATACCAGTTATGCATTGTGTACACAACATTAGAAAAAACCTTGGTATGCATGTTTTTTGTTTCTCCTAATCATAAAGAGCAAAACTTTAGGCATTTGCTGTTAGAACAGAGCCTATGTCCTCTATCGTTCAATAGACAGAAAATTCAAACAATAGAATGCTACTGAAAATGTATAGGTACCAAACCCAGACACTAAGGCTCATTTTCTGAGTTTGCGACAACATGTAACAATGTTGTTATAATAAAGGTACTTGCAACTACTACAGCAATGATAGTTAAGTCTGATAACCATCAGCACACCTATAATTAACAAAATTGAGAAAACTCTACAACATTTAAAGAATAATATTTATTTATTATTATTAATTCCTATATAAAACAGCAAATAATATTTTTTAGAAAATTTAGGATTGACAGTCCACACTTTAATTAAATACAGGTAGGTTTTAATTAATACAAGAACCAAGATACTGTGAGAGACAGTATCATATCATAAGGTAAAATTGATTAATTTTCCTAAAATTCTAATACCTATAAATATGTATATATAGGTATGTTTGTACAATGTATATTCATATTATATTGTGAAAAAAATAAATTATTAGCACTTATACAAAACTAGGTCAATTTTATGTACGATAGTCCAATTAGCTTTTCAAGAAACCAAAAAAATATAAAGCAAGAAGATGAAAGAATGGCCACTGAAATGTAACTTTTGACATAACACAAAAAGACAACGGTATAACAATTTCATGATACAGTGGATTTTATTACATAAACATACATTGAATTGATCCCTCCTACAAGTGATGTCTAACCTATAATGAAACATCAAATTTCGCAAGGACATTTACAACATGAAATTACACTCCCAAATATTCCGAAAATATCATTAGTTCAGTATATTTGGTTTCTAATCTTACTTTATTCGGCATAATGGTAAAGTTAATGTATGCCTCACGCAAATATTTCAATTTATGGTTTGAACATGACAAGCAGTTAATCAAATCAGATGTTCTAAGATTTTAGTGGTTTTTCAATGAGAAGCGTAATGACAGAAGAAATACATTAATCTAACAATATATAATAAAAAATACCAATGTTTGGTACTTACGGAGTACCGCGGAGACTGTAATCGTTGGCTATTGTCTCAATACCACCTGCTTTAGCCACAGCGATATAACATGATTCATTACCGAAATCAATACCAATGACAGACATAGCGGCCATCGTTAACTAAAATTTGTCCCAATTTATAACAAGAATCACTAAATCTTGCTTATCTTCCGAATCACACGAACAGAGAAACACGTTGCTGCTGAAGTCGACAATCGATCAATCTATCGTACAAACGCCGGTTTATTGCTGCAGTTCCTTCATTCGTGCTCGAACCCGAATTTTCTAGAAGTGTGGCCAGTTAGTAGTGATGTGATAGTTAACCTAACTAAAAAATATTTTTTTTAATAGATTTTAGTCGATTTTATTTATAACTACAAAAAAGGTTGATTGGAGAGTGCTGCGTTAAAAACATGGAAATAATATGTCCTGAACAAAGTATTATTTCTATAGATGAAGATATTTTATTTCACCATGGATATTATGTAGTCAATAAATTTTTGTAATATAAATTTAATTTGAATACTAATCGTTTTCAGGCACAGCCGCTAGTCTAACGTCTGTTTTACACACTGACTTTTTATTACAAAGTCTCTTCACACCTGTCAGCATATCGACACATTTCACATTTTATTTATTAAAATCACAATTTTGTACGCATAAAATAATCTCTTTTCTGCATGAATTCAGCTTTTATATTTTTGTATTTAAAATGCGCCAAAGTTTACCATACCATCCAGCTAAATATGCGAATCCATGTTTAGCTTTGATTAGGTATATAGACAGGATATGTTCCATTTTACTCTGTTATAGATATGTATATAATATATGGAATCAGTTGAGAATAACGATTATAACTACGTCTAATACGTTCTCACTTACAGACACCTACATTATTAAAACGAGATAGGTATATGTAAGTTATTGCGTAGTATGTCACGCAAATGACAAATGACGTCATCGCATCTGCTTCATGAAGCCACTTGTTTTGTACTTTGGGTAACCAAAACATGGCGTTTGTTGTGTTTCCGGGGTAAATTATTTTTATGTGTTTCTTACGCAGTATTAGTAATAAACTATTGTGAATGTGTTCAATTATGGGTTGTGAAAACAAAACAAATGTAAAATGTCCAGGAGTTTCATTTCATAGGTAAGTAATTAAGTTTTCTATTTTTTCGCCGAGTATTTTCGATTAAATATCGCTCTTTATGTATTTATAAGCTTATTATGATAGATAGATAGATAGAATTGTTTTTATTTCAAATAAACCTAATACAGGCACTTATGAAACGTTATAGGACTCTAGTTGCACGGTTCCAAAAAGTTGGTCCTATGGAGAAGAACCGGTAATAAACTCCATGGATACCCTTTTAAAGTCTCTTTTAACAATCTTGCCATGAATATAATGTGGAAAAAGTATGGGAGAACAATTTAGGTTTCGTCAAATAAATACTAAATGCAAATTTAACATAAAGTCTGTTAATAAAAATAAAAGCAAAAAGAATACCCCTACACTGTGCTCACATTTACCATGGATAGCCATCTGTAACAAGCGTAAGATTACATTATACATGTATATAAAGAAATTAATTATCAAAGATTAGCTTACAATGGCACTAGCTTACGGATACATTAAACATAATAATAAAATAATTTAGGATCATTGTTGATAACACAAAATACAAAAATCTAATATTTCATTAACAAGATGTCATAGCAATCTAAGAAAAAGAGAGAATAAAATAAATAGAAAACATGATAAGACATGTTAAAAACTATTAAATTGTAAAAAAATAATTAGTATGAGTATAATTAATGCGCTATTTTCAAAAATCATTGATTATTCAGAATTTTCGTTTGTGTGGTATAGATAGTGTTGTGATAATAACTATATTGTATACAAATAAATGAAACGTCGATAAAAAAAATCTTAATATCACGTGTTGTATTCGTCACTCTGAGGGGTAGATACAGATGAAACAAAAACTATAAGCTTCCAATAATATTGTAAAACCAACTTTAGTTAATTCTTTTTTTTATCAAAATAATATGATATTATAAAGATGGTATTAAATTGTAACTGTTTCATACAGACATTCTGTTACGGTACTGCATAGTAATTTTGTTAAATATATAGTCGATGAGTTACAAGTCCGTTACAGTAAATTTTAGGAGTGATTTAAAAAATATATATACCATGAAATTAATTCATTAACATTCATAATGCCACTGGGGGCCAATATCCAGTATTATAAAACAGTTTTTATTTATTCATTTATTCAAAGTATAACTTGAATTTAAGGTGATCTCATGAAAGAATAAACTAATTTTCAATATTTTATTATAATTAACCGTTACTGTACATTTTATAACATGCATGATAAAAATCAAAATGGAAAACGAAAACTTAAATAAATACTAATTTAGTTTATTGAGGAATCTGAATCTTAAACGTATCTTTATTCTTTTACATAATACTTATATCTAATTTTAAAACTAACTACTTATACTAATGTATCATAAAAATAAATAAAAAAACAAATATAAAAAAACCTATCCTAACCGAATACTTGGGCGTCATAGTACTCCTCCACATCGCTGTAGAATGGTAGCGTGCCCAGAAGACTGGCAGCATTACCACGTTGAATGGCAATGCTTATTCTTTGACCAAATAATAGGCCAGCCCTCTGGTCACGTGTACTGTCGACCAAGCGTTTTAAGCCATTTTATCAAGTATTATTATATCGATAAAACTCACCCCTAAACATCACTAGGCTCCACCCACCACTCACGCTATTTTATATTTCCCAGGAAGTTTCAAATGAAATTGTATTTTTCATATTCTTCTCTATGTACCTAATCAAAGATGTTTAAGGATGTTTAGATGTTGTGCAGTGCCTTCGCAAAGCGCGGGCTCTACTGTACAATCAAGCTAAGACAAAGCGTTATGATGTTATCTGCCAAGTTTTCACTTCCGATCGTGCAAAGGATCCTCATGGATCTATTTATGCCTATGGCCTGTGCTATCTTTCTCAAAAGTTACAGGAACAAAATATATACCTAAGTAAATAAAATATAAATCGGAATATCGGTAAGCGCTATTAACTTATATTAATTCAGGTACATTCACATTACATAATAGATAAAATTGATGATATCAAATATAACAATATTATCATGTTTTTTTTAAGTACTCGCCAGGCATAGGTTATCACGTATAAGCGTGACTACTCCGAATAACTTTATAACTTAACGGCAAGGTCACCTTCAGCCGCTACATGACGTTTGATTTCAAGCCAATCGCGTCCACGCTCTAGTTACTATTGTCGAGTGATTGTATAATTAACACTTTCAGTTCAAGTATACCGACAGTTTTGATCAGTATGAGTGGTGAACCTCAAGCGAAGCGAACCAAAATGAGCGTCCTCGACCAGCTAAAACAATACTGCACGGTGGTGGCCGATACCGGCGATTTTGAAGGTTAGAGATAACTTATGTTGTTTTCCATCAAGTTACATGCCTGTTAATTATGCTATCCAGTCCTTGACATCTGCAAGGCCATGTTACATGGCCTTGCAGATGTGAGAGTGAGTATGTACATTGCCCATGTACATACTCATGTGACCTCATTAATTAATTACTTCAATTAATTTTAATTTACATTACATTATTATTTGCTTAGCAACAATTATAATTTTTATAGGAGATGATGATGAAGCTATTACTTCATTAATAAATTTTTGACATTAAACATATTGTTTTTGTTGATAACCTTGCTTGTCTATACTTTGTGTATAAAAAAAAGTCGCTTATTTTTAATGAAATAGCAATGCAAAGTATAATTTATTCTACCTTAACCACTTGGTTTCAACATACATATACATACCTACATAATTTTATTTTTTGTAGCAATGAAAGAGTACAAGCCAACAGATGCAACTACTAACCCAAGTCTAATTCTGTCTGCGGCTGCTATGGAGCAGTACCAGCACTTACTGGACAAAGCTATCAAATATGCTAAGGAGACTGGCAGGTATGAACACTATGAGAGCATTTTATATAAATTGAGTACTTTCTGTACCATAAATTAAGTACAGTCATTGTAATTCATTAAATTATTACATCCCATCTATAAAAAAATATTTGGTACCCATGTCAATCATTATCATATTGCCAAATAAGCAATTTGTTGATTATTCCAGTACTGTGGAGGAGCAAGTTGCTGAAACTTTGGACATGCTTAGTGTCTTGTTTGGCTGTGAAATTCTCAAGATCATTCCTGGCAGAGTCTCTGTTGAAGTTGATGCAAGGTGATTATAGTATTAAACATAAGTTTCATTACTAGTTTAACACTTATGGAATAATCTTATTAGGATCAGGAGTTTGAAATATGAATGAGAATAAAGTTGAAATTATTCAAATAGGTTTAGAAAAAGAGGTTTATGTAGCCTATAAAAATATTTTTATAACGTCAATATGTATTTCCATATAAAAAGACCACAATAGATCAGTATGGTATTGTAAACTTATTCTTTTTATTGTTTAATTGAGCATAGTAGCAGAATAACATTGAACCATGCATTAAAATATGTATGTTATTACAATCTACATCACACATACATACTTATGTATGTACTTGAAATCTTTGCATACTTATGAACTTTAAACATCAATAACATAGTGGCATTTTGAATTTCAGGTTGTCCTTTGATAAGGATGCAAGTATATCAAAGGCTATTAAACTAATTAACATGTTTGCTGAATATGGGATTAAAAAGGAGCGCATTCTCATAAAGTTGGCATCAACCTGGGAAGGTATTCAGGCTGCAAGGTAAATGTATAAAAATGTTTCTCTTAAATTTGTTAATTTTAAATGTTCAAGAAAAAAGATACCAACCACATAATTTTCATTCACTAGAGATTTGTTCTAACTGAATAATCTATTGGTTCTTTTAGCATGTTAATATTTGTTAATTCTAATGAAATATTTCATATAAAAGGGAACTTGAGAAGAAACATGGAATACATTGCAACTTGACCTTGCTGTTCTCTTTGTACCAAGCTATTGCATGTGCCGAGGCCAATGTTACTCTCATTTCACCATTTGTTGGAAGAATATTGGACTGGTGAGTAATATTTTATCACTGACACATCTGTGACAGTCAATTATGTATTCTATTGTGTAACAAATTGAGTCTAAATAGTATTAATATTGTAACTGTATTTGGTTTAGCTTCTAGTCAAACCAGATTAACATTTAACACAGCAACTGAAATATTACCTCTGAAACCATATTACTGCATGATATTGCTTTTGTATGGTAGTCTTTCAACATTTCTTATTATCCTAGGTATGTTGAACACACAAAGAAAACTTATGAAGGCAAGGACGACCCGGGCGTTGTGTCGGTGACTCGCGTGTACAACTATTACAAGAAGTTCGGCTACAAGACCCAGGTGATGGGCGCGTCATTCCGCAACACCGGCGAGATCCGCGAGCTGGCCGGCTGCGACCTGCTCACCATCAGCCCAAAGCTGTTGCAGGAGCTAGCTGCCAGTGAACAACCTTTGAAGAGAGTAAGTTAATATTATTTCCATTTAGTTTTTAGGATGTTGACTTAGTGGATTATAATCAATAGGATTTCTGCGTTACGGGTTGCGAGTTTCAATCCCGCACGGAATAAATATTTGATTCAGGGTGACCTGTCGTTAATACTTAACGCATGTATTTATTATACAACATATATTTTATCTTCAAAAACATTATGATTTTAAATTCCAATTTAAGTTTATGGCTCCATCGTTATACTATGATTTTGTATTAAACTTATTTGTGGTAAAAAAATTGTACACCATACATATACATACGTCATGTGATCATAATATGTTTTATAAAAAAAGTATGTATGTATAAAAAATTGCTGCAGAAATCGATGACTAATCAACCGATTTGGTTCTGAGTAGTTTTCCTAGTCATGCAGTATAGGAGGAGAATTATCTTTTCAAGGTTCTTGTCGCTATTTATTTGCATCGGATTTTATCACGGTATAAGTCATGTATGATGTGAAGTGATTATATTATTAAGAAACATTTTTTAAATTTCAGGTGCTGGATCCTAAATATGCTGCTCAGTGTGATATGGATAAGATATCGCTGAGCGAGTCTCAATTCCGTTGGCATCTGAATGAAGACCAGATGGCGACTGACAAGCTTTCGGATGGCATCAGGAAGTTTGCTGCAGACACAAGGAAGTTGGAGACACTTATTAAGGCTCTGCTTGCTAAGAAGTGAAAAAAATAATTGTTATAGTTATCATTCCTGGGGTTCTAGTGGCACAATTAGACTTAAGCAAAAAGTTAATCATTTACAGAAAATCTTTTTGATATATTTTTATAATACTCTTTTCATCTATTGTTTTTTTTTTTTTTTTACCTGTATGCGCTGTTGTTTTTTGTTTTGTGAATAAAATACATGTACTGTATTTTGAAATGGGGACTACGAAATTGTTGATACATTCCTGTACATATTGTTTTATTAAAAGTATATTGAAGATATTTCCTTAAGGATGTTTTTTGAAAAAATAAATAAATTTATATTAATGTCCTTCATCTCGAAATTTTCTACAAGCTTAGTGTAAGTTCTTTTAAAAATCCCGTCTTTATGTATCTACCGCTTTCCGCGCCTCAATTGATGAATAGCTTGGCGCGGGCCAGTCGCCACCCATATTAGTGAATTTTAAAATGTTGTAAAATCTAAAGTGTTAAAAAAAGCTTACACCAGACCTTCAGTATGGCCGACCGACGAGTTATTTCGATATACCAGCTCATAAACGTATCGATATTTGGCATGCGGATTAGTGGTCGCATTTATTTTTGATTCTCATTTATTTGGAGGCTTTTCAAGGGATGTCAGCCTTATCGTACCCTAATCTTCATTATTTATATTATTACCGGGAAGGAGGGAGATTTTCATCAAGTCACCATTTTAAATATAAATAAATCACATTTTTATGATGGGTACAACACTTGGACTAAATGGACTATTGTTGTCATTTGGTTTTCCGAGAGAAAAAAAAAAACGTATTGAGAAACTGAATAAACAAGTTTATAACTGTGTATGAAGTGAGTTGTAAGAAATAAGTTCAACAATTTATATTGGGGTCGGCTTTCAGTGTAACCGGATGCGGTTGAATATCAGTATTGTACATGGTGCGACTGCTATCAACTGCAATCTGGAAAATACCAATGATAGTAACTTAACGGGTGGCCGCGGAGTTCCGACGACGTGTGAATTACGAGCAGCGAGGTAATTTACGTGGAACATGCCAGATTTTTCGAGCTTAACATCGAAAATTCAAGGCAAACTTCTCTAAGCGTATCAACACGCGTCCTGCATTTATTCGTTTAGGGCCAGCTGGACTTGGTCGTTCTGCTTCAGATGCGTCGAAAGAATACACATACATCCCGCCCTATGCAGTGGCGATCCGAGGGGGTCGTGTGGGTCATGACTCCCCCAAAATCGTACACGTCAAATTGACAAACCTAAAAATGGACAATTTACGAAAAAATATATTTAAATCATTAAATTCCTACTTAAAACGTCTGAACTATTAAATGAAAAATATATAGTTTTTTTTTAATTTTTTTTAAAATTTTATATTTAATTTGACCCCCACCAAACTGTTTGGCAGCGACCGCACCTGGCTTCATGGCGTCCCTTGTCGTTGGGTACGTTTACTCGTATTAAAGCGCCCGAGTACGTACCCTACTGGGTTTGCGTATGGTGGGACATGGAATTGTACCGAAGATTGGAAAGCTGCAGAAAAATTGTTTTGCTTCGTAATCTATAGCAAATTGGGGTAAAGTGTTAAAAAAAATAAAAATGTTTACTTTCATTACTTTGTACTGACCTGGCTGGGTAAATCTTTTTGAATACCTATCTTGGGACTGAAGATTGATCTCGCTCTAACCATTTATCTGTTTCAGTTTCCAACTTGCAATGGGGACACGCAGCCGAAGTTGACAAAACTTTTGAATACCTTTTCATATGACTAACCGCTTCTTACACTCCTGTAAAATCTTCCTAGATAGGAAAGAATAAAAATAAGAAAATTTTATTATATTAATTACTCAAAATTTGCATGCAATGGGAATTGTCCGTTTTGCATATCGTAACATACTGTTTTGCATATCTCCGCAGTACACGTACCACTACTGTGCCTCTAGTCTATAAGTGATCCTGCTTTCTTCAAATTTTTTTATGTAGTTCAATTTATGTGTAGTTGCAATAAGACGCCAAAATATCGCAGATCTTAGTTTTTATCTCTCTCCCTCTCACAGACACATATGTATATGGCACGAGTCAACATATACTTACGCGATTTCTACCCTATCGTATTTAGGTAGATTGAAACAGAGGAAATCGATGGTTCACGGATATTGCGTTTACTTCGCGAACAAGTCTTGTTTTGCATCCGTTTCAAGACAATTCCATAATATACGAAGCCGAACGGACTCATGTAGGTACTGATGTATATATATTAAATAAGTGTTTTTTTATAAAGATGTTTTTTTTTTAAGTTTATCATACTATCTATGGAATATAATGATGATGACTTAAATGAAAGGTAAATCTTGAACTAACATAACATAGAATCACACCCGAGTTTTCCAGAGGTTAAGGCAGAGATGTACTTAACTATTGTACTTACACCCACATTCCTCCAAATTGACGGTTATTATGACCTTGAAATGCGAGTCTATTGCTATTTACCTAGGATAATATTCCGTACTCGGAGTTAATAATAGAAAACCCAAAACTGCTTCATCTGGAACGAAATGTGTACCTAAACATCGATGTGTGAAAAACAAAACAAAAAGGGGAGAAAAAGGAAATTAAACATCCATTCATCCAATTTTAATACATTTTAATCTGGGTGGATTCATAAGAACAAAACTTCCTATCACGGTTAGTTTAATGGTTAGCATAGGTATAGAGAATCCTAATACCTGAATAGGATCGGCCGCGAGGCCACGGCTGATTGCCACCACTGTGGAGGCGGCGACCAGGATACTGCACAGCACACGCTCGAGGCGTGCCCTGCGTGGGCCGCGGAGCGGCAGATTCTAGTCGGCCAAATCGGACAAGATCTCTCTCTGCCAGTCATAGTATCGGCTATGCTGGCAGAATCGGAAAACTGGAGGGATCGGGAGAGGGCCGATCCCGCTCGACGTAGGAGGAGGCGCCGGGGAGCAACCGCCCCGGCGCGCAACACGCCGCAACCCCCCGCCTAACACACCTTGGCGGGGGGCCTTAGGGGTCGCGAGCGCGCAGAGTAGGGACTCTGCGCGTATTCACTTAGCGACCATCGAGAAGACGGCGACACGGTGTTGTCCGTGTCGCCGTGCACACAGCACCAGCGAGGGTAACGGGGGGACCGCTTTACAGTCTCCCCCGGGACGTGCACGAGAATCCTATTAAAAAACTTGACCTGTACCTTCTACTAAAAGCTGAGAGCAACTGCGCTAAAACAGGAACATAGAGGAAACACGAATGGAATCGTGGTAGAACACGCAGATGTCAGCGCGATGAACTCGCTTTTACTGGCATGCAGGCGAATATTTAAAATCCAATGGAGACTTTTCAAATACACAGAGAGCACTTGGGACAGCACAGGCCAAATGAAATCTAGTAAGCTGTACGTTAAGGTGAGAGCACATGTGAGATTTATCTTGGTAAACTACCCACGAATTTCGACAATATATAGTTGGGGGCAATTTAGAAAACAGAATATTGCTTAAAGCTTAAAGTGCGAGTACTTATAAACTAATTTTTTTCTTCGTCTCTCATTTTGTTTTTGTACTTAACGTACGAGTACTTAGGCGCAGGTGTACTCTCTGTTTAAAAGGACCGTCTACACAATATGGTGTGCTTTTAATATGTGATATTTAGGCTTATAATAATCATTTTGGTCGGAAGTATACGCATCCTAGTCGTTGATATATCGTTGAGATATCTTAAGAGAAATCGAAATCTGCCACCTGTTAGCAGTAGGGGAACATGACTGCTGACCGTAGTATATACAACAGCTAAGTTGAACTCGTAACTTACCAAATAGATATGGGGATTGCCGAACGGAAGCACGAACATATACTTCGATGACCGATCTATAACAATAGTGTGTAAGCAATAAGGTTAGGGATAAGTGGCTTTCGTAACTTGGCGAATTCACATGAGAAACTGAAAAGTTCATGCTACGACCATCCATGGATAAATATTGTAATGGTTTAGCTGAAACGTTTTAAGAAAATTATAATACCATTTGTCATAATGCTACATTCCATGTTATTAAGCCATTAACGTCATTAATTAAATGAACGACTCAATCTAATTCCTAGTCGATAAGTTGATAGATAAGTAGCTCTGGAAATAATTATTGGGCAAATGTCTTGCAGCAACCATTCGAGTTTCTAGCAGCTCATTATAATAATATAATATAGTAGATAATAATAAAAATAACTGGGTATGTTACCATAACATATTATTAAAGCTGTCTTACAAGGCCTCTACGTGTTGACTTCGGCCCCACGCATGCCTTCCAAAATTCCGGGACTCTGTAGTCCCGTGCAAGGAAAACACATTAAAAATAATATATGCTACGAAAATTTGATGGCGCGGTTGGCGCAGTGGTTGAGAGATCGATTGCTGAGCTACGTGTCACGGGTTCGATTCCTGTACGCAACAAATATTTGTACGATCTACAGATAGTTGTTTCGGGTCTGGTTCTTTGTGTATGTGAATAAACACCGTGCCTCGGAAAGCATGTAAAGCCGTTGGTCCTGCGCCTGATCTCTCTCCGGTCGTGTCGGATTGCCGTCCCATCGGACTATGACAGTGAAGGCATAGAGAGAGCACCTGTGTTTGCGCACACACTTGTGCTCTATAATATCTCCTGCGTAGTTGGCTAATCTCCGGTGAGATTGGCCGCCGTGACCGATATCGGTCAGGAGGACATTATTATTTATTATGCTACAAAACATGCTACGATCACCCCTACGGGTCTGTAGCATATTAGGTAAGTGAACGGCTCTACCTAATTCATCATCAGTAACATACGGGAAAAGAGTTCTAGGGAGCATGTTGTGCGAACACAACGGCAATCCTTATGGTTCTCAGAGCTATTGCTACGAAAAGTGCTACGATGCTACGGTAGGTCATCAATACATTTCAGTAAGTAATCATCTCAAGCTAATTTCATGTCGACAAGTTTAGGTTTAAGCGTATTTTAGGAAAATTTTGGTCTAACACATACTAGCAACCCTTCTCGTATCTTTTGACTACAGGCTACGAAACATGCTACGAGTGCTACGGTTAGAGAATTATTTCAATACATCGATGTTCGGTTCATGCTAATTCCATGTCGATAATTTGAGGTTATTATAAGACGCCTACTTAAGGGAATATAAACTGTAGCTGCTTTTTCGGTTTCTTGCAGCTGATGATGATGCTACGAAATATGCTACGATCTCTACGGGCACATATAACCATTTAAGTGATCGGTTAAAGCTATTGATACGTCGATGATTACGGGTAAGATTTAATACCTAAGGTGTATAAGATGGGTATTGAAGATGAAAATGCAGCAGCATGTTAGGTTAGTTAGGAAGGGGGTGCTACGAAAATGCTACGAATGCTACGGGATTCAATGCTTTAATTAAGCTTACAGATAAAAAGTAACCCTATAGATATAGATTTAATCATAAATAAAAAACAAGATAATTAAAGAGCTTAATTATCAGTAAATAGATATCGTATCGTTATTTGTAGAGCTGCTACATATATTCGTACTTCCATAAACATTTACGATGTGTGTTACTTTTAAATTTTAATTTATAGTATTTCGACGTATTTTTAACATTTTTCCTGTACCTAGGAGATATTGCGCATTACGAAATAATTGGATTATATATTAAGTTGTGTTTCTCGGTAATGTTAATGTCATAGCGAATGAGTGTTAACTACGTTCCTGTAGTGAGAATCTAGATAATTTTCATATTATTATGAAGTAGTGAAGAAAATTTTCACAACGGGGTAAAGAAGGGTGCGGGGGAGGTGGAGGCGGAGGCTTGATATTGACCTAGATGTTCATTCAGAGTTCGGTCGATGCGAAACTTGACATCTGCGCGTTCCTGCGTTTTGTATTTTTCGATTTAACGTTAACACTTAACTCGCTCGCTATTTATTTCTTATAAACTACTTACATTTGATGTCCATTTCGTTTGATAAGTGATTCAGTGATCGTTGTAGCTAGTTGCCGTTTAGTGTGATGGTCTGTGCGATTCTCGGTGTTCCTTGTGTCATTGACGCGGTGGTGGCTGCTGCGGCTGATAAAATGCTCAAGCAGCAATATTTGCAAAAATAGTTTCAGTTATATTTTAATTTAAAATGTCAAAGTTATCTAAAACACCACATACCCAAATTCCTGCAGTGACAAAGAATATTTCAGCAATGGATAAAAACATCGTTGATGTGAGTAGCGCAACTTATTACCACCAAGATCTTATATTTATGTGTATATAAGAACTCAGTCTGCTTAGTTATTTCCGATACAGAAAGATTTTGAAGTCTTTGATATGTAGGTCACATGGCATGATACTTATATCTGTTCATATATAAACTATGTCTCTTAACAATGACGATTTAAGGCCGACACGATCAAACTATGCCTATAACACCAGCTGATTTTTGAACGACAAAAATGGATCCATATCTATTTTCAATCCAATTAGATAGTGTATCAAACATGATTTACAAGAAATAAAGTAATTATTAATAATCACTACCTACACATATTTTTCCCCATGTGGCAATTTCTATAATTATAATCTAATCGGAACAATGTGCTCTTTAAAAGCTGTTGAGGTCAGTCGTTACAGTCCTTTTTCTAAAAAAATGCATGCATAAATACGTGTCTAAGCATAACCTCGTTTCGTCCCTCAGTAAAGTAGGCCGTGTGGTTCCCGTTAAAGAATATTGATAATGACTGACTGCGCGGCGTGGTCCGACAACTACTTGGTATCTCTTTTTTTTTTCTTCCTAAAGAACCGTTTTAATCTCAGATTTCTAGTCGACCTAAAACGAAGTTATATAAAATGGCTTATTTGTCAAAAACAATGTTTTATTTTAAAACCAGGGTAATGAAGACTTAAACCCAGAGCCCGTGGCTGAAGACACAGAACCAGCGCGCGGCAACTGGACTGGGCGTTTTGACTTCTTATTGTCACTGCTGGGTTATAGTGTGGGTTTGGGCAACGTGTGGCGGTTTCCTTACCTATGCTATAATAATGGAGGAGGTAAAAATACCATAAGAAGAGAGTGGTGCGTCGTAGCGTGTTTCATCTTTCGGAGAAATCCGTGAGATGAAAATACTTAACATATGAGAACGCGTTGACCTCTTGATATTTACGCTACTTAATCAGATGATAGACGTGATACGACACGACGCGCTGTTCAATTAGGCTAAGCTACAACATGGCTTCGTTAATTTTAGTCCAATTTTGGCCTTATTTCATCAATTCGTTATATAGCGTTAAAATTATCTTTTTTTGCAGGAGCCTTTCTCATTCCGTTTACTGTAATGCTTATAATAGCGGGCTTGCCTCTAATGTTCATGGAGCTGTCATTTGGACAGTATGCCGCTTTGGGTCCAGTGGCCGTATACAAAAAATTCAGTCCGCTTTTCCAAGGACTCGGTTACGGTATGGTGATAGTCTCCAGTATCGTCATGTTGTATTACAATCTCATCATAGCATGGACAATTTACTACATGGCTGTATCATTTATGAGCATTTTCTATCAACTGCCTTGGCAGAACTGTAATGCAGAATGGAGTACTGAACGTGAGTAAAGAATAATTCTGATTTAAATAATTTTGATTTTTATACTTGTGACTTGAACAGTGGTGTTCAAATTTATAGTGTAGACGATCTCCCACAAAATATTACAACAACAAGAAATCGATTGCTTACTATTAAAGACAAAATGACGCTTTTTAAATACCCATACTAAATCAAGGTCACATTATACGTTTTTGCAATCGACTCTGAAGTGAATCGGCGTACCGATTGACCATCTCTATTTTAGATATCAGTTGTAGATATTTACAAGCACAGTGATAAGTACATTATTCTTTTAGATTGTTATTCTTATGAGGAGGCAGATACTTGTGATGCGATAAACGGAACTTATTATCTGAGGAAATGCTTCAATCAAACGTACGCCGCAACACATAATATTAATGCTTTAGCTGATGTAGCACTTCGACGACCGCCAGCGGAGGAATATTTCACGTGAGTAAAAACCTCATCTGTTCTCGAACCAAACAACGAATATTTGACACACAGTCATAATCTAAGTCCTACGATTGCACACATTAGTTAACTCACTCACGGATCCAAATTTTAGTAACACAGTTAAACACTAAAACTACGAATTACTAAGAAATATTAAAAAATGTAAAGGTTTGGTTATATGCATAATTATGTCACAGTAGAATAGTAACCGTTGTATTATTGTTACTACACCGAATCTTATAATTTGCTTGCAGAAACCAAGTGCTGGGATTATCATCAGGTATTGAAGAAACAGGCCAAATTCGTTGGGGCATGGCTCTTTGCTTGTTAGCAGCTTGGCTCATTGTGTTTCTTTGCTTATGTAAAGGCGTTCAGTCTTCGGGGAAGGTGAGTAAGAATACTGATTGTTATATATGTTTGTCAAGTTATTTATTTGTGACTTTCAATAACACCCTTATATTTCGAATCAGATTCATATTCCCAGGGTTTTGTTTGATTCATTGTCCCATCTTGCTTTACCAAAACTATAAATGGAGCACGTCGTCTGTGAAAATAACAAATACAGTGTAGAGTGTTAAATGTAAACTGTTTTGGGAATAACATTCATGTTTCATTCTTTAATTCCCAAAACAGTTACCTACAGGTAACATAACGCGCTTATAAATCCGTCAATCCTTTGAATCACTTATATTTAGAATAAATTATTCTTTATTGTACACCGATAAATTTTGTATACAAAGGACGGTCTTATTGCATTCGGCGATCTCTACCAGATATTTCCACCATTTAAGTACGCGTAGTATAATATCATCCGGAATTTAGAACACAACTCTGTCTAGCAGTGGATATCAGAGACATACACATGGCACTAAGCATCGTGAAAAATAATTTGAATTTACTTTTCTGTTGTAGGTTGTGTATTTCACCGCCCTTTTCCCTTATGTGGTGTTGGTTATTCTATTTTTCCGAGGGGTAACTTTACCTGGCGCATCGACCGGTATCCTTTTTTATCTGACACCAGACTTCAGTCAGCTTGCTAATGCTCAGGTATCTGTTAATTTGTAAACATGAAGCATTAGTTTATCTTATCGTTGGAAGGATATCCAATTGAATACTGTCTAAATATAACTTGTAGGTATGGGGTGACGCTGCAGTTCAAATTTTCTTTGCGTTGAGTCCTGCATGGGGAGGTCTGATAACACTTTCTTCGTACAACAAGTTTACTAACAACTGTTACATGTAAGTACCATTGTATACCAAGATATATTGTTAATGCCCCATCATAATAATTCATAATTTAATTTATTTTCAGAGATTCGTTGATCGTTGCCGTGTCAAACATATTAACATCCTTTTTTGCGGGTCTGGTAATATTTTCCGTAATAGGATTTTTGGCACACGAATTGAATGTCGAGGTGGACCGAGTAGTTGACCAAGGGGCTGGTCTTGCTTTTATAGTGTATCCTGAAGTAGTGACCAGACTGCCAGTGTCACCGCTTTGGTCTATATTATTCTTCGTCATGCTGTTAACTCTTGGACTCGATTCCCAGGTTACCTATTTCACATACCTATGATTCATAGCTAACAATCTTCAACATTTCGATTAATTTATTCTTATTTTTTTAGTTTGCACTCATGGAGACAGTAACAACTGCCATATTAGACAAATTTCCAAATTTTCGTCAGAAGAAAGTTTGGGTTGTATTTACAGTCGCTGTATTTGGCTATCTGGGCGGACTTATTTTCACAACAAATGTAAGATTTCTACAAGCAAGTTATCTTTAAACGTTAAAATGATTTTTGAAGATAACTTTTTTGTTTTGAATCGGACCTTACTTAGAACTTAGTTCTCAATATAATAATATTTTCTAGAGTGGCATGTACTGGCTACAGTTGATGGACAAATATGCAGCTAATTGGTCTGTCCTGATCATAGCAATCGGCGAGTGCATTCTGATAGCATGGATCTACGGCGCAGAGAAGTTTTGTGGAGACATTCAGCGAATGATAGGGCGTCAGTCCAAGTTATGGGTTTTCTTCTGGAGTTCCATGTGGAGAATCATTACACCTGCTGCTTTAGTGGTAAGTTTATTTAAAACCATGTGCACCAAGTCACAAATGTCTATAGTCTTGTGATAACTTGATGTTGTTTATCACTAGTTTATCCTGGTATTTAACTGGATCGAGTACAAGCCGGCTTCTTACGGCAATTATGTGTACCCGATGTGGGCGGACGCCGTGGGCTGGATCCTAGGCGTGCTGCCGGTTGTCGTGGTCGTGTTGATGGCTATTGATCAGATTTGTAGTGGACCCGATGATCTCACCATTATGGAGGTATGAACATTATCATTATCTTTCCGATAGTTAGATCGTATAACGAATGAAATAAAGTGTAAAATCAAGGATAGTAGTTAAGTAAGAGGGATCTATGAGATTTTTGGAAAAATACTCTGCTGTTATTCTACTCCGTATGAGTATTTAGGGAATACATAAGGTTTAAGATTAGGAAAGTATTTATGTTAAATCATATTACAGTTACAGTCAAATTATGTTTATTGTTTTCATCCTAATTGCAGAGTTCATAGTTATCACGAGAGACATGCGTTCTCAAGTTTGGGCTAACACTGATTTAACTGTAAGATCCTCAGTTACATCTCAGGACTAACACCGAAGCGCCCCCGGCCTGAAAAATACATACCGTACACCATAATTATATAGTGTGTCCGGCTCTGTGTGATGTGCATGTGAGATTTACATATATGTGTAAATTATTGGGGCACAGCCCAACAGTTGAATTGCTAGTGTGAGACATCGTTAAAAAAGAAGATTGGGATTGTAGTCGGACCACACCATATCAAATTACATAACCTATTATTAGTTTCTTTCTAGCTTTACTCTTAGGCATGCATGTATGTACTAAGTTGCGGTTTTTCACAGGCGGCAACGATTTAATACCGTTTTGTAATCCACGGTATAGTTCTCCGTCCTCTTGCATAAAAATATATACCTACATTGCAGAAAGCTCGTGTGCTGTCGCGACCTACAGAGGAATGGGGCCCGTCGGCGTCGGCGGTGATGCGGCCCGAGTCGGAGCTGTCGCCACCGGTGCTGCTGCTGCACGGACGCCCCGTGCTGCGTGAGCGCGGCGCTTGACCCCCGCACAAGCATCCGCTTGTTGCAATGCGGAAGGTAATTTCCCTCATTTTGTGCCTTCTTTCTCTGCCTACCGCTGTTAGCTGCGTTTTTTACCACTTACTTTTTACTCCATTCTGAAATTTTGCTGATTTATTCGCATTTAGCAAGATTCGAGTATTAACCATCTAAAACTGTATTTAAGGCAGTTTGGAAATGAGCTGCTTGTAAAAAAATATTTACTATATATATACATCAGTAAATAACTGTTACAAAACTGAAGACGGGCCTCTTATCGAAAGGTTAAGGTTTAAGTCCACCATGCTGTTGCGGGTTGATAAACCAGACAAACCATTGAGACGTTCTTTTAAGGAAGCTCTCTCAGATGTGCAGGTTTCTTCACGAGCGACGTTTTCCTTAACCCACCATTATCGCAAGTGATAATTAAATTCTTCCACACATGATTTTGAAAGTCAACGGTCCGAATGAAAACAGTTCATTTACGCAGAAACATCATTTATTGCTTTGACTTGGATCATATTTTGTTTCACTTGACTGTTTTCCGACGAAATGCGATTGGTAAAAAGCAAGTAAATTCTAAGTAGGTTGTTTCTGAGTTATATATGCACTGATAGTCTTTTTCTAGGATAACTGAACACTGACATACTTTAAAATAAATGCTACATATGTCGGGAGTAGTGATATTGTCTTTAAACTGTTCCTAAGAACTGGAGAAATTCTAGTGTAACACACATTTAAATATTGTGTATATAATGACAAACACCACTAATTACATTATAACTCTTGTTAAGATAACATGGCTCTATTTATTTTCAGACATCACAGGATGGCGGAGACTCGACTTCTATTACCAGTGGAATAGAAAACGAAATTAAAAAACCTGGAGCAATAATAAAAACCAAAAGAAACTCTATTAAGCGAAAAGTTCAGAATTTCAGTCACGAATTTGATGATGCGGTTGTGGAACCACTCTTGCAGAAAGAGAAAGAGAAAAAGGACAAAGAGAAAACCGACATCTCAAACCAAAGTGCCAAATATAACTTAATGTCAAAAACGAAGACTGACTCCACCAGCGAAAGGGGGGGCGATAAAGATAAATTGTTAACCGATGACAAATTACAAAAGTCAGCGCTGTGTAATACTTCTGATGACACAGACAGCGCTCTATCTACTTATAGCATGAAAGAAAATTCAATGCCTAAATTTACAAGCGTTACTGGTCCTATGCATAATCATATGAATACGAATGTTTTCAGTAGTCACGACGCTCTAAAAGGTTTTGTTGCTCCTAAAAGTCAAATTCTTGTCGAAATTGATGGAAGTAAGCAAGTTGGGTATAGCCCAAGCCCTTTAATATTTACAACTGCCAAAATACACACAGATGGCAAAACAAAGCATATGGAACCACTTCAAGTTACACCTGTTCCGATATTATCAACTATAGAAGTGAGTGTTCTAAATACTGGAAAAAACAAAGTTGAATCTTCTGGACTTGTTAATTCCAGTATAAATACAATGTATACAAATGTTCCTAAGAACAACATAAAAACCATTGAAAAGGAACAGAAACCACTACTCAAAACAGTCAACAATACGCAAACGCCATCAAATAAAGTTGTTGATACTAAAATTGAAACCTCAACAGATAAAACAACTGTTTCAATTATTACGCCAGCTAAAAATTCAACAAAAGAGACAAAAGTTTCGTACCCTACAATTTCTTCTGACAACATTAAAGATAATGTGGATAAATATGACAATAAACGTATTACTATCGACAGCAAAAAATATCAAGCTGGATATGAAACAAAAATGCATACGTCTCAACCTACTGTATTTTCAACAGCAGGCAAGACCAACGCTGTTACTCCAAACAAGACGGTAAAAACAGAACATGCTACGCCAACGATTACTAATACCACTTCAATAAACAATTATACCAATGATGGCGCAGTGAATCAAGAAGTTGCAATATCAAAGGATAAAATTGATTCTCATAAATATCCAGAAAAGAAAAACAACTTGGATAAAAATGTTAAGTCTGAAAACCTGGATTCTCAACTATCAAAAGGATCAGATAATGTTGATTCACAAAGTAATGTAATGTATACTTCTGATCAAACTAGCAAGGATAAAACTGTAACGAATAGCACTTCTTTTAACGGCAGACAATTACAACGGCAAAGTATTGTAACGGATAAAGATGATCATATTTCAAAGATCAAACCCGGGATTGATTCAAATTCTTCAATTGATGATTCTAAAAATTTACCAAAAGCTGCTGAACATTCAAATTCCTCAGTCATCGAAGGAAATAGTGAGAAGACAAAATTACCAAAGCCTAATGACGGCAGCGTTCCAGTTACTTGTAATGCTGCAATGTCAATACTAAACATCGTGGCTGTTAGCAAAACAGCTGCTTCTATAACTACTGCTGCGGCTGCCGCCAAAATATCTGGTTCTATAATAACCACTGCTTCGGTCAACAATACGTCTGCTTCTATAACTACTGTTGCGGCTCCCACCAAGATGTCTGCTTCTATAATAAAAACTGCATCTGTCAACAAAACATCTACTTCAATAACTACTGCTGCTTCTTTCAATAAGGTGTCTGCTCCCATAACAACCACGGCGATTGTCAACAAGTCTGCTCCCATTACTACTAATGCAGCTACTAACAAGACATCTATTCCCAAAACAACCGTTACGTCTGTCAACAAATCATCGGCTCCCATTATCACTAGTGGGGCTATCAACAAAACATCTGCTTCCATAACTACTGCTGCATCCGTCGGTAAAACCAGTACTCCTATAACAACCACTACGATTATCAATAAAACATCTGCTTCAATTACAACTGCGGCTGACAACATAACATGTGCTCCCATATCTACCAGTGCAGCTATCAACAGAAGATCTACTCCCATTACAACCACTGTGTCAGTCAACAAATCATCAGCTCCCATAAGTTTTGCTATGGCTACCAACAAATCATCTATTCCCATAACAAATATTGCGTCTGTTAACAAATCACCGGCTCCCGTGATTAATGCTGCGGCTACCTACAAAAAATCTACCCCAGTAATCACCACTGCAGCTGCAAGTAAAATATCTACTCCTGTAAATACCACTTCAGCTGATAACAAAACAGTTGTTCCAATAACCACCAGTGCAGCAGCTAACAAATCATCTTATTCATCAATTAAATCCAGTTCATCGAATACTTTGCCAACATCATCGAATACGCCAATTCGTAAGCAAGCAATCGCAACAACGTCATCTGCTTCAGAGCCTTTATCAACAGAAAAATATTCAGTTGGTAAAGCCATAATTTCTGGAAATGCTGCTCAATCAAAAACTGCAAGTTCAAACTCTACTACCAAGTCACAAGTTAAAGGTACAGTAAATCCCAAGCCTTCAAGTTCAACAACGTCCACAAAGTTAACAAAAGCTTCAACGGTAGTGACTCCGACTACTACTTCTCAACCGTCAGTAATAGTAAAACCATCCACCGTTACTGCAGCCAAATCTGAAACTACTAAAAAGTTATCAACTGTAGAAATTCAAGGCAAATCAACAGAAAATACTCCAAAGAGTTCAACAAGCAACGTAGAACCTTTAACAGCCAAAAGTAATTCCACAGTTAAAAGTTCACCCGCAAGTGTATCGCAAGAAATATCAAATGTTACATCTGCTGTTACAACTTCTTCTAATTCAGTTTCATCAAATAAACAAACTGAATCAAAATCTAACGAACTAAGTAACGGTAACAAAATTTTAAAAGCTTAACAGTTTTTACGGTTTGATTTCTTAGGAAATAAAAATGTCGCTCAATCCATAGTTGTAATGATAATAAATAATTATAATTTATGTAACGAACTATTGCAAACGTCATCACGAAATAAAATGTACAATCTAGCCATCATGATGCTTGTATTCCAGGTTGCACAAGTCACTTTTTTCTAATGAAATAGAATATTCCTTACTCTCCGCTCAGCGTAGTGGAATAGTATGTTATAGATAGCTGTAAATACCTATAATAGTAAATTATGTGAACTGAATGGTCAATGTATTATTAATCTCCTGTATGTAAGAAATCAAAGTAAAGAACATATTTAGGTACTTAGTGGACGGTGCGTTTTAAAGTAGAGATTTTAGTTAAGGTTGACCTGTATATCACTCGTTGTTTGCTCATAAAAAAATGAAAGGAATTGAAAAAAATATATAAATAGAACTGTTACTGATATTTTGTAAAGTTAAATAATTACTTTAATCCTTACATACTGAATATTTCAATCAGCAGTATTTCAAGTGCCCATTTTAAATGAAAAATAAACATAGCAATATTACCTACTAGTATATCTAAACATGGATGTATTACGTTGATGGACATAGGCGGTGCTAAGAAAGACATCATATTTTTCATAGACAATATTGTTGTTATATTTTCGATAACATTTAGAGATGATTACCTAATTTCATCTCACAGTGTCAATTTATATCATTATTTACCTAATTGATGTATCAATAACTGAGATGAAACTATTTCACTGATCCACAGATGAAAATATTTGTATTGTATTTTATACTTAGGTGTTCTGTAAATTTATTTAACAATGATGAGAGAAAATTAAAAATTGGCAGGGTAGAAACTGATAATACGAAAATTATTTATTAATAGCAAGCTACATTTCAGAATTAAACATTTGATACTAATTTATAAGAAAATTCCAAGGTATTTATTAATCCTAATGATCATAAATTTTTAATCTAATCATCGTCTTTTTGGTATACCTACAAAGGCGTGAGCTTTGTAGTCCTGGAATCGAATTCCAAGTAAGACTAAGAAAAAGTCTCAGAAGCTGTCTGGGGTTTGGAACTGTAACCAGTTGATGGCAAGTGTCCCCTTTACACGGGACTTGATTGTGTAATTCCCAAGCTATGAGTTGACCTCTGCCTACCTATTGGGATTATATAGGGATGATGATATATGACAAAGTCGGAAAAGTTTTGCTCTATAAAAAACCTGGTCCCCACCTATTTAATAAAAATAAAATTCTGTTTTATGGGCATAAACGAATAGTTAACCAAATGACGATGCTGTTAAAAATTTCGAATATTTATCATTGTATGTCTGCGAAAATCTGGACCGGATATTTAACGTTAAACATGCACAAATTAAAGTTCAATTAGATAACTACATTAGTTAAGGGTTACCTTTTCATTTAATAATGATGGATAATGTTTGTTAAACCAAGAATGTTCAACGACCGAATTTTATTTATTCATATGCACAAAATCCAATAAATAACCCACAGTTAAGCGACACTCTAGTGCCATTTTTGACATAAAGCACAATTTTTATGATATGGAAATGTAGTTACGTCCAATATTACAATAGATTCCGCCTACGTGCACCATTTTTTGAGTGAATGTCAATTTTTGAACCTTCCATACGATTTGTATGCAGTGTTCATGTGCTTGTTTGAGAATAGAGCCTGAGGTTACGTTTGGCGATGCACGACGACGAAGCAGTAAGAACGCCACTTAATAAATTCGCATTTTCATGTACACACGCACACTTGGATATTGTAGATATTATAAGCAAGCTAAACCTAATAAAAATTATCCTTCAGTTAACTAGCAATTAGATGATGTGGGATGAAACATAGGAATGGAAAACATCGTATAAGTTTTGTTTAGCTTACATATCTATGAGCTTAAACTTTATAAATCTAAACGCGTTTTTTTAAACTATTAATTATATAATTCTGATCAGTTTATTATTTTATATTTTACGTTAGGGGCACAAACACGATTCCCGAGCTTTACTATTTTTGAAGATTACACGTCAGTCGGTACATATGTATAAAATTCAGACATGAAGGAAAATACTTGGATGATAGTGGGAAAGTTCGAGTGCAATCATGTAAAGAACATAATTGAACAAACCGATATATGGGGTCGTAGTTTATAATCTAACAGGATAACCATAAAATTCTCGGATCATTTTGGTATTTCTGTTATGTCTGAATGGACAGAATAATGAACAGAAAAATGTATCCTTTATCAATTCACTATCTGTTTCCGGAGGTACATAACGATTTATTTATATTCTGTGTTTTCGTGCAATTTTTGTGTTAAGGATGAATTACGAGTATTTATATGTAAAATATTAATATAACCGAATAAACAACAACATAATAATCGAATCAAATAGTACGTCAAGTGCTGTACCTTTGCCTGCAACGTTGCAAATATTATTATATTACGAGGTAAAGTTGGGAATACAGACAATTACGGCATTTGACTGTATGTATTTAATTAAAGTTTAATAAACTGCCATAGTAATAGTTACTGATAGTATTATATTCAATCGTATTTATATTATTTTTAGAGTTAGTAATACCTGATGTGTGCGATTGTTCGGTAGTTTATATATATATTTCTGTGAAAGGTTCTAACTTTGTTCGATTGTTTGAGGTATTTGAGCAAGGTAGCTAAATTATTCGTCGTTAAGTAGTGTTAAGTTGTAAAGTTCCTTAGATCCTTTTTCGATCGTGTATCTGTCAAATCTTGTACTTTAGCACACCGTTTTGCACGAATACATTTGCACCTTACTTTACCTACAAACTAAATAATTACACCATGTAGGTAAGTAGAATATTATGTTCAGTAATAATTAGTGATTAGACGAGTTAGAATAATGTTCATCTCAATTTTTACCCTTAACCTGTAAACTTGCAAGTTGTATATTTAATTTGTAACTACTTCTCTACATTTTAAATATTTATTGGAGAACGATATTATATTCGAAAACTACTTATTACTTTATTAGAAAACATTGAGTAATGGTTCGTTAGTAGATGCTTTAAAAGTATTAAGGGTTCTTTGCACTGTTAAGGAGTAATTGAAACATTTAAATTCAATTATTAAAGAGAGTTCGCGTAAGTAGGTACCTTAACTAAAGCTGTAGATATCAAGTTAGTAGATTAGATTGGTCGTTTAGATACTTTACTCAAACTGTAGGTTTATAGTATCTAAGAGAATTAAAATATTTAAATTAAGTTGTTATAATTTTTTAGATAACTTTATTTTGATAACAATCATATTTTATCCCGTAGCTACTGATTTTATAAATGAACTTACCCGATGTTTATATGATTATTGGAAATGTAGTTCACCTATTTGTTTTTGAATAGGTACCTACCCGTTTAGTTGTCCAAACATACATATAGAGTTGTTCGTACTCTAGGGTCACATTAGGGTGGCGCGATGACGGGTGGAGCAGCAATGTGCCAGGCACACTGGAGGCTCGAGCCGCTTTCACTGTAGTAGGGTAGCTACATATAATGGCGAGAAGCAAGGTGACGACCGATACAGAACAGAACTCACCGGTACAGGGCAATATGTGTATTTCCAAAATACGTACGTATGTTTTTACGTGACAATTAAACGCCTAAATTGATTAGCGTATTGTTGTTGAACTTGATGTATTTTAGAGAATTATTGATCAAATCGATGTTATATAGATGTTTATTGTAAATATTAGCTTTAAATAAAGCCAAAGATGTATGGAATGGTCTAGAATGTTATAGAAGGCTGTATTTTTGGGTGATATTTTAGAAGGAAGTCATCATATCTTTCATACCATAATTTAAAATAACACGATATACCTAATAACAGATATGTATGAAATGAGGACGGTCATAGAAAAGATAATGATGTGATAAATGCAAAACTTGATTTTAGTTTTAGTGTTGTTGTGCTATTAATAAAATATGTTCAAATGTGGTTATTCGTTGTTTTGTTTTGATAAATAAAATCTGCCTTCCCCGTACAACTAACTTTAGTAATATCATCTATACATATAAATAAAATTGGTGTGTCTGTTTGTAATATTGAAATAACCGTTTTTTACTACATGCATATGAATATATATACGGTACATACACCAAAATAATTTTTTTTACAATTTTTGTCTGTCTGTCTGTTTGTATAGGCTAATCTCTGAAATGGCTGGACCGATTTTGACGGGACTTTTATTGGCAGGTAGCTGATGTAATAAGGAGTAACTTAGGCCACTTATATTTTAGAAAAAAAATAGGGTTAAGTGCATTTGGTCTTCTTAACTTTAACTTAAATAGCGTTTCGTACTAAAAAATACATTGTTAAGTTCCGACATCCACGCGAACGAGCGACGGGCACAGCTAGTTAATACATAATTATACATATAACCCGAGATATTATTAAGATGTTTAAGTAGTTATTCGAATATACATAATTATGTATATACAAAATGTCTTGTGCTACGGGTGTTTTCGACTTAATTAAAATATCTCAATTATCATACAACTTATAATTAATAATGGTGCCGCACTTTTTCAAGGATTTATTATTATTAATGATTTATTTTTATTTTTCTTTGTTATTGGTGTTTTAATATAAAACTTAACAATTTAATTAGCTTTGCCGTGTTAATAAATAAGAAATATTAAAAAAATATGATTAAAGCTTGATAGATTGGGTGCCAACAATTATGTGCATGTCTAACTTATTACAAATATATGTACATTGATCATTATATTCACATTTTAGTGTGGATCATCTACTTCCACATCCTTGCGAAAGCATTCGTCACAGTAGCTATCTGTCCCTATTTGATTATGATACTTATGCCATCCAATTTAGTTTACCCTATCAATAATAAGCATGAGACGTTTATAACAGAACACAGGTAGTTAATATCAGCCCATTAGGCAAATAATGAGCTACATATCAAATATGGCGTTCCACAGGGTGAGTCTTGAGTTATATTACGATGACAAATTAATAAGTTTCGATGAAGTATGTAATTAACTGCACTAAAACATTGCAGTTGTTACAAAACGAGGATTTAAAATAAGGACTATAATTTCACGCCGACTTACAAGTATCTTTATTAATAACATATCCCTCAATATGTTCAGTCACTCTGCCCGAACTTCAAATCCATAAATGATATCTATAAAATGGATCAAGTCATCGCTAACCCTTGCTCACACTCATTTGGTACACGTTAATTAACATACATATATCTCATGTTAATAAGCTCATAGTAATTCGCTTAAATGACAGTGGTTACTTACCTATTGTGTTGTTGACTACCGAAGGTCATTAAGTCTTATGATCTATACTAAAAGTTTCACTTACAACGGCCACCAGTTCTCTATAGTGTAAATGTTTTCGACTTCAATCAAATAAAATAAAGTTTACATTAAGAACTTTCTTCCTTTTATAGTTCTAAATACATACATTAAATCACGCGTATTGTTTCTGATCGGTTGAGCAGAATTCCAATAAAGAATGAAGCACTTGCCTTATGCCATTATTAGCATACGTAAGTCATTAAATCTAACTTAGGTAAGTGTAATATGTACATCCCATCATAGATTTAAGTACAATTATGTATTTCTGAATTGCCCTTTTCGTTAAGTTGGCTTTTACGATCTACGATGATAGGTATGGGATGATTCTTGGACATCCCAAAAAGAAGAAGCTTTTCTTCAGCTCCCAATTTTGCGTAAGTGTAAAGCTAAAATAACTAAATAGCGACTATTGATGTTAAAAGCCAACAATATTAGCCACAAAATGCTTGCGTCGATGTCTAATTCATTGTCAGTATACATCGGGGACACGCAGGTAGGCAGTGCTACACGCGTAACATGAGTTATTAGCTTCGAATTGAGCAGCTACGCAAAGGCTTTTATCGTGGTGACGTCGAACTTTCTTTAACTGCTTTTATTTTTGCTAGCATTCGTGTCGGTGAGTCGTCGTGAGCGCACGCCGCGGACGCTCCGCCTGCGCTATACCTCCGCAGTGTGGAACTCGCTAGCCAGCGCGGCTGCCTTGCCAGCCACTAACTTGCCGCCACAAACCAACCGTGAACACATTTTTAAAACCGTAAAATCATCTAAACAAGTTTTGTGTGTAATATTTTGTTAAACAGTGAGCCAGTGAAACTCCATTGAATTCTGTACACTCAAGTGAAATGAAACTGAGCGATGCGATAATGTTTCCTTGTTTTAATTTTATCCGAGGTGAAACACTGATTAATTAAACTTCGTTCCGTACGCAGGTCAGTTACCAATCAGTTTTTTTTTTATGCTTTACTAAATTACTTATTATTCTGTTCATAAATTATCGATGCATGGCAAACGATTAAAATTATAAAAAAATATATATGTTATGTAATCAATGAACACCATGACTGTATTAAATAAAAAATAATATGTTGTCATCTATTGGTTAAAATTCTAAAACCAAGAACTGACGTTGAAAGCAACGTCAGTTCTTGGTTTTTAAAATCTGCCGATATGTTAAGTTGTTCTTTTAAATGAACTTTAGGTAACCGTTTAGTTAAAAGTGGGTATTATGTAAAAATATATTTAAATAGCGTTTCTATTACCAGTTTATTACGATGAGATAAAATGAGATAAATAAAGATAAAACTGCCAATGATGTTCACAATATCAGTTGATAAAGTATTCGGTAGCTACTAGTTTCCTTGTTTAACACTATCTTTCATCTGTTATGTTATCAATTGTCCTTTGTCAAATTTTGTCAAATTGTTTATCCCGTACTCTGATATCTATCAAAATGCTTGATTAATCCACCAGATAAAGAATTTAAAACAACACTTTTGGATTGACACTGTTAAAAATCACATAAAAAGCATATTGTTTGTTATTTTGAGTAAAAAAATACTTTAATAATGCATAAAAATGGATACAGTTAAGTTGGCTAGCTGTAACTAGTTTCAAATTCAAGATTCTAATTGAAAACTGGTTTAATATCCTGACAGTAGATATCATGATCTCTAAATATACTTAACTTACCGTTATTAAGTAATATTTCACTTTTATTTATATATAAAATGAATTCGATGTCGAAATCCTGTTTAAATTCAATCCGTTAGGTACTATTATTCTTTTATGTACAAATGTTTGTCGATTTCCTATAATGTGGTCTAAAGATAAGGTAATTAATTGAGTATAAAACCTGTTTAATTAGTATGAACAATAGGCATTTGATAAAAACAGCACTTATCGATACAGTGAGTCAGTAAAGTTATTTGTAATTTCAGCATTCACCCTGTCTAAGTATAGATAGGAACGCCTGCTTTGAAATGTAAGAAACTAGTTTGAGTTGGTATTGCACCGGGCCTATTCTATACAGCCTGCATTCTTGGAAATAACAAAAGATCATACATTTGATAAAGTAAAACAGTAAAACGCAAACTATAAATGGGATGGTACAGTATCATAAATAGTGTAAAGCGATGAGGTGTGTTAACAATTATAAATATTCATTTAGAAAATAAACCTAGCATCTTGTATGGGAGCGTGTGAACTGAAACCTCGGCGCAGCGTCGTCTAGTCCGTCAGCTCACTTTCCATCCATTCATGGAGTCTCCAACTTTTTCCAACGATTTCTTTCGGCCTTCTCTGTTCATGTTGGATTTCCAGCTTTCTTCTTTGTTTGAACCGTTCACTTAGGTTATGTGCGATATTAAATACCCCTTAGAAAAAGTGGATTGGTCATACCAACTAACATTACAAAATAGTTTGTATGACAAACATTTAATTATGAATCATCATCATCATCAGCCATAAGACGCCCACTGCTGAACGAAGGCCTCCCTCAAGGAGGTTTGCCATAATCCCCACGCTTGGCAGGCGGCTTGGGGATCGACTTGATCAATTGGGCTTTGGGAATTATGAATGCCCAGTTGTTAAAGTGTTTAATGAAAAGTTTGAATACCATCGCGTAGGTTGTAGTGTCAGTATTGTCGAGTAATACATATGTAATATCCATGACAGTAGGTACATAATAATTTCTTAAGTATATTATAAGAGTACCTATAGCTTAAAAAGTACATAGAAGAAGTTACAAGAGAATTAACATAGACCTACATTCAAGAATTCTATTTGGGATTCTCAATCCAGTATTAACAGGATTGCATTATTGAGTATAGAAGAGACATGAAATAAGATGAACCCAAGATTTGTGGTGGCATCAAGATGTGCGGATTGTGTAAGATTGCACGTTGCGGTCTGTGCTGTATAGTGGCATGTATATTGGATCTTAGCCTTACACAGGTTATGTAGACGAACTTACCTATACCTACACTATTCAGTAATCTGTGCTTATGCTTATCAAAACGATTATTATGAGCCTGGAAATATTTCAAATTGTTTAAGAAACGAACCGGTATATCAAGTGCTCCTGTATTGTGCTCAGGAGCCACTCGTATTCGTATCTATGAGGAGTATCGGCCGGAATAATCGGTCAGGCATGCGGCCCAGAGGTCGGAGGCGGTTAATTGGCGAAGAGTCGCCACGGCCGGTTTGCCCGCCGGCCGTTGTTTTACGGCATTCCTAGTCTTGTAAGCGAACAGCGCTACACTCCAACACCATTGCTAATTCTGTTAAGTGGCACATTTCTTTGTTAGAAAATATATTTTTTAACAATATTTGCCTACAGCTTCGTAGACAATATTGTCGTTATTGTTGTTGTTCGTAGACAATATATTTTTATACTTACGTATGCTTTTATACAAGGGTGGGTGTAATATAATACAGTTGCGTGTAAGCTGTATAAATGGGGCTTCCCGGTTTAGCCGGAAATTTAGAATCCCCTCGCCAGTGAGCATGAATTGACTACCCAAAAGTTTTGGTTTTGTTTCCTAGCAATATTGATCTGATATTTATTTGCCAGGGGAAAATTGTGTCTCTATTCAACGGTGAATTTCAAGTTGTTATCTTTTGATTGTTGAGATAAGTCCTATCTATTATATTTTCTGTGTGAGTGTTTAGATGTACAGCCGAAACGTAGTCACGTTTAACTCGTTTATTCTCAAGGATAAAACCGTAATAAAGGCAGATTATCCGTGATTTTATGATACTTACGTGGATTCGGTCGGCCGTTGATCTCGAGCTGTTGGAAAAAACGGGGAACAGTTGTCGACCGAGGCGGTGGGGATTCACGGTTGAGCGCCCTCGCCACCTGCGTCACCGCCACCCGCACCATGAGCTACCTAGTCGATATTGTGCACACAACACTTACTCTATTTTACTATTACAATAACGCTATCTCACAAATTAAACACGCCATACGAAGTCACGAACGCCATTATCGATATATTGCATAATACGAACCTTATATATCAATTAGGGCTTAAGAATAAGTTGCCTATCATTGCGTACTTTAGTTGATTTGATGAGAAGGCATTATCTACATGCATTATATGCAGCTGTTGAATAATAATCAATATACAAAATAATAACCAAATTCTCCATTTGTGCACAGTCACTGCCAGCTATTTGTGTATGAGCAATAAAAATTTTCGGGCTAAATGACATCAATTAATTTCATTCTTCCTGAATAGGTCAGTTCAATGAGTTCCGTATAGAAGGTTACGTGGATACAGCATTTTGTGGCAAGTGTACCTTTATGCAATTCTATTAAACTTTCACTTGCACGATTCTGTCATATTGTTGAATAGTTCGCTCTATCAGTCGGAGTCGAAGCAAACACTAGAATATTTTTGATACCGTGTAATACGCGACCAAGTCGGGTAGGTTCTAAAATGCTATTAAATTGACCTATAATATTGTTCACATAATCATATGTATAGAGCTATTGTGATACTCTGCACCTAATCTTGCCGGAACCTGCATTGACCAAACTTTAACCTATTCCCTTAAACTTTATATTATACCTACCATAGCATAAAACTACATAATAATATTACATAAAATAAATTAAGCTTAAATAAAAATGAATAACATTATCATTATATTATCAAATCAAAATTACTTTGAACCTAACAGTCACTATGTCATAAGCCTTAACAAACATCTAGGTATTGTATTTAACACCGACCTGCAGTTACTATGCACAGATACACACATGTCTTATAAAAGTGCTCGTATTCTTCTGCACATACCCGACCTTTTCTTTAAGAAACATCACTACCAAATCCTAACTTTTATTCATGCTACCGTTTACGTTAATCGGTTATGTAACTTATTATAATATTGTATTTTGTCTATAAGTGATTTTGTAAAGTCTTTGGAGAAAATAAATGTCTATAACCGTACATAAGAGCCTTTCCTCTGGTTTAATTATATTCCCAATATGTTTATTTCGGATAAAACTACCGCCGAGAATTTTGAATTTGTACAACGTTGTTTTTATTGTTAATGACTTTCGCCTGAAATTCTATCCGCGTGTAATCCATATCCACCATCCATAAATTACGTCACACGAATATCATGCTTTTTTGACCCCTCCCCCGTCCTTGTCACAGCTGGTCACATTTGTGAGACTCCCCCCTCCTTAGTGTGACGTCACATGTTTTGCAATTTTATATAAAAAAAATATTAAATTTAAACAGCAGTTCCGAAATAAGTTTTATTTCCCTTTATTTGAAACCACTTTATTTGAGGCTCTCGAGGAACTCGCCACCATAACAATTTTAATCTTATATTCACACAGATAGAGTTGAAAATATTTTTTTTATATTTTTATATATTTTTTTTGGTAATATTTTTTAAGTTTTTCGTTAATAATTCAAATTTCACGTTTTAATACTTAGATATTGAAATGTGATGTCACGAAATTAGGACCCCTCCCACCCCTTGTCAAACAATGTCACAATTCGTCGACCCCCTCCCCCCCTCTTAACGTGTGATGTAATTTATGGATGGCCCCTAAGTAGGCTGACTTTTTTCTGCCAACTTTCTGATCTTTGGTCAAATCTTGACTAAAATCGTTTAAATTTACTTCGAACTCCTGTTTGATTATACCGGAATGTTGTCGATACCAATAATAAAAGTATATTAGATACAAGTATAAAGTTTTGATACTTTTTAAGTTTTTAAAAACACGATTACTTAGTTAAAAGAAAAGGCAAGATACCTAGTTCAATTTGAATTCCATCCTAGGCATTTAGTTCTAGACTTGGCCGCCAAGACTCGCTATAATTAGACACAAAAATAACAGAGAAAACTAGGTACAGCATGTGTGCTAATAGAACAATTTTCTTTGTATACATAGTACAAGTTAATTAAGGCTAATATCACCTGTGTCGTGCAGCGTCAATGAGTATGGCGAACATTTGCAGCGGAGCAAGTTGCCGGAGGCTGCGCAGGCGCAGGTCATTGTACCGCTCGCCCGAGGAGGCTGCACTCGCCCCTTGCCCCCTCCCTCCACCGTGACACCCGCGAACCCGCATCCTTTATAAGTCATACAAATAACAAGGACAATAAAAGCCTTCGTGAAGAGAACTGGAGTCTTCTAGGAAAAATTTGATAGTTACAAGATATACATACGTTACATCACGCGTATGACCTCTAAAGGACCTGAGAACGTTTTCAGAATAAAATTAAATACGTATTAAGTATTTGGTTTGAATTCCTGTTACGTATACGTTGCCTTACAGAATTGTGAGGATGATCATCTGTGTAATCAAGTACATAATATTTTTTTCCCTCCAGAATGACCTCACTATACTTAACCTAAGAAGTTATGTAAACATGTGACTTATGGCTTCATTGTCTAAGCAATTTGTTTAGAAACAAATTTTTAAAATACCTGTTATGTACGCTTTGTTATGACGTTGACGAGCAACAAACCTAAATAGAACACAATTTGACCTTTGCTAAGCTGTATTGTTGTATGATAATGTCAAGGGAAATACCGGCGATCGTTTCTTAATGCCCTTAGCGGAGGATGGGATCGGTAAAATCCATTTAAGTGCAATTTGTATGGTTACAAGTAAAGCTGTCTATGTTACTTCGTCGATGTCAAATTATGATGAAAACGGTGGTGCTTATATAATTACCCGAAAAACATTAAGTTCTACCGTAAGATTTACTTATATTTTTAGTAAAGATTGGTATTTTTAGCTAATAATTTTGCTATTAGTTACTTACTAGGTTTTTAATTTCCATTTCTATTTCCTGGTGTTAATCTTTATGAGATCGTAGGTATAATACTGTGTCTTGCTTTTGATTTTTTAAATGTAGTCATTTAAGCATTCGTATTGTTCGTGTTTGTGATATCACAGCACTGACAGTATTTCAAGCAAATGCGATTGTGCCCCTCAAACAATCTCGGGCCTTTACAAACAATGGCCTTTTCAAAGCAAATCTATTCTGTTTCCTTATTTTTGGTCTAGTAATGTAAACGCAAATTTACATTTGCTGCAAATAAAATAGTCGAAAGTAGAAAATGATAAGGATTTTTAGATTTTAAAATATTTAAATCAGCATAATTAAATTACTCTAAACAAATCTATTCATTATGTAATTGTGCCAATCCATATATATGATTCTGTTTTTGGAATTAAATGTAGTATTGATAAACATGGTGCACGTTCCACATAGCTTGTTAAATGATGGCAATGATCAGAAACTTGACTAGGCCAACATTCTAACCACATTGTTGAAGAAGTATTTAAACTCATAAATATTAATAAACACCTTTCTGCGCCTCACTGTAGCTCAAAGCTTACTTGTACAAGTTTATAATTTCTATAAAAACACATTGTTTTATTAGCTACACCTAGTTTAGGTACCTGATTTTCCTCCATTGCTCAATCATGACCTATTGTTACACGTGTACTTAATGTTTGGTGAATTATAACATCTAAATACGTATTTTTATTAGAAACGGTGTATATTAAAAGTCTTGACACGTTTTTATTATTACCTAGCACGTAATATTGTACAGAAATAATTTTAACGCTAACAAATCGGAGTTATGGTATATATCAAAACGATTTGCAACACTTTACATACTTTTTACTATACGGCGAGATGCTTATGACTATATGTGTATGTATAATGGATCTTTAAATTCTACCGTTATATAAAAAATATAATTACAATCAATAATAGAACTAGTCGAGATCTAAGCGAGGAATTTGTGAAACTTGTTTTATTTTGTGATCAGAGTTGTATACTATTTCAATATCTACTCTAATTAATTACGCTTAATGGCCCAGCAGCCACTTAATAATGGTCAGTAATTTTAGGTCAGTAAGTTTATTTATATGAATATTATAAGCGAACCGTAGTAGTTTTTAACGGTATAGTGACATACATAAAGTAGACGAATTATTTAAAAAACGAATGCATACACTTTATTTAGACTTTTTGCATTCACTATGATATTGGAGAATTGTTCACGTCTTTAGTCAACAGATTTTACTCCGCTGTCTTCCAAACAAGTTATTTATGCCAGTAATTGTCATCCTACTTCCTCCTAACATACTCCACTTTTCTTGATCTTACTTAACGGACTACTAGTTAATTTACACCACATATCTATTAGAACATTTTAAATTTGCAGGGTGAAAATGTATGCGACATCAACAGCGTCAACCACGACGTCGGGGTCTGGTCGCGCGGTCGGCGCGGTGACGGGCGACCGGCGCGTGCGCGTAGTGCGCCTCGTGCGCCCGCGCAGAGCCGGGCCAGCCTTCGGCTTCGCGCTTAGAGGAGGCAGAGAGTACGCAACTGGTTTCTTCGTATCCAAAGTCGACTTTAATTCCGAAGCCTACGTTCAGGGATTGAAGGTAGTTTGTTTTATGCTCACTTATGTACGTAGTGCTCTTGAAGCAATATCAACAAATAATGTTAGCCCACGAATAACGATTACGCTTCCTTTAGCTCAGAGAGTTATCGAAATTATTTGAAATACATAATTTATATAATCGTGAATCATGCCCATTGCACATTGGATGTGTGCAACTCCATTGGTTTATAGTTCATGCTCAACGTGAAAAGTGGCGTAACATGTGGAAGCCATTCTCAGGGCGTTTGCAATTTATCATTATTATGGTGTTGAATACCGTTTTTTTAAAGATACATTTTATATACGACTTTTGCCCGCGGCTTTCGCTCGCGTTAATTTAGAATTTGACAATCAATTCGGTTTGTACTATGCTTGCGAAAGACACGTGGCGCCATCTATTATCATAAGAATTTTATTGTTGTTTTCCTCGGGAACAGTACTTTTTTTCGGAATGAAAGGTACCCTATGTCCATTTCTGTACACCTGAAATGATCGGTTCAGTGGTTTAGGCGTGAAAAGGTAACAAACAAACAAACTTACTTTCGCATTTATAATATTAGTTAGAATTAGGATAAGAGAAATGTGAAAAAAGAAAAGATTTTATTTAAGGATAATTTTTTATTACAAAACGACCATCACCACAAGATTTGTCTTATGCAACGTTCAATAATAATAAATGTTAATGGTATTTGCCAGTGGATACACCATAATAAAGCTTGTTATACGCAAAATAACCGAATAACTACACGCTTAGTTACGTGGAATGCTACAATGATCAATACGTGGAAACATTGTGTCAGAGTTCTTCTACTATTAAGTTCTTTTGTCTATTAGGCAATATTATTATTTCATTGTTTCGTGTGTTCCTTTCGTTCTTACATGCGCAAAGGGAAGATTTAATCTCTATTGACACTTTTTGTCGTTGTTACCTATTACAAGTTCTCACGGTCCTTGAGTGTCCCACCGCGGTGGGCGCGTGCGAATAACTCTGCTCACAATTAAACCACCGAGTTGCTTGCTTCTGTGCAATTACCCACATCCGAGGCTGAGTTACTGTCGCAACACGCGTTCTATTCTTTTCGAGCGCTCACGTAATCACTGTTAGTATCTTTTGGCTCAATTTAATCTCATGCGTAAGTCCATTTACCATGATGATCACCTCGTTATCTCATACATGTGGGTCAAACACTTGATTGCTTTGTTGTCGTGACTCACTTGATTTATTGGTCAACAGGTGACGGAGCAAATTACTGGCCGCGTTATTGTGACGAGTTAGACATCATTATGCCTAATAGATTTGAAAAGCGCTCGTGATAGCTTATTTTAAAATCCATCAGGCTTTGCATTCCATGCTTTAGAAGTAAGGACCTGAATTATTGATTTGATTGATTGATTGATATTAGATTGTAATGAACAATTAACTACATTTTAGAAGTTTATTGAGTGGTTCTTGTCTCAACCAGTCTGTGAGAATCGGTCGCGGCTGTGGCAATTAATTAGGGGTAGTTTTAATATCTCGCTGCGTAGATGCATGCAAGTCTATGAACACAGGTAGCATTCGTAGACTTGTATGCTTGTACCTACGCAGCGAGTGACTGTATTCAAATTGTGTCAATCCAGTACTATAAAATACAGGCTACTTACTTAAAGAATGAGATCAACGGGCTTGTAGGTATCACTGATAGTAGTCATCGATAGATGTTGTACCCATATCTCGACACACTGCACTGAGCCACGACTAGCTGCAATGTATGTATTTCATGTCGGTAATCGTAAATGGTATTGGCTGAGTTTGTAAACATACACACCGTGAGGAGCCGCAACGCAACCGTGTTGCAGCTTGGAAGTAGATAAGAGTTTAGTGAAATCTGGAAGTAGGTACCTACCCGATCCAGTTTTAGTCATTTTTCATAGAAGTCATGTTTGCCTAACATTGGTTGCTAGCTTGGACCTCCAAGGGTGCTCAACACACGTCAACATATCGCACATCGGCAACAAGAGTGTCACAACACGTTAAATGTACCTACTTTTTGGGAGGTCACTATTTTCTTTTTGTTTTAACTTATAATTCCATTTTTTTTTCTGTGAGAGTATGTCGGATACCTCCCACGTCTCGGTGAAGAATCGCACTATAATTAGGACGTTTTTTAGCAGATAAAGTTTGGGATTGGGATACTTATCTCAACTTCGTATTTTGTGTTGTGACTCTCGTTGCTGATGTGCGATATACATATGAACTACTGATTATCTAGTAAATGTCAAATATGACCCTAAGCAACTTAACTACTGCTGCTGGGAGTATTACTGCTATCGAGGAATCTTTCCCAACCACAAAAGTAAATTTGTAAACAAAACCTAATTTATAGACGAAAATAAAATGTACTTTCTATTTAAAATTGACATGGGTAAAGAATCTTTTTGAAGTATATTCGCCGACTCATCATAATTAAACAGTTAGACAAGAATGCACATATTATTTGCAGGCGTTACAAAACTTTTCACACGATTACTTCCTCGACAAAGAAGTTACGAAAAATTCACGTACATCCGCTATTATTAAAATAACACAATGAGGTGTTTTGAGAAATTACGGAGGTGCTTGAGAAGTTAACAAAATACTGTAGCTTAGATAGACTGTATCTAGAGTCAATGACTAGTGCTAAAGACTGATACAACACACGCATTAGTAAACTCACGGTAAGTCAACAAAACGTGTCCATAAAAACTGACGTCGCCCACCATCAGCTATCGAGATGTATAATTTATATCTACTTTTCGATGTTATGACAAAGATTTTTCTCTTACTCATAAAATAAACTGTTGAGTTTGTACCAATTTCAAATTAATAACTGCTTTGCATTTTGAAGTTGAATACGAGGAAATATTGCTACTGTGCATACGACAGGATATGAAACTCAAGAAATTATAATATTGTATATTGAAACGCGTCCAATACATATATTCAGTGGCATACTAAGTGCAGGAAGGTGATAGTAAATCGGTGCAATTATATGACAATTTGTAAATAGTCCATGTTCCCATGAGGCGGGTCGTGTACGTGTCCAGTGCGTGAGTCACTCAATTACTGTGCACGCCGACTTTCTACCGCTTTCCGTTCGCGTGCGCCTCTTTGACTAAATGCTTCTTGTATAACATTTGCTAAAATAGAAAAGCGCTAATGTGTCCTTCAGAGAAGAGTCCACACGGTCAGTATGGTACATTCAACGGCGTGTTGTGTTTAAATACTATGTACACCATGATTTTAAATATATGTATAACTAGTTTCTGCCCGCGGCTTCGCCCGCGTTTTCCCGGTATAAAATGTAGCCTGTGTGCTATTCCAGACCAAAATCTATCTCTGTGCCAAATTTCATCCGGATCCTTGTAGTAGTTTTTGCATGAAAGAGTAACAAACATCCATCCATCCACCCATCCATCCATTCATCCTCACAAACTTTCACATTTATAAGGATTAGTGGAATATGTTTAGTAGAATACAACCATGATTATTTTCAATCGTAAACTAAACAGGTAACGAAAAACCATTGTAATGGTAAACGCGCACGTTGTGAAACAATATAGTTTTTCATGATAAAGGTAGAGAAATATTGAATCATCAAGGCCACGCCGCGCGCCGTAAAAAATAAATAGAGTTCTATTGTACTGAAAATACACTGACTGTATGAGTCACTTGATTACTTTTGAAATACGAATACTTCAGACCGTTGCAGACGAATGTGACGTCATATATTATGTCTATTGTCTATGCACACTTGTTACAGGTGTACATACCTACATCTACGCTATGTATCAAGCAACATTGCACTTATAGAATTGATGGCACGCTTTGCTTCCCATGTTGATAACAACAGTATTTCAAAGTCCATCATTATTTTCATAATGATTAAACACTGGCTGCCCACAATACCACTTGCGTAAATCAAAATGTGCAAGGAAATTCAACGGAACAATCGTAACACAGATATTTTGTTGCCGCAGAAATCTTTGCGTGTATGATAAGCTTGCATGTTTAGCGTTGCGCATCTTATACATAATAAAGTAAAAGACATCAATCACACCCATTCCAAAAAGAAAGTGAATTCATTTGGAGGGCCGGGCGTCGTGGAGTCTGGCATTCTTTTGCGTCACTAGCAAAAAAGACGACTTGTATGTAACGAAAGTCTGATCGAAAGTTGTCCGATATGTGGGGCACAAAGCGACCTGTCCGGCTTCTTTTGCTGCGCTCGCCAGCTTCGTGATGAAACTGACGAAATGGGTACCCTATGCTGTGCTGGTGATGAATGATATAAAATTACAGAGAAATGCTTTATACGCAGCATTTGCTTCATGAAATAGTGAATGTAGAAAGATGATTCCGTTCTAAGTATTAAAAAGAAACTCGTTTTGATTAATGATTCAATTAAGTGACTCTGAGATTAATATTTTTTCTTTAAATTATAAGTTAATTATACCTAATGTTGTTTTTAGTTTAGGTTTATAAAAGAATTTCACAATTATCTTTATAAACTGCTGTCTGCCGTAGCTATACACAATAATAGATATTTAAAGAATTAATTCCATATTGAAACAAACACACAAATACAAAAAAAATATAAACAAACAAAAAGTTATAGATACCAATTAATTATTTATAAACATACATCAACAAACTACCCACTGAACCTCAAATCTTCATAGGAATGTAAATAGCAATTCTATGCTACAAAAATACCACCTGTATTGTAATCCCGAACAACGGCGAAGTGGAGGCCGAGAAAAGTAGGCCACGGTTTCTGTCCCTGAGTCGTAAGCCGAACTTTACATAACACAACTTACGCCAAATTGCGCGCTTAGACACTCGGAACTACTTATAATTTCAACTCTCCATCTATTATTATAGGTGAACTTAATTGCTAGGGTACAGTGCTTGAAAATTCAAGTGCAATAAAGTATTCCAAATGCTAATATAAATTAAAAAAGAAACATGAAAACAGTTTCAATGGAAGTCAATGAAATTGGATAACAATTGAGAATCCATTGTATGCCTAAAGTTTTCTTTAAAATCACAAATATGGCTTGCCCTTCTTTGTTTTGTTTGAAGATGTTGTGAACAGGTGTTCTTGAAACGTAAATCTCGTACGTCCAAAATCTAACAAACAATAGGTGTTCTGTTATGGGATTCATGGACCCAGGATTTTGTTAGAATAGTTGATAGAAAAAGAAATAATTAAATTTATGCGTAAATAAATTTATTAGCATTTTATAATACATACAGTAAACATATTATAATATAATGTGAACAACGAAACAAAAACAACCCAATAGCACAGTATAAGTATTCCAACAGTAGGCTGACGCCTTTGATGTCGGGCGATGCCGCCGCCTGTGTAGGCGTTTACGCAACTGCGGAAGGGTTGTCACAAATTGAAAAAGATGCATATATATCTAATCATTAATATCATGTTTTTTTAGTCTTAGTTTTTTAAGATGTCAGCACCCCAAGAAAACTTGAAAACGATACCCATATCTATACTTTTCAAAAATGCATGTCCGCCATCTTGGATGTCAAAATGGATGCCATTTTCAAAATCAGCACCCCAAGAAACCTTGAAAACGATACCCATATCTATATGTTCCAAAAATACATGACCGCCATTTTGGATTTCAAAATGAATGTCTTATAAGTTTCATTTCGTGTGACAGCACCGTGAGAGACCTCGAAACATTCGATCTTATAAAAACAAAACGTTTCGGGGTGTGCAATATACTCGGTATTTTTACGAACGCCATATTGTTTACGTTCGCACATGCACGCAGTGGCGATCCGAGGGGGAGGTTCGTGGGATTGATGACCCCCCCCCCCTCCCCCAATCGTACACGTCAAATTGACAAACCTTCTAAAAATAGACAATTTACTAAAAATTTTAAACAAATCGTTAAATTCCTGCCTAAAGTCTAAACAAATAAATCAAAAATAGGTAGATTTTTTTTTTAATTTATAAATCAAACCCACGATCCAATGCCAACCCCCCAGTCCAATGACAGCACATGTCGTATGCACCATATTAATAATAAATTGAAATATCTTAAATATCAATTACTCGATAGCCCTCAAAGTCGTGTCCCAAGCTACTAAGTGCGGTGAAGTATGCAGCTAGGGCTCGCCTCACCCGCGTCTCACCCCTCACACCCCGCACGATTGCCCTGTCTAGACGTCTTCGTCGACTGACTGAAGGGTTTATAGACTGTGGTATAAGTATTCCAACAGTAGGCTGACGCCTTTGATGTCGGGCGATGCCGCCGCCTCGCCTGTGTAGGCATTTATGCAACTACGGAAGGGTTGTCACAAATTGAAACAAATACATATATACGTAATCATTAACATAATGGTTTTTTTAAGTCTTATTGTGTTTTTTGTTAGACTGTTTTTGGAAACTCTTTGCATTTCTTTTATATTTCAAATTTTATTATAAGTTGTTGGCTTAGTTGTTAATTTATTTGTGCTTGTTGTGGTTTCCTATAATCGAAAGAGTATACTTTATTTGATACACCGTATGTTTAATTTATGCATATATTCTTTGTTGGAGGCCCTTAAATAAATAACTAAATAAAAATAAATCATTATATATTATGAAATGCGACGTATGACTATCTGTCCGTTAGCACGTATAACTTAAGAATCACTTAAACAATTTCCATAATTTTCTTTGATATTTCGTCTGGCCAACTAGACAAAGGATTATTATGCCCTAACCTCAGATACGTAGGAAGATAAAAGTATGTTGCTGCTATAAGGCTGAACCGATTTTGATGAAATTTAATATGGAGGTAGACTATATACCTACTTACTTCTTAACTGCGGCAAAATATTTTTTTAAAAGCTTGTACGCCTTCTTGGATTTCAAAATCAATGTCGTTTTCATATTCAGCACCCCAAGAAACCTTGAAAACGATACCCATATCAATATTAAAAAAAAAACTTGTCCGCCATCTTGGATTTCAAAATGGATTTCATTTTCATAATCAGCACCCCAAGAAACCTTGAAAATGATACCCATATCTATATTTTTCAAAAATGTTAACCGCCATCTTATATTTCAAAATGGATGTCATTTTTATAATCATCACCCTAAGAAACCACGAAAATGACACCCACATCTATATTTTTCAAACAAAAATACAAGCCCGCCATCTAAGAATTGAATAAATGTCTTATAAGTTTCATTTCGTGTGACAGCACCCCGAAGAACCTAAAACTTATAAAGATCAAACGTTTCGGGGTGTGCAATACACTCGGTATTTTTAAGACCGCCATTTTGTTCACGTTCACACATGTACGCAGTAGCGGTCCGAGGGGGAACATCGTGGAATTGATGACCCCTTCCCCCCCAAATCGTACACGTCAAATTGACAAACCTTTTAAAGTCATCATCAATTATGAAAATTTTAAACGAATCGTTAAATTCCTGCCTAAACAATTAAATCAAAAATAGGTAGATTTTTTTTATTTATACATCAACAAGAACTAACTAACACGTACTTTAACTAACTTCACGTAACTTTTATATATTTTTTTTTTTTGGTGGCGTTTCGCACTAAAAAATACATTGTTAAGTTCATTCTAGTTTATAATAAAATGTCTAAAATATGAAATACTCGATAGCCCTTAAAGTCGTGTCCCAAGTTACTAAGTGCGGTGAAGTATGCAGCTGGGGCTCGCCTCTCCCGCGTCTCACCCCTCACGCCCCGCACGATTGCCTTGTCTAGACGTCTCCGTCGACTGACTGAAGGGTTTATAGACTGTGCCAATGGTATCTATTATACTATGAGATATCGCGTTTCTTTTATTTGGCTTTGCAACGTTGCGTCAAGGCAGCTACCCGCTGCACGGCTGCCACTGTTCTTTGGCGTTGTGGCGCAACTCTACCCCGAAACAATAACTACACGTGTCTTGTCCATTGTTGTTCCAATAACTGAGAAATTCTTTACGAACTTACGTATTGTATTACCTTTTTCTACCGATGTGCATGGAAATTACGTTTTCACTACTCCCGTTTGGTTACTATCACCTAGTTAGATTAGGTTGATTTCACTAAAAGACTGTGTTATTGATCACCACATATTATTAAACTTTGTCTTCGTCATGGATATCCATCTGTTCATTGGTTAATTTTATTGTTTCGGTTTACACCAAGGGACATTTTGCTAATGAAAAATCTATAATTTGTAAATACTTTTTACTTGTGTGTAACCGGGTCGGAAGTGGATCGCTCAAGTTAAAAATAACCCTGGAAAGTCCTGGAGACTAATTATATACATATTTAAGTATTTGGCGATTTCAAAACAGCTTTAATCTAGTCGTGTGAAATCATCAAGAATTAGTAATATTCAAGAGTGATTTGTTTATGTTTGCAGGTGGGGGACCAGCTGATGAGCGTGAACGGGTACCGAGTTGACGACGCGGTGCACGCCGAACTGGTACATTACCTCGCTGCGCAGGCGCGACTGAAGATCAAAGTTAGACGTGAGTAGGCAAACTTAAACCATCCCTCACTTATAAAGGGAAAACGCAGCATCTAGACGGAAAGATGATTGAATAGTGTCCTTTAAATGAATTATAAGTATTTATCATTATCATCCAACTTTGTTATGGTATAATATACTACGATGATTATTACCTAGATATTTTAGATTTATGATTTTCTTGTCCGTTCTAATAGTAATTAATTTAACACGGATCTTGGAAGTTTACAGAATGATGTAACACCTACATATTTATGGGTGGTTTTGATTGAAGATTTATTTTGATAAGCTAATAAATTATTACCAGCGGTTTCTATAGAATATAGTATTATGCAACCACAAGCAAAATGTTGTCACTACGTAGGCGTCTTCTAACAATGTTACAGCGTACGAAATTATGATAAATAATTAATCAAATCTTTTGAGACGCAACCGGTAATAGTAGCTGCAGACATTTTATAACTCTCGTGAAAGCTCGTGGGCGTGTGCCTATGAACATTGTCTATTAGATGGAGTTGCGTAAAACAAATTATGACAGATGAAATGTGGCCCGCCGGTACCCACTGCCCAGTGATAGTAGTGAATTCCAAAAGATTTCATAAATGACCAGCTAGCCCATAGTTTTGCAACATACTTATTCAGAATAGAACTAAACATTTTCTCAGATTTCTAGAAACTCTTGTATGTGTCATGTCTGCCGTATTATTCTGAGTAAGTAGATCAAAATTTTCAGTAAATACATATTTTTAAAATGAAATTTATTTAATTTAATATTTATTCTTTGTTTCAGATGTGGGCATGCTACCTGTCAAAGAGTAAGTACCTACACTTCACTGTGAAAATTGTGTTGTGTACATAAGTGTAGAGTGTTTGATCACGTTGTTCGCGTTTCAGCAAGGCGCATGAGCCATTGTCATGGCAGTTCGTGTCGGAGCGAGCGTCGCTAGGCTCCGACGTGTCTTCGTCACCGACGCTGTGTCACGACACCGAGAGACTGACAGACATGCGGCTGTCCATACTAGTGCCGCCGAGGGCCAAGCTTGGCTGCGGGTCAGTATATTTTAATTTCAATGATACGTTTATAGGTACTCGTATCACCACATCCATAGCCTGCTCTCAACTATAAGACTATTGGGATTGAGGGAATTATGTTTTGGGCAATGTTTTGGCGTTATAGTTAGTTAAGTTATATATAGAAATTAATATGCAGCTTTTTCCATGCAAATAAAGTTACTAGCGTACAATTATATACATACTGTAATAAATATGTAGAGATTATAATTATATTGTTAGAATTCGGAAGCTATACAGGTAATCGCTTATAAGGTAATTTTTTCAGAGCAAAGTATGTTTGTTTAAGAATTTGCAAAGGTCCGGAGTGGAAGCCGGGCATCTTCGTGCAGTTCGTGCGGGAAGGCGGCATCGCTCGCGAGGCAGGGCTTCGGCCGGGCGATCAGATCTTATCGTGCAACGGCCTGGATTTCTCCAACGTCGCCTTCAACGAGGTTTGGACCATTTCTGTATTATTTTATAATAATCAATAACGTGGGAACATTACATTCGTAACGAAATTCATGACCCAATTATTTACAGTTTGATATTTTAACTGAATTCTAGTGGTGTGGCAAGTGTCAATAATTCAAATAGTTATCTACAAATATAGAAGATGACGACAAGTAAAATAAAATTTATTTTTGGAACAATAGACTAAGTGAGCAGCTGTTATGCAATTTATCCTCTTGAGAACCTTTCTCGCCGTAACCATTTTATAACACTCACGAGGAAAAGGGGCTGGACTAGACTTTGTACACACTGCAATGAAATATAATATGTAACATCAAATAATTCAAGACAACTGTTATGATTATATAAGGTTTACATAACCTCGAAGCCTAGTCAGCTACACATAAATTCCCACAGAGATAAACTAACTGACTCACTAGATTTAAATCATTTAGGATAGATAGCCATCCTCCAAAAACACAGGTAATTAATAATATAATCCTCACGATATACCTACACACCGGCACCGCCAAGCTAACGCCTTCTTTCATGTTTTCGTATGTATGTCTTTCACAAAAGTAAGACTGTGTGTCTCAGTATATTCTAGATATGTCTGAGTATACTCTCTAGCAGTCTTTCGCCATAGAATTAACCATAAAGTGCGTGTTGTTATGCGTAGGTAGGTACATAAAATAAATATATTAAAAGCGACATATTTCCGTTGTATTGTTTTTCAACCAGCCAAGACCTTTGGAGCGTGCGCCTAAGTCTAACACAAGGCTGCTCAACTTTTTTATCAGTCGGGCCAAACGGTCAATTCAGATATTTCTGGCGGGCCACTGATGGTTACTATTTTAGTTACTTATTAATAAGACTTATTTATTTATTTATTTCCTCAACATCATTATGTAATAGTGTAGGACGCCCTCCGGCTAGGTGGAGTGATAATGTGCGGAAGGTCGCCGGCGGAAACTGGATGCGTCAAGCCGAAGACAGGGCCCAATGGCGCTCAATGGGGGAGTCCTATGTCCAGCAGTGGACTGCTGTAGGCTGATTATGCCATAAAAAATTAAACAATATTATGACCTATAAGTAATTATTATTTATTAAAATAATAAGTATCTTAAAATTAAATCTAAATTAAAACTAAAGCACATAATCGGTGTTATCAATGTGATTTCTGACATTGTTTCTGTTGTAATAGATTTTTTTTATGTTAGGCGTCAAATCAGAAGTTGATAGTAACAATAAATCAATATGTTGTTCAGTTAGTGATGTGCGGTATTTGTTTTTTACATAATTAAGATCTGAGAAAACTTTTTCACAAACATATGTTGATCCGAAACTACTTAAGAATTTCAAAGCTAAGTCTATTATGACAGGAAAATCTTCTGTTGGTACTAATTTCCAGAAATTCGCAAAATCTTCTGAAGAATTTTGTGCTTTCGAAGATATTTTTTCGGCAAAACGGTTTTTTAGTTAGAAATTATTTTGGAGTTCAGTGAGTTCTAATTGGACATTGGCAGGATAAGTCATTATTTCTGTCAAAGTGACATAGGGTCGGGCATAGGGTTGAGCAGCCTTGGTCTAATATTTTACCTGTTTGAAATAAAAAAGCAATATTTCGCACCGATAACGGATGGATGGTGTTACCTGGTGTTACCACCTCCTTTCAACCGTTAGAGCCTTGTCACTTAAGTGGTCAGCCGCACCGGCGCAGGTCTAGAGAAGCCATGTTTAAAAGTATAATGCGAAAATACGAATAGATGCGATTATTCGTTATTGTTCGGTTTGGTCCTTACGTTATAATATTATATTTGATTAAACACTGCACGTTTTATATGAAGTCATAAAAAATCTCATTACAAACGTGACTGTAAAAATACCTATACGTATGCATTCCATCTCGGGTAACAGAATGTTACATAAGTCGCTAACATTAAATTCATTAGTTTACATTGCATTTTTGTACAGCAAGAGACTCAGCACTTTATAATGCTATCAACGACTCCTGGGTCAAGACGCCATTAATTTCGGCTTTCACAACACAGTTTCTGAGAAACCACTCTTATCACTATTTAAGTCAAACACGATTGAAGTTCGCTAACATGGCTCAAAAAGAGGCGAAGTGATTGCTCAGAACAATGTTCTTAATCGCCGAGCCTTTTCCCAAATAAAGGTCTAACTAGATTAGACTTTTATTCTTTTTATTTTATGTTGTCCGCAGGCAATATCAGCCATGAAGGCGACGGGTCGTCTCGAGCTGGTGATACGAGAGGGTGCAGGCGCAGACCTGGTGTCTCCGGAGAGTTCAGGCTACAACAGCTCGGCGTCGTCAGCCGCTGGTGAACGGAGCCCCGCGCCTGTTGCGCCCAACGCACCCCTGGCTCCCCCTGCAGCGCTGCGCAAGCGCCTCGCCAGCGTTGCCGAGGAGGCTGCCGACCGCGCTGATAGGTTAGAACTAGAGAATTTTAAATTGTTTCTTGATGTTGGTAGAAAGTATTTATATTAAAGACATTCTTATTAAAGTGAACCATATAATTATGTTAATAAGTAAAAGCCAATTTAAAAATAAGAATTTTGATGTGATGACCAATTAACCCCTTTTCCAAATACAAACACTATGAATATAAATAAATATGATTATTAAATATCTATAAGTGTGATGTGATTGACATGTAATTTATTGATATTCTAATATAATTATGGCTAATTTGAACCATTTGTTTCAGATTAACGATGAACAGGCTAAAGAGAAGAACGTGGGATAGCTTAGATTTCGAATGGAAGAATGGTGATATCCATAACTTTGATGCACCATCTGACATAGAGCCCGACTACGACTGCCCTAGTATACCGAACAATCCTCACACATACGAAAATAAAAGCAATATACGATGCAAAAATAAAAAGGAATATATCACCAGCCCATCAAATAGGACTATTATTAATTTAACTGAAGATGGTGCTACAATACAATGTAGTTATGACAATCAATCTCCAAGGAAAAATGCGTTTTCGGCGAATCATACGAATCGAGACAACGATAAAAAAACCATAGTAGTAGAAGTCCATCATACCAGTACAACGACATGCGGAAAAAATGCTTGTAACTATCCACCGCCTTTGAAAAACGATTGTAACTCGGATTCTGTAAGTTTGTCTAGTTCTGCTACGTTATCAAGTGCCATTGCCGAGGAAATACAGAAACGTATGATGGTAAGTATGCAAGGTGAGATGACAATGATAAACTTGAGAACATGTAAGATTATAAGCATTATAAGATTATTCGCTTTCTTTTCGGAGAATTTAAGATTAAATTGATAGTTTTCATAGTCTTGATAATGTCAAATACATACAAGTAGATTAGAATTTGAGGAGTAATGCATTTATACCATGCACCGATGACAATATAAATCGATTAAATATAGAAATCTATGATCAGCCAATGTTATTTCAAAATATCAAAACTCTCACCATGCACTGACTATACCTACTGGGACATTTATGCAGTCAAATGTATAACATTTCTAAATTACAAATTATTTCTCCAGAATAAGAAAAAATCAAACCCGGAATCTAACGTGCCGCCACCTCCAGCAAAAAAGCCACCTCCGTCAAAGCCTACAGATGACAGAAAGAAACAACACAATGCCTTGATGGACGAATTTAAAAAAGTTCACAGGAAAATGTTTGCAAATCAAGAGAGCAGTGAGAAGAGTCCGAACACACAAAATAACGAGGAAGATTCATTGGTAAGTACCTAATTACATAGTTAGTTAACTATATCACCTTCATTTCAATTTTTTGTACCCGGTGTGATGTACCGAAACCTAAGGAATCAGCATATCAGACAATTAGCAATTATAACGAAAGTATCACTAATTAAACAGATACAAATCTGATCTGGTCTGGCCGACGCCATCTAGTTTAAAAAAGACGTATAAAAGTGCAAAAAAATCCTAATCGCAAAATAAATAATTTCATTTCATTTCATTTGGCAATGTATTGCGTATCGTATCCTTAACTGAAATAATTTGTATTTTACATATGAAGCTCGGTTTTGTTATCAGCATCGGTAATATTGATCATCAGACTTATCTCTATCAATCCTATCGTTGGAATGTTTTTTCTAGATAATTTTTGGTTTGGCAATTTTGTTTCGGTATTGAAAAATATTCCTTCCTGTAATGGCCACCCCAAGACTGGGTATAGAACTCAACATCTGAAGAACTGTAGATATGTTAGTTGGCAAAATAAACATCTTGAATCTTGAATCTATATACTGATAATATCATATTTCGAGAAGCTGACGTCCCTAACAAAGCTACAAAGTTCACGAGGCAATATCGCCTGCAACCTAAAATCCTTCTTATTTTAACATCCCCCATTGGAGAAGTGGCAAAAATCCTGCAATTTCAATCTACTACACAAAATTTTGGACAGCTACAACATGGAAATAGAAAATTATTATTGATATTTTAGACATTTTCAATTTTTCGGTTCCATAAAATATTAGCAATACATGTAATATCCGCGGCTCACTTGAATCAGTTAGGTACATTAACTCGGAAAGTATGACGAATTTTACGATTTGTGTCGCTGCATACTATATTGTTTCTCTCTACTGTTGCTTTCTATCTTATAATTGCATTTAACTAAACGGAATATTATAAAATAACTAAGTTAGGAGAACACAAATGTCCAGAAGAAAAAAACCCGGATTGGGTTTAGAAAAAATAGTCTTAATTATCCTTCACAATATAAGGCAAAGCAGGGGAGAAACCTATGCCAGTTATCGTCATACCAGCTACACAGGTACGTTTTTTATTCAAAGGGATTTCCCATTTGCCAAATTAATTAAATCCTTTCCTATACTTATTCACAAACTTTTAGTTTCCTCGTTATAAAATATTCTTAAAAGAAATACCACATAAATAAGTATTTATTTAGAAACCATATTAAAACGTAGGTTACATACGTATAATAAGAGTTAGGCAAAGGTACACACTAATATACTTACACCCACATTGCACCGATGCCGCTGTTAAGTCCCATGTAATGAAATCAAACATATTGCCATCTACCGGGAACAATTACAAATTCCGGGCTGCTAGTGTCAATTTTCTAACAGAAAAACACAATATAACACTACGTTCACGCGATCTCTAAACAATGAGGTAGTATAACCAATGTTAGGAAAACATACTATTAAAGAATAATCTCTTCAGACATTTGTATGAGATTCGTTCGACGATTATTGTACAGGTAGGTAGGTCAAGTAAGAATGCGTAGGTACCTTTCGGAAATCGGAATATTATCATAATATTTATGAAATAATAAACATTTCATTACATGTTTCTAACACCTACTGTGCTGTAAGGTGATTGTCGATCAGCAACAGAGATAAAAACTTGCTAATGAGATGCTTTGCCCCATTTATTCCGTCATTGCATTTCTGCTAACTCGCACAACACCGTTGGCATAGGTATTATTATCTAGAAACTTCCTTCCCCTTTTGTAAGCACTTAATAGCAGCTTGTCCTATCTTTTCCAACATCAACAGCCGACAGGTTATGCGAAGACCGGATTTACCATAAGTAGAATGTAATATCGACATACTGAAGGAAAATATAAACGCTGTAAAATTATAAACCTGTCCGGCTAGACTCTCCACATTCGAGTCGCTGTCATTTTATTCATTTGTGCATAGTTGAGAATAATCTTTGAGCGATCAGTGTTATTCACGTGAGTGCATGTGAATAGGTTTGCTAACATTCACATGTAAATAGGACTCTACGTGTGTGATGTTACGTGTGTTGGTTGTATGATAATGTTTAATGTATAGTCAATTCTTAACCTACTTACTACGAATAGCAACTAGACACCAAATTGACATATACATAAGTAGGGATTAAAACAACTGACAATGACATTGGCGTATCGAAACGTCATATCTTTTGTTCCCTACTCCCGAGGAAAACGCGAGGAACCAATGCAAAAAAGATAACTTTTCAATTGTGTGTGATTTTTTGTCTCTAATTAAGGCATATTTTACCCTCTTATGTCAAAAGTTTTCTCACTAAGCAGCGCAACTTATTCTTTGAGCAAAGTTATCTAGGTTATGTAACATTAAGTTTCAAGACAATTGCCTTACGAAATTAATTAGGTCGCTTCGACACGAATCATTTATTACTACATGATTACATAAACTTACAGTTATTGGAGCGTTACTATTTTTGCAAAGTGCACACGATAATTACTATAATTATCAAGATTTGCATATGATTTAGGTATTTTTACTAAGGAATTTGAACTAAAACATTTACGTACCTACTCATTGAAAGTTTCCACCTCAAGTTTATTTCAAATTATTGAATAAAATTTTGGGGTGATAAAAATGGCCATACACTTATCATATGATGCAGTAATAACAATTACTTCTGGTGAAAGAAAATATAGTAAGATCTGACATAATTACATATACCTACATAGATAAGTCGACGCACTTTATAATATATGAGGACTCACATATTACGAAGTGGCGAGGGGTATTTCATTAATTTACTGGAAGCGCCATGCGCTAAGGCGACAAGCAATAGATTTTCTATTGCGCCTATTTTATGTCACTTGACGGGTCAAAATGAAAATATTCCATTGCTAGAAAGTTTTGTTACTGTTATCGTCAGCCTACGTCATCCCACTGTTAAATAAAGGCCTCCCCCATGATTTCCAGACCTTTAGGTCTAGACTTTTGTACACTGATAAAATTTTGATATCTTATTTCTTTGCCCAAAGGTTTACGGTATGAAGGTAGATGCTCTATCTTAAATAAGGTTTGAGTACCATTGCAACCTTAGGCAAACCAAAATACCTACTTATCGCAATGTTGTTAAATGATACTGAGATTGTGCAATGTTGCTCATTCATCAAATATTAATCTAAATTGCACTCTTTTATAAACCAACCTAATGTTAAAGTGTGTGTCCAATTAAATAAATAAATCAACCTAGTGTTCAATTCTTTATAGACCTGAAAAAATAATAATATGCATTTATGCAAAATAAAATAAATAATTTACTTTAACATCTACTCCACACAGAGTTGATATAATTTATTATTTTAATTTAAGTTTTTTCGTAGTAGGCCCGATTTTCAATGCTTGGATTTATCCAGGCATTGAAAATCTGCTCTAATTGATTTTACTTTTAAGTAAGATCAATTAGAGCAGTTTTATATTGAATTTATCTGTTGGTTTATACAGTAATTGAAAAGTCAGCCCCTAGTCACCAAATAGTACCTATGCAAGATGATTTTATAAATCCTATCCTACTAATATTATAAATGTGAAAGTTTGTGAGGATGGATGGATGGATGGATCTTTGTTACTCTTTCACGCCAGAACGGCTGAACGGATTTGGATGAAATTTGGTACAAAGATAGATTATAGTCTGGAATAGCACATAGGCACACATACACATACTTTTTATCCCGGGAAAATGCACGGATTCGTAATAGACGCGGGCGAAACCGTGGGCGAAAGCTAGTTTATAATAAGGATTTGACGCGGATTTTCACTGATAAAAAAATTATCACTGGCTCATTGGTCTGAAGGTCCTAAGCGCAACTGCTATGCGTGGGATCCTGGGTTCGATTCTTGGGTTGGGCAAAATGTTATTTGGTTTTTCTGTATAGAAATTCGGAATAACAGCACTTAGTCTGGAATTATGCCCGGTAAATGGTAATAGGCTCGCCCTCTATTAAATGGAACTCAATAACGGTATTGATCGGCGGAATGTGGGGTATAACTAGTACCTACACCTTTGACAAACACTTCGGGGAATACAGGCGTGATGCTATGTTACTGTTATCCTACATTATCTCACTGCTGGGCAAAGGCCTGCCCCGATATAATTATTATGATGCTATGTTATTTAAAAATAATTATAATTATTTCCGTAACAGAAAAATGGACAAAGGTTATTTTTAGGCCTTCGTCGTCGAAATTGCGGGTCGCTAATAAGAAATGTTACTTTATAAATCACTTAACTTTTGGCCAGTATTGGTTTACCGTTATTCAATTAAGAAATAAATATTCTTAAGAAATAGTTTAGTAGCTAACTTAATAGTCTAGAGTTAGTTTAAGTCCCGTCACGTTTCGATCTTGATAACATGACAATAGCTTTTGTTGTGAGACCGGGTGCTCTGGAGATATTTCGCGCTTATCTAATTACACGGACAATAGTTAGATGCACTTGTGATGAAAATCATCGTTGTTTTGTAGACTTTCATATAAAAGGTCTATTGTTACCCAAATACCTATTAAATTGCGGGCCATGGACACGGCTTTTATAGATGAGATCAATAGTTAACGGTCGTCAATCATCATGTAAGCAAAGCAATTACTTCCTCAGCCATCTCTAAGCAAGACAAGGACAGTTACAAAACAAATTTTTAATAACAACTAAGTATTCAAATTAGTTACGGTTCCATGACCATCGTTTACGTCGCTGATTTGGTCTAATGATCCCGCCTAAGAACAAGGCAAAATTGTTGCTGCACTTATTCCAAGCTAGACAAATAGCTCGAGTTAATGCCGGCCGCTACGGATTTTTTATGGCTCGATGTATACAGTGAGAGGCACGTCAGGTGAGGGCGCGGGCGCGCAACTTAATCCGGCATTTCGCTAGATTCTGCTTTGCACTGATAACGGCAGTGAGTAAACGATTGGCGAAGGCACACGCCATCGCCGTTCGTGTGATCGTTGCTCGGTCGCACAGTCGCGTTGCACTCCGCCGATCGCACACCACACGTATCTCGACCGCGTCTTACAAACAATTATTATTCCTGCAATTTTCCATGCTACGGGGAAAATATTATGCGACCTTGACGCGCTCTTTAACAATTCTTTGCGTGATTTTCATGCTACGTTCAAATACCAACTATAATTTCGGCGAAATGAATTTCTGTATGAGTCTACAGTGAACGTTTCTCAGTGTGATGTGTTGATTTGTGTAAAAAACTGTGTTTCAGTAAACCATTACTTGTGCAAAGATGAAGAACATTAGTAAATCGAAACCTTTGGTCATTATACAGTGCTATGAAGTAAGTTAACTATGGATTGTTCTTATTCTTATTGGAGCGAAACAAAATAAGTAGGTACTTTGCCTGCCTGCAAAGTTAAGTGTGATATATTAGAATATAGAACCTTCAATTATGATGTTTATAACTTACGATTTTCAGTTTGTAAGATCATACTAAATATACCGAAATATTTTATTTAGGTATCTTCACGATTGCAAGCTGCAGGTAATTTGTTATTGTCCGATCTTATGCTGTATATATATTATGCATATGTAAACATGATTGACTGCCTCATTGGTCTAGTGGTCGGCAGCGCAGCCTGGGGTGCTGTGTTCGATTCCCGGGTCGGGCAATGTTTTTTGGGTTTTTCTGAATGGAAATTCTCAGTAGCAGCGCGGAATCTGGAACTGTGCCCGGTAGATAGCAAAAGGCTCGCCCCCTATTACATGGAACTCAATAACAGCATCGGCGAAATGTGGTTGTACAATAGTAAACCTCTGCCTAACCCTTCGGGTAATACAGGCGTGATGCTATGTTATATAAACATCGATTTTTCCATATACCTACATACAATTTCGCTTACGGATTTTTCTATACACTTAGATTCGCTTGTGTGATGTTGTTATTTTTGACAATATGACGCTGACGTCATATTGTCAAAAATAACAACTTACTTTTAAAAAGCATATATATACCGGTGTAGTAAAGATTACGCCACTCATGCCTGTTGGAGTTATCTTTCCATATTGACTGATTGTTGAGCATTGATAACACGGCGTTTTGATTGCTGAACTACTATCTCTATCCCTAATCCCATTTTTGGGGGCAGGAATAACAACAACAAAGGAAAGTTAAAAGCAAAATCTGTTTGATTTCTGACGCTTTTCTCATTTAGAATTAGTCACCAGTTGCCGATTCCAAAAATCCTTCCAATGAACTCCAACCCACATCAAGATAAAAGTCGAAATCCTCGGGAATTTCGTCATTAGTCTGAAGCGACTGGAGTGTCGTCATTACTCTCATTGACGTATATTTCAAAGGTTGTTCTCAAAAATACTAATATGTAATTAAGGCCGCTGAGTTGGAAACATAATATACATTGGTATTTCCATAATAATAACACTTATCATTAGATGATATCATCAGGCTGTGACTGAAATGCAATATGATCGATTGTGAGATTAAATACCGAATATTTATTGTGTGGCACATAAGATATGTATGATTTTATTACCTATCCAAATAGTTTGGATTAATCGAATTAGCGTCTTACAACCGTTATAAAAGTTGAATCTATAGATAATGGTCTTGTATTATCGAGCTACTGTGTGAACGTCGCCTTATGACTTGTAGGTAATCTATGCATCGTAATCATATGCATCATAATCTAACCATCTAAGTAGGTACTAGTCTATAAATCTAAGATGGTGGAGCATTTTCCTTTTCCGTTACACTTCCGAGTATGTGAGAGGTTGAATATTATGATTGATTTGCATGACTTATCGTGATTTGCACCCGCGCTGCGTCAAACAAGTGCACTCTGAATATCATAATTTACTTTTGCAAGGTTTTATTACGCGCCTTCAATTATTTTCTCTGCGTTTTTGGTGCGTAGAATATTTTCGGTCACAGCAATATTTGTTAGCTAAGACGTAGAAGTTCTGCTCATTATTCTAAACCCCTCTACATCAACTGTTTTTGGAGACCGATATTAGATCCTAATCAAACAGATGATCAGTCAGGGCCAGATATTATTACCCAAGCAGAAAATCTAAGCGCCCTGTCTAGAGTTGGAGATCGAATCTATTTATATAGCAGAGAAGTTAGACGCATTCCTCATGTCGTGTAAGTCAATGGCTTTTGAGTGTTTTTTCGAGAAAAATTACATTATTCACACTTTATCAGAAAATACGAATGTGATAAAATATGTGATTAACGACACTTAATACCATTGTTAGGTAGTGTCGGCAAAATGTGATTCATTATTGATATTTAATTAAACTAATATTATTGTGTCGATGTACTAACAACCTTCACTCCGTATAACACGTTATATAGGTAGCTACAGTTATATAGAATGCAAATTATTTATTTATTTAGTAGTTTAAATCATTACCTCGTCGGCAACAAGATTTGTCGCAAAAATAATAGTTTCGGGTTCAACGAAGATGAATCACGGGCCAGCTGGGATTTATTAGTTTAAGCACATCACCAACGTAATTCCTATAGGCAAAACCTTTTGTAACATCCTACAAGCTTTAAACTAAGATAGATTGTTGATATAAAGATTAACTTTAACATTAACAATTGTGTCTTTTGTAGAGAACCTAAGCATAAAAATACAATGAAACTGTAGTTTCTAATAGTAACATTTGCGTACGCCTACAAACCATGTTTATATAATACGTAAGTACCTAAGCAGCTATGTCCAATGTACTCACGTTATGTATAAAGCTTATCGTGTACGGCTATAATGCGATTGTAATGTAATTGCCTAAAACACACGTTAACCTTCGTTTTTGTTCGCGATTATGGCGGTAACATTTTTTCTATCAGCCTCTAGTTTAACTTTACTTACTTCCTTTGATGTTGTGTTTAGTCAAAGTTCAATGTCAATGCTGTTTAGAATATAAGGTTTAGTTCATTACACAAATTCGTTAAAGTTTTGATGGCATTATTTCATACAGCATCACAGAATGATTGAAATTTTCTTTTAATTTACTGTTTATGCCTTTCTGTGTACATTTTTTTTGTAAAAGTGAACAGTGTTATTGGTATTTGAACCATTCTATTTACAAAAAATAAATACGAACAAATGAGAATTATTTGTAAATTTAACCAATCCATTAATTGTCTTTACGCCATCTAAACTTTATTCCACAAACAAATATTTTAGATACGCCTTCTCATCTAAAGTTGTTCAATTCAGATATATTGTTTTGGGGTGGCACATCAAATATCCTACTAATTACCAATTACTCTTGTATCACAAATCTATATTGTATTCATCTGTTCCAGGACCGTCAACAGACATTGCCTCTGAGGAAGGCAGAGCCTCCAGCAGATGTGACAAGCAACAACCATGCGCCACCAAAGAGGGAAGCTACGGACAATCCCCCTCCGCCACCACCAGTAAGTACCAGTATTTTAAATCATTTTTACGTAAAACATCATCAGCTGATTATGCATTATCGGAATGTAACAGGACATTCCGATAATGCATAATCAGCTACTTTTAAAGACCAACCTCTTCACAAACCGCTACGATACTCTCTGTAACGTAGGCGAGGTCTACAGGAATAAATTTGGGTTAACTTTTATATCAAGAAAATAGATTGGATCTTCAAAGGTATTGGTATCGAATAGTATGAGCTATTTCTAACGTACCTACACCAATATCCAATATAAGATGTCGACTGCATCTATAGGTACCTATTACGTACTACATGTTATGCGAGGTTGAGGTCACGACCAATGATAACAACTCTTTAACTCTATAAATTGTATGTAACAATAGAAAAGATATGTGAACAGATTGCATTCTGTATATATTGTAGGTATGTGTACAAAATGGCTAAGTAGCAAAGCTGTTCTGGATTAGTCGATATGGTCACAATGTTATTATCAATGCGGGGTTGTCATAATGAGCTAACTAGTTTAAATAATCTAATAGTTTGATGTATGATTCAAATAATTAAAATGTATGATTATTATATCTCCATTAATGTATGTTTGTATTTTGCATTAATTAATGTATGAAAAATTGTCAACATTTGTGTAATATTTTATAATTTTAATAAAGCTTTTGCAAGTCCTTTAAAACTTATTCGCGTTTGGTTTTCAGATGCCCGTGCCTGCTACGAATGGTCATCTCAATGGAAACCACAAAGTTATAGATAACCAAAAGCCAGTTCCGAAGCCAATTTCCGCTGAACTTTTAACAAACATTAATTTTAGGAAAAATGGTACACTAACAAGAACGCCTACTCCAGATTACAGTAAGAAAACTGAACCTCCATCACAAATTAAACATATTAAAGATGAGAAGGCAGATATGGAGTCGCTAGAATCTTATAAGTTAAAGAATCCATCGAATGTACTGCCAAAGCCGCCGTCAAATTATTTTGTAAAGGCACCGAATGGTACAGCGACGATGAAGAAACACGCCCGACCTGTATCAGTAACGATAGGTGAATATGCATACGGAGGCGGAAGCAGACGGGAACCAACAAAGCTTGATTTCCTTAACGGCGATAAAACCGATGGTGTTCATGATACAGATGACGAAGTATCTATATCCAATAGGCTACAATCTGAACTGGCTCTGACACTGTCTAGATCCAATTTACGTAAGAAGACTGAAGCTTTGGTAAGTACTGCTATATCATAGCTATAGTCTAGATTTTATATAAACATGATATGTTTAGGTATCTTAGAATAGTCTTAAAATTGAAAGTAGGAAAGCAGGAAGTAATGTTATGTCAATTTTGCGTATTTCGATATGAAATAATTAATACATATATAATATTTATCATCTCATTTAAATGCAAATGATAGCCGAAATGTCGATTGATGATATAATAATAAAAAATCTGTAACACTTACCCACCTACATCCATTATATATCAAAATGTGTATAAATTAAAGATTTCATAATATTGTTAATACTATGTCTGTTCGTAATGGGAGGATGTTAAAAGTGATATATATTATTTTTTGCCTAGATAAAGTAATATCTTATTGCCAGTTGATGGCAAATGCTTGGGTATACCTACAACACTGTGTACAGTATCGCGATGGTTCAGAGGCCCTAGTCTAAGTTTCTTACGACAAACTCAATTTACTACATCGAACGCGTTCGGCGCTCCGATTGGTCCGTTTCGTGCTCTCCACCAATCGGAGCGCCGAACGCGTTCGATGTAGTTAATCGAGATTGTCGAAATAAACTTACAATAGGGCCTCTGTATTTTGTAACAAACGCGGACGTATTGAGATAACAATCTTCTCTCAAGATAGTTTTCAATAAGTATCTCGTGGCGACATGTTTGGGTTTATGAGGTGGTTACCTATAAACATCGGGTTGTTGCCTAAAGTAGGGCATTGGTAGATTATATTGTAATAGATTTCATTTTACAAAAATCCTTTGCTTTATACAAAATAATGTCTGCATTTAAAACAACGACTGCATTTTGACCCAAAAATAAGAATCGGTCATTTAATGTGTGGTTTCAAATGCTGATTGATTAGTTTTTCCTGTTTATATACTAATGTGACTTGAATAATGTAACTAAATATTTTCTGATAGTGAAAAGTCTTATTTATTTCAGGATCGCAGCAAAGCTATAAGAAATTCTAATACTACTGCTAACGAAGATAGTGATTCATCCGTAGATAAAATATTTCACTCTAGATATGGCAACAATATGTTGCCCTTACCGCCTTGTATTTCGATACCCAAAGTCTCCGTAACCAAAATAAAACCTTAAGAAAAGTTCCGAGTTAAGCTGTGAGACTGAATAATTAATTTCAACATTTTCGTCTAGATACTTTCAAGTGCACTATAATACAGTTTATAATATTATTGAAGATGCATGATGACACGTGTTTTAACTAACCAATTTATTTAGGTGATGGTATTTTTATGTGTCGATATAATTATCACTTGTGTTTCATTAATGTCCTTATTTTGTTTTCAGGCGGATGCCAGCCGATGAGGAATCAATCTATCATTCTTGTAACATCGGCATCATTTAGTCGGTATATTATGATTTAAATGTTAGACGTCTAGTGAAATATAGAACATTTGGTTAGAATTTAAATAGTCGACCAAAGTTAGATAAGTATTTAATTTATGAATTTGAAAAACACAAGATTTTAGTATATTGCCACTTCTGAAATGTATGGACTATGAAACTAAAAATATGTGTATTCTTATTATATCGTAGGTACCCAAAAATTGTGTCAATTATGTAGTTAATGTTTATAGGTCCTGAAGCCACATGTCATTATTATGGGTTAAATTAAATAACTATTATATATTCGTGGATTGCCTAAGTCATAAATGCTGGTTTAAAATTAAATATTTGAATTTTAATTGTTACCTTATTCCCTACCGCGTACCTACATTGTTACCTACAACATTATATTGCCTACTTGCATTATGTACCTACGCATGTTGGTAGGTAGACAAAAATAATATAATTAGCTTAATTGATGACCTCGAAGAAATCTTAAATTGCCAAAAAGGGTAAATTATACGATGCTTTTTATCGTGACTTTTGGTAAGTGGAAAGGCAAGAGCACGGAACACGAAAGCTCTTCAAATAAGATCAAACAATTTAGGTAGGTACTGGCTTGTTCAGGACATATTATTTCGATGGTACTGGCTTGTTTCTAAGTCTCTTTATTTATCCACAGATAACATATTTCTACGAAATAGCGATGTGTATAACTTAGCTCCATAAAAAATATGTACATATTTCATGTAGGTACAGCATTACACTTAAGTTTATTATTTTCAAACAATCAACCGGTTACGCGATTAGAACTTTCGACTTTTAGCACTTACCCCTTACTACATCGAACGCGTTCGGTGCTCCGATTGGTCCGTTTCATGCTCTCCACCAATCGGTGCGCCGAACGCGTTCGATGTAGTAAATCGAGATTGTCGAAAGAAACTTACACTAGGGCCTCTGGATTCGAGTCCTGAGGCCCTAGTGTAAGTTTCTTTTATTGATTGATTTGGTGGACAGCACGAAACGGACCAATCGGAGCGCCGAACGCGTTCGATGTAGTAAATCGAGTTTGTCGTAAGAAACTTACACTAGAGCATACGCATCGTACGTGTTCGGCATTCCGATTGGTCCGTTTCGTGTTCTCCAACAAATCAAGTTTGTCAAAAGAAACTAACACTAGGGCCTCGGTAAGCAGTTACGCTTACGACCAAAAAACCAATGGGGCAATTGGATCGTCCCTAAACACTGTAATTGGTAAGTATTACATGACAGTTTTCCACAAAAATATTCACTACGGATGAACAGAGAATGCGTCTTTTTTTTCTAATTCAATGTAATGTCCTGAATTTCCAAATAATTAAAAAAATCAACCTTATTTCATTTACTTTTATGTAATTTACTTTTTATATTTTGAGCTTGTCATTATTATATTCACTTTGTCATTGGAACATATAGGTAGATATTTCTGTCAGCGCTGAGCCTTTTAATTTCTAAATATCATTACCTACTTTAAAACTTTATGAATAATAAAGCCATGATTTATGGAACTATCAAAAGATTACTGGCAAGTGAATATAACGAATTTGATGATACAGTATTAGTGGAAAGTTCATTCATGGAAACCACAAGAAATGGCAAGCAAACGTTGCGTTTAGTCCAGCTTGGTATGTAGGATTCGCATTGAATATAATCTTTTGCCTTGTTAAATGTTTAACTTTCCATTGTTAATCTTAATCATGTGCTAATTCGGTTCGTTGGGCTTTTTTCGGATCGTTAAACTAACTCCATTAATGCCATCCCGTTCAATTATGTAACCATCGAAGAATTAGAAGACATCTCTGATCTCAATACACCGCGAATCCTCGGTGCAATTGCGCATTTCTGCCAAATTGTACATTACTTGTATCGTCATCAAGATAATTATGGTGTATCTATTGTCTTCGATTTTATGGTTTTTCCTCACTCAATTCCTCACCAATTTCCTCACTCAATTTTCCTTCCCCGTTCACAGTGTATATTCACACAAGTCATTAATCTAACCAATTCATTTCAACCGACGCAACGCCGGGGCAAACATTCTTCCTTAAAACATAACATAGCATCACGCCTGTATTCTCTAGTCGGTTGGGGACAGGTGTAGTAGGCACTATTGTACACTCACATTTCGCCAATGCCTTGGAATAAATTGAGGTGAATGTAATAGAGGGCGAGTCTATTGTCATCTACTGAGGCCCTAGTGTAAGTTTCATTCGACAAACTCGATATACTACATCGAACGCGTTCGGCGCTCCGATTGGTCCGTTTCGTGCTCTCCACTAATCGGAGCGCCGAACGCGTTCGATGTAGTAAATCGAATTTGTCGAAAGAAACTTACACTAGGGCCTCTGGACACAATTCCAAACTCTGATCCGAAAATCCAATCCGCGCTTGCGACTACTTTTATTTTAGGTTTGACTTCAAAATCATTTATAATTGCTTCTGAACAAGATCTTAGAGGAAAAAATACCACATCAACTGATGGAACTCCATTATGTCGTCAATCAAGCATAATAGAAATACTATCATTATATCCATGGGAATCGGTCAAGTTAACTGTGTTTAAAAGAAGTAAAAAGCAGTCTCTAAAAGCCTTGTTCGTTAATAACGATGCAAGGTATTTTGAATTGCGAGACATACCAAAAAAGAAGGTATGGACTACTATATTAAGTACTGATGTACCCAATACCTATACTTAAGTAGCAGCAGAGTAGGTACCTAGTAAACTTTTGGTCAACCCCGCCTCTCCAAAAGATGCCGAACGAAATCTCGCAGGAGTCGCAGGCGGCGGGAGGAGGGTGGGGCTCAGCGGCCCGGACAAAATAATCGAATGAATACACAAATAAAATTATCAAAATTGTTTTTTTTTTTTTTAAACCAGTGTATCAGTCAGTCAGTCACGGTAAACAGTCCGACTAAATATGAATCTGTGTACGGCGTTTCTATTTTTGGGCAACCCTAGTTGTGAGGCTATAAAGTGCCGGATTAAGCAAGCGCGGGGCCCGTAGCAAATTCTATCGGGGGCCCTTGATCTGCTATGGCCTCTTAAGTATAAAGTGATTTTTTGTAGAACTTTTTGCGTTTACCGTATGAAATTCTGTGTTATATTTTTTTAATAAGTTTCACCCAAAAAGTTACGCTGAGGCAGGGGTTTTGGATACGCGGGGCCCGTAGCAATTGCTACTCTTGCTACGTGGTTAATCCGGCACTGGCTATATACATATATATATCAGTATGGGGTGGCTTAAGGGCATAGTCCACTACGCTGGCCTAGTGTGGATGGGTAAACTACACACCGAAAATTTAGTAGGTAAGAACTATCGTTTTGCAGGTAACAATAATTTGTTATAATAATTCAATCCACTACCATTCAGCGGCTGAGCAAGGGCCACTTCTCAGAATGAGATGAGCCTACCAATCAAGGTCCCAAGACTACAGAGTTTTGAACACACTGGCAGGTTCCTTACGATGTTTTCTTTCAATATGGAGAACACTTGCGACTTCCATGAGAGCTTAGGTATATAACAACCTAAGTAGGTATATAGACAATCGACATAACCCATGCTTTTATTAAATATAAAACGTATTTTTAATTTTTAGATATTCTGGAGTCTTTGGTGTATTCATATAAAGGAACTAAACAGTTCAAAGAAAAAATGGCCTTTCTCACTTTCATCAGTTATTAAGAGCAGTAATAAAAAATATAAAATTCGCCCTCCTGCTGATTGCATCGAGTTTCGATTTACTAAACATACTGACAAGGTATGTTCACGTTAACCAGTCTTTCGAGAGAGTAGAAAAGGATTTTGAAGAAACTGTAATTCTTCTCCTGTCGCTATAAAAAAATACCTAAAATTAATTATTGTCAGTTTATTATTCTGTGCAGTATTGATAAGATGAAACGATTTCTAGCCCTCAATAGTTTTCTGTTCTATCTTTTTATTTATTAATAACAAACATCCACTTGAATTGAATTCAATTTACAATATCACATCTAGAGTGTATTATTTTATTTTGTAGAAACATCGATCTAAATGGACCAACAAATATTTATATTTGGGGTCTCAAAGAGAAGCTGAAGATAAAATTCGACCAGTACCAGTGCCCGGATTAGGGCGCGCTGAAGAGATAAAACTTTTATATTTAAAACCGCGATATTTCGGCTGTTGGGAACAATCGGAACATTGGGTCCAATGTGGGCACAGTTCATTAGAAATACTAAATCAAAACCAGTGATACTTGCACCGGATTATACAAATTATAGGCCTCGGAAGCCATAGACTAGGTAGGTGCACGAAATAGACAGAAGTTTTTTCTTCTACATATATCAACGTTGGAAACAGTCCAAAAATCCATGTCCCAACAAGATGAATAAGAAGTTAATACCATGAATTCAACAATTACCTTATCTCCTATACTTTTGAAACTTGTTTTTTTTTATTATTATTTTTAAGACATAAAAATATATGTTTTCAGTTTCATGTTATTATCTTTTATTAGGTGTACATGTATCATAGATTATCTTTAAACTAAACACATTAAACACTAATACTGATAATACACGTTTGGTCAATTTATGTTTAGTTAGGATGTATAATTGAAAATGCTTGTGCTCATTATTTAGGAATATGAAAACCTTAGTACATAACCTCAAAACAAATGTCAAATCAAGTCAAATGTGACAAAACTTATTGTTTGTGAATGTGAGAGTAGAGTATTTATATAATAACCGAGTTTAAACTGTATTTAAAATGTCTCTTCTCGTAAAAATTATGCGTAATTTAACATACGCCAAATATCGAAATAACGTTTCCTCATTAAACTTAGTAAATACGTTACAAAAATGTAATAGAAACTTACATTGTAACTCAAACTTGTGTTCTAAAATGTTTATGGAATACGAGAATAAGTACGCTTATAGTATTTTAGAAAACAAAGGATACGCTATTAGTTTTAATACCGTCTGCCAAAAACAAACTTTTAGTGACCAACAATTTAAAGAAGTACTGCAAACTGATTGGTCCCAAAAGAGTCACAGTGAAGTTTTTGAAGTTTTTCCTAAACTTGGCCTATATTGTTCACAACATAATTTGTGTATCTCCAATAAGATATTTGACACATATATAGACCATCTTACTGACTGTTTAAAGCTGGCCAGTGATAAAGAATTAAAATCCATATTCTATTCTTTAAGCAAGTGGCCAGAAACTGATTCAATCAGGACTCGCAACTATATAGAAGTCTGGGTTGCGTTGGATGATGAGTGCTTAAAAAGAATCAGGGGGTGGTCACATGATGAGTTGCTCTCCTTTGTTGCACTGTTTTTTATGATTAATGTGACGAGACATAGTGACTTCTCAATAAAAAGTATGCAAAAGCTAGCTAGTAAAGCAAAGCAGCTAACACCGGGGCAGCTGGTCCAGACATTATTTTTCATTGGAATATGGAGGAAATCACCATTTGACATGCACAATTTAGAAATAGAATTGAACAACAATTACTCACAATTCTCTATTGATGACCTGGCTATCATGTCAATGGGGTTTTTCAAAAGTAAAACTCCAATAAGGGATATGAATTTAGTTCTAAAAATAATTAACTCAGTGATTGATAATTCAGAAAACATTCATGAAGTTTCTTTAGCTGCTTTATTAAAACTTATTCGTTATTCAACTAAGATGACTCTTGATAACAGAATAAACAGACTTCTGGATTCATTGCAGCATGAAGTGCCCAGGTTATCTGTGATGTGTAATGTGCATCTAGCTCTAGTGGGAACTTCTACATTGAATTTACATCAAAAATGTTTAACAAATATTGCTGAAACTGTAAATAAAGCTTTGTCCCAAGCAAGACTTAAAGATCTCGAAAGATTAGTTTTAACATATGGAACATTCAATTTAATACCTCAAACAGAAAATTGTTTCTTCTCAAATGTAATCGATGAATTAAGAAAGCCTGCACGTACATCAGAAATAATTAAACATGGCAGATCATTTGCTTGCTGCATAGCATATTTAGGCCTTTTAGGGTTTTACCCAGTTGATCTAATAAACAAGGTTCTGAGTTCAGAATTTTTAGAAGTTACCTATGGAAAGCAGTGTTATTACTATGGGAGAGAAATACTGACATTGAATAATGTCGCTGAAATATTTTGCAGTAATGCTAAAATTAATCACCTTCCAGAGAAACATATCAAAGTTATGGCAAAGAAATACACAGATTATGTGCCAAGTGAAGATTATGTAAAACAATATAATATCACAGAAAAAATGGTTTTAGATGTTATGAAAGTACTTAAAGAATCTCGTGGTGGCAATGAGTATGTAGTTGGTGAACATATTTTAACTCATCATCAAAGAGGAGGTTAATTTGAAATGATAATATTGAAAAGAAATAAATAATCATAAATTATTATTATTAAAGTATTATTTTATTTAATGAGCTTTCTTTTCTTTCAGATATAGTAATGTGTAATGATCCCACTGGAATCCCAGTACCAGTGCAAGATAAGTTTCCATCCAATGATTTTGGATTACTAAGGAAACCTCCTGATAATAATGCTTGGATAGCATTGGTGATTGCTGGGAGAAATGCAATAATATATGATACGGACCTGGCAACAGGATTCTTCACAAGTAAAATCAGAGAACTTCAAGCAATAGGATATCATGCAGCATTGGTAAGCTTGTTCATTTATGAATTGCATCCCTATTTTACAAACCGTATTTTAAAGGCATTCACAATCTCCATATATTCCAAAAAACACTAGGTGTATTTAGTTGTACACATAAATATGTTTTTATCAGTTTCTCACTTGGATTTCTCTTCAACAGGTTGCCACCAGTTTGTAAAGCATGTGAGTGAGATTTTCTCGACCACGATTATCGTTACCGTTAAGGCAAAAATCTATGAAAAAATCATGCGCGCTTTTTGAGTGAACTTCTATCATCAACGCGAGCGCAAATTATTTTCATACATAGGTATTTTTGGCTTACGCTATGTTTAGTATGGTCGAGATCGAGGAAATCTCGCTTTGCTTTCTGAACTAAAGAGTTGTAGTCCAATCTTTACATGCAACATAAAATTTCTCATTCACACACAAGATTGAGATTTTTTTAATGCAAGATATAAAAAAAAAGAAACGACATGCGCTTTCAAATTAAAATTACTAATTTTAATAAATACTAAATTTACAAGTTTTAATTTTGTACGTAGGTACTATATGTACGTACAAAATTAACAAAACACAAAATTAAAACTAGTAAATTTAGTTTTCATATTTTCTAAAGCAGTTTTATTTTTCAGGTTCCTTGGAGTTTATACGCAAAATTAGAAACGACACAAGAAAAGGCAGATTTCTTAAAAGAAATAATTGAAAATTCTTTAAAAAAATCAAAATAAATCAATGGTAATAAGTTTATACATTATTTTATTAGTCACCTTATAATTCCTTGAGATTCACGACTTTAATGCAGGTGGATTACTTTCAAGAATCATTATTGAAACAATTCTAAAATAAAGTAAAATGCAATTCTTTTCATTAGGCAATGCATACTTGCATAGCCTAGCTCAGGGTTTTTTCTCTTTATGGCCCCGAGTACCCCTGTTGAAGTTCCTAAACTACTGCGAACCCCTGGCCCTAATATAAAAAAATAAAATCCAGCTGTTTAGAAATTAACAATCATTTATTTTAGTTACTAAAAACAAAGATAGTGAGTACTTAGTAAAAGCAAGTGTTAAAAATAAAAAGTTATTAATGTGATGGCTGGGCTTGTTTTTTAGGGCAAATTAAGTCTATTTTAGGAGAAATTTTGTATAATCTTACTCTATACCTACTCTCTATGTTGTGCACGCGCCATCATTTGTGTCGCATGCGCTTGCCAGCTATCCAGTAGCCATTACGTAAATTTTGCCGCGAAATTTTACCATCAAATGGCGAACCCCTAAGGGTTCGCGTACCTCAGTTTGAGAAACCCTGGCCTAGCCAACAGCGTAGGTAAGTCGTTGCGCGGTGTAAAGGTTATTGAAACCTCAAGAGATAGAGATGTGTAAGTAATGCTAGTAATATCACTCAAGTAATATCACTTGGGGACGTGATGCAACAACACGCATTACGCTCGAAAAACCAACATCACAATATCACAGGTACGAATATTATAACTTTGCCCATGTCTCAGATAAAGAATATACTAGATGGATCTTATTAAGCAAGAGCCGGAGACATATCACTATTTTCTTCGCAACACAGAAAAATGACATATGACAGAAAGAGATAATGATAGTGGCTCAGGATATGCGAAACAAACGCAATGTCTCCATTATGACTATACAATCCTAACTATATTTATACTGATCAATAGCGATGTTCATTTTTAAAGGATTTTTGTCGGTATCGATAAAAATCGTAAAGCCAATATAAAAAGATTAAATGTTCAGAAATGACGTATATTCAATAATAACTTCGGCCTGCGGTTTTGTTAGCATGATATAGCACTTTAGTTAATGTCATATAAATGAAATTTTGAGACCGGTTGATTCGTGATCGTGAGTCGGGTTAGGTCAATTTCAACTTCACAAATTGATTCTACAGATTGAATATTAAATTGAATAGCCTGAAGCACGGATTAGAGTTCAAGCTATCAAGCTGCATCTATTTATGCAATTTATGTATTCAGTAAAGTTCTTGTTTGAAAAGATACCATAAATTATAATTTTTTACCCAAAAAGTATAAGATACTGGGTAAAGAGTATTTTTATGTAAACAAGCGCAGTGGCGCCGTCTACAGTCTACGTCCGAACTAATCAGCCTATATCTAGTTATAGATAGTGGTATTGGTGGTATATTTTAGGTACTGGATGGGACATTCATTGGTGCAACCGCATATTAAAGGTAACAAAGCCATTTTCAGTGGACAGTGTTACAGAGGAAAAGATCTGCTTTTACTAGTTTTGTTACCATTGATATGAGGTTGACTTATACATGTAGGCTAGTCTTTCATAGAAATGTGAAATAAAACAAGTCAAATATGTTAATCACTTTTTATTTTAACTTAAAGCTCAACTCGACGCACTTTCTGGAAAATTTCACAACCGAAATACAAATGAAAAATGGAAAAGAGCTACCATTTTTAAATTTGAATTAGCATCTCTTATTCTGACTGTCACCAGTTTAAAAATGACCTAAATTAATTTTATTTTATATAATCAAGAAAACATCCACTCTAACAAAATATTAAAATTATCGATAAATATTCTGATTCTGATTCACAACACTATAAAGTAGGTGAAATGTCATACATACATACCGAGTCAAACTTTTTAATGTTTTTTGTTAAACACTAACAGCTAGAATCATAATGAAACTGTGTACGCACTAAACACATGTATTACTTTTATTTTAAGTGAGAATAAAAAGCAAGATTTACAAGTTTGCTTCGTAAAGTTCAATAAACATGAATTCGACTTGCCTATGAAAAGATAATTTTGCATTATTTTCAGTCAATATACCCGCTCGGCTAGAACAACCGGGAACATTACACGCCATAACTAATTTATAATATATCCACAGTAAGGAAAACTTCAAAATCGAGAAGAAAACCACTAAAAAGTCCAATTATCGTAACGACACATTGGTAACCAGCTGGTTAACAAACAAATATGGCTGCCCTCGGCCGGTGGCGCGCAGCGCTTCAAGACGTGCATAAACGGCTTTTGCTATCTCTTTCTGTCACACCCAAACTGATATTAGAACGAAGAGTGTTAAGTATGAGTAAATTGTTCAACTTAATACGCTACATCTAAGGATTGATTTATCTGAGATTTAGACCGAAAAAGTGACAACTGCGCAGCGCCTTGTTGCGTACTTCACATGGGCCTCAGATAATAATACTCGGTAATTGTCAAATAATAGTTTACGGATTCAGTATTTGTTACCCAATAATATATATTATTCATTTAACGTACTCAGTCGTATGATTACACTATTATCGATACCGACTAACATATTACGCGAAACGGTCATTAAAATTTCCTTCATACTTTTACAGGCTTAGGACTACGAACTAAACAACGTTGACAATGTTGGCGTATTTAAAAGTTTAATCACCGTTATGTACATTGATTCTTGATCGTTTTTACTTGAATAGTTATTTGACTATTACTGAGTAACACTATAACTGCAGATTTGATAATCTATTATCATATTTAATACTTAGTATTATGTTACCAGTAACTATTATGATTATATTAGTGAACCTCTAGACCACCGCTAGTTTATGGTAACGCATCAGCACTTCAGCGGCGGACATAGCGAGTGGATAATTTTCGCGCCCGGTTCTGAAATAATAAATTGTGATATACTTTGTTCATTACGCTATGTATAATCACTCAAATTAAAGATTTTTTATTATTCGTAAGTGGTAATTATTTTGTGTCATCATGTCTCAGACAGAAGAACCTATGGACGTTGCAGATGTTGGTGAAAATTCAGTATGTATCACAACGGCTATCTTGTTTTTGTTTTAATGTGATTTATTTGTCTGATATCATAATTTTATTTAACAGAATGGATCTTCGAGCGATACTACATCCTCGAGGGGAAAGGAAGGCGATTTTGAAAGTAAAATTGAAACGGATCGGTCGAAGCGATTTGAGTTTCTCTTGAAACAAACTGAAATTTTCTCTCATTTCATGTCAAATACTCCTAAATCTGGTGGTAGCCCACCCAAACCAAAAGCCGGTAGACCTAAGAAGATCAAACAAGACGTTGACCCGGGAGGAGGATCAGCTGGAGAGTGAGTAATAATAAAACTAACCTTCACCTTGCCTTTTATCAAATACACACAATAAACATACAACTTTCACGATGTGCTATAATACCTATTTCATATATTTACAATAGGTATATCATTTTCATTATAACACTACAATTTCTATTGGGTACTTGTTGTAATACTATTGTTTCAATAATATTTTCAATGTTTATAGCCACCGCCACCGAAAGACTGAACAGGAAGAGGATGAGGAGCTTCTTGCAGAAACTAACACTAAAGTTAAATCAATATTCCGATTTGAAGCTTCTCCACACTATGTAAAAAATGGAGAAATGCGAGATTATCAAGTGAGAGGTCTAAACTGGATGATCTCACTTTATGAAAATGGTATCAATGGCATTTTGGCAGATGAAATGGGTCTTGGAAAAACATTGCAGACAATTTCTTTGCTTGGGTACATGAAGCATTTCAAGTAAGTGCTTTGGACACAGTAAATTACTATATATTATTATTTGTAAGTATTAATATTTCATTTCTGCAATCGCTAGTTGTACAAATTACTAGGGATGTTACGGAGGTGGATTTATCGGAGGCGGAATCGGAGTCGGAGGTTCTCGTAGTGACCTCCGCGGAGTCGGAGGTGAATCGGAGTCGGAGTCGGAGCAAAGCTACGAATGTAAAATGTAAATAAATAAGAAAGAAGAAAAGACTTGTCGCAACTCGTTCACTCTTCGTTCATCAGTTGCAAAGAACACATGTACTCCGTCAGGTGTCAGTGTCACGTAGAAAGCGCTCAGTAGCTCTGCAGCGATAGCAAGTCATAACTTGTAACTCCGATATATACCTCCGTTTTGATATACCGGAACCGGAGCCGGATTCGGAGGTGTAATTTTAATCGGAGGTTCCGACATATCGGAATCGGAGTCGAAGCTCCGTAACATCCCTACAAATTACTGACCAGAAGAAATGAAGAACATACATGCATATTATTAATAGCAGTGTTGTCCTATTGCAGTGCAAAGGCCTGCCTCCAGTTTCCACCCTCCACTCTGCTAACTGCTTTGTTTAAATGTCTTAGTCATTCTCAATTCAACAACAATGAAACCATTGCATTTTTTACCCAATACCTAATAAAGATGCCTTTGGGCAAAAACAATGATGGTTTAAATTCTTTATTTTCATTTGACTTTGACTAATAATTATATTGTAGGAATGTTCCTGGACCACATATTGTTATTGTTCCAAAATCAACCCTAACAAATTGGATGAATGAGTTCAAGAAATGGTGCCCATCACTCAAAGCTGTTTGTCTTATTGGTGACCAGGAAACTAGAGTAAGTTCCTTAATATTCCATTGGGAATTTGTTCTTCTCTTTCCTTTATTTGTGTACCAATCAAGCATAGTAGCAATATGTTTGTATAAAAATAAAGTTTTTTCCATAATACTAACCTACCTCACCTGTACTATGTACTATAAAATTAAAACATATCTTTTGCCATAAACCTTTTTGGAACCTTCATTTTAGTATTTTAAAAACTAAAATGGTACTTCTACATAGATGCTGTGCTTGTTGAATTTGCTAAGGAACAATTCTATACCTATTTTAACATTGGATCTTCAATATTGTAATAAAAATTTCTTATTTAGAGCACATTTATTCGAGAAGTCCTCATGCCCGGAAACTGGGACGTCTGCATCACATCTTATGAGATGATCATTCGAGAAAGATCAGTTTTCAAGAAGTTTAACTGGAGATACATGGTGATTGATGAGGCTCACCGCATCAAGAATGAAAAGTCTAAACTTTCAGAACTGCTTAGAGAGTTCAAGAGTATGAACAGGCTGCTGCTGACTGGTACTCCTTTGCAGAACAATCTGCATGAACTTTGGGCCCTACTTAATTTCCTATTACCTGATGTATTCAATAGTTCTGATGTAAGTAAAATAGTTTATTTAAGTAATATTCAGTTTTAGGTTGTCATGGCACTTGGCAGTTGTATGTTTATTTTTATTATAATTTTTCAGGACTTTGATTCTTGGTTCAACACCAATGCGGCTCTTGGAGACAATCAACTTGTGTCTCGGTTACATGCTGTTTTGAGGCCATTTTTACTTCGTCGTCTTAAGGCAGAAGTGGAAAGGAAACTTAAACCGAAAAAGGAGGTCAAAGTATATGTGGGTTTGAGTAAAATGCAAAGAGAATGGTACACCAAGGTTCTCATGAAAGATATTGATGTAGGTGCGTTGAAAGAAATATTTTTTATTTACTTCCCTCATCACTTGTTTAAAGAAGACAAGATGGATGGATTTCAATTAATGTAGGTGTATAAAAGAATACCTCTCTATAACCCTTCGGGTAATACAGGCATTCTTTACTCAGGGTGCTGTATATGAGTAGAGAGTAGGACTAATAATATAGTCACAATTCATATTACTTATACATATTTCAGTGAATGGTGCTGGGAAAGTCGAAAAGATGCGACTGCAAAATATTCTCATGCAGCTGCGTAAGTGCTGCAACCATCCGTACCTATTTGATGGTGCAGAGCCCGGACCACCCTATACTACGGAAGAGCACCTCGTGTACAACTGCGGCAAACTTGCCATCCTCGACAAGCTGCTGCCCAAACTGCGTGAACAGGACTCCAGGGTGCTCATATTCTCACAAATGACCAGGATGCTGGACATCTTAGAGGATTACTGTCTTTGGCGGCAATATAAGGTATAGAACAAGACATGTAACAAAATAATAATATTAATATATTTAAATATAATTTTAGCTCATTTTCTTCTGTCTTATTGGGTCCATAATTAATGGTCCATAATCCTACATTGTGGAACTCGAGAAATAATACGAATAACAATAAAACTAAATGACCAAGCTTTACTAAGCAACTTTTCCTTATATTAAATTTAAGATTATGAATTGTAAATTAACTTTTTTTTTTTAAATAGTATCCATGGTGTTTTTTCTGGTCTCTTCTTCATAGGGCGTACCCCTTTTGGTACCCTGCGCCTATTCTCGACTTTTAAAAATAGCCTGCAAAGGTCTAGTTGAAATAAAAAACTGACTCTGACAATGGGTCAGCCAATCAAATTCTATTTATTAGAATTTAACTTATTTCCGCAAATTACAAATGTGATGAACATCTATGTTCCATTGCAGAATAACTTTTTGATTAACTCGTAAGTATTGTTAAGAAACATACATTTATTTTTCAGTATTGTCGTTTAGATGGTCAAACACCCCATGAGGATAGAAATAGGCAAATTGAAGAGTACAACGCGGAGGGTAGCGAGAAGTTCGTATTCATGCTGTCGACGCGCGCCGGCGGTCTTGGGATCAATTTGACGTCCGCCGATGTGGTCATCATCTACGATTCCGATTGGAACCCACAGATGGACTTGCAGGCTATGGACAGGGCACATCGTATTGGACAGAAAAAACAAGTAAGCGTTCTTCTAGTCTAACTAGGCAGAATCAAAGACGTTAGTTATGATAAAACAGTTACAAAGTTACAATTTTATTTAGGTGCGAGTATTCCGACTCATCACAGAAAATACTGTGGAAGAAAAAATTGTAGAACGCGCTGAAGTGAAGTTAAGGTTGGACAAACTTGTGATACAGTCTGGTCGCTTGGTCGACACCAAGAGCCAGCTCAATAAAGACGAAATGCTCAACATGATCAGACATGGCGCTAACCATGTGTTTTCATCTAAAGACTCTGAAATAACTGAGGAAGATATTGACGTTATATTAGCTAAAGGAGAAACCAAGGTAAGGTCTGGTTTTTATTTTCTATTTATATAAATTAACAGAAATAAGAATTTACCTGTTATATGACTTTTATAGACTGAAGAATTGAAACAAAAGCTGGAAAGCCTCGGAGAAACATCACTGCGAGCCTTCTCGATGGACACCCCCAGCGCAACTACAGACTCAGTCTACCAGTTTGAAGGTTTTCTCAAATATTATGGCGTATAATATCTAAACAGTCGAAATTACGATTTTATAATTTCAAACAATACATTAATTCTCATTATTTTGTTTAGGGGAGGATTACAGAGAGAAACAGAAAGTGTTACCCATTGGTAATTGGATAGAACCGCCTAAGCGCGAGCGTAAAGCTAACTATGCAGTGGACGCTTACTTCCGAGAGGCACTCCGTGTTTCCGAACCGAAGGCGCCAAAGGTACAGGTAAATAAGTGTAAAGAGCTAAATGCCGAGTCCAGCGCAGCAGTCTACTTGGTGGTGGTCATATTCTATCATCTAATTCATGTACTTGTATTATGTAAATTGATTAGCTCTTTATACTAGCAAGTAGTACTCATACTTCTGCTGTTAATTATTTACATTTTATATTACCTATTTAGATTTTCAACTTGAATTCAAATGCTTTCATTTATGTTTATGTACACATACATGTATCTATAATGCTTTATCATGTAGTTTGGCGTTACAATTTAAAATGTTCGTATGGATAATATTGACTTATTTCATGTTTAGGCCCCACGTCCACCCAAGCAGCCGATTGTCCAAGATTTCCAGTTCTTCCCACCACGACTTTTCGAACTCTTGGATCAAGAAATTTACCACTACCGCAAAACACTAGGGTAAGGTATAAATATAGAATATGAATACAAAAGGGTAGACAAGCATACTACATAATATATTGTGTTTTAGATACAAAGTTCCGCGCAATCCTGAGCTGGGTCAAGATGCGGCCAAGATTCAAAGAGAAGAGCAGAGAAAGATAGATGACGCTGAAGCTCTCACTGAGGAGGAGATACAAGAAAAAGAGCAGTTGCTGACCCAAGGTATATTTACTAAATAATTCAAAATTATATTTAAGACTTCTAAAAATTCTACACAAAAAATGTATCTTTGGAACTATTACTTTGTCTAAATCAATTCGTACATTTATAAGAATGAGCCTGCCTATCTGGCCAATAAAAGGTACTGAAACATGATTGATATTTCAGGTTTTACTAACTGGACGAAGCGAGACTTTAACCAATTTATCAAAGCCAACGAAAAATATGGTAGAGATGATATTGAGAATATTGCTAAAGATGTTGAAGGCAAAACTCCTGAGGAAGTAAGTTCAATATTAATTGAATTGTGATTTGATGATTCTAAAATCTTGATACCTATATAATAATATTTGTAATTCACAAATGATTTCAGGTTATGGAATATTCTGCAGTATTTTGGGAGCGATGCCATGAACTTCAAGACATAGACAGAATAATGGGGCAAATAGAAAGGGGAGAGGCTAAAATACAAAGGCGAGCATCAATCAAAAAGGCGCTTGATGCTAAGATGGCTCGGTATAGAGCACCATTCCATCAACTTAGAATCTCTTATGGAACAAATAAAGGGAAAAACTATGTTGAAGAAGAGGACAGGTGAATTTGATAAATTCGTACAAAACTCAAAATACATAACTCTTAAAAATCATAATTATTGCTAAACCATTAACATTACAGTAAAATATCTGTACTTTTGTTTAGATTCCTGGTATGCATGTTGCATAAGTTGGGTTTTGACAAAGAGAATGTGTATGAGGAGCTACGCGCATCTGTACACGCCGCACCGCAATTCAGATTTGATTGGTTCCTTAAATCCAGAACAGCTGTTGAATTACAACGTAGGTTAGTATATTAAACATGATATACTTTAAGATATTACTAAAATTCATGAAAAGGATGACGAGCGATATCCGGCATGCTGCTATGTTACGTTCTTTGTTATTTTCAGATGTAATACCCTAATCACGTTGATTGAAAGAGAAAACCAAGAACTTGAAGAGAAAGAACGTGCCGAGAAGAAGAAAAAGAGTGGAAACGCGAATCAAAACACACCTGGCGGTAACGCGACTGGTAAAGGCGCTAATGCTAGCAAACGTAAAGCCGATAACACACCTGATACCGCCCAGAAGCAGAAAAAGAAGAAGAAATGAACGTAACACGGTTACATACGTCATCATCTTTTCTTAATTATGTAGGTAACGATTATGAGCATTGCGATGGTAAATAAAGCATTTGTCGTGATTATTTATTCAGAATTTTTATTTTTGAGTATAAGAAACAAACAATAAAAAAAAATTCCGTTATTATCAATAAGCTGAACATGCCCATGTTATTAGTTACGGAATCTGTAAGAGGAGCAGAACCCCATCCATTTTTAGTAGTTTTAGAAAATTATTCCTTATTGCATCTATAATGTAACAAAACGCTTGCAAGTTTGTTTTTTTTTTTCTGCAGGCTGGCATATCCTCCTTTAGTAAGTGTAAAATTCGAGATAAATAATCGTTGAGACAATCCAATAACTAATTTTCAAATACCGAACACCGTTTTACAGAGATATTCAACGGCTTATAGTCAACAAATATAAATCATACCTGCAATGGCACATAGAACAAGATTGAATGGCGTCTAGATTTTTAACCCTACAATAACACTATGCAACACCAAAAAAAATCACTAATATCCTGAATTGTTATTCATATTAGATATTCCTATTAAATCAGAAAACAAATTTTTATTTAGATATAAATTTTACTTTTTTTTACTTTTCACAACACTTCGCTAAGTTAGGCGAAAATTAAAGTATGAATTTTTGTAGAGACTGACATAAAAAACTCACGAAAGATCCGCCTTTTTATCTAGCCTCAGTTCTATGAAAAAAAAAGCACGGTTAGCCTTTGTTGACGTCACAGAAAATTTTCTCGCCAGACACTTCACCTAATTTCCATGAAAAAAATTAAATTGAAGCTTATCATAAACTAGGATGCAATATGTTGTTGAAAATCCATTTCCTACATTCCCATTTGAATTTCTTTCCGGAAATCATGGGTAGTAAGCGATGAACACGGGGAACTTTTTCATCAAGAAATGGCAGAGCTTGAGAAGCGTTATCAAGGTAGATGGGAACAAGCTATGCTTGTAAAATACTGTTGGGGCTTCCAGGGGTATACTGTAACTAAGTACTACAAGATGAAAGCCAATCGCTCGAAAAAAGTTTTTTTTAGTAAAAAATAATTATTTCTGTTGCTACTTCATTTAATGTAAATAAAAATCTATTACTGCTTTTCACTACGAAATCTGACGCGATATAACAGTTTTATTTATAAACCTCATCTGATTTGAAGGTGAATTCATAATTACATAATGTAAGACCAGGGGTGGGGGGATTTATTGCATAATGTAGCCAACAGAAACAACAATACCATGAGGCCAAATTATCTCGGGTGTTATAAAAAAACTTTCACTGTAACATGAATTAATTTATTTATATGGAACACTGGTGTTTTATTTGGACTAGTCACGGCAACTTAGCATTTATGTCTAAAAATTGAAAATTCCTGTACAAACTTATTTTAATACAGTACCAAACAAAGTTATCAATACTATGCATGTGTTTCTAGTTATCGCATAGGTACCAAATAATTATTTTATTAGCATATTCATATAACTCTTATATACTTACTTCCATTTTATATTAAAAATAGACTAAATGCAGTAATAGCTAATTACAAAACGAATAAAGCTACCTTACAGATTCTTTAGAAGCTAGTAAAGACTACGATATTTTTATTGCTTTAGGTTCTTATTTGTTGATAAATGATATATATTGATGATTATGTCAAAAAAGATTATGTCTAAAGTCTTAATATCATGAAAGATTTCCCATTATATGAAGTGGTATACACATAACTGATATTATAGTTCTACTCACAAATGCTATTATGAGAATTATCTACACCACTTCTTATATTTTCCCTATACCGATTTAATTATAAAGTTATTAGTAAGATAATTGGAACTTAAATGAAACTGGATTTGATTTGAAACATGGAAACAACTTTCAGGGAAGTTCTGGCATGGGGAGGTAATAAATATGGCTGCTTGTTTTCTTCTGAAATTTCGATAATGCTGTAAAATAGTTCTTACAAATACTGAGCAGTTTATTGTTTAAATTAGTAATTTGAAGAAAATGTGTGGGAACCCTTATCAGCCTAACCTGTGCAGTTAGATACTATACACAAATATCACAGTTTTTTTACTATTTTTTCTATCTTTGCACATAATCAGGTACAAATATTCAAAGCTTTGCTTCAATCTCTTCAATAAATGAGGCAATAAAATGGCAGTGTGCAGTTCTCCACACACGACAGTTCCTCATCATGGTGAGCTGCCATTCTCCATGTTATCTTGAAAACTGTTAACATTGCTGCCAAATGGTGCCCCCAGTCCATATAGATGACCACTGGTACTTTCAATATTGCCATCAAAGAATATCTGGAAATAACAATTTATTCAATAAATGCAAACTGATTGTGAGGCTTGGACTATACCATACATACCCATATAGGATATTTGCCAGGGTTAAGTTATATCCTCATCATCTTATCCCTTTGGAATCTTACCTCTTATATTAAATTTTCTAGTTCATTGGCATACCCTAGACCCAAAGTGGTACTATCTCGGTAAAAGTCTAGTTCTCATGTTATGAAACATCCAATTCTCATAAGGTACAATTTGCAAAATGTACAAAATTAAAAATAACAAATGATTCTAAATCAATGCCTCGACATTAGATAAAATCATCCATTCCATCATCATGAATTTTTTCAACATATTCTACAATCATCATCATATTTCAGCCAATTTACACAAAACCATACAATTAAACCTTCCTCATGAATCACTCCATCCGTTGGTGAAAACCATATGTAAATCCGTTCCGTAGTTTTTGAGTTTATCGCGTTCAGACAGACAGACACAGCGGGGTAACTTTGTTTTATAATATGTAGTGAAGTAAAAATATTGGAACCTACTAGAGATGGGGTAATAGAGTCATTAGTTGGTAATACTATTATTAAATATAACGCTTTACTAATATTATATTATTATAACTATTACTCGGTAATAGTCAAATAATAGTTTACGGATTCAGTATTTGTTACCCAATAATATATATTATTCATTTAACATACTCAGGCGTATGATTACACTATTGTCGATACCGACTAACATATTACGCGAAAAGGTCATTAAAATTTCCTTCATACTTTTACAGGCTTAGGACTATAAACTATGTTGACAACATTGTTTAGTTCGTTGGCATATTTAAAAGTTTAATCACCGTTATGTACATTGATTCATGATTCGTTTTTACTAGAATAGTTATTTGACTATTACTGAGTAACACTATTACTGCAGGTTTGATAATCTATTATCATATTAATACTTAATATTATGTTACCAGTAACTATTATGATTAAATTAGTGAAACCTCTAGAACCTACTTCTTTGATTTTGAAAAAAGCCATTCCTGTGAGATGTGAATCTGAGCCGGCTTGGTGTTGTGGTCCCACTCTACGTAGTTCTAATTGGTCAGCAACCTCTTGCAGACCACCTTTTAAGTTTTTGCATAGCTTCATTAAATACTATAAAATAAATAATGATAAATATTAATGAATAATAATTGGAATAAATGATTTGTATAATGGCATAAGGGTACTTACTTTCACATCATAAACAGTAGGAAAATACAATCTAAGACTATCAAAGAAGTCATTCTCTTCTTGCGGCAGATTCTGGTCAGTCAGGATTTTAAGTAAGTATCCAAAATCATAACCTGAGTGAAAACTCAACCAGTTGATATTGTCCATTAGTACAATACCTAAAAGGTTTTCATTTAATTAATATTGGAGCTAAATTTATGCATAAACCAAAAAAATGATTTTAAATAACCTGAAGACATGAGAAGTTCCGCAAATTCCAAAGGCTCTATCCCATGTTCCTCATGCTCTCTAAATTGTAGTCCTGAATTTTGTAGCAGATCAATTGAGTCTTGGGCATACATATCTTCTCTGGAACAATATTAACAAAATAAAATTACACTTCCCTTGTAAATAGATGATTAAACATGTATTATCAACATAGTTCAAATACTTACTGCAAATTGAACTTAAAATTAAATTGCCAAGTAGTGCAGCCTGGTGGGGTCTTACCATTTTCATCCATAAATGTAAGACCTAACTGTATAATTCTTAATAGGTCTACATTACATCTGTAAAAAATCTTCTATTAGTAATTTGCAAACATAGAGTTCTGTTAGTCATTACAATAATAAAATGTTTATTACCTTAAAAGTTGATATTGATAGTCAGCAGTAGACCTAAATTCACCAATTGGTCTTGCTACGACCCCAGGGAACTCTGTATCCATGGCCACCCAGTGATACTTCTGTACAATCTGAAATCATGTAGTAATGATACAAATGTCATTAAAACAATCTTTGAAGAGTATCAATGTTGTTTCAACATAGAACTATAAGGTTGCTCTTATTCCAGACTTATAATCAATCTACTCGTCTGAGTTTGTTTATTTAGCAGTGCTCTTGCAGAGTGCATGTTTGTACAATGTTTGCAATGAAACTATTTGTTTTGAGTCAAGGTAATTTAATAAAATGTGATGATTTTATGCCCAAGGAACATGATAACATTATAACTAAACTTAAAACAGTCAAGATTACAGCTTGTTGACCTCAGTGTTTTCAGATGTATCATTGAGAAGTTCGGTGATGTAAGTATCTGTAGAACCAATAGATCTTTTGACCAAAGAAAAAAATATATAATTGAGTTTACTACTAGACGCTAGTCGTAACTACAAAAAACAGTTACAACAAATAAACCTAACACCTATTACAGGCACATTTGAAACGTAATAAATAGGACTCTAGTTGCACGGTTCTAAAAAGAGATGGAGAAAGCTCGGCAAGAAACTCCATAGATATTATTAAAATATAATTTTTAAACAAACCTGTCTAATAACATGAAACTCTTCATGAAGATTGTGATTCCAGACATTTTTAATGGAACAATCTTCTTTTATGCTACTTGCTAAAATAGACCCAAAACTAGCTGCAGGCATCTGTAAATTCTGAATATATTTGTTAGTTACTTATGAAATTATAAGAATTTAATTCAATCTGTTTATACCGGATCCCAAAGACAATCTCACACAGAGGGGGGACAGTTCCATATATTTGGCTTGGATCAAAAGATGGTGGCTCCATCTACACGTTGTATCTAAAACTATAGGTTTAGTTAGTAAGTATGGCATGTAAACAGATGTCACTACAAAAAAAAAATGCATTATTATACATTTTATAACAAAAATACCGTAATAATATTTATTTTACGTTTAAATAAATAAATTGAGCAAATTTTAATATTTTTTCACATAAAATAAATAAGATATTACTTATGTACTGGTCTTTTTTTTAACTGGTAACTGTCAAAATAAGAATTGTTAAATCAAAATTTCAAAATTCAAATTTCAAAATGCGCATGCTACTTTCTGCGTATGCGCATGTTTGTAGATCTTTTCCATTTTTCATTTGTATTTCGGTTGTGAAATCTTCCAGAAAGTGCGTCGAGTTGAGCTTTAAGTTCCTCCGCCTTGCTGTGGTGACTTCGACCCGTAATACGTGTTGAATTGTGTTCAACAATTTCGCGAAAGGACGCTATTTGTGTTGTGGAGTTTTATCGAAAATGCCTAAGTTATGTGCATTTGGCTGTGCTCCCAGTGGTAAGTTTGCTAGTGGTTAACAATAATATGTTTAAGTATCCAAGGTTTGCATAATATGAGCATACCTCACATATATACCATGTATTTACATGAAAGGCACAACTATAAATGTTCAAAGCTAAGACGATAACTATTCAAATAGCCTACAGCTCTTTTATATTTCTAATTTCAGGTGTCCCAATGCATCGTTTTCCAAATGCTGATAAGTTCCCTCAGCGTCTTAAGGCTTGGGTCAATCTTGTTGGTGGAAAACTAGAAACAGCAGTTGATTATGCGTATTATCAAACAAAGTTGGTTTGCGACATTCATTTTACTGCGAGAGATCGAAACCGTAATAACCGGTTAAATGCTTTGGCAGTTCCATCGCTTCATTTACATGGTTAGTATGACAATTCTTTTAAACTTTGAATCTTTATACTAAAACTTTTAGCTACTGCTATTATTGTACTGGTTGGTAATATTCGACTTATTTATGTACCTAATAATTTTATAATTATGGTTTCTCTAATACAGCAGGTACCTAAGTCTATGTAGTTTTTTAGAAATTAAATATGTATGGTCAACTACAGTTGTAAGCCTATATAAATCACTCTTACTATGAAATAAAGGTTCTTTGAAAGTCTATTGTTACCACGGGCATGCTGCGGTTGCCTGTACATATTTTACAAGACTGAAGACACTAGTAATTATTCATTTGATATTAATTGTTTAAATATGATAATATCTGAGCAGTATTTGTGTTATAAAATATTTATGCATTGTAAATTAAGTAATAATTAATTTCATCAATTTATAGACTTCTGAAAAACAATTTAACGGCCTTAAAGCTGATTAAAAAATAGTTTAATGTTTTAAATTTATTTTTGTCAAGAAACTGCTGATCGCATTGTAATCCTGATGCAGGTTATTTTATAGTTCATTTATTTTATTTGATGAAAGGTTTTTTATTATTTTTAATTTATTTTTTATTGTGATTTCAGGAACATCAGCCAGAGACCCTGATATTAGTCTTGTCAGTCAACCTTCCGATTTACATGCTACAAATACAGGTAAAGATCTTAAACCAATTTTGCTAAATCTGCTTTCTTTCCAAATATAAACAGTAGGTTCCTATACATATAAGAATTTTGATAAATTAGTGCTAAAATAAATAAATAAACTTTTCAATAAACTTTTTTTTTTATTATTCTTAATTTATTTTTAATTGTGATTTTAGGAACATCAGCCAGGGAACCTGATATTAGTATTGTCAGTCAACCTTCCGATTTACATGCTACAAATACAGGTAAAGATCTTAAACCAGTTTTGCTAAATCTGTTTTCTTTTCAAATATAAACAGTAGGTTCATATACATATAAGAATTATGATAATGACTGCTAAAATAAATAAATAAACTTTTCATTAAAGGTTTTTTTTTTATTGTGATTTTAGGAACATCGGCCAGGGAACCTGATATTAGTATTGTCAGTCAACCTTCCGATTTACATGCTACAAATACAGGTAAACATCTTAAGTCAGTTTTGCTAATTCTGTTTTTTTTTTTTTCAAATATATACTGTAGGTTCCCATATGAGAACTTTAATAAAGAAGTGCTAAAATTAAAGAAAATACAGTGTTTAAACGACAACATTGTAGAAGCCCTGCTCATTTCTCACATATACTGTTAATATATTTAGTTAAGTACAATAGTTAAACCAAATTTTTATTTGTAAGGTGGGAATATTCAACTACTCATAGATTTTAAAAGTTTAATAGTAGGGTACTTGAATATGAAATTGCTGTTTCAGCTACAATTCATGGCACTACCGCTGCATCTGCAGTAATGATGGATCACAGCTACAGCGAGGCTAGCAGATCTACAAGAAAAACATTTAGAATTGGTAAATGTTATTTTCTTATCGCAAGTTACGAAATAATATTACTTATAGTACTTACCTAATATGAAATTGGCACGGTTGGCGCAATGTTTGAGAAATCGACTGCTGCGCTACGTGTCGCGGGTTCGATTCCTGCACGATACAAATATTGGTATACACACCGTGCCTCGGAAAGCACGTAAAGCCGTTGGTCCTGCGCCTGATTTCTCTCCGGTCGTGTCGGATTGCCGTCCCATCGGATTATGAGGGTGAATGAATAGAGAGTGCCCCTGTGTATGTGCACACACTTGTGCTCTATAATATCTCCTGCGTAGTTGGCTAATCTCCGGTGAGATTGGCCGCTATGAACGAAATTCGGTCAGGAGGAAATTAATATGAAATAATATATTTATCTAAGAACATTTTTTTCAGGTTCTACCAAGAGTTCACTAACATATAGTTATGTCCAAGTGAAAGCCCTTTCTACAAAAGTTAAACAACTGCGGTCCGAGATAAGTCGTTTGCGGAAGAGAGGGCTGTCTTTCAAGTCAAGATTGGCAAATGCTGCTAAATTATCCCAAAATGCCGCATTCCAACAAATTATGAAAAATTTGAAAACTCCTGCCCAGCTATTCGTCCATATGCAATTGCAATCCGCAAAAAAATCCAAAGGTAGGCGGTTTACTATGGATGAAAAAATCCTTGCCTTGTCTATGTATAAGACTAGTCCAAAGGCCTATTCTTTACTTTATAAATATTTTACATTACCTTCGACAAAGGCAATGAAACGTTTGCTAAGTCAAATTAAACTACATCCTGGCATTAATCCAATTGTATTCCAAAAAATTAAGAAAACTGTACTTGCAAAAGATACTGCTGATCGTTTGTGCAGTTTAATGTTTGACGAAATGTCTCTGACACCTCAAATATTTTATAATAAACAAAAAGATGCATTTGAGGGTTTTGCCACAATCAAAGAAACCAAATTTGCCGACCACGCTCTCGTTTTCATGGTAAAAGGTTTAAAACACAATTTTAAACAGCCAGTAGCATATTATTTTACCAATGCCCTACAAAAAGTAGAGCTTAAAACACTTATAAAATGTGTAGCATCAGAGGTGCAAAAATCTGGTTTAATTATTATTAACACTGTTTGTGACCAAAGCTCCGTAAATGTAGGGGCAATAACAGATTTAAATAATGACACGAGAGTGAGGTATTTGAGGTTAGGCAAAGAGTGGCGCCATGATTTTTTCAGGGTAAATGGTCAGAAGATTATACCGTTGTTCGATGCTCCCCATTTAATTAAAGGAATAAGAAATAATTTACTAACTAAGGATATGGCGTACACCTCTAATAATAAAGATAATATTGTTAAGTGGAATTATTATCAGCAGGTGTATGCTGCAGATAAATCTAAAGGGGAGCTTCGACTGCTAAATAAAATAACAGAAGAGCACATAGTCCCTGAAAAAATTAATAAAATGAGGGTAAAGTCCGCGACTCAAATTTTTAGCCACAGTGTCGCTGTGGTAACAGACCACTTAATAGCTAGAGGAGATTTGCCTGAAGAGTGCAAACAATTAATAGACATAACATTATTACTAGACAATTTGTTTGATACATTAAATGTCAGTAGTTTTGCAATACCCCATGGTAAAATTTATAAAGGGCCGATTAGAAGGCACTCACCTCACCACCAACTATGGCTAAAATCAAAAGAAATATTAAAAACTGTGAAATTTATCCAGAAAAAGGTTACTGGTAATAAAGTACGCTTAATGGAAACTACTATACCATCTGTAAAGAATTTAATTAAAACGATTGAAGGCATGGAAGCAATTTGCAAGGTGTTGTTTGATAAATATGGTTACGATGCAATATTGACACGGAATTTTAATCAGGACCCTGTAGAAAACTTTTTTGGGAACATCAGAAGCTATGGAGCCAGAAATAATGCCCCAAATACAATATCATTTGAAGGGGCATTTAAAGCACTTCTATTAAATAATTATAATACTCAGCATTCCAAAAAGGCAAATTGCGAAGAGGACACCAACAAGTGCCTACAAAGTCTTAGTTTTTATGTGACTGAAAAACCTGATGTGATTGATGTTCCCAAGGAAGATAAAATTAATTTTACTGCTGATGTCTTAATTGATTACTCCAAAGAGTCTGATGCTGGTCAAAGCAATTATGTATGTGGTTGGGTCCTGACTAAGTGTTTAAAAAATGTTGTAAAATCCTGTAAACATTGCAGACAAGACCTTTTAGATAAAAATAATGAAAACATAAATAATAATAGTTTTATAAAAGCTAAAGAATATAATAATAAAAAATGGTTATGTTATCCAAATGAGCAATTGCAAAATTATTTCCAAGACCTGCAAAACATGACAGAAGCTTTTTTAAAAAAAAATGTTCCTAAACATAATGTTCGTCAAATAATTAATTCGTTTGCAGATGTTTTAGTGGATACCCCTTTTACTTGTAATATGCATAAAGAAAAATTAAAAGAGTATTTCTTTAATTTAACAGTTACTGTCATATTACATAGTTGGTGTAGATCCATTAATCGAATTTTAACAGGAAAAATTACATATAATGGAGAAGATGAAACAAAAGTTTCAGCACAAGTGTACTATGATAAGCATAAACATTATAAAAATAAAAAATGACTAACATATTGATTTGTTTCATTTCAAGTAATTTCTATGAAAGACTAGCCTATATGTATAAGTCAACCTCATATCAATGGTAACAAAACTACTAAAAGCAGACCTCTGTAAAACCTATATATTAAGCCAGGTCCGCTAAAAATGGTTTTGTTACCTTTGATATGCAGTTGCACCAACGAATGTTCCATCCAGTACCTTCAATATACTGCCAATACCACTATCTATAACTAGCTATAGACTGGTTAGTTCGGATACAAATTGCAGACGGCGCCACTGTGCTTGTTTGCATAAAAATACCGTAAGAGGGCTCTCTTTACCCGATATCTTATAGTACTCTTTGATCTCACAGCACAGACGAGTACGACTTACGATTATGAGTTAGAGGTGTCACTAATATAATCAGTTACAGGTAACATAATATTAAGTATTAATATGATAATAGATTATCAAATCTGCAGTAATAGTGTTACTCAGTAATAGTCAAATAACTATTCTAGTAAAAACTAAACAACGTTGTCAACATTGTTTAGTTCGTAGTCCTAAGCCTGTAAAAGTATGAAGGAAATTTTAATGACCGTTTCGCGTAATATGTTAGTCGGTATCGATAATATTGTAATCATACGACTGAGTACGTTAACTGAATAATATATATTATTGGGTAACAAATACTGAATTCGTAAACTATTATTTGACTATTACCGAGTAATAGTTATAATAATATAATATCAGTAAAGCGTTATATTTAATAATAGTATTACCAACTAATTACCCTATTACCCCATCTCTAATGAGTACTTGAAGCAGTGTGCCAACTCGGATTTTGCAAAAGGCGTAGGCCAGATTAGAAAATTACGTAGAATTAGATAAATGTGCGTATGAAAAGTTCGTATATCTTCGAACTTTTTTTCTGAGTGAAATAAAGAAAATGAAACTCTTTTATTTCACTGAATAAAACGAGTGTTTCGTTTTACAATTTATTAAATTATTATTTTCATTATTATGTCCAGGCAAATTGAATTTATACTAGAGATGTGCCAGATCGTTGAAAATGTGTATCCACGGATACTGTGGGCGATACGTTTGCTGGCGTGCCTAACTGTGTTGTGTGTGCTGGGCTTTTCAAATAAAACGAAGCGTTTTAGCAAAGCAAAATGGCGAGCGATAGCGGAGCGTGGGTGCGTGCGCGAGCGGCTTGCGGTGCGGTGTATATTCGGCGGCGTTCCTCGGCGCAGTGTCAGCGGCTGTGTCGTCGGCGGCTCGCGGACATATCGAGGTGCGGGGCGCGAGGGCGGAGGGCCCCCGCGCTCCCGCCGGTGACACGCTCAGCCATCGCTTGCCATACGGTTTATTATTATATAATTATATATGTAATTATTGTGATAACGGTCGTTCACAGATACGAATACAAATCATTAGTATCTAGATCCGCGAATACGGATACGGATACGGATCTCAACTTTTTTACTCAGTCGGTGTCGGTACACGTGATCTTGAAACGACACGTGACGGTTTGGGTTAGTAAAATTACATGTTTCAACTTGCACTGTGCGTTTCGATCAACAATGCACTAGATCAAAGACTACAATAGTTTGCACTAGATTAAGGATCAAGAACAAAATAATATCGCCTAGGTGGCCGAGAATGCTATTCGTATTTCTTTGAGAAAGAAGTTATAAAGTATCAACAACTTCAGTTAATTATACCGTAACTCGCAAACAGAATTGTATTTATTATTTGTATTCAAGACCTTCATAATTTTAATTATTTTTCTTCATAATTCAAGTCATCGGATAATTCGGTAAAAGCAATAAATTAAAAATTTCGTTCGAAATACAAAAGGCATTTTTAAATATGTTCAAAAATATTTACCTTAAAATAAAACAAAACTTCTAAGCAATAAGGTTCAAAATAAAACGTTAGCAATTGGTACTTATTCTATTTTTAATTTAAACTAGAGAGTTCTTGGTATAATTAGAACAGAGTGGATATGGAAAGATATGGAGTGGCAGAATATTTAATTTTTAATCGAAGTTTAGTCCTACTCCACTCTATTCTCTATTCTAAAATAGTGAACGTTTGACACAATTGTTTGCTGTTGTACCATAGATAGGTGGAACAAACCAAATATTGCTAAAATTATTTATATCTCATAATTAGTTCTACTTTTACTATATTTTTTCCGAAATCTCGGTATTACGATGGTTATTCACACAATTATTGAACGCGCATTGCAGCATTTTAACGTGTTAATTTTGGCTACGATTGGAGCATACTAACTTCAAATAAGACCACGAAATTATTTGTGGTCTTATTTGTCGGGCCGTTTTTGAAACTGATCGGGAATCTAGTACATTTTTGATCGAAGACTGTGCGGTTATGTTTTGTTTATAATTTAGTGTGACACGGGGCAGCATAAATTACGTTTGTGTACTTAGTTTAGAGTAACGAATGTACCAAATATGTGATTTTAATAGTATTTCATTGCTACATATATTTAGATTTTTATATAAGTAATGAAACTTAATGTAAAAGATCCGTTCAAGATCCGCCAAAAAATAACGGATATAGATCTTTTTTCTCCCTCGGATATCCGCGGATACGGATATCTGGCACATCACTAATTTATAAATATATTTATTAAAATGTATACTATGTTCTTGCGAAGGCTCGCGGTTTTTATAAGCTTCTTTTCGAGAAAAATTTGTCTGTTAGCGTTTCAGTGGAAAGTCTATTTCTGACGTTGGTTTCCCTTAAATTGATCGCAGAAGACGAACGCTCCACAGTTGCACTGCTATGTAGCGGTGGGCAGTAGCATCTTTTTTGGATAACGAAACGCAACTGTCTATCGGATATCAATAGCGGTTGTTAAAACGCGCTATCCTGCTATTGGTCGCTATTTGTCATATCATGAGCAACACGTAATATCATAGTGAGGATTTGATGACCTGTTTTTTTTTTAGCTTACCTATTTACTTAAAATTCATTTATTCATGATGAATGAACGGCTCCGTGAAGTTTTGATGACCTTTTTTTTTTTTTTTTTTAGCTTTTACTGATCTGAAAATGCTCAAATTGTCGGTTGCTCCACCATAAGCGCAAGAATTAATGGTTTTTGGTGGCCCCGTAAGATTTTGATGACCTTTTTTTTTTTTTTTAGCTTCCCTATTTATCCAAAATTCATTAACGACTCCGTGAAGTTTTGATGAGCTTTTTTTTTTTTTTTTAGCTTCTTTGATTGATGCACTTCCATTTCATTGGATAACGAAACGCAACTGTCTATCGGATTCTTTGGATGTTAGCTACTTTAACGTTAGCATCTTAGCACGTTAGCACGTTTTTCAAATAACCTGCTAACCGTTATTATGGCTCGTTTCAATAACGTGTTTAAGTTGCGCAACGACCACCGCTATTAGCTACTTTAGCGTTAGCATGTTAGCAGGTTTTTCAAATAACCTGCTAACCGTTATTATGACGATAGCTCGTTTCAATAACGTTTAAGTTGCGCAACGACCACCGCTACTGCTATGTGACAATGTTAATATTTTTTTTGCTAATTGGGCCAATAAAGGAAGCGTTTCAGACGTATCGCCTTTTGTTATTTTTAAAATAAGTTCCTTCGCAAATTTATACAATTTGATAGAAAATACGTAGATTCTGGGACTGAAGTTCGTAGGTCAGGAAAGGCCTAAAGTACGTAGATCTATGTAAAAAGACGTAGAGTTGGCAACGCTGATGAAGTACCACAGACAGAGTAATTTATTTTATTATCAGTGACAATTTTCATTTTTTTGTCGATAAGTTGTTACACTACGCGGTTAATTGATTCCGATCGATCGGATGTTTGATTACACCTAAGGATTATACGCAGCTTTAATCTGTATAATTATGAACATTTGGTATATAGAGAGTTGTTGATTGTTTTTGTTGATTTGGTTTATAGAGAGAATATGAAACATAAAATTTCATTTGAAGCTTCCGGGAAATATAAAATGGCGTATGTATGGTGGGTGGAACCTAAGCCATCTTTAGGACTGAGTTTTATCGATACAAAATACTCGATATAAAAAATGGCTTAAAACACATATTTAAATTTTTATTTAGAAAAACAGAAATATTCGTTTTCCATTTTGATTTTTATCATGCCTGTTATAAAATGTACAGCAACGCATTTAAGGTCAAAAAGTCGTTTATTATTTCATGAGATCATTCAAACTCAAGTTATACCGTTTCATAATACTGGATATTATGCCAAAATGCGCCTGAATGTGACTAAAGATGGGCGTTTAAACGAAAAGCATATAATGTAACACTAATTTTCAAAATAAGCAATAAACACAATTTAATATTAATGCAATTTGTGCTTATTAGCTTATTATACCTAGTTCCTGCTAACACTCGCGCACTTTCGATGAATTATTGAAATAGCGCCATCTAAGATTATTTGAGAGAACCATTTGCATACATTTTTTTGTACTGAAATGAACTTTATTCCAAAGAGTCGTAATTTTAAAATTGATTACACGCTTTTTATATACTGAATGCAGTAATGAAATGTTAAACTTACTAAATTGAATATCAGTTGATGTACTTTAAAATGTTCAGAATACGGATCTACGTAATTCATTTGAGTTATTAAGCGCTGTTTGGTTATCTGCTTATTTTTATTTTAATACTAAAATAAACTTTATTCCAAAGGTTTAAATGTTAAAATTGTTTACACACTTTTATAAATTGAAAAGCGTAAACTTACCAAATTGAATATCACTTCATGTACTTTATAATGTTCAGAATACGAATCTACGTAATTTATTCGAGTTATTAAACGGCTTTGTTATCTGCTTATAGTTATTTTAGTACCGAAATAGACCTTATTCTTATATGGTTTAAATTTTAAAATTGTTTATACAATTTTATGAGTTGAAAGTGTAAACTTACCAAATTGAATATCACTTGACGTAGTTTATAGTATTCAGAATATAATACAACATAATTTATTCGAGTTCTTGTTAGCTTATAAACCTGGAACATTTATTATCAGTGAACCACCATTGTTGTTGTTTGCTATGAAATTTTGTTTTGAATATTTTTTAAGTACCTACATATTAAATTGGACTTTCATGTATATAGGTATAATTTAGTAATCGGTGTAGATATATTTTGTGTGTTAATATTGTCTAAACATAAAACCTTGTAAATATTAATTAAGAACAATGTCTCGAAATTCTAACAACGAAATTCGGAACTTTTTTCAAAGAAATCAAGATACTAAAATAGGTGAATGTAATTGTCATTAAAATTGTTCAAACTGTCAATAACCGTTAAATTCGTAAGTAAGTTTAAGCAAACAATGTATTTTAGTTAGATAACCAAACAACAGACAATGTTTTTTAAATGATCACAACGAAAAAATTAAATAAGCAGATAAGTTATTAAGCAATTAATAAAACTGATTTTTGAAAAAAAATTAAACGATAAGTTCGTTTAATTTTTTAAGCAGTTATTCACATCTCTAAATGTGACATGAATAATAAAACGTTTGTTAAAAGTATTTTTTTTTATTGTTTTCATGCCACCAGTGGCAAATGGTAAATGAATTAATTTCATGTTATATATTTTTTTAATATTTCTGTTATAATTTATTGTAACAGACTTGTAACTTATTATGATGCAGAGACAGTCTTATACTTAATTATGATGCAGAGGCCCTAGTGTAAGTTTCTTTCGACAAATTCGATTTACTACATCGAACGCGTTCGGCGCTCCGATTGGTCCGTTTGTGCTCTACCAGTATCAATCGGAAAACAAAAACCAAATTCCTTGAATTGTAGTTGACAGTAATCACTTTTACTACGTGCCCAAAATGGGTTCTTGTTACAATTTCTAGAAATTTGAATGTGGCATACATACCTTAGAAGTTAGATATTTACGTTAAAAAGTTTGCGCACGCAAGAGTGTACCCACATTTGGTACAATATTTTCATTATGGTTTTCTTTGTGATACATATTATTTTAATCCGTTACATATGAGCATTAATCATTATTATCATATTATTGAATATGTTCTCAGTTAAACCAGTCATATTGTAAAAAATACTAGGAAATAAAGTACACATTTAAAAAAATTAAGTTAAATATATTTAAAATTACAAAATTAATATTACGAAATCTTAGGATATAAAATAAATCGATAAAACCTTACGAGGAAATAATAGTCTTAAATCTATAAACTATATAAAATATACCTACGAAATATTAAAAAATCTAAGTAAAGAATTATTTTGACATTATGTATTGTAATATCAACCTAAACTGTATAATTAGAAAATATGATGGATGTATGGACCTCATCTTCATACATAATTATGATTTAATTACTGATTGTTTTAAATTTATAAATAAATGTGTATAATTAAAAATGTAGACATAACATCTTTATTCACAATTAGAGTGGGGGTAATCACTTAAATCATGTCTAATTGTCACACACAGTTGAAAATATGTACAAAGCATGCAGTCAACTGTTACTTTCACTCTGAGATATGGAACACTCGAGGTTGTGGCGTTAGGCTTATAATATGCCCGTTCTCTATGGATCAGGAGGAGTTTCCGTTTTCGCCATTGTCTTGGAAATTGTTGACGTTTACAGAGAAAGGTGCACCCAATCCATATAAATGTCCACTCGAACTTTCGATGTTGTCATCAAAGAATATCTGTAAAAATAAAAAAGTAATTTATCATAATCCTGTGATTCCCTACTGCAGCGCAAAGGTCAAATCATTAACATTAAGCATGGCTCAAACTTAAATATAGGCCTCTCTGCTTATGCCACTCTTTTCAGTGTTGTGAAAAAAAATATATATATATAGAGGATGTCCTCTATTTACTATAAAATATATACTGTTCATTTCAATACACTTCTTATTTGTAACAGCTATACAATATTTAGGTTGAGGGCTCTGCTGCTGCACATGTCTTGAGTATGATTCCCATATGGGACAAATATTTGTATGGCCTACAGATAGTCATTCTGGGTCTGGTAATTGTGCATGCGAATATACACACCCATGATACAGGAATTATTTAGTGCATAGTGTACATTAGGACAGTTTATTAAAAAAAAAAGGAAAAGGAATATTAATTTATTGTTAGGGTTAATTATATTGATAACAGATAAACATTATCAATACCTCTTTTATTTTGAAGAAGGCCATTCCTGTGAGGTGTGAATCTGACCCTGCTTGGTGCTGTGGTCCCACTCGTCGCAATTCCAGTTGGTCTGCTACCTCTTGCAGGCCACCCTTTAAGTTTTTGCATAGCTTCATTAAGTACTGAAATACATGAACAATACAAATAATTCTAATGTGAAACAAATCCGCATTGTTGTATAATGTATATATTATGATATATTTATATATACTATGATATAGGGGAGGCTTTCTTTACGCTACCATAATCTGAGTTTTAGCGAAATTCCCCGAAATTTTACGAAAATGCAGATTACGAGTTCCTACGCCAACATATTTACAAAAAATAAAAATATTAAACCCACCTTTACATCATAAACTGTTGGGAAATATAACCTCAGGCTTTCAAAAAAGTCATTTTCATCTTGCGGTAAGTTCTGGTCTGTTAACAGTTTAAGAAGATAACCAAAGTCGTAACCAGAATGAAAACTGAGCCATTTGATGTTGTCCATTAGTACAAGTCCTGTAAGAGAATATTCTTTGAATAGATACAGGATATTGCTTAGCTGTAAAATGCGCTTTGTACACGTAGCATTGTCGTGCCACAACGTCAGGTACGTGCATTGTTTTTATTTTGTGGCAAACACCTCTTTTTACATCCCCAATCTATAGTAGAGTATGATTTGTAACTTGAACTATGTAAATTAATAATTATTTAGTAAATATAACTGGACTACTGGATACATTTAATTGAGCCCTGTGGCGCATGTAGTAGCGATTTTTCACATAGTCAAGTCAAAACTTTTATTTAACATCGACGCATCACTAAAATAGCCTTGTGTGAAACTATTGTAATATAAATATCCATTATACTAAAAAATACCTGATGACATCAGTAACTCTGCAAATTCCAGAGGTTCAATGCCATCTTCTTCATGTTTTCTGAATTGAAGGCCAGAATTTTGCAACAAATCTATTGAATCTTGTGCATACATGTCTTCTCTGTAGGTGAAATAAATCATGAACTTTCATCATCATATCAGGATCTGAACATCTTCTGCTGTAAGCCTTAATAAAAGATTTAAACTACAACACTTAACTGTTGTTTTTTCATCTTTAGCTTTCTTTATAATATTTAGAGATCAAAACAAGGATTAGCTAGATTAGCTAAAAACATACTAGTATTATGACTTTCATAGAAATATTTTTTTATTTCGTAATTAGTCATAAATGCACACTTACTGTAGATTGAATTTGAAGTTGAATTGCCATGTTGTGTAACCAGGAGGAGTTTTGCCATTTTCATCCATGAATGTAAGACCCAACTGAATTATCCGCAGGAGATCAACATTACATCTGAAATATTAGAGTACATAGAGATGTCAACAGAGTTAAAAGGATTTAAAAATTCTAATATTTCTTTGGCATACTTCCTGTTTCTGAATGTGTATTTTCAAGTAATTAACTAGTGAAGCCTTAAAGAAATCAATACAACAGCTTCAATATTATTAAGTAAATTAGGTTTTCCAGCTACATATTACTACCACTATAGTCATTGTCAAATAAGTAAACATAGTTTATAATAGGACTACCCCATATAGAAGTCACAGTGGTTATTAGTCTTAGCCTTGTACCTTTTAGGATAAATACAATAATATTTAGACTTTCTTTAAAACAAATAAATAGCCTAAGAAAAGAGAACTTGTATGTAGATTACCTCAATAGTTGATACTGATAGTCAGCAGTAGATCTGAATTCACCAATAGGACGTGCAACAACTCCTGGAAACTCTGTGTCCATTGCCACCCAGTGGTACTTCTGGACTACCTTAAAAGTTAATATAATTACATAATTACTATAGGAAAAGTACAAATTGTTGATAGGCTTTTTTCTGCTAGGTTTGATTATTATCTATATTGGAATATAAAAAGTTCTCAATAGATATAGAAATAATTGTTTAAAACTCACTTGTCTTATTATTTGAAATTCTTCATGTAGATTATGATTCCATACATCCTTTATACCACAATCACCTGACCCTGGAAGCTGCGATATTGATCCAAAACTAGCTGCTGGCATCTGAACAATAAAATCAACAATACTGTGACCTTCAATAATTTTGTGATAGCTACAAGGCCAAGGAAATAAATGATGACTTACATCATTTTAAGGTAATCATTATTATTGCTAGTTTAACAAGAGTTTTAGCCCAGTAATTCAAAATTTAGTGGATTAATATTTTTTTCACTCAGAATGCATAATTAGTGTCAAGGTAGCTAAAATAAAAACAACATATTTCAATGACACTTTCACAATTTATTGACTGACTACTAAAAAGCGGTTTTCATAGATGTATTATAATAATTTGATTGAATTGAGGATTAAACCAAGTTTTCAGCAGTTGAGACCTGCCAGGGGAGGCTGGTCACGCCTTCATAAACACTAATTTTTGTATCAATACCAGTCGACGATCCATTACCTTGATACCTAGTATGCAATATCATTTCAGAATTGCCTAATTGTTTTATAAACATAAACAAACAATACTAACCTTGTATCGGTTATCTGCTTCCAGATGGGCAGATTCTTCAGTTTTTTTCGACGCCGTGGTTTACGATTTGTTGCGTACTTCAAGAAATTGAGCGCCAGCGCTTTTATGTAAAAATGCTTGTTGATGTTTATAGGTTGGTTTCTACGGACATCTCAACGTCTTCTGTTGCCAAGCTACTTGTCAAGCTGTGGATTTCAGATTGACTTGATTATTTTGTATTGAGCACCTTTTTCCTTGAAAGTATTTGTTACTGGATAGAAAAGTCTACAAATCTATGGAAACAAAAATTATGAGAGATTTTTAGCGAAACGAAAACTTGTAAAGCAACGCTCAACGTAACCATTAGCGGTGGTCGTTGCGCAACTTAAACGTTATTGAAACGAGCTATCGTCATAATAACGGTTAGCAGGTTATTTGAAAAACCTGCTAACATGCTAACGCTAAAGTAGCTAATAGCGGTGGTCGTTGCGCAACTTAAACACGTTATTGAAACGAGCCATAATAACGGTTAGCAGGTTATTTGAAAAACGTGCTAACGTGCTAAGATGCTAACGTTAAAGTAGCTAACATCCAAAGAATCCGATAGACAGTTGCGTTTCGTTATCCAATGAAATGGAAGTGCATCAATCAAAGAAGCTAAAAAAAAAAAAAAGCTCATCAAAACTTCACGGAGTCGTTAATGAATTTTGGATAAATAGGGAAGCTAAAAAAAAAAAAAAAAAGGTCATCAAAATCTTACGGGGCCACCAAAAACCATTAATTCTTGCGCTTATGGTGGAGCAACCGACAATTTGAGCATTTTCAGATCAGTAAAAGCTAAAAAAAAAAAAAAAAAAGGTCATCAAAACTTCACGGAGCCGTTCATTCATCATGAATAAATGAATTTTAAGTAAATAGGTAAGCTAAAAAAAAAACAGGTCATCAAATCCTCACTATGATATTACGTGTTGCTCATGATATGACAAATAGCGACCAATAGCAGGATAGCGCGTTTTAACAACCGCTATTGATATCCGATAGACAGTTGCGTTTCGTTATCCAAAAAAGATTTTTTTTGACATAAATATTAGTCTTTTTGCCACTCTTTGTCGTGTTGCTATGTGTAACTAAAAAAGCTACCATAAATACTAAGTAGAGATGGGTTTACTCGTTTTAACATAACAGTTTAACTCGACTTAATAATACTTGAGTAACTGGTTTTTTGACTTTCATCGAACCTTAGTTCGAGATAACCCGGTGAGTTATATCAGTGATTTAGTCAATTGATATGGACTCATAACGGAAGCGGATATTTTGGCTAAGACAAGACACTGGCTTCTATTTTAATAGGTTTTATCAGAGGACGTTCATGGTCATACATTAAAACTAAACGGTATTTTTAATTTGTAATATTATATTAGTAACTTTGTTAAGTACAGCCAGTTTGACAGAGCTAGACTGGCATTAAAAACTCATAAAATAAATATTCTAGAAGATCAAATCTAAATTGGCATAAAAATGATGTTTGAAATTAGAGTTGAGAACACGGAAAATGAGAACCGTCGCGTGTCTACGCGCCTGGACACGCGGGTAGGAGAACTTAATACGTAGAATGTATCACTTAGCGTTATTAACTGAACAAGCCCGTGCGTGTTACCGCTGGCGGGCGGGCACCGCGCGTGCCCCCGCGACGGGTTCCGTCGCACGGAGGCGGGCCCCGTTTGCGTGGGTGCGGAGCGCGCCTCCCCGTGACGGACGCCCGCGCAGGTCCCCGCGACGGAGCACTTTTGTATGAAACCGCGCGGGTGCCCGCTTAACGCAGTTTTAGGCCTTAAACTGTGTTAAGCGGGCACCCGCGCGGTAAATAAAATAATCCGGTCTCCGCGACGGGGACCGTCGCGTTCCCACGGAGCCCACCCGCGTGTCCACGCGCATAGACACGCGACGGTTGCCAGTCGCGGGCGCCCGCTTAACGCAGTGTCAGGCCTCATTTGCTCCGTGATTGAAAAATTGAACCACAGATATTTTTTTAAGGGACTTAAGCACACTAGTCAGCTTCACTCATTATTCAGGCAAGAAGTTCTTAGATAACATTAACAATAGAAATCAGAAATCAGAAATGTTTATTTGTGAAGTTATATGATCATAACCATAGTCATCTATGGTTACACAGGACCAATAAATAGGCCATTTATTGGTCCTGTGTTTGATTCCCGCATTGTACAAAGTGTTATTAGGTGCTTCTGTATAGAAATTCGAACTAGCAGTCAGTTTTTAACTGTATCTGGTTGATGGCAATAGGATTGTCCCCTATTTCATAGGACTCAGACAAAATGTCGTCGTACAATCTAATACACCCCTGTGACGAAAACAGGCGTAATGCTATGTTATGAACTTACACTAGAAATGTATTAGTATAAGTACTTATATAAGTTTTATACCAGTTTCCAGTTCGCTACTTCGTTCCTGTAGATTTCGGAAGACATTGATTTGCATTTATCCACTAAAATGACAATTTTGTATGAAGATGCGTATTTATGTATCAATTGATAGTTTTCTGATTACTGCGTTCAAATTGACGTGAATCAACATCCGCGTGCCGCCTGAAAATTCAAAAAACTCGGAAAACGTACCCCCGCTTTAAACAAAGCACAGTGCGTGTAAATTAGATATATAAAAAAAAAATGTGTCAATATCTACAGACATATTCCGAAGACGTGCTGACGTGATGTGCCGTTAAGAATACTTTAATTAATGAGATGTCGCGGACGCCGATGGACGGCCGGCCGCTTCCAAATTTATGGTGGCATGGGGGTAATGTAGGTACTTGCTTTTTAGGGCGGCACTGAATGTATTAAAATGCGTGGTTATATTATATATTGCTCAGCTATAGGTAAGCGAATCGATGCCTATAAATGTGATAGAGCTGCAACTCACAACATGTTAATTCCCATACAACATAACAGCTTGTCATTTGGGAGCGACGTCGCTGGCCGAGGAGGCGTCGTTGGTGAAGTGTTTTCAAGAGTGTTGATGAATGCGAGATCCTGGGTTCGATTCCAAGGTCGGACAACGCGTTTGTGCTTTTTGTATGGAAATTGTCAGTTGCAGTCAGTTTTGAATTTTGCCCAGTACATGTGTAAAATCTGCGACCATGGCTATAGGTACCTACGTACAATCATTTCAGACAGAAATATGTATTTTCTTGTTTCATACTTTTCAGTCAGGCTCTAGTCTTTTAGCTTAATTTTTTTAAATTCATATATTTACGAGTAGATATAAGTACCGATCCTCGACACGTGTTTCGCGACTCGATCACGACAAGGGGCGAAACACGTGTCGAGGATCGGTTTGGTTGCATGTTACATTATTTCTATCACACCTCCTGCATGTTCATATATTTGCGGGCGGGAGGGCGGTCCTGTGCATGCACCCAAACTTGCAGTAGTTTAGCGGAATTAAAACTAAATATTCTAGTTGTATATCTTATATATCATGGATTTCCGCAAAGTAACGCCTGATTCCATTAATTAACGAATCGGTTAATAATAGTGTATAACATCATGGTCAACAATGAGTTTCCAATAATAAATATATATAGCAGCGATAGGTAAATTCACTGAGTAGTTAGCAGTGCCGGATTAACTACGTAGCAAGAGTAGCAATTGCTACGGGCCCCGCGCAAAAGGGGGTCCCGCGTATCCTAACCTGCGCCTAAGCGTAATTGTTTGAGTGAAATTTATTTTACACCTGTTTTCGGAGACAATCCACATCAGACAATCGGTAACCGATTATTTTGATGGCGAAAATAAAACATAGAATTTCATACGGTAAACGGCTTGGCTTTATACTTTATACTTATGCCCATAGCAGATCAAGGACCCCTCGATAAAATTTGCTACGGGCCCCGCGCTTGCTTAGCTGGCACTGGTAACTTAGTAGTAGTTACGAAGTACCTACTTTAAGATATCCTATGAATAAGGACCTACCTACCTACTTTTAGATGATAGTTACAAAACGTTTTTATTTTATGGTTGAGGTGTAATACCTACTAGGTCGATTAACTCTTAAATTATAAGACCGTAAAAATCTTTTCTATATAAATCTGAGTACACAATTTCAGTCTAAAATGTTAGTAAAACTTTGTCTTATTAATATTGGCTGGGACGCTAAAAGCCACAAGGAATTAAACTGCTAACTTCACACTCCGTCAAACTAATAAATTGGCGAAGGGTTTACTGCGCATCCCAGCTTCATTTCATAAATTAATTATCTTTTATTTTTGGAAGTAATTATGTAGTTAATTTCGCCGATGGAAAACTTTTATCATTTTATCGTAAAGTATGCAAGTTATTTTGATAGGAGAAACTTTTATTTATTTACTTATCGCATCTTAGCATCACGCCTGTATCCCACGAGGGTTAGGCAAAGGTATACCTACTATTGTACGCCCACATTTCGCAGATGACTTTATTAAGTGCCTTGTAAAAGGGGGCTAGCCTATTGCTATCTACAGGGTTCCAGACTTCTTGCTGCTACTGAGAATTTCCATACAGAATAACCCAATAACACTTTGCCCGACCCGGGAATCGAACCCAGGACTTCACGCTAAGCAGTCGCTGCGACCTCTGACGCAGTCCTACTGATCGTTACATCTTTAATTTGTTTATTAATTACAGTTTTAAAATCTTTATTTAACCACTTCTGACTGGCTTCTGTTTATGACACTCGCTCATCAACAGCGCTCGTCTATCTACTGCCTTCAACGATGTGGTCGAACCATCACGTTGGTCACCGTCGATCTCTCATCATCTATCAGCCCTGATTTTCTTTCGTCATACCGCCTTGCTATTCATCTGCTCAAGTGAGATGTCTCTTGTGACTGTAATAGAGAATGGATAGCACCTAATAATATAGTTGTAGTGAGAAGTCTATATCGTCAATGTCTTTATTATCAGTCTGCCCTTTTCAGGTCCTGACCACCGCGACCCATTTAATGGATTACTGAGGGTACACCGATATCCAAACCACGGGACCTTACCTACCCGTTGTCAGAAATTAAAGTACAGATTACATAATATTAATTTAGGGGTTACTGTTGATAAGAGATAAGAGTCACGTCACTCAAGCCACTCTTGCAGGAAATGAACGCTGCAAGCGCAGGTTAACTTCGCTGATTGATGGATCCCAACGGAAGCTATTATACTATTAGATGCTTTGCTATAATGGCTTGTTTTGAAAAATACCTGAGAGGCCTGTAGGTACTAGCATTACAACCGTACTTTATTTACTCTTTGTTCGTGACGTCAGTTAATTTTAAAATGTTGTATGTATGAAGTTTAAGAAAACGCAAAGGATTTTAACAATTGAATTATATACATCGTAGTTGCATATCTTTCAAGTTATGTGACATAATAATATTATTATTAATCAGCCTCCTCTGCTCAGAGGAGTCTAGACATAAACACTCGTAATCAGTAGGATTCAATGATAATTTTTAATTGTTATGGAGTCCGCTAGCACTGCAATAAAAATTTATGAAGATTTATAAAGATAGTGAAAGCGTTCACGACAGCGGATTAAATACGTATCTCGAGCTCAACGAATATCTAGATTGACTGAAAATGCTGGAAGTGTGTAAGTCGTACTCAAACCAGTCAGCGTACTCGAGCCAGTCGTTAGCGAACTGCCGCGAGGGTGGGTCGTTTCAGCGCCGTTTCAGAGCGCGCCGGCGATAGGCGCCCGTCAACTTTGTATTAACGTGTACTCGTAACTTTTCTGAAGATGTGATTTAATTTTGTGGAAGTTTTTATTGTTTTATCGGTGACTTATTTTCTTTTTGTTAGGATCTTTGCTACGAGTTTAGAAAGTAGGTAAGTTATACATATAATTATTTTTGGTGATATAATTATAGATGCATAGTTATTATTATTATGGCTATTTTAAGGCTTCTTATATTTATAAGTTTGTTTAAATAAAATAAAAAAATGTTGATTTAAATAAAAAAATAAAATGGTAGAATATGAACTGCAGCAGCAGGAACATTCCTTAAATAGTGCTTTTTTTTTCTTTCGGGGGCGTCACATAATTATTTTAGTTGTCGAACTCAACCAGCCACGTAAATTGTACGAAACATCAACTTTAATTTATGTAGGTATGTATTAAATACGAACATTCCTCTATTTATTCATAAAAAATAGATTTAATAATATTTAGTATTTCCTGCAAACTATTACGATCTTGATCTTTGGCATATTCAAATGGCGTTTTTGCATAATGTGGGTTAATAGCAGCTAACTCAATGTACTAGCGTTGGCAAACTGGCTCCACGAAAAATGGATACGTAGAGTTGATTTGTCAACCCATTGCCTGCCCACTGGTACAATAGTAAACACTACTACCGTTGATATTTCAGTAATTTCTATCGATTACAAATCGTACATGTCTTTCCATGTTTGCTAATTAGTGCCATCATTTAACTTTTGCATTAAACAATGATATTAAAATACAAATATTTTTAGATTTCGTTTTTACAAAGATAATTTGAGATTTAAAAGATAGCATCATAGTAAGATAAGGCAGCTTTCATTTTATTGAAGTACTTATATTTCCTGGCCATTCGTTTCACGTAGGATAGTATAAAAAAAAATTGGTACCAATTTTTTTACTATTGATAAAAATATTCACACAGGGTAGGTTCAATAAACAATTTACCACGAACAGTTTCTAGTACATATGTACTTCAACTAATTATAGTAAGCTAAGTAGATACCTACTCCAGTGTAAAAGCAAAAGTGGATAACTGCAAAATTTTAAGGTTCTGTAGGCGAGATCTATGAAATAAAAAGAAATGCCGTCATTTTCACACTATAGTTACACGCCTCATCATAGATACTTCAGCCTATTGTACGGATAATGAGATTTTGCGGCAGGCGATTTATCACGCAACACCAAGATGTTCACCTGTAATGGAAATTTTGGTAACAACACGAATATGAGATTACGGGATACCATACGTTCGATACAAAATGTTGTTGTTCTGTGACACAACAAACAACTACAGGGTACAACAAACAAGCCAAATTTTGTTCATGTGTAATCGACAGGAATCAAATGCCCCTACATGAATAATTTCCAATATTTTCCCCAGATGGTAGTCCGTCCGTGTAATATACGGATATTCAGACGCATTTAGTTCAACGGGAGCAACCCTCGTTATCTCAAAGAAAAATTCTAAAATTCCATGTTTTTTGACTTCAGTGAATAAGCGGCAACGACTAGAGCCTCGTGTACCTTCTCTCATGTCAATTGGCCAATTTTGTTCACATGAAAATTTCGTGCTTTACAGAGGTTTCTAGAATTTTGTGGAGGGTGGTAAAGGAAAAAAGATGTTTTGATACGTTTTTAAAAATTCTTTAAATAGACGAGAACGGCAAGGGTCCTTCGTAGTTGACGAAATAAATACAATTTAACAAAAAATCATTTGAGCATTTCAGTGACCACGATACTATTTTCGCGTTGTGGACGGATTGGAGAAGCCATACATAGTGCTGTGGGCAGGTTATTCGCTAAATGAACAAACTTTGATCTGGGCTTGTAATTTAGTAAATAATTGATTTGTTTTTATGTCAAACTAAAAGGTTGCATCGACTATTTTAATACTATATACCCATACGAATAAATTCTGTAATACTATTTATATTGATTTTAGTAAAGTATATTCTGAGCACTTGACGGTTGACCCCAGATGAATCCAGGCCGTATCGTTTATTATATACACATGTCAGGTAAGGCCACCTGTCTACCAATCTCGGAAAGGTTCGTAGACATTTATTGCGACTATTAATAAAAATGAAATAGTAACCATTTGTTTGAAATACGATTCGTAGGTAGGTATTCCATGGCTAGCGTTTCCCAACCAATTGTCCGCTTGGCTTGAAAAACTAGTCACGGATTTCATCAACACTGGGACGTGGGGTGTTCTATTCTCTGGCTATTCAAAGGTCCCTGTAAAGGGTTTATACTATTTCCTTACGATTTGCAATAAGCTCTATCTGAAAATGAGAAGGAAAACAAAAAAGGAAATCGGTTGGTAGCAGGTTTGACAGCCCAGGGTGCGTCAGATGACGAGACAATGAGGTTAGATTATTATAAACGATAGACACTTATTAACGGCTCAAAGTGTGCAATATCGGGCGTAAATTTGAAATTTGTAACTAACTTATGTTTCCATTAAACGAAACGATCTACGTAGTTAAACGTAGCTAGTTAGGGTACTCTGTTCAAAATCTCGTTAGCACATTGATGAGGCCGTCTTCCGGTGACTCGGTCGACTGTAGTTCACTCGTAAAGCTGACACTGATACTAAGAGAACCTCCTCGTACTGAAATAATAGCTGCCGAGTTTCTATTCTACAATGTCTTTGAACAAAGGACGAACACAGGCCAAAATAAGATAAATTATATTGCTTGTTGTAAGAAGATAATAGAGTATTCTATTTAATGGTTTAATGGTAAAATCATGTCTGCCGCATGTCGGACTAGATGTGGGCAAAGCTCTCCATAGAGTGGAGCCCACACAACGTTAGACGACGTCGTGGCAGGCTTAGAAGGAGATGGCGGGACAAACTGGACACCTATTAGAAGGATTGGCCACAGAAAGCTATAAACCGAGAGGAGTGGAAAGAAGGTAGGTAGGCCTTTGCCCTGCAGTGGGACGAATACGGCTGATTAAAAAAAAACAGTATATTTCTTTAGTAAATACCTAGGTTAATAAGTTTTATTTTATAGCTTAGTACCTACTATGTTCGAGGGCGCCGGCGTTTCCTAGCTAAATTAACTCTTGAGAAGAACTCCAAAACAAACAGAGGGTCATGTCTGGGGTTTTGAGTTGACAATTTCCGACAAATATCTCTCATAAATCAGCCATTAGCTCAGTTTATATTGCTAGATTGCAAAGGTCTTTTATTGGAAAAGTTTAAGTGCATTCGATTAATAGTTCCGCAAGAGATAAAAGGCTAGAAAAATAACACAACTAGGTACGGGTTGAAGAGCGGTTGATGCTAAAGGGTATAAAGTTCTCAACGAGACGTGAAGATTTTATAGGTTTGAAGACGACCGCGTTGTACTTGTAAGCCCTCGGGGATCGTTCGCAATCGTGTACGTGATGAGTGAAGTTTTTCCTTCTGACTGACGATATTTATCATTATACCAGGCGTTAAAAATGCTTGTTGACATCGTGCTATTCTCAACAAGTAATTTGTTGATTGTAGTTTCGGAGTACTGTAGCGTTATCATAAATTAAAAACAAAAACAACGGTTAAATAACTATTATAAATATATATACTTATTACAGAATAGTAAATCAATATTACGATTTGTTTTATTATGATCATTAAATAATATTTAAAGACTAAACGGGACTGATATGATGATTTTAGATACGACGTTAAAAGAATACATTTTATACGCAGCTTTCGTATAAAAAATCGCAGTGTTAAAATTTGAAGTAATGATGATAACTATACTCTTCTGAATAAGTATAAGTTCTTTCTTCTAAATAAGTATAAGTGAGAAGAATTTGGTACCTATATCGACCGAAATATTGGTAAATTTTTGGTCAACTTTCAAATCGGCGATGTAGCTACGCTCTGCCATATAAAGGATACTTAAAAAAAAGGACAATTTTTTTAAAGATTCGAATTTAAAACTCGAAATTCTTGTTCTGTATTCAATTTTTTTTTTAATGAAATTTTGTTTTATAAAACTTTTGCGTTCTTTATAGACACTTTATAGGACCACCGTTTGTTTTATTACGAATATCTATGAGTGCCCTTGGTGACTGATGTCTACAGTTGATTAACTAGTAAGTAAAACAATTTTCAGAAATTGTCCTAATTGAGTAGCTACGCTTTTTGAGTGCACAGAGCGTACCTGTCTATCTGTAGACATCGATGTGTTAATAATTTCACATACTTACTATGCAAAACTACGAGTGTGTACTTAACAACAATATCTAGGTACTTATACGACTGAGGTACGCGTACGACAGAATTTCAATCCGCTTTCAAAATATACAGGGGAACTTTGTAAACTTTTGATCATTTGTTCAGCTTAACGTCATAATAATGCACTTAGGTAGGTACATCATATGGTGAAAACAATTAAATTGCCACAACACACACCGAGGTGAGATCTATTTGTTCTTATAACAGCAATTCTGACCAAATGTGGCGCGTTAATGTCAGTAATGAGATATAAATAACGTTATGGTTATGTAATTGCACCATTATTATCGCCATACCTACATCATATATTTGGCACACCTGTATAATTTATTTTATCATTCGGCAGAATCTATAGGACGTTTCTACCGGTATAAGTACATGAGAAATTTTACCGTTATACATTCGCCACTGTACCGACATGTCGGCGGTTGTAACAAAAGCAACTGAAAATAATGGTGATAAATTTATATATAAAAAAAATCTTATGTACTGGAAGTCAATGGAAGGGGGAAGGAATGCATAAAAAATGTTTAACTGGAAAGAGAAAAAAAAAGTTCTATAGTCAATAAATTAAATGTTGGGAAACGTATTACAGGCGGGGGACAAGCTGTGATGGATGGGTAGGTGCACCAATATCACTATAGGTCTCTTTTCGGTATTGGTGCTATTTAATGTGAAAACGCCAATCGGCGGTTCATATTTCTAGAAACAATAAGAAAAAATAGCACATTCCGACTCACAAATAAAGTTCTCGAATATTGTAGGGCCCCGTACGAATTCTATTTAGTAATTGTGGACTTAATCATATAATCTTCGAGGCATACGCGTTCTGACGTTTGGAGACGATTTAATGGACTGACGGGATGGGAAATGTGTTAAATATTCAAATAAAGCACTGACAAGACAAAGTGTGCATCCTTTTAACAATTCAGATAGGCATACTGAAGGGATCATGACAAATACACAGAAATTGCTTTACCCCATTCCTTTGAGGAGTTTGGGTTGGAATTTCCAAAGAAGTCGCTTAATTTCTAAATCTGTCAAAGTCAAAAAGTTAGATAAACTTTTTAATTTATAGTACTTAATTATGTCATACAAATTATGAAATATCATTTCGGACTACAATAAAGTAGGTAAATACTATTGTTAATCTTAATCAAGTTGTCTAGACATTAATGTAATTCATAATTTCACTTCGTTCAATATTACGTCATTGTTATAATCTATTAGTAAAATTATTAATTAATATGAATGCTAGACACATAAATAATAATTTCACCTAATTCAATTGTAAAACTAGTTTAGTATAGGTACAGTACCTTTACTAGAAATAAGTACACTTTTTGCAATTCCAATCCCATTGTCATTGAAATAGAACTTTTATTGAATCCTGGTTAAATAATAACGCAATGGTACACAGCTGACGAATTATAGAATCCGTTCATAAATCATAAATGTATTTTCGGAAAAAGATTTGATATTTAAAATATTAAAATTAAGTGTTAATTTAGTGCAAAGTTTAAATAAATGGTGACCTAAGCCTAATATGATTTATTGTGCTCTTAGAGTGATATAATATTTAAGATTGCCAAGATCTAAGCTTTTAGAAGCTTTAGTACTCTTTTGTTGCTGGAGTATAAAATGTATAATCATTTCAAGAGTTCTACCATAAAGAATGAACATTCTTTTTCTTTTATTTTTCGATAAACGAGTCTGTGTGTGCTTTTAGGGTTCTATAAGCACACAAAATGGTTCGTGTGTAGATATTAATAATTATAATTGTAGGATAACCTATATATAATTGTTATCATCAGTTCGTTTCATGCTCATTCGTTAGTAATATTTTTTTCTACTGTAGTACTTATTCGAATTGACCTTTGAATTTACAATTCTTTGTGAGTATTTATTTTTTGTTTATGTGTTTGTTACTACAACTTTGATATCGTAAGCTGTAATAATTATCTATGTTGTGTCTTAATTATTATTCAAATGTTCAGGTTAGACGGAAAGAGGAATGCGGATGATTTTGAAAGTTGGGCCAGAATTACTGCTGACTGAAGTTCATGTGTATTGCGTGTGCGCTGCATACTTACTGCAACTGTTCAGAGCAGTGGTAGGTTATGTTTGGTTTATTTTTAACATAATTTGTTCAAAGGCGAATTCGTTACCAGTGGTGTCTCGTGCACACTGCTGTAAGGCACATACTGCATAAATTCCGCAATTATATTTGTTGAACTCGGGCTATTTCATAGCCAATCAATGCATTATATAAGACTGTATCCAATCTGAGAAATCTACATCTTTTTTCTGATAACAGAAAATTCAGAAATTAATGAAGTATCTGATATACGGACGTTCGCTACAATCTATAAATGCATTGAGAAATAGTGTGAGGGTGTTTCCTTTGAGATATAAACGTCCCTATATCGTTACGAGCTTTTTATAGTTGGCTCGATGCCAAATATCCCAGCAATGATTTACTGGTGATTGAATGGTGCTCGTGTCAATATAATTGTAGTTGGAATATAAATGTTTTGAGCCAGTTCAATGAGATTATTTTCGTGTATTACATTCATGATTGCTGCATGTGCTTATGTTTTGGCTATACTTCAATTCTAAGTCCACAATTAGTTCTACTCAGGTTTTTAGTTGGATTTTAAAAAGTTTCAACGAAAAAGATTATTTGTTCTGCGCACACATTGTTCTGCGCATTATATTGCCTATCATTCGAACTAATCTGGATAAAAGGACGAGTTGTTTGTTTTTATAGGTACTCTTCAGTATGTGGGCAGTTTGTTTGTCAACCTGTTTGGCGATTGGACCGGGCTCTTGTTAGCATGTTTATTGTATAGTATCGACAACATGTTGCCTTGTTAGTGTCGCCCATTAGTGAAATCCAGGGGCTGTGGACTGACGTACATACATTGAATAGGTTCAGTAAGGATAGATTTAAGTTCAGAATTAATGAAATGTTGTTTATATTACTCATTTAGTATGTCGCAGTCTACAACTGGGCATAGGTATAGATCTTATAAAAAGAAGGTAGGTAGTGTACAGAGGTGAAAGTTTGGAAAGGTTTAGATCTAGTCTTGTATAATGTTGTCTTTGGATAAGTTATATTATAAATATGTTGGTGGCTGTATTTATTGGATTATTTGTAAAACCTACGCAGTTATTATTTTCATATTTATGTTTATGTTGGCTATAATAAACCCACACTAAATCCACCTTTCAATCCATAATGATTAGTAGGCGCAAGTTTATTTACAAGTTGTAATTACCCCACTATTTGAAACACTAACATTAGTACCTAAAATATTTTATTAATTAGTACATTCATCTGCATAATTATCAAATAGGTAAACTTAAACACGAATCCTTGTTAATTTGGTACAAAATCTGTATTGATTACATATTATTGAAACTGTAATGATTCCTCATCTGTTCTGACATGTGTCGGTTTCCAGTTATCTAGATGCGGTTGAATACCATAACTTCAGATCGGTTTTTAGATTAGTTATGATGCGGCTAACTATATTTATTCGTATATCAGCCGTGACCAAATTAAAGTGCACGAGGTACGGAGGGTTTTCGATGTCTAAAGAACAGTTCAAAGGATTGATCACGACTATCGTTAATTGATCGCTCTGCTCAGCAAGGGCGGATCCAGCTTTCAAGTCACATGTTTGAAGTCTAGTCGGGACGGATTCGATCTGTACGATCAATGCGATTAGAATAATTATCAGTGGTCGACCTAGAACCAGCCATCAGGGTCATGACCCCAATGACCCCCCCTGGATCCGCCCATGCTGCTCCGTTTTCCTACGAGCCCCTTAAAATGTTTAAACCTAATAAAACAATTACAAATTTAAAAGAAAAAAAAAAGAACGTGAAATCAGCTGGATTGATTATTAACAACATTTCTTCAAAGGCACTGACACCAAATCAAAAAATTAAACTTCTAAAAATCGAATTATAAAAGCCGTCTAGCTTTTACATTTACAAAATATGATTTGATTGCCACAGTCATTAAATTTTTTTACATTGTTTGATGATAGAAAGTTCTTGATTTCTAAAAAACCTACAACAAAGATAAACTATTGTCTATAAACTTAGATTTAGAATGATTGCACTCACAAGCACTTTAAAACAAAGTTAATAGCTTCTGAAATTATCTTTGATGTAACATTGTTTACTTTGGATCTCTATAAAACAAGAATACTTTCAGTTTGCATTTGCTCAATGTACAAATGTTCATTGTTACATCTGTGTTACAGCTGCTGTCTTTAAAATTGGATTAGTTCGTCATGGCCAGTAATAAATAAGTCGTTGTAAACAATGCGGCGACTCTACAGCATTATAAAATTTTGTAATTTTGCTTCTTTCAATGATGTTCACTAAATAAAACAGACTATTGGTCTCGTCGTCGTAAGCGTGACCGTTTTTATTCGAACTCTTGTATATCTTGTACTGTATTACCTCATTATGCAATATACATTTTGATAAGTTTGTTCTATCTTGTATTTATAATGCATGTTAAATTTAAGACAATTTATTTTTTTAAAAGAGTATCCATGGAGATTCTCGCCGGTCTCTTCTCCATAACCTACCTCCTTTTGGAACCGCCTAGAGTTTCGACTTTTCAAAAGTGCCTGCAAAGGCCTAGTTGAAATAAAAAACGTTGAGTTTGATTTTGACTGTTGAGAGTGGGTTCATCTTCAGATCGATTTCTGAGTCGGGCATAATTATATAGACATTTTCAGTAGCACTATGGAGTTTTTACACAGTAGGTTTGCCCCTTATTACATGGGATTGGATAATATCACCGATGATATGTGGATGTAGAATAATATACCTCTGCCTGACCCCTCGGGGAATACAAGCGTGATGATGTGATGTGTGTGTAAAAATGATTTTAATGACATAGGTAACTGTCGGGTTAGATATATCTAAAAACCATAAGGTACAAGCGTTGGTTCACAGGGTTTTCAGTTTAATGGCCGTCATAACGTGAGACTTGCATAAAATCGCGTGTGACTGACATGCAATGCACTAACATTCCAGGAAAGTTAGTGCTAATCAATAATTTGCTACGTGACTTGTCCGACTATTTGCTTCATTGCTGTTTACGCAGACGACCTTTCAAAGGGCTTAGGTACGTATTACAGATCGACACTCATCGGTGATAATTTTTTGAGGACAGATTTCGGTCTTTCCTTTGAAAAGAATACGTCATGTAACGTAACGTCATGAAAGGTATCACCGCTGAGCGTCGATCTGTAATACGTATCTTTCCATTACACTCAGAAGTGCTTTCCTAGTTTAGTGCACATTCTGTTGTACCACCTATAATAATAATATTTACATTATTAGAAAGTATAAACTGTATAGCAAAATTATAAGGCTAACAGTACTTTGTAACACCATATGAGAGCATCTGCATCCGAACTAGGTGATAACCTGTATCTCGAAATGCCCCTCAGAAAATCCGTACAGTCAGATTAACCAATTCAGAATACTGAAACTTTTCCAGAATATGTCGTATGTGTTGTGTGAAGGTGTGTAAGAGAGTATATATGAAGGTGGGGGTGTGTATAGTGATTCTAGGATTGTCTTAGTATGCTCTTACTCTTGGTAATTTCGCTAGTTTGGCATTACATATAGGTACTTGCGTACATTGATGATAGGTATGTCACGCGGCATTAAAATGTGCAAAAGCAAACTTTGAAAGTACGATAGGTATAACGATAATAAAACTACGTTGTGCGGTTACGGCTGCCAGTCTAATGCCAGCCAAGGGGTACTAACACGCGTGGGATAGAAGCAGCTGATCATTATATTCATTACGTTTTTCTTTTTATCACTGTGGGTGTACAACGAAATATTCTCTTTTGGTTCTTTTTTTCTTCTATACATCGGTATTTGATTGTATCTTCTATACAGACTATAAGAATTCGTCAACACAAAATGTATTAGCATTATAGTCAGGGAGATGCAGTGAGTAGCTTCCCGCGGTAACATGTTACATGGTTCTTGTACGTGTCGTTGCGTAGCGTAAATTTTACAGTCCGAAACAACTAAGAATGTTGTTGATAGCCTGATGTAAGATACTGATCCGAGAATAAAGACTTATGTTCGGTTCGGTGTCGTTTATTGGTGTGATTTTTTTAGGAGCTTTGCGTATCGTTGCTTCTCATACAAAATATCGTTAAAAGTCATGACCCTCTGAAAAGGACGCATAAAATAAAAACCGACTCCAAAAAAACTCAAAAACAAAACTAATAACTAAAAAGCAAAAAATAAATCTTTTATTATACAATATAGTAGTTGAAGAATATTGAAATCGGTGCCAAGTAAAACATAAAAGTAATATACCTTGCTGCTATAATAGCGACATTGAAACAACGGGTTCACGTAGAAATTGTCGAGTGCGGAGCGAATTATGCGTTGGACACGACAAATGCACTTCGCCAATCGTGTCGGTTTATCATTGCATGATTTACTTGGCACCGACTTCAATATTCTTCAACTACTATATTGTATAATAAAAGATTTATTTTTTGCTTTTTAGTTATTAGTTTTGTTTTTGAGTTTTTTTGGAGTCGGTTTTTATTTTTTGTTAAAAAATTTAATTATTTTACAATTTTGAGTGATGGGTAGACCTAGTAAAGACGATTCTCTTGAAAAACTTTACAAAGGTCAAATATATGTTGCCCCAAGTCGAGTGAAAACCTTAGACGGTATTGCACTATGTGATTTTAAAATCAAATAAATTACTTAGCCGACCATCGAATCTGCAATATTACCCACCTCGGCTTAAAGTGCGCATCAATACGAATAAAATAAGCCCAAACACTATGTAGCTGCTATCAACCATTAAGGAGTTCCCTAAACTGTACTGCACCTGCATCACGGACCTTGCAGTGGCAGTCATTACCCATCTCGGTGTAAAGATCTTGTCAACACGAATAAAATAAGCCCAAACACGAGGTAGTTAAGATGTACCGTTGAGGAGTTCCCTCGATCCTCTGTCGTCTCCATCATCAGATCTGCCCTAAACCTCCATAGTATTGTAGTCTCATCAGATATACACATAAATATCAAGTTTTTACCCCATGCTCGCCTACTATTTTCAAGAGATGCCCTCGATTTCTCAGGGATTCCACCATCAGGTCCTGACCTGATGACAATGGGACCAAATGACAAGCATATCGTTTCAAATAAAAAAAGAATTTTTGAAATCGGTCCAGGAGTCTTCGAGAAATCGAGTAACAAACATAAAAAAAAAAAAAAAAAAAAAAAAAAAAAAAATACAGCCGAATTGAGAACCTCCTCCTTTTTTGAAGTCGGTTGAAAAACGGTATCGCCCACATACTCGTATATGGTCATTTCTCACAAGCACTGGATAAAATAATGTCGGTTAAAATTTTGCAGTCGTACATAAGTATTTAAATGTATTAAAATCGAGTAAATTATGTTAATTTGTTTGTTGACAATTATACTGTATGGCATATTTGATGTTATTCGAATTAACAGTTTTTATTAAGTCTTCTAATGAATGTTTGGGCGAAAATTACTCCTGAATTACTCTTGGTAAACAGTGGCATAACTAGGTTACGTAACTGGTAACTAGATGCAGAACATCGTTAATTAAATAATTACCCTAATTGGATAGAAATATATTAAACGTACCTAGTTGTTTATTGTAGAAGAGGATCTTACGGTCTGTGAACAATACAGTTTAAGAGAAACCTTACATTATCCGCGGTAGCGCCAAGAAAATTGGAAATGTGTGGCTGCAATATTGTGGCGTTAGTAACAGTTGTAAATTGAAACCGTTTTTCTTGCGTTGTGTTTCTTAAGGCGCTCGCTCGTCTCGTTTGTTAAACTTTGGTTTGGCATGCTAGAAACGTATTCTGTGTTCTCAATATTGCACATAAAGGTTTCAGTATTTTCTTTCACGCCAAGTACATTTGCAGAAGGAATGAAAATAATCTAGAATATAAATATGGGTACACAAAGGGTCCTGAAACTGGAAGAAAATATAATCTCGTCTGTAGCAGATCTCTATTGCACTGGGATTCTTGGATTTCCTCACCAGCTATATAATGTAATAACGTCTGCTTCTTTCAAAACGTTGCCACCCACACATTAATGCGATGTCTCTCGGTAAATTTGAAGAGTCTGCGGATTCTGATTGTTGGTCATCGCGATGATATTTTTAGTGAATTTCCGGAAAAAGAATTAGGTGTATGACATCTTAAGAGTATATCGAGTGGTGACGAAGATACTATTTGGCTAGTTATAGATTTGTGACGCGCACCTATATGCAACCCGAGATTTACTTTAGTTAACGTCATACGATAACAAACTTTATCGGATGGGTAATAACTATGAAATTGGTATTATCAAATAGAGTCGTAAGCACGCTGGCCCGTAAAGTGTATTTGTGTTGCACTCGCATGCACAATATGCACATGCATCTCCGAAGCTCAAGTTCTACAGTTATTGTTGCTATTTGGAACTCGGTCGAATATTGTCGTATTCGCGGGATCGTTTATTTCGGGTGTTAGAGCGACGAGAGCGTTGACTCAGTGAGATTACGATTTAAATATAGGCGGGGGCGAGTTGCCAAATCATTGGGGGAATGTTCGGACCCAGCATCGTGGCATAAGAATTTCATATGCGATTGTTTCATTAATCCAAGGGACATGAACTCAATCTTGGTATCTTACGATTCGTGTAGATAAAATGTTTTCTTGCTCATGAACAGTAGATAACATTTATGATTAATGTTTATTATGTTACAGATATACTCGTATTCTTATCTTGGAGCCATTTATCTAAATTTTCCCCGGTTTTTTAATTCAACGCCGAAATACCTATGTACTACTCAGTAAATTAATATCTCATTACATACATTGAATAACTTTCCCTCCTTCAATCCTTCCAGATGAAACAAAAACTGTATTTTCTAAGGTGACATTATAATTTTAAATACCTTAATACGTCCCCCTCTTATGTATTATAGCCTATGAATACAAATTGTATGGAGTGCCGCTCGATTCGTTAATTCTCACTTGTTTAACTAATCTAAACAAACTAAACTCGGTTATTTAAGTTACCAAACATGCAAATTGGACAGCTAATTGAGAAATTTAATTCCCAAGTGCTTACAAAAACGTAGAGTAGATGATAAAAACCAGATGAGCAGGTTGTCTTATATTATAGTAATGTAATTTTCTTTTTCATATCAGCTTTTACTGACCTATTTGGTGTTTGCTTTGTTTAAAGGAACTAAAAATATCCTGTAGGTACATTATGAGCTGCGTATGTGAAAGAAAATTGCAATAAATTATATTTTTTGCACTTGAATAATAGAAGTAGGTACCTAGCTATTTTTAGTTTTTATGACTCGACAACAACGTGACAAATTTAGAACATAAGAAACATGCGATATGGTACTGGTGATATATGGTTATTATAATTTATTATTGAAGATTATACGAAGGTACTTAATTACTAATCAACTCGAAATATTATGAAATGTCTGTCATTGAAAAGGATATTTATATTTGACCCAAAAGCATGAAGGTACTTAAATAATATTTCTTTTTAAATACTGAAATCCATTTAATGCATTACAAAAATAGTCCTACTGGAATTGTTTGATCAGAAAAAGTCAGTTTGATATTGAGAAGTCCCCAAAGTGAAGTCCTCGATGAAATGGATAGAAGTAAAAAAATAATTAGTCAATACAAAAAGTAGGTGTAGCTTCATTTGTTGGTCTTTTAGTCCTCTTTTGTTTGTGTGTTGCTCCATTAGGTTTTATTTCAACAGATATTTAAAAATATTTCTTTTTAACGAATGATCTATATCAACAAAAATGTTGGAATAAACAGGATTTACATTTAAGATATATATTACAAAAAATCATAGAAAGGTTTTATTTCAATTTCCTGTGTACGATTTTGTGTTTCTCCAATGCTATAAAAATTCAATCAATTATGTTGCTTATATTTGAAATCGTTAACAACTGGGGTACCCGGGGTAACCGGGTTCCCAGGATTGTCGAAAGGACCGCTTTCCAAATGGATCGCATTTAAAACCCCCATCCGTACACATATGGTGCGTCTATTAAAAAGATTTTATTTGCAGACGATCTCCGAATTTTATAGGATTATAAAAGTCAACAGCCACCATTACTTAAAATCCCAGTTATATTGAATAAATAAGTTTATATAGCTATCTAAAATTTTCGATGACATAGCCAACGAACCCAGTAATATGACAAAAAAAGTTTGATAGGTAGGTAGCTCTATAGGTCCTATCAATTCTTATCAAGGACTTTGCCTCTGTGTTGTGGTTGATAACATGCCATATACAAACAAAACCATCGCGGTTTAGGCAAGTAATATCGACAGACTATTCCAGTCATTTGTATACTGACCATTTCCTGTGATTACAAAGTGTTTTAAGTACCTACACCTACACCTATTCAAATTTAGATATGACCTATAACTTTATAGTTCAGGGTTGATAGAATAACAGTGTTCAATGCTATTAACATCATACTGTAACAGGTTTACTTAACGGTTGCACAGGTCAAGGCGGCAGGTTGCTCCTTGTGAAATTGGATATCGTTTAGGAACTTTGAGCTTTCTAATGAGCGTTCAACCTGTTCAGAAGCAAATATGAGTGTGGGAAAAAGGACAGAAAATGTCAACGTGTTAATAAAGGTTGACACAGGTTTATTCTAGATAAACCTGATCGTGTTAAATAAGAAACTGGCAAAGCTCATTTTGAATCAGCATTGGAGAAGAAAAAAAGAAAAGTGAAAAGTAATCTTACTGTTCTAGCTCAAGCTACAATTCACGTAATCTTAGTCAGTTGGATCACTTTGACAATATACTATAGTAACCAACAAAAGAATTAGAAAAATTGCTGAAGTTTAGAACTGATGTCCCAACCGAAGATGGGTGAGAACATAAATTAACAAAGTTTCGCACGGAACAGGTGATTTATAAACACTTAACTTGCAGATAAAGTTTCCTACCTATGTAATACATATTCTTACAAAAATAAGCTACGTAGGTACCTGAACTAGGGTCTAATAGATTTCAGTATATCCTAACCCTTCTTATTTTGAGAAGAAGCTCGTTTCTAACTGTGGGACAGTAAATGGCTGGATTGTTGTATAATAATACAATAACCTTAATGAATTCATTGTAACATCAGCATCGTATACACATCAGTCATAGTTGAAACATTGCATCATTCAACAAGAAGAATGGTAAATAAGAGTTCTTTGATGTGTTCACTGTTCATACTTCAAACACACTCTTCAGATGTATTGTAACTTGTTCTAATTAACTGACTGAGAAATACATGCCTGATTGCTAATTTTAGATATCAGTTATGGTGTGGTTAAAGCATACACACTTAAGTGAAAGAAAACAGAATTGAGCTAGTACATTGCGAGTATGAAATATACGTATATTACTCCTTGGAGTTTATTATAATAGACTAATAACTTATACACTATCTGACACGCCGTTCCAAGTTTACGGTTTTGATACGCCTTCAGGTCCAAAGTCCACGACTGTTTCATAAATAACTCAGAAAGAGAAAAGGGATGACAACTAAATTAATAAATAATTTTATTGTTGAACAGCTCTTACTGTATGTTAGGGACACTGCTATAGTTCATATTAATGAAGTTGACAAAGTGTGTTAGCACCGCCGAGATATTAAACTGGCGGATTTTGGATTTCTGTGGGCTGTAAACAACGTCAGTGCCGGTACAAGTGCAAACATCCACCAGTTAGCTATTGAATATTCAGTACATGCAAAGCAGTAAATTCCCTCAATTGAAAAAGTCAGGCCCGGTTAGTAGTGGGATTATAAAATGGAAATTAGTACCATGTTTTTAAAAGATGATGTTGAATACCGGATTTTCTGAATACTCGCTGAACCACTTACGGAAATCAATGGAATAACCACTTTTTAAGAGTTTAATATTGAAATATAAATGTAGATAGAAACGTGATAGAGTTGAAGCTACAACAGTTCTTGATGCCTATTCACTACCGCGCCACGAAATTAGTAATTTATCGTTACTCGAAATTTCAGCTGCAGACTTCTTGAAATTTGGCTACTTTTGATATTTTGGTAATGAGTAATGTTGTTCTATGACTTTGGCATGCTCACTGAATACTCGCCAGGGGACTCAGATTTACGGACAGAGTCATTAATATTTATTTTAAAATCACCGTGAAGTAGCAGATTTTTAACATTATGATGATGATAATCCAGTTTCATCAGAACATAGATATTTCTGTAAAGACTAAATTTTCGTCAATTTGAATTAGGTCGGGTATTTCGGGTAACAAATTTATAAAACAATGCATGTGTTGAAAGAAAATGGCAGGAAGTCAAACAAAATCAGATTGGTTTAAAATAACTTCGAGGAAAAGTGAAATAAATGCGAGAACATAATCGGTTCCATTTCATACAATGAGCCAAAGTGCGGTGTTTACCTGCATGATAAATTCTTCAGGCTCAACTTTGAAGTCGAATTCCCATCGGTTTAAATTCGCCTTAGATTGCTTAAATGTATTCTGTGTGTACGACCGTGCTTCGACCTCTGTAATCCGTGGGTACTTTATGTATGTGAGGTAGAATAATAAAGGAGCTTCATCAATAAAATGTTTTTCAACTGAATGTAGTTCTAGCTGTTGTCACTTGTTTGTATCTCAGTGAGTCATCTGGATTTTCTGTCTGTCTAATTATGAAAATCGTAAGTCTTTTGTAAAGTTCAGATAGTCCGCGCTGTTGTTTTATTTAATTCTTTTATCCTAACAGAATGATGAATATGTAAATTGGAGGTCTCTAGTGGAATAGCGCCAATTTACTCAATAGGGAATAATTTATTCTGTATAATTTGATTATCAGGACTTCCGTATTTTCATTGGAGAATTACAAATCCTACATTTCGCAAAGTAGGTGCTGATTTTATTAAGTACAGGCTTTTAGTGCCTTGGTTTTGAAAGACAATTTAGGGTGCTAATACGTAAATGGCTGAAGTTAGTAACTCGTAAGTAAACGAAACCTCAAACCCTGTTAAAATTTGTTCTACGATGGTGACATGACTTAATGCATGAGGTAGGACATATATGTTATTGTAGCGGGTGTTTTGGCATCTTTCGAAACGCCATATAAACATTCACGTATTTCATTTGAAGGTTACTTACGCAAAGTTTATGTACCCAGAGTCACCCTCCAGTTTACTCTTACTTGCGAAGGGTATACGTGCGTGTGTATTGACTTAAATCCCCAGATCAACATATAAATTATATAATTACTAAATATAATAGTGAATGTTGTACTAGATAAGTCCCGTAAAGTTTACATGGCTAATGAAACTGTGTTATCTTTATTATCCCTGTCATACATGTATAATATTTCAAGATGCAGCTTGGCATTGTATATTCTGATGCTTGTTAACACGTTTTTTTGCAAAACATTTGGACGTCTTCCAATGAAATTAAAATCGATTTGAAATCGTTTAAAATAAATTGGCAAGTCTTTGTTATTTGTCTAATAATATATTATTCAATTCATAAATTTATATTAAGGACTTAGTTTAAGTTAAAATCTAATATTTGCATGTCATTTTATTAAGACAAAATATGCTGAACTAAATGTAGATGAGAGATGTAGAGAATGTAGATATGTACCGAAACACGACTTTATTTTAAGCAAATTTACCATATTTTAAGCAATTCAATCTAAGAATCTTTATCTTAAGCTGTTAACATACAACAGCTTACAAAGTATCTCAGAGAAATAAAGCTTCATGTTGTCCTTTAACTTTGTTAGGATAGGTATCTATCTTATCTTTATCGTCCATAGCGATGACTTCCCCGACTTCTACTGATTGGATGTTATAATATGATGACTTTTGAAGATTCAGGTATTAGTTTTGTTTTGTTTTTTTTTTTAACACATTGCCCCACCCTAGGATTTCTCCTGTGTCGTGGGTACAGTTTACAAACATACATGTCACATGCACACACAACCAGACCCGAAACAACTATCTGTAGATCATACAAATATTTGTTCCGTGCGGGAATCGAACCCGCGACACCGAGCGCAGCAGTCGATCTCTCAACACACTGTGCCAACCGTGCCGTCAAAGTGCGATCAGTAACGAAAATATGACATGACAATATCTGATTTAATTTTAGATTTTATATCATCAGTCATCAAACAGATGCTCTCATCATCATCATCATCATACCCATAATTATAATACCCGTCGATAAATTTTATAATACCTGTCACTGTTACTTTCATATAGTGAAAAGAGATGACAATAGATTTTGAACCGGATTAAGTTATAATTAGAGATTACACGATTATGAATAAGGGGCAAATGTCTAAATACTTTCTTTACCCTTTGGGAATCTTGTAACTTATTGTGGTCGTCTCACGGTTATAGTTTGAATCCTCCACACGAAGGATCCCAGTAGTTGAGTTTGGCTTACTAAGAGACGTGGGTCCAACACGCTGAAACCGTTTGGAGCATTTGTACTAAGTAAATTAGGATACTGTTCGTTACCTAACCTGTTATTCGATATGACTGCAGATCTCATACGGTGGTAACATGTCGTAGTGGGTTGTTTAAATAGTATATTACTAATGTCTAGCACTAACTAGCTGCCAGCGGCTAACAGCAATTAAAATGAATGCGCCAAAACGCATAAATCAACAAGTATAATAGTTTACAAGAGTACCTGAAACATGCCGACGGATTTTAAAAACCAGATCATCACCAATTTAAGAAATAATTTACTGTATAGGACCAGTATGGTACGGCCCTCGTGTGTACTGTGTGAATCGATTTTCTCGAATCGGACGACACGGTTGGAGCAGTGGTTAAGCGATTGACTGCTGCGCTACGTGTCGCTGGTTCGATTTCCGCACGGAATAAAAATTTGTATGATCTACAGATAGTTGTTCCGGGTTTGTTCGTTTGTTCCTATGAATATTTGTGTTTGTAAACACACCCACGACACAGGAGTTATTCCAAAAATGGTTAAAATTTAAAAACTAAAATTATAAACCAGTTATGGCAACAGTAATTGTCAATATTTACTTATTTTTCATCCATATTTCAGCTTATTTGATTTTGTAATGTACCAGTGCTTGGAAAAGACTTCGTTATCCCAACGTTTCCTGCTATGGCGCTTCCAACAGTCCTCATTTCCTGTTTATTAAAAAAAATATACAGTGAAATAAAAAAATTCAGCGCAATTATGTTCCCGAAGGATTTTAACAACGTGATTTATAATATAGCCTGTACGAGTACTTATGTAAAAGAGTAATTAATGCGTTGATTAATGAATTCAGCAAAATTAAGCTGTATCATAAATTTAATAATTGGCTTAAGCCGACATATTTAAGAGGTGATTAATGGCCATTTTGTCTGCTTTTAGTTCACGCTCACTTTCCTTAATAGGGCTTGGCTTGGGCGCCAGAGGCCCTAAATACTTAGTACGGCATTGATCTTACTTTATCCTCGCTTTAATTATATTTCATTGTCAATGTTGTTATTTCAAACTATTATAATGGATCATTGAAGTGCTATTGTGATTTAAAGGAGCTTTAAATATGACAAATGTTTTAACTGTATTAGGTACGTTACTTAATTTGTGCTTCATTTTAAATTTAATTGAACCAAAGTTGTCTAATATAAAATATAATCTCAGGTTTTACAAAATAATTGGTTTTAGGCCTAATAGGATTAGAAACAAAGCAAAGTATGAATATATATGTAGCAGTGTATATTTATCCATCTCAGGACAAAATCGAATATGTAGATTGTAACTCTTAACTAAGTCTAGCTTCAAGTATGAGCGAGCTTCGGCCAAACTTTGATGTGACTTTATTTGATTTTCAAACATGTAATTCAGAACCGTGTAGGATCAGTAACTTATGCAAATATCCGCTCAAGTTTCAAGCTGATAACTTGTAGACCGATGAAACTTTTATTGCCATTTATCAAAGGAATAAAATTAAGTTTCTTTGTGAACAATTGCAGTTTGTTTGTATTTTACTTTAACCCTGAAGTATTTGAATATGATCTATCGGGATTTCAAAATAGATAAGTCATGTAGACTTAAATATATACCAGAGCGATGATAAATTTGTACGGAACCACTATTTATTCATGGGAATAGCCATGTCAGAAGGATGGACGTTATAATTTACGTCAACCCTTTGACAATCAAGCAGATCGAAAAGCTGACATGCCCGAGCGCATTGTTTTGGTCAATTTTAATTGGGATTCTATGATAGAAATACGTTTTTGTAATATTTTTGTTTGTGTTATTTGGTTCCCAGTTTCAGTTACAAGCGATTTCTTGTCTTTAGCATTATCGACCAAATTAGACTTAACACACTTTAAATACATATTATGATTTAAATCAATAGTTCTGTTACACAAATGGATAACTACGAAATTAGGTATACAAAATTTAATCTTACTTAATATTGGAAAGGGACACTCAGGTCTAAATATAATAGGTACTATGATATAGGAAAAATAATTCGGTAGATGTAAGACACGAAATGGATAAAATGTACAAATGGGTGGATGACATTTTCCATTGATCTGTTGTAGGTATGTTAAATACCGTCTACATACCTGTATACGTTCTTATAGCCATACATTTGCTTTAACGAATGTGTCCAGTCTGATTAAGCGATAGTGCATTTTCATGTCTGCGATAATTTCATTCGCTTCTGAATGCGACATTGAAGCGAACACAGCATTGTAATAATAATTTGAATTTAGATTTGACATTACTCACAAACTTGGTTACTCCGAATAAAATTGACTTACCTATTTGAGAAAGAATAAAATATAGAAAAGTTAGAGTGATGGAATAAAATAAAGATATACCTAATAACGTTATTTTTGCACATGTGAAAACAGAAAATAAAATAAAATAGAATTTACTGCAAAACGAATTACCATTGTTAAATTCCTCATGGCTGGATACTAAAAATGGCTACATATAATGTGCTCATAAAATTTTCATAAAGGGACCCGTTAAAACAGGGATGTTCATTCCTTGATGTATCTTCGTTATTGAAAACCAATGGATATGTAAATTGACAGCGACTTAATGGCACAGTAGTATGTTACAATAATATACTCAGATTATTACTTACACAGCGGGCAGTAGGCACTATTGTCTCTACGTCACGTGGTCTGACCCGACCTAACACAATAGAAGGGTTATCCAATTATAGCAATCGAGTTATAAAGCTATGCTTTCACAGTCCATTTGGCGATCAGTATTATGGGCTGGGTATTCAACTCTTATATGATACGATTATTAAAAATCTATCGTTCATCAGTACTTTATACATTAGTATCGGATGTATGAAATGGCAGTTCATCATTACAATGCCGGTGGATGAGCCACGTGAATTGAATGCGTGTTATCGGCAAATGCTCGAATACGATGATGCATACGCACCAATGCATGCCAATAAGTGGACACAGCTTAACGCAAATAGGAACGATTGTTAGCGATTCCATGAATATAAACCGTTTTCTACATGATCACATGGACAAATCCTAAGTAGTTCCCGTCGAACGGAGTCACGGTCGTAGCGATGATATAAAAAAGAAGATTATATCTTTTTATTGCTGCAGATAAATATCGAGACGTTTCATAACGCGCGCAGATACCGCGCCATCCTCTGTTCTCCGAGACATGTACTGAAGATAAATGATGATTGTGATAAAATGTTTCATAAAAGCTTCGGTGTAGCGTAACTCACCCACGTATATACTCAATATTCAGTGGACTGGAGTTACAGAAAAACTCGGTATTTGCGTTATATAAACATGTTTTGTACGTGGAAGTGCCGCGATTTGTTTGTTGGTATCAACTGGCAAAATTGCGTAGGTGAAACTATCATTAGTCTTTTAGAGTGTGTACCTAGAGTCTCAAAGGAGAGATAATGGATTTCATGATGTGCTATTCTGCAGGGCTTCTTAGTAAGTACCTACATAAAATTATTTCTGTGTCACGTAGAGCATCGTTTATGGATAAAATATTGTGTTAGGATTGGTACCTGAGTGCGTTAGTCTGGATCATATTTCACCACCTTGTGATATTTTGGTAACATATTTACCTTTTACATTACTAATGTTCAATGATTTATGAGTCAAAGGTACACGGTTTATTTTCATTCAACGGGATATGATTACTAAGTAACACTGGCAGTGATTGTGATATGAATCATTACGTTCTTGAATGGGATTATTTTAGTAACACTAATATTAGTACTAGTAAAACATTACATGCTCCGTACCTTTGTTTGAAAACTAACGTGGTTGTTGTGTAACCAACTGAAACTGCTTTCATAATAAGATTGATTGCGGATACACCTGTCCGCTACATGAATTTTACAAGGGTATCTATGTATGACATTTACGACGTTTTAACATTAGGCAGTATAATGTATAATGATATATGGGATACAATAACGTTGTCAATCGCCGGGGAGCGATTCACGCGCGATTAGAGATAATGTAGAAATATATAATGAGACATGTATCAAACATATGTCTCATTATATATTTCTATGTTGCTTGCCTATTTTAGAATTCTTGTAATTATAAAATTAGAGATATCTATACTTAAAATGCATCATGCAAATGCATCGTTGGACGCAGCCGAGATTTTATTGAAAAATGTCTAAAATAGACTTATGTCGATTGTCGAAGTGATCGACAGTTGTCCCCTGAGTACAATTACATCTAGAGTGCCGATACCGTGACTTTTTCAGAATATTATTTGCATACAGATACCCTGATATTTGAAAAACATCCAACATGTGTTGAATTTCAAGGTGATATGAATAATTTGCCCGTACAATGCTCCTACACCAAAAACGTAATGGAATCAAAGATTGGAATAGTTTCTGAGATGCCAATATCCATCGACAACGAGCGCCAATAAATTAATTAACAGCTGATGAAAAGGAAAATGTAGCACGAGAATAAATATACCTATGCCATACAATTGTATAGAGGAGTGTGACAATAATAATTATTGGGCTATTATTGGACCAGCGAACGTTGTATCCGGCAATATGTTATCTGACTGTATCGTTCGACACATTCATTACACGAAAAGTAATCTTTTTGGATTAGTGTATGACAAATATTATAAGAGAAAAGAAAGAATATAAATTGTTTCTGATAAATAAATAATAATAATAAGCGCCATAGATATCCATAGTTCCCCATAACCTGGTCCACTAGCATCCCATCACAATAGCCAAGTAGTCTCCATATATTCTACAAATCCAGGGAATGTCCTTGGGTATATTTCTATAGTGCATACAGGGTTAATCGCTGGGTATGTCACCTTTACATTTCGTTAAAGCTATCTTAAAGAGGCCTCTAAATGTTGGCTTCGGCCCCACGCACGCCTTCCAAGAGTCCGGGACTCTATAGTAAAGTGCAAGGAAAACCCATACAAATAATATTAATAATAATTGAGAGATATAATGCTGTTTTCTACATACATACATACATAATAAATACTAGCGGACCCGACGGACGTTGTCTTGCTCGAAAGTTGCAAATTTTAAAAAAACCTAGAACTCGATCGCAGCATCACCTACCGGGTCCAATTGTGAATCTAAACCATCCAGGGACACACAAACAAAAAAATCATAAAAATCGGTCCAGCCTTTTAGGAGGAGTTCTGTGACATACACACCTTTAGAAAAATTATATATATAAAGAAGATATGTATATCTACATACATTGCACTTTACTACAATACTCAGCCTTTTGTAGTCCATTATTGGACATAGGTCCCAAGGGAGTAATGCCCATAGTAACCATGCTCGAGTAGTACAATCAGTTAAAGGTATGTTTGTTCAACTTTGTTTAAATGGGAAGAGCCTGTCGTGATTAATCTTAGTTTACAAGGTCTGCCCTTCGGTTTAATGTTCTCCATTTTATCTGTTTTGAGTGGTTTGCTTCAACGTTCGATAGTAGGCAAGTCGATTGCGTTTTACAAGAGCGTAACACGCGTTTTGTTTCTGCTTGGAGCCATAGGCCGTTTATGTCGTCGTCACATCATCAGACATCACCAAATCAAATTACGAGACGCTTTGACCTTATTTTCTTTCAATATCTATAATAACGTTTAGTGCCCATTTGATGTGACCATGTCTAAAATATCATTCCTACTTAAATGTATAAAATATCCACTTAGGAGTCGGATCAGTTCTAAGGATCGCCATCATTGCGATTTTTTATTAGGTTATCTCACATTTACCCTTTTTTGTATTAAAGCTTTGCTTTTATTCCCATTTCATCGCTTTTGGGATTACTTTCACTCTTTAAGTGGACTTTGTTGGTGCGTTGGTTTTGGTCGGTGTGTTTTAGTATTTGAAACTGTTGACTCTGCAATTTATTACGTTTTCAAGTGCATCGTGATGTTATGAATAAAAATATTTTTATTATTGAAGTGTAAACCGATAGTTCCTAATACAAATAATTAATGCGTTTTGGCATCGTGCCGCGCTGCATATCGAATTACTTCGGAAACATTACGTACGATATTAGATAAACTTCATTTAATGGTTTTCCGTGGAAGAATCCAGCTAACGCTCAAGAGCTTTGAAAGGAACTATGTAAAAGATCACCACTGTGGTAAACTTTTAAACATTAAAACTTATTCAAGTCGAAGAAGTATTTGCGCTGGATATAGAGTTTATAGAATAAAGTTGTGAATGTGAAATTTACTTTACAAAGTACCTTACTTATTCTCCAACACATACTTCTACCTGACCTCAACCCGGCTTTAAGTGACATTCGGTTTTATACTCGTATATATACATATATTATGGACATAGCGCTAGCACGGGTTATGACGATCGTTTGCTTGACGTCACTCAAATTCTCTATTTTATTCCAGACAGACGCCTGGCCGAGGTATTTTGCGACTACACCCGAATCCCCGGATGGACTTGAGTGTACCTACAGTTTGTTAATTACACTTTGTGGGAAGTAGGTATAACTAGTGCATTACTGGGATATGCCAACACAACGGTTGCGGAGGATATTTTAGTCTCGTTTACGAGTCGTAATTTCGTATTATGGTGTACAATTATACGGGGACTTGGTTAGACGTTATTTAAATAAAGAAATTACTAGCTCGACGAGTACTTCTTGCCCATGAGTTACATTTTCTTCGGATACTTGTACATATTATTATTTCGTGAAACACACTAATGTGAATATTACGAGTCGCAAGAAAAAGCCTTCGTAAAAGTGTGCTTACTTATCACAGACACTAATTACACGTAAGTATAAAATATTTATGTACATATTGTATGTATGAAAGCCTACATTCTACTAAGCTGACTAAGCCAGACAAGCTTAGTCAGCTTGCATATATTTCAGTTAAATTGAATCCTCTTTATGGAGCGGGATAATAAATTCGGACGGTGTTACTGTAACCTTTTTTGTTGACTAATTATTCAGTAATGCTTGATATTTAACGACCTCTTTTGTGTATTTATAGTTACATAAAAAGTAAAAGTACAGTCGTTAGCCGTCATTGACAGTTTACTTCCCACAAGATGATCTCTTTGCCTGGGTTTGATGCTCCTTACGATATTATTATTACGAAGGCAGCAATGGTCGCAATATCCCGAGTTTCAGTATCATTTATGAAAAGTCGCTTCTACATATATCGGATAACTTAATTTGGCAATTCTGGAGACAGTAAGAGCAAATTATATCTGTGATCGGTCGAGACCGCATGAACTTGAACGATCTGAAGATTTCTGATCTAATAAACCATCTTTGTTCGGTGGTCTGGCTCCTGAATTGTTCTTTGTTTTAGTATCAGCAAAATCTTCATTTTATTTTATCTTCCAATGTCAGCAAGTAAGCAAGGCTTGTAGTTACCACTTACGTTTTATGTGAATTTGTTATCAAACGCTGAATAATAATCTGATTTAACACAGTGTACCAAATCCGACCGTGACTTTATAACTTTTATCTAAAAAATGGTGAGTTGTGGGTGGAGATTTATTGGTATAGCTACCTAAAAAGCTCTCTCCCGGCCTATTCAGCTACATAACATACATCGTCTAATCTTTTGTATCACGCACCGTGAAAAAAGACCTCTCATTTATGATTCTAACTGCCCTACTCGATCTCTGGCTTAAGTTAAAAAGTCCGTGACTGATGTTGCGAGGTACGTTTATCTTCGTATTTGATCCAGCGAAAAAGCAAATTTATGTGAGTATTGTATGGCAGGTAATTCTGATTGCGAATCACGTCACAATCATTTGCTATGTTTTATGTTTGGAACAAGGGTGGGTCTATTTGCTTTTCGATGCGTGAGATGGTTTAATGAGCCCACCGACAAAATTACGTCAGTCCCTAAAGACATGGCAGAAGCTTATTAAAGCCTATTTCTGAATTAAACAACGTCACTGTATTCTGGCAGCGAAACCACAGTTTTTGACAAATTAATTACATGTACGTTAATTAATGTTGTAATTTTCGCTTCTGTTCAAGATTCTTCATTATTCATCTATTTGATGAGAGAATCTGATATCAAATCTCTCAATAAATTTTAGCTTCAGGGAAAATAGGTTACTTGAAAGAAAACCTTGCCGATCAATACAAAATAAAAGAATATACCTATATAACTACATAGTGACTGTTTAAACATGAGACATATTTATAGACATGATTATTAAAGCCTTTTAAAATATATAATGTAGACTAGACTGTAATTAATGTTTGTTCTATGTGGTGTTAAATAAAGGGTATATTAAATGTCATTGTATTAAAAATGATTAATTACTAGTTTCTTGCTAATAAAATATTTTTTGTGAAAATGTGTGTCTGTTGTCTGTTTGTGGTCCATATCATTTAAAAGAACTAACCCGTTCTTGCATTCAGAGGCAACCCCTACATCCAATTACTTCGTTCGTGATTAAGTGACACAGCAAGTTTATATTCTTTGCGGAGCAATTGCCCTAAATGAAATGTAAATACATATAATATCTATGCTAAAAGAAACTTGCGCTTTTCAACACATTTTCTATGTGGGAAAATATAGCCAAATTTTTTTCTGTATTGTGGGCGAGTTTTCAGACAAACATCTCTCTGGCACAAACACCGAGACCCGTAACAAATATTTGTAGGCCATACAAAAATTTGATTCGTGTGAGGATTGAGGCCCCTTTAGGGCAAAAAGCCAAGCACAAATTGCCTATTTATCTACAAAAATACTATAATCATTTAGGGGCTTAGAGTAACAAAGTTTTAACAGTAGGCCGTCCGTTTGATATTAATGCATTTAGTGCCAAAACCTTTTTTTGTTTTTATTGACGAGACTTTTATATGTTTATAACAAGATTAGTAAACTTAACATCATTTAAAGGACTCAAAATTCAAAAAAAGATAGCATTTATACTCAGTCCAAAAAAGAGGTTTTTGTTGTGAGATATCAGAAACTTCTCATGGTAGTGTCGCATTACTGTAATTATATAAAAAGCTCCTTAGCTGAAGATGAAAGATAAACTACCAGAATTTATTTTTCTGCTTATATAAAGTACATAATACAAACAGGAAAAAATTTTTTTTTACCATTTTTGTGACGGTCTACGTGCGTGAGCACTGCTCGCACTGCTGAGCGAGAGGTAATCGGTTCGATTCTCGGGTCGGGTAAAGTGTTATTAGGTTTTTCTGTATTCATTCTCTGAGCCTAAAACTATGCCCGGAAAATCGCAATAGACTCGCCCCTATTACATGGGACTCAATAACGGCATTGGAGAAATGTGGGTGTACATCTGTGCCTAACTCTTCGGGAAACACAAGCGTGATGCCTTGTTAATGCTTTTCGTGTCTCTTTCGGTCTATTTACTTAAATCGAAATATATATTGGTATGTTTCTAAACGAAAACCATGTAATCATGAATATTGTAGGCTTGAGTATATTATACAAGTGCAGTGCCGACCGCGTAGAACATTATTGCAATATTGTGCAATAAAGGCTGAAAACTTCAATTTCGTTCCAACAGTCATGCATTGTGGAAAGTAATACATATATATAAACATAGTTTCTGTTGCAATAAACCTTTTGTGTAAACGTACATATAAGCTTTTCCTATGTACTATGTACTGAATTTCGGGTCAATATATTGGATTTTGCTGTCTAGTCATGGAACATTTTATGATATTTTTACCCTAACAAAGCTATTGGTAGTACTTTGTTAGTTATCTTATCTAGTACTTTGTTATTTATTTGTAGTTTTTCAGACATTATATATGTTTCTGTCTTATTTCAATCTAATTATATACCTTTCTCATGCTGCACGTTTCTCATTCGTTTTGTATATTCGTAGATGAATGTACCGAAGGACAAAAAATATAACATATTCGTACAGACAAAGCAGCATAAGATAAAACTCGAGGGAAATAAAACTAAATCGGGCTCATGACCGACATTCAAACCGGCTGTCGGACTGTCTCAGATAAAGCCAATACGTAGATATAGCAACCTTTTTTGTGATTGGTCTATTTTTGGCAATTTTATGACCTACGACGACGTTAAACCTATAAAGCGGACATTATTTGATTAGCACATTCGCCACATGGAAGTGATGAGGTAATCAAATTTTATATGTACTTGCTGAGACATTTTTTTTATATATAATTATCTCTCCCTCTTCTTTTTATTATATTTTCATTATCACGTACTTGAAAAATGACGAATTTCGTGCGCGGTATTTCGTATTCGGAATTCGTAATACCGTTGCGGTTAATGTGGTTTTAAATTTTAAATGAATAATTCATATTAAATAAATTATGTTTTTTTTTATTTTAATCAAAATTATCCACAAGTAATAGGTCCCGTTATATTTCTTTGCTTTATCAAACTGTCAAAGGAAAGACGTCAGATTATTGTATGAAAATGAGAAAGATCATCTGGCCATACAAGATTACTTGCAGGGCAAACGTCCGATTAAGCTAATGTGAAAACTTATTGAGTACCTACTACTACTATGCTCAAACTAGGTCACTTACTAAGTAAGTCGAAACTTTGGATTTACCAGTGAGCAACATTACGCAGTATTAGAATTTGAGACTATCTTCTAAATATCTGTATACGTAACAGCAAAGGCACTATGAAAAGAAAGCCTTTGTAGCAAAATTGTATCATCTCTAATAACCATCCTAGAATTTAGTCTAGACAGAAATTACTGAAATCGGTATTGTATTGTCTTGTTGTTAGACTTTCAGACGTGTTCTTCGAGAATCTCGTTATGAAAAGATAAGCCAACAGTCAAACTAAGACATGACCGATAAGCGCCTACTAAGTAGCCAAGATCCCCTAAGTATAGATTATAATTAAATTTATCTTTGATTATTAATTATTCGTTTGCTGACCCGCACCAGGCCAGCGAGGTGAACTAAGGCCTAACCCTTCTCATACTGACAAGAAATCGCAGAAGCGGAGAAGTAATGAGTGATAATTTATTATTAATTATTCAACAATGAAGTATAATAATTTAGAAAGCTGTTAATTGGCTGGTTGGTATGTGCTAGACTATTAATCAAGACATACCTCATACCCATTGTATTATGACTGACTGACCAATTCCATTCTAAAGTTCCTTCGAGGTGACTCATAATAAAGTACCTAAATGAATTTCCGAGACTCGACGCCGTCAATAAATTTTGGGGATGCTTTGTCTTCCCCTCGCTTAATATTTGAAGCGATACGACTTTTATATCCCAAGTTCCTTTGTTTTGACGTTTTAACTTTCTATTATCGAATGACGAGTTGAGCGGAAAATGATTAATCTGTAACATTACGACTTTTATTCTATACGTGGTTGATTGAATTGTAAGCGGTAACTAGAAAAGTGTAGCTGCTAAAGGGAAAGGAACTTTAGGGCCATGTTCACCGACACTATAACCTTAGTTAAAGTAAAATCAGCCACTTATTTATTTTAACAATCATGTTCAGAGTCTGATAAGAGAACAACTTTAAATTAACGATACTAACTTCATTATAAGAACAGGTTAGTTTTCAAGTAAGATTAAGAGCCAATAAAGCTTCATAAACTTGATCACTTTATTTAAAAAAAAGTGTATAATTGTAATTTATTAAGATTTGGGACCTAATTACAAATGTTTTATTAACATAGGTGTTTAATTACAGCGTTTACATAAATAATTAGGGCCTCATCCGGCGGTTTTCCACGAAACAGGACAAAATGGTTCACATTAATTTGTGTGTAGAGAATAGAGAGGTCCTACTTTTATAAAGGTCGTATATTTTTGGTGTTACATTAATTTTAATGCTAATAATAACTGCTCATTTTTAGTGGAGAGCTTACTTTCGTTCGTTATTTATAAGGTCGTCAGAAATGACATTCTTAATATATTAAGTTATGGCATTTCTTTTTACAGATATTAACTAGTCATCGTGACTGGGCTGTGGTAACATCTCTCACTGTCTCTCGACCTCAAGACGCCAGCCACCATTCCTAAGTCGCGCCAGAAAACGCCGCGATGTACGCGCCAGCGAAAAGATAAGAAAACCTACAGAAAGGACAAGAGTCCCACGATGTTTTCTCTTGCTGAAGGATGCGGCTGCGTCAGTTTTCGCGGGGGTCGGCGACCGCGCTCCCAAGCGGACGACTCCTCATCGTGCCGGAGCTCCGAGATAGAACAAGAAGTCCCCAAGCGGCTGGGGAAGAGAGTCCTAAATGGGGAATGTACCATCAAGGCCCTTGCCCCGTTTCTCAGATTCTGGAGGAGAGATGGCGTCAGCATGACTAAGGCGGAGAGAAGTAAGTGAAAACATATTATATAAGTTCAATTTTGTTAGTAAAATTCTCAAGTGAGATGCTGTATAGCGTAATACATTTTTAATACATACTAAGACGTTAACGTTAAATTCAATATATTATGACTGCCAACGAACAATAATATGAATTTTGAGATACACATATGTATTGTTTTACATTATTCATATGTTCGAAAAAACTAACATATACGGATTATTTACGTCACCACTTCGCAGAGTTGGAAATATGTAAGTCTTATTTTGCCTAGATCATTTTTCACACGCACATTTAGCTTAACACACCGATCTTACAAACTAATACTTATTTAAAAAAAAATTACGACCCTTTAAATATATACCTATTTTTATACTCAAAAATATAAATAAAGAGGATAATCGATAAAGGGGTGAGGGGGGAGAGCTTTCGAAAGGCACTTGTAACTTTCCAATTCAAATGTACTCGACCCATTTACAAGTTCTACGCACTAAAAGTATGGAATATTTCTAAACCGTAAATAAATCGGACGAGATGTTACAATAGTCGGAAAATATTGGTATTGATTAACTACACTAGAAATATATTTACGAAATTTGCATAAAAAAACACATAAGCGTAATATTCTTGCAGTCAAGGTTGACTAACGTAAATTGGATCTCAGTCTTACCTATTAATAAACAACGACGGGCTCAAGCGGCAGGTTAAGGTTTCAGTTGTGTGTTATCACCACACTACATTTATAGGACGTCTAATTGTATTCGAACAGGGGGAAGTGGGTTATTGAATCGCTAGCAAGGGGTACATTAGCTGCGGTTACTAGCTCTAATCCATTTTGTAGTTTGAGACAACACACTGTGCTTGATTGATTGAATATTGTTTCGCGATTTTAAACAGGGTATTCTATTTTCAAAAATCCGTTTTCCTAATTAGTAGCCAATGTAACAAGTACACATACCTATCTACGAACTGAAATAAATGAGTGACTGAGACATAACGACGATATCTTCGTACGACTGTGCCTTTTTGGAATTTTATGTTAAATTGTAGATAATAAAACATAGTTCTATACACCACTAGTTTATATTCTTGGCAGATATTGGTGTGGAGTAGTGTAGTATCGCACCACAATAATGAACCGAACAGCTATTGATTACGGCAGATTGCTCCCGCAAGTTGATTGCGTAATGTAATGCTGAAAGGGTTGAAGCGCCTTGGAACATAACTATCGCTAAATATGTATTCTGTGTATGCATTCAATTTCTATCCACGTACGAGTAAAATCCGTTTTTAGTTGGGATTAACGATGACTTGAAAGCAAAAATTGTATTATCCTCATATATTTTCTTAATTTTGTCCTGGGAGGCAATTCTCACGCGATTATATAGAGATAATGTTGAAATCGAGACCATATCGTAAAAATATAGTTAACGGATTTCGCTTGCCTACTATTATCCAAGTTTCCGTAATATCATTTAATACGTATATTGTAAGTAGATAATATCGATATTTAAACACACGGAATGCAACTAGTGGTCGGACACAAAACTTATGATTAAAGTGATTCTATATAAAGATTTCTAAAATAGCGAAGAAAGTACATTGAAAAGTAGGTTCGAATTGTTTCCCTGGTCCATGTAGCTTCTTGCTCTTATCTACGTCTGCTTTCTTCAAGTGTCATGATGATTGCCTATAAATTTTATTCAACTATGGATGGGCCGGATGGATACGTCAGATCAAAGCAGTGTCCGTATAAAGTGTAGGAAGCGACGGAAAAGAGACAAGAAGATTAAAAAATATTGCACCGACAAAAATCAAGTTAGACTGCACCATAAAAGAACTAACAATTTGCTATAATTTCACGGCCCAAATTGCTTTGGTTCACCTGCTAATGACACCATACCGTACATACATATTTTACATACATGTTGTTCATTGACCTACATTTTATCGGTTATGCTTATCCTGTCACAAGCGATTAGCCAGTTATTGAGTAGTGAATGTATGTATGATTAAAGTTAACACTAGCACTTTCATAGTTTGATAACATTACTTCAATAATCACATTAGTAAAGAAGCATTTATTTTCAAGTTTGTTTATATTTTATTTACAATCTTGTCATATCGTATAAATAAGATCATTGCACAATATCTGAATTAATTTTAAATACTTGTTATGCCTGCATATAGTCATACCGGCTCTGGGTGGATGTGCATGTATTTTTCACCATACACAATAAATCCCAAAGTGGGGCAACGTTTAAAAAGAACCTGTTATATCTCTGTGTCGTGGATTCTGCACGTTTCTGATTTTTGTTCGCTTACAGCGGTCTTTGTTTACTCCCATATCGGATTTCAAAACATCCCTTATGAATTCAATATTTATTTGTGGAAGTTGGATATTTGGGATGGCATTTAAGCATTTTGAGTGAACTATTTAAAAATTTAGAACTGGATTGGACTATATTAACTTAAATTTATACGAAATGATTCATAGTTTATATTTTTACGTTATTTGTAAATGTAATTTTTGTATTTGTAATTTTTGTGGATAAAATCACAGCAAAAAAGTAATATACCTTGCTGCTATAATAGCGACATTGAAGCAATGAGTTCACGTAAAAATTGTTGAGTACGAGGTGAATCGTGCGTCGGACACGACAAACGCACTTCGCCAATTGTGTCGGTTTATCATTGCATGTTTTATTTGGCACTGTCTTCAATATTCTTCAACTACTATATTGTATGATAAAACATTTAATTTTTGCTTTTTAGTTAGTTTTCTTTTGAGTTTTTTGAAATCGGTTTTTATATTTTGTTTAATTTTTTTATTATTTTACAATTTTGAGTGATATGTAGATCTAGTAAGGACTCTTCTCTTGAAAAACTTTACAAAGGTCAAATGTATGTTGCTCCAAGTCGAGTGAAAACCTTAGACGGTATTGCGCTTTGTGATTTAAAACCAAATAAATTACTTAGCCGAATATGTAGTCGGACGGACTATGTTAATGCGTCATCATGTGAAGAAAACGCATTACGAGAAATGAAAAGATTAAGACCACTATTGTTACTAATACAAAGGTTAGGTCGGTTTAAAATGTGCCCAAACTCGAGAGGTTTACTAGTAGCTACTGACGAGTTCCACTATCTATCTCCTGGCTCCATCATCAGAGCCTATATACCAAATGTTATATACGGGACTCATCAAAATATATCGAGTGATCCCAAACTCGGAAGTTTAATTCCCTAACTGTTTACCGTTGAGGAGTACTATGACATCGATCATCACCTCAGCATCATGAAAGGATGATTTTCAGACGCCAACACCTGACTTATTAAGAAAAAATCTTAAATGCGCTATTCGTCCTACAATATTTGAGGGTATTCCTCGATTTCACTAGGATCCCATCATCAGATCCTGACTTGGTGACAATGGGACCAACTTGGGAGCATACTCTTTCAAACAAAAAATACTTTTTTAAGTGGGCCCATAATTGACGGAATGGTCGCGTAACAAATATACAAAAAAAAATTCAGATTGAGAACCTCCTCCTTTTTTGAAGTCGGTTAAAAATACAAGATGTTTAGTAAAAGCTAGTCGAATGTTTACTCTTTACCCGATGAAAGTAAATTGCATAGAAATGTACACTATGGTTGTGTACCCTAGACTAGTAGACTTGACGACGAACTAGCGCGTTGTATACAGTACATTCATTTTGGCTCGAGCGGGTTTTTAATCTTTTGTGTATATGTTTACACAACTGTCAACGTGATTGGCAGTTGTGTAAAACACTTTTAGCTCTAAAATACTTTATATTGGCTAGACCGAAAATAAATAACGTTAGGTATTCATTAACCTTGGTACTGTGATATTTGTTGTGTACGACGACAAAATAGGATTATTTTACATTATTATTTTGCCATATCCAATAATCCATTTTTATTAGCGAAAAATACATAGGTATTATATATTGATTACGGTATTCAAAATGTGTCCAAATTAAAATCTAGTGAATAAGTACCTATATAATCTATCTCAGACGCAAATCATTACATGGGTATAATGAGATGTCATGTCATTCGTATAGATGAGAAAGAAATTGGTATTAGATGGGATCGTAAGACCAAATCTGTGAAGTAGGGTTGAGATTAAATTGACCATTAGACATGTACATAATCCAATCATTTCTTACATTTTGGTAAAAATCATGTCATTTTCACACCTTACAATCGATTGAAAATATTATCATTAGTTGAATATTACTAAATTTTAATGTCTGAATAGATCTTTTATTATTTGTGACTCTGGTTCATAAAGTTTAAAATAATACTTCACTTCTTTAGTTTTAGATAAAATAATGGATCACTGCCGCGAAATGTCGTTATTTTGTATGATGAAAGTCATAAATTTTAATGTCAAACAATTTATACCATCTAATTCTAATGATACGTATGTGAGTATATTTCAGTTCAGATGAACTGCTCAAGACTACAAGGCGTATGTCGTTATACACATTTATGTAGGATCTAGTTTATTTTTCAGTTTTCTTGGAACTAAAACATAGAGCTTTGACAAAAGCCGGACATTTCAATCAATTAGTTAATTTTAATTGAACGTTATTAAGATGTTAAATCGAAAATAATATGAAAATAAAATTTAATATCTTTCTTTTATTTTTCCCTTTTTCTTCATATTTTGTTTGTCACATTCACGTGATTAATGTACAAAACGATCGTTAACTATCAACGGAAAAGTGGGCATTTATGTTCTGAATTAACTACTATCCATCCGTATTTATTGTGCCACTCGCCCAGTCGAGTTTATTTCGACAGTTTAACTATTAAACATTCCTCCATTCCTTAGTAATTCCCTAGTGTAGGTAGATAAAAACGGTTCGTTGGGCCCCATCTCTAAGCGAACATTTATATCGTTGGGAATAATGTAGCTCTTTGGTACAACGACCACTTTTCCGACAATATCTTCATACGGGCTCCCTAAATATCTCGCTACAATCTTACGTATTTTTATGTAAAGGCTGTATAAAGCAAAGTGTATACTAAACATCGAGAGTGGCGAAATATAACTTATTTAAAATTATTATCCGCATACGTTCAGGAAGTAATAAGCCCAAAGATTGGGTGCGGGCGTCGGCGATAAAAATGCGATGGAAATTGGGTTGGTGAATTTGCAATTCAGAATATCGAATATGTGCGGCAATGTGCGGCTATGTTCGCCAAGATGACGGTTGACACTGACACCATTGTGTGTTATGTACCTCACCTAAAGCAATATGTGGGAAATCTTCCTAAATACATTGTTATTAATCTGTCTTGGCGCAAACTGGATTTGGAATGAGGGTATAATTTTAAGATGAAATTGTTATGTTTACTTCAGCGAACTAGCGTAGAAAGCTTAACATATACACTAAATATGAGCGAATCAATAAACTAATGAGTTTGAATTGTATGCGGACCTAGTATAAAGCGGAAAAAGTAAAAAACTGAAAACCATCATATCACATGCGATGTTACAGTTTGTGAAATAATGGAATAGTTAATGTTTTCAAATAATAGCCATTGATTGTCACAAATTCAGAACGATTAGTTATTGTAATTATATCTATCTATTTATAGTACCTTCCAGTAATGTTTACAAAAAATCTAAGCGACAAAAAACTATATAAGCATAACAAAAAAGTATAGATAACTAAATGGCTTACGTTGTTACTTGTTCGTAGTGTTTGTTACTTAGTTTCTGTTCACAACTTATTTGTAACACGCTCAACTTGCATGTTTAACTTATATTAATATTTGTTCGCTGTAATTCAATTATCAACTGCTATGTATGTCAAAAGGGGAACATGCATCAATCAATTATCAATCTGTTCCCTCTATTTTAATAATTGATGTAGGTTATGTATGAACATTTCGAAAGTATGTAGACAACCTTACCTACGTACATTTATCTTTGACCTTAACTATTTGTCTGTACGTAATCTTTGAAAGAGGATACAAGAGTAGATTTTCCTACAGTTTCATTTCGCCCTTGACGGATTGAGGTATTACTTTGATTAGGGGCGAATCTATCGCGATTTCTACACGATTTTTATCTCAGACTTTGAATGAGATTTTGTCTAACAGAAAATCAATGTTATCTGAGGCTGGGGATCTATTTGCCATTTAGTCTAATCTACTTCTAGAGTTCTAGAGTAGGTATCTATAGTGGCATAATTCGCAAATTGTAATATTTAATTTTGTTTTCTATACATGTTGTTTATTTTTATGTCAGTGTCATAGACTTAGAATTTCGCTTAAGTGTAAAAAAAGAAAACAAACAGTGTCAGCTGCTAATTTTCCCATACAGGCCATCAATTTGCAAAAAGAGTTTTGTTAGGCGGCTGGCAAAACTCCTTTTTGCAAAATTCTTTCCTCAATGATTTGTTATCTTGTAATGTTGTATGTTGCTGTTTTTTCTGGTCTACTAATACTTAAATGAAAAGAAGCGTAATGTTTTATGTTAACTAAATTTATCTGCTTTACAATCATCGAATGTATTCATATTAACTTAACCCCTTTGGAACCGTGCGCCTAGAGTCTCGACTTTTTAAAAGTGCCTGAAAAGGCCTACTTGAAATAAAAAACTTTGACTTTGACTTTGATTAATTCTTCTGCTTTTTTTATATTTGTAATTGATACAATATTTAAATTACAACGGCTATGTATATTCCTAAAAAATGAAAATTAATGACAATGTTATTTATACTTAGTTGTAAAAACGTTAGCTTATCTGGTGATCATGAAAAACTTGAAGCAGGTTTTCCAATTAGGCAGACGTTTTCATTGTTTTCACATTTTCTTATACTTTTGTGGCAGTCTCAAATACGATTTTTCGTCGCTCAGTTAAATTACTTTCTGGCTCTCAAACCGGATTATCTCGCCTCGATAAAATCCCAAGGCAACTATTAAGACGAATTTTTTTTTAAGATAGGCATTGTTATTTCGTAGAGTAAAATATTGATGTTACATGACGAGTTATTGTTTCAGCGATGAAGGCCGCTATCTTGATTCAGCAGTGGTACCGGAGATATTTGGCTCGAATGGAGGTGCGCAGGCGTTACACATGGACGATATTTCAGAACATCGAATATGCTGGAGAACAGGATCAAGTGAAGGTACGAACCAATGAAATCAGTTTTGTATTAAGGGTAACACGCAATCCCTTCAGAGATACGAATATATTACCTATCCCTTTCTGTGAGGTGTGAAGGATCTAGATTAAATGATAGTTTCATTCGGCATAATATAATATTGCCATGAATAAATTTTGAAACATGCATTATCTCGTTATTGACATGAAGTAGTTAATTCATGTTACCTTGAATTATGTGGCGTTCGGAGAAATGGGGTTGTGTAAACAGTACCACGGTGTTTAATGGTTAAAGAGGAGTTATTAGTTTACGTCATTGTTATCCCCCCAATGTACATATGTAGAGTGCGATTTAAAAGTCCAAATGCAGCACTTGGGCCTGGACGGATGCATGGATAATTCGACACACATGATAAAAAATTGAGTTCGGTTTCTCGCATCCCTCAAACATCTAGACCATGGATAACAGTAATTATTCTTCGAAAAGTTTATCTTATACATTGATACGGAATAAAACAATATTTTACAGGATAGCCATTCGTGCGAAAACATTCCAAATCCAGGACAAAACAGAATTTTAATTACAACAATCCATGAATACTCTGCCTGGATCGAATACCGTATCTAATAATTATTATCAACAGCCCTGTTTACGATCACGAGATTAATGTGGAAAAATTTAACTGTAAAAATAAAATGTGATAGCCTGACGGGAAATAGCAAACTATGTATTACATAATTCGATTATATAATAGAAGCTACACCTAGCCAACTAAGTTTATTTTTAATTTCATTTACCAACAAGATCGACTTAATAACTAAACGTGATAGGTAGTCTACCGTCTACGAAATGTTTCTGTCTGCTGTTTGCAGCAAGAATAACGGGTACAACGTTATTACTAATCTAGGTAGCAGCAATATTTCAGGACCAGACGTCTGACAACTTCATTTTGTCTAACAAGAACCATTTCAAATAACTAAAACTTCGTTATACCTATTACTTGAAGTTTCACAGACTGTTTAATCTAATGATGTCAGAGATATTAAAATTACAAACAATATCGGCAAGCTCGGCCAAGAGGCTTTCGTTATCCGTGATTTATAATTAAATAGATAAAGGAATAAATTACACTTTGAGGCGATTAACGTTGCCGTTTAACTTAAATTTATCGTTGCGGGTCGTCCAACTTTCCAAAATGTTAACTGTGGAAATGTTGTTCTGATGTCCATGTTTTGGAACTTACTGCCTTTTTTATTAGAAACATTTCGTTTCCCTTTACGTTATGAAACCCTCAGTATGGACAATATAAACATGTCATGCCTGTATTCCCTGAATGGTTACACAGGGCACATTTTGCCGATTCCTTTATTAAATATTATGTAATAGGGGCTTGTTGCTGGTTGTCATCTTTCAGGTATAATTCTAGTCCTAAGAATATTCTTACTATAAAAAATAAAAATAAATAATGAATAAAACTTTGCTCGTCTTGGGGACTGAACCCAGAACCTAGCTACCGCTCAGCAGCGGTACTTGCGACCAATGAGGCAGTTCTAATGTATGTTGGTTTATGTCAATGTTATATTAAATTAAGTCTTAGATGAGCGAAACGATCCAGCCCGAGGCATAGAGGCGTCGGTTCCATTGACTCAATGTGCTCACTGAACATTTCAGTGCGATCATTCGGTTTCACTGAACAAAGCCACGCACGGACAAACTAAATTACCATGTTATTATTTCTTCGCCGTTACGATATTTCTCTTTTCTCCGCAATTGGCTTACGAAGACGTTTGCCCAATTTCACAGAGAATTAGGTACCTTTATGACAAGGTCATGGTGAATCCGCCTGTAAAGGGAAGCGTGTTATATTGAAAATAAATTTAGATTGCATTGGGGAATTGAATAAAGTACGGGTGTAGGTAGCGGGCATGGGTAAGGACATGGGTTAAGTGATTTAACTTGCTTAAGCTGACGTCGTTTCATAGCCTCAATTTTCAATATATATGATGTAATTATTCAAATTTTATGGGTGCCCTACCTAACGGTAGAATTATCCCATTGGGGTTAATAGTCTCTTCAGTGAAGCTTGTATGTACACGTCGAGACAGTGCGGGGCACGGTCGAGTGCGCCAATCGGTGCAGTGGTGGCACCTATGTGATATAACCTGTTCATGCGAATGCACAATCACGTACGCATGATACGCATGAACTTTTACATTCAAACAAGCTGACCGTTCAACATTTTAAATTCTCCATTATTTTTATTCTGTTTTAATTCGTCTAACACAAGAAATTACGGCGGTATTAATTTCCTTTCTCGGTTAAAATTTCCCTTTGGCTTCGCTCAAATCTAAAAGGGCTTTCGCTACTCTTAAAAGAACCAAATTGCCGCAATTTTCATTTGGCTTCGGTTTTTCGGTATATTTTTAGTTAAGAACCTTTTTGGAGGCTTTGAATTAAATTTTTCTTTCAGAAAGTTACGTCAATGAATGACATACAAGTTCTAATTCATTTGCGAAGTGATTAACGATGCTGGTTTTAATGACTGCACTGAAGTCGCGACTTGATGCCCACGTGTGCCAGTCATTAAAGTAAATGACATAGCACCTTGCAGGTCGTGTCGTAGGTTAACTTGCGGTCTAGTTTCTAAACTGTAATTACGAGCTAGGTATACCTATATCATAGCTATATACATATACTCATTTGGAAAATTACGTTTACAAGCGCTTAATCTACTTTCCACGTCTCTGCACCGCGAACGTTTTTCCAGGCTTCTTGTACAAATAGCAGTGCCAACTTTGTTTAGTTTAGGAGTAAGAACACGTTTTATTTCATTAAATGGGGATGCGAATTTAATTTTAAATACGAAACAGAAATCCTTGTGGTTACCCTTACAGTTAGCGGGGAAAACTCGAGTGCGTGCTACAACAATTTGAAGTATAAACTACAAATTGAACCTGGATAAGAAGAAAATTGTTTGTTTAATAAAATATTTAATTTTATTAACGTGCAAATTAAGGAGTTCTCTTCTAGGTTATCATACACTCGATAAATTTTAATGTAAAGGTTCCTATCAGTTTTAGAAATATATCTACTTTTTTACTACCTAATTATTTTGTTTAAAAGTTACCAGGTAACTGTTCAGGGATTTTCAGTGTTACGAAACATTTTTTAATTTAATTGTGTTCGTACATTTTTATTTCACTGATATTAATTCGTAGGTCGTCCTTTAGAACGTTGTTAATTAATTAAGTGTAACCCTGTATACGTGATGTAGAGTGGGGTGTTATGTATTTGCTTTTTAATTGATACGTTAAATTTTGTTTCAGCTATACAACTTCTTCAACGCTCTGCTAAGTCATATGAAGGACACCAGTGGGCGTCCCTCTTCTGAACGAACTTCGAGGACTGCTTCCGTTTGTAAGTCAATTCACCTTGGCATTTTCGCGAAGTAATCGAGTAGATTAAATCTTAATGATGACTCGCGACCTGCTTCCGAGGGATGCAGAATACGTAACAGTAATCGTGATGCTTACATAAACGCTTTGAGGGGTGTTATAATCATTTATAATGTTGTAGCAGGGCAATTGGCATTAGGGAAGTTTGTTTGGAGTTGTTATATCAACAGCTGAGGTTTCAACATTTGGCCTAATGAAGACACTTCAGTCGTCAGTTCCCGTGGACCGCAGATAGTAACAAAGTAAAGTTATAAACTGCGAGTAGGACAGTTCTCGCCTACGCGCTAGTTGCTCGACTTTTTGAAACGTCCAAAAGTTCTTTGCTGACCAAGTTGCGAACTATCGCGTGTTATGTTGTTTGAAAAGCTCCGTCATTATTTATATTGTTTGGAACTACACACAGTTATAAAAGTTCTTCAAAAGCTATGGTTTTCGTAGTTAGTTTATTGTCTATTTCTGAAGTAGGCACGGTCCATGTATATTAATCAAGGAGCTGGAGTATGTTACGTTACGAGTATTACCTTTTTTGAAAATGACTTTTACAATTTTCGTTTGTAAATTAATTAATTCTAGAGTACACAGAACTGCACAACATTTTTTTAACTGGATTAAATCATACTATTGAGAATGATTCGAAGAAAAAAAAAGACTGTACATTATTTTTCTGTGCCAAAGTAATTTTATTTGGCGTAACATACAATGCGTCCAGTTTTTCCGCTCCGCTCATTTCTTACGCGTTGCTTTCCTGTTAGTTTTTCCTTGTTCAACGGGCTTCGAACACGCAATGCTGCGGTATCTTACACATGTCATGAGCTAAATTATTCAACTGACTACAGTGACCTATGCCACTGATGCAAACAAAACTAGGTCTCAGCTATTTTTGGAGCGCTCTGACACAAAATCCCTCTGATCTCTGTGATTAATTTATTTGGTGAACTGAAACGATTCCCGGCATTCATCTGATTAATAATGACAAGTTAATTGAAGTGTTCTGGGAATATAAGTAATAATTCATATCGATAATATTGTATCCCAAATGCCGATGTACTTAGTACCTACTTGCGATGTGAATGTGCAATTCACTTGCAGCAATTCCCACAAATGTAGACGAATTACGGTGTGTAGTTGGCGCGTGCCGACTCAAAAAAGCTCGAAAATGTAGCTCGCTCACGTATTGTAAGCACGAAGCTGTTGCACTGTGTTCAGCTGTACAAAATTTAAGGAATAAGCAACTGCAATTTCACAGTTAATATATGAGTATTAGAATGCATTCCATTTAGAGAACTTAGCTTTTGAATAGGACATGTTTACGTGTAAAAATACGTGTGTGGTTCAGTATTGTTTCATTGTTGCGACAAATGCTAAGATTAGCTTTCACGTTCAGCGCAATCCAAAATATACTAATATCTAGGGTGATGCTCTCGGTCTACTCAGTAAATACATTGTAAGTAATAACTCAGTCGTCTGCAGTATATTGTACGAGCAATATTTAATACTTAACTTTGTAAGCGAGTCGAGAGCGTCTTGGGATAAAAATTATAAGATGGATGTTTGTATAACAATAAGGGGCTAAAATTATTTTGTTACGAAAAATCCTTATCTCAATTTTGTAGTGGAGCAAGTATTTTCCGAGGAATCGGACGAGGGCGGGGGCGTCGACGAGACAGCTCCCCCGAAGCCTTCCCGTGGCCCTGATATAGAATTCCCGTTGCAAAGGAAGGATATCGACCTGCTGATTGAGGCATTTAGGAAGAAGAAGGTAATGTCAAATACTTGTTACTCTACGTTTTACCTATTGTGTTATGTAGACTATGAAACATCAAAGGTTCAGAATCAGTGCTTTTGGCTTGTTAAGGGTCCTGCATCGATCACCGTGTCAGCTAGACCTCGAGATACCGGTTGAGAGGTAATTTGTCGGTATCATCACGTTTAACGATCGGGTTGGATCAAAGTACGATATTATCGGTTCGCAGGCGAATGTTCCTGCCCTTGTAATAATCCCTTGGTACCCTTTTACGACACACATATAAGAAGATACGGGTTGATTGGGCTGATTTTATTCGTAAATACGAACAGACTAGATGGTATCGTAATTAGGATTGCTAGGAGTATACTTTTCTGAGCTTATTTTATTACTGACAAATGACAAATTTAAAGCGACAGTGTTTATTATTTGCCCATCAGCGATCAAATTAATCATGTTCAAATTTATTTCACTTCAAACATACGAAAGGAAATGTCAATTTGTTCAACACTTTTATTTTTGCTGCGTCCATGAGATGCCATTCAAAATATTTCATGAAGTCTCTGCTATCTTACGCTTTTTGTGCGTAGGTGCGTTAACTTCTAATGCAGCTAATTAGTGTTTATATATATCCTATGCTTTAGGAAAAATTGAATCGAGGCCTTACAACAACATTCAATTACTTCGATTATCTTACTTTAGTTATCCATGATTGTTATCTAACTATAGAACCCTAACTGCGTGACTATCACGTAGGTACTAGACAATTTTTATAATGCTTCACCATCATTGTAATCTGAAAACTAATTTATTTTTGTAGCACCGACTTCATCCGAAACACGTCGGACTGATATTGAAGGAGGCCACTCAAGTGCTGAAAAGAATGCCCAATATCAACGTGGCGACCACTTCCATCTCCAGTCAGATAACTGTGTGCGGCGACCTGCACGGAAAGCTGGACGACTTGCTGGTTATATTCCATAAGGTAGGAAACAGAAAATATTCCTCATAAATTTGTCATCGTTATACAAGGATGTTTTAGCCAAAAGGTCATTTAGAAATTATCATATGCTTGATCATTCATCATTGATCGTTATTTTCAAACACTGACTAATGCAAATTAGGTTATTAATTTTTCTTTTTGATTTATTTCATATTAATATGCAGTAGTTTGACTGAATGGATACTGATTTTCATATTTATCACAGTTTTATTATCGACGACGACGTACCAATACCTCTCATAATATATTATAGTATGTTTGTATATATATCTATGTACATATACTAATATTATAAAAACGTCAAATTTCTTTGTATGTAGGGGGTACCTAATCTCCGGAACTAATGATCCGAATCTGAAAATTCTTTCACCGATAGATAGATAGATACATTATCCCCGAGTGCTATAGGCTATAAATTATTATATAATATCACGGTCACGCGTGGTCACGCGGACAAAAGCGAGTGTCTAATATTTTTTGTATCTATTTATTTCTATTTGTGTTTTATGGCACAAAGAGTCAGATATAAAAACTAAAAACCTAAGGTAGGTAAGGTATTACTATTTCGTTGTCGTTATTGTGTTTGTAGCTATGTGGATATTTGTATTTTGTGTTATCTATGTAGTACGTACGTAATAATAATATATTATTATTTTTTTGGTTGAAAAAGGCAAAAGCTTATAATACTATAGCAAATATTGACGGTTCCACGAATGACTTCCTGTCAAACGGAAATGTAACGTTATGTGTTGAAAATCAACAAAACGCATTGGATTCCCAATATTTCACTACTGACATAACTTTGGAAATATTGTCTTTCCTTTTAATATTTAATTTTGCTTTTGTGTTGTGGATATTTGCCTTTATATTAAATAAATGGTTCGATTTTCTTCTCCATTCATCAATTTAATCATTTAGGATATTTTGTCATTGAAGACTTTTCGAAATAAGCCTTCTAATGGCTCCTAGCCTTATTTAAGACTACTTAAAATCAATTTCTCTTATTTGTAGGCTTATCAAATAAAATGTACCAAATGATGTTAAAAAGTCTCATTTCAGTTGTATGTATGAGCATCGAAATAAGATTATATGAGGGGACTATCGGTGACGTGTTATAATAAGATCTTCGTTCAAAAATGTCGAAGCAGATCGTTTCCAGTCCAGCGAGTTTGTGTGAAATCATAATTTAAACAAGAACAAGGTTCTTTTTTGCGCTCACTTCATGCAATGCTTTTAATCGAACATTTTACTTAAACGGCAAACGATGCAAAACCAAAGTCAATTAATCGTTATACGATGCATTTATAGCACCGCCAGTTTAAATTTAATATTCTCTCTTTGAGTAAATTTTTTATAGATTCGAGACAAAAATGAGCAGTATTAGCATATCAATTTAATTTTAATTATCTTTCCACCTTGTATATTTAAACATAATGTTATATATTTAAGGTTTATACCGTACTTTTTGGGTTAACGGTGTGGCAATATTGTTGATACTGCTTTAAAATATTGTTAAAGCAAGAAAGGAAAATTTATTCAGAACAGACGAAAAAAAGTCAAAAACAAAAATAAAGGCAATGAGAAAACTAATTTTGTGCTGGGCTACACCTACAACAGTCCTAATAACAACCAATCTACAACAGACACCTACATCTAAAACTCCAATGACTGACCCACTTCTTTGAGATGACTTACAACTTGCGCGGGAACACACCCAGCTGACACATTCATTGCTTTAACACCGGGATCAGCAACAAAGTATATTTTATGTTTATAGTTTACGTGTAAAAAGTTGCAAGTTAGGAAAACCTCCCTAAATTTTTGTCGAAAATAAGACCGGAGAAAGTGAACAATGCTATGTTTGCTTACGTTGTGGAAAAATATCCGTGCGGTGCTTACGTCACATCGGATATTACTAGGGTTTCTTTGAAGTTTTTTTTGCGGATGCTCATTAGAGGTAGTGTGACGTCATGAGGGCGACAGGTCGGGCAGGCGCATGGCCTGGGTAAACATCGTAGGGAGCGGCGCACGCGTCATCTAATTGGTGCCACCGTGCCACTGTGGCTCCGGCGCGGTTTGATTGATAGACCGCCTGTTACGCCGGACGACCTCGTTAATTTTCAGATATTGTTTTTCTTTTGTTATTTCCGTCTTACAAGCATATATCCCAATGGTCCACTTAAGAGTTTAGTGGGGAACTACATGTTTTTTCTTCCATCATATTTGCTTAGCTTTTATAGACGAATTTTGATCGTGTTTTTCAAAATTTATTTTATGCCATACTGATGACTCTTAGCGTTCTATTTAAACACAACAAAGTATTAAAAGCTGGGAGAATATTATTTTTATGTGTACGTAACAAATATGTGTTTTACGGTTTGAGTCCAGTGGGATTCGTAAGGGCTGCCTAAATTGAGTTTATACAAACTAGCGGTTTGTAAAAACACGAGTGTTGGTTCACAACAACCGATATTTGTCATCATCCCTTTTAATCGTATCATAAAAAACAACTGACAAGTGAATTATGATTTAACGGTCCTTTTAATATCAAAGGTGACATTTTATGTACCCATTACAAACGCTGAGATAATCGCCAATTAGGACTGATAAAAACATGTTGTGTGACATTTGACCCTGACAAAACAATACAGGGATAACGCATTGGCCGAAGGATAATGATTATGTAACTGGCTTCGTATCGATTGGCTATGAACACATTGCGTAAGCGACCTTCAGCTCGGACATTGCTGCAGATGTAAGGATTCACAAAATATTACGATTAGCTACGATTGCTTCATTTCGTGATCAGTTTCGGAATTCGTCAAACTAGTTGAATCGCTAGTTTCATTTGATAGAGCAGCATTATTCGTAATTTATTAACTATCAAATTAAAAAATCAATCTCACAAATTCTGTTGCCAAGTTGCAATGTCAAGTGCGCAAAATGGTTTTCTTTAAAAATTTGTCTAGTAACTTCAAATACACGCTGTATTTGAAGTTCTTGATTCTTTTTCACAAACATTTCAGCTATTTATGTGGGTCGTTAAAACGTAACAAAAGCTTAGAGTATTAAAAATGTATCTTGACGATCGTTTGCCTCGGCCTTTGTGTACTAGCTTTATGTCCTAAAGGTTTTGTGCTTGCCGCCCAAGTGAGTAATGGGGCTTTTTTGTATGCGTTCATTGTGCTTACACTCCTCATATATAATTAAGACGTAATATTGGTTGCCTGAACCAAGTAATATAAATCGATACTATCTCTATGTATTTTGTTGTTTTAGTATCCCACGAGAACGTAAATTATGTTATTCTACCGATGTATAAAATGTTATTCGTAGTGTTATTACCTCGGTTATTACAATATAACATACTAAGGAATGTAAGTCTAACTTATTGTGCCTTAAGGATGATTTACAGCTATAATGTGTAGAGGACCTGTGTGGGTCAATCTACGTACATGTAGTATTAGCAGATGCTTATAGTGACACGGAAGAGGCGGAGCACGCGTGGACAATGTGTACACTTCTCGTATGTCAGCAATATCGGCCACGTCCCGTGTTGATCTACCACCTAGACACTAGCGTACGACATATAAAATCTCCATTAAAACCTGACTACTTGACAGAATGGGCTGCCGTCTCCTGAAAACCCATACATATTCAACGGTGACTTCGTGGATCGAGGCAAGAAGGGGCTGGAAGTGTTTCTACTCCTGCTGTCTTGCATGTTGGCCTTCCCAGGAGGAGTGTTCTTGAACCGCGGCAACCATGAAGATCTCATTATGAATTCTAGGTTAGTCACACATGAAATAACTATGGCTCTTTATGATGAATAATATAATAACATGTGGTTTTTGTAGGACACTTTTACTTTTGAAATAATGATTATGATCGTCCTTCTGATATGTAAAGTTTACGATGTATATGCAAATAAAATAAGATAACTTATAAAATATGCTTGCCAAGATACAGAAGAAAATGTTTGAGTCAACGGTTGTTCATAAATATATAGAGTTAGGGATTACTATTTTTTTTCCAAACAGGTTTGAACATGGATCAAAAGTTTTAATGACATTCAAGTTTTGATACAAAATTATTTTGGGATTTCACATTCCGAATCAGTGAATATTGTGTTAACTTCAATGGAACAACTCTTTCGAAAATTACGAAACTGCGAACTGACAGTTTCTGACTCGTTATTAAGTTTTTAATGAGACTACATCGCGATGTGCGTTATTTGATTGAGCTTGTAAAAAGCATACTTAGGTACTGAAAGCTATCGTCAGTCCTTGTGTAGTGTAATTTGCAAGTTGAGTAATATTTATGCTATTATAGACATTATTTTTATTCAGGTACGGTTTCATAAAAGAAGTCCAGCAAAAGTATCGGGTAAGTAAAACAAGCAATCGCCCTGACACAAACCTAAATCTTAACTCAAACGGTAAAAATGTGCGCTCCATTTTATTATATACAGCTATTGGATACAAAGCGGTGCCCGTAAATCCGATAAAAGGTGAGCCGATCGGAAAACTAATTTGGAATATCGAAAATCCAGATCAGTTATTTTTTATTCTTTATATAACTAACAATGGACACAAAGTAACCCTTTAATCTACACAACTTGGACTTGCACAATCTAGGATTGGTTACGGTACGGTTTTGCTATTCGAAAAAACAAAATAACATAGTAAATGTTTCAATGAATTTCCGATTGTAGAATAAACATCACCTGTGAAGTGACAATATAATCGATGTTCAAAGTGGCTGCTAAACTAAACAAAGTATACAAAAATATATTGCGAAAAGACTGAGTTTCCCTCGCAACCTTGTATTTGTGCTCACGGAATATGATTTTTACAAAATCCGAGTGTCCCGAACATATTTGTCTTAGAAATCACGTTTAAGAAGATTTATTCTTTGTGTCTGAAGTGTGTTTTACGTAGTTATCACCGGAGTTCTTTTATAAGAGCACAAAGTTATTGTATGTACACCAGCCAACGAGTGGCGTCGGCTTTGTGTACAGTTATTGCCTCATTTCCTTTAACCTTATAGCAACGTTTCTATGTATTTTCCATTGTAAGCTGAAGGATATTTGTCCACCAACACTTTTGAAAATATAAGCTAAAAGATATTTAGTATCTGACAATACTCTAACTTTCTTTATACTAAAGCTAAACCAATTAAAATGTCGATACCAGTACCTATTTGATGAAAAGTTGCCAAAACTTTATAAAAAGACGCGTGGTTTTTTCTTACTTTACTAAGGAAATAAATTACTTACCTACAGCATTCAAGATGAATTTAATATTTTCATGCACTTAGACTGGTTTTAAATGATTTACATCGCGACTCAAAGTTCTGGAAAGTGTTCAAAACTTTAAGAAAGTTTAATAAGCTGCGAAATACGTCATGGTAATAAGTAGTTTTATTTTAGCAAGCAATTTTTAGCGTAGAGGACTAAAATTATTTTGTTGCCCTTTAACTAAGCAAAGTATTACTGAAAAATACTCTTTCAGATATCTATGAATATATTATTTTTGAACGCAGCACAACGCAGAGCGGTTGTTGAAGCTGATCGAAGGCGTGTACCGCTGGCTGCCCCTGGGCACTATCATCAACAATAGAGTGTTCGTGGTACACGGTGGGATATCGGATACCACAGATCTCGACATGATACGCAGCCTCGAACGAGATAAGGTAGGCCACAACTCAGTCCTAAGTGTTCTTAGGGCTAATTGAATGACTTTCAATATCTCTAAGCGATAACGTAAATTTGTAATAGATGTCTCGTATGTACTGTATGAACTTAATTTGTTTGTTGTACAGACAGACAGACAGACAGACAGAAGGTTGATCAGCACTTTAAATCGTAGTTCACAGGACCTTACAATTTATAAAAAATGGTCTACCTAAAATATTTGTAATATTTAAATCAATCGTGTTCCATTTATTACAAAGGTGAAGTTTGAGTGACAAATATTTTAAAAGATAACAGCATAATTTAAGAGAATCTGCCTTCCATTATAAAAAATAAAACAAATACTACAGGGAATTCGTTTAGTCTCTTCCAACTCTTACTTCAAATCTCAGTAGATTCATATACCTAGTTAAGTTTATTTAAGGATAAAATAAGAATATTATAAAGTATATAGCTCATTGCTAAAGTAGCTAAAGGTTTATTGTTTATACAAGAATACACTAGTATGGGTAAGACTAATAAGATAAATTTAAATAAAATAGCTTAGACTAACATAATATTAATCATATTTTCACATCGTTTTACCTGATTTATACCGGATTAATATTTAAATAGAGAATTGAATAGTCATTATAAAAAAATAAACATGTTCAGGTATTAAAGATTTGAGGAATGTAATTTGTGTAGAGAATAAAATGCATGTCCCTAATATTCCATGTTCTTCCAGTACGTGTCTCTGCTCCGCCCACCCGTGGCCGAGGGCTCGGCGACGTCCGCTGAAGTAATAGACAAAGTGGAGTGGAAGCAGGTTGGTCGTTAGTAATCAATCATTCACGATTCAATCTAAAGGCTATCGATCGTTTCATTGCCGGCTTCTTGGCACCACCAGTCTTTCCCTAACGAAGACGCGTCAAGTTGTTGCCAATTTCTTTGATCTATGAATGTGATGAACGAAACACTGCGTACAGAATATTTGCATGTCTAATATACATGATTATTACCATATTCAACGAGATCAATAACGTATTCATAAGCATTATTCCAATATTCTAAACCAATTTCTGGATGATGAATTGTTCAGATTAATCGTGCACCTGGCTGGGGGATCGCCAGACATTTTCCAGTTCAAAGTCTATTCTTCGTCGCGTCTGATCGAACATTCACCAACTAATCAAAACTTTAGCTTTAAACTATCTTTACAACGTCGGGTCACGTCCTATCCGGTGTTATGAGATTTTCTAATGTATGTATTTGCTTCTTTTATTATGCAAGGAGCCTCAGGCCGTGTGGTGAATTTACAATGTTTGGTAGAAGAAGCTGCGTACTTCTGACTCTTTTGAATGAGTCGTACCAATCAAATTATAAATGTTTCCATTTCATATTTAGTGAGGAAAAGGGCGGAGGCCGTCCTTTCAGGTGTTAAGTACGTAATGAGGTTTTATTCTAGAGGCTTCAGTTTGCGCGTAATTAAGCTTTTATTAATCATGAAAATAATAGTTTATTTCTACACGATTCAGACCCTTCTATTGATATTAGAAAAAGGTAACGTCATGCTCCTCACTTTTATTTAACGTCTGTATTTGGCGTACCTACCTAATCAAGATTTTCATAGAGATCATCAGTATGATTCACACTGAGTTAACTCGGTTTATGTTTAATAACTGTTCGTTATGTTATTCCCGGTTTACTGAGAGAAAGTACTATGTACTCAGATATAAATTTGTTATCGAATAAATTGGGTTAAAACGTATTTTTATTTACAGAGTGAAGTTATTAATAATAAATCTTGAAGCCCTTCGGTCACTTCTACCTGTTAAAAGGCATTAAGATAATCAACGGGCAAAACTATTATGTTTCTTAAATTATAAAATAAACTATATCTATCTAGACTGCCACATTGGTCTAGTGGTCGCAAGCGCGACTGTTAAGCGTGAGGTCCTGGGTTCGATTCCGGGTCGGGGCGGGTAAACTGTTATTGGGCTTTTCTGTATGGAAGTTCTCAGTAACTCTATTATATGAGACTTATTAACGGTATCGGCGATATTTAGGTGTACAATAGTAGACCTCTGCCTAATCCTTCGGGGAATAGAGGCGTGATGCTATGTTATGTTATATCTATCTAAGTGTAGGACTACGTATTATTTTTAAAAATGTTATTTATCTATGAAAGCTTAAAAACTCTGAGAATAAATCATCAGTTAAAAAAACAGTAATATCTATCAGAATTTATTCGAGAAGCTTTAAATCGAATTCTATTTCAATAGCGGCCTACTGTTCGTCAGACGAACTCTATTTGGAAAATCAATTCGACTAGTTCTGCCAGGCAATGGAATATTTATTGGTATCTGTCCGATTTACGAATTGTTTGAAATGTTTCAAAGATACGTACAATCTGCATGTCATCTAATTATTATCTTTTGCAAGTTACAATAGATTGCTATTGTATAGGGAGATTGTATTGTTGAATGTTTTAACCTTGCTGGCACAGGCTAATCTTTCCATTACTAAGCGATTCACATGTGATTGCTTGTGCCGACTCGAAAGACGAACTTGGTTGGAAAAGGTTTTCAAAATGTCAAGTTTCATTTTCAATAGTAGGGAATAGGGACTTTTCCTGCTGCACATTCCCTTTTTATATATCGATCGATCAAAATATAAATTTCCTCTCAAAATAAAATAAGCTATGAGAAATAATCTAATATTCATCCGGGATTTTTGTTGCATAAGCGTAACGTAAATACGTTATCAAGATAGACATGGTAATAAAAACGGCCTAATTCTGGCTTTGTTGGTCTACCACAACATCGTAAAATTTAACAAAAATAAAACGTAATATTACATCTGGCATTTAATCCGAGCTTTGTAGGGTTCCATTCAAAAGCTTCGCGCATAAAACATAAAAATTATCATCTCTTGTTGCTAGAGTTAATTTTTAGCTTTTTGGTTCGAATACAAAGATAACATTATTCGTTTATATCGTATAAAGCTCATTGAGAGGCTTTGTCTCCCTTATTAGGTATATCAATGATCTTATCTTATTTCTTTCGGTTGAAAGCAATTTCTGCCACCGCCATCCTTGTCGTAATACAATTTACCCGGGTCGGACCCCCGCGGATTGTCACAAGATAAACTTGGGTACGTTTCGCGACCGCTTTATGAAGTTTCTGTCCCAAAAGGATGGTTCTTCTTACAATTTGTCGCTCGCTCCACACATTTTATACGATCCAACTTCAAAGCTACAAACATAACAATATCTGTCGCAATATTATTTACATAAAAGATTGTTTAAACAAAACTAACAAGCATTAAATAAACGGGGACGACAATATTTCAAGATATAATGAATTAATATTTCCAGACTGGCGTTCACATTGTTCCGCCTTCCAACCTCCAACTGGGATTCGCAGTACAATGAATATTATTGTATATCCAAGTATGACACACAGAAATTGTACCAAGCCAGTATTTAATAATACGTACGTTTCTTTTATCCTTTTGGGTTACGTCATGAAAAGGAATTGAATATGTCAAGTGGTGATCCAGGGCACTATAGTCGCGGATTTATGTCGCACATTTGAATATCAATTAAAGTCAAAAGTTAACCTTTATCGTAATCATTAAGAGCTAAGTTATAACATTGAACGGTTGGTGTTCATTATGTCACTTAAAGAAGCCAAAATATTACAATGGCCAACTTGAAAGTTTTCATTGTCTTTTAGTAATTTATATTCACTTACAGTCAGATATGACCTTGAATCTTTCCTATTAGACACCACTTTTTGTTCTTGGATTTTTGTTGTAGTTTTCATAAGTTTAGACATGTAAAGTTATATTTTTAATGTCAATAACAATCCATTAACTTACTGACATTTCTATAAGTTGTGTTGAAAGCTTTCCTCTTATTTTCTCTTAATCCCTTTATTCATGTTGATATTTATATTTATTCGAAAAAGCAATTTCAATTATTAAGATAAAAGACTTTATTATTCTAATTCACATAAAGAGACTCGTGGTTGTGAACAGGATGCTATTGAGATAGAACAAAGATGGGATGGCAGAACACGAGCTTTGTGTTTGCGTGAAATATGCTGAAATAATCCAGCTGAATATACGAACTTAACGGTACAGTCAGCAACAAGAACGTAAACTTCGAAAATAGCTACAATTCTTTTTTTTTTAAGTTAAGTTATGTTTTTATTGATGTAGACCATATACAGGTAAAATTAATGAATATGATTGGTTTAGTCTATTTTTCGTAGAGCTTAGATGCAGCTTTGTTAAAAAAGATTATCCAAAATAATTAACAAAAAAATATTGAAATCACTAACTCGGCTGTAAATAATTTCGTTTTTGACACTACCAACAGGAAGGGTATATGTTTGAGCTAAATACAGCGATACTGTATCAGATTTAACGATCGCTGTATTGTATTAATAGTGACAGGTGGCTAAGCTATTGACGGCGTTCACCAAAATAACTCGTTTTCCTACTCTCATAACATGTCTGCATTTTGAATACTTGCTTCTTCTATACGGATTTATTATAGTTATCGATATTTTCTATTTTAAGTAGAAATCCAATATTTTTTGGAGTAACGCATGTTCAGGAAAACATAACATAGCACGATACAGGGCATTCTTCAACGGGTTCGGCAGAGGTGCACTATGACTCCTGAATTTCAGGAAGCTGTTAAAAATTCCGTCCGTTCTCCTGACTTATCCCATATTATTTGGGGTCGGCGCAATATGTCTTTTTCTTCCATTCATCTCTATCAGACGTCATCTCAGAGTTCACTTTCTTGTACACCATGTCAGTTTTCACACAATTCATCCCTCTTTTCTTGGGTCTACCTCTTCCCTTATATCCATCCACATTCATATTGATAACTCTAAAAAACCCCATGTTTCAAAATTAATAATAAAATGTTAGCTTTTTTTATGTGTAGCTGATACATTAAGCGCCATTAATTTACTATCCTACCTCTTGTATATTGGAAATTGTACCATAATATAATACTTCTACTTACTATCATTCCAGTTCTCATTGGTCTAGGGATCGTAAGCACAACTGGTGAGCGTGAAATCCTGGGTTAGATTTCCGAGTCAGGCGAAATTTTATTGGGTTTATCTGTATGGATATTCTCAGTAGCCACACGAAGTTTGGATCTGTGCCCGGTACATGGCAATAGGCTCTTACTTACATGGGACTCAATAACGAACGACGAAATGTGGGTGTACAATAGTATACCTTTGCCTAAATTTTCAGGGATTACAGGCGTTATGCTATGATATGTCTGAAGTACTTACTATGAATGGTTTCAGTTATTATTATTGTAAAAGGACTTGCAATGACGTTTCGAATCCTTCAGGTTTATTCTAAAATAAAATTTAATAACACTTTGTCCAACGCAATTGCCTCCGTATACACACACAATGACACGTGAATCAATTTATTTACTGCAATTTACGTTCTACAGGCTGTAATTATTTTCGTTTTTCCGTGTATTTTTATTGTAATAGTAGATGGCTCTGTTTCATTTGTATTTCCTTTTGTACAATACGATGCTTTTTATTTATTATGGTCGTGTCACATGATAGGCACGATCGTTTCGCTTTGAAAGCGTAATAATTAATCAAATGGAGCAATTAAGTAATAAAGAACAAACGTTCGGTGTTCTCTTATCGCAAGGCTGTTTATTTTAAAGATTCTTCATTATTTATATGAGCGCTCCGCCAAATATTTAGTTGTTTACGTGCAAATATTTCGTGGCTTGGCAGTTTCCAATTGTTTATTGAGCTGAAATTTCCTTTAGGTATATCTCAAACTCGTTTTGTTTGGATAGTTGAAGACCAAATTAATGAATTTTGCTCACATTTGCTATATTTAGAGAATCCTTTCAAAGTAATTATTTACCTAGACTTACGTTAGTGTGTGTTACCGTCTTTCGCAATAGGTTTAACTACGTGACACTTTACTCGCCCGACATTTTTTTTTATGCATTCCTAGTATGGATTTCGCAGCTAATTGGAAACTTTCCGAGTAATGTTAAAGGTGTGCATGGTCGAATAGACCAATTATTACTTCCATGTAAACGTCATTACGTGTTTCTAGGTTAGCCAGTGTTAATTAATAAGTGTATTAACTGCGCATTCCTCGTATTAGTTGACCAATACAATTTATATTTCTTGATTTCCAAGAACAATTAATTTCTTTTTGATTGATTCTTTTGTGGCTATTGTATTATTCGCCTTTTTTCTCTCCGATTTTTTCTATTATATTAATGGTGAAAGTCTTATAATAGTTATTTTTGACTGAAATAATAGTTTTGTTTACTTTTGTATTTGATTGTTAGATTGTTGATTGTTAGGTTATGTATCGCAGTATCTACATTATACTACATTATGACTACATTTAAGGCCTCTAAACATATAGAAAATATAAGAAGCCTTCCCACACATTGAAATTGAAGTATGTACCTAGGTCCCTTTTGTGGAAGGGTTTAACATTGCTGTTTTATATATCTACCGATACTTACCGTATGTACTTATGTCTCTTACTATGTCGAAATTCTCAAAAGCTTATTACGATTAACATTTATTTCACGTTTTGATTGCCAACCAAGCTTTTGAAACCCGGGTAAGTATTTCGAAATCGTTTGTAGTTTCCTTTTCATGAAATTTCAATAGACTTTTGAAAACTGGAGAGGCCACGCAAATTGAATTGGCTTTATAAAGATTTAAGGAAATCAACAAGTTAAGTATTTTCGTAATGTAGCTACGTAGCTACGTAGCTATTTATAATGATGTTTCTGATTTCATTCATAATTTAGATCAAAATTATTAAATAAGAGATGAAGACTTGTTTACGAAAGCATATATAATAGTAGAAATAAACAAAGTAACGATTAAATGTGAATACCTACTTTTAAAAGGAAAACTTTATACAGGGTACGCTCCTATTGCTGACCTACCAGAAAGGCTTAATAAATGCTGACGTAAAATTCTATAAACTTTACGGCATGGTTAATTTCAAAATGTACGACATAATTTCCGGGAACAAGTAATATAAAACGTGCAGAAGGCAAGAGCATTAAAACGGCAAGCAAGTCATTAAACTTCTCTCCATGATCCAGATTTAAACAATCAGAGCGATGCATACTTTAGTGTTAAATTGGGTTTTCCCTCTCCACGTTCAGGTATGTAGGTCGACCGTCTGGAATTGATTAAAGTCTATAGTTGACAAAATAGCCGAAACTAGGGTACTAGCCTACCTTTGTACACTTGTGTCAGCTTTATGTAAGTGTAAACCCTTTGAGAGTTGTGCCAATTTATTTTATGTTATACTAGTTTGTTGTTCAGGAAACCCAGCATTCTAACGCATTATAAAGCAGTCAATTGTTTAGAGATTGAATAATCAACCTTGTATATTTATCAATGCAAAACACAGATTCATATCTGCGTTTTGTTATATGTCGATGTTCGACTCGGAATTCAGTAGTGCAAAATTGTCTTTAAGTAATTAATAGTTCGTAGATAACGATTGAAAGCGATCCATATTTTGAACTAACATTTTTATCAAACTTATTATGTAATCGGCTAAAAGGCTTAAGAAACATGTTAGATGAAAATAGTATAATATTTGAGTCTGTATTTGTAGTGAAAATGAAAATTTATCGTGTAATTATATTATAAATATCAATGGAATTGTTTATTAAACATGTGGGTAATTATGTTGGAGCGAATTGAATCGTAAACTGTATTATTTTGCCTCTTACTATAACTACGTGGGTAGATTATAAAAAAATAAATCCTACTAATATTATAAATGCGAAAGTTTGTGAAGAAGGATCTATGGATGGATGGATCTTTGTTACTCTTTCACGTCAGAACGGCTGAACTGAATGAAAGGATCTAGATGAAATTTGGCACAGAGATAGATAGATTATAGTCTGGAATAGCACATAGGCTACTTTTTATCCCGGGAAAATGCACGGATTCCTACTCCACGCGGGCGAAGCCGCGAGCGGAAGCTAGTATAATATATTTATATATTATATAGATAATTGCTTAGCTACCTGTGTTTTGTTTTTTGCCAAAGTAACAATACTCCATTGATATGCTTAGCCCAGGATACTTTTCAATCGGTAAATCATTACTTATTAGGCAAATGATGTGGTGTGGAAATCAGTTTGTGGATTTATTGTCAATAAAATAATGAGTACAAAATATAAACGACTTTTGATTATAAATAATTTAATACATTAACGACAAGAGTTTCCATTAATCGGAATATTTGACAACTTCTACAATCACAAGGGTAGAATTTACAAACTTATTGATAAACATGTCAACTTTATATGAATAATTTGTGTTCGTATCGAAATGTTATCAGGTTAGATCTACGCTATCATTCAAATAAAATGTGTGTTAGCCTTCACGTTTTTTATTTTAGGAAAAATACTGGGTGAACTTTTATGGATTGACAAAAAATGGTTTTGAAAGAACCTGTAAGTATACATTCGGTGGTTTGAATAGAGTTGGAATCTCTAATGGGAACTAGGACATTAATAGGCTGGATAGACCATCAATAAAATAAATGTATTTGCCCAATCTACGAACCGCCAGCGAGTATTAACTGTGGTCGAAGCTAGTTAATTAATAAAGCTAAAGCTTAACGTACTCGACGTGGCACGAGTGACATTGATTGTCGTTCATTCATTCTGCCGGTGCCAGGCCGGTGGCGCCACGGTAGTTATACAGTTATACTCTACATTTTTAGGGTGACTAGCAACATAACATAGCATCACGCCTGTATTCCCCGAAGGATTAGGCAGAGGTGTACTATTATACACCCACATTTCACCGATGCCGTTATTAAGTCCCATGGAAAAGGGGCCGAGCCTATTGCCATCTACCGGGCACAGTTCCAGACTTCGTGCTGCTATTGAGAATTTCCATACAGAAAAACTCAATAACACTTTGCCCGACCCGGATATCGAACCCATGACCTCACGCTCAGTAGTCACGCTTGCGACCACTATACCAATGAGACAGTCAATGGTGTCAAGCAATAAACTTGTTAAAGTCGCATTTGGCGACCCATTCCACTATAGCATAGATATATTGGTTTTCGCTGCCTAGTAGTTCTTTTGGTATGCTACTACGCAGGATGCTTGTTCGTGCCAACCTTAATCGCGGTCGCGGTCATGATCTAGTGACCGTGTATTACTATCGCACAATCATGTACGCGAAGAGCCATAGCCCGCTTTTAATAGAGTTTTAATCTTTAATGAGCTATTGAAACTTAATAGAATTCCTATTACGACGAAATTAGGTTCACCAACAATAAAATAAACGTTTCTCCAATCGCTGAATACGCAACCAGTTAAACTGTTACTGAATAAACCTAAAGCTTCACGCTTTCGACGTGACACGAAGGACATTGATTGTCGTTCATTCATTCGGTCGGTGACAGGCCGACGCTTATTTACACCGCATTAATTATCGAGACATCGCAATGCTATTTAACGATCAATACCTACATGTATAAAGTTTGTTAGATTTAAAGCGTATGTGTGTAATTTGTGCTCTTTGGGGTTGGGGAAATTGAATGAATACAATTGGAAATTCAATAATCATGAATGTGGCACTTCATTTTCAAAATTTTACAGAATCTATTTACATGCTTTATGTCTAAATATAATCAACATTCTTGAGTGAGAAATTATACACATATAGGTTTCTAATTTTTACCCTGTAATAATTACAGCCAATCTTGGAACTTTCACCCGAGCTACAGAACATCAACTGTTTTTTTAATACGAAATAAACTTTATTTAAACTTTTGTTATTTTTTCTAGGTATTTGACATCCTATGGTCAGACCCACAATGCACTGGTGGGTGCGTGGCAAACGCTCTTCGTGGTGCGGGAACATACTTCGGTCCAGATGTGACTGCTAATTTCCTTCAGAAGAATAAACTGAGTTTCCTCATTAGAAGTCATGAGTGCAAACCTGGTGGTTATGAGATACTCCACAATGGAAACGTAAGTCATATTAATAAACCTTCCTTTTTTAAACTACCCAGTCTACGTATTATTTTAAAGTCATTATTGAACGAAGTTAAAAGGGAGAGGTACCTATCGTTCTCGCCCTTATATTTTATCATCGCCAGATTTTTTATACGTAGATAATTAATACTAAAATTAAGTTTGTCAAAATTAGTACGCATCGTTCTCTCAAAAGAGTTTTCTTTTGGAATCTTAATGTATCTTAGACATTTTAGATGGTAAAAAACTAATTTTGAAACTAATTTTGATTTTACTTAAACTTTATTGAAGTTTTGTTTTAATCTGCATGCTAAAAAAAAGATTAAACCAATGTCGGACATCCGGTCCGATTTTTTTATCGTAGATATGCAGATCAAATTGTTACTGCTGAGTACTCAGTTTGCAACGAGTATTCTTATGAGTAGGTCATAATCGAAATTGGCAAAACTCACATTTGCATATTAAGTACTAGATTCATTTCATTCTTTAGCCACACGATGAAAGCAGAATGCTTCGATATTTCGTCAGCATGTTAGCTCGTTAGTGCTCGGTTTATAGTACCTATATCTCTTTGATATGGTGTCGCGTGTTCTGTTACGAAACAAAATATTCATGTTGATAAGTTCGTCGAACGTTATTGTTATTTTTATTAAAATTTCGATTTGTACCGTAGGTAGCTACTTTGTTTGATTAACTTTTCTGTTTATTGAAAGGAAAATTCATAGTCATACCCCGCTGAATATGTATTGTGTCATCATTGTTAATTACTCTAGTTCCTAGTTACTTTAACTAATTTGATCAGATATCAGGGGACGTATATTTTAAACATTAATATAAGATATTACCTTTAATTTCATGTTATTATATCATAAGGTCAAGGTCTAGGACTACACACACCGTTAAGAACTTTATGGAGCCCTCTCAGGTGTACAGGTTTCTTCACGATGTTTTCCTTCACCGTAAACGCAAGAGATAATCAAATTCTGATCCGCACATGATTCCGAAAAGTCAGAGGTGCGGGCCGGGTTTGAACTCAGACCCTCCTGCATGGAATGCAAGCGTTCAACCCCTAGGCTATCACTGCATTTTATAAATTTAATAGTTCAATTAATTCTAATCCCTTGTGCAGGTGATAACAATCTTCTCTGCATCGAACTACTACGAACTAGGTTCCAATAAAGGAGCTTACTTAAAGCTATGTGGGAACTCATTGGAGCGCCAGTTTGTCCAGTACACTGCGGCCGTGTCTCGCACCCGGCGCCTCACCTTCCGACAAAGAGTTGGTCTGGTAGAATCTTCAGCGATGAGGGAACTACACAACCAGATAATGATGGTCCGGAGATCCTTGGAAGCTACTTTCCGCAGTATGGATCTGGATCAAAGTGGTTTGTATTCTCATTATAACGATTAAGTATGTATATTATTTTGGCAAAATATATTATAACATAGAATATCGAGTTTTGTATATTAAAAACCCAGTAGAACGTTTTATGAGCTAAAAAGTTCCCATAACTTTACTCAAGGAAAAAGGCGTGACTTTATGTATGTATGTAACTTAACTCTGTAATATGAAGAGTTTATTCACGGACACATGTTTACAGGCTACATATCGATCAGCGATTGGTGTCAAGCCATGGAGGACACCACGCACTTGGGGCTTCCCTGGAGAATGCTGAAGGACAAACTGGTGCGGACCGACACCGAAACGCGCCGCGTCCGGTACATGGATACTTTTGAATTGTCTGCCAACGTAAGTGCCATATTCTTCTATGTTTTAGTTGTAGTTCTTTAGTTGTTCATCAAGTTACGATTTTACTCTAACTATTTTTATACGTTTATCATATCCTAATTTGTAACTGAGATTCACCCAATACCTATATTTTATAGATAAGGAGTACAACGTCTAAGTTTTTTTCCAAGACTAGGCCTGCATACTAAATACTATAAAACGTTTTATCTAAACGTGTAAGATAGGAATAGCACTTAAATATAATTTTCTTGAAGAAACTCCGTCGGCTTTAACGAACAATAGTGTCACATTAACAATACAAATGTCATGAATCTAATGTTACTTTATCGAATTTCCCTTTCAGAAAATTGGCCGTAAAACTGACTCATCGAATGTCGTAGAAACACTCTATAAAAACAAGAGTAGTTTGGAAGCAATTTTCAAAATATTGGACAAAGATAATTCAGGTAAACAGTGTTTCGATTTTAATTTATTTTTGCGTTTACTTGGACAAGTCCTTAATTAAAAAAATAATTACAGGTTTTATTACACTTGAGGAATTCTCGGAAGCCTGTCAATTAATTGGCAAGTACATGCCGAATCCTATGACGCAGGAGCAGTTGGTCGATATATGTCGTTTGATGGATATCAACAAAGACGGGCTAGTGGATCTGAACGAGTTCTTGGAGAGCTTCCGTCTCGCGGAAAGGAGTTTGCAATACGAGGACAATGAACTCTCCGAGATACAAGCCACCTGACAGGAACTTGACCGCCGGCCCAGCAGGACGGCGGTCGATAAAGATGAGACCGGTGTTCAAATAGAAATCCTAAAACTGGAAGATGTCGATAAAAATAAAACCGTTAACAGAAATAAAAACGGTCAAGTACACTTGATGGGCGAGAGCGTCCCCACGTCGCGCGATATGGAGGATATTGAGTTAATTGATTGCGAGGCGCCACCGCCGCCGCCGCGGCGACCGGGCCTGTTGGAGAGCGATATTTAAAACTTTCACGATACATTACACTGCCGGAGTTTGACGCGAATATCGGAATTTACAAGTCATATTCTGCAGCGACACTTCGCCACTCCTTTTCAACTTGTGCTGTATTTTCAATATTGATGTGTTAGATTTGATTTTGTTTTATAATGTTTGATGTATTATCGATTTGAAAAAATGACTAAACTCTTTTATAACTGTCTTTTTATATAGGATATTTTACGATTTGATTACGATTATGTACAATTGATATTTTGCTAAATTAGCTCATATGGACCTAAGGTATTTAGTGTTTATTTCGAAATATTACCAAATTATGTATTTGTCAAATGTCGAATTATATTAAATTTATGAATTGGTGCCAATTTTAAACAATGTAAAACAAAGTGATTCGTATTTACACGAACCGAACTGATCGGCAATCACAAGAACAAATTATATTTAAGTGCATTATGAAATTTTCATGATGCGATCAATTAACGAATGGGAACAATGATACCGATGAGTCTACAACTTTTATTGGTGTATTCGCTGTAGCCACAATTAATCATTATTATCTTATTGTACGTAGTGTAGTAACGTGCTATTTTCTAATTATCGCCTGCATCAATTTTAGATTGGAATAAATTTGATCTTATTAAAATAAAAGTTCCTTATTATAATAAATTTTCATCTTACATAGTCGCTACGATTAGATATATTTATATTTTGTTTATGCGATTGCAATTAATAAAATAATCTGTCTTAGCGTGTTTCTAGTCATTAGTAGAGCGATTTCGTATACATATCTTTATACTCAATTATTAAGCATTCCAATCTATCTCTACCAGATACGACGCATTACATTATTGAATAATAATATATCTAATGTACGTACTACTTATACCTAACGTAGTCGGAGTGTATCTATATGACAGCATTAGTCTGATGAGTCTCGTGATTTTTAACGGTCTGCGTTAGGCAGCCTTCATATTTACTAATCGAAAATAAACTTTAATAATCACTATATATTTTATTACATATATTACTCGTGTCATTGACTTATAAGAAATATATTGTAGCTCCCATTTAAAGGTGCGTACTGATTTGTAACATTTTTATTTGTATTCTGTGTGACAACGAAATATGTTTCGCAGCAATGCTATTTCTATAGCTCTATGTCAGCAGCCAAATATTATTATGATGTAAACCTTGCGCTCCAAATTTAATTGAATAGACAAGTCAGTATGCACCTTAATGAAAATAATATAGTGAAATGAAAATATATCGCTATCAGAATTTACGAACTTCTAAAATCTTATTTTATATCTTATAAAAAATATAAAAATGTTATTTACGAAAATATTACTTATAGCTTATATTCTGTATTTTTAATAATTGTCCATTAAATTGTGATATTGCAATTGGTTGTTTTATTTCCAACGAAATAGTAGTAATAATAACAACTGGGTACCTAGTTACAATTTAGACTGCATTGCAGTTTGCATGCCTGCATTGAAACTTCACTATAAATAAGCAAACATGCTTACAGCTCTAAATAAATAAACTATGTGATACATCGTGATATCTTGTAGTCATACCTACAATATGTAGACTGAAAAATAAACAATTGAACAACGACTCCATGGTGTCTGGCTAAAAGCAGCTTGGTAAATCTAGCCTTAACCTTCAAAAGGTGACTGACAGCTTACATTATATCCATGGGCGCCGGGAGGGTGGGGCAAGTAGGTGCACGTACACACACGTGGCTTGGAAGAAAGTACATATTAAAAAAACTAGAATTTAAGAAAAGAAAACTAATTTTATCGTTTACACCAAAAAAGCAATAAACAACGAAGCTCTGTGCTCTTATTCTATTGCTAGTTTTATATTCGTTTGGTCTAAACTAGGGATGTTACGGAGGTGGGTTTATCGGAGGCGGAATCGGAATCGGAGGTTCTCGTAGTGACCTCCGCGGAGTCGGAGGTGAATCGGAGTCGGAGTCGGAGCAAATCTATGAATGTAAAATTTAAATAAATAAAAAAGAAAAAAACTTGCCGCAACTCGTTTACTCTTCGTTCATCAGTTGCACAGAACAAATATACGCAGTCAGTTGTCAGTGTCACATAGAAAGCGCTCGGTAGCGCTGCAGCGATAGCAAGTCATAACTTGTAACTCCGATATATACCTCCGTTTTGATATATCGGAACCGAAGCCGGATTCGGAGGTGTATTTTTAATCGGAGCTTCCGACATATCGGATTCGGAGTCGAAGCTCCGTAACATCCCTAGTCTAAACCCATTTTTAATGCACCCCCCTAAAAATAATCCTACCGGCTCCCATGATTATGCCCGCCTCCGTAATAACTCCTTTTAGTAAAAATTAAATTCCTTAAGAATCGTTCCGCATAACCATAACATAAATATACAGATGCAAAATGTGAAACAAATTCCCTCTAGTTAAATTGCTGTCTACAATTGCCAGAGAATAGAAATGCTAGAAAAATGTATGGGATTGACTGGGATTGACACTAATGAATCACGTGACTTATCTATAGCTTATCGTCGTTTCTTGTGCAGAACCGCGAAAGAGCAGTTTGTAAATACCGCATAACAGCAAAAGGCGTAAAATTTAAATATCACGCCAGCAGATCCTTAACGCGGATTCGTTTATACTAGATCTCATACATGATTATAAAGTAAGTCGCAACAAAGCGAGAGTAGTAGCTGTAAAGTTCAATCGGTAAACTATATATAATACATAGTTAAATGGGGTTTTCTTCTTCCGCGCCAAACGCAGATACGCGGTATTTACAAAGTGCTCTTCCGCGGTTTTGCACGCGTAATGACGTCATGTCAATTCTGTAGGTAAGTACCTACATTTCGTCGGTGTTTCTATTCTCTATGGATAGTAAATTGTACAGTTGTCTACAGGTACCTTTTTTTTATTAGCGTAGTGAGAACCCATCATGGGCTATCCTCCGCCTGGGGGGGCGGAGGGATGTGCCGGACCCCTACCGGCTAAACTCACCACGGCGATCCGCCTCGACACCCTATGGTATGCCTCGGGAACTCTTAGAAGATCGCACCGAAGCCCACTACGGTGTCATGCCGAACGGCAGTTCCCGGAGGTGGTGACTGTAAAGAGGCCACCCCCTCGTGCAAGTCCCAGGGGAGACCTTAGAGAGGTCGCCCGTTACCCTCGCTGCGTGCTGTGTGCACAGCGACACGGGACCACACCATGTCGCCGTCTTCTCGGGGGTCGCTAGACGAAAACGCTAACAGAGTCTACACTGCGCGCTCGCCACCCCTAAGGCCCCCCGCCAAGGTGTGTTAGGTAGGGGGTTGTGGCGTGTTGCGCGCCGGGGCGGATGCGATCATGCCCCCGGCGCCTCCTCTTACGTCGAGCGGGATCGGCCCTATCCCGATCCCGCACAGCGGCCTCGGGATCGGCCCTATCCCGATCCCGCTCAGCGGCCTCCTTCTGGAGCATGACTGCTTCACAGAAGGAGACCACTGCCCTCCAGTTTTCCGATTCTGCCAGCATAGCCGATACTATGGCTGGTAGAGAAAGATCTTGCCCGATCTGGTCGACCAGAATCTGCCGTTCCGCGGCCCACGCAGGGCACGCCTCGAGCGTGTGCTGTGCAGTATCCTGGTCGCCTCCTTCACAATGGTGGCAATTTGCCGTGACCTCGCGGCCGATCCTATCCAGGTATTCACCGAAACAACCGTGCCCGGTGAACACCTGCGTCAATCGGTACGTGACGCGCTCGCTCCTCTTGAGCCAGGCTCCGAAGTGCGGCAGTATCGCTTCGACAACGCGTTTGTGCGCGAACTGTGGCCGTAAAAGCCGCAAGTCGAGCGCGTGTCTACGTGCGCGCTGCCTTAGCCTGTCGAATGCCGAAGCTGGCACGGTCTCACCGTCCTACGAACCCACTGGTACTTATAATAATTTTAAGGAATAGCTAAGGCAGGGCTGGAGTCCCCAGAACTTGCAACCGCTAATTGTACGGTGTCATCCTTCTGAATTATCTACATCATTTGTTCGACTTACAAGAACGTTAAATAGGTAAGTGACCTGGAACTCATAGTTTTTATATTTTCTTTGATAATCCCTATCTTTCGGTACACAATACATAAAACAATATATCGAAGCCTGTTTTGCCTTATAATCGTTCCAAGTGGGATGGATTTACAGAATATTTTAAGTGATTAGATTTCTGCGCTACGTGTCGCGGGTTCGATTCCCGCGCGGAACAAATATTTGTATGATCTACAGATAGTTGTTTCGGGTCTGGTTATGTGTGCATGTGACATGTATGTAATGTATTGTTTTAAATGTATTGTAAAACTGTACCCCACGAGACAGAAGAAACATTAGAGAGGGGAAAAGTTTAAAAAAAATACTCATTTCTGGAGTTACGGGTACCATTTACAGTATGTACAGGAGTATCCCGTCAAACTACCCTTGGCAGACTTCAGGATATGCGTAAGACCTCCGGAATCTCCAGTGGCACGCACCCCGGAATGTTCCCGGTGGAGACTGAGTCGTGTCACTCAAATTCTTCACGTTGTTCACGATAATAGGTACGTGAACATAAATGGTGATGCTGTGTTTTTTGGAATAGTTTGGGGCGCAAGCACCTACTCTCGCACATCAAGCTCTTTACCTAACCATGACCAGTGAGTTAGAGTTTTAGTTGATAATAGAAATTTCTAAAAATAGGTAAGTTTTTTCATTAATAAGGCTACGTCTTCGTTTGTCATTCGGTATTTATTGAACGCCAAAGCTAAAAAGAGGATTACGTCTGGCTGTTGGTGACTGTGCCGCTTTTTATTTATTTAAGATCCAATAACCCGAGTAAATTCTGTGAATGCTTACGTTAATGCGTTCAATTCTAATAGCACGAACCTTAGTTATTTCAAAGAGGATAATTGGATTATGCTAAGTATTGCTCGGTTTGTTATAAAAAATATGTTATGGAAAACGATGTTTAGTTTCTCAATTGATTACCGCAGTACTGAGGTAAGGGTAAACGACGCGACGTCACCGCAAGATGGCGGCGCGTGGACAGAGTCGTGTTAAGGGAGGTGATTGTGAAGAAGCGCAGTTGTGCGAGCATCGAACGGATACACTTCTCCGATATGAAACTGTCCGTTTGCCCGGAGTTAGAAAGTAGTTATTTTGTGATATGTGCCGAGTGAATTACCCACAATTATTAATAGTATTGTGGAAGTGACATACTAACTGATTTAAATTGGAACTGTGATTTTATTGTAATCCTGCGTCATGAACCCTTTACCACCGAATCGAGTAATGACAACCCTATCGCTCAGCCATCGCTCACGCCGACAAATAGATATCACTTGCGATTTAAGATAGCACGGTTTGACGGAACCGTTGATGCAGTGGTTAAGCGATCGACTCCTGTGCTACGTGTCGCGGGTTCGATTCCCGCACGGACAAAATAGATAGGTAGTTGTTCCGGGTCTGGATGTTTGTGCATGTGAATCTTTGTGTTTGTAAAAGCACCCACGACATAGAAATTATACCTAGTGTGGGGCATTGTTTTTAAACACAAATAAAGGTATATCTTGTACCTATTAAGTATATATGTAACGCTTACCAAATAAATTTTAATATGTATTAGTAGTTATACCTATTTTGCGACACAGATGTTACGGTACGCTTCTAAGTTGAAACCTGGAACACAGGTGCTCTGCGCCCTAAATTGATCGTTAGGTGACTACAACTTTTACAGAGGGGAAAATAAATTATAATAATTTTGATTTGTTCAACCAAAAAAAATATTTTATGTATTATTTCAGATTACATTAATGTAGACTACAATTCGTATTATTAATTTGAACGAAAAAAAAAAACAATCGCCAGGCAACATTTTTTTGACTTGAGTCTAACTAGGGTTGCCATCCCCACATTCTGAAAACTAGGATTTGGAAGTGGAAATGCCAGGACATTTCGGTTTAAAAACAGGACGCAGTATAAGAGGAGTTTAAGAAAACAGTGTCAATGAAAGTAATTACTATGTTTTATGAAATTAACTTCAATTCAATTGCATAATATGAGGAATGAAATGAAGGATTATTATAAAATAATTATAAAATAACTCCGATGATTAAACGTAAGGTTCGAGGCAGTAGTGGCGCGCGAATAATAAAACACAGGACCTTACGAGGACTCTTTAAAAAACCCAGGACGCTACTAAATAACTATCCAGGACAACCCAGGGGACTGCAAAAAGTAGGACATGTCCTGGGAAAATAGGACGGTTGGCAACCCTAGACTATACAGAGGGTGGAATGTTGAAGCGGGCCCTGAAGGGGAAGTAGGTACCCTAAATACTGAAGTCAGCTAAATATACCCAAAAAAACAAGATACATATCACCCTTAAATTTTTTTGTCACCAATCGATAGGATGAACCATACGGATGTATGGTATGTATAATATGTATATATCTCATATAAACATTGTATCCTACATTGGACTTCAATATATTCTAACGATAGCTTAAAATAAAGCTATATGATATTTATTATTACGTCAACACTGACTTAAAAAGCTACGTAGCCCTAGATAACAACATAAACATGATAGATGTGCTCTGATAACTTCAACCTAATATAAAGTGAAACGTGAACGATGACGTCACAGCATTGTTCGAAAGTTTCTCATAATTTGTATTGTAAAGATCTTTGACATGAACTTTTGATGATAAAAATTAAATATTGCGTCAGAGAATCGTAATCAACTTAAAATCTTCTTCATAAAGTTATCTGAATATTCAAAACACGTATCGAAGTACTTAATGAAGGTTTGGATCTATGATATTTTACTTAACAGTGACGTGGCAGTTTCCCTGACCTCCTGTGAACTTTTGGAGAATTGTAATCTAATTCTAATAATTATATAAAGTAGGGTACCTCGTAGATAACTCTCGAAAATGATTTCAATGTCCTTTACTTCAATGAATCGACCCATGCGAAGAACATTATTACATTATTACATATTACATCTGCAAACTTGTTAGTTTGCAGATGTAACTATGTTCTTCGCATGGATCGGAATATCCGCTAATCCCCTTCAAATTCAACAAATGTGGCGCTGGTAAGTGTCCTGTAATCTGACATTAATCTAATGAATACTGATCGAACGGAATTAATGTTTGAGAATAGGGGGGTTGCCCAATTGCGCATTGCCCCAGTCGCAACTGCGGCTGGTGAGCGTGAGGTATTGGGTTCGAACCTAGGGTCAGGTAGGTGACACTAGGGTTTTCTGTTGGAAATTTCTCAGCAGCAGCCCGGAGGGAATTGTGCTCGGTAGACGGCGATAGCTTCGTCCCCCATTATATGCATAGTTCATTACAGAATCGGAGGAATATAGGCGTAGATAGGTACAACATTGCATCTCTACCTAACCCTTTGGGGAATACATGTGTGTATTCTAGTTACTGATACAGTAAAAGTGGGCTGAAAGCCTTGCGCAAAACCTCGACACAAATTGTGTCGCACCCACTGCTTACATGTCACAATTAATTACCCCAAGAAAGCAACGACAACGTTACTTAATTTACGAAGTCCGTCATTAGTTTGGTTCCTCCATTCTCCTTTACCTTCGAGTCGTAAATAAAAAGGGAAGGGCCTTTATGTGTTTATTTATTGCTTACGTTATTACTGGGTTCCAGGCTTTCTTATCGTCTAACGGTACGTTACTTTGGAAACTCGAAAATCACTTGAAAATGGTATAAGTACCTACCTAAAACAACTTCATTTTAGGCTAGCTAAGTTTTGTGAGATGGAGATGACGGAACGAGCTGGACACCTATTTGAAGGATTGGCCACAGAAAGCTATTAACCGAGAGAAGTGGAAAAAGGGTAGGGAGGCCTTTGCCTTGCAGTGGGACGATTACGGCTGATAATAAAAAAGTTTTGTTGCTGCTGTATGGTTCCCGACAAATAATAGCCCACTTTTTCAACCCCCATAAGTCATATCGTGCTAATAACAATACCTAGGAACTTACTACAACCACCAATATGTAGGTATGCCAGGTAAATGTAGCCAAGCTATCTACATTATGGATGCAGACAACACGATAGTTGGGGCACATAGGGTGATTCATTTAATCTAAACCGAGAAATAAAAATGAAGGTAGGAGTATTGTTACTGTAAGTTTCTAAGTACGAATCTTATGCTTGCTATATGAGAGCCACCTGTGGTAAATTTCTAGAACTTTTGTATATTTTGAGCAATATTAGTTCATTACCATGATACGAGATAGCAGAATACATTAAAGAGAAAATTGATATCACTGCCATCTATTGTGTTTGGTTAACATTACCAAATTCTTTATCAACCTAACGACTTAAGCAACTCTTAACTTTTATAACAGATGGCGCTGTGGACAGTTATGACAGTAGTGAGTACTCAGTTGACGACACGAGATGACGCTAGTAGGTTTAATGTGGTAAAATAATATTCGATTTAGTTATGACGGTTATGACTAGACACATTTAATAAACTTATTGCAGCCATCCTATGGTTTAACTTAAGGTTTAACTTTATGTTTACTGAGTTAATAATCGACTAATCTTTGGCGTCAGCTCTGAGCCAATAAATTCTTTATTTAGTAATATTATAAGTAGTACGTTACCCAGATTTACCCCACTTCTACTAGAATCTACTGAGTTTAAATTAAACTCAAACAGTAAATTCTCTTTACTGAATAGTAAAAAATTAGGGCTGGAATGCCCCAAGGGAATATCGTAGGTCCGGTGCTCCTTCCACTATAGGTATAAATAACTATTGCGATATTGTGTAACTAAATAATAATCACAACCTTATATAGTTCATCTACATATTTGTTTTCTGACGTCAGCTAATATTTGTCAAAAAATAAGAAAAAAGATTAGATGAAAGAAAAAAATATATAATGTACCTCTGCATCCCTTTGTACCCCTGTTCAAAGTAAAACTTAATCTAGTGAATCTAGTATCTACTGTCATAGAATATGTACCTATCTATGATAATGGTAGAGGTTTTTATTCTATTAGAAGTATTCCATTTCGATGCGCTCTATAATAATTTTTCACCTATTAAGTTATGTTAGTTACAATATTTTACAGAATTCAAGATTTTTTATAAATAGGGGTTTCACTGCCTAACTACCCTCTACTTACTAGCTAATTATTACCTTAACCGTAACGAACAAAAGCGGAGCCAATAAGCACCTATCCTAGACATTAAATGAACTATTAACCAAAATTACAGTCAAAAACCGTTTACATAAACGGCTATTCTGAGACATAATTGCCTGCTAAATATTTGGACCCATCTTTAGTGGTCAACCACATATTAAGCTACCCTGAATTCGCGCCAATTTACAAAAAAAACTAACCTGGACAAAAATTCTAGGTAGGTTACTGAATGCCACACGTAGCTCATATAATAGTTTGAAGCTATTATATTAGGATAATTTATAGCCGTTTAATACCCGAGAAACTCGCAGAGATTTGATTATCGATGTAATATTTTTTTCGTCGGACGCCGCGGATCGCGTGTCGCGTGCTCCTACGTTTTTTTTTTCGGTTTATGTTTCGGGGGTGTAACGCACAAAAAATGTTATAACTGGCCAGCGACTACCGGAATATAATTTTTGACAATTTTATAAATTATACAGGCGTATCGCTTAATAATGGGTAGCTACGGGCATGTTTTTATTGTTCCTAAGACAGTCAGTGGCATTTGGGTTCTTATTATATTAGATCGAATATTGTATGAAATAGGTTGGAAATGAAATTGTTGGTTATAAAAATATTGATATACTTATTTTATAAAATTTATAATTGGTGAGAAATAAATTCAATTGTAATGGTCTGTTTTCATAAGTAAAATATTCAAAAGCTTCGGACAGCACATACCTAAAGTCAGAATCCCCATAAGCTAATAATACAAAAAGGTTCTGGATATTAGGATTTTATTATATTAGGATTTTGGGTCGCGAAGATTATTAAACAGTTGTTTCATATAAGTAAGATACTGCTGCAATCGGTTAGACTCGAAAACGACAACGCCGTTAGTAAAATATTGTATTAGGATTATTATCAAGTTTTTAAATCTGTATCTTTTCCTGTAAGTGACGTTTAAATCAGATTCTTTTCTTTTAATTCCTATACGTACAGAATTTCTTTATGGCACTTTCGCTATGTCGGCGGATCGTCGCAGGCACAGCATTGCGGCGACGAAATTGCGCGGTCGCGCGCGCCTTCGCTCGACCGCGAAACTTGAGACCCAGCGCAGCAGTCTGTACTTTACAAATACTACATGACGTCATGATTTTGTATCACGAACGTTACATGAGCTTCGATTATCGGTAACTATACTCGTTATCACCAAATTTCCAATTACGGTTCCCGGGTAATAATAGTTTTTACGCAGCAGAGGGTAGAACTTGTACCTATGTGAATCGTATGCGCAGAGTTACCACTTAATTAATATTGTTCGGTTATTCTTTTTTTTATACTTCTCAATGTAACGAGTTTATTTGGCATTACTTACTAAGTAATTGAAATAAACGGCAATAAATGTAATCCATGCATCTAATCCATCTTCCATACAACTTGAGTCCTTTTTCACAGTCACCACATAAGTAGCGTCAGTGTAGGAATCACCAGGGATTTCTGCATCGCGTTTAATTTCCATAAAGTCCTAGTTGCTCATAAAAACCCTGGTGGTTTGGTGATTTTGTTTACTATTGTCAATTACATCTCAACAGAAACCCTAATTTTTTTTTCGAAGAATGCGTATTAGCATTAGCAATAACTTATTAAACAGGAAAATAATACATATTAGACTAACTGTTATCCACAACTTCGTTTGTATTTTTGTAAATATTTATTATCTTATTAATGTTTTAATGCAGTAGTACAACTAGGTATGCCTATGTCTTACTCCAAATCCCTAACTACCATTTTGTAAAATTTCGATTTACGATCTTGTCGTAATGAGGTAACAAACAGTTTAGACTACTTTCGCATTTATAATAGTGAGGATTTAATCTCAATTAAATTGTTCTAATACAGGATGGTAAAGAAAATCTTCTGTAAGCACGATTTGCTGTGATTGACATGTCCAAAAAGCCTAAAAACTTTTATGATATTTTGACCTCATACTATATAAGATTTAGATCCAATTTTCTCACAATCAACAGTTGGAATTCGTATGCCGTGATCACGTTACGAGGCGGCCCGGCCCAGTAGCGATGCCCGCCCGAGCCGAGCATTTTTTGTCTCATCTCTGACAGATCGAATTAAAATAAACGCTCCGATAAAGCGTCCTATAATATCATCCTGTATTTGGTTACGTGAACGACGGACATGCAGTGGGAACAAACGGACGCCATAGGTGGGACCAGCGACTATTTTTAAAGTTACTCAATTTTTTTTAAGATTTAGATTGGGAGTACCTATATCAAAAACGTTTAAATCGTTTCGATTGTTCAGAATGAGGTTGTATTGTTTACGGTTAATTGTAGTTTATTCAATATTAAAATTTGGAGTATTTTTATGTAGCAGATAACACAGAAACTACTGATCAAAGTTGAATTTTCATTACTCAATTAGATTCAAATAATGTGTTCCTTCCTTTAATTAATTATAATAATCTTGATGAATCTTGTATGAAAAATAGTAGTTTGTACAATGAGCTTCCGCATGTTTCATTAGGTACGATACCTATATTTTTATTAAATTCGTTTTTGTACGGTTAACTTAGTTAGTAGGTATGTACTTATTTTCTAAACAAAACGTCTCATGTGGCATTGATGATCAAAATACATATTTGTTAGACTGAGTTTTGTCTTTAGATATCGAAAAAATAAATTGCGTTAGAAAAAATAAAAAGGTCTTCGTGAAACATTATAAATATACAATATATTACAACATTCAATAAAGATCACTTCGCGATGGAGCGAAATCTCCTCGCAAAAACACAGAAAAAGTAATAAACAACACGAAAAACTAGAAAGAACCTCAATAATAGTAAATGCTTCAACCATAAAGTGTTATAACAACGTGTAAACAAAATATCTACCAACAGGTACATTAGATAACAACAAATCCACTCAAGCGTAAAAGCTACTGAATTCAACGGAAAAAGGTTTGCCTTTTTTTCTGGCAAACCGTTACAAATTGCCAGATGGTCTATTTTCTTGTTTCAACACATCCATAATATTATGGTCGACCCGTATGATATATGCTTCAACGAAAATTGGGAATTTAGTGGCAAAGTACCGCGAAAAGTAAACATTTTAGCTGCTTTGAAGAAAATCGTGATTAGTATTGTTAGACGCGTTAGTCGTTATGTGTGTATATCTATTGTGTGATTCGATTTATGTGTTTGCAATTTTTTATGTTAAAAACAATAAAGAAAATAAAGAAAACGCGTTTCTATTCTATGGTAATAAGAACCGTTTTTAAAAAAAATATAAAGTTTTTTTTCTATAACAGTAATTTCTTCTTGTTGTGCCTATTTTTGAATTGTTTTTGTTCGTCCTTTTCTATAACCTATAACGTATTTTAAACGTTATAACAACTGTAAGAGTTCATATCATGTCACGTCACTGCTTATGAGAAGCCAAAATAAATAAAAAAGAAACATCAATTTAAAAGTTCATCGTACAATATGAATCTACATGCCCAAAAATTGAAAATACTAAAACAAAAGCAATTTCATCTTAATCGTACGGAATACTTGAGCGGAGGCAGAGCGATATCCACCTTATCGGGTTACCTAGGCTACTGGGCATCTCCGAGAAAACACGGCGAAATGATCTAACCGTAACCTTGAACAAATCAAATAAGCCTTTATGCAACTTCCCTTAAAGTTTAATGTTAAATGAGGGTGTGACGTCGACTTAAAACAAAGAACAAACGCACAATAATAGTCGCTTCGGTGATTTTATGGAAACGTGATATCGTGTTGGCCTCTTACAAAAAGAATAAAGAGAAACTCGGACGAAATTGTTTTAATCGTCGGAAGCCACGGTGTACTCGTTATTACTTAGTAATTATATTAAAACGATTACGCAATGTGTTATATTATTTAATATTTGTATGATTAAAAAAGTAGTTCGAAGGATAAGCAAAAACTGATTCATTATTATAACAAATAAAATGCGCTAATTATTTTTTTCACCCAATGGTTAACGTGTGCTATAATTGCCACACGGAGCTTGGTACAAAAAACTTGATTGGCCAAACAATACATTGTCCATGGTTCGTTGTAACGAGTTTATTCATCTCGATCGTGACCGTTGACGTAAACATAATGACGTGATGCGATGGGACACCGTACGATTTGTTTGAACTAACTTGCGCATGAAATATCGGTCGGAGTTAGCTACCGATGGTTCGCTGGCTTACCTACCGCCGCCGCCGCGGCCACAGAAAAAAACTTATAGCTCTGTCTTAAGGCATCCGAATTCCTTTGAACCAAATACGTGTGTGTAATCGCACGTAACAATTTATTTAATTCAGCGCGAGTTAAAACGCTGAGCGAGAAACAAAAACTCCATTTTGTAGTTCGACATGGTTATTCTTACGTTGTGATTTTTGGTAGTGAGTTCTTTGTTTATTCATCGAGCGTAAAGTTTAGTTCGGATGATGAAAGTTTAGTAGGTATTTGCGTCGGCGGAGCCTGCCTACCTGAGGTTTCCGTGAAGCGCGGATCGCGTGTCTAATAGTGAACATTCACGAAGTGGACTTTTAATGGAGCCTGATAACTGAACCTACGTTATATATTTCGTTCATTACCTACTTCCAAATCGTACCCTCAAAAATCGTTTCGAAAATCGAATGATTTAACTAATACCTATGCCAAGGGGTTTTGTAAAAATAAACTGCCTTTGTTTGCCGTTTAAAACTTTCCTTATAATTCCAAAGAACATGACAAGCGACGCATCGGAGGGAAGAGTAGCAGGTGACAGTGAAACAAAGCCCTAATAGATTTGCAAAGTTGACATCAAAAGGGTGAAAAGCGTAGGGTATCTTTTTACCAAGTTTCGGTAACCACAATAAAACCGCATACCTTTTAAACGGTGTCGCGTGGCTGTTGCTAAAAACTTTTACCAAATTATGCTTCGCCATTCAAAGGATTTTGGCACATGGCTTGTCTGCTTAATAGCCTGGAAAATACCTTATTAAGTATTATGGCTAACGAATTAATTTAAGAAGTTTTCGATGTAACTTGCTTATTCGTCGCAAGAGTGGCTGAGCTTGAAGTTCAGGGTTTGACTCAGGGTCGGAAGTGTTACGGGAATTTACTGTTAGAAAATTCTAAGGAGCAGCGTGTTTGGAATTGTGTTTTGTAGAGGTGAATAGAGTCGCTTTATATGGGACTTAATAACAACTTCAGCGAAATGATGGTGTACAATAATACTTCCCACAATAGCACCCTCTACCTAACCCTTAAGGGGATAGGTACACGCGTGATACTATACGTTTTCGACGTAGAATCTATCTCCAGGGTTCTTTGAGTGCACCAATAAATACATCATGAGATAACCAGCAAGGGTTTTATCTAACACGCTCCAGGAGACAAAACATCTATAAATTAACCCATCAATTTATAAAAGTAGTAAACTTGTCATCAATTAGCCCCTAATAAGGCCTTGTTAACTGTTTTTGAAACCTTTTATAGAGAGACGTGTCTAGTTTACAGGTTTACGTTACCACATTGCGTTATATTTGGGGCTAATTGGAATTAATGGTGGAGAAAGAACACGTATTCCTACATGATTAACAATTGACTTAACGAAGTATCGAAACGGCACATCTTTCTTTATTTATCTTAGCGCTCTCAAGTCTGCTTGCCTTTTTTGCATGTCTTCAACATTTATGATATTTCCCATAGTCACAATTGGAACTTGCTCTCATTTATAATGAAAATACAGTCCGTTTTTGTTGCATATCACATATTATACCCACATAAATATTCGGCTTCGTTCGTTCACGATGAATTGAATAGTAGCAGAAAAAAACCTGATATAAGTTAAATCATGTCGCAGGCACGTATTAAGAGCTACATTATTGCTACAAACCTGAATCAGTGGGTGAGCAGGCGATGCATCAATTGAGCGCCGCAAGGGGCCGCCACCGTCCCGTCACTCTGCCTTCAAGAACGAACAATGTTTACCACGCCGAATATCGATGTCCATACATTTCTTTATACTAAATCATCGACTGTCGACATTTTTTATTGTTATGGTGCAATCGTCTGTACAAATTATTTTTTGAAAGCTATATCTGTATTTTGTCGTTGTAAAATCGAATCCAGTGAATGGCTCTACATAGATATAAAGTTCCGGTTATTATTGCAAATGGAGTTTTATATCAATTAAATTATATCGAATCGATAATGATCGAATATGCATTTTATTATGGAGCACATCTCTCGAAACGTTCAAGCGATATAATAAAGGTATGGTCAGTGATGCAGTTCGGAGAAGTTACCGCGCGGACGTCGCATTCCCGCGCTCCTTCACGGCGCATGCGCGAAACGCCGCCGACACAACTCGATCGTAGATAAAAACCACTTATGACATGAACCATGCCTTTATTCCAACAAATTGATTTCGAACATAGAAGTCATATCGACGATTCTGATCTCTATAACGCTGGAACAAACGCAATGTTATCGTTTATGAATTGACACGTAACTTCAAAATGCACCTCACTGCGAGCAAATGATTGATCGCACGGTTTTATTCGATTATTACTTTAGCGGTACATCGCCGAAAATTTGTATGTATTTAATTTATAGTTACATTCACAAAAGAAAGTTGGGATTCGTAATAATTTCTAACAGAACACGTTCAATTATTATGGTATCCGAACCCGTGATCAAGATAACCGATTATTAATCGTCTCTAATTACTGCTGGTGTTAGTTCGACCTTTATCTGGACACCATTTACCTATGGTCAGCAAAAAAATCCCACAAAAAGTGTAAGGAAAGGTTGATTTGTACCGCGATGTGTTCCGGCGGTGACTGTTTCACCTGTTCGTTGTTTGGCTGGCGGCTGCTATAAACAAAAGGGTTCAAATATCACAGTTTTTGGATATAATCGCCGTGAATGCAATAAATCTTATCGGTAATAACTGCACTTGCGAAGCCTTAGATTATCGCTGTAATAGATGGGTGAGGAATTTATTGGTGGATCAGTGATTTATTTGAGGATATCGTTGTTTTAGTTAAAATGTTAACGGCTCCGTATTAGCACTTCGATGGATTTAATTGGTTGCCTGTGTTTGTTATGAAAAATAAGGTTACACCGTAAGGTTTGGGATATGTAACGGTATAAACGGCAGAATTCTGGTTACTATATACAGTCCGAATTAGAGAACGCCAGGTAGCGGTAATCTATACTTGAGAAGGTAAAGATTTGAATCTGTCATTTAATTAAAAAATGCATCAGATAAACAGAGATCCCGTAATGTCGTTATAAGGTCTCTAATATTGGATTAGGTTCTAATTGAACAAATGTTTCATTACAAGTTTGTACCTACAGTTACACAAATATCTAAGTTGCCTCTTTGATAGGCTTATAGCAACTTATTTGGATATGGAGGCTCCCGGGGCGGCTTCAATTTTAGATTTAATGAGAGTATGGACACTATTATACTATACGATACATTAGGTAATTTCCCTTAACAATATCAGAATAATCACCACTTCCTATCAAATTATTCACATCACCTTCCTCGTTCACTAATCTCAGTACGGTGGTAGTGATGTACGTACGTTACGTGTCGCATAGTGATGTGCCACGCGATCCCGCACAGCGGATGCAGACGTCGGAGCTGGGAGTCGCACCGATAAATCCCGGGATCGCCGCCGGCACGGGGTCTCATCAGGAACAAAGATACATTAACTTTAAAAAATCTCAATAGATGGCGTTACTTGTATCGATTCGTTATTGAGGTTTGTGTAAATCTAAGACAATGAAAAAATATGACATGTAAAATATATGTTCTAAATTTTAAAACATCCCTAAGCATGAAAAAATGAAATAATGGGCTCCTAATTAAAATTTCCATTATTTTACAAAATTAAATTACTCTGGCGCATCCGACGTGAATAATTTGTAGAGTTGACGTTAGAATGGCTTAGTTTCTCAGTTTTTTGTCAATAGATGGTGCTGATTACAGTTTTTCCATTTTACTAATTTGTATATTTTACACATTTTTATAAAATCAAATAGTTATGTAGTGTAACAAAGATACTATTTTTTTAATACCTTGCCCCCACTAGGATTTCTCCTGTGTCGTAGGTACAGTTTACAAACATACATGTCACATACACACTTACACACACAACCAGACCCGTGTCGTCAGACTTTACAAATCTTTATAAAAGATAGCATATAGTATTTCATTAAAAAGTTTGTTTTCACTTCGCTTTGCTCCCGAGCCGAATGCGCCTACGTTTTCTGAGTTATCGATTTCGAGATATATTCGTATACCATATACCTGGACCTAAATCGGTTTCTGATAAGGCTGTCTTCCACGATCAACTTTTGGCACGTAACTGTTTTAAAGTTATTGCGATTAAGTATTGACTTTCCCAACCCGGACTTTGGAAATTAGCTCGTACGACGACCCGGCTCGTGAAAAAGGATGTTTTGCCAGACAACTTCTTTGCTAAAATATTGTTTTATTTCTATTCATTTTCCTTTTCAGAATTCCCTATTTAGGTACTTACATATCTAATATAATACTCAAAAATACACAATAAATAAATAAGCATATTATAAATTAAATAAGGAATACATAACAATAAAATATATGTTGTGAACTAAATTATACCATTATATAATATAACATACACCTAGGAAGGAAATTTAAAGTGAACATTAAAATAACTAATTCATCACATAAATATTGTAGATAGAATATAACTAGAAGAAATATAGCATCCTCCTCTTTTCTAGGTTGCCGTGCCCTACAGGGTCCATAGTGTACTGTAATATTATATTCTGTAACACCTTTGTAACATATGGAGTGCAAAAAAGTATTGAGTATTGAGTATCCTTCCGTGCGTAAATAGGTTCATATACACAATAGGTACTACTTCGGCTGCCGCGAAGGTAGTCAATGAGTCGACTCCGTGCCACAAATAAGATAATAGTTACTACGTCGCAACAGATACATCATTCCCGTACAAAATCGAAAATACTTACGCTATAACAGCCTACGAATTTTGAATAAAAATCTCATGCGTTAGTAGCAAGCAGAAATATACCTTTTATACGCGCACCGAGCGTTGATAACGCTTTGCCCATCGCACGACCGTCGTATGGCTACGTCATCGACCGAACGCACTGGGGTTGTACAAAATGGATAAAATAAATATAAGACTGGAAATAATTATTTGTTTGATAATCAAATATGTTTGAGTTTTATAAAATGATAAATAACTTTATTTCCTTCACTGAATTCTTTGTTTTTATACTTAATAATTGAAAATATTCTGAATCTGGTAATTAATTTTAATAAATAATCAAATGGACAACACGAGCAAAGTGGAGGAAAATCAATCAATTTCAACATTTCGTTAATTGTACTTCCCAGCTTATTCATCTGAAAATTGTCAAAATTATCTAAGAATACTATTTCTAATTTTTCAATATAATTGTTAAAAGTCTCTGTTGGGACTTTCAATCCACCATAAAATTACGATCTTTATTATAAGCTTTAAAGTGACTGTATTGTGAGGTTTCATCAAAATTAGATTTCTCTTGTTATAGGACATCAAGGCTTTGCGTAATTATCTGTTTACGTCCGTACATTGCACAATAATTTCGTGATATTGGCATTTTTCTTTAAATTGGAGCTTGCGGCGCTCACTGATAACAACTTGTACTCATGGGAGTACGCTAGCCGGTAGGCATATAACGCGCGACCTTGAGCGAGTGACGGAGCTCTCCCGTGCGTCATAAATGAACTATGCCATAGAGTGAACAAAAAATAGTTTGCATTGTTAAAAATATTTTTATTTCTAATTTAAATAAAAATATTTTTAATTAATTTAATTTATTGATGGATTATTTTATTGCCCAGAAATTTCTGTTACAAAGATTCTAAACTTATCCAATAACTTTAATAAATTATAGTCTTCAAGAAATTGTGTAGTATCTTCGCAAGGTATTATATGGTAATTTAAGTAACGTTTGATGTTAATTTTTATTATGATAATTGTCTGCACTGCAAAATGCACAATAAATGTAGTCATTAGTAATGTTAATTAAATACGGACAAAAAATAGTCACAATATTTTCGCGCGCCGGCCGTTAGGTAGCTATCTGCCCGAGTAAGCGCCAGTGCCGAAGCGCGTAGAAAGTAGCAACCAACTTCTCCGAATAAACAATCATACGTTACCGCAGATATGTACTTCTTATATGTAAGCGCGCGACCTTGAACGAGTGTCGGAGACGTGCCGTACAGAGGTAGATACAGTCAGTACGCTTTAATCGCCATCTATTGGTGCACACAGATAATTAATAAATTCTCTTTCAATGGCGCGAGGCGCTAGATGTCGCTTGCTATCCACCGCTGTGAGCACCATCTAGCGCCTATGCAGGCAAAAAAAATTAAGCCCGAAGAATTGTCCGACTTACGGCGGTCACGTTCCTTTGTACGAGATGAGGTATCTGTACGTATAGTATTATATTATCTGTGCCGCCGGCGCGGGATTCGGGAGCCATCAATCATTATGAAGGAGCAACGTCGCTGGGGGTTCTGTAGAGCACTTTGTGAAACAGATCAAACTGCGGTTAAACGTCTTGTTTGAACATTGTTTAGATGTAAGTTTTTTTATGGATGGAGTGTTTATTATAAAATACTCAAATATTGTCGTGGTAGGTTAAGTGACGTGCGATTTAAATGTTTTTGTTTTTCTGTTTTAATCAAGCAAGGTGAATCGTGGATCGCTTGTGTAATAGGTAGGCTTTATGAGATAGTAGTGTTATAGACGCCTATCGACCAAGTGATACTGTTTATATCCCCAATCGATGATAAGCAAACAAAAATAAATCTGATAGCAGCAATTATAAGTCATAAGAACCAATTTACATCAATAATGTAGAAAAATTTACATTTATCGCGATGTTTCTGATCAATAAACTACTCTGTGCAGCCTCTAACGACTCGTTATTAAAAGCTGGGCCGTGGTTAAGGATGTCGGACAATGTTTGATACATGATAACTAGAGGCAAAGTCACATCAAAGCGCTTGCTCGCACTAACCGGGTAATTCACTTAATTTCACTTACACGCCATATTGGCGTAATATCGTCTTATTAAGGCTTATAAACATCATTCAATTCTCGCAGCGATTGTGATAAATGGACGATATGCAAATCGGATGATAAGTAGGATCGAATAAAATATCGTATCTGAGGTTCTGAACACAATTTGCGTCAATCCTGTGGGAATTTTATGTTTTCGAGTTTAGAATTGCTGACTGTTTTTTTAAGTCTATAGTTTTATTAATATAATTCGCGAATCAAGTAAAATGATTTATTTTTCTTGTTTGGTGGTAGGTAGGTCTTAGCCGTTGGTATAAGTTATTTTCAAAGTAGGTAAGGTTGTAGAGGTAGGATTTATTGGCTAGATAAATATCTGTCGTTTAAAATGCACGCTGGCATTTACAACTTACAACTTCTTCTAAGTTGTCAAAGATTGTCGAAATATTTGAACTGTTAGCGATTCTAGAGGTAGCAATATAGAACGGCTGTGCAGCCGAGCGGTGACGTTGGTTTTTCACAGTTTTTGACAGCGCGGAGCGCGGGAAAAGGATTTGTCATTACCGAATGGGGACTCGGAGAGTAGGCATCTTATAGTCTTAGATACCTAAGGCGGAATAAAATAAATTACGCAAGTAAAATGTACTATTGTATTGTGAACCGCGAGAATACCAAGAACTATAAAATATTAATGTATGGGATAGAAATAAAGAAAATCGTTGCCAGAGAGATAGCTATTTTATTATAGAACTGTTCAGATGTTTACCATCGACAACTTTTGAAAATCGAGCGTTTACTTAAAGGGACTAAATTATTCAAAACTTATTTGTAAACACGTGTGTCATTCGCCTGCGGACCTCGACGTTCAGCTTTGAGCTCGCCATACTAACTATATATGGGCACTAGGGTGTCCCAAAAATGACAAAAATTTTTTTTTTTCGAATTTTGGAATGCATACCGTCTATATCTTTTCTAAATGCAAAACCATATTCAAATATGAAATTTTATCATTCTAGCATGATTGCAACCCGTGCCGACCGAGCCACAAAGTTTATCAAATCTCATGTTTAATGTTAATATTTGGTTCTGCTATAAAATTAATAAAAATGCAATAAATGAAGTAAATAAAAGACAAAATTAAATAAGAGAAATATTTATCTTTATTTAAACACATAAAATAACAACAATCAGCCAGGGTAATTTCTCTTTAGGGTATGTTTTTTACAGTCTGGATAAAAATTTCTATGTTCCTGGATACAACGCAACAGGAATTATTTTTGCTCTTCTTTAGCCGTGATAAGTCCATAAAATCTTGCATTAATTTGACAGTTCTTTCAGCAGTGTCATTTAAAATCTTCAAACGAGTTATTCTTCTTTTAGTTTCCAGAAAAGCAGCATTATCTTCCCAAGGCACATATTCCTGAAGAAAAATGTCGTCGATCTTCAAACGTAATTTTTATTTTTCTTCTTTTCTATCTGAATTTCCCCCTCAAAAACACTACGCATAGTTCGACCGATTCGTGATAATCGTCTCTTATTAAAGCTTAGTTCAGTTGTGCTATAAAAAATATTAACAAAGATGTAATGTTTGTCTCAGCAACATGGTATTTTACGAAACCAAGGCATTTTTCAATGTTATTTGAATCGATGTTTTTCCAATTGTATCTGAACTTTTTAAAGATCGGAATATCTGGAGTGCTAGTAATTTGCTTCATCTTGTTACAGTTTTATGAACCAACTCATAAACATGATGACGACTAGCGAAAAGTAACAATTCTCTTTCTAAAGTCTGCCCCAAAAGAGCACAAGCTCTATTGAAACGTCCAATATTCGAAGATGTTGTGTCGCAACACATTATTTGTACCTTGTCATTGACATTCCAGTTATAGTGGGCAGTTGAGATGGTTTTAGCGAATTGGCGAATTTGCTGAATCGAGGATTTGTTAATGGAGATGTAATTGATGTTCAGACCAAGCGCTTCTACGAGCGCATGATGAATGTAAACGGATTCTCATATGCTTAGCTGGCATCGATCTAAAGCTACGACGAGTTTAGGTGTTATCAGATTCTTTCCGCTGGCAAGCTGACTTCGTCTGAATCATGTGGATATTCCAAGTTATGTGTAGTATAAGTCCATGCAAGAGCCAGTAACTCTTTTTGTCTTAGTTTTCTTTCCTTTTCCTCTGATCGTCTTAGTCTAGCTCTTTTGTCTTTGTCCGCCAAGTTTTTGTGTACATCAGGTAAGCATCCCGGTCGACCTGGCTCTCTCTGATTCTTCAAAAATACTTCGTCTTCCTCTATTTTCATTCTTTCAAAGGCATCAACATGTGCAATATCAAATAAGTTATCAAGGTGTCTTTCACAATTATTTTCTGAGTTCTTTTACAATTTTTTGCAGCTCTCTACAAACGTGGTTTTTGTAGGAATTCTTATGTTTTTCCAAAATATAATGCACTTCCTAATCACAAGATTAGCACTTTCACTAAAAGTCGTTTGACTTCGCGAATATTGTCAAACAAGACAGCGAGAACTTGTCGATTAGATGGTAATTTTACACCATTTATTAAATGGTTTTGGAAGTCCGGTAAGAAAAATACTTTGTTTATCACTCCGTAATTCAACTGATATCTTTATGCAAGAAATAACAGCGTACTAATATTCTAAAAAATCACGTATGAAATGACAAATAAAACACGTAGTTACAGGTCGCAGTGCAGTACCCGCGCAATTTGTATGGGCGAGTTTAAATCGCAAGTCGGCACGGGTTATCGTTCATAAAATGGACTAATCTTTTGTTTTTAGACTATATTGGGTTATTACGAAAGTTTTTAAAAGGTATGCGTAAAAAAAAATCGCACTTGAAATTTATGGGACACCCTAATGGGCACTGGCTAATACGTTTTGCCTCCCAAATAAAGTGCTTATCAATCATTTGTAAAGAACAAGAGTCAGCGTCAAGGTGCAAGTCATTACGGTCAAACGAATTACAGTAAAGAGTGCGATTTGTAAGCTCCAGACCAACAAAGAACCATTTCGAGCGCGATTTTGATTAATCTTCGACTAATACTCACCCACAGGATATAAACTAGGATCTCATCGTATCAGTTCAAAATGAACTTCTTAAACAAGGTGTTAAAGTTTACTTTCGTTTACAAATGAACAGTGTAATTAATTAATTTTGTGTGAGAGATTCTCTTCTTTATAAGCATCTGCATAAGGTTTTGTTTTAGATAATGGATTAGCGGGCGAGGTTGGATGGGTGCGAAATCATCGCTCGACTGAAATGCTTGCCGCGAGCTGGCGATTAGGATGGAAGCTTTGCGTTTACTATATAGACTAAGATGTCGAATAGACTGGATCACTATTATTTTATGACGCTAGATAACTAGTCATTGACGAAATAGAAGCCAAGTAAAAATAATTGTACGCTGACAAAATTAGCTGGAAACATTTGGGTTTGATTATCGATAAACATGAAAGCTCAAATCAGAAATTGTCCATATAAAGAATAATCTTCGGTAAAAAATATTTAGGAAGCCAGAGATCGATTGCTATACTACTCGTAAAGTAAAGACAGTCACGTACCTACATGTTTCATAATTAATACTTTTTTAGGACTAATGTATTATAAGTGTCGTATTATTCGATCGACATCGAAAGTTTGAGCACACCTAATCTAAATGGTTACCTAATAATATGCTCCACTAAAATGAACTGCATGACACTTTCGTGTATCAGAATCGGTTGAATATATTTTAGGCAGTATTAGGTTGAGAGTTTAAAACAACATTTCACCACATGGAACCTGTATACATTCCACAGTTCACTTAATTCGTAGGACCAATAACCGTGAAGGTCCACCTTATGGTGCCTAATGTGTTTGTTATTTTGTCCTACAGGCACTTATTAGGGGTTCTTTGGCGGCGAGTTTATCACCCGCGGCAGCCCTAACGCTCTCTTATTGTTGTTTATTGTATAGTATGAACATTTTGAACCTAATAAAACGGATTATCAAGGTGTTGTGTAGTTTGTATGAAGGTAAGCCTAATTTTTTATTGGGGTGGTTTGAGGTGACAGAAGATCATTATCGTATGGATTACAACAGTATCCACCGAAAATTGAAATCAACTAGTCTACTGCTGGAATTAGGTTTTTCCCAAATACACAACTAAACTTGGTGCCTCACATTGAACATCTGGTTTACCTTATGGAAATTAGTGTTGGTCGTTCAGGCCAAGGTATACTACTGATTCGCGGTCTCCAATTAAATACTCTTTTATTCCAACAGCCGTCTACCAGATATTGCAGCTAATAGGCTTTTCAGCGTCTAATAGATCAAAAAAACGGAAAGAAGGCGTAAATGCGGTGATTTAAGTCAGTAGTTTTCTTTTCTAAACTGTAGCATATAAGCTCGACACTATAGTGCTGTTTCGATATTTAAATGACTATTAAGGAAGTGTTATTATTGATCTTTGGAAATGGTAGATCTGACTAATCACAGATCCAGATAAGTAAGTCATAAAACTTTCAGTTCTGTCAGACATAAATCTTATTTGGATTTCGACGGTATAAAGTACCACTCCTTCAAATTCATATCCGAATATTCGAACACTAATACTTAACCTGGATAAGAAGTTCACGTTGTATTTGACTAGCGCTAGACAACATCTAAGCTAGATGCAATTTGTGCCAAGAAATTGTAGCAATGGCTGGGTAACCTCGACATTAGGTACCGGCGCGGGCGCGGTAACAGATCGCCGCTTGGCTTTTGAACTCGATGAGTGAGCCTTCAACACAGCCTTTAGAGGTGGGTTTTGTCGACATACAGTTTACGATATAATAGATAAACAAAACACGCCAAAACATTAGAAATAGCAGCTCAGAAACACTGTTTTAAGCATGAGATGATGTTGGCTCTTTAATAGTTACATAATAATAATTAAATAAATTGCAAGAGGCTGTCTGAGTCCTTGAGTACTTTCTTCACTTGATGAGTTAATAAGACAGCTACAATATAAAAAAAGGGATGACTGGCAGGTCGATGACTGATGTTGTTGAGTATTTCTAAATTAACTCTGTTTTCAGTTCTTCTCATGGCTTTCCTCCGCAGCGGTTAAATCACTCATGGGAAAATATCATCCCAGCAAAATCCACACAACCTACAAAATATATTTGGAAATGGCAAGACAATAATTACGAGTATGTTACAAAAAACTAAAGGCGACAGGCGACTCACGAGTTAAATTAAGGTTCTGTTGTCACCTCTATAAGGTATGGTAAACAAAAAGTAGGACAGTAATCAGCAAGCCATCAGTAACCTGTCAATTTGTTATTTCGAGCAATGCATGGAAGTGATCAAAGTAATGTAATCGGCGAAAAAATTGAGGGCGAGATTTTGACATACATGCGTATTAATAGAGCATAAAAATTTCTAAAAATAATTTGTCTGCGTGCGTCTGTCGTACACTCGTAATATACTGATTTTGTAATATTATTACTGCTTTTTATTTATTGTAGTGTGACTTTAATTAGGTATTTTATTTCGTTTTTGTTATTAAATAATAATAAACACACAATGAACACACTGCTTTCATTTTGTTGTTATTGTAAAAACGCTTTATTTTACTTAAAAATTACTTGTATTTATAGTATAATCATTATGATCTATGTGTAACTAGACCTAGAAGCTTAGAGTAGTCGTTGAATCTTAGAGGCAATCAATATGATTTTAATATACAATTAGTATTACTCAATTGATCGTGAATTTCAACCGCGAGTCACAAACAACAAACAGAAAACCTATTCAGAAAATATTAAAAAAAAAGGTCAGGGCCTGTGTTTTGAATAGTAGTACCTATCTTAAAGACCGAAGAAGAAATTCTGACGATAAGTATAACATGTCGATAAAACCTGGAAGCGTTGACAACTCTCATAGCCAATCGGTAATCGATACGATTAATAAAGTTGTGAAGCGATCGACGCTAGATGGCGGTGGTGGGGCCGGTCGCGATCACCTTTATTATCCTGTCGATACTGAGACTCGTGCGCACGAACATCGGTGAATTACACCTCTATTTACTGTCAAACTTAATTCCTTGTTCGTGTCGCTGGCTTTCATTGCCGCTTTGATATTTTTCCTCGCCATTATTTTGATGTCCTTCTGGTTTGATTTTGGCTTAAGTAATCTAGATTTATTCATCATTCTCATTGGCAAAATTCCATTTATTGTAGCGACTGTTAGGAGGCCTATTTTCAGCAGTGGATATTTAAGTGCTGAAATGATGATTCGGTTATAAATATGTTTGTAAATAAAACATGGTATCAAGTCTGTTTTCACCTCAGGGTTATTATACGTGTATAGTAGGCATAGTGCGCAAAACTTACTGTTATCTCCCGGGCTCAATTTCGCACCCAGGACCTCATACTCAGCATCCGCACTTGCAAGCACTAGACCTGTGAGGCAGTTTGTAAATATTGTATTTAACAAACAAACTCTCGACTGTCCATAACACCATAGAGATTCTTAAAATAGACTAAGAAATATCGCCATAGCAGTTTTTAAATCAATATGAATCGTTCAGTAATAGATCGTTTGTATCGCAGATAAAGTTAAAATATAGTAAAGATCGAGTGATTAGTGGGCTGTTATAATTTAGGATTAGCGTCAGTGAGACGGTTTGTATCGACCGCTTGTTAGCTTCACTTGTTATTGCGCGCGCGCTCATCTATGGACACATTATAAGCGAGGTAGTGTGGAAGGAGATTTACATCTTTTTTTATATTTTCTTGGTCGAGTTGGTTATATTTTCTTGGTTGGTTCGAGATATTATTCATATCTTCTTGGTCATTGAATGTCAATAATTAAATGAAGCATTAACGATACCGATATTTACAATTTAATTTTACTAAGAAAAGCTTCTGATGAAAAAAAAAAGAAAAAATATTTATTTGACAACATACAAAATTACTGATCTTATTATATAAGAGATCATAAACCGTTTATCTAATTTGTACATTGTAGTGTGTTATCATGACAGGTCTTATTTACCATGGTCCCTACACTAGGTAAGCCTTTGTCGTAAATATAATAATAGTATAGTAATATACCTATACACATGCTTTGAAGGTATTACGAAAGCCCACTCTTCATTAACCCAGCCCGGTGCAGACACTAACATATCGCTGACCATTTATTTACATTAGAACCATTTCTTTATCAGTTTATCACTGATTGTCTCGAGGTTCCTATTGAAGAACACCATAACTTGTGTTGATTAATAGCCGATGACTAAATGTAAATATGATTGAGCTTTTGTTACACCTCTCCACGATCGTCTGCGCATGATTTTGTTTGGCCGCAAGAGCCAATTGCATGATGCTATTTAGTGCCGAGATATTTTGACAGGACAAAAAAACTTTATTGATGATTACAAAACTTGTAGAGCAATGAAAACATCATTTGTTGAACATAATGAATGGCTAAGTGTATTTCTTCTCGAAGAGTGATTCACTGATATATGTATAGAAGACTTGTGTAGACGATGCGTTCTTTAACTTAATGAAGCATTTTTTTTTTTTTTTTTTTTTTTTTTTTTTTTTTTTTTTTTTTTTTAAAAACGTTGCCCCACACTAGGAATAATTCCTGTATCGTGGGTGCGTTTACAAACACATATATTCACATACACAAACGCCCAGACCCGAAACAATTATCTGTAGATCATACAAATATTTGTTCCGTGCGGGGATCGAACCCGCGACACTTAGCGCAGAAAGCTAATCGCTTAGCCACTACGCCAACCGTGTCGTCATTTACATAGTGAATCTTTTTATGCATACGGCATCCATTCGTAACGTTTAATATAATATCTTTCGTCATAGCTTCGTCATGATATTCAGTGTAAGGTGTCATGATAACGAAATCCCAAGAAAAGAATTTTGATAGAGCAAACCCTTTGAGTGCGGACACACCGTATAAATATGAATTAGTAGGTCGACTCCATTCAAAGGTTATACCACCGCTGTGCTTTTGTGTAGGGCTCCTATTAACTGCTTCAGAAGTTCATAGTATTTTTTATCCCACCTCACCGGTGACATCTATTGTTAGTTTGACTTATAAGTGGGTTTCTTTGAGTTATTATGAACACTTCGACCGTCCTTAGGCGTTGATCGTATTATACTGGAGTATTTTGACACATTGCTTTACATTGTTTATGATTTTTTGAAGTCGTAAATTATTTTTTAGTCTGCTTGGTGATATTTGACGAGGATTCAGTGGTGTGATTTGGGATTAACTTGAGTTTATGATTTATGTGACACGTTTATTGTGTTGTGGCTTTGTAAGCTTTTTGTTAGGATTCTTTGGGTAGTTATTAAATAACTTTCATTAACTCACCTTCACTTGATTTACTTAATAAGTGACCTACAACAGCTTTTACAGTAATGTGATTTCTTGTTTATGAATTCTTAGTGTGTTCAGTCAATTCATAGGTATTTTAACCATTTTTTTATTATTTTCTCTTAGGAAGACTAGCAACTAAATAAGTCACAGTAAAAAAAAAAAAAAAAAGTTACACAAAGCCATTAAGAAGTCTTCACAGATATAAACAAAGTAACAAAATAGGTACACATAAACCCATATCTAAATAAAATATATATGAAAATAAAAAATAAACAAAGTAACATAAGCATTGTCAAGATTGAAACTTGTGTAAAACCTGCCAAATAGTAATAAATTAAATAAATTAAGCACTTTTTGTAATTGTAAATGTACACTACATTTACAATTACAAAAAGTGCTTAAAAAGATACTGAGTTAAGTTTCCTTTTCATTGCGCCTATACTAGTATTAGTTACATCGAGATCATCTTTTGGAAATCTATACACGTATTTCTGATAAAAGTAAAAGATAAGTAATAATTTGGATTATTTAACTCTGCCAACTCCGCCTAGCGCAACTGCGAAAGTTTCTAATGAAACTTACATTCAGAAGTGAACTCACTTCTGAATGTGAGTTTCATTAGAAACTTCTTTTGAAGAAATATATAATTTATTGTCAAAATTGTATTTCACTTCGCACACCACGTTTACTTTGAATTCAGACTTCGAATGTTAATTTCCTAAGCATCTTCCTAATTTAATTTGATAAAGGAAAAGTGAACCAAATTTTACTAGGTTCCCAAAAACTATCTCACTTGTCGGTGTCATGTCTCGTGTAGACAGGTGACAAAGGCGCGGCGCGTCTTTGATGTTGTCGCGCGTAACAAGTGTGGCAAGTGGTAACCAATTGAGAGACGGGGACGACAATGGACGCGCACAGTAGCGGGCTTCCGTGTCACCGCCAGTGCTAGTGCTATGAACACACACAGAATACAACTAGGTAACTAAGTTGGGACTTTAAGAGGAATAGCTTAAGGAGGTTGTATCGAGAAAGTTTGACTACCTAACTAGCAGAAGAGGAGGTAAAGAAAAAAATATGTTGACATTGTTGGTTTGATTTAGATTGATTCAAATATTCTGTGAACTAATGACAGCAGCCTATGAAGAGGTTAAGTTGTTCTCATATAATAATGCGGTTTAAACTAAGTTGGCTTTAATTTTTTTTACCTAAAACTATGGCCGTGAACTGTGTTCCTAGTTTTAAGATTGCATTGTAGATGGCGGTCGCTTTACGTAACACCAGAAAATTCCGAAAAGGAAGATGAAAAAACTGGGCCTATGTTTAGTGTTCCTGTAAGCTTATATACGCTAAGACGAGAACGTTCAAGATTGACACAATATACATACAACGTATAATATTAGGTGTCCAAAATATTGAAGAAACAACATAATTGCTGCGAAACCATCGTAATGGATACTGAGTCTATGGTCAGCATCAGCATGTCGTTATTGCGACATAATAGCTTGTAGCGAGGCGCACATAGGCCACGGTAAACAATTAGCATAATTTTAAAGGCTTTCCTTTGAAAGCCGCCGCTTGCCGCTTCCACGCGTTTCTTTGGCTCAATGTTTTTGTAATAAATCATAAAATAATACTGGCACACTAAGCTTTTTTTTTATTAAATTTGGTAGTTCTTATTTAAAAAATGGGAGTACGTTGAAAGTGCTTCTACGGGTTATGATACCCGGGTAAGTTCAGGTTAACTTGTCTTTCCACCAAAGAGCAGTTGTGAGGACATTGTAATGATCATAAAGTTTCGAATCGATAATAATAGTTTTGTTAGCCTTTATGAGGATGTTATTATCTAAGTATCCATCGCTTTGGCACAATTAGTCAATTGGGAAGAGACTGCCAACGATGATATTCCCTGTGATACATTATCTTTGGCAGAAATGTGAAGAACTTTTTAATGGTCCGAAAGTTCTGACCGCCATAGTCTTCTATGGCAAAAGGAAGACGTAAAATGATTTTAAAATTTTATATCAGTAACGATTAGACTTTCCGTACTTCACTGGAAACGGTAATACAACCTTAAGTGTTACAACTTCCAAACAAACTTCAAGATGTCTTAGCAATCAATCCCACAAACTATATAACACCTAAATACCTTTCCGCACTAATGCTCACTCACTTATATACTGGCATTATGTACTCGACCCTAATGCGCAGTCATTGGCGAGCTTCACTGCGCATTCCCCTCTTAAGCAATTAACTGTTTATTGCTTCCCCCATTGGTTGCTCACGAAGCTTTCAACGTCATGTGTTTAGATAATGCAGGTACTTAAGGATTTTGTATGTACTGCTACATAGGTACATGGTATTTATTAACGAGTGCCTTTTGTAAGAAAAGTACGTGAAAATTAAAAAAATATTTTTTTTTCTCTGATATAAAAAAATGTGTTAATATTACGGATTTTGATAATTGTAATCCATTATCAGAAAGTTCGTTGAAACTTGTTTATACTATTCGAATTCAGATAATTTCCTTTTCATAAATCCGCAATAAACTATTAATCTTCAAGACTGTGATTGTAAATTGGCTTATCATACTTTGTTTTACATTACTTAATAAATGATTTGATAACGTAATTGGGAAATTAATAAAACCCCTCGTTTTATTTGAACACCTTTGTCAACAGACAAGAAGCAACGATATGTTTAATTACTTAGTTTGATCTTGACACAGAACGCAAAACAATACACCTGGCTTACATATTAATAGCTATAAAAAGAACAGTTTGTTAATAAGATAGTAGAACTTTTAGAAAATTCACACATTCTCACTGTAAGTGTCTTCGTATCTTATACAACTCTATAGTAATAAAAGAATAGTGGCCATCAAGACTGTACGAAAACCTGCCAACTTATGAAATTCTAATTAAAAAGAGTGAAGTATTTAATATCTACAACGGAATGAAACATATTTTCACATGTTAGAACAATGGCTACCGACAGTTGCCCCGTATTTGCTTATCTGCCACATCAATAAATGCCTTTCTTTGAGTCGTTCAAGAACTTTATATACAATTTTAATTTTTATATCCGTCCAATTTACTAAGACCTTTTAATTAACTCATATATTGTAACTGTTTTCATTTAGTTAGAGGGTCTTTTTATGTTGGCTAAAAGCTCCTAAAATAATGTATGTGGAATGTTAGTGAGTAGAGTATTAGATATGGGTGGTGATGGTCACGGGGTGATCACCATGGGTTTCCGTTGATGGGGTTTTAATTGCACCGGAGCAAACACTCCGCCCTTGCTTAGGATGCGTGGTAACAACATGCACCTCCTTTTTTATATGATGCCTTTCTAACTAATGGAATCAGGCGTTACTTTGCGGAAATCCATGATATATCAATAATAAAATAAAAATAAAAATCTAACTGCATATCTTGTGAGATTTTTCTTATAAGTATATCTATACCTTGTAGAAACTTCCAGTTGAATGACTTTGGTCAAATTTCAATTGTCTCGTTTGTCAAGCTGCTGAAATACATTTTTTATTTCTATGATAATGATTGATTGCACGGAAATTTTCACCCCTATTCATCGATTTTCTTATACAGTAAGACTGAACTATAATAAGATCTTAACAACGAGATTATCTAATTTATTGTAAGTTTGAGACTTTGACTGTTTCAGATATATTCTCACTCGGATATTACTTTAAAAATTGAATAAAATCTAATGTTAAACTTATATCGGTCAAGTTAGGATAATCCTTTTTAAATATTAACACACCTGTCTATGCATATTGTTTTGGTCAGATTCTTTTTAGTCCAGTCGAACCCTTCAAATTATGTGCCTTGGGTCTAAATGCTTTAAAATTCTAACAGTCAGACATCAGAGGCATCGCAAGGTGCGCGTTTGAATATGATTAGCAGCTTGTCAAAAATGAGTTAAGGGTATAATGAATTCAAATTTAATCAGCAAAGGGTTGAACTTATAAATTTTGAAATAATTAATGAAGTAACAGAGTATAAATCGGTTTATAATATTTTAGTAGATCAACTAAGTAGGCAATATATTTTGGGAACTATAGTTTCTTGAAATGTATCTAGAGGAAACACTGGAAACAGGAACTGTGCAGTTTCTGAACCACAGCACAGCTTTCATGTAACTCACTCACCCCATCTAGAAATATATTTGTAGTGTGGCCGGTGGGTGCTGACTTTGCTAGCGTGGTAACGTTCATCGGCATCAATAATTTCCAGTAAGGAACTTTAAACTTTGGGACTCAAAGCAGCAAGTGCTATTTAAAACCATCCAGTAAATTTGCGTGGCAATGTTCGATGAGATAATGAACGTGGCTCGGATTCGAAAAGAATTTGAATGCTGATGTACATCATTTGTTTAGTTTTGAAAAAGAAGCTTCCAAGTCACTTTTATATTCAATATGCCAGTGATGTATTTTTCTCTCCACTTGATACATTATTTTCCGATCACATCAAAGATCACAAGGACAATATCATTTATGTGGATAAAGTACTTGGATTCCGTACTAATTGTGTTAATGATAACAAAGCCAAACAATTTACAATATCTATTAACATATACTTAAGTGTTTCGGATCGATGATAAGAATGAGTACCGATATATGATCGAGATAATGATAAAGCACCCTTACAACAACTGTCCAATGCGAGGGGTGGTAAATCGTCCCGACAACTTATTAACATAGCAGTTTTACATTGTTTTGCATAATTACTTGTCTTGTAACGAAGTGAACGTTTGTTTGATTTCTGTTACGGAGGTTTAATGAGATATTTACAGTGATAATGAACGTAACTGACTGGTTTTGTAACTCATACTGTTACTTGGTAAGAGATACAAGTAATCTTGAGATTACGGTTGTTTTGATGTTAATTGGTCGAGTAAAAACCTAACAGTAGGTATTAAAGATAGTAAACCGTTTACATCAATATAATTATGAAGCCCTTAAACTGTTTCAATCTTGTCATTAGTTCTATTTTCTAGTTTTTGAAAAAATTATAACCAGCTTTAACCAGTACATATTATCTATTAAGATTTGTCAGCTGCTTCTAAGATGATACTTCGAAACCAAGTGTGGTGAAAACTAATTAACTAATAAAACAAATTTAATTTAATTTACTAATAAAACTGACAGTATTATGTTATTGAAATAACATTGAGTTCTATCCATTTTATTATCCAATACAAAGCCAACACATCGATTTATGTAACATGTTTAAGTGCGATTATATCACAATGTTACCACATCACTTTGGTATCACATGTTTCCCTGAAATTACCACCATTTCAATGACACATTACTATGACGCTACATGTATACTACATTGAATTGTTTCGCATTGTCGCCTCACAAATGATTCAACATAAACATGTGCGAGTTTTGTGTGCAATGTTCGTGTTTCCTCATCAAGATAGGGGACTAGTCAATTGTTGCAAGTGCACTTCGTTGTTACCTCGGTAAATACACACTTCGAACAGTAATTTTCCTATGACGCGCGTGTTTTACGACGCGATCTGTTTTGTTCAACACGCAAACAGATAGCCCGCGCTATTAATGTCGTACTCGCACATTTTATCTGAACATGCTCAATTAACAGAATGCGACCAAGAGTTTATTACTTCTGAATGACTATGACCTTTTCTGAACGAATGCAGTTTGATGGCTGCTCTCTTTGCAACTATATATTTTTACATATGGTTTATAATGTCAATGTCTGGCCGATAATATTATGGATCACGAGATAAAATATTTTATACTAAACTTTATAATGAACAGGTTACACGAATAATGTCGACGTACGTGTTGATCTCACGTAACATATTGACGATAAGCCTCAACAAAAATGAAGAAGACACACGCATGCTCGGGATATTTATCATGCAAAACCGTTTAAAGTGTCTCACCCTTCTCTGTAGTAATGAAAACTCAGTAAATTAATAGCTATAAAGCTCCGTCATATGCAAATAGTGGCATCCCCTCGGCTTAACGTATCTAGCACATCACGGGTCCCATCGTACGTCTTGTTTAAAATTCGTTCCACCGCGACTCTGATATGCAAATGGCGGGCGACATTCGAATACAAAAAGCTCGAGCGCGGTGGCAGCGAGTAAATCAATCGATCAACGCCGGATATACTCGTAGGAATACGTCTTCATTGTGTTCATTAGCGTCGCCGGGGAGCCGGGGAGCCGCGGCCGCACCTGCCTCCACAATGTCCCGCATTCCGCAAAAAGCCCACGAAATTAAACACCCTTGCCGTTTAGTAAAATGATCTTGGTGTATCACGAATAATGTCTTTAAGTGTTACGTTTGATAGAGTGATGCATGACTCCATATTTGTTTTAGTTAAATCTTGTGGAGTGTGGACACTTCACAAATTGTACACGTAACGTCATTACTTTATTACATTTCAGAGTCATTTGTTTGCAGTTAATATACATAATATTCATGTGAAATACATCGTAAATACAAGAAACATCGCGCAATAAGTACCAATTTATCGTGCCTGTAAAAATATGTTAATACGGCTTATTTTTATATAGTTTTATTCCTCTTTAAAATGGTTGTTATAGCATTTTTTGCTAGCCGGTATTATCTACGCATAAACATTGTTGTAAAAATGATTGTGTTTGTTTTATATCTCTATATTCTTTTCTTTTGAAGCAGGCCAAGGAATCGCTGGTGTGACGGAATTGGTGCGTTTCCAGAGAACTGGCTAGAGAAGACAACAAAGAGAGGAGTGGAAGGCCACGGGGAAGACCTTTGCCCAGCAGTGGGATGACAACGGTTGAAATAATAACAATAATAAACCTGTGAAATTGATGACATTGGTTAACAAACATTGGTTGATGGGAGTGAACACTGACGAGGAACAGATCTCGCCTCTGGGTTACTTTCATTGGCCGCCCAGAGTGGAGTCGTTAAAGTAGAGCTCTGTTCGTAGGGTGGATGCTGAGCGTAAGTGGAGAGCGGGCCAGTGATGACCCTAAGGAAGCAAATGATCACCCTCCAGTCGCTCACGTTCCCGTTGCTCCCTTGTTGCTCCCGAGCAACTATTTTTGGGGGGCCCAGTTAGTGAGTTGGCAAGTCTCCGCTGCCATTTTTACTTGTTTTATTACATTATTTCTGCAGGCACCATAGGTTTCCATAGTTCCCCATAACACAGTCCACTACCATCCAGTGTTGCCACTGCCTAGATTTTGGATTACCGTACACCGGGGTAAAAATTGCCGTACATTTACAAAATATTTATTAAACATAGAATATTACGTGTACTGATAAATTAATTCTGAGTATAATGGCTCTATTCTTCTCGTCCCATTAAATCTAAAAGATTACAATTTTCAGCGTCGTCTTTAATAGAAATAAAAGGGTTTTTAATTCCCGCATACCATTTCAGGGGTCGGCTCGAAATTTGTGCAATTATAATTTGGTTTTCTTCGAATGCATTGTTTTGCTAATAGCGTACCGTTGATAGTGGATGTTATGAGACGGTTTCTTGATTTGGTTTTTATCAAATTCACAGCGCTAAATATTCTTTCTGAATCGGCATTCACATGTGGCAATGAAAGTATTTCCAGAACAAATTTTGCCAAATTTGGGGTTTGAAAGTCTAAAATTTTGCTCCAAAATTCGTCTGTTGACATCATTTTCACATTTCTAAACGTGTGTTCGGGAAGAATTATGTTCGGCAAAAGTCGCCATTCATCATCAATTGCTTGCATTTCTTCATGTGTTTTGTCTTTTATTATACATTAAACCTGCAACATTATGGGCAACAACGATAGTTCAGTGATTCTTACCGACTGAGAGATAGCATTTTTTGGCGACAAAATTGATATTTTTTGTAGTAAAATATCTGAAAAGTTATATCTCTGCCTGATTTGTTCACACCCGGTTTTTATAAAACCTCTGGCTCTTTTTCGAAAATCGGCAATAAGATCTGGTCTTGATTGAATATTTTCGTGGGCCATTTCCGTCATTACGTGTACCCCTAAATAAAATTGATTCTCACATAAAAAATGATCTTCTTTTGTAGGGTCAACAAAGCTTAACTCATTTTGAGCAACATAATCTCTTCTCATGTAGCAGAAGAGAAGTTCTTGATATGTTGCCCTCATTTTTTTATCTAGTTCCGTGATGATAACCCCACTTTTTTGAAAGTATTCATTGAGGCCGACGAATTTGGGTAGCACCCATTGCAGAAACAAAGAATATAGTTTAATAAATGGGTCATGCAAATATTTGAACACCAGCTCTGTGGAAACAATATGTTCGTCTAACCATTTTTATGCAAAGAACAATTTTAATGCTTCCCACTGTTCTAACAAGCTATTACAGCTAAAAGATGGATGCAACATTTTGTGAACTTTGGTGTTGGTAAAATATTGAAATTCGACTAACTCCGCTTGGCGTTTTGAAATCCATACACGTTCCTAGCTAAATCCTCACAACGCCGCGGTAATTCTTTGCAAGCTTCACTAGCACATAAATGTAGCGAGTGGCAGATACATTTAAAAATTATGATTCCAGGGTTACTAGCCACAAAACGACTAGCCACCGAATTATGCTTGCCCATCATTACACTAGCACCATCAGAAGCAAAACCAATTATATTGTCTATATTGTCTAGGGACGTCTCGATTTTGGAAACTCTGGACGATTGAATTATATATGGCTTCTTCGGTAGCACCATAGACTTAGAATTTCGCTTATAGCACCTTGATCTGCTGCATCAAAATCGTTCTTTTCGAATAAAGGCCGCAGTTCCCATAGGAAGCTTGTGTGTGCCATAAGATAGAACGAGACGAAACGCAGTTACTAAATTTTTGTTATACGTCTGTTTTAGTCCTACTTCTATGCTTGGTTATTGTTCTGAGCTTCTTGTGGTATGACATTGACAGATTAACCAGTTGACAAAAAGCAAAAACATAATGCCTATGGGCTACGTTCCATTTAAAAAAAACAAACCGAACTTAACACGTTCCATTCCTTGATTTATTTGTATTAAAAAGTTTTATACTGAATTGCCGTATTTTATGGTACGGTAATGAGCACCCTGCCGTATGCCGTACATTATGTGATTTGGAGGCCTGATTGCCGTACGAAACGGCAATTGCCGTACTTTCGGCAACGCTGCTACCATCCCATCAAAATAGTCCAATTAGTTTTTCTCCACATGTTTGGCAATAGTCCTATAAATAATAGACATACAAATAATAATAATCCTTTCTGTACCTGTCCTTTCGGTATGAGTAGACTTGATTTTTAGTAAAAGAAAGTAGAAAGTATCAAAATACGGTTTATTTAATGATATAACACTAGTTATATCGTTAAATAGCATTAGATAATTATCAGAAAAGGACACGCATTCACCGAAGTTTTTTCCGTGCTTTCTATAACAAGTCGAGGTGCTTTAAAGTTGTACAAAAAACACAATACTATTCGATTGAAAGCCGTTACGAGCTATTATGCTATTAAACACCCTAATTACAGATCAAACGCTGTAACCACAAAGGCTTCATCTCGCATCGCTATTTCGACTTTTGTGTCGTAAAATTCGTGGTGGACGAACTGACTGTATTCAAGCAGTTTTTAAATTACTTCGGGTCCGTTGACTGGTGCTATTTAGGGAACAATGTGGGAGAGTCGGCTGTTTGCCATGCGCAATGAGTTTTAAGTAATGGATGTGTCTAATGAGATCTTAAGTACCTCTAGTATGCGATTGTAACTGCAAATGCAACGGAAATTAGCGTCGTTATGTGTTCCGTAGCTTAGTAAGTTACATAGTATTATATGCAAGCAGTGTAAGCAACATATTCAGTTAAAACGTTTACCTGGCTGATCTGACTTCTAAGTACTTAGAGTAAAAATTAAAATCTGCTTTTTACAGTCTTCTAAAGAATTTTCTACTAACCTTCACTTGAGTTAAGTGTAATGTAATATTGTTGAAGTATATGGCAATAAGGGCCACCATATTAAGGGGCACACATGGAATTACAAGGTCAACAGATGGCGGGAGAGTTACCCTACCTCGAAGAGGAGTAGGTACTGTAAGTTTCTTTTGACGACATCTATTTCGATTTAACGCATCGAACAGGTTCGGCATTCCGATTCGCTGACTACGAGCTCTCCATCAATCCAGCCTCAGACCTGTAATGCCTAACAGGATCAGTACAAGTCATTGAGGATTATCACGATGATTATGGTTGTAATGTTTATGATAGAGGAAGGGAAATGAAGTTGTAGGACACCTGACAGTAAGTGAGGTTTTGAAAATCATAATGCGTTGATGACCTGTTTTTTTTTTTTGTATGGGATATGCGGCAAACAAGCTGATGGATCGCCTGATGGTAAGCGATTACCGTCGCTCTTGGACACCCGCAACACGAGAGGAGTCACAAGTGCGTTGCCGGCCTTTTAAAAAGTAGTATGCTCTTTTCTAGAAGGTTTGAAGGTCGTATTGGTCCGGAAATACCGCAGGCGACAGATCATTCCACAGTTTTGTTGATTGATTCAAATTTAAATGCCTTCTGTTTCTGAATTTGAATGCATTTTTCTTAATTTCACCTTTCATCCTGAAACCCTAGTGTTCTGTATGGGTTCAACAGAGCCCATGCAGGCATAACATAGTACTCTATTTACTACCTCTTTTATTAAGAATGTTTTTCTAGACCTGTCTTTCTAACCTTTATAAATAATTAATAAAAGGATTGGGAGAAGATTATATATCTAGCATTGGTTTTTCATTAGCAAAATATATCAAACAGTGGAAACATGGAGAGAAATGAGAGGTTGCGGATGGTGAGGAGACTGTACATGTTCCACGAATTTTGCATTAAAGTATACCATATTATGTAATTAACACCATGATATGACATGCATGACATGGTATGATATGGACATTATGACATGCAAGATCAGAACTTTGGCAGTTGCTAGCCTGTAACAGAGAATAATGTCCTCCTGACCAATTTCGGTCACGGCGGCCAATCACATCGGAGATCAGCCAACTACGCAGGAGATATTATAGAGCACAAGTGTGTGCGCAAACACAGGTGCTATCTCTATTCCTTGACTCTCATAGTCCGATGCGACGGCAATCCGTCACGACCGGAGAGAGATCAGGCGCAGGACCAACGGCTTTACGCGCTTTCCGAGGCACGGTAACAGAGAATAATCTGTCCCGGAACAGCGATTTATCCGCATATTAAAACCAATATGTATCCACTATTGTGTTAAAATATTTCAAGTAAGTTGAACAAAGAGCAAATATTCCTTGAATTAACCATTGTGATATTTTCATTTCACATTATTAGCCCGTTTTATTTCATTTAAAGCAGAAAACCATGAAACCGCAAGTTCTTACTTTCGTTATTTTTGTTGTGATTTTTGCACCTTACTCTGTTATTTTTCAGAATAGTTCCCACGTAGGAGGCAAGCTGTTATCGAACCTTGGTTTTTGTTCTGCTAATTATGCGGACGTCAATAAGACTTTTAATTCATAATTTTAAACAGCATAGTGACTAAATAATGCGCAACGGTGCTTCCGTATTTTATTGTTCGCGTTATTTTCCCGTACCACAGTTGTGTTCAATCAGTTTTTGGAAATGCGGGAGAATTATTGTGGTGAGCTATCTGTATGTAACTTTTGTTATCGTCTTAATTTTAGATAAGCATGAAATATATCTTTAAAACAGTTATTATTAATCTCCGCAAGGGGTGAGCAGGTCTGCCATAGTTATCGTGAAGTATTGGTGGTATATCTGGTACCTATATCAAATTATTTTTTTACTGTGAAATATAGTAACAAATCTTTACTAAAAAAAATTTACTTAATACATGGTGACATCTGTGATCGTCTGGTGGACCTGACCAGTTAGTTTCGAAGTTATCATTGCTGATTGGCAAATGTTTTCAGTATGCCATCAGCGATTCCAGTGTGATGATAACTCGTGCCAACTCGACACGAGATGTTGGCATGATCACAGATTTTTAGGGTTCCGTCGAAAAACAATTATTGTGCAAGCCCACATCAATATATGTATAGAATATATATATTTAGTTAGATAAGTTTACAATTAAGTATGTAGCGATCAAATTTAAGGTATTCGTATTTCATCGTCAAATAACACCGTATTTTCTTTTTATTATAAACCTTTAACTATAAAATCGTCATACAGTTAAGCGACAATAGTAAAGACTTACCATTTTATTACATCATCAGTTGACACGGGGCTGAGAAATAAAGAAAAAAAGTTTATGAGTGAGAATTGAAGTGATAAGAATACGAACACATATACAAAGCAAGATCATAAATTGAGAAATAATCAATGATTTTATTCATGTATCGTAAAAATAAGAACGACTGCATTTTTCTTTGAACATTTTAGAATAGGGAGACTATACGTGTTGTTTCAGTAAACTTATAAACGATGTCTAAAACGGTTAGGATCGTAAAATTCAAGCAAACGACACCAAACTGCGGTTGTTTAGAAAATAAACCTTATTAAGGCGCGTTATCGCACCATAGCTACGTGTAGCGTATTTACGACCATATACAAGCCTTAAATCGGAGCACAAGCGGGTAAGCCATAAACGTAGTCAACCGTCCATTTTCCCGCTATCGCGACTACAGGCGGCCAACACGCAGACCTTACAAAACACCTCAAAAACAACAGTCATAACTATCAGTAATAGGTCAACAACAATCAACCTTACACGTCTAAAAATAAGGTTTATTTTCAATTGAAGTTTCAAGTGGTGTGTATGCATGTTTGTCTGTCAAATGGTCTATTAGCATAACGACCCGCGCGCCCCTTAACGCCGCATGCTTGGTCACGCTGCCCCCCGACGTTGGTCGCAATTTCCACAGCGGGACTTTTCGTGAAAAGTGGCGCGACGCTACCTACCTTTTATTTTAATGAACATTATAAAATAATGGCTTTGAAATGGGGAATTACTGGACTAGGTAGTTGGTTGTCACGGTCTTGGTTTGGTTAGGTAGCTTATTTATTTAATTGTTAGCACTGAAAAACAAGCACGACATACATGATTCTAATCAGAATTTTATTAGTTATCAGTTACATCTTCACGCAGTTATTTTAATAAGACTCTTTTGTTCTATGAAATTGTGACGTCATTTCTTATCCAAAAAGAAAAATATCGGCATCAACATAAATGAGATATCATCAAAATTTTACTTATACATTCATTCTTAGCATATCACCCCAAAAATACATACATCAAGTCGGTGTCGCAGGTAAAACTTGCTTTTCACGTAAATCCAATTTGTGTGGTTCGTCCGAAAGGGCGAGTCGTGGCTGGCTGTAATTATTCACGTGTTATGACATCTCATTTGCATATAATCGGTGAGCCAGTCCCCGATGCGTGAGGCAAGAGGCAACTGTAGGCAACCGAGGCAACCGTAGGCCATTCACACGAACGCGAGCGCCTATCTTGATCGACGCCGGTCTATGAAAAAGCGGCCACTAATTAAAAAATAAACTGTAGCTAACATCGTTCGTAAATACACGGAAGCCGCCGGAAGAGATTTGCTTTCACGAACTTTTGTTAGTTACGAAACCAAATGAATGTTGGTAATTATATAGAAAACTTATAGACCGGGTACTTAGGTACGTTCAATGGCCATCAAAGTATCGAAGATACGTATGGTGAGAATCAGATCGTGTGATTCGTTGGCAATTAATTTTATTTTAGGAATATTCAATTCTGATGATTATTTCGTTGATTTTGTATCTTTTTTTTTACCTTATAAAATTAAGTTAAACATCAAAATGGTATAAAAGTTCACCAATTGTAATACCTATAATGTGGTTTAAGTACCTTTTATTTAAAATCTGCTCACTTCGAACTCAGTGGAATTTTTACTCACTAATAAAATCATATCAGTCGCTGAATTCAGTACATAAGGAGGGTTCTTAAGTCCGAGTAAGTATCGTGACAATGGCAACAGCTTGAATTATTTTTAGCCTGTTTTGGGTTCAAATCTCAATTATGATCACAATATTTCACCTTTTGTCTAGGTGTTTTTTGTGGGAAGTCCTGTGGCAGCTCATAGCGTACAAACACTTAAAGTACTTGCATTTCTGCGACTGATGACTGAGGCAACAAATCATTTGTATCACACTTTTTGCACACTTACATTCAGTGCACGCACTTATGGTACGGTCAGCAATGATCCGCATAACAATAGCGAATTTATTTTTGTTACAAAAAAGATGCAAATGAAAGCTTTCGGTTAAAATAAAACTATGAATTGGGAAATGTAGGCTATGTATTTTTTGTTTAAGCTCCTTTTTATTCATAATGGTGCATAAATAAATACTGACATGAGCTTTGACTTATTGACTAATCACTAGTGATGACACTTAGGCATAAGTGACATCACTAGTGATTAGTAGCTGAAACTTTTTCATAAGCTTTTCATAGTTGTTGCAATGGCTAAGTTATTAACTTCCTGCGCTACGTGTCGCGGGTTCGATCCCCGCACGGAACAAATATTTGTATGATCTACTGATGGTTGTTACAGGTCTGGTTGTGTGTGCCTGTGACATGTATGTTTGTGAACTGTAGCCACGATACAGGAGAAATCTTAGTGTGAGAAAAGATAAAAGATAAAGAAAGAATGAAATGAAAAATGATTCTTAAATTTTTTGGAACTAACAGTTCCAAAAAATTTAAGAATCATCTCTCAAATACTACATGCTTTACAAACACCATACGTTCATTGTATTTTGCAAATTGATGAAATCGACAAAAAATCACTTCCAACCTTATCAGTAAATCTGATCTTAAATCGAACAAACCGACCAAGTGAACAGTTCACAATGTAAATGATGAGACGCGAGGCAATTTCCTGAGGCAGCACAATGGCCAGCAATTGGAAAGCGTGGTGTGATGTGTGTGTGAGCGGAGTAGCTGCGTATTTGCATGACCTGCATCGTTCAGCCATATCTATGCATATCGCCCATTGTGCCCGCCCGGACCGCGAAGCGAGCAAAATCGCCTCCTTTATTTGCGAAATGCAGTACAGATACACACAATGTTACAGTTTAAGTGGATCTGGGTTGGTTTTGACCGGACCTGCGACACCTGAGCTACACATTTCTGAAATACCTGAATGTTTTAGCATGTAATTATGGGCAGATAGTTTTATTAGCCAAGCGAGTTTATGTGAGTTTCTGTTGATAAACTCCATAATGAGTTAAACATTAACCTTTTATACAGTTGTATACCATTACATACATACATTACCTAATTATGAGGTCGGTCGTTGCTCGAAATCAGTGTTTGCTTTAAGTTTCACTTGATATGGAAAGTAGATTTCTTATTACTTTTAGGTCAAGTACGTAAGTACATATCGGATATCGTCATCATAATTATGAAAAGTCCAAAGTTGCGAAAACATTTTGAAATAATGACAAAAGCTTTGTTGCTATTTGATTTTCTTCAGTAAGATCTAAAGTGTACTTAAAAGAAATTCTAGTTTTTCTGCAACTGTACCTTGCAGTCTGAACATTACCCAGTACTTGCTTTCAGGTTAGAATAACGTCTCATGTCAGTGGGGAGCGTATGTGAAATGGCGATTAAGAACAGTTGTAAGTAGCTTTTGTTTGATCGCGGTCTAGATAACCGCGGCCATTGTGGCGGCTACACTGCCACTATTCAAACGGTACATGGCTCAACACATTAACTTGTACGTCTGGTCTTGAAGTTACCATGAAAGAATTGCTGAAAGAAAATAAAGTTGCTTTATAATCAGTCAAAAATATTTCAGTGTAAATAATGTGATCCCGTGATTGACGATTGATAACTTCATAGAACCTACCACGCGCCTAGTATATGTTTTTTTTAAGTTCAGATTATTTTTCAGTTATTGCGCATGTATGTACATAATGAATTGGAGGTAGGATACGTTACCAGTCAACGAACGCTTATCCTGAAGAGTACTACTAAAACGTTCGTATTGTTCGTATTGTTTAAGGTTCATGTATTATGATTATATTTTAGCGAAATGTTACAATAGGCTTTTTGACGTGACATTGTTTCAGTGCTTAAACATTTTAAAATGTATAACAATTACTCATGAGGATGCTGATAAATTGCTGAATTAAAGATGACACTACCAAATAGGTATGTCTCGAAATACCTAATCAAGTTTATATTACAGTATTTCAACCTTAAAAGTACGTAGCTCTCTCCAACATCCGTTTCCCAAATGGCAATGAAATGACGACTCAAGAAAACTACTGTGAATTAATTATATAAATACATGAAAGTAGGTTCGCATACCTATTAACAGAGATTGCAAACAGTTTATGTGCACATGTTTCTGCAGATGTATAATACGTAAGTATGGCCATGTGAGTATAAAGAACAATGCGTTTCTCCCCAACACAAGACCACAGATTTCACAAAACGTTCGACGTTGCCTTCATTATAAATTTTGGAGCCCAATTTAACTTGCTACCTATCTATTGTCAGTTTTTGGTTCTCACCGTCATTTAATTACCTAACGTTTCATAATTAGCGGCTCATAATTGAATTGAAAGGATAATGAGAGACTATCCGTCGTATTTTCTCAATAATAGATAATATCCGATAAAGTAGTGTATCAAGTATTTACAATTGATATTTCGACAATGTAGGACGGCTGTTACGTTTTAATATTTCACTGGAACATTCCCATGGACAGCGAGCAACGTATAATTAGACGGAGGCATACGACAATTGATTTCCGTTATTAAACTTGGTAATTAGTATATCGGTTTGGTCGGTGCGGTTCTCGTCGTAATGGTGGGCTTAGTTAGCTACATAGGTCTGTTTACATAGTAGGCAGGGCGTCAGTTGTGGACGATTTTTTTCTGTTAATGTATGTAAATGGGAAGCAATTAGGCGAGTTAAAACACGGGGTAGGCAGTCTAGGCAAGTGCGCCTCGCGCCCCTTCCGACAGACGCCATATGTTAGGGGCGGCCGGCAACTATATAGCGTGTTATAAAATGTTTTATTTCATTTATTTTCAAGTCACATACAATAAAATGTTTTAATTGCATTCTAAACTATGCTTGGAATAAGGTCGGTGAAGGTCTCCGTTAAAATACTTTAGTTATAAATTATTTTGACGACCTAAAAATATATCAAGTTTCAAAATTCAGGCACACAAAAAGTTTCTGACATTTTTATGATTTAAAATTAAAATATTAACATAGTTAGGTTAGAAATGCTACTAGGGGCTCGTAGCCACCGCGCAGATTGTTCGATCTGAGAGATCTCTTCTTGGATGGGTGACGATTTTTCACACATCGACACCCTACTGTTGGACCCGGGTGTCAGTAGCCATAAAAGTCTTACCTTAGAGTATCAGGGTCTCCCAGTAATTGGGTGGCGGAGATCAACTGGCAGTCACTCTGAGTAAAATACTGATAAGTACCTATTCAGCCGCAATCGTTTAGACTGGAAGCTGACCCTAATATAGTTGGGACAAGGTAAGGCAGATGACGATGGGTTAGAAAGACTACGCTGCGTTCCAAAACGCAAATTAGAGACGAAGCTCTGACTGCTGCCAAATTAAAATGGAGTTGGGTCTGTCATGTTTCTCGATAGCCTGTGGGCCAAAATAGCTATAGAGTGGTCTCCGATAGCTGGAATTCTCCGAGGTAGACTGCGCAGAAGGTGACACAACGAACACAATAAGTAGACTTATTAGTAGGCTAACAACAGGTATCAGTGGAAGACTCAGGGTAGGCCTTTGCCCAACAATGCGACATTCAGGACTAAATAATGAATAATGTTCTTGAAGATTAAATAATGCTATTTAGTTGAGCAACAACTAACTTTTTTGCAACAACAACTTTCGTAAACATGATGAACTGCCACATACCTACTCGTAATTATTTCCTTCATTATACCTTCAGCAATAATTTACTAAGCATCGAGTTCAGAGTCTCTGCTACATTTTTTAAAATATTCTAGGTGTTGAGAACATTACTTTAGATTTGGATGTCTTACAAAAATAGTATATAAAATAATAATAAAATATTTTTATTCATGGAGTTCAGTTAAAGACACCTATGAATAGTCTGACTCTAGTTGCCACGTTCCAAAGTGTTGTTTTCCTATGGAGAAGAACGGGCAAGAAAATCCAGGATTACTCTTTTACAATCGGTTTTTTTTTAACATTTCATTCTTATGAATACATTGTACCTTCAACGGTATGTGAGGAAATGTAGGACTAGGTCTAGACGAATTCAAATTCAACAAATTCAAATATAAGTGAAAGATCCTTTTATCCCTTGTCTGATAACTAGCTGTCTTGTCTCTCGGGACTCAATATTTTGCTTGTGGCTATATGTATACCATGCCTCTTTATTTAACTATACATTTTCATTCAGAGCTTAATGTTTATAAAAATGCACTGCAGCATTGTAGATTTATTCAATTAATTTTGTGTTACAGCCCTTTTTTACCGTACTTACTTAATTTTCAATTACTGGTCAATTTGATACTACATAGTATCTACGTTGTCTCAATATGATCACTTTATGTGGTTTTTCTACTTGCTATAGTGTTCGCTTCAGCTCTGATATTAGAATCGGTCGTCTAGATCAGGGGTGCCTAAACTTTTAAGATAACGGAACACTCACCAAATACCTTTTATTTTATGGAACCCCATATCAAATACCTTAAGTACGGAGTGCGCCCGGCCTGGCCATAGTCCGGTCTGAATTCTCGCTAACTACCTACCTACTTACATAACGGTAATGGGTTCTTTTCATCACATATTTTGCGCTATTTCAAAATAATTTTTGTACTTAATTGTGGTATTATTTAACAGCCAACACTTGACTTTTCTACTGAACGCCTAGGTTCCGCGGAACCCACTTTAGGAATCGCTGGTCTAGATATAACTCTCAAGACTTTACGAAGAAATAAAATTCTTCAGCCTAAGTATAACGATCACTTCTGTTAAAACTTTGGCAGTTTACCCAATAAATAAATTAGTAATTAGGCTTTGTAGATACTGACCACACCTGCTCCTCTTCGATCAACACCAAAACATTTTTGAGTCCCTTTGTTCATTGAACCGATCATGAGATTAACGTTTTACAGAACAATCGATGCTCATTTTTTCCAGCACACATTGAGCAAGCCTTTAACTTTGGACCAAATTGAATGAAATGAAATTGAAGCTCAGTTTTATTTAGGGCGAAGGACAAAAATAATTTTTCACCTTTTCTGTGCACAACTTCTTTAGATTTATAATAGTCGATTGTACATAAGTAGCATCTATTTAAATACGAGAATTATAATAATGTTAATAAAAATATCCTACATTCATGGTAAGTGAGAAAGCTTTTAATTCAAATGTCGTAAAGTATATTATCATCCTGTATCCTGTCTGAATATCCTGCCCAATTAAAGTTATACAACAAATATTGAACGGTTTCGTTCCATTTGGGACAATGGGATAGTTACAGCCCTACACTGAGTCGTAAACTCGGAATTTATTTGAGAATTTTTGTAAGTGGTATAAATCGTATTTAGTGAGTATCTTTATTAGATATAGTTACCTACTAAATGAGGTCTTTTCTATGTTTTCTATCTGTCTTTTTATAGTAGGGATATTATACTATGGTCAAATACACTCTGTAAAATAATTTTCATTCTATTACATCTAATAATCTATTCGTTAAATTTCGTTGACTAGCTAGAATAATGTGAATTTATAAAAAATGTTTCAAATATAAAAATAACAATGTTGTATATTTATTAAAAAGTCAAAAACTCCGAGCAGTGAAATTAATATCGTAATTTTTTATTGGTACGTATTTGGAACTTTTGTTTTGATTCTCAATATTGTACAAAATGTTTTGAAAATTACAACACAGGTACTCAGCGAATGAAAAAAAAATATTATTAGACAAGTAGGTACTAAATTACTATATATTTTTTTTACATTACATTTACTTAAACATTACTCTCATCTAACTGGGCTCGCTAGGTATACGCAATCAGTAGGTATATGTTTTTGTTTTCATTAGCAGCTCTTTTGTTTTAGTAATGAATAGCGCATTGTCGGCTGTGCGAGGGGGTGGAGCTTAGCGCCCCGCCCCGCTTGCAAGCGCGCCCATTGGGCAGGGCGACAACGCGGCATTGCCTTGCCAAGCATCAATGAGATCGAAAACGAACTCATTTTTATTCGCACCGATATTTTTTATTGTAATTGTAAAAAAAATATTGAAAGTTATTTTGTTATTTTATAAATTGGCGATTAAATTTACAAAGTGTACCTTGTGACATAGGTACATATTATGAGCTCTAATATTTTGTGAATAAAAAAAACTATAAGTAAATACTATTTTATGTATTATTTTTTTTGCTTTAGTATGTAATTATATGTAGTTTTATTATTTCTAAGAATGTAGGAATTAAGAACTTACTACAATTGGTGTAATTCAGAATAAACTACCTTATCTACTTGACTATCGTTTAGGTACTCTTTATTAGATATTAAAGAATACTACAGATAGAGGAAATTATAAAAAAAATCTAAATCGAAAATCAAAAATGTATTTTGAGCACATACCTAACCACATAGGCCCATTATATTTTTCTCCTACGAATAACTTTCTTAGCATTTAGAAATTCTAAAATTAAATGAAAGTTGAATTTAAGAAGTCGTTTCTTATTAAGTATATTTTGAATTTAATTTGACCTTTTCTTTTTGTATTTTATCTTTGTTTTACTAAATGTTGGCACATCAATGTAATCGAGCAGAAAGGGGACAAAATGTTGAGCAAGGACCCATTGTTCTAGCAGGTACATGAACTAAACCTCAGATCATGTGTCAACCCACCTGGGTGGTCCAAAATAGATAGCACAAATATTTTGAACACATTATAATGTAAATATGTCTGTCTGTGGAGAAGCCGCGGCTTTGTCGTCGCAAACCAAGACGAATGTCGCGCGATGTTTAGTAACCACCTACCAATATACTCAGACCTCTAAGGGACAGAATGTTAGGTAACTTTACAAACGGGAGTTACGCAGGTAGGGGTCAAGGTAAGCTAGCCGTGAAGGTGCGCACGCGATGTGTTGAATCCTGATTCCGTATGTGCTGTGGGTGATGATTCGTTAGTCCATTGTTGACGGCCCTATTGTTTGGTCGGGTGCTAATGCGAAAGGCACATAAAGAAAGAGCTGCCTATATTAGAAATGTTTTTTGCTAGTTTTTTTTAAATGTGGTTGAGATGAAGGAACATAGGTAACATAACATAGCATCACGCCTGCACTGCATCATAGGCAGAGGTGTACCTAGTATTGTACACCCACATTTCGCCGATGCTGTTATTGAGTCCCATGTAACAGGGGGCGAGCCTATTGCCATTTACCAGACACAGTTCCAGACTCCGTACTGCTACTGAGAATTTCCATACAGAAAAACCCAATAACTTTGCCCGACCCGGGCATGGAACCCAGGACCACACGCTCAGCAGTCTTACCACCACTCGACCAATGAGGCAGTCCAATCAGACCAATTAGATGATGGAAATAGTATACTAGTTTGAAGTTTTCACAACAATACAATCATAATGAATCAGTAGATATTGAGAATTAACCCCTAAGTGTTCCCTATACAAATTCACCAGGTTTTTTTTATAAGGAGTATAAATCCTTGAAGGTTTTCCTTGATACTGAAAGGTATGGTGTAGGTACTCAAAATGCTGCCTTACCTTCATTCAGAGTCTCAAGTTAGATGCAAAAAGATGACAATACAACGCTAAAATTTAAATCTAATAAAAATAATACCTTATTTCATGTCTTTTTGTACCGATTTCATTGAATTCATTTTCCTTTTTAAAAAATACCGACAAAATCTCGTTATATCGTCTATTACTCCACTTTATCCTCAATTTGTAAACGTTTTTAGTTTCTCTATAAAATCTTATAAGAATTTAATAAGAAAAACAGATACTGAGATAGTAATAACACTAATAACATATACTTAATAAGCAAAACAGATGAAACTAGGTTAAAAAGTTTGTTAAATTTAGTGTCAATTTCAAAAAAGCCACAGTATCCATATTTTTTGGATAGACTAAGCAAAATAAAAGTAAAGGTATAAGAAAAAAAAAACGAATTCGTTTGGTACGACATACCAAATAGAAAGCTTTTGAATTTTTACGGGGAAAGCCAGTATTAGGACTGGTAACTAAAGAAATTGTTACGAGTATCCTGTTCTATTAGATTTTCAAAATTAATTGTAATGTTAGTCATTACAATGTGTGGATGTGGATACTTGTAACAATTTCTTTAGTTACCAGCCCTAATACTGGTCATCATAGTTACTTTGATAAAAAGTCACCGAACAACTCACATAACCGACTTAAGTGTCTGATTAGAGCAATATTTATGGGTGCTAGTCCAATTACCACATAATCACATAACGACGGCACACAGGATAACGCTTAAGTAACTGGTTAATCGTAACTGGCGTGTAACAACAGTTCGATATACAAACACCTTCGGCCAGATAAAAGTGGCCGGGTCCACATAAATAAATATATTCATTAGTTGACACCCACACCATATCGCCGCACTAAATCCTCCTTGTCGGCCTCTGTCTCGCTGTACGTAACGTAAAAAGAAAAATTTGTCATCATTATAAACTTATATTTTATATGTATGTGTGTATTAAGCTCGCTCTGGTTCTGGAGAATTGACTGTGTTTGCGTTTTTAGCTACATTTTTTTTCTTGAAACATGGGGATACGTAAATATCTTCGTTGTAACCGACTGTCTAAGATACCTAGCTCGTTATGACTCTAAATGTTATATTTAGGCCCCTCTTTTTTAATGCTTGTTGCTTTTAGTTCTGTGCTAAATTTTCCTTATTTCCATCATACGCTCCATTTTCCATTCCTTAATCTCACACTGATAACCTCTGTTCGACGTCATTTGCGCTATTCGATGTCCAAGATGCCTATTATAAAATAGTTTGATGGGAATCCTGCCAAAATAGCCATACTTTAGCAAACGGATCGCTCGCAATACTTGTTGCCATTTAAAGCTTAAAGGAAGGTGCTACATACTGGCCATACTATATTATACTATATTTAAAGAACCATTTAGTCCCCTTTATCACACCTAAGCAAAGACCCGGTGGGGCCTTTTTCTTGCTGGAGTCTAAAGAGCAACGAGCTTTGGCCTTATATATATATATAAAAAAAAAAACTACGAAAATGAATGTATTTCGAAAAGAATGAGAAAATTAAATGTGTAACCTTTGAACACCTAATAAGGAGACTTTATTTATAATGAAGAGAAGATGGTTGGTGGGTATAGTAGATAAATAAGACTGACTGTTATTTTTACCGTTATTTTTTCGGTTGGTATGAATAAAAAAATGGATACAAAAATTATATTTTGAATAGATATATTGTAAGAAAATCATTGAAAATTAACTTTAACAACATTTTTTTTATCTTCATAGCTTTACTTACTTGTTATTAAAAATATACATCAGTAATTTGACACATAGTGAATGGATAATTTTAATAAATTTTAATGAACGTGAATATATTATTTTTCAACGTAGCATGATTTGTTAAGAGACATTACTTCATTTAGTATATGTTTAAGTAGAAATGTACGTATTATTGTTTTAAATGTTTACTTACCTACCTTAATACTGTATTCTATATCTATATTGTACTAATCTCTTAAAGGAACATAGCTGAATGCCCATTGTAAACGACTATATTATTTATTATTACTTTTTGATTATAACTATTTTAATTACATAATTCTATTTGATTCTAATAAGAGGACTATTCGTTTTAATTAGATTTTGTGACTGCATCAAAATAATGTATGAATATTATCTACAAAAAAATGTATTAAATAATATTATGAATTGGGTCACTTTAATAAGATAATCAGATAGGCCACGGGAAAAATTCCAAATAAAATATTGTCATATAACATTGTTGAGATAATAATAACGTAAGCCTTAATTTCAGTTCATAGTTATGGATAATAACTATGAACTGAAATCGATATCGGAGATCGATATTTTTAAATTCAGAAAAAGATAGATAAATTAGCGGGGGAATTTTTTTTGCTGAACTAGTAACTTATTTTCTCAGCACTAATTTCGACAAACGTAACTGCAATTGTTACAATAATAGCTATTTAGATTAGAAATTAAAAACAAAACACTAGTTATGAGAACTTGGTTAGAATTTATCAACTAGCTAGAAATTAGATGAATAAAATTGCAAAACGAATATTATATTATTATTATTGAATTTTATAACTGGCAAATAATATAACACAGAAGAAAATTTGGGAATCATTTGGAGACACTTGGTTTTTTAGGAACTTTACAAAGTTAGTAATCAATTTTGTCTTGTGTTTCATAATAAAATTAAAGCTCATTAAAAAATAAATCACACAGATAAATAATACTAAGTACCTACTTACAAACTATAGCCAGCTTAAAAATAAATATAAAGTACGTACTACTTCATATATATTATATACCTATCTACTAGTAGTATACTACTCAATAGTAACAGGTTGTAAGCTTTGTCTTTTAAATAATGCTTTTGGTTCTTTAATAATTTCCGTTGTTTTATGAAATAGTTTTGTAAAGAAAAATATCCGCAATTAAGAGAGTTTAAAGCTTAAAAAAGTATTGTTAATTATTTTTATAGAAATCTTAACAATAAAACCCTTTCAAAATCCAAGTACCTATACAAAAAATATTTAACATAAAACAGGAAACCACAACGTCGGACGAGATTGATACAAGTTATTGAGTAAAGAAAACTGTTCCAATTAAATTGTAAAGAACGGATACAGAGGTACGTAGGCGAGCAGGCGCGTCAGTTGCTCTGCGGCCTGTACCGTCACTACCACCGAAACACTTTCCATATAATTATAATAAAAAGAACTTGGCAGTGATACAATCCCTCCGCTGTAATCTAGTGGCTCATCAAAATATGCTGCTTCTGTATTTTGCATCATAATTTTACCAACCATCATTAAAGATACTCTTTGTATGAATCATTCAGACCAGATTGCTCGAACACATGGCGCCACATTTCATTTACGCCAAAGGGTAAATAATGACATTTAGTATTAACCGTTTAACTACTACTATAATAATTTACCAGCGGCCTCTCACAACATCTATCAATTTAATAATAGTTTCATAGTATAAGCTCTTTGGTACGGCAAAGTTTTGACCACTGGATCTACTCTTCAACTTAATTAGAATGGAACTCACTCGGTATAGTAACTATTAAAAACGGATGCTAAGCATAGTCAACTACAACCAAGTTTAATTAAAAAATCTAATTGGCACACTATTGTTGTCTCTGCCCGCGCAAATAAAACTATATACGAAAGAACGAGAGAGGTATACATTAACACCTTCTATATGAAGAAATGGTAAAAGATCACCTGTGCTCACTACCGTAATTCTACCGAGCGGTAGAGCACCTGTCCCTTTCATACGGTTTATGCTTAAGCTGAACCGAACGAGTGCGAGTAGGAGTAGTTTCATTTGTGTGTCGTGTAAAAAAGTCGTATGAGCAACGATCGCGCTGAAACAATATAGTTATTACGGTTATGCTATTAAGGGATATATTGTTTTAGTATTGTTATGTTAAAATTTTAAAATCTAAGAACGGGACGGAAGGTTGCTTTGCAATCGAGCTGTGTTGTAATTTTGACGCGTTCGGAAATCGAATTAAGAGCGTTAGAGTGAGAGGTGCGCGGAGGTTCGCTTGGCGGAGGTAGTTTTTTGTTATTGTTTGGCGGCGGAGATTTTTTCTGAGGCGTGCAAATGGGAGTAGGCGCGCAAGTGGGCGCGCCGGCACGACAAGCGCGCTCTTCAGTGTTCTGGCTGAGCTTCAAGCGAGCGCGTGCGAGCCGGGCCGCCCGTCATATAGGTGCTTCATACCTTATCACAAACAGAGTTCATAGAGCCAATCGAACTGTTGAGTAACGTGGACTTTTTGTAGTGAACTATTTGGTTGGTGCCGTATGCTAGCGTTGCTGAGAGCTCGAGATCTGAAGGTGGCTCGACCATGTTGATATCGGCGGGCAGTGGCCCCACGCCCGAGTTCTCCCCCGTCTCGTGCTGCGCCCCCTGGAAGATGGAGCCGGCGCCCCCAGCTCCCGCCGCCATCACACAATCACTCAACATATCACCCAATGGTAAGCATTAGTGCACCAATTATATATTTTCGGACCCATGTCCAAAAGCCACCTGATATATTTTAAGAGTTGTGTTAAGGAAGACGCATTATAAATTAAAAAAGTCGATATATTTTCAGGGACTTGAAGTTTGCTTTAGGAAAGCTCAAAGGCCTTTCGAAAATCAAAGAGCGCAGAACTTTTAAAAAATGAAGTTATTAGATTTAGCAATAAACCTAGTACTTTATATAAAATGAACATAGATAAACCACTTCAAAATGATTTTCAATTGTGAGCGTACAGCAAAACAAAACTTTATACCTAAGGTAGAGAAAAGCTTATTCATGAGCGGCTTGATAAAAAAAAACACTCCTTTATCATTTATTGACGCTTCACATGATAATGATATGATTATTATTGTAAAAATTAAATCTATAAAGTAACAATGGTTACCATAACCATTGTTAACTTTCAGATGGTATAAATGAAAAACGCAATGGTTGTTAATAAGTTATGTTAATAAGTAACATAGTTACTTACAATAGTGAAAAACGTTTATATTTGTTTACACATTTTTTTCTGAATAACATCACATAAGAACAAACAAAAGTGTAGGCAATTTTTTAAAACAAATATCCAAATTACACTCTACACTCAAACCAATTCTGAGAATACACCTGAAAAAGCTATTGAAGTCTAAAGGCTCCCAGTAATTATGTAAACATCTCAACAGGTCTATTTCAGATAACAATGGCACTTTTTCTTCGAGACAATTTAGGTCGTTAGCTTCTACTTACGTAGATTTTGTAGTCCCGTGTCTACTCGTATATTGTAACTGAATAATAAAATAAAAATCTCATGTAGTGTCGAGTTGTTATTAACATATTTATTAACTTTACGTTTATTAAATAAACGTTTTACGTCAATAGTAAACAATTACAAAGACTATTCAACTGTTTTCTCTATTTCTATATACATAAAACCAAGAAGAATACTTTATAAATAAAAAAAAACAATAATTCTATGTAAGTTGATAAATAATACTAGAAAGCAAATATTGAAGCAAAGAATCGCATCAAATGATTTCATTAATGATTTGATTTAATATATTTGTTGGTAACATATACTACAATAGATCCTACGATATAATCCTTGTTAACCTTAATTAATGTTATATGGTAGGTAAATCAATTAATACTAAAGTAATAGTTTGTTAATAATGCAGTATCTATTTATTTCTTCATAGTTTTTAGAAGAGGTTTTCTTTGAAACATATGTATTCAAAGTCAAAGTCAAAGTCAAAGTCAAAGTTTTTTATTTCAAGTAGGCCTTTTCAGGCACTTTTAAAAAGTCGACACTCTAGGCGCACGGTTCCAAAGGGGGTAGGTCCTATGGAGAAGAGACCGGCAAGAAACTCCATGGATACTCTTTTCAAAAACAAAAAGTTAATTTACAATTAAAATCTTAAATTAACATGCATTATATAAGAAAAAATACAAATTTAATAGAATGCTACTTACACAATGAGGCAATACAACATGAGTTAAACAATTGTTTCGAATATAAACTAAAAACGGGATAAACAGATCAAAGCGGATAAAACAGAAATAAAAAAATACAAAAAAGAATAGAAAATATTGAAACATCAAGAATGTCCAGATATGTAAAGTGAATCTAATATAAAATAGAATTAGTAGACACAATGGATAACCAGGGAAGCCACATGTGCAGAAGATATTCAACGCCACACGTCTCTATCGTCAACATAGTCTTTGATCCTATAATATGCTTTCTTTGTGAGAACGGTTACAGTTTTCGGTAGCTTGTTATAGAAGCGTACACCGTGTCCTAAAAATGATTTATTTGATTTAGTCAATCTAAATTTTGGCACCACTATTTTGTTATTTCTTTATGTTAAATGACTTTGGATCCACTTTTAATTTTATATATTTTAACGCCATATTAACAACAAAACGCAACGAATTGAGGAGATACACAAAAATAATTGTATTATTCGTTTTTCTAATTTATACTTGCCTTTATATTATTTTAATTTATATGTTTGCAATGGAATTTAAACTATGGTGTTTTAATCAAAAAGTATGGAAGTGTTCTGCCCTGTACCCGGCGGCCGCGGTACCGGGTTTATGCGGGTAGGAAGGTATATCGAGTTTTTGTTCATGTAAAGATTTGAGTTTGTAAAAACATTCACGATGAAGGAATAATTCCTAAGTGACACAATGTTTAAAATATATAAAATTAAAAAGTGGATCTTGTCATTTAACATAAAGAAATAGTACATACGTTTCAAAGAAAACCTCTTATAAAAACTATGAAGAAATAAGTAGATACTGAAATATTGACAAACTATTATTTTAGTATTAATTGATTTACCTACCATATAACATTAATTAAGGTTAACAAGGATTATATCGTAGGCTCTATTGTAGTATATGTTATATTTGTATGTATTAGATCAAATTATTAATGAAATCTGAAACCTATGGTAAGTATTGCAAGAATAATATTTTTTAGTTCATCCACAGCCTGATTTCGCCTATTCCTGAGCATAGGTAGGCAATTTTTTGGTTAGGTTAACAAAATAAATAAATAATTAAGTATTAATAAATAATTATTAGTAAAAAAATAATTATATTAGTAAAAAATAATTATTGTTGGGAATGTAAAAATAAAACCGCTAAGCGTGTTTTCCATGAAGGGTTCTGCAGAAGTTTACTAATGTGTGCCCACATTTCGCCGATGTCATAATATAGTCTCATGTAATAGATGCCTATTGCCATCTCTTAGCATAGTTCAAAACTCAGGATGGCTACTGAAAATTTTGTAACATTTTGTTTACACAACAAGCTTCATATGAAAATAAAATGTCCATTATTTTCCGCTTTTCTTCTCTGCCTTTGTATACAATATACCAAGTCAGCCACACTTATTCGTTCATGGCTTTATTTATAGACAACATGAAGAGACTCTCATGCAAGACATGTATCATATGTATGTGTATAGAATTTAACATAATTATCAATGACATTAAAAATATTTTCGTTAACAATACGCTTCTCAATGCTTTGTTTTTCTCAGATAAATTATAATTATAGTCAAAGAGGCTTTTTATGAAGTGCATAATTTCTGTGATATTATTCTAAATTCCACATAAGTAGTTTATATAAATAACGCCTGCCATAACAGTTCAAGATACAGATAAGATTTCTTTGTAAATTAGTATTTTAATTGCATTTATCTGATCTTAACGAGCCTTTTGATTAGCGCGTACGTTTATCTTATGGCCACAAACAATAGTTTTAAATGTGTTGGTCTAAAGAACCAGGATAAATATTAGAGGCAGTGTTCAAAAGAAAGTATTATTTACTATAGTTGGTGATAAAGGGGAAATACAAGGAAGTATATTAACTGAGTAATTTACGTCATATTAGTTGCGATAACGGCTTGCAAGGAGGAGAACATAATACGTCTTGCTTCCCCAAATGACAACCTAAGAACTGACTTAGCTAGAAATATATGTGTGTATCACTCCATTAACCAAATATGGCGGAATAATTAATCAATTTGTACTTAACTGAATATGCCGAAGACCAAACTCGGGGTAGTCTCGTCACAAGAACTTGGGGCTTAGCTCTTTTTAGGAAGCCCTATGGCCCTGAGAAAACCTTCTATATTTCTAAGTATGTGAATAAAATCTACCCAATAATAAACTGCTATTACCAGAGCAAATAATTGTTTCGCACAAACAGAAGCGAAGGAAACATTAGACTTTATTTAATTAAACTTTATATTAAGCGGAAACATTACATTTCTCTCGTTGACTTTAACAGGTTGCGAGATGATAAGCCGGGGAGCCTATAAACTTTGTATTTGTTATCGCTACATTATATTTAAGAGATAGGAATCATGGTTATTATCGGAGCTATCAGTATAAGTCTATCTTAGATCCCTTTAGAATCGTAGAACCAAAGTCCTGCCATAATTCTTGTATCGAACTGCTACTAATGTTAGTATTGGCAATGATTATCTAGAAAGTTTTTAGTATTCGGATAAAGTATTTTATTAATCGTGGAGACGTGAGGCATTTTGGGGATACGGATACTGGATACAGAATGCTACCTTATAATGCTACCTTATACACGATACAGTTCTGAATCGTTATTTTTGTAGAATTATTCTAAAATATGCAAATACAAGTCATTGTTGTTCCACTGAATAACGTGCAAATGATGAAGCTAGGCTATAAATATCATTACGCTGTCTTAATCAACCAATTATTTAATAAAGTTAAAATAATTGGTATGTACGCGGTATTCTTCACGTCATTTGCCGCGAGTATATGAACTGTACATTGGCCACGTCCACACCATGTCATTTGTCATCACTGAAGGCAGCTGCCGCGATGAGTGAGCGAAAAGTGCCGACGATCGCACAACATAGTCCGCATTGTACCGCCGATCGAACTAATTAATCGATAGATCGGCCGCTAGATTGCCCAGTAGCGTTTCCGGTGAAGGTTGCTCAATATTCACCCGCCGATTTGTATGCGATACAGCATTCGAAACGTTTTGATTGACGATAGCAAATAATTGGACAAACAGAATTGGTTACCAGTTTGTACTATAAAAAAACTTAATTATAAAAAAAGTGATAGAATGAGCATGTAATTTAGAGGGATATCTACATAATTAGATAAAATTCTTACTTAAGTACTCATCAACGTCGAAGATAGTTATAGTAACTTTATTTGATTCGGTCCTAATTAGATGCTTCACCTTTAATAATGTTCACAAAATGTTAATCGGCGAAATAAATTCAATGATGGATGATTCAATTGGCAAATGTAATTGAAAATATAAAATATTTTCACGTCAATTACCTGACTCATAAACGTCGCATAAATTTTCATTGAGTACAATACATCGCGGGGAATGTTTTTTTCACGTCAACGTTTATATCGAGACGCGTTTGATCAGGTGCTTTAATAAATCTAATTAACATTTAAATGGTGATCACGCATAATAATCAGGTGGCTTTGTAAACTGAGACGATGCTCCTTAATTAGTAGACAATAGCAACAATGTATTAATGAGCCATTAAGTCGGTTAAAACATTCAATACGCGGGCTGATGAATAAACTGCGGAGCACTTGTTCACACCAAGCGGGTGCTGTATGACGCAAGCGGTGCCGCCTGTGCCGTGCCGACATGCACTGCGGTGCCGATGCTGACACAACTGTGGCCCTACCGCCTGCCATTGAGATATGCCGCCGCAAACAGAATCGGGACCTTATATAGCTAAATTCCTATTGCAATCTACTTAGCTTCAAATCTGAGAATGTTATAATGGTTATGCATTGCTTTGATAAATTAAATCTTGGATTTCAGCTATAGTAGGTACACAACATGTAATATTAGCCTCAGTAAGCCCCAATCCTTTATATAATACCTGGTGTACAATAAAGAGTAAATAAATAACTAAAAACGATGAGATAAAAACGATGATAGTCTTATTACTTAGAAATCCAACTATTAAGTCTTGGCATCAATTGAACTAGCAATTCTTAGAATCAATCAATTAATGTCCCAGTAAGAACATCAATTGAATTTCATTTCAAAATTAATTACTGTTAAACATACAATCACGATAACGTTCTTAAAATAAGTATTTTAGGAAAGTATTCGGCAGAAGTGTTTTTGGATTAGCGGGTTATCTTATGTGGGATAAACCACAGCATATAGCCTCTCAGATAATATTCTTCATAAGTTTATTAAAATTATTATTCGAAATGATTCGGGCTATACTTAAATTAAAATTGCAATTTTCTGAATTTGTTCTATGAAAATGAGTTATTAATGTACAATGAAACTAGTTTCGCTGACATTAAGCTAATTCATTCCCACGTTATTTTATTTATTCTATTGCACAAAGCGTTATGGACTAATAAGTAATTTGTACCCAGAAGCCATATAATTTAGTATACAAATGAAATCCCCATTTTATTTACATTTTGTTCACCATAATTCAAGAAATGAAAATTACTGTAAACGTATTTATTACATCAAAATATTACCGCGAAGAAAATTTCCGGGTTTTCTGTCTTATTGGATACGGTATACATAACGGAATCAATCAATATAACCTAATAGATAAAATTATTCATTTTAAAATTATACATCCGCATAATTTTGAGTTAAGTAGTAGAAAAAAATAGTACTAAATAGTTGCAACTGTAAATGTATTTAAAAAAAACTGTAATTTGATGTAGTCAGACGGTCTGTCACGTAGCATCCGAAGTCAGGTTCACAAAAAAGCTATTATCTAGGAACAAAAAAAAAATGCCTAGAGTTTGGAACAAGTAAATGAGAACAACAAAATTGGTGATGATGGGAATGATGGAAATTGTTTAGGGTGATTTGTCAATTCTTGACAGTAAATGATTTAAAAAAGAAATTGTTGGAGCAAAAATAACATTTTGGCATTGTTGGCTTCAAAGAGACTGACATGAAGCAATCATTGCAGGAGTGCTTCTTTATTGGAGGACAACGAGTTAATTTCGTTCACACTAAGACTTCACAAAGATTATATTATTTTTAATATGTTATTGTCTAAATGTATAAATACTCGCGACAACATGTTTGTAAATGTTACTTTTGCACAAGTGTGATGAGGAATCAGATAAATATTGAAGCAATAATATTATTAATTATTAAGGCTATTGGCAAAGGCGTCACCATAAAAAGGCTCATTGCCCGTCTAGTTCAAGTAGGTATTTCTAGACAATTTTTTCCTAAAATGGTCATGTCTGGAGGGTGCAGGAAAATCTACAGACTATTCCAAACCACCGCACCAGCTAGAACTGTGTGGATTTAGGCTTTTAGATACCAATTTATAATGAATTATAATAACTGAACGATTAAATTTATGATTTTTTAAATGAATATAAAATTAATTAATTGGCTTGGTAAAAACTTGTTTAACCCCTTGTACCACTAGATTTAATTGTAATCATTATCAGAAATAAAAATTTAAAAAAACTACTTCATTCTACTCGGTCTCGTTGGTAATGTCACAATTCATAATGCAGTCACGAATCTACTGGTATTGCTTTCATAAGTATTCGATTTGATCGGATACTTATGAAATGAAAGCAAAACATGTAAAGTGACATACCCGCTATGTAATATTTTCCTATGTAGATATGCCGTGCAAAAAACGACGTGAACTCGTTTACAAGTACTTACAAAATTACTAGACTGTTCATCGCCAATGTGTACACAAACTCCATTATAATATATTATGTGAACAAAAGCTAAGTATAAAGCGTTCATTTTTTATATTAAAGCTTACTTCCGGTGCGGATGCCGTCTGAACCGACTATTAAATCTTCGCGAATCGAGCGCATTGAATATGCAACGAAGGCGAACACACGGGATAGCCACGTTAAGTTTGTCAAGCATACCATCCAACATTGTTTATTTACATTAACAAAAAATCTAGATATTCTTTAACGAAAGGTTTTTTTGACCTTTTATCTTATTGCCCAGACTCTAAATCGATGATTTTGATCTATTAATGGATTGGAGGGACACATACACTTGTCTCAAACTATAACCTTACTTATACGGGGTACAGCCTACGGCTGATTAACTATACAACGCGAAGAATAATTACATCATTATTATCCACATAAAAGACATATTTGCACCCCAAATAAGATTGGGATCTGGATAAGAGGATGATAATGAATGCCATTAAAGTAGAATAAACATTTATTTGGAAACAAGAGCATATCCCAATAGAAAAAAAAAAACTTTCTTCTTGGTCTCGAAGTTGGACGAAATGGGTGTCCAGATCAACTTAATTCCAACTACTACAAAGTACTGGATTTCAACTTAAAACTGTTCCAACGGATAAGGAGATACTAGTAGGATCATTCAACTTGCCAGCCGAAAGACAAGACTAAGGGCAATGTCTCCTTTAGGTAGAACCTTATTTTCAGAAGTGGACTGCGATATACCTACTTGATCAGGCTGTTTACATTACATGTTAGAGCAGTTCTAGATATTGAATATCCGTTAATACGGAACATGATATCTTCAATGTTTGAAAACTTGTTTAGAGGATTACCTCTAGACAAGTTTTCTTCTTAGCGTTCGTGTTGTCTGGCCTGTTGCTAGGGTCTGCTCTATCCTTTACTTCCCTGGTTCATGGCATTAACATTACTTAGGTCGCCTTTTAGGTCTACAGGAGGCTTTCAGCTGTAGCCTATCAGAACTCTTTAAGATCGTCGGTTGATAAGATCTGGTAGGCGGCATATGTTTGCCAGTGATCCTTTATAAACTATTGTTAATGATGAAGAAAATAATCATCATAGCGTACGTATTTCTAGAAGCTAAATGAGATTATAATTGGCTTTAAACATGTGAAGTTGGTAATGGTACGAGTACTTGTCTATTAGTTAGTCTGTCCATCTTAAGATAAATTTATGAGCTCGAATGTACGATCACTTTAAAATATGATTCTTCCCTTTATGGAAAAACATTGGGCTTATATTTAAAATTCATATCGTTATTTTTGTCTTAATTTTCACTTGTATATTAATTTATATCTACTGGATAGCAAATGGGTATCTGTTTTGATAAAAATAACGATACACATTCAAAACAATATCCAATCAAAAATAGTAATAGGTGCCACAGATATTGTGTTTTGACATTATTATTAGATACTACTGTAATATTATTTTTGATAAACGCTGTTAGGTGTATTTGTTAAAAAAAAAATCTAATTGGGTTTCACTATTAGGAAAAAACAATTAATCATCACGGGTTTTGTAAACTTCGTCTTAATTTACCAACCGCAAGCGCTACGAGAGATTTAACTTGGATTACCAACGATGTACATACTTGATACGATATTTGCACCAAGAAAATTTAAACACCGACTGAAGAAAATTCAAACATCCACATTACTGGGGTTTTCTGTATGAAAATTCTCATTAACTGTATGAAGTCTAGAACTATACCCAGTAGATGACAATAGGCTCGCCCCCTATAAAATGGGACTCAATAACGGCATCGGCGAAATGTTGGTATACGATAGAAGGTGCACGTCTGCCTTTGGGGAATATAGGAGGTGTTATGCTAGGGAAATCCATACAACTTGGTAGAACGAAATAATAATATAGTTTAATAAAACATATATATATATATATATAAGCTTAGGAGCCTTATAATAAAAACATTTAGAAGCCTTATTATAAAAAAGTTTTAAGATTTGCAGTTTAATTTCACAATAATGGTATTTTGTTAAATTAACTTGATAGATATATAGTATATAATAGGACCAAAAGTGATATGCTTACTTATAGAGAGAAATGAATGACATAAATATTAATGTGCATATTCCTTGATCATGCAAGTTGGACGAACTCAACTGCTCTGTGTATCTGACTGGCAAAACAAGCGCGGTACACACGGCTGTCTCACTTCAATGATACAATTCTTACAATATTGTCATTTGGTCCCCATACAACTGCGTAAGAAAGTCGTTTTACGTTGTTTGTGTTGAAATGGCCACTTTTATGGTACGTCCTGCAGCGTAACCTTTAATAATCTTTTGTGGTACACTACGTACAGAAAATATATACATAAATTGCGTATCAATTGAGTTTCTTATTGGTATTATAGAAGCTGTCAAATAATGTTATAATGACTGCTTAGTAGAGTGCTTTAAGGCAAAGTTCAGTGGATATTATTAAGTGCTTAGTTCTACATATTTTTTAGAAATAGATACTATAAGAAAACTTGAAAAGTGATTGACACGAGTGATTTATTGATATTTCTACAAAGTTAAAATGCTTAAAAAGAATATATGCTGTTTATAAGCCTTTTAAATTTGTAGAAATATTAAGAAATTTCAAAAAAATATAAGCTTTAGTGATCTCGCAAAATGTTCTGCATTGCTGCAAGGTACTACATTATATCCTTATAATGTATGTAAAGCTTTCACGTAAATAAGTTGCACTAACATTCTTATAGACGGCTTAGGTTAATTATTATACGGTCAGATGTCGGCTCATGAGCACCAATTAATACAGTGACCGCACCAAGTACCTATGCAGTAATTTAATGAACTAAAACTTGTTTCTACAAGCAATGATTCAATAGTTATCTCAATAAAACTTCAGAAATAATAACAAACACTACGACTTTATTGATTCGGCATACCCAAATGGAAAAACAGTCCGCAGTACATTGGTTTGATTGCTTTCAATTTGATTGCAATTTATTATACCCGTGATATTTACCGTATTTTGTTTTTCGAAATAATTTCACAGACAATTTAACTCAAATCACTGAAATTTTAATACAGAAGCGAGTTACAACGGTCTTTAACCCGACTCATATCTATAATTCATGCATATCTTTAAATAATTCCAAAAGAATTGTTGTTGCATGTAATTCTTTGCAATCATAAAGGGGCACTATCGAGTACACTTTCGATCTTGTATTGAAATTTACACGAAAGGTGGTAATTTTCCGCTGCGTGATGACATTAATAGCTGCGAGACGCGCGGGTAGAACAATATTTTTTGCATAAAACTGTTTTACATTTGGACGAAGTCGGAGCTCGTCGCGCGCTCCCCTCGCATCACTTTACATGTTTATACGACGCCTGCGCAGGTGTAGCGACCAAACTTACTTGTGTTTGTTTATACAATTAAAAGAATACCGCAAAAAGATTGTCTATGCAAATTGTAATTTTCATACCAGTTTAAATGCACAAATAGCGTATTACTACTTCCATGTTTGTTAATTAGCAATGCGTTTTATGATGATTATTTAATCTAGGCATAAGAACCATAATTGCTGAGGTGTCTTATTTTAAGTGCTCATCAGTGGTGACACTCGACCCGTCGCATTTCCATAAGTAATTAAAAACTAAGTTTAAACACGCATATCTAAAAAAAAAAGATAAGCAAAATCACAATTTGCATTAGTGGTGAAGCTAATTAAATAAACAAACTGTCTAGCGTGGATCGTTAAACATTAACAAATAGATAAAATGAGACCGTAAAAGCCTAAAAACTGACGGCCAATAAATAATAGCGGCGACCATGCGCCGGAGTCAACGCCAGTCAATACATTCTAATCAGTGATTTATTGCCACTAATCCTCAGCTCAGCACAAATAAGCTATCTTGTCGATTTAATGTTGTATCAGCTCAGGCGTGAAACTCCCGCGCACCACTAAGTGGTCCTTCCAGTTTCCACTCGAAATATTTTAATAAGGCCTCACTGCTCACGCACCCTAATAAAAACACACACACGCACTCACCAACACGAACGATCTCCTTTAAAACCTCTACGCGTTTGAGTCCAATTTATTTATAATAGTAGCGACACTAAGAATCTACATTTTTGCTCTAAACGGTGTTAATTTATTGACCGTGGGCAGATAATATCACTTTTTTTCTCCCATTATTAAAGCGATTACACGAGAAATTATACGTCGTAGTCGAGTCCCGAGCGCTCCATCGTAATGGGCCCTTCTAACTAAAATGTTTCTTACATCTCTATAACAAGTGTCATTTTCCCTTAAAAGCTTTATGAAAGCTTGATAAAACTTTCGTTGACGAAATCGCCTTATTGACTCGCTAATAAAAAGTGTTAAGTTATGGACAAGTTATGCCACTTGCATTAATTTCGATGCTTAACCTGATAAACAAATTATGGTATATTAAGTTAATAGCTTAATTTATAATTGAATGTGTTACGATGTGTTCATAAGAAAGCATTGTTACGATCGGCCTTTAGCATATCTGGTTGCTGTTAACGACAAATTGCGTGGATAAAAATACGTATGTATACCTACGTGTTGAGAGATCGAAACTTTAATGCTTGAGAAACATTTTAATTTTGTATTTATGCCATCGACGGATCCAGTTTGTCTGCCTATAAAATTTTATTTTAACATCATTCTGTCTGATTTAAAAAATTGTATTTCTTAATCTTATTAAAAAGTTATTTATTTTATTGCTAGATTTACACCATTTTATATAAAATGTGAGGAAGGGTTTATGGACATAGGTCTGTTATCATGGCGAGTTGATTACGCGTGGTGAAGTTCTCTACGTTTGTTCACACAGGCTGTATAGTTAGCGTGTGCAGGTTTGTAATAAAAGTGGTTGCTGAGCCTTTGACATGGTATTGTAATGACAAGGGGACTGGGTACGGGGCGTAATGAGCGCGCACGGAATCACCGCTTACGTGGAATCAGCGCCGAGTGTTTTGCCAGAGGCGCTTCCATCACAATCACACGTAAAAAGTTAACGTTCTATCAACGAGGGCCATAAAGTCCGCAAATGACCCTCGTTATTTGTTTTGATGACTTAATTTTGTTACTTTTCCTGACGCGTTTTATAGAAATCGTAAAATAAACTAATGATTTTAATTGACATGTCTTCGGATTCACATTTTATTTATTCAGAAAATGATAGTGAGCTGATAAAAGTACAGTTTATTGGAATATGAATAAATTAATTCAAGGAATATTTTATTAATTTCACACTTCCACGCTGAAGCTTATCATCTCGTGCAAATCGTAAAAGACGACTGGAAAAAGGTTGTAGGTACTGTTGTTGCTACACATAAACATATACACTACATCGTTTTTTCCTTATCCACCATATTGATATTAAATTATAGTATGTTTCTATAGTACTCATTTTTTTTTTGCCCTTGCCCGCCGCCCTGGGGTAGGCAATGGGTGATGTCGGATTTTTACCGACTAAAACCACACGGTGTTCCTACGACATACCTGAAGCACCTGGAGATACGGGATTCGCTCGCGCATTCACCGCACCCCCGGCAGGTATCGACCCGCCAGTGGATGACCGCAGGCTCCATCTCTTTGTGCAGCTAATTTATAGCTGCACATCTTCCTAGACAGGCGCGCGTGGAACACACTCGCGCCGCCTATAGTAATCCTCCTCCTGCCTAATTCATTTGGTCTGATATCCGAATAAAACTAGCTAGTCATAAAAATAAAAACACGTTGATAACTGCATATTTGTTGTCATTAGTAACAACACATTTAAATTGTGTTGGTCAAGCGGCGTGGTTCATGTGCGTACTTCATTTCGAAATCTAATCGCAAATCTATTTCGAAAACTGTAAAGTGGCACCGTATGGGAAGCAAGATGTTGTTCGTCTGTTCCACCAATAAGTTAGCCTGTGTAACTTGTGATGATAACGTTGGAGTAAGGTACTTCCTGAAGAATTGTTGTCTATACTCATATACGTAAATTTTGTTTCCAGTACCTGTATCGCCGTCGTCGTCAGGCGGCGCGGGCGGCGGGTCGGGCACTCCCCTGTACCCTGGCGCGGCGTCCCACCCCCTCTCCTCCCTGCTGTCGCAACAGAGGCTGCTGGAATTGTCCCGCTTTGGCCTGAGGCACTACGACATCGCTCACCATGTGCTCTCACAGCAAGGTGCTGTAACCAAGTTGCTTGGTAAGCAGTTAAGGTTTATTTTTAAGTTGATGATGTCTCTGCCTCGTTTTTTTAATTGTGTTCACACGGCTGGGCATGGACACGGACATGAGGTCCTAGGATCGATTCCCAGGTTGGGTAAATAATTTTTCTAACAAGAAATTTTCAATATTTGCGCGGAGTTTGGCGTTGTCCCTGTAAAGGCATGGCCCCTACCCTTGTCATTCGGGGATATATGCACTAATGATAATTGTAATCTCCAGTGAACTAACTGATACAAGTTTCGTTCATTTCTACTACTTAATTGTAAGGACAAGAAGATAAGGGGTCAGTCAACTTAACTTTACGTCTAGGAGTCCGTTATAAATTTTGTGCTATTATATGTTCGTAAAAAAGGCATTCTACGTACAGTACATACATAGTACGTACTTAGATCAAGACGCGCTCCGCTACGCGCGTTACCGCACAGGACTACTACGCGCGTACCCGCACTTACCTTTGTAGCGGTTCGCCTACGCGTGTTATGCAACGTCTACATGCAGTGCTGTGCGGACCCAGGCGTAACTGCGCCTCCACGCGCGAGATCGCGTTTCTACGTAAATGGCGCGAAAACAAGGCGACGATTATAAGTTCGCGATAGAATATGCCTGTTACGAAAGGACAATAATATGCTATTCAGATAGGAGACTGAATTATTTGTTAATTAAGGAGCTTGCATTATAATCAAAACTTACTGTTTGTATATATCGACGGTAAACATAAGCTTCTCCTATAGATGATATGAGCACTCAGTGCAGAGAATATTTTCGTATTTATCACACTTGGCAGAAATTGATTATCGCACTATGATGTTATTAGATAAGTTACCGATGTCTCGCCAATCCTCCAGACGTAATTAATTTCTTAATCAAAGTGATTAGTGCGGGTGATTAGCAAAAGAACATTGCAGATTAGGTACAAATGAAGTTAGTTTATGCAAAGCACCTGTTTCGATTTATTTTGGTACATTATATTAAATTAAAATTATAATCACATGGACACATGTACTCATCAAAGCATACAGAATCTTACGTCAAACAGCGGAAAATGGGATTATATTTTATGTAGTTGTTGATACTTTAAAAAATGACAACACAAAATCTAAATTGCGAAATGTGTTTGTAATGCGCTTGTAGTTCAGGATTTTATGTTATTTCCATGTTTTGGTGGAGGAGGTTAAGGCTATATTTGGCATATTTTATATCTTTAGAATATCTTTATTCAGCCGTTTATGATCGTTCTTTTAGCACCGATTGAGATTTCATTGCTCTCAAATATCTACTCCCACTAAATTAATCTAATACTCAAATCAGAATTACCATCGAACCTTTATACCTATTTTTTTTTTCCTATAAAATTGTTTATAATAATAATAATAAAATATATTTTTATTCATGTAGACCAGTTAAAGGCACTTATGAATAGTCTGACTCTACGTTCCAAAATGTTGTTTTCCTAGGGAGAAGAACGGCCATGAAGCTATATGGTTACACTTTTAAATTCAGATTTTTTTAGATTTCGTATTTATGAATACATTTTCCCCTCAAAGTTATTGAGCAATTGTAGTACTAGGTCTAGACTAAATAAACTGATAAATATAATATCCGGAAATTTCTGATAGTATTGCCATGATAGTTTTTTTTTTCTCTTTATTGTTATTTCGAGGCTTTTAATCTTACAAGACTATGTCAGCCTCATCATACCGTAAATATCAAAATATAGAGAGAAATACTATGTTCTATTTAAATTTCCCGCGAATTTATAAATTTTAATAGCATCATCACTGTATGGTTTAGACAAAATACTTTGAAAGACACCTAACTCTGTAACATTAATGCCATGATAGTTATGAGCTGACCAGTCTCGGCAGACAGCACTCGTTCACGAGTATGAAGTATGTGTCAGTATATAATATGGCCATATTATACGAGTATTTAGCCAGAAAATAAAGTCAATTCTACATCAAAGCGGTCGGCACTACTTTTCTAAATAGCTCTTTTATCACGGCAAGTGAATTATGAATATTTGATGACTTTAGTGTGCGATACTTCCATATGTCGCGCTGTACAAAGTTCAATAGTGTCAGAAATAACATACTATATAATATCAAATAGTCTCTTTCTTACACTAACCTTATAATCTACCATTTAATGGAAGAGCTCGGGTGTTGCGAAATTATTGTTAATTTTGTTGTATAAACGTACCTTAATTGAAAGGAAAAATATTTTCTGTTTACTTTTTTTTCCTTTCTTTTATGTTGTGGGAATTAAAGGACGACACCTACTTATTATCGCGCGCTAGGTGATACTTACCAATTGAAGGCGTCTAGAATTCTATTTTTGATCAATAGTTGTATAACCACATCGTAACAAGATAGTTTTGTCATTGGAAAAACTTGGCTTTTTATATGAACCGGATTATGAATTTTATAAAAATTGTGCCACATACCAGCCAAAATTTAGTTTTTTTTTTTATGCTTGTTGAGGACCTAAAAGCAAAGGCAGTAAATTCAAAGTCATGTAGAGTAAATTTTTAATTTTTTGTGATTGTGATGCTTGTACACTCATTTTACAAGAAGTTGGTTGGTATGCCGCGTGCGAAAGGTGAAGGACCAAGTGTTGAGGATCAATTCAGAGAAACCTATACAGAACAGCGAACTGCTATGGGTAGTGTTGATTAATTGATATTATTAATTCTTCTTCGATCGAGTCAGTAGTCCCGTACGCTTCTTCAATCACAAGATTTTATCTTTTTTTAAATCGGCACGAGTTTTCACATGGGAATCGCTCTTATCGCAGTGGAAATATGAGCCAGTTAGTGGTGATAGGATCGAAGCTCACCGTTCAGGGTGCTCCATAAGATGTCAGTTTTCGTCACTCGTAGGGACTTATTCCTAGCTCCCGTTAGTTTACATAAATATTTCTTAATTTCTTTACATTCGTACAAATTCGTTTTCGTTTGTCCGCCTCATTGGTCTAGTGGTCGAAAGCGCGGCCACTGAGCGTGAGGACTTGTGTTCCATTACCGGGACGGGTAAAGTGTTATTGGATGTTTTCTGTCTGGGAACTCTAAGTAGCAGTACGGAGTTTGGGTATATGTTTCCCTAGTACACTTCTGCGTAATCCTTCGGGGAATACAAGCGTGATGCTATGTTATCTAAAAATTCGTCATTTTCTAATTCGTTAACTATACTTCTCAATATCAATTATATATTCAAATCGATTCAGTTGACCGAACAACCTTAATAGTCCTGGCATACAGTTTGAGGGCACACTTATTAGTCCTTCATAACACCGCCTCAAGTACAACCTTATGTTATTGTAATAGAGTTTAGTTCTCTTATTGTGTTAGAAAAGTTGAATATGCTCGAAAGAGATAATTGATAAACCGAACTTATGCCTAGTGGGTATATGTCCCACTATAATTAGTTCATGGCATATGAATATACCTACATGTATTATTTATAGAGTTTGTCGTATTCGAGTGCTCCTCGGTGTTGTATTGATTTATTCGTTCGTTCGTAACAGAAATGCCCGGGGCGTTATTGCCCGCAACTAAGTCATTTGCGATAATTACTTCAGTCGCCCGCATAGAATGATCAATAAGTATTGCTGGCTATATGTGACTCTGTAAGTGACCTAAAATGCATATATTTACAGCTGGGATTATCAGGGTAGGTAAGTTAGAATGTTTTGATATTCCATCGATGTAACTTATCGCGAATATAAGTATATTTTTGGTGCTTAACGAAAACGCAACAAAATTGTATTTCTATTCGATCTTGTTGCATGAAATTAGATGTTCGTTCACATACCTAATGCGTAAAATAAAAGTTCAGTATATCAATTTAAGGTATCAAAAGAAGAATACAATACCGCGCTTAAAATTGAAGCCAGTTATTAACACTATAAATGATATCGGATGATCCAATGACAAGTCAGCAATTATCGAAAGCGACGCGGCCGCGGTCTGCGTTTAAATCGCATCTAATAACACGGTTAGGGCAAAAATCTCAATCGCTATTAATCATCGATAAGGATAAGGCATCGGCAGAGTCTGCCGCGACGAAAGCTGCTATTGACGAAAGCTTAGATTCTAATCGATTCATAAAACTTGCAGCGTGTTAATTATAAGCCACCGGGGTGCGGATGAATGCGCCCGCGCTGCCGACGCGCCGCCACGCCGCGAGCATGCGCTCCCAGATCTCGATTGTCGATGTGAGAACTATCGTATCATCGACGATTTTTCATATCGACAACCCTTTATTTGACTGTTTCCTTTACAATTATCACAGCTGCTTTCAATACAATCTCGTTCTTGCAACACTACGGAAATCGCGCGAACCTTTATATCGTCAGCAATCATCTTTAATAATTTTGTGAATATAAAAATACAACAGGAAACATAGAATTAATGTCCGGGAGTATGTCAAATGCCCATAGTAATTAATGCGTGGTAGACATGTAATTTGTCATTAATGTAGATAGAGTTAATTGTTGCGTTATAATAGCAAGGTGAGTTCCAACCGAAGCGTGAGTTGACTATGACATTGCAGACACTTGGCTGTACTCAGTTAATTTGCTGAATTAGTTCTGTGAGCGGTTTGTAATTAGGACACGTGAGACACTTTGTGTTTGCTCAGGACTCGTGAACGGGCGATTTCAAAACCACTCGACCGTCGTTAAAATTATATTATCTACTCAAGATGATAGTCAAATGTGCAAGAATACCATAAACGTACAAATAGTATTGAGGTTAGCGCATATTATGAGAACAGAGGAGTGTAGTGTCAATCAATTTTCGCCGCTGGTGATTTCATAACGTCACGTGTCGGGTTCCCACGGAAGCCCGGCTACAACCCGCCCAGGGCCGTCATGTCCAACCACTTAAGTATTTAACATAGGTACATAGCCTTAGCTTAAAAGTTATTATCTAGCCTAAACAATTTCTAAGCTGACGGCATGGAAATGGGCACGCATAAATAACGTTTCATGGCCGAGTTTGAGTATTAAATTGTAGGTTGCGATGCGAGCGGAGTGACGAATAAATTGCCCATACACTGTCTAGTTTGCTGCCTCTTACAGATTAAGTTGAGCACATGGGTTTATGCGATGCCACAAATTGCCTGTTGGAATTATGTGTGAATTTACTAATTCCTCATTAACTTTGATAAATTAACAACATTGCTTTTTCATCGTTTTGTAAATAAAAGTACATTTCTATTTAGCTCCCCATTTGTAAGTGAAGCAATTTAGATACGGATGTGTGTGTTACAAATAATTTAGGAAGTCGAAATAACCACAGAAATCATAGACTGAATAATTTCATATTAAACCGGTCATTTTATTTCGTCGTTCTTAAATTCGTTTGGTAGCTAATGATACCTACTCAAGATGATTGTCCGCGGATCGCCGCGGCCCGTAATGAAGCCGTATTTAGGCTTTGGTCCTATAATCAAAATTGAATTATCCCACTTGACATTCTTGCTTCAGAAACCATGGTTTTTCTTTTTCCGCTCCAATTCTCTTGGACAATTTGAATTTTTAATGATCTTCGTTGTCAATAGAATGCTATTTCAGTAGATTGTCATATACGGTTCTATGATTTACCTTCGAGTAATCACGTACTTGTGATTACATTATTGAGTTTCTATACGTTTCTGAGAACGTTACAATAAAAAGAAATGTATTAGGTATGTATAAAACAATTTAACCACTGTTAAAGGAGCTGTTTTGTGGATCCATTAAAATTAGGAATAAGGCGTCAAACGTGCACGATTGATAAAAATATGATAAAAGGCATATAAGTACATTAATATACATATTATCAATCTAATTCAAACCGAAACATTTCTTTAGAAGTTGTCGTTAACGGACATTGCCTATCATTGTAACACCTGACTAAGTACCTACTTGAGGTAGAATAATATGTACTCTTCGATACCTACCTATTGTTTAATGTCCCTAGAATCCAATAGACCCTAGTGATTCCACTTCAGTAACTTCAACTCTATGAGGCTTCACCGCTTTTTGTTCCAAATTTATTATCTAATTGCTTCCGAGGAAGCAAGCGCAAACTGATTTAAGTTTTATACAAAAAAGTTGATCAATCACCGAATCAAGGCGTCGTTAACACGCGTTGCATTATGTTCAATAAATCAGGCCATCCAGGCCCACTTCGTCGCTCAAGATTTTGATCTATTAACTGGATGACAGTGCAGTACTGGGCCGCGGTTAACTTTAGCGCCAGCCAATATAAAGAGCCACTTCTGAATACTTTTAATACAAATTTAATTAACTGGATTCAGACCTTTTCTGTGTCGTTTAAAAAGATCTTTGTAGACGTACCGTGTAATGACTTAAAGCGTCCATAAACGACTCCTGTGTGGAAATTTATTAACAGACGTTTTGAGTGTGCATTGTCCCTTTGTGGCTCTCACTTCCTTAAGCGTACCGCTGATGATTAATTGCTCATCTTTGTTTTGCAACATGAGTCCTTTTAAAAGGAAAACAACAAAAACTTGAAGGGATTATTCGACACCTTGTTCGTGCATTGTGAATGTGTTTATGTAGTTTCTCCCGCGTTTATGGTGAAGTGTTAAACTTTCAATTGATTCGTGCCGATCATAGTTATGTCGCTTATTATCATAACGAACGCAACGTTCAGTATTTATGAAGCCATTGAAAGATGGTCAACTTAATGTAATGTTTTATTTTATTAATAATAACACCAACATGGACCTATTTATTAACGTTTTATCATTTTAAGTGTTATCCAGCTGACATAATTATTTCATAAATATGAATTGTCTAAAAAATGTTTATATTCATTAGACACCTAATAGTTCATATTTTTTTACATACTTAATTTGTGTTATTTTATATTATTCTCAATATTTTCACTTAATTCTATGCTAAAACACTTATCTTCAAAGCTTCTTAGTCATAAAATGATGCATATTTGTGCAACGTAACGAAAAACATAAATTATTCGATAAAGAGAAAGATTAGTTGATGATGTGGAACAAGCCTAGAATCCTCGTAGGCCGTGTGTACGCGCCGGGAGCGCGCTTGAGTTTCACGCAAATAATACACATTTAGCAACAGTTTCAGTGCCTCACACGATCCGCCTCTGCCTAGGCAACGGCTAGTAATTGGCCCCGGTCATGCGATTACGTTTCTAGCCAATTTAATTATCGCGAAATGATCAGTGTGCCGGCCTCCCGCAATTTAGCTATCAATCAAGAGGAGAACGGTTATTGGCGGTCCGAGCTGAGGCGGCAATATGGGTTTTCAATAGTTACAGCAAAACTGTAGTGAAAGGCGTTGGTGTATTTCACGCACGTACAGCATAAATGTTAGACGTTCCGCTGTCGCCTGCGTCAAACGTATCCGCTGTCGTCGCAATTACAGATATCTAAGATTTGAGAAGCTTACATTTTACTGATGTCTTTTCCATACCAATCTATAGAAAAAAATTGACAATCGAAAAATGTTGGTCCCAATTTGGAATTATTTACTTGTAAATGCTTGATAAAAATTGAGACATTTCTAGATTTATTATCTATCTGCTTCTAACTCAAATCAAGCAAGTTTTAAACAGAAGCAGCTGAGGTATATCATAATTCGAAATGTTAGCCTTCGCGGTATAATTATTTTACATTTTAAATTTGTATTTCACAAATAAGGTTCTCAGTTTTATAGTAAACGTCATTTTCTGATTATTATTCACACGCTACATTCCTCATTTTATTTTTTTAATAAAAAAGTATTCAATTTAATTAAAATATGTAGGTACCTGTGTGAGCGCCTTAATGTTATTATTGTATGGCTGTTGGCAAACTGACTTATTTTCTGCTTCGTGTAGGTACCTAAAGGGTTTAATTTACCATTACCGTTTTAATAAACTTATGAATATTATCGCAATGTTCTAAATCTATGTTGAAATAATTACACAAAATGTGGCGTTCGCTTTTTACAGTTTTGTATCACGCCACGCTTGCTTAATTACCTATACTTAGCAACTTTCTATGGCCAATACCTTCAACATATGAAAACACACATTTTCTACATAAATTCATATCGTGGTAGTAATATTAAAATGGGTTTCGCCTATTAAGGCGATGTGTCGCGGACCTCGTGTAAACTCGAAATTGAGTTTTTGTTCGGCTGCGCCATTTTGGTCGGTAAGCTTTAGTCTTATCAAGACATAAAGAGACTTATGAATTCATCTTGAATGGCGTTGACAAAAATGTGAATATAAATAATGTGTTGAATAATTCAGCGTGTTATCGGTATGGAGGAGCGGTGTGCGCGTAAAAAGCGAGCGGTCCGCGCGCTGCCCGCCGGAATGCCGCTGCGCCGTTTTTACGTAATTGTCCTGATGCACGCACTCATCCATTATCTAACTGGCTTAGGCACCGAAGAATACGTTAGTTTTTACCAGCTCTCTCTAATCATAAGCCACTCCATATGTACCAAGCAGGCATTCTAGAACCTTTCAGTTTCTTTACTGATTTTTTAAATAAGATTTATTGGATATTTCAATAATAATTTAGCTTTAAATAAGTTATTGTATCATGCTATCGACTTTTATGTATCAAAACATCATTATGTGTATCCCACGTGTTGAAATTCTATTAAAAATAAAACACGGGATAAATAATAATTTAAAATTCACGTCTCGTCACATGCAGGCTTCATTTAGCCGATGTCAATGATTCTGTAATTATTAATACTAATTTAAAGCTTTCATTGTTATTCTTACCACCGTGCTCGATTATCAATTTTTTGTGGGGACGCACGTCCACTGTCCTTTTAAATTTTAAGATACAAATGTGGATGTGCAGTTTTTAGGAGTATTTTGAGGTTTATTACTGTTCAGATAAAGGCTAAAAAGCAAAACTACGGATTGTGTTGCAAGAATTGATTCGCGACAAGTAACTTGCGTTTACTCACGTTTAGCACTCAATGAAATTGCATCAATCGGTATCGTGTCGCTATTACAGGTATTTTTATTTGAGTCTCTAATTTGATTTTGTGTTTTCTTTTATTTCCTTTGCCAACCAGCAGGTGACAGTTTGTCCAATTCGTTTTTTACTTACAAATACTTAGTAGATATACTTACCGGGAAATCTGATTTCAGTCACAATTGAAAATAGTTGTACGTATAAGTCATTAGAAATTAATGATAAGTACCTCGACCATTCGGTAGGGATTGGCTTTCTACATTAGGTACTAGTATAAAATCAAAAGAGATAATTTACCTTTCTATTTAAAATATACATTGATACATAACAGAACATTTAGGCAGAGGTGTACGAATGTACACCCATATTTCACTGATACCGTTATGGAGTCCCATATATATATAGAAATTATTGTTTCTGTATGTCTCTGTGGGAAAATTGAATGTATTACTATGATACATAAGATATAACTATGATGCTTGGCGTACCGATTGGTGATCAATGGTGGGTATGATGTGACTGGGTAATATTAGAGATGTAACCTGTTTCCAATAAAGTTTACTTCATACTTAAACTATCGTAGTTATGACCTGGACGCAGGATGACCCTATATGTTTATATCTATTCCCTATCATATCATGCTTACTGATTTTTTTTTTTGCTCCAGGCACTCTCCGGCCGCCGGGATTGATCGGTGGCAGTAAACCCAAAGTGGCGACTCCAGCAGTGGTGTCAAAGATAGAACAGTATAAAAGAGAGAATCCTACCATCTTCGCCTGGGAGATCCGAGAGCGACTTATATCTGAAGGTAAAGCACACATTTTATCCCCTTTATGAATGATAGCTACAGATATACTATACTAATATTATAAAGAGGCAAAATTTGTTTGTTTGTATGTAGGGGGTAATCTCCGGAACAAATGATCCGGATCTGAAAATTCTTTTACCGATAGATAGCTACGCTATCCCTGAGTGCTATAGGCTATACATTGTAATGTAGATTACGCGGACGAAGTCGCGGGTTTAAGTTAGTGATGAATATTGTGTTTTCAGGTTTTGTAGGCATACCTGCCTGAACTTTTATTTTATAAATATAGGTACATACAAGTAATAAAATGCCTTTCTTTCAATTTGAATCCTAATATTTTACAAATCGATAATATTTACGCATCGTATCATAAGCCACAGCTCTAACATAATTAACATTCCTGAGCATATAAATAAACGCGCCAATTAACTACGGGAAACGTTGCATAGGTACCAATACGTATTGGAAACTAAGAACCGGTAAAATGTCTCAACTTCGTTGCGCGTTCTTTTCATTGAAATCGTTGAAATTGCTAATGGCTTTACATCTGAACTGCAATACTCAAGAGAGGAGTTCTTTCTAAATTCATCATACTTTTAGATCAAAAATAGGCAGGTATCGGATGTACTGGTTTTAAAACCTGTCGCAGGATATGAGCACAACAATATACCTTTGGAAAATCATGGTGCATCTGCGCAGGGATGATCGTCGTGACTGATGAGTTTAGATGCAAATGTTTAATCTCATCAGTCATGACATTCATCGCTGGGTTGTTGTATTCGATTTTCAACTTAATAGCTGAAAGTATGATTTTCTTCAACTCAGAGATCATGGAAACAAACAAACAATTATGGTCATCAACCGTAGGTCTAAAGATGTTTCCTATAGTGCGTGTGCCATGAATGCTTTGGGCGATCACGAGTGAACCGATGCAGATAGATGTAACTGTGCCCATTCATCGTGCTCCCGCTAACGTGACGCACACACTGTTATGCCATTTTGTTCTGGTATAATAGTCCCATATTTTGTACCGGGTAACGAACGGAATAGGTATTATTCAATATGGGGAGTTTCATTATCCAATCTGGCTAGACAAGCCAGGATTTAAGTGTAGTTTTTCTTGATTTTCATAAGTTTCATTAGAAAACTTTGTAAATTATCTAAAATTATAAAAAGTAAACTAATGTTTTAATATCCTTATTTAAATTATTTTTGGAAAACATTTTTTTTTTTTTATATTTTATTTAAGGATCTCCAACAAATGATATACACACAATATAAATATTAAGAATCAATGCAGTTGTACTCCTTCAAATTAAAGAAGACCACGACATACACAATTAGTTTAACAACTAATAGAAGTAACAAAAATTCTAGTAAAAGTAAAAATAGAAAAAAAAAACAAAGCGATGGTAAAAACAGTATTACAAAAACAAAAACAGTCTTGAAAAATCTTGTAGGTTTATTATACATATGTATAGTATGCAATTCAGTACAATACAAATCCAATTTATTGCACATCTGAGATATTTTTTATTGTGTTACAGAAAACCAAACCTATTAGGTACCTACATCCGCTATATTAAATGGTGTGAACTGTTAAGTACGGTTTGATAAAAATTCTAATTTAATATATACATATTATGTGTTGTCACAGTGATCCAGAGTGAACGTAGACAAATTGTATTTATTCATGATACAGTGAAACCTTTTAGGTTCAATTCACACTACAGCATCGATGTCGCTCAGTTCTCGATAGTTCTTTTTTCCGATTACATTATACAGCAATTTGGAGTTTATGAGAATGGAATGCAGCAGTGGTTATTGTTTTATAAGTACTGCAAGCAGATTTTCACTTTTCCAATAAGATTCTGATGATAAATTGACATATTTTATGTATTGACATATATGTATATTTTAAAAATCGTTCACATAGTAAAAATTGTGAGAATAAAAAAAGCTAATATTTTTGTCAAAATAAAAGCACCTAGAATGATCGACCCATCCTACTTTTAAAATTAGAATTCCAATACATGTTTAAATTTACTATCATTCAGAATTCAAAAGTGTGTTCTGTTCGAAGCTAGTCCGAGGATCTCTAGTTATTATTATAAACCGAACGTCGCGTAATACCGGTGAGCGACTCATGTTACAGGCGTTGCGTGTGCGCACTCCACACGATATGGAATCGTCTGATCATCGAATTATTACCGAGTTACCTTATTAAAATAATTTATGGCAATTTACAGATTGCTATTAGCTGTGAGCGTTCTTTATACGTGTTTTGATATATCGCGACTATGACGTGCGAACTGTGTTGGTTTTATTGAAGGATTTTCCTATTTGTTTGAAATCAGTGTTTAGATATTTATCAGCCACTAGCTTTTGTCCAAGGTTCTGTCTGCATGTTAATGTTGTAAAATTGACAAAAATAACTAAAATATTGTTACATAATTGTAATAAAGCAAAGTAAATTCACAAAAAAACCTATTACAACTTTCCGAATCAAGTGCTCTATTATATGACAATAGAAATTACATAAACTAAACACAATTTTCGGAAAACCTATGGTTTGATACTGCGTGATATGAATAAGGAGATGCAGAAAACAGGAAAAGAATAGATAGGGCAGCTGATGTTGATCATATTGTGACATATAGGTACCAACAGAATGAGTATTTTTACGGATCTCTATGGCAGCTATGCTAACCGTTAGATAGTTGTTTATTATTGGTCGAAAAGACAGAGTATTTATTCTAAAATATAGGTACACCAAACTAAATAGTACAAAGTGAAATTATATTATACCTACACATAGAGTACAAATGGCGGTCTTGCCGCTAACAGCAATTTCTACCAGACAGCCAGTGCAAGGAAAATAATCATATAAGAAACTACAAATATTATGGAGGGTATTTGTACATTTTTATCAAAGTTGTCCGTCAATGTGCACAATATGGCTGTAGATTATGAATGAATGACCAAGGCTCATGTATAATTTCAGGGCAGTCAGCTTATTTACTGTGACTGTGATGATTGAATCGTGTCTAACGGTGTTTTAAAATTTAATTTTGATCTCTAGAAATTTAGATGAAGAACAGACCTTGCAATCATATTGCCACATATTATCTAGGACATTATGCCTTGAAATATTAGTATTCGTTGATCAATATCACGAACAAAAATTAACCAAGATATAGAATTTCATATCTAATTAATATTCCACAACCAAAAAAGAAGGTCACACAAGTCACAGTAAACTGCGAACCGCTTTGTTTACCCAGTAACCGAACACTTATCTAATTATAGGATTAAAAGTATTAGATAAATGAACTTTAGATGAGTGTCAAATAGTTTTGGTAGGGCAATAGGCAAAGCCGTTCAAGTGCGAGCCCGAATATGGTCTGATAGTTTCGTAAATGGCCGCCAAGCTGACAGCGGATACAGCGTAATTTGAGAACACCTATTGGATTTGGTGACTATGTGCGAGCAAAGATGGTTTCGGTATTATTATATTATGTAACTTGCTGTTGCGAGTTCCGTACTGTGTTTGAGTCGACAAATCCGACTAATATTGTGTGACCAGCATATTCACCATGGAGTTAAGCGATTTTTTGGAAGTTATCGGACCATATTGATAGGTTTGCTGACGCGATGTTCACGCTACCATTCTTCCATCCTATAGGCAGCGGCGTGAACTGAGTTATTAGACAGGGCAGGCAAAAAATTTTAAAAGCTTATTTACTTAAAAATACCTACTGCATGTTTGTTTTGGTTCGTCGTCTTGTCGATTAAATAATGATGTATGTGATTTGCCACCTGAAATATCTTATAATAAATATTTATCTGAGTTATGTAGGGTAGACAGTGTCTTTTTGTCTTTATGAACCGCACGCCACTGCCTATAGGTATTGGTAAAACTAGTGTGAGCGACGAGTAAATGAAAGCGTTGATGTGACTTTGACTTTAATGTGACTATACATTCTGCTATAAATTCCAAAAAAATTTTATACATTGTAAGGTCTGTGTGGTGTGCAGACCGATATTTTTGTAAATTGAGGAAACATAAACACTTTTTATTGAATTATTTTGTCTTGAGATCAACTACATAATGACGATGCCGCGAGCGATCGAACCAAAATTATTTTAACCAGCGGTAAGTTCTACCGGCTCTTCTATAAGTATCTCAAGTCGTTATCAATATTATTTTTGTGTATTATCTTTAGTTCTCCTGCCTTTAACCCATGTGGGGACGGCGCAATATGTCCTTCTTTTCATACATCTCACTCTCATCTCAGTTTTGTGACTTTTATGTCATGTTTCTCTCTTCCATTTTCTGTTTAGCCTCTCCTCTTTTATCATGAACATTCATACTTCAAATTCTTCTTATATAGTTATTTAATTTCACTAATTTGTAACTTATGATTTTCTTAGTAGTGATATTTAAAAATACTACATGCCATTTGATTTCAGTATAAAATACGGATATGGTAGCTTTTGAAAAGTACACTAGATGTGTATGTTCCTCATAGATTTATAATAAATAAAGATTTAGTACGGGTCGCGCATTCATACTGACCAACGGGAAATAAAATATTTTAACCATACCAACCAGATAAGTCCTAAGTTTAGCCGACTAATCTTGAAGTTTAGTATGCGTACTATCGTTAACCATAACATATATTATATCCAAAATTATGTCAATCTGTTTTCCTTTGATCTTAAGATCAAATGAAACAATTTTAACAAAATTTCTACGCAATAAAGAGTGATAAATAAAAAGGCCACGTAGCCGCGGGCCCGTAGCCAACTGCACAATAAATGTGTCACTATAGCCGAGGGCTTTGATTATAAAGATGTCGTTGTTACACATAATGCAACTATATTTATATATAATGGTACTATATCAAAATATAAAACACTAATTTCCTCTGGTGAAATTTACATTTTTCACAATTTTAAGTTAACATTCGGTTTCCACTAATTATTTTTTATGTCCTCAGTGTACAATTTTGATGTTTTTATAATTTGACGGTTCTAAAACGACATAATATCAACTGCAGTCCGACAGTATTCGTGAACTTGCCACTCCGATAGCTATAGTGCGAACATAACGATTAGAACGGACATTTACTGAAATGTCCCTTCCTATAATGTTACCACGACACACAAACATGCGCACACATATCTTAGAGTACGATGGGCGTCTTTAGCTCAGAGGCCAACGAGCCAATTGCGATAATTGCACCAACGACACCTCTCGTGCCCATGCGTGACGTTAAACATCGCCAACTGAAACAAAAGACGGTTTAAGCGCCCACGATCCGTACAATCTATTTATATCCAACAGCCGAGCAACTTAAAGTTCAAAATCGCAAGCCTAATTAAACTTCATTAAAGCGTTCCCTGTCAAAGGACGTTCTTCGCCTTGATGTTTTCTCTAGTGCAGTTCAGTTTGGTAGGGTGCGTGCGATCGCATTGGAACGGGTTTTGCTTACAAGACCACTTCTGGTTTACGATATCAGTGAGGACCGGATTAGGAGACGATAACATTCTTGATGGGAAACACTGTGCTAAACTGAGTTGTTAAATTGGTTTGCGGCCATTAAATCCGCAGGGGGCGCCGTAACTTCAGAGCACATGATTGGGTTAACGTCTATATGAAACACGTTTTATTTACATGATTTTATAATACTTGGAAAACATTTCTTGTAGGTCATACTAAATTATATTTTAAGATAAAAATAATGGGTAAATCAACCTTATTTGTGACGTAGAGCCGCTATAGCTGAAACAATAGTTCTTATTCTATATAATTATAAAATTGCGCAAAGACTCTGTAACTCTCCGTGACAAGACGGAAACATTAATAAGATTTTATTCATTTTTCAGGGATTATATTATTTTATGAAAGCATTCTTATGAACAGGGGTCGAACAATTGCTCAGTGAATGCTTTTATTTTTCATGTTTTTTTGTTCTTATCTCTGCGGCCGGCTGACATTATCGTCATTTGTTGAAATGTGTTTAAAATAATTGCTCGAGCGCAGTGAGCGCCCATGCCTCCGTTGTATGCGAAAATTGCACGCGATCCCACGTCAGTCGGTTGTTTTGCGTAAATGCTCACATATTTGTCGTAAATGTTGCTGTATTTAAATAAATTCTGCGGCATTACGACCCGAAGCATTTAAAATTTACAGCTAACTTTTGCGGTTACGAATACAAATTGAACGGCATTATTGCATCGGGAATGCTTTGTTCAATTTGGACGGTCTGGGGTTGTAGTTATGATTGATTCCATTAGATCTGTCGATGGTTTCGGTGTATCAAAGTGTGTTGACCGGCGCGGACCACCTGCGGCCAGGGAGCCTCGAATAACTATTACTATTACAGAAATAATAATCGACTAGAGCCGACCTCGTGACTAGATATTATAAAAATAATACTAGCGTGACTAGATTTTATAAAAATAATATTAGGTTTTCAGGTACAATAATTAGATTTGAATTTCAGAACACATACATTACCTACATATGTATATACTAAGAAGAAAATTACTTCTGTCGTGTCGATACAAGCTACCACATGGGAATTACACATAGTGGAAAGATCAGCCAGACAGCATTGATGGTATTGAGGCTGACAGCCCAGGGTGTTCGTCATTCGCGAAGGCTCTTTCCCTGCATTCTACCTAGTCACCTACAGGGTGAAAAAATTACAAAATCTGAAAAATGTCAGATGCTATAGATAGGACTCTTAGTAGAGCGTTATAATGAGGGTCTTGGTACCGAGATACTTGCTATATTCACTTACCAAAGGGTCTTGTAATCGTAGTAGAATAAGGCGGTTTTCCTTAGCTACGAGAGATAAAGCTTTGATGTTACTTATAAGCTTAGAGCTTTAAAATGATGTGGGGAAGACATCCAAAAGACCGCTGATCCATGTCGCAACGAAACGCAAAGGGCAGAGCCCAGTGGAAACTGAGGTGACCTGTGTGTGTGAAACCGATTGTTTTTTTTATTGTAACAATTTTCTTTTTTTTTATATCTTTATTTAGTTTGGGGTTTTTATCCATAAGGATACGCCAACCCCATCATGCCTTATACAATCTACAAAAATCCAATGCCAAATCTTATATTGATAAGAAAATCTTAATCAAGGAAGTAAACTAGTTGACATAGTTTTTTGCTATATCCGATTTTGGCTCTGCTAAAATTGTTTGAGCTAACCCCACCTCTAGGGTATTTAATTGAAATTCATAACAATTTTCTTACTTAAATAAAAGCATTATATTCTATATGAGGAGCCATTATTGTCTCTACAAAATATATGTTATATTTCATATAATAAATTATAATTTTTAGTGTATCATAAATTCATAACATTAAAAAATTATAATTTAATCAGATTTGGTGTTTTGTGTGGTTCCATTAAAAATAACACTATTAGAATAATAAAATTTATCGATTGCTAAGCCAATTAAAAATTCAATTATAAATTTCTTGATAAAAAGCAATCTGATATTCAAAAGATATTATATTTCATACCAGACCAGAGCGCCAGAGAGCGGCCATTTCTAAGTCTGTAGCGCGGTCAAGAATTATATGTAATAGAAATTTAATCAAATGTATAACAAAATGATCACGCTCAACTGTTGAGCCTTTTGTCATAAACGCGTGCCCGGAGCAACGCCCACCATTTAACTTGGCTAAATTGATTAAAGTTACTTATATCTGCACTGTCGGCACGTATCTTCACTAAATTTAATTTCTTTTGCCACAATATTTAGTTCAGAAAATATAATAGTCTACTGTTGATAACTATCAATCAAAATATTCCGTTTATGGAAGATAAATATTGGTAAAAAGTCCATCAAATTTCATATCTTATAAAAATATGAATCGTTCCGAACGGTCCAATTTATTTTAACTTAATATTTATACAAACGGTGACTACAAAAGGAATGTGTCAAAAACGCAACCACTCGAGAGCGGTGCGCGTCTGTCGATCGTTCTCGACGAGCAGTTATTAAAACAGAGCAGCTCATCGAAGCCGGCTAAATTTTAATAAGGTATCCACTACCGTCTTTGTTAGCCGTGACGAGGCAGTTTTGGACAATGCCTTGCGCAACTTATCTACTAAATCGATATCGGTTTACGAGGCGTTACGGGCGGCTCTAGCTACTGACCATATTTTGATTAATTGCATTCTTAGCCCACAAACTGTATGGGTTATTTGGAGGCCCAAATTATTGGCTGGCGCCGATTAATTAGCGAAACGGATGACGAGTAAGTTTACGGTTGGGGTGTTAAAATGTTTTTGGTCGGCCATAAAAACACTTTTATAATTTATTATTCCTTGTTAATGTTGTTTTTCCGATACGCGTTCAGTGATCATTTTTAAAAATTACATTTGTGATCGCGTTTTTGTTTGTTTCCAATTTCTACGAAGCGTAATGTTACTACAGTACAACGTACTACGAGATAAACCGAACATTTTTTTGTTAGTCTTTTGACATTTACTAACAAGGTCCCTTCTCGTTCGCCGTTATTGTACGGTCGAAATAAATCAAATCGATCTCTACACAGCTTCCAATAAACCGATACATTTATTGATTTGTTACAGCATTAAATTGGTTCCCAGCAGTGCATCACATCAACAGTGTTGCCCGACGTTGGGAGGGTCACGGTCATGATTTCGGATTTCGATTTTGGAGAACCTTTAATCGCTGGCTGTACATGGAGCGATAAAAAAATTGTTTTGATCGGTTTTTGCTTAGCTATTGTCGTGTTATTGAATTACCTAATGGGCTTTGTGAGTTTTGAAAGCGACGAAAGTTGCACAAGAATGGTATCTGTACATAAATAAAACGTTCCGATTATCGTTTATTGTAATGTTATTGGCACCGATCGAGTGGTGAGTTTTCATTTTGCTTTTATTTGTTGGCGAACAGGTTGTTATTTAAATGATGTGGAACCTAGATATTGCAGAGCGATTATTCATTGCGAGTTGGCACATCTTTTGTGACTTTGGCCATTGAGAGCTAATTGAAACGAGTGGAGCGCGTGTGCGTAGGGTAGGCGTTTAGCGCAACGGTTGCGCGAGGCCCCCTGGAGGTACAGGCACCTTTTTACTCAGTGGACGCGGCGGGTGCCGCTTGATTGCATCCGATCTCATCGTTTTATGTTCCCCATAAAGCCAACAATAATTCATTTAGACGACGTGACGCCACTCATTCGTTAACTGGTTCTAGACGTTCGGTGAGGACGTGATTTTTATTTTGGAGCGACAGCAGTGAAGGAAGCTTCTAATCGTCTTCAAATTAGAATTTGAGCTTTGATGGACACCTTTTCTAATAAGAAACTGGGAGTTCAAAAGAAATTATAACTACTTAATAAACGGTCAAGCAGGCGCCTACATGTCTGATTTAACTCTGAATTTGTGAGATATGTAGCTATAAAGATTTCTCGATCTTTTAAATTACTTCGTCAGAAATGTTGTAGCTGGAGCTACCAAGCTTTTTTAGCATTATGATAAAAAAGCTGTCTTAAATGAGCCCTATTTATAACACGTTTTCATTGCGCATTATATCAAGTACTTACACGTTCCCTTTTACATTTAATTACTGTCTTAGAATTATTGCCATCTTGTTGTTTAGGGCGTGAGTTTATTTACCAAGCACTAAATTGATTTATTTGTCTCGACTTTGTCACTATTGCACAGAGTATTATTGTAACTTATTAAGTGACATTAATGTCTTGCAATGTGGACAGGCAAGACATAGTCTTTAACTAAATCAATCTTGCATGCTAACTTATTTTACAAGACCTAAATTAAAAAGTCACATATTGTGGAAGATATTTGCACATCTGACTTCAAATAAAAGTTTAATTAAATAAATGGTAAAAAGGTTCAAAAAGGAGACAGGGCGAATTTGTATGGACGCTGGTCAACCAACTACATGTAAAAAGTCCTCCTGACCGATTTCGGTCAAGGCGGCCAATCTCACGGGAGATTAGCCAACTACGCAGGAGATATTATAGAGCACAAGTGTGTGCGCAAACACAGGTGCTCTCTCTGTTCCTTCACTCTCATAGTCCGATGGGACGGCAATCCGACACGACCGGAGAGAGATCAGGCGCAGGACCAACGGCTTTATTTGCTTTCCGAGGCACGGTGTGTATTCACATACACAAACACCCAGACCCGAAACAAATATCTGTAGATCGTACAAATATTTGTTCCGTGCGGGAATCGAACCCGCGACACGTTGCTCAGCAGTCGATCTCTCAACCACTGCGCCAACCGTGCCGTCACACGGAGTAGTACAACTACATGTACCTTAGCATTAAATAGCTGAAAATCAGCGTTGTGTTGCTCACGCCCTACCGTGCTAGTGCGTAGTAATGCCGTCGCATTACTTATGCTAAGTAGTCACCTTCTTGTCGCAGATGATCTTACCTATATCAATTATTATAATTTGTTAATTTGTGTGCGTGTTTCTACAACAAATTATTTTTCTTTAATTATGTACCATGTTACTGTACATCATTTAAGCATTTACGTGAAGCTGCTTCAAAAGTGGACATGGGGTTGGCAAGCATTTTTCAGTTAACGAAATATATTTTTAAAGGAACATTACTCCTGAAAAGTATACGGACCAATAATGTCCATTCGCTGTACACCTGTCGCTTTCAGCTATATACTCACTAAAAGTCAAAGGTAAAATATGTGGGAGGTTAATTATCAAGCAACGGACCAGCATCGCCCATTGTATACACAGGTTTATCTAATACTCAGTCCATATGATGGCGAATAGGTACAAGAATTCAAATATTAGAAGGTGCTTTGATAATACGCCCCGTTTGATACGGTCTGTAGCATAGTTTGTCAACGTCGATTTAGTATTTACCTATTGATCATTTGTGAAATATGTCTATCCTAACCGACCACTAATTATATCGAAATTCGTGTTCAATACAAGTTACTCAAACGATTTCGCCGAATAAACAGCTAGCTAATTAATTACAGTCATCATTTAAGAGATTGTCTAAAACTAATTAGCGTGGTTCGATAGAATCCGACATCCGTCGCGTTTCCACCCGTACGTATCGAAGAACCGGTATAAGTAAAACAAACAAACAAATTCATTCCAAACCATTAGGCACGAGATCCGACTGTTAATGTCTCAATTTAGAAACGAGCGTAAATCTTCAAAGGCGTGACAATTACTGTTACTTCCCGGCATTACAAACAAAAAGGTTTTCCGTCAATTATCGATAAATTAACCCGATTAAACAGTCTATAGCCAGACGGCGCCGGAGTGCCTTATCTTTGGACATGCCACGCTTTTAGGCAGGTACCAACTAACAACACTCCGACGCAGAAACATTAAGATTTTTAAACCAATTTGCTTTTTATTAGGATTCCATGGGAAACTAAATCACATGCTTGATATTTTACTGTCGAATTAACACCGATGAATACTTCAATTTATAGCTTTTACCAAGAAGCATGCAATAATTAACAGCGTATCAAATAATTGTACATATCAACACCTATTATTCTGCACTAAGGCAATGTGAGTGTTCTTGTAGCGCGCACGTATAAAAGTCGTTAATTCGATAATTAATCGCTTTCCGCCGTATAATGATAGAACAAGAAAAAACGACATAGCTTTTAATTGTGCCGTTACCGACAGCCCCTGCGTACTGATATAAGATGCTCTTTATGTTCCAGACATCTAACCTTTTAATAGAAGCGGGGCCTATTGTGACTAATCATGATTAAACGACTTTAGACAAATTGCATGACCGTGACTAAGCATGTAGGATCCGGACCCGATCCCAAATCATTAAAAGAACAATTATAGATATCGCATTCCCACCTGCAACCTGTTGATGGATAATGATCTGGCTCTAAACAAATAGTAGAACTATGACCACTGCTCCTCGTCCATTGTCAGTTGAAGCATCCAGTAAAAACTCGATTGATATTAGCAAAATTGTTTCTAGAAACGATACCTACTCATTAAACGCAATCAACTGCTGAAAAGTGAATGATTTCGCACCATGTACTGACTATCGAAATAACATGTTACCTATAAGATCATTGACAGTAACGCGTCCAAAGAAACTTTTTATATCAAAATTATCGACTTATCCAAATTGAAAACACGCCCGTGTAGAACGATGTCGATCGAAACCACCGATAGGCTACGTGCTTGTTACTAGACAAAAACCAATTTAACTGTTCTGTTAAAGATCATTGAAGTTTTTTGTCATTTAAAAGAATAGAAAACGAAGTAGATTAAGTAGCGGCGACGCGTCGCTGATCTCCCACAAAACGTTAAGAGATTTTTAACGGGTTGTTTTCTTTTTAAAAACCTGCTGCTCCCATTGTAATTAGAGATCTCGGCTGGTAAGTGATGACTAGTCACCATTATACTGTTCTCAGCCAAATCAAGTTTTTGACGTCCAGCGTGGCACAGAAGGCGGTTCTATCGCGCCTTCGTCTCAAACGCACCGATTACGAGCCAAACAAATTGTGTAGAGGGCACCTTTTTATGATTTTCGACGTGCTAACAATGAACGAAGCCGCGCAACTGATCATTACCATTATACTATATAAGGCTTTGTGTTTTGAGTAAATTATAATGTACGGTACGTTTTGTGTTTTATTTGATACGTCAAGCGGTGGTTGCGCCGAAGCGCGCCGGACTGCCTCACAATAGAACTTCATTACCAATGGTGACCGCCTTTAAATCCATCTTTATAAATTGCGATACTCTGGTCGTTATTATAATAATTATGATTCATGTCTGTCACTATTGAATCGTTTCCTTACAACAAACAATTGACAGGGTGGTATATTTTTCAACGCACATGCGTATTTTCAACAACGTGCCACCTCTAGAAAATGTCTCTTTATCCGCTCACTTGACCAGCTACAATAAAGCAATTAGAGTCAATTATTGTTCCTGGATATGATTGTTCCAAGGTAGTACCTACTTAAATGATAGGCTAGCAGTAAACGGAATGGATCTATTCGTCGTAAATGCGAACAAATTGCTTTTGAACATTAGTCCGATAGTGTTAGTAATACCAACACAGTCTGAATGAGCAGTTGTTGTACTTATTAAGTATGAAAATTGTTAAGGACTACAACTGCTATTAGTCCTAGTAAGTAGTTCGACCGATTGCGTTATTGGTACTAGGATACGTCACCGCAGTAATCGTTTTAACCTCCTAGAATCATTATCCTACGAATTAAGTTAATAACCAAAGATAGTCAGAAGTCTTCCTTATTCTTGACATTTAAGTATATCTTGTTTGGTCTACCTGTAATTATCCAGTCTTTTGCATGAAATCGTTTATCGGATTATCCAGTAATTGCTGTATTAAAACATTAGGATGATGTTTGTTTACTAACTATATTCATAATCGGCAACTTTTGAAATCTCTACAAAACTTTTGAACTGACCCTTTGTCAAATATGTATCTTTCAAGGCCTATCTTTCAAGGCATGTAAATCGTTTTTCATTAATTTTCGGGAAGCCATGAAATATTTTTAGTTATATATTTTACACCGATTAGAAGGGACCTAATTTCGTCTATCTAGCAAGTGAAGGCTATGACTGGACTAAATGGAGAACACACGCTGTGCTGCACGCACACGATATTTGATAGTTAAAGTAAAAACAAACACACATTTAAAAAAATTCAAATATTACTGACCAATTACGTGAATAGCATAAAAGTGAGTTTCAATCAAAAGTGAGTTATTCAAACCATCAGTGGGGAGTTCGGTAGCTCGCTCAGTAGCTCAACAACGAATCCTACGACAATTACACTCGGACAGGCTATGATTAAATTATGGCACTTACTCCGAGTGTTTCCTGAAAATTACATGGGATGGCTCTCCAAGGCTGCGCTGGCACGCGATCTCACTGCACGCATTTAACTCGCGCGCACATTTAGGTTACGTTACACCACGTAGTTTGAAATGACAACTACTGTATCTAGTAAATAATCATGTATATAAATGTCAGAGAGATGAATGTTTCTAGAGATGATAGAGCCGTAATTATATGAGGATATGCATGGTATATTTGTGCAGAAACTTAATCAGTATAATAACATCATTCAATGATTATGACTTTATGTAGTTGCAAGATGCAGTGATTGTATGGCGTGCGTTTGTAGTGTCTGGTGGTTTATGGTTGACTAGCTTCCGCTCGCGGCTTCGCCCGCGTGGTTTACGAACCCGTAATTTTTCCGGCATATAAAGTAGCCTATATGTTATTCCAGACTATAATCTATTTCTGTGCCAAATTCCATCCAGATCCATTCAGCCGTTCTGGCGTGAAAGAGTAACAAAGATCCATTCATCCATCCATCCATCCTCACAAACTTTCATTTATAATATTTTCATTTATAATAAAGGAATAAGTAAGCAAGAATTTAATTATTCATAGCAGTGATGATATAATCAACACTCAACAGAATGCCTCCCTAATCGTGTTTTGTTTTATTTAAAATTTAAACAACACAAGAAATTTACATCTAACTCGAGCAGAATAAGTTGTGTAGGTAACATAAGCTGATTATGCCACTTAATTTTATAATGGCAGGCGATTTTAAAACGCGACCAATGACGCATCGGTTTTAACGCGCTCTCATAATTGTACTCGTATGCACATTGTACGAACATTAACGTTGCCTTCACTGAGACAAGTTTCAAAACTGAACTACATAATTGTTATGTTCGTGTTTAAAGCGAAATGTCTAGTAAAGGCGCATATTAACACTAAATACAGCTCAGTAAAACTATTGATAATAACCATCGCTGTTACTTAACTTGAAAAACAACATTCACTGCTATATTTTAAATTTAAAGCATTAATTTTCGTTTGCAATGATTTTGGTGATTATTTCGAAATCGGAATAACTTAAGCCAAAGAGATTATTTCTTCTCGTGAAAGAATAAAATGTATTTCTTGTCTTTCTCCGCCGGTTGTAGACATCTATATTTACCAGAGAGAGAACCGAAGGAATTGATAAGTCAAGCCATAGATGGTAATTTTTAGTTGCCGTCGCAACTGTTATATATAACACCTAAGTACCTTACACAGTTAATTTGCGTACTGTCCAGTACCAGTTTTTCTCAACCTCGATCGTCGTTATCGTTTAGCCAGAAATGTATGAAAAAATAGTGCACGCGCATTTGAACGAACTCCAGTCGTGAACGCGCTTTTTTTTTTTGCGATCTACATTGAGAAATTCTCGTCGGTACTAGACCCCAGACTAGACAGGTGTTTTTAACCATTTACTTTGTTTAAAGGTTTTAAATTACTTAAGTTAAGATTCTGTTATTGTCGAAATTGTTGCTTGGTGAAATATCTAGTCAATTTTTCTATATATAGCATATAAAGTAGATACTTTGAGCACTAAGCTCAAAGTAATCTAATTGATACACTGCTTATAACGATACTGTGACTCATAGATACCAAATACTGAATATTTTGTGTAATGATCTCCGCTAATGGTTATAGGAATCACAGTCTAAAGCGCCGAAGTCTAATACTATAGCCGGCTGACCTTAGAATATCGCTAGGTGGTCAGTTAGTATTGATATTTATCCGCCATATCCAATAATACTTTTATTGTTCCCACTATTACATAGTTGGGAAAAATGCTAACTAATGACTATCTTTTACAATCATCCTTTTCTTGTCCACAGGCGTATGCACGAATGCGACAGCTCCTAGCGTATCCTCCATCAACAGGATACTTCGGAACAGGGCTGCGGAGCGTGCTGCGGCGGAGTTTGCGCGGGCCGCCGGCTACGGACTGTATGCCGCTCCTCCACCTTATGGAGCCTTTCCATGGGGTGGTGGTGGCGGGGTCTGGCCACCCGGTAGCCTACCCCTGCCGCCCGGAGTACCCGGCGGTCCATCAGGAGTACCACACCCTGATGTCAATCAAGGATTCCTTACTTCCGGACGCGGACTCATCGGTAAAAATATAAAATTATTAAATGAAGATCAAGCGTACTGACTATTGTACACAATTGTGTCGGATCTATTAATAAATGCCGTAAAGATTTTTTATCCAAAATTCCTTTACTCATTCGTGACTGTTTTTGCCGAAACAGACGTAGATGGCGACGATTCCGGCTCCTTAGACGGAGAACAGCCCAAGTTCAGACGGAACCGCACGACTTTCAGCCAAGATCAGCTTGAGGAACTGGAAAAGGAATTTGAAAAATCCCACTATCCATGCGTCTCAACTCGAGAGCGACTAGCGTCTAAAACGTCGTTGTCGGAAGCGCGAGTTCAGGTAACGAAGTCTCACCTAGTTGACCTTTTGAATAATTACATAAATCTATATCATTATAGAAACCCAACGCTGTCAGATCAATGCTGCCATTTCTCTTCAATTTGCATTAATGAATTTGTTAACAAAGTGGATACAGAATACTAATCATTTTTATTTACCGTTACTGACAGGTTTGGTTTTCCAACAGACGAGCCAAGTGGAGGCGCCACCAGCGCATGAATCTCCTGAAGCGCGGTGGCGGCTCGCCCCCGCACCGCCTCCCCCGTTCTCCCTCCCGCTCCCGCTCGCGCTCACTGTCCCCCGTACGCGCATCCTACCACCCCCCGCACACTCCGCATACCCCGCAGATGGGCGGCGAGAACAGCGCCTTCAAGGCTCTCTCGCACCACGACACCAACGCCCTGAAGGCTTTCGCACACCAACAGTTTGACGCCAACGCACTGAAAGCGCTTTCACAGCAGACTACGTTCGATGGAAGCGCTTTTAAACCGCACCCGGCTTTAGAGAATAGCGCATTTAAGTCGCTCGTACCACATTCAGCCGCTGCAGCACTTTTGGCGGCGCAATCCATACAGTTAGCGCGTGGATATGAATCGCATTCGGACACTGACGAGGAGATAAATGTCCACGACGAGAGTGACAACGAAGACAAGAACACGAGGAAGTCGCGGTCCCCGAGCCCGTGCCGGCGCGCCACGTCCAACGACCTGCCGCTACAACTCACTAAACACGATCGTTGATACAGTCATTATAATTAATTTATTTACATTTTACCTACATAAAGTATTACAATTATCATTCCTATCGAATGTCCATGTTCCGAATAATTATGTAAATTAAGATTCTAGAGTGCTAATACTCCAGTTAGTTGTAAATTAATGTAAATACCTATGTAGATATTTGAGTTGTTAATTAGTGTAAAGAAGACAGAAGGATTAATTTTAATGATGCACAAACTATACCGTTCATGGGTAAATAAGAGGATATAGGGTGATTTGTTAATGTCTTGATCTGGGGTACATATGGCAATTTTAAGGAAGATTGTAATGGTAGAGGTGTATAGCTGTAAATAAAGACGTAAGAACTTTGCGACTGAAGTTGCTCCGTGGACCCTAGCCCGATGCATCAGTAGGTCATATATTAACACAGACACTAACTGGTTTGTATTTAGCTGTTGTGATACTTCGAGGGAGTATACCAAAGTATTATTATCAATGGTAAAAAGTGCGGTTTCAGGAGAAAAAAGTTCCTAATACATTTCATATATACCGAATACAAATTTAGATGTATTTACATTACTTTTAGATAACAAACATGAAAAGTATTTGTTAGACAGTGAATTAGGTCACTAAATTTTATAATTTGGCACTATTTTATAGAATTCGTTATTACGGGCACTTTGCATTCCATCGGCCCAAGTTGTACTTAAGTAGTTATTTTTGTAAATATTGTTGCAATCATGAGCGTTGTATACTATTTATTGCTTAAAAGAATAATTATTGTAAAATATAGGAAATAGTTTACATACGTACCTAAATATTACAAAAATATGAAAATAAATAAATTAAATACATTATGTTTGGTTTTCTTTTTCCCGTTTTGGGTAAAAATCCATATTATGAACTTGACATATTATGAATTACCTTTTGAGTATATATTATGGATAATATAATACAAAGAAAAGGAGGTATTGTTCAGAAATGGATTGATAAGGCAGCTAATGATATAATATTTTGTAAAGCTTCGCCTGTTTTCCTTAAGGAATTACAGTGTGGGATATATTTTGAAAATAAATGGACATACTCCTCTGTTTATCATTTATGATTTATAAAAGATTATATTTAAAAATAAAATAAGGAAATAGATTTTCTATTCAAAGCCCAAGTCTCTCAGGTTCAATCGATACCCGATTCCCGACAATCTCCGAACGATATGTAACAGAGGCATAAGCTTTTTAATGGTTTGTCGCATTTTTATCAGTAAGTATTGATAGCTTAACCGAAATAATAAGACGAGGCCGAGAAAGACCTCCGGCCGAACAATTTAAACTGTAAACTAAGCAAGAGTAGCTTATAGGATCTTAGTGGGAATCTGGCCTCGACTAGAGTCTATTGGGGCTCAGAGGCACCCGGAATTGGATCAGGTTTTATTTATTTAAGGACATCTAAGACCAATTTCTCAGCGCGGGCTGGCCCAAGCAAGGCTAACGGCAAGGCGGGGTATAGGTATACCTAAGGTTTAAGTCTTAAACTTCATTGGTGTAAGAAAAACCTATAAGTTGCCAATTATTATTTGTGCTTAAATAACGCAGATGAAAAGATCATAACATTAAGGAACGATTTATTTCCAGAAGGCTGGCTCTTCCCTTTTTATATTGCATTGTATTGTAAGTATATAAAGTGTATAAAGTAAAATAAATAAATAAATAGGCGACTTCTACAATCAAGCCGCCCGCCGCGGCATGAACAAAAAGACATTCTCCTTCCTGCGGATTTCCCTCACATGATAATAACAAGAGAAAGGCAATTATAACAAAATTCGGGTAAAGATATTTCTTATAATATTATTAATATTTTATCGTTTACAAAGAACGTCAAAAATTAACTTAACTAAAAAAGTTAAATCGGATCCGGCAATCTGTCGATTATTATGTCCACGAAAGATAGAGTTGTAATTGTCAGCCCTTTGCCTGGTTTGAGACGACAATTATCCCTTTTTTCCGTATTATTATTAAAACCGTTTCACTCCTTCCCGGATATCGGCAATCATGTTAGTGAAAGCCGATCGGAATCAGCAGAAAAACCCGATTGGAGTAACAATGGCTGTCTGTCATTAGGTACAGTCGAAAAAAGAGATACGTATACGAGGTTACTAGATATAAATTATTTTTTATTATTTGGAAATTTACTACTGATAAACGATATTTTGAGTAAAATACTAAAGATATTTAAAATAAGTACATTTATATAAAGTCCTAAAATATTCATCAACATTTCTTTAGAAAACTTCTTTATCAGGTGACTCTATACCGTTCCCTTTGTTTGACTGTACTACCTATTGTCGTCCAATCATCAAACTAAACTTATTCTGGGTAAGTTTCGGTTCACTCTCGGTCTAACTTGATTCCGCTGAACATTAGTAACTTAGCATCCAGACTTAACATTGCACCGTATTAGCATTTTGTTGTGTTTTCATAATTGTTACTCAATCAAGTTATTTTCTATCCATAGATATCAGTATGAATGTTGATGGATACAAGGGAAGAGGCAGAAGAAGAAAAGATGGATGTAAGAAAAAGAGATATTGCGCTGACCCCAAATAATATGGGATAAGGGCAGGAGAATAATGAGATACTTATCTAATTAAATCCATACGATATTAATTTATAAATCAATTTTAATTTGTTGGAGTCTATTCGAAGGATTTTAGATAGATTCTCAAGTGTCATGTGTCTTTACTCATGTGTCTACATCTCAAAGTGTGGGGAATACGCAATGTGTTAGTGGAGGTATGTAGTTAGTATTCCTACCTGAAATAATATCGTGATTTAGGTTGACGTATTACCTCGGCATATTTAGATGATATACCGCCGGGAGTCGAACCATGACCTTCTTTGAAGTCTTTGAGTTTCCATTAAAAATTTAGGTTAGGCAAAATGTATAACTGAATTATGAAAAAATATCCAATCCTGGACTGATGAAAGGCCTTGCTACAAATTTAATGGGACTTAATACCGTTATCGGCAGATGGTGAGCTTACAATAATACTTAGTCGATATTATTGTTGAAGAGTTATAGATAGCATAACGAGAGAGATAAGAAATAAACAGGTTGAGTTTGTATACCTCCAGATGATATATAACATTAGCTAATCATAAAACGTCCACTTGACCTAATCATAGCCTAGAAACAAATGAGGAATAATATCTTATATGTATTTTAGATATGTACTTTGCGGGTAAATGTTCATATTATGTAGATGTAGTATCATTAACAAATTGGCTATGGCGCAGAAATTTTATAGCAAAGCATGTGAATGCAAGCAGTCTTATTCTGGAAGATATTCTAAGCAGACAGTAGAATATTAGATTTGTTTGTGTGAAATTCACAATTGGAGGCAAATTGAGTCAGTTTCAGAAGATTTTATTCTTATATGTTGCAAGCGTAATTAGTTTAGTATGTGATTTCATTAAAGAAATGTGGATAAATACAACAGTGTATTTATTGAAAAATGACAGCTCGGAATTCAAATTAAATTTGTAAGTAAACATAATAAGTGAGTAAACCACTTTGGATAAGAAATCTAGCTGCAAGTGTTAATATGAAAAATAGAAGACCAATCAATGAATGTTCAATTTTATAAATGATCAATAAATACCAATGCGCTCACATTATAAAAGCACTGATAAAGGCTGTACGTAGGTTGACAGTATAACAAGAATTTACCATCAAACATTTGTCAGACAAATCAAAATAGCAGATTTATGTGTGCCGTAAAAATCACGTGTACACGAAATAAAGTCGTTTCGTTTATTCAGAATAGTGAGGTGCTCCGATAAAGTTGTAGCGCGTGATAGCCGCGGAGTGTGGATGCATGTACGCGCGCCGCCCCAATAACAATAAATTTTGTGCGTCGTTTGAAGCGCCGAGCGTACAAGCCGCGTCACTACGAACTATGCGCTGAGACCGGGTGGTATTTTGAACGGGGCTTGATAGAATTTACAAACACGGTTACTTACAATTTGAAATATATTTAGGAATTGCTATTAAATTCACAACACTTTTTCACAACTTTATTAAATGTACAATTTGTGAAGTATATTTGTATTGAATCTTATTATAATGCCTGAGCTGATTTGGTAAAGTACGTAGATAAAATGTATCCTGGAATAGCACATACAATGGGTAATACTATAGCTTGGGCGCGCACAGCAATATAGATATTATAAAATAATAAACCTGCTTTGAATACGAAATTCAACTGATGATTACTGATTATACCTATAGTAAAAGAAAATTAAATATTATTATTATTTTAATTAACATTCAAGGTAGCTTGTATGTTAATTAAAATAATAAATATATTTAATTTTCTTTAGAGATTAAAGAAAGAAAATTAGAGATTAAAAAACCTACCATACAAACTGTAGGGTTTGTATGGTAGGTTTTTTAATCTCTTATTAATCGGATAATATGCAATGATTTAAAAGAATAATCTTAAACGATTTCCGAAAATATCCGTTCGGAATATCAAATGTAGAGTAATAAATATTTAGTATTGAAACACAAACGTACTTCGGATATATGCGTCCGTTGCGCCTTGCTGCTGTCACACGGACCGTACAGATTAAGAGCGCGGTGTGAACCTCTGCTATCTCCTCAATACTTTAACACGTAAAAAGTGCTAATACAGCGATATGAGCTGGATTATAAGTGTACATATTTATTATACCTTACACCTATTTCATTATTCTATCCCTTTTGTAGACCTGTTTTAATAATAGGAGTTAAAGCTAGATTCTAGTTATATCAGAATTGATTCTAAAAAAAAGGAGGTTTATAAGTGGTTGCGTGTCCAACTTCTGAGCATAAGGTTCTCGGTTTGATTCCCAGATCGGGCAAAGGTTCGTAGTTCTTTATATGGTACGTTTAAATAGTCCAGAATTTGGAATGATGACCGCATAGTGGGAAAGAATCTTTGGTGTACCTATTTGGTATTTATATTTGTAAATTTAAATAAAGAGCGAAAATTGAATTGCATTTCATTTTATTTAATTCTTCTCAATTTTTTTTGCCGAGCGAAACAATTCTTCGACACATTTGATGCCTCGACCAAAAGGTTAGAGATCAGTAAAAAAGAATAAAATATTATGACAGGCTGACATGACGTCATACTAAACACGTTATCATTATACATGTTAGAGCCAGATACACCATTATCATCATTATCTCCTTATTAGACTTATAATACCTAATTAATTTGTAGTGATTTGTATGTATCTGTTTGTGATGGATTTAAATAAATTAATAACATTATTTTAATAATAAATTATCAAAATAATTTGATAGCTTTATGATGATAAGCAGTTATTTATTTTACGATCATTAGCCTATGCTTTAAGGTTGATGACACGTTTTATTTTTAAATATAGTTTAAATAAGATTGGTTTTCCTCCATAAGCTACAAATCTTTAGTCTGTATTTTTATAGATTTCATTATCATTATTTTTTATCTTCAGCAATCCTTACTTACTTTTATGAAAAAATAAAAACCGAAACACATTCAATATGTAATCACGTTAACTTACAAAAACGACGTTTACCCATGTTAAATTTTCACACATTTTTTAACAAAACACCGGAGGATATGACATCATTCGCACATAAAATTCACATATTATTTTTATGCAAATTGACTGAGCAATCATAACATAAATTCTTTAATATACCCACTCGGAGCAGAGTTACAACGGAGGCAATAATGTCTCGCCATAAGGAGCGTCGAGGATTTTGGGTTGACACACAAAATTAGCTTTGCACTCAACTGCAGGAGCATATCAGAACATCTCGCCAAATAAAACCTTTTAAGGATTTTTTATCGTAAAATCGGCACTTGAATGAAGGCTGATTAATACGTGGGGATGAAATTAAACTTATTGCAGGGTGAAGCAACTAAAAAGTATTTTGTTTTCATAGCTTATGTAATCGTTAACAATTTTCCAGAGATTAATACTCAATACTCAATATTTTATTGTGTTTCATAATGTATTATAAAGGTGGAAACATAGATGAAGTAGATCATTATGGACCCTGTCGGGTACAGCTAACATTAGGAGAGAGGAAGAGGGTTAAGTGGCGAGTTGATTGATCACTTATTTATTTATGTATACAATTATATTAATATATTATATGTAACTGAATTTATTTATATATCAATGTTTTATCAATTAACTAAGTCATAACTCTTTAGAGATAAAAATATAAAGACCGCATCTTGATATAACTGTTCGATGAGAGAATGTTACCCTGATACTCATAATCTATTTTAAGATAAATCAATAAAAATAACATAAATTGAATCACTTCAATATATTCAAATTATAAGCAAACAAAACGCCGAACACATAAAATGTAGACAAATCAAATTAAAAGAGTAAGGGAAATGGATATAAATTGCCCGAGTGACAAGTTCCACTCATTTCGAATACAACATAAATTAATTTTAATTAGTCAAACAAATATAACGTTGATGATCGACACAGTAAATTATAATGATCATCGATTTTGAAATTAACATATCGGGTGTTACTAACGATTTTGTTTATCGATTTGCGTAGGACGATCGGTATGTACTATTTACATGTTCACACGTGTTATGACCAAAACCCCGGTATTTTATAAAATCCAGAATCAATTTCACAATATTGAGTGATAAAATACGGTGTGATAGTTTCCCATAAAATCATGAGCAGATTCGAAATGTAAGCACATTAAGTTATCGGGCAAATTATCTCGTTGTGTGCTACAATATTTATTTGTTTCTCACTAAGGACGGCCGGCCGATGGCAGAGTGTTCTCTCCCAATTAGGTGGTTATTGACGTTTTACTGTTATCAGGTTAATCTTGAAATGAGAAGCCGTATTTATAGTGCTATTGGATTTTGTGCAAACGGAATACTTTCACAAAACATTGATTTTTTATACATTAATATTTTCTGACGGAATCAAATTTTTAAAATCCTGTTTATGTTATGAATTAATTTCCTTGTATTCCGTATTTTATCTGGCACAACAAAATTTAAGACAGCCGAACGATGATTGTTACTAAATTATTTTAACTCGAAATGTCACGATTCATTTTATATTATTATTAATTACATTGATTTACGATACATAATACGACTTAAGCAATAAACTTGTAACTTCAGAACAACACTGGTCATCCCACACTATAGATAAGACTGCGCTACGACACAGCCCAAAGTCGACATTTATCCCAAAAAGGGAAGCTGTTAATAGAGTCATTCAACGTTACCGGCCGAATTATCTACAAAGAGAGAAGTCAGCCCGGTGTCGGTCGGAAATATAAATTTATTTGGTGGTTGTCGTGGCGACACGGGCGCCCGCGCCTCTATCTCGCCGCGTAATCTTGAACATTGGCGTTAAAGAATTTAAATTATACGCTGATACAAATGAACGGGCGAACCCGCCTTATTTATTGCCTTAATCCAAATTATATTGACTAGGTTTCTTCGATACGAATACTTCGTCACGTGATCCATATTATGTATAAAACGTCGAGATTATTATAAGCCCGGATTATCACCTGTGTACGTTGGGACATCTTACAGCTATCATCATTAGTGTCAATATTACAAGTGTTATGATGGTTATGAATAATGTTATATTGATAGAGGTCGGAGTCGTTGCTCTGTCGTTTATCAACTGAGGCGTCAAATCTGTACTATAAATTCCAATTACTAATATTTCTGTTCGCCGGGCACTAATTAAGTGCAGCAACCAATTCGCGCGTGCGCATCGACTGAGCCCCGCCTGGAGACACCATTAGTCTTGCTACTATACTTCTTGCACGGCTGCAGACGTAAACATATGTAAGACCTGGAAAATATTATTAATATAAAGGTTAAAAAATGAAGCCTAAAAAAAATAGGTGTTGTAATTACAGTGTTTGATTTATTATAAGAAACGTCGGGGAATACAGGCGTAATGCTATGTTATGTTATAAAAACATATAATACACTGAAACGTATGTAGCTCTTTAGTTTCAAGTTTAAAGTATGTTTGTTATGCTATGTTTACCTGACACAAGTTTCAATATTTATATTTTTTTATAACGGAGTGTTTTGTTGGAGCTTTTTTCAGTAACAACATTGAATTTTGCTTTAAAGATCCATTATAAATACTTTCATTAGCAGACTAGCTCTTACAAAATATAAAATAAAATATCTGTTGCCATGTCCAAACATTCCTCAGTCTGCGACCTTACGTAAATTTATAACATGACATCTTCATCCCAGAGCTTATAATATATGCTAATATGAGCAGTTCGATCAACTAATATAGTCTATATGACTTTATTTAACTCGTTCAGTCTGTCAATCTATTTATTAAAAGCCCATATTTAAATGGTAGTAAAACTTATTGCAGCCTTGCAGTATTTATAAGGAATGTCTAATAAGGCTTTTATTTGCAATTTTTTTATTAGACTTGATAAGATGGGATAGGTAGGGTACTAAGGGTACATCTATCCGATTTAATTATAAGTAATCTTGTTTAATACGGTTCTGTAAAGAATTAGGCAGATCTTTAGCTGTTTTGTTAATGAATAGACGTAGTCGTTTCTTGAAGTAGGTATCGTAATAGACAATTAATTAAGGTTTTTATCAAATATGGACAGAACAAGATCAATTTTTGTGCGCTGATAATCAATTACTGCGATCAATAATCTTTTATCCAACGGTCTACCTAATTTTTAGATATTATATAAACTTACAATAGTTTTATCGTCTCTTTATTTTAATAACATTTACAAAGGAATAAAAAATAAAGATAAATAAGCATCTATGTCACTATTCATTAACATAACAAAAGCAATCATCAGGTACACAATTTGATCCGCATCTTGCGTTTCTCTTCTAAAATCTTTTTTAAATTATCAATTTCTTTTGTCGATGAACTATCTAGTGATAAGTTCGACTTCTTATTATGTTTTCGTAAAACTGCACGCTCGCTCATGTAATTCTTAATAGAACTCTTTGTTTGCTCCAGGTCGTTTTTAGCAGCTTTGTTTTCATGTTTGATAACCGCCCTTTTTCTGTCTAGTTCTTCTTTTAAACCTATTTTCATAGCGCTTATCCTTTCTTGTAGCTCTGCTAGGGACATTTCACAAAGTAACCCCAGCCCAGATGTTTCTGTTAAATCTATGATTTTTGGTACCTTTGCTTTCTTAGCAATAATTGCTAATATCTTTATTTCTTTGATCATTTTTATTCTACGCTCCAATTCTTCTTGTTTTACTTTCATTGCTTTCGCTAAAATTGTCTCAGATTCTTTTTTTATTTTGTCTGCCATTTCTTTCTTCTTTGTCACAATATCGCTTCTAGCCTGAAGCAGATTCAGCTCATTCATAGAAAGCTTTTCTACTTGTTTACGATTTTTGTCCATTTCAAGTTTCCTCCACCGTTCTATTTCCTCATTCCAAGATTCTTTTTCTTTTAAAAATTCCCCATATTTCTTTTTATTCTCTTCTTGTAATTTCTTTTTAGCAAGTACAGCTTCTTCATATGTTATCTGACCCATTAAATGTTTTTTTTCTATGTCCAATAACCTTTCTCTTTCCCTTTCTTGCCTGTCATACTCTACCATTTCGTCAATTTTGGTAGTGTTTCTACAACATTTCATTACATTTTGTAACCATTGCACCTCCTCTTCCTCAGCTAATTGTATTCTTCTGTTTATTCTTTTGATTGTTAAAGCGTTTTCTTTTACTGATGGAACAGCTTTTCTCATATAAAATTTTTGAGTGGGTTTTTGCATAGGCTTTGTAACTTCGATTTCTATTTCGTCTCTGAGATCGGATAGTTTTTTATGAGATCTTTCAGGTTTTATTTGAGCGTAGTGAAAATCATAATTTTTGGCGTTGTTTAAAAGATGTGAAGCTTTTTGTTTATTTTTTTCGTGAATTTGTTTTAATTTCTGGTCAATTACACTTTTTGTGAGCATTTTTTTCTTTTTATTACGCAAAGAATTTGGCGGTGTTGCAGGAAAAGCAGATTGGATAGGCGGAAGTAATATATCTTTACCTTTTCGGTTTAATACATTTGGTTGAACTGGGACTGTCGGTGGCTTCAACTTTCTGCCTTCCATCTTCTTAACATGTTCAGCATAGCTATGTGCCATTTCACTAATATAAGGCTGCCATTCAAAAAGTGGTCCAATTATTTTTTCGGTTATGAAATTTGTGTCGTAACTGGTTTGGGCTACTTGAGAAATGAATGTTAATACTTCATTGTTACTCAAAAACTTTGTAAATGTATTCAGCAAAGGCTTACTTAAATTGAAGAGACACTTATAGAGGAATTGCATGTCCTTCGGTCCAGTCTGGAAGGTGACAGCGTGGAATATAATCATGAAGTAATCTTGATCGTCTCCCGCAAATTCAGTTGATAAATGTGATGCTATCTCCTTTAAAAATGGCTCATGTCTGTGAAAACTTAGAAATGTCTCCGCTATCCATGATAGTTTCGTGTCATCAATCGATTCTGGACACTTTTCGATGTACGTTTTCATATACTCGTATGGCGATACTTCACTTACAGCCCCATAGTCAATAACAATATTCCTTAACATTTTCACGTTTCCAGATGTGTGATAGTAAACCATTTTTAATGGTTTCTATTTTTTGCGATTTCAGAAACGAAATGAAGACATGACACAAAATACAAACACGACAAATAATTTTGTTGACAGATAATAAGTTGATAATATTTCATCGTCGTTTGTTTACGGCTAGTCATAAGTCACCTTTTTATGAGAAACTCATTGATTCTAAACTACATTATGAAAAATAAGGTCTATCGTTTCTCCAATTTTTATGATGCATTTGAATTTTCCTTTATATTCAGAAAAAATCCTTTGGATATCGTGATATTTTTATAACCTATAAAGACGATTTTTACTTAAAAGTTCAGTTCATCTCGCTATGATTGGCTCCAGATCACAATGGTCCGGGAAGGAGGAGAGGGAGGCCTTTGCCCTGCAGTGGGACGTAACAGGCTTATAATTATAATAATAAATACTAGACACCATGCTCTTCTAAGTGAATGCGATATTCACAAAATACCGTTTAAAAAAATTCAAGTTAGTAAGAAGATGGCGGCTTATATATATATGTATATATATCAGATAAAAAGCATCGTCCCGATTATCTACCTACATAAAAACATCACCAAAAAATATACATTACTAACCTTAAAAAAAAAAAACTTTTTAGCATACTTAATTTTTTTTTTGCAATACCTTGTGATGCATACCAGTGTACATTTATTATATACCAGCATTTTTATTTCAATGTCTATGTACCTATTTTTAGTATTTTATTAATACTTAAGGGATGAATTAAAGTGTGATTTTTATAATAGCGCGTAGCTTCTTAAATTCATTTTTAACTTCTTTAATGTTGTTTAAGTTTTAAGTGTCGTAATGTCTAAACGTAATGTTGGAAATCAGTGACATACGAGTATCAGCGCCTAAAACCTAAAAGGCAAATGTAATGACTGAAAATTTGGGCTGTATTCAGATTCATGACGTAGGGTAAGTACCTATTTTAAAGATTATAGTATTTTTACCCGAATATAGTAAGTTCACAAAGACATGGCCCACTGTTTTTTTAAATCACTACAGTGCATGTGTGTAATATATATTGCTATTGTGTAAGTTTTATTGCCACGCGCTAGTTGGAAAGGTGTGCATACGCAGTATACGCACAGTTTAATTAAATCAACAATAAACTATCGAGTACCGCACTCTGTATCTATCCCCTAATAGGTATAACAGGCAGCGTATTTGTGGACTAAACTTTCTGTAACCATATATTGGTTGGATGGCTAGATGTTTTATGATTGACTGTCAAATATGTTTTTGCACCGCGAACTTTTTCAGTGTTTAATAATAACGGCAATCAAATCTTAAAACTTTTTACAAAAAGCGAGTAAGTAAATCAATCGTCAGTCAAACGTTCAGTTCATCATACATTCCTGTCATTTATCCCTGCCGACGGGAGTATTTAATTAGGTAGCCGTTCTGTTTTCGCCGGGTGTGTCATTAATCAATCAGTTTGGACGCGAAGCTATTATTCGACAGCTCGACACCTCAGGCCGCTCTGATACGCACAAAGTGCAAGTCATATACTCCCTCTTAAAATATAATAATCGTGTTAAACACGACCATAAAAGCCATATTCGATTAGAGGTATTTTAAATAGGTTCCCGTCTTGTTATCTTGAGCCATTGTCGGTGTAACGACGTATCGAGTTGGATGGTTTTTGTTCTCTCTCTTTATAATTACTCTCGCCTCATAATGGTGGTAACTAGAAGTTGTGTTAATAGAAGTTCAGATTTCTTGTGCAGGTTCTGTTATGTAGTTATTATTTATTATATTAATGCGTATAAAGAAGCTTTTATGTGCATTACAATTATATTGTTATTTTTATCATGTGTTTAAACATTGGGTGATTAATGGCATAGTACAGAAATACTTTGTTTCGCGGTTTCTAAATCAAAGAAGGCAAGTGCGAAAACAAGCGAATATCTGAATAACGTGGTTTCCGAATTGTAAAATTACTACCTATATTGTATGTATTATATAATCAAATAATAAAAATATATATAGGCTCTGATATTACTGACACTGAAGTATATTGCGCACTTCTTGGTTTTAGGAATCTTACCTAAGCGCCATAACGCCAATGAGTGTTCATTTGTTCAATAGCATATGGATCAAAACAGCAACAGTTTTCAATTTTCATACTCGCTTACTAATGTAATAATATGCCAATGAAAATAACATATCTGAAATTATTTATTGGCAATTTTGGATATCGACGTGCGACGGTATAAGTAACACATCTCTTGATTCATCCAGTTAGTAGCCAAACCTAGCGTATGCGCATGCTCATTTCTAATCTCATGAACATTAGGTACCTGTATATCTTCCTGCATCGTATCTACCACAGAACAGATAAAACCTCTTTTATCTGTTCTGTGGTATCTACTTATTTTATTACCAAACGTAAGTACAGTCATTCTCAAGAAAGCGGTGGCTTATTGACTCTGTCAAAATTAATTCAACTTTGAACACAAATCAATTTCAACATAATATTAGCTGTCAGGGCATGTCAAATTACTGCCTTTAATTAACGATACGGCTCGCCTTTCTCACGTCATATAAATGTCTAATGATCCTCGATTGTACGTAGTCTGTATTGTTATTTTTAAGCCTTTTGTGCTTTATTTCAATTTTAAGTACATTTGGAATTGGAGTGCTGAAGTGATATTGGAGATTCATTTTGAGGGAACATGGATAGATACTTACTTAATTATAGCTAATTTGATTTATATACGTATAATAGAATACAAACAATAAAATCGATCTAACTACATATTAAAAAAAGACGTTATTAAAGATATAATATATAGATAAGATATAGAAGAATATAATAAACGGAAGGTTATCGATTTTACGAGAAAAATGACAGATTTGTGAAAGTTTTAGTGTTTAGTCGGATGTTTCGAAGTCTTTTAGGTAGGTATACTATCATCCTGCTACTATAACGGTTGATGTGTCCGAGATTAGAACACAGCGTAGTTACTTAAATTACGAAAAATAAAAACAATAGGTAGAGACACGCGGGCACGCTAATATTGAATTAAATAGCAAGTAAACATTATTTTTCAAAATACATAGGTAAATAAAATAAAGGCTGTATGATTCATGAAAGGAAGTGCGTAATGACTTTAATATATTTAAAAATCCATCACTACATCCAGTTGAAATGAAAGGAAACAATTAGCAAGGTGAGATGTGAAGTATAATGGCCGCGATTTTCCCTCCCGTATCGTGAAGACACCTTGTTTTCGCAGGTGGTGTAGGACAATACCTGCTTCCTAACTTGTCTGTCACAGTTACAAGTTGAAATAGCCGTTTGAATTTGTAATAAGTAAGCGTGGGTTATGTGGAAGGTGGTGTCATCGGATTTACAAAAGGTCTTTCTAAAATACCACATACCTGTTGTGGTTTCACTCAGATTTAGATAGTTATGTAAGATCTGATAGATGGTAATCGAGCTATTTCTCTAGATTGCATAGAATTTTTCTTCTACCTATCTACTGCAACAGAAAGGAGAAAATCTAAAAAATACTGAAATAAGGAGATATCGGAAAAAATTATGAAACCTTATTGGTTATATTCCCATATCCCATATAAAATATAAAGAGGCATAAGTTGTACATAGGGTTGCCACGTAGTGGGTAGAATATTGGTCATCTTTGTCTCCTCCCGTACCTGTAGTTAAGGGAAACTAAGGGCTTCGACGTTCCGACTAGCATAGATACAAACTTCTATGTAATCTGAAGTGTTTTTACGTTTTTACATGATTTTGTCCGATTGTTTGCACATGTAAAGTTTACACAAGTAAGTTTACAGGAGCAACGCTAGCCTGGTATTTTAAAGAAATTTTAAACGAAGGGTTTTTGCGGCCTTTATTGTGCTAATTACGCTTACCGAGCTCATGAGTCTGTTTGCCAAAAATGGTGACACTAGTGGCAGTTTTTCTTCAGGATCGTTTGCTATAACGGTCTATCAAGTGGATCGTGATTAGCAATGGAAGTTTGAATACAAGGGTTGAAAAGATATACTATTTAAAAAAAAAACACTCCACGTTTCGGTCTATGATTTAATAATTTACTTCTCATAAACCTTTTTTACAGGTAACAAGAATCTCAACAAAAAGTGTGGTAGGCAAAAATAGTGTTTAAATCAAAACTAAGATAAATGTTAAGTGGCCAGGGCGCACGGGCGTCGGTCGTCACGAAAGGTCACGGATCAGAGAAGATATTTATGGTTGCTCGTGTCACGACTCGAACACGACTTACAGCCGAAACTCGGCCCATTATGTGCGACTGTGTATTAACCCTTACAATAATCGAGTTAACGAAAGAACTATTGTACAAATAGTATGATCTACAGATAGTTATTTTTGGTCTGGTTGTGTTTGTAAGTGACATGTATGTAAACTGTATCTACAACACAGGAGAAATATTAGTTTGGGGCAACGTTTAAAAAAAAAGTTAATACCAGGTCTGACAAATATGTTAAGAATTGAATTCCGAAAACGGCGTGGTGATGTCAAAAGAGATCACAGAATGACGTAGGCAACCTGACAATATTTAACTCTCTGTAAAAATCTCGTGTGAGACTTAAAACAATATTTTCTGCTCAGTGGTGACACTCAAAATTTTTAATACAGATTTCAAAAAAGTGTGGAATGACTAGAAATGTCAAACAGGGACAGAAAAAAATGCCGTTTCATCCTCCGCTAAGAAAAGGTCAGGCCATCTCTTCTAGGGACAAACATTAAGAGGTTTTATCGAGTGATCAGGCAGTTAACACCTGCACACTGATGACATCATACAGGATCACCAGTTGTGCCGTTTTGTATCGCTCATTATTCAATGCTCATCTAAGGACGTACATACAATAAGTAACTTTAAAGAGGTACAGTTAGGAACAAAAATAAAATTTATTAAGGGATTTTGGAAGCAATCTATAGGAACATAATGATCTGTTTGAAATCGTTAAGTGTACATTTTCTAAGCTCATGATTTTCCAATAAGATTACTTTTTAATTTCACTTTATATGTACGTAATATTTTTGTTCCCGACTATATCTATTAACGAATAATTGTAAAGGTCAGTTTAAGCTTTCGTTTTCGTGTGTCGTGATAAATAAATATTAATAGTTTAAACAATGCGAATTTTAAATACTTATACAAAACATTGCTATAGGTATTATGTACTTATTTATACGTTTAGTCGCAGACAAAGCTACAATTAATCAAGCTTTTAATCAGTTATTTTATGATCCAGTTTTGGTAAATGCAATAAAGCAATAATTGTAAATTGTGGTAAGAAATGTACGACCGTGAGCAGGAACCAAACTTAAGACCTTCTGGTTACCTCTAACTATTTCTGTTAGATGTCACCACCATCAATCACCATTCGACGACGGTTATATAAATGTGGAAGAAAAAACATGGAAGAGCGAGTAGAAACTGCAGTAGCTCAGAGGCTGGAGCGGCTGTTGAACTAAACCTTCGACACGGTGTACGCTTCTATAACAAGCTACCGAAAACTGTAACCGATCTTACCGGTAAGAAATTTAAAATCCACGTTAAATCTGTTCTCACAAAGAAAGCATATTATAGGATCAAAGACTATGTTGACGATAGAGACGTGTGGCGTTGAATATCTTCTGCACATGTGGCTTCCCTGGTTATCCATTGTGTCTACTAATTCTATTTTATATTAGATTCACTTTACATGTCTGGACATTCTTGATGTTTCAATATTTTGTATTCTTTTTTGTATTTTTTTATTTCTGTTTTATCCGCTTTGATCTGTTTATCCCGTTTTTAGTTTATATTCGAAACAATTGTTTAACTCATGTTGTATTGCCTCATTGTGTAAGTAGCATTCTATTAAGTTTGTATTTTTTTTCTTATATAATGCATGTTAATTTAAGATTTTAATTGTAAATTAACTTTTTGTTTTTGAAAAGAGTATCCATGGAGTTTCTTGCCGGTCTCTTCTCCATAGGACCTACCCCCTTTGGAACCGTGCGCCTAGAGTCTCGACTTTTTAAAAGTGCCTGAAAAGGCCTACTTGAAATAAAAAACTTTGACTTTGACTTTGACTTTGACCAGAAGGTCACAAGTTCGATTCGTGTTTGCGGTCGTATATTTCATAGCATAATATAAAACTTCAGAATCCGCTTTGCAGGAACTATTGCGTCATAGAATCAATATAAAAGTAACAATGACATTGAAACATTTTATACCTACTCTACCTATATTCGACAACCTATAAACAATCACAAAAATGCCACCATTTTATAAGGCCTTCATATCAATCCGTTCTCCATTCATAATGATACCATAAACATAATAGCCAATAATTGAAACGAACAGAAGTCATCGATTATTATTTTCGAGTCGAAACAAAATTATTGGAAGCTTAATAAGGAAGGCCACCTAAGGAGAGACTCCATCAATCTCTTTAGCCAGTTACAAAGGATCTTAACAAAGAATTATGGCTCTTTATGTATGGTCGCTACTATGTAGGAGAATTATTACTTCAATTTAATGACCCAGGGGTGATTAGACATTGGCCATACTTACTCGTAAGTTTATTACATAAATCTTGATGCGGGTAATAAGGTGAATGTCTTAAACTCTAATGTCGGTAACGTTCATTAAAAGAGCAGTTAAAATGTTAACTAACCGATCGTCTCGGTGTTTCTAGCTTGGTGTTTAAGATAAAGTAATGAGTTTCTTCACTGGCTTATTAGAAGTTTCACCACGGAAGAAATTATTCCCAAATATTAATTTAGAAATATATTTGAATTACCTATTATGGGGCACCTGTGTTTTAATAACTTAAATGGCTTCATTTTATTAGAACAACTTGCAATACGGGGAAAGCGAGTAAAGATTGCATTATAAAGCCTGTGACTCCCCCCGAAGACTTAAGCAGAGGTGTACCATTGTGCACCCACTATTGCCGTCTTCGCGAGATCAATTCCAAAGTGCGGGCTACGATTGAAAAATTTCTAACTACACGAAGCCGATTTAGCCCGACCCGAGGATTGAACGCCAGACCTCACCCTTAGCAACCGTGATCATTAGATGAATGAGGCAGTCCGTTATTGGCTTTTCATACTTCATCCAAAATCCAATAATTATCTGCTGAAGTCGTAAGTAAATATTTCTATATCAATATACAGTTAAGTATATTCTTAAGTTTAATACTCTTTGGTCGTCTTAAGGACAAGTACCTAATTAATGATTAAGATTTATTTGAACATTAAAATCGAAGTTTATTAATTAGGACTTGTTAATTCCTTATTACTTTATTCCCGCTGTTCGTGTCTGCTTGGCTATTTTCTTACGTCTTCAACAACTTTAAAACTATTATTTAAAACTTTTAATAATTCATCATTATTAAAAGATAAAGATGCACCTTTCTCAAAATTTGATGTTTAATATTTTTAATTCGAATTAGTAAATATTTTAATTAACCAGAAAAATCGTAAAAACATAATTCAATTACAAAACATACACATCCAGCATTGTTACAACACAAACAATGTTAAAAATGTTGATGCAATCACCGTCAGAGATAAAGTTTGATGACCAACGAGGTTATTTATTTGTTTAGTAATTTATATGAGGTTAGTTACTGTTTTATTGGGCGTATTAAATCAAGCCCCAATAAGGCAGCCATTCATGTTTATTTTTACCAAGTTTCTGCTTGGTATGCCCAATAAATTATTAGCTTGGTCACTTTTATCACGGGCCATGGTAACGTTTATCGAACGTTAATAGTGTGTGGATAGACCCGTCCGTACTATAGTATCTTTTTTTCTGATAGCCGAGTGGTTTGTAGAAGCAGTGGTATTAATGGTAGGTGTTAAATATTTTTTGATTATGTTGTATCTTTTAAAATGTTTTAATAGCTTAAGCTCGGCTTAGCTTTTTAAACTCAGAGTGTGTAAGCTTCTAAAAAAAACTGTAGATACCTAAAGGTATCATTTTAAAATCTTGAACAAGCCGAAGAAAAATGATAATCCTGATTAGTCTATATACCATACTGTCATTTACTTCTGACCCAAAGGCCTATTTAAAACTTAACAAAGATATGTTCGGATCATATACGCTTATATTTTGTATGAACATAATCTCATACAAAATAAGCATAAGATAAGTATGATATGGTAGTATCCACGTTAATCTCACGTAGACCGCAAAGTGGCTCAACTCGTTCGAGTTTATTGATTGACAAGCGCACAGTTCGATTAAATTCTCGCAACACTACAGTCACATTAGCTTTACACCGGCCCTTCAGATATATCTGCATCAAATTATTCTTTGCGCGATTACCAATCGCACGCGCAAATAAATGCATCAGTATCGTTAGAAAAATTGCCATTAACTGCGGTGTCTACTAGTGATAGGGCTTTAATATTATTATCTTTTAAGTAACTACATATTAGACATAATAAATAATCGTTATCTACTACTTAAGTCATTATTTGATTTTCGGTACTTTCGTTAATAACAGTCGTGTAAAATTAATCAGGTTATCGTACAAGCGTTGGTAAAAAAAAAACATAATTAACAAGTGGCAACACTAATAAGACGAATTTGAATGTGAACGGTTACTTCCTAGTGGGGGCATAAATCACGGAGTAAGTTTTTATTGGGCCCCAAAAATCTCTGATCTTGACGAACCATTCATGTGTAATTGGGATCAGCGGCTTCACATAAAATATGAGTTCTTGGCTTGAGAAGGTTTTATAGAGAACATAAACACTTTATTGTGTTTTTATCCGCATCGGTTCATACATACACTGTTTGCCTGATCGCTACTTACAACAGAGCATTGGAATAACATTATTATTATGTACCTATTTTACTATCCTTTGATTAAATAAGAATCTTTTTTTTTACCAAATTATCAACCTATTACCTACCTACTGTCCCACTGCTGCGCACGATCTTCTCAGAATGAGAAGAGTCCTTAGTCCATCACGTTGCCTGATACGGGATGGCGGTACTTACCTATAAATAATATTTACATAGTATTAAATAATTGTGTATCAAAGAACTAATCTGCCAACATTATCTTTAATAAAAAAAAGAGAGATTTTACAATCATTTTACACAGGAAGTCATTGCTATAAGAAAGGACACAGTATTTATATCTTTATAGAATCATAAAATGCGCCATTATACGAAAATATTCCGCGTCGGTTTAGGGTCGCGTCGGGTTAAATTTCATATGAGCGAAATTATAAGCGACCGAAATAATTATCACAATATTCCTTTGAAGATAATGGTTAATAATTTAGGTAAACGAGATAGGTATGTCATAAAAACAAGCAGTAAAAATCGTCTAAATACTAGACGGAATAGCCGGGAGCAACGCTTTGAAAAAACAGGTGCCAGTGTATTTAAACCTAAATACAATATTAGAATTCGCCGCGTCTACAATTAAGAAAACAAAATAAGCACCACAGTTATCTTCTTTATTTATCCATGGCCATCAATATACATATAATAAAATCATAACGAATATTATTGAGAACAAAAGTAATTACCGTCTAAATTGGAACGATACGGAAGCCAAATTAGTATTTTTAAGGATTAAAAAAAAATGTCCACGTCTTTGTTTATCTGTTTGTTGGTTTATGTGTCAAACATAACTTCAAATCTATACTGAGATCATTAGAAGTAGATAAAGGAAAGGCATAATTAGAGTGTATCTTGAGGTTAATTTAATTTTGTCTTAATTTCATCAAAATCAGTTTACTTATCAATAGTTACGACAATTTAATGTCTATCAGCAGGTAACTAACTAACACTTGGGTGGAGCCGCGCATCCGAACTTCATGCAGACGGAACCGGTGGCGCGGCTAGTAAGAAATATGAAAGTTCAAGATTTGCAAGTTATTACAAAACCGTAAAAAGACAGTATTTTCATTCAAATGAGCAGACGACACTGGAAAGTTGTCACGCTCCTGTTGTTATATAAAGCATAACTGCAATTCAACCAAAAGACAAAGGTGTGCGACACAGAGGCACACCAAAATTGCCATTCAAAATTTTCCGAGTGAGTTCCACTTCAGGTGAAGTTCATTAAAGCATAACATTACATTGTCTCCCAGACATTGTCTGGTGGCAATGAACTGCACTTTGACATAAAATCGTAGTGGAAGCTATAAATCCATTTCATTGCCTTAATAAAGGATGACTAAGGAATTCGATAGGAGCCATCAGTCTCGGGACATCTTTCATAGGTCACAGCCATTAAGTGCCTCTTGTTTCTTTTAAGGTAATTGCACAGGCTATTTACATTGCAGACATAAAGATTTAAAATATCTTAAGGTGGACCTAAAAATCTTATTATGATTTTGTGGAGCTAATTTGCAAACGGCAAATTGACTGTGACTTTAGCCACTTTTTAACACCTTAAATATTGTAATGCGAGGTTTCCCTTATCCGCTTTAAGTGGTCAGAACCGCATCAGAACCGTTCGAAAAAGAAAAAAGTTGCGCATCAGTAGCAATTTCACAAATTATGTTTTCACATAAATTGTGCGCGTTAGCTGATTCGAAATAAATTAGTTGTTAACAATTGCTAATAAGGTGAAAACGTTATGTAGACCTTCAACAAAAACTGTTTTACATAATCCTTTATTATGCTCTGCCGTTGCTTGTCAATCAGAAGCGGTTAAATCCACATTTTGTGGTTGAAATAATAACCCTCGTTAGGTCCAACGAAGAGCTGGGAGATATGTAAATTCGTGAAAGGTTCGACCACAAAAAAATCCTTGCTCATGCGTGTAACAGGTGTGTTCCTGATGTCTAATAGCAGCATTCGTAATATAATTATTGGATAAATCTGGCCTTAAATGTCCTTTTTTACTTTACTTTTACTATCGAGCGACCGCAAACTTTCGATTTTTTAAAGGACACTCCTGGATTATGATTGCATACATTACTAGTTTTTTCTTCTTCATAATATATTGTTGTTACTCTCGGCAGATGCTTTTCGATTTACCTTTTTTTGTTTACGTTCTTGGCGATGCGTTTTGTTTGCCTTTTAACTTACTATTATTTATATTGTTATCGTTCATGTTTATACCAAAGGATCATGTGCTTAAACTGAATTTTACAATGTTGCAATTTGTATTGTTATGAATTTAAGATTCATATCTATAATTATGAAATTAATTGTACTCTTGATAGTATTCATTCCGTTACTACCCGGACATTAACTACTATTATTAGGTGCTTACCAAAATTGTATTCCCAGCTGAACTTTTCATTTCATCTATGGGTAGGTAGCAAATAGCACAGCTTTTTTTTATAACCTAGTTTCCCACTGCTGGGCAAAGGCCTGCCCTTTTTTCTTCCACTGTTCTCTATTTGAGCAACTTTTTGCCATGCCTGTCCCGCATATACCTACGTCCAAGTTATTACGCCACCACGTGCCTACGCCTCTACGCCTCGGTTGACCTCGTCGACGATTTCCACCGCCAGGCGTCCAGTGCGTGATGATCTTTGCCCACAGCATATTTAATAAATTATAGTTTTCTCTAATGCAAAAATGCAATACGTATGTACCAACCTACTCTTATGTATATCATAGCAATACCAGATTTGCACTTGCTCCGCACTTAATCAAAACAAAGTTATCCAGCTATCGGTTCAATAGAATATCGCATAAACTGGTTCCCATAGGAAATGGTTTATAATAAAGAAATGTGATATCAAATGTTTGACGGTAGCTTCTGAAATGCGCGCGAGTGGGTGCTATCTGCGCAGCATGGATTTACGAGCCGTCCCGCCACTTTGCGCCTGCGCAGAACAAAATAAATATACCCTATATACTTTTATCGGTTATATTATAGTATTATGAATAACTTTCTTTGGAATGGACACTCAGTAGTAAAAGTTCTGAGAAATTATTGCGACTTATAGCATTATTATTTTTTGTGAGTTTTAACCCCTACTCAATATTTTTTCATTTTTCGTATGCAATGTTCTTTTAATGCGTAAGCATTGATTTTCATCGACCGACAGGGTAACGTTAGCGAAGTATAAATTCAAAAAAAATGCTTGGGCTTTAAAGTTTGATGACCATTATTAAAAACAAAAAACGCTTGGGGAAAACAATAGCCTGGCGATCTATCCAGCAAGCGATGCAACATTTGCGCACTAGCGCCGCGCGCCGCTCCAACAGGCACATTTCTCACATCAAAGAAAGGTGCGATCATATTGCTAAGATCACATGAGCCTGAATAGTGTAACGTACCTTATTAGTGCGAGTCCCGGGAACCTCCTCATTTCTTTCTTCTTTCCTGTAGAAAGAGAAACGTCAATTAGTGAAATTTTTTAAATACTATTGCTGTAATGAACATTGATGCTTGACCGTGTAATAATTTCTGAAAAATTATCAAAGAATTGTTTATTTGTTAAAAAATAATGTGTAAACATACGGAAGCATGCACGTGTAGACATGTTTAGCCTCATAAAGCAGCGCACACACTAATGTGTTCGCTCAATGCGGAAACAGTATTAGGTAATGAGCGAAATATAATGTTTCTTACTATAATATATTATTATTATATTTAACTTAACATTTAATTTTTATTATTGCTAACATTTTAGCTATAATAATATATAATAACTATAAATAATCACAACATATTATATAAACTAATGCATGACTGATTCTGGCTTCTACTGTACCGTATTAGAGATTACAGAGAAACTATGGCATCGTCGTAATGGTGGGTGTTGATAATGGTCATTCATTAATGTTTATTGAGATATTAGTAATAGACACTATATTGGTAGTCAACATGATCCCAGATTTTAGATAACTTGAAAATAACCAAATTACTTGTTCTATTTAATACGGATGAAATAAAATCTCTTGTCCTTTCAATTCAATAAAAAAAAAAAACTCGTATCTATGTCCGTTCGAGCTAATTTCTTAATCCTTTTTCAAGAACGCCTTCTTGTTGGCGCATTCTAAGCGTGCAATGTTTCCGGCGTCATGTAACGATTGAGTTATAGGCGTTTCGTTCTAAGGAAATTTATTGTTTCTGATCTTGGAGGCTTCTATTTCTTCTGTAAATGAAGAATCAAATACATGCATACCTTGTTCATCTGTAACTACGATATTTTTCATTGCCTAAATTGTAAGTACTATATATTATTTAAACTCCGTTATTTTCCCAAACGGCTTCAGATGATGTTTTGTAAACTTGTTTCATATAAATCAGGGATTGATTGGAACTCATTGTTGGTAACGCGTGGACCAGTAGCTAGTTGTTCTGTGGGCTTTCCACGCAATAAGCGGGCTACCGACGGACGTGTCCCGCCGATATTTTATATCTATTTGAGTGAAATGATTTATGCGAACCGGTGCGATTGCGATACCTGCGTATGAATTGTCGCCTTACTTCCTTTTGACTTGCTATAACTTGTTATGATTTCATTTCTTGTGAAACAACTTTGTTATGTCAAAAAGTTAAAAAGGTATTTCGAAAAATATGATACTTGTTCTTTGCCGATTAAAATAACTTATAAATAGTAAAATATTATTTTTCTAGATTTAAGTAACATTACGTTTGGAACAAGTAAATGCTATGTTATGCTATGTTCACTTCGTATGTCTCATATCGTTCTACCTTTTTCGTTACTGGCGTCATCTACAACTCTAAAAAGATATTTCTTCATGTTTGTATACCAAGAATATCTAACACCGCTTCCTAAAGTGATGGTTATGTTAATGTAAACTAAATTAATATTATGATTTTAAGATTGCATTGCCTTTTCTTTGTTCTCGGACTAACGATATCTCTGCTTCAATGCTCAGTTTGTAATCAATGATCCAATCCCACTAATAAAAACAAACAAAACTCTAAAAGACAGTAAAATAGACATCCAGTTCAAAATTAGGTGCATCAAGCCTGTGACCTCGTGCGCAGTTCCCGTGTGCGGTGTGCGGTCGCGCAGTGACGAGCCGCGATTGATCGATGATTATGTCTTCATCCCGCTCCGGACTCCCAGATCTATGTCCTGAACTTGCCCGGGGAAGCGCAGTGGGAACGACGAATTTGTAGCCAGTTTTGATACTTGAATTTTATTGAAGTCTTTGTGGTAATGACACGGAATGTGTTGGAAGTATTCACCAATGTCACCTTGTGTCATTATATTATGTTTTAATCCCACTCTTGTATCATCAATTATTATTGACGATGCAATTTAAAACAAGTGTGTGTATCTAATTTCAACAGTGTTCAACTATCATCAAATATTGGGAACATGAGGACTTATATTAATATTATAAGGTATTGCACTCCACTTCTGCACTCTTCAGTTCTGCACTCTCTGATATACCCATCCTCAGTAATCTACTTTGCATCTACAGTTTACTTGTCTTCTAGATTTCGATACATTTATTCAAAAACTACTGAACTTTTTTTGTTACTTATAGGTACGAGTATAACAACCTTATGTTTTATAATAAAAGATAATTGGTATCTGTAAAACGGTATTTGAAATAAAACAATTGTTGTTTTTCTACTATAATCTACGTGTAACATAAAAACGATCAAAACTGTATGATCTTAACGTAATCAGCCCGCTCTACCTGTGTCATTCACCGTGTCGTTACAGGTTGCTCCGCATCACAAAAAAATGCTCCTTTCAAATGTAAATCAGCACAAACCGACAAAGCAAATTGTCACAAATAAACACTGTTACGTTTAAAAGTTTTTTGTGAAAGTTTATAAAAACCCGGTCGCATCGGTAAAGGGTCAGGCAGGGCCAATCAATCTAAGATAAAAATTTCTTTTATTGATTTTTTGCTGGCCCGTCTCTTTAGTTATTCTTTGTGACTCTTGATCTGATTGTTATCCGTGCGACTTGATCAAATACAAATGTTCCATGTCAAATACTAAGATTTCGTCGATTTATTTGAATTGTAACTCGGATTTTTACCTAGGTATATCTTTTATCTTTGATTTAGTTTAAAACAAATTAAATCTTTAATTGCATGATTTCTCAATTAATTCTAAGATAATGTTTTCATTTATCGAATTATTTTTCTTCGTCGTTATAGTGTTTTCTTGGATTTGTGCCAAGATACTGTTTCTGCATTACTTAAGTGTTTGTGTGAACCTGACCTATAAAAGCTCTTTTGAAACACTGTAACACTATAACTTGGATTTGATTGGATGTTACCCATACATCTGAAGCAAATACTTCCAAAATATTTGCAAGCATTGCCATAAAGCGGGATAATAAATGGTACCAGAGCATAAGTATTAAACAAAAAGAAAACAGAGATAGGAAATTAAAATTTTCAAAAATCTTGTCACCCCTTTACCTATCACCTGACTTTTAGTTTAAAACCAAATTCATTTTTTATCAAAACGTTCCGACGTCTAATCTAATTCATAACAAAAAGACAAAAGATTTGAATACGTTAGTCCAAATATTGATTTAACCCTATCGGCGACGGAAGCAGGTGCGATGCGCACGCGCTTCGCTTCGGAATCAATAAGCGTTTCCCAACTATGAAATTAAATGATAATCACGAGTTTTTTCATATTTATATAAGCAGTTAATCAGTACATTTGGACTGTGAAATGGGGTCGTCAACATTTCTTTTTTTTGGTTAGTATCTATCTTATTGGTTTATTCTAGTGATTTATTAATTCTACTGTTCTGGTCTGTTTACGGTAAAATATGTAATAGTTTTGAATAGTACCTATATTTATTTTTCTTGCATCAAAGTGCGGTCTTGCGATCTATTATGTTAAGTACTGATTCCGAAAAAATAAAGAAATATTCGCCTGAGCATAAATCAACCTTTAAATGATAATAAAATGACAAAATAATTTACAATCTATTCTGTAGTATTTAATGGATAAACATAATCGCCATTTACGTTTAACGCAATTTATTAAGGTAATAAAATGCAGAAGAATGTTAATACATAATTTAAGGATAAGTTATAAAGACAAAAGAGGTTAAACTCCGTCACCCCGAAGATTGTTATTAAAACCACATGAGAAGAAAATACTTGTATATTTTAATAATTATATGAGTGTCGCTGCAATGGTGGAGTATTTACTAAAAAATCTTAATTGAGTTTATTGTTGAATATAACAAAAAATAACATAGGTAATATTATTTAAGAATTTCAACTTTTGTCAACTAAATAATACATCAGTATTTTAGCCACATAGGAATCCTTTAACAGACACGAAAAATTATGTTCTATTCGACTTCAGGTAAGTCTTACCTCAAAGTTGGCGACCTCTGCCCATCGCCGCCATTACTCATTTTAACGGTTACGCAGCACCCCGGCATCACTCGCGAGAGGGTTGCCGTGACGCATCATGCTCCGATGTTATAGTTAGATATCAAGCCTTACACTCACAGGCAGATGGAAACCTTATAATTGGACCGTATCAAAACATTAGTGGACCATCGTTAGAAGAATCGGAGGGTGTAGCTAACGTATGCCCGTAATTATACCGTGATGGTTCATGAATTTTTTGGTTCAATTTCTTAACACATTAGTCGACATCTGTACTAGCATAGTTTTGGCTTCTAAAACTTTCGCAACGTATGTATCTATGTAATTTATTGCTTGACAAATCTCAAGCTCGTGGTCCTATTTTGTACTTTTAATTCCTATAGTCTACTTATTTGTGACATTCAACCTACAATCGCATGAAACAAAGGTTCATCCTAGTACAGGCTGCCAACAGTTATTGAGATGACCTAAAACTTCGTACTTGTACCTATTTTTTATTTTAAGTATGAAATACTTCTAATTAAGCATTATTTAAATAATTATGTAAGATGTCTATATTTATGAACATGTATGTCAATTTTTTTTGTTGTAAAAGTTCGTTAATATATGTATATAACATATAATTACCTAACTTTAGTACTTACATATAAGATATTCGACATTTTTTTTAGGTAGGTATCAATCATACCTATAAAACTTATTTAATAGAGGTCTAGTTCATACAACATAATTATTATATACCTCAGTTTAAACTTCAAAAAACCTTTGCTCAATATCAGAAAGATTTTAACATGCAAAATTTATAAAACATGCCGCTTCACTGTTCAAAGCACTCCTTTAAAAACAAAATTCCCTATCATTGGCGTCGAATCTTAAATAATAGAGTCATTTATCAGAGCTAAGCAGTTTGCATATGAAATTGCGTGTACGCGGGGATGACTGATAACTTAGAACATAACATTAGAGGCACACGTTTATGATAAGTGTCACGAAATGTGATCGTGTGTGATGGGATTTATCGAGATTTGTAGTGATCAGATTTTAAGGTATTTTTAAATAGAGTTCAATTCACAAACGAAACAAATGATGTACTTATTTGTATGATTTAAAGATAAATAGTTGTTTGGGGTCTGGTAATGTGTGCATATTATGACATGTATGTTTATAATGTTTGTAAATTAAACCTACCCACGATAGGTACCTACAGCAACGATGTGGTGGCAACAATTAAAAACAATTCCGTGCCCCGCACACTTAACCCCATAATAAATATTGAGATTAAGATTTCTCATGTACATACTTTAGGTGCGTTTACAAGCACAAATCTCATAAGCGTATTAGCACAACAAGACCCGGAGCACTGGAGGTCTTGCAAATATTTTTTTCTGTGCGGCAATCAATCCCGGGCCTTCAGCGCAAAAACTTCGCTAACCGTACCATCCTATAGGTACCTACTACCTAAGAGCTCTGGATGCAATTACCAATTAAGGAGGAATATTTGGAGGAGTTGGAGGAAGGCATAGGTGGGTACCTACTCCATCACCACGTAGAAAACAAAGAATAACAAAATTTTGCGGTATCAAGACAATCCTTCCCATTAGTTCAGGTTCGGTCGTAGCCAAAGATTTTGGGGCTCATATTAACAGTAAAGTTATTGGAGAGAGGGGGGGGGGTAATATTATAGTTGAGCTTGCACGATTTTGGGGCGGGGGGTCATGACCCCCACGGCCCCACCCCTTGGGCGCCACTGCATGAGTTAGATCCCTCGAATAAAGAGACAACATGGAAGAAATTGCAAATAGACTGGAGCTTTAATAATAAACCTAAGTAATTATAAGTGTTGTAAAGAACTGACTTGAGTGGCCTTCCAATAGCCGGTGGGCAGAACCTCGTCGGTAAGCGCATAATGAGTGAGCAGGTTAAATTCGACTCCGAAAATCATCAAACTGGGCTAATCGGCCCTCGTTTATGCCCCCCTTCAATCGTTGTAGCTTCGTGAGGTTTTTGTGAGCATGAGGGCTGGGAATATAACATTTATAATTTACCAATGAAAATGAATCAGTTCGTTGTCTATGTCCAAAACAAATGTAATGTATAATACAAAAGGTGTAAGTACCGGCAATGCAATAATTGTTTTCAATGTTATAAATTTTACTAATAAAATCATAAAATATCTGCACGTGACGCCCTCTGTTATGTTAGCAACAAACTACAGACTAAGTGTAAATTTGTAGAATGTGCTTAATTCGCTACGCAAACTAATAGATGTCGTTGTTTGTACCTTGTCCTGCCATCTAGTACTGACTTACGGTACTACTTGCTAAGACCACTGGTGACGCTTTTGAACTTGTGTAACAAAGTTACTAAAATATGGCACAGATGGCATGATCTTCAAGATTAAAGAGACCTTTTATATTTTTCATTATTCAATATTTAGATGATTCCAGCTAAATAATACGTAGCATGCAATGCATTAATTATTGAGATTATGACTCCAACATCGTCGTGCACTTATAATTTAATATGAACAAATTAACCATTATAAAAATAAGATAATAATATTGAAAACTTAATATTTAAATATCGGTAATGGCACACGCAGGCTTTCGATTTTCACTAATAATACGTAGAATGGTTGTAGTATCCTGCAACAATGTCAGTCTAATAATGAAGACTCAGTTCTTGTGTACTGTTAATTTTTTTTGTATGTTTATTCCACACTAGGAATTTTCCTGTATCGTGGGTCCAGCTTACAAACATATATAGATGTCACATGCACACTCAGCCAGACCCAAAACAACTATCTGTAGATCATACAAATATTTGTTCCGTGCGGGGATCGAACCCGCGACACGTAGTGCAGAAAGTTAATCGCTTATTCACTGCGCCAACCGTGTCGTCAAAATGTAGCAATATAGTTAAAATAATTTCAATGTTGGATAATATCCTCCTCCGGTGTGGTGAAATGGAGCAGTAAGAAAACATTCTAACCTTTAGGGATTACGGGTATAACGCTGATTTTATTTATGTTTAGCGTTTTTTGTAACAACACCGTTAAATTTATTTGTTTCAGCATTTACGTAACTCAAGGGATGAAACCTTATGTTTTGTGTAAAACCTCTGTTTATACGCGCTCATAAAACTATAGAGTTAAGGCAAACTACCAAAGCCAAATAAAAAAAAAAACAATGCGGTATCATTGGCAATGTAAATTTCTACATTATATTTGAATACTTGATCTGCATCCCGAGGGATTGCTTCCAATATCTGTAGAACGATTTGCGTTGCGCTCAAATTCTCTTTAAAACGTCGATCCGGCTCTGACTGGTGCAGGTCGATTAAACGATGTCTTGAATACCTAATAGGAGTGGAGAGGCGGAATGCCTGCTCTCAATTCACTCTCTGGCGCATAAATTAGCGGTGCGGGCACACAACCACAGCAATTCCACAAAAACTCCAATCGTAGGGGAAAGTTTGGCGATTAAGCCGTGAGGCGTGGCATGGCCAGGTCTGTTCGTGACAGTTAGTGCCGCCACTTGTTATAATCCGTTAAACTTTCGACCCTCGTCAAGGTACGCTGAGAATTAATGGAAATGCTTTCTTTTTCAGATTTATGATATTCTTTTTTGAATTCTCGATCCACCCTTGGAGTTTGACCCTCTCGCGATAAAAGTGATAGAAGCCTACGTCGCCGCGTCGCGTTCATGTTATCTAATTACGTAGCGCATACAATGCTCATCTTAATAGAATTAATTTGCATCCTCTTTAATACGAAACCCTGTTAACTAGTTTGCATAAAATCTCGTTTGTTTAAGTTATTTTTAATCAGGTCAATTAATGTTCTCCACTTAGTCAGTTTCGCGTTCTTTCATACAAGTGTCTGCCAGTTCCAATAACTAAGTAAAATACAAATGAGCTAGAGATAAGGTCACACATTCACGATTTAAAAGAATACAAACATAAGGTTATTTGATATAGGTACCTATCGTCGATCATGGATAACTGCCGAACCGATTTTAATATTTAGTGAAAAGGTAACATGAAATAGGAACAAGAACGTGTGTGGAGCTACGCCAACACAGTCATTTCATAAAGTGGAATGCAGTAAAAATCGTTTGAAGTTATTGTTTGTTTGGTGGTCCGTAAACCTACACACGTATCGCGGAAAATTTATTTACGAAGCGGATTTTGACTTAGTTTTCAGAACGAGGTGGTATTGTATGGTTTAAGGAATAAAAAACTGAGTAGGTAACACTTCTCTTTACGCAAGGTGACAAAAAGGTGAAGAATAAATAAAAAAAAAACTTTTCTATCTTCTTTTCGTTAAAAATATTGCTATTGATATAATTCACTTCTATAGTTTAATAGTTAATTGTCTTTAAGACTCTAAACCAACGCAGCTTCAACAAAATCTTTATTAAACAATTTACCTATCAATACAAGAACCTCTTCTAAGAAATTCCTAAAATGATCTCCGAAATAGCTGGCATAATATCTGTCTATTTGAGAAGCTTACAGTAATTTTCGGAATTTCGCAGAAGAGGCATGAAATAGATACTTTTAAATAAATTTTGTTAAACTTGGGCACGCCTAGGAACTATAAATTTTCACAAAAATCGCGATACCTTAGAATGTCCTGTTCTTAGAATTTTTCTTATAATATTTAGAATTTTTTCAATTCTTAGAATTTTACGCTCCTTTCTTCTTATTTATGGACTCTGATAACAATATTTATTTTTACTTTAACCTATTTACCTATAGCTACACAAAGCTAAGGTTGGTCTCTATTTTACTTAATAAAAGAATATGTTTTGGTCTCTTAAGCAAGGATAGACCATAGAATATAAAGGTATAACTGAACAAGACCGAGGTTAATTTAAAAATACTTTCAGGCCATTTTTCTTAGATAGTCTTTTCCAAATCCGACGTTGTGATAAAATTAAATAATTTTTGAAAACAGTGGTAAAATCTGGTACCATGAATATCACCATTTTTTGCTGATCCTGTGGTAAAATTGTCGTCGTGAAGTCTACTTCAATAGAAAATCTTATTCTTGGGGCGCCGGCGACCCACTTTCGCAGTTTAGTTCTGAATATTCAAAGCATGCGTGTACTGCATTTTCGTCCACCTAATTGGTTTGTGTTACCTCACAAAGTAGCAACTAGTTGGCTATTCGAATTTCAACGTCCACCCAATTAAAATTGGTCGAATTCCGAGAACCGCGACTCACAAAATTAGACTGAACTAGTCGCCAACGTACGCTGATTTACTAACATCACGTGTACTTATTTGCAAAGGGAAACTCCTATTCCAGATAAACATTTAATAAAGTAGTAGAAACAAAACCTCCAGTGGAGATAAAAATAATCAACGTGTATATATACAATCGAATTCACAATATAGACGTTATGATAATCACAGGTAGAAACGAAATCACAATAGGATCGGATATAAGAAGGGAGAATTCCCAAAGACGATAACATGGCGGGAAAAACGCTACCGTAAACCGTGCGCAATAAAGACTGGCAACAATTTATTTATATGACGCTTCAGGGAGAAGTTATCCGCGGATCCGGTACACGAGGTGGAATCAAGTTGATGCGTGCCGAAACGAATGAGAAAATGGATGCCTTTATACGTTTAGTAATCACAGCTAATCTGCTTAGCCGTCTGATTGAGTTGCCGTACTAGCAAATATTTGTGTTAGATTTCGGAATAAAATACTGCAATGAAGCAGTCGGGGTTCTAATGTACGAGTCCTATCTATCATTTATAATCTCCTTTATATTTTTGTTCTTACAATGTCTTTTGATGTAAGTAGGTACTTACTTAGTAATGCTAGCATAAAGTACAATATTAAAGTAGCTGCAGATGATAAATTATATTAAGTATAACGACTATGAACACTGCTATAAAACTGTTAATAGTATCCCGACAAAGGTTCGAAACTGTCCGTCAACGGCATTTTGTGCTACAGTTCAGAGTTAAGCTTATATCAATAAATCCTTGTGAATTTCTTAAACAATTTACCTACCTACTAAGAAGACTGCAAGCACTGTGAATTTCACAACTGCTATGAACCGAACATTTTGTATATTAATACATATATATTTTACAGCAATTTTAATTGTTAGTGTTGTTAGGATTAACCACTTTGAAATACAAAATATATCGCACATATATCGGGATTTAATTAACTGGCTTTAGTTAATGAAGTTTATAAGTGCCTGCTTAAAAGGTCCTTTTGAGTTGAAATTATGTTTTTGGTGAATGACAGTAACAAACAGGTGAACATAAAATTAGATAAAACAATTTAATATTGTAACATTTATGTGTTTGATGGGCCAACGTATCTACTATTCACTAATTGCTTTGTGTAACATTCATTTTGTAATGAGTGTTGTTATTGGTATATTTACTATAATTTACTATTATATACGTTACGGGTAATTTGGCCTTGTTTATTGTGAAGTGACCTAAAATCACTGCATACAGTAAAATAGGTAAATTTGGTAGCTAAAAGCTTTTTAGGCTTTAAGCAGTAATTCACATAAATTATATGCAAGTATAATAATTCGCCAAAATTCCGTTCATTATAAAAATCAAACAAGCGCAATAAAGCCGCTGCACATGCACGCGATATGAATGGTCTAATAAAAGTCGCGTGCACACACGCTGATGATGCGTGGCGTTGCAGCGGCGGATTAAACAGTCAAACTGGAAATACCGCGGCTTTACTTCATGGCTAGACATCAACGTACTGTCAGCGTTAACATTCGGATTTGTGTGGATCGGGGATATTAAACAAGCCGGTTGGCGTCGTTCAATGCGCATCAAATAGACGCGTGAATAGACATTTTGAAGCTTGACCAAAAGTTAATGTATATTTCATGTTGATCTGCCGTATTGTTAGACTGCAATTGATTCTTATGTTTGTAATTAGTACGAGTAGGTATACCTAGTTACACATTGTCCATGTTCATACTATACCTATAACATTTACAATATTTTAATCAAAAGGATTCCATATTGAAACTGTGTTAGATAAATTGTGTTTCATTAGAAGAATCAGAAATATTTCTTTCTTTCTTTCAGTATTTGTGATGGAAATTGAAGAAGAAAAAATAACTAAATCTACTAAAATAATCAGGGAATGTTTTAATAACAATATTTGTTATATGATCTCATATGTTAAAGTTAATAAAAACGAATAATTTCACTGTAATAATTTGAAAGATACGAGTACCACGTCATTACTTTTGCAAGAAAAACAACCATGAAAGAGAAACACAAGATCAACCCACACCTTTTATATCAGTTGGAGTGAATAAACGGGCCATGAAATTAAGAACGTTCGATACTTATAGTAAAGGAGACGAGGACTTATATAGCATAATATCACTCAAATAAATAGTAAAAACAGGAAACACGGTACTTTTCATATTTGTTTAATGAAGCACACACGTAGCGTCACGCTTGGATTCCTTGAAGGGTTAGGTGGAGTTGTACTATTGTACACCCACATTTCGCCAATGCCGTAATAGAGTCCGATGTTATAGGCGGTGAACCTATTGCCATCTATGGGTACAATTACAAACTTCGAGCTGCTACTATGAATGTTTATAAAGAAAAAATCAATAACACTTTGCCTGACCCGAGAATCGGATCCACCATCTCATGCTCAGCAGCCGCTTTTACAACCACTAGACCAATGAGGCGGTCAGTCAGTCATATTTTATGATTTTTTTTGTTATGGGATGTATTTATATATGTATTGATATATAGGTATCTAAGCCAGAAAAGTTACGAGCATTTAGGTGGTAAAATTGGAGTTCAATTTTTTACACATTAATGTTTATTAGTTACAAGTGGAGCTAATAAACGCCTATATTTAAAACAATGGAATGTAGTACCTGCACAAGATGTGACAAAACTTAAGACCTACATTTTGGACGGATAACTTAAGAATACTGGAAGCCGAGCTCCTAAACCATGGTGGTTGTAACCGCATCCGGTGCGACAGACAGCAGGCAAATAGGAACTATTTGTTCCGAAACGTATCAGGTAGGGCACACGCACGACCGCGAACGTTGCTAGGCGAGGATACAGGGGAATACAATTTTGTGTTTTCAGACTTAGAACAGTTCGGCCTGGTTTGTGTCTTGTTAACGAAAATTAAATTGAAGAAAGAGCTGCAGTGTTGTTAGAAGGTCAATGTTCCAATAAAAAATATTGTTTCTTAGTGTCATATTAACGTTTTTAAGTTATTAAATGTTGTAACTTGGCAAGGCATACGAAAATGCTTAACTGTGAAACATGATTGGTAAATCAGAAAAAAAAAATGTTTTACATTACCTAATAATTTATATTTTTAAGTTTAGAACGAGTAGGCAAATTGTTTTTGTTTCGTTATTGTAAAATTCTCAGAATTTCTTTCTATCGATCCCGTTACGTACAATTTATAATTTCTCTGGGATTAGAATATTCGATATAAAAATAAAGAAACTTACATTTTTTGTTCGGTCACGTATTTTTTTTTTTTAGATTGCTTTGTAACTTAACCGAGTATCACGTATCCATTCTCCAAAGCATTAGTCGGAAGTGTATCTACTATACTACATTTTGCAAATGCCTTTTATTGTGCCCCATGTAATTAGTTCACCACTCCAGCACAGTTCTAAACTCCAGCCAAAGAAGTTCCATACAAAAAAACTTCAACAAAATTCACACTACACTTACACTAAGTGTAACAGCTTGGATTCTGTTCTTAGGAGATGAATCCAGTACATTTCGCTCAAAAGTCCAATGATGCAAATTATAATCTTATGCAATAAAAAATATCAGTTTCTTATAATGACATTATCAAATATAACCAATAAGAAAAGCTCATTTCTTGGCTATGATTGTGTTTCCTCAGTGGGTTTGTGTTCGATATCCTTTTACCGTTAACGCGGAAAACTCATTAGCTCATTGACTTGGAGCGGTCAATTCTGCTTACGATAGTGGGAGCAGTCAAATATAATACTCTATTTCTTACTTATTTCCTTTTTCAAGAAAACCTTTAAGTAGTTTTCGAAAGAAAAGTTAAGTGGCAGTAAAGCGGGTATGGATGTATTGGCAAACTAAATATTTAACGATTTATTAGTAGTAATATATGTACTTACTAATTCATGATTTAGATTTTTTGATTGGCAGTATAATTATGTGATTGTTTTTTAAAGCTCGCCTTTCTTCCCTTTTTTTCTCAGTATTTAGAAGTTCCCATAACACGGCGTTCGGGAAAACGTTTATCTTATTTGAATCAGGCTAAAAATCAATTTGCATTACGCTTTAAACCTCCTTTTAACTGGATACGTTTTGATAACATAAATTTCGAATCTGTAAAACTATTTATCTGTAGGCCATACAAATATTTGTACTATACGCAAATCAAAACCGAAACACCTACCTACGTAGCGCAAAAAACCATATATAATATAGCTTCACTACTGTACCAATAAATAAAAACTGAATAACAAAAACGAAACTTATTATTTTAGTAGTAAGAGCCAACCCTTAAATTCCCGTCCAGTTCACCTCACCCACGTCCAACAAAAACAGTGAAACGAAATCAAAAAGAAGGTTAAAAATTGTCACAGTCAATTGTATGTAGTAGGTGTCAGGTACGGCACGCGAGCCGAGTTCCGAGTCTCAGCGGAGTTGCGAGCCCCGAGCCCGAGTCCCGCGGTCACGTATAAATTACTCGGAGGGGAATGGCTCCTCTTTGTTGTCCCGACAAACTTACTTTCTTCTAAGGTTTAAATCCTGACTTGAATTACGGGGGTCGCAGTTTAAAGAACTCTTTAGTGCGCATCCGTTAACGCCATTAAGGTAAATCTGTGGAGAAAGTCAATAAAACTTTAGGGAATTAACTTTAGTTTGCATAATTTATTTTGAGCGTTTATTAAAAGGTTTGTTGAAAGTAAGGTTTCGTTACGAGATCTTTGTCATTCACAAGTTCATAATGTACCCATATATATTTTGTTATTTTGCAAGCGTTTTCTCGCAGGCAGGGCTTAACAGAAAATTAGCCACTTTTGTTTTGTTTAGTATAATTGTTATCAGAGAATAGTTAATAATTGTCTACAAAAGTGTGTCATGATTCATACCGTACATTAAAATGTGATGACATGAAAGCCAATACCCAATCGAAGCCGATTCGCATTTTCACCGACAAACTCATATCACGCATCAAACATACTGTCAGGGGAGCTCGAAAAAACATTAGCGTTGTAATTTGACACTAATTAACCATGGACGTTATGAAAACGATACATCAACAGTGTTGCCTCACCGCGCCTACCCACCTATTACCTACTACCATAACTTGAGCTTCGACGCTGTTTTCTACAACACTTATTATCACCTATAATGAAGGTAGACTGAAGGTCGGTCAGGGGTCTTTCGAAAGTGGTTGTGTGTCGCAGCGCATTCATCAGAGCAGTTAATTTGCGAGCAGATGAGTCACGACATCATCGCTCATCTTGTATGCCTATGATACACGTCGGCAAAATTTGGCGCGATTTTATGTGACTGTAGATAATTTTATAGTGGTGTTCTTGCACAACTCAAACAAAACATGCAAAGAATCATAAAATAAACTCCAATCTCAAAAATTTCTGTAACATAAAAGAAAAAAATAATAATAGCTATGTTATGTACAATATTGTGTAGCAGATTTTTTTTTCTGTTATTCATAACGATACCTTCGCATTAATGCCCTTGAGGTCAAATTGATGAGGAATAAAACATTCATATTCGAAAACCTGGAAAATTAATAAGTTTCTTCAAATTCAGCCACAAATCACTTGCCTAGCGTAATAAGAGTGAGAAATACCTTCACAACCTTCAACAATCCATTGAGGTAAATTAATCAGATTATGCATCCACGAGCTTTCTGGCTCGTTGCGCGTGAGTTAAATGCGCGGGATGCGTTAGATTTCAGGAGCAGAATAGCATATGATACCATCAAACATAGTGACCGTTTACACTAGCTGTTTGTATCGCGCACACCGCACGTGCCTATGAGGTTCACACGTTACATTAGACACAAAATACGTAGCTGACACTAGTGTCCAAATTGTCGATACAGCCTGCATTTCGTGTTGGCACTACCTCAAAATTGTTTCAAGATGACCTGACGTTAATTAAGCTAATTGCCCATATTCTGTTTATTAACCGAGTTTTCGACTAACATGAGTCAAATGAGCCATAAGTTTGAGACACCAGTGACTGCCTCAAGTTTACGGCAAGATTTGCGACCGCCGTTGAAGCGGTTTATGAAGAGGCACGTGTTCAGAAGCGCTTACTTCCACTATTCTTAGACGTTCTTATCTTCAAGTGGCGTTCAAAATGGCTCCATAAAGAGTTGCGGTCATGGGTCCGGCATTACATAACGTAATGTTATTTGCATTGTCCATATGAAAAATTCAAAAGAATTAAGCAGCTGCGTCGGCTAGCCTCGTAAACATTTCATAGTGTTTTTACGACGGGACCCAGCGGGCCTCGGTCTTGTAAACGTACATGCCTTTGGTTCGTGTACGAACCTACGTTTGTCTACATTTGTTAGTTTATTTAGAAAATGTTTTTTACGAAACAATAGTGTCGTGACAAGAATCGTGTAAGTTTTGTAATTTGTGGGTTAATAACTATGATTAGGGTGGTGTCTCTATGTTGGCGGATCAGCGCCTCATGATGGGTGCCGAGTACATACTTGGAAATCATTGTTTCTTCCTATTTATGTTTGATTAAATACATTGTCCTTTAGAAGAGTGCACTTTAAAAATGAGCCGATATAAAAACTTTTTTATTTGGGAAGGATTTACAAGTCCTTACTTTCTTAGTGGTTTCAAGCGCGGCTGCTTTGAAAGTTTATTGAGATAATCTGTTAGAAAATTGTCAGTAGCAGCTCAGAGTTTGCAATTGTGCCCGACAGATGGCAATGAGTTCGCTCCCTTTTACATGTAACTTTATAAACTAAAAATCGAATTTAAAAAATAAAGAATCGAAGTCTGGGTGCCATGGTAGAGTAAAATCCGTTTGATATTTCCTTTGGTAATTAAGATACTAATTTTAAAATGGCCGTCACAAAAATATCTTATAGATACTTAGCTCGAAAAAGCTGGTCATAAAATATGAAGTATAAATTATACTGCGATGGGGATGAAATACAATGGGGATGAGCAAAAAGTCTTGCGGCCCGATTTCATCCACGCGAGTGGAGTCACGGACAAAACCTGCTAGCTAAATATAGTTGGAATAACTAGGTAGAGAACGCCATTGTTTTAATTTTGTTCCAGATTTAAAATATTTTTGTCTTTATTATACGAATTGTTTGTTGTTTTAAATTCAGAATAACTGTATTTATGTACGTAGTATTTACCCATTAAAAATGTATAGCGATTTTAACTAAATGAAATGGGTAACATAATTCAGTTTCATAAGTATTTTGATTCGGCTCAGTAGTTTCTGATGTCTTTCGGAGAGGTATTACCATCCTTCCGAATAATAAAGATGAAATTATTTCATGGAAGGATTATATGGAGAGTATGGTACAGTTACAAGAAAAATTGCTACATAAACCATGATCATTTCTTAAATCTCAGATATGAACTAAACATATTGACAGGAAAAAGAAAAACGAGACTATTATAAAATATATATATATATATAAATTCCTATTAAAATACATATTATTTTCTGATTTTGCCTCATTACAGAAACGATAATCCCACACCATTGACCCCAATATAACGACAGAGACCTAATTAACTTAATTATACATAAACGTTAATTTGAATCGCTTTTGTTAATGTATATGATCGATATTGTAAAGCTAATAAATAGGGGCGCCTACACAATGTTTATTAAAGGCAAACAATGAGCCTGTAACTTGTAAACATGAAGAGTTTGCCCTTGCGGCGATTTGCAGTAAGGGTGCGACCCCATATGGTTAACAACTAATGACTGGGACAAGACCTATCTTAAGTTTAGATTATTGCAGGTTAGGGATAATACTCTAGCATTATCCCTGTGCAATAGGCATGTTTGCTTAATATTTCAGATAATACCGTTGTTTGGATACTACAAATTTTTAAGTAGGTACCTGCTAGTCTCAACACTGCCTTATTTGTGTCGTATTCATAAACAAAACTGCTCAGCATGAGATCCTGAGTTCGATTTCCGATTCCCGAGTCGAGCATAATTCGGTATTTTATAATTGGAAATTCTCAGTAGCAGCCTACCAGCCCGGAGTTTGAAATTTTTCTCGGTAGGTGACGATAGGCTCGCATTTATTGCATGTAACATGGTGCTCAATAACATCGGGAAAATGTGTGTGTACAACGGTACTTTTCTGTCAATCCCTACTGGAATACAGGCGTGATGATACTGATTTTGGAAGCCTCAACCAAGTTACACTACGACACTCGGTTCATCGACCTATGCTACAATTATAATGAGTTTATACTTTTAGCGACTATCAAATAACATTAGTATGAAACCAAGCGTTTATAAAACATTGCCCCACATAAGATATTCAATACTGTGTTCCTGTATCGTGCGTTTCCAAACTGTCACAAACTGATTGTTACATCGGTAATTAGGCTGCCAGAACCACTATCTGTAGATGATATATAAATATTTGTATTGTGCGAGAATCCAACTCGCGATACATAGCGCAACAGTGCGGCAACCGTGCCGTCATTCACTATTATTCGATAGTCACTGGCGAGTAAAGAGGTACCGGATATCGAGTATTGAGTGTTGTATCGCGTGTGGTCGCAGCCTAACGTTTAATCTTGATTTACATTTCACTATGACGTAGCCTCCAATATTATGCTAAGCGTAGTTGAAACGTAACCGAATAATTGTTTTAGCGAACTCAGTTTCGCTATGACTATAATTTAGAGAGGTTAGGTAATTTTATATTCCGTTTGCTTATACTTCAAAACTCACAACTACATTAACCGTACGTAAGACACATTAATGGCACGGTTGGAGTGGTGATTGAGTGATGGACTGCTGCGCTACGTGTCGCGGGTTCGAGTCCTATACGGAACAAATTATTTGTATGACCTACAGATAGTTGTTCCGGGTCTTTGCGCATGTGAATTATTCCTAGAGGGTGGCAACCTTGTTTTTATACACAAATGAAACATTTTTCTGTGACACTGATACCCTAACTTTATACTGGTTGATACAAGTTTTCGCCGGACTTCCGTAACGACTGCCAGTATACGTATGACACTCGGGACCAACAGCTCAACGTGCTTGCCAAGGCACGGAGAAGTCTTGATACATGATGAACGGTTGCCCATCCAAGGACATACCACAGTAAGCGCTGCTTAACTTTCCAGATACAACTAATCTGCGCAGTGGCTCTGCAACTACGAGCTCCTAACACACATTACTTATGTATTCAGCTTTCTGCGCTACGCGTCGTGGGTTCGATCCCTGCACGGAACAAATATTTATATGATCTACAGATAATTGTTTCGGTTCTGGTTGTGTGTGCATGTGACATGTATGTATGTTTGTAAACTACGTTTAGTTTTTTTTATTGTATACCCTATTTAATGATTTTGAAGTACATCATAAGTAGTTACAATCTGTGCCAATGTATCATAACGTACCTACATTAAAATAATTATTCCTCTATCAACAGCAGTTTATTGAACAAAGAGGCTACATACAAATAAATACATTTCAGTTCAGAGTTTATATAGAAAAACCGACTCCAAAAAACCCAAAAACAAAACTAATAACTAAAAAGCAAAAAATAAATCTTTTATTATACAATATAGTAGTTGAAGAATATTGAAATCGGTGCCAAGTAAAACATAAAAGTAATATACCTTGCTGCTATAATAGCGACATTGAAACAACGAGTTCACGTAGAAATTGTCGAGTACGGCTTCGCCAATCGTGTCGGTTTATCATTGCATGTTTTACTTGGCACCGACTTCAATATTCTTCAACTACTATATTGTATAATAAAAGATTTATTTTTTGCTTTTTAGTTATTAGTTTTGTTTTTGGGTTTTTTGGAGTCGGTTTTTATTTTTTGTTAAAAAATTTAATTATTTTACAATTTTGAGTGATGGGTAGACCTAGTAAAGACGATACTCTTGAAAAACTTTACAAAGGTGAAATGTATGTTGCCCCAAGTCGAGTGAAAACCTTAGACGGTATTGCACTATGTGATTTTAAAATCAAATAAATTACTTAGCCGACCACATGATGAAAACGCATTACGAGAAATTAACTATCGAATCTGCAATATTACCCATCTCGGTTTAAAGTGCGCATCAATACGAATAAAATAAGCCCAAACACTATGTAGCTGCTATCAACCATTAAGGAGTTCTCTAAACTGTACTGCACCTGCATCACGGACCTTGCAGTGGCAGTCATTACCCATCTCGGTGTAAAGATCTTGTCAACACGAATAAAATAAGCCCAAACACGAGGTAGTTAAGATGTACCGTTGAGGAGTTCCCTCGATCCTCTGTCATCTCCATCATCAGATCTGCCCTAAACCTCCATAGTATTGTAGTCTCATCAGATATACACATAAATATCAAGTTTTTACCCCATGCTCGCCTACAATTTTCAAGAGATGCCCTCGATTTCTCAGGGTTTCCACCATCAGGTCCTGACCGGATGACAATGGGACCAAATGACAAGCATACCCTTTCAAATAAAAAAAGAATTTTTGAAATCGGTCCAGACGTCTTCGAGAAATCGAGTAACAAACATAAAAAAAAAAATAAAAAAAATACAGCCGAATTGAGAACCTCCTCCTTTTTTTTGAAGTCGGTTGAAAAGTAAATATTGTATATCCTTTCTACTATCCTTGTATATCGTAGTCTATTTTTCACAGTTAGTTTATAAGGCTGAGTATTGAACTTCGCTTGGAGTCCTCATTAATTTTCACTAGTTTGTCCCGCGGCACGGCCTTCGTGCGGCCCTAACATAAATTCCGAGATAACTTGAACAAACAAGTGGAAGTCCAAATAAGTAGAGCCCTTTAGAATGCGCCCCAAGTGACGAACTCGTTTGTAAACTCAAATAAATAATTAAATTCTCTTTTCGTGTAGTGGAAAAATTCGGGGATATTGTTTTTAAGGCCATTGCTGAGAATCTTAGCAGAATACTATGTTACTATACTACATACTTTATTTTGTGTTTTATAGTGTGTCGGGTAAATGTGTTTAAATGTATGTCAGTCGTGTCTTAGTTTATAAATATGAGAGATATCTACATAGCATCACATCTGTATTCCCCGAAGGGTTAGGCAGAACTGTACTATTTATTGTACACCCACATTTCGCCGATGCCGTTATTGAGTCCCATGTAATAGGTGGCGAGCCTATTGCCATCTACAGGGCACAGTTTCAAACTCCGTGCTGCTACTGAGAATTTCCATACAGAAAAACCCAATAACACTTTACCCGACCTGGGAAACGAACTCGGGACCTCACGCTTATCAGTCGCGCTTGCGACCACTAGACCAATGAGGCAGTCAAATATCTATATGTTTTAAATTATTAGCTGATATCATTAAAATGCAACGTGATGATGATTTATTTCAGGATTCATTTTACTACGTACTTTAAATTTAATGGAAATAGTATATGATGTATGATGTATATTATCTATTTTCGAAATGACTAGGATGATGAGGGAAGTATTTACGCGTAGACAAAGCGGCGCATGGCTACGCGCTACATGTGCTACGCCACTCCGTAGCCACACCATGCATTATTGGTAACAAAAACTATTCATTACACAATTTCAACATTCAATAAGGGGAAAATTATATATGAAATTCTCTATCATAACGTTCAACCTGTTAATTCAAGTAAACTGGAAGTTCCAATGCACAAGTCAGTTTGGGAGCACAAGTGTTGAACCGAAACACTATTTACGTAAATAAACTCGTTCCGTTAAGGCGGTCTACGTCGGCGGGCTTCGTTTAAACTTTTAATCGCTTTCGAGCCGTGATAAACAAATTTTAATTAAGTTTTAATATCACCACGTAATTGCCAAGCAGAACGGATATCACAATTATTTATGTTTATGAATATTTAAGTCGTTGCTTGTTATTCAATGTTTTGAGATTTTGAATAACAATTGATTAAAGTTAATTTGCCCTAGTCATATTTCGAATAAATAGTACGTACGGGTTAATATTTTATGATTTACGCTATTTTATAACAATGCTTGGATAAAGGAATAGATTATGTATACATTTCACTTCATCCCATATCTATAGAATATTCGCAGATATGCCGGGACATTGTGAAGACGACAGATGTTCTATAAAAGAGCAGAATTCATTTTGTTTGTGGGCAATCCGCTTTAAAATGTCCTCTTTGTGATGTTTCTATGGTACAGTGGTATGGATACTAGGTACCTACTTATAGTGCTATATTGGGTCGATTCCATTATTGGAGTAGTGTAGCTGCGAGCAGTTTGGAAATTGAATCGAGTGAATTTTAAACTGATGACGATATTGTTTATTTATTGTTTGAAAAGCTTACTCATATGAAATGGAAAAAAAAAAGGTTAAATTGTATAAGTTGCTACAAGCTTCCATAATTATGCAATTTAGTACCTAAAATAAACATACAATAAGCTAATTTTTATTTTTCAGAGAAATTATTAACCAATGTATTCAAAAATTGTTGTGTTGCAAAAATTTACCAATGGGACCAATCTGTGAAATCGGGAAAACTACAGGTTTTCCATACAAAAGTGGATACCAAACTGGATCATTTTAACCCAGTTAAGTATCTACTTTGAAGCACTACATGTTTTTTAATTAATTGTATTATTTATAACCATTGATATATTTTCTTCAATTTATTACTCTCAATGTCTACATGTGTTATATGTGTTACGAATCTCGAGAACGAGGCGCAAGTATAATTAATGATTAAACGAACTTACCTGTAAGTGAAGTTCTATCATCATTATACGAAGCGCCTCGTCCGAAGAGATTCCTAAGTCCCGCCCGCCCCTAGCTACGGTAAACACAAATAAAAATTTTCGGAAAATATAACACACTGAATTATAGTGAGATGCTATCTAAACTAAATAACGTCTAGTTGCAGAATTTTATTTTCTATATTTGATAACCTATTTTTTAAATATTATTTTTGACATGAAACTGGTATGTAATCAGTTTTTAAATTGATTTTATTTGATTTATGAGTGCTATGCATAACTCTATTTTTTTTCTGGATTTCAGATTTTGTCTAGATTTTGTTTTTTAATAATATTTAGATTTGATTACAGAGAATAATAGACAAAATCCCCTAAACATTTTGGTAATTAAAAATGAACAATGTATCGTGTACTGTCAACCCAAAAATTACGTTAATCAAATGAGTTTGCAAGGACATAGTAACAAACAGTCTGGAAGCCACAAGAATTACCAAAATTTCTTAATTTTTGTCCTCGCCATTCCATTTGTCCCTTGGCATATTTTTTATTTATCAACTTAGGTGCTTTCTTTGTTTCCACCAAGCTTATTGTTAATTTCATTGTGTAACGGTCTCACTGAAGAAGTTTCCACGCTTACATTGGCTTCCGCGCGAAATTGTTTATGGTCCGTAAAAATTGTGCTTTGTTTTTTCATTTGTGTTGTTACGATGAACAATATATTTGATAACCTATTTTTTAAATATTATTTTTGACATGAAACTGGCATGTAATCAATTATTAAATTGATTTTATTTGATTTATGAGTACTATGCATAACTCTATATTCGAATTTGAAAAACCATGAATTTTATTTAAAGATCTCTAGATAGCAGTGAAGTAAATAAGAACCAGCTACAGTAAAACCTTTTTTTGTTCACTTGACAAGTGAAATCGAGATAATGCCACCATTTTTCATCTCGGTAGGAGTGTGGACGATGCGACGTTATTCTGAACGAATTGTACCTCGGGGTATGAATTTAATCTCAGAATCCAGCGTGTCAGATTCATAAGAAATATCTCTTCGGCGATATTTTGAGTTTTATAGATACATCTTATATAGCATCTTGTTTTCGTATGAATGTTTATGAAAGCAATAAAAATATGAAGGTTTTATTGCTGTTTATTTATATTGTTAGGTCGTTCTGAATTTAAATGTCATACGAAAATATCAGGACCCTTTAATAACAACTTATTTGCTAAAGATATATTGACATACACGCAACTAGTGTTTCCTATGGCTACGAATAAGGAGGAATTGGCTTCGATAACTTATCTTCCAAGGACGATAAATATATCTATCTATTGCTAACAATAAGTATCATTCCGATATTAACGTTTAAATAAAATGTTTAGGATCATAATTTTAGTAGGTATTATACCTATTAAGTACGCTGTACAAACACGCGATCCTTTTCTAATGAATAATTTGTATAAAAACAAAACCCTATCAAAGGGCCCACAAAACACAACCAATATTTTGAGTGGCTTTCTATTTTGTTGCCAGCACAGAAAAATAGGAGCAAAAATATTAAAAATCCTGGTGCAGCGAGATTCTGATGCAATAAATCATGAGTGCATTATAAAGCAGCGTCTCTGGCGCTTCGTTAAGAAAAACAAACCTGGCTGTAACAGCTTCGGATTAATTTTGTATCAACGTGCAAAAGTGGCGTGTTTATTCTGCATAATTCCTAATACCTCATTGGTCTAGTGCTACTCAGCGTTTGGTTTTAGGTTCGATCCCCGGGTGTGGCAGTGTTATTTTTTGTTACAGGATCGCCCACTGTTACATGGGACTAAATACAGGATTGGCGAAATGAGGGTGTACAATATCGGTACACTTAACGCTTTGGGGAATACAGGCATAATGCTACATATATATTATATACGTAATCTATAAGTTCGAGTATATGATATTGTCATAATCACAGCACTTGGAAGGCCGTTTTGCCATTGTTAGCACTCAGAAGAATGCAGCTAGGTTAGTCATCAATATCAGTACTGTACAGTACAGTATCAGTTAGATACCTATACAGGAAAGGCAGCGATCAAATAATAATCATTATATATTGTACATATAATATTGTATAGGTACATGTAAACTTAAACGGGTTACGAGGTCACAATTAGTGCCAAAATGCTGAGTGTAACCGCGGTTGGCACAGATATTATGCTGGATTAAAAGTCAATGTTGTTAGTTGGTAACCGCACACTGGTGACAGGTTGCCAGGCCATCGCATTTACTTGTGCAATACAGTACAGTAATCCTACATTGAGCTCTATGACTTAGGCTACGATTTAAATATATAGCTAACTTCAGCCTGTTCGGGTACAGGCTGAAGTTATTTTTGACCGATTCATATCGTTGATTATGCTATGTACGACCTTTTTTCCATATACCCGGAAAACTTCTGAATATCAGGCTGTTACTAAGAATTGCCTAGAAACGTAATAAAACTTTGCCCGAGTTGAGAATCGTACCTAAGAAATCACGATTAGCAGCGTCTGGACCAATGAGACAGTTGCATGACATAATATTAAAGATATAAACATAAAAATACAACAGTATTTATGTTTTTTTTTGAGATATGAAAACTTCTCTCTAAACTAAGTAACTTCTATTATGAAATCTATAAAGATTCAATAGCGATGATACTTCAGAAAATTCTTTATAAATTTTCTAGTAACTGTTTACCCGCTCGGTACTTTACTGCTACTTTTTTACAAAATCTCAAAGATTGGATAGCCTTTAAATACTCGAAGTAACTTACGAAAGTTCAACGTCATGTTTAGTTACCACATTATAGGTGGCAGTTAAACTGGACACAATAACAACGCTAAGGTTATAATACGTAGATAATCGCAAAGTATTACTAAAAAACTTCGAAAGCACTAACGTGGATAAAATGTACCTATGTATGTAAACGTATGTTAGGATGGCGGGTTAACACCAGAATCCATTGTCATGGCGTCATGAAAAATATTTACTTGCCAGTAATAAATCCTAAAAACTTTAAATATCAGAACGTCCAACAAATAGTTTGGTACGTGAGTCTACTATTTCTACAATATTTCCAACCCCTGGCGTGGACAGTCAGATTATAAGTTGCAGTTACACTGGCGCTAATGAATGCGAGCGGGATTACCTCCGCTCGACCCGCGGCCAATTACATAAAAGTTGGCTGACATCGGGAATCCAGCGCGATACATTATCCCAGCCCTCGCTTGCCAACCTTTGAAAGCTTTTAATATTGATAGCGAAATTAATTGTTATTTTACTCTTTGAGTGGTGATGGTAGGAAAAGGTGAAGCCTTGATAGGGGTATTAAAAAGGTAATACGCAAAAAAAAACATCTTTATAATATTTAATCAATATTACCTCTTTGAAAGAATACTTATATCAAGATACAAAATGGCCATAAAGAATATTTAATTATGAGCGAAAAGTTGTCAATTTAATGCATTATGTTTTTTGTATGTTCAATGCATAAGATTATAAAGCGTTAAAAAGAATTAAGTACTAACGAAAACCGTACCAAATTCCACCCAGTAGCTTTGAGTGATTAAACTGAAAAAAATAAAAAGATATTATACGGCTGGAGATTTTGTGTTTTATTTTGCGTATTGTTAGCCCTGCCTGTCGTCTACTTCTACATTAAAGTTACGAAAACTGAATAATTAAAACTTAGAATTTTATAACGAACTTCATAATTCATTTCAGCAATATAAAGAACCTTTTTCCATATTTTATTTTTGATGAACATTTTATAAGATGTTTTAAACACACTGGTATCAAATCAGGGCTGCCTCCTTTTCACTAGATTATTTCCACTTGTATATACAACACGAGTTCCACAAATATCACGGTTGTATCAACGTGGCAGCCCTGACAGTATTTACTAGATACTACTGTGTATACCACGCTTACAGTTCCCTGCAGATATAACGCCACTAAAAGCTTTTTCCGTTGGCATGTTATATTGCACACATGACCCCACTATCCCCCGTACTTACATAACTATTGGATATAGCTTCAAATATTAGTTGAACGCTTACACAAACTCGAATATTTCTAACAACTGTCGGGGGTACAGCATCATAAGTCGAAAAATATATGGGAATTTCGATTCTAATGATTGTCTTAGATATAATCTCTCTGTCGGAATTGTAAAAACTCAAAAAATCTGCGTCCTGATTTGACGTTTTATTAATAAATATGTACAAGCACGCTATCGCTCATATTTCTCGATATTTTCTAATTTTCAGTCACCACCTTTTGCATTCCACGCAGTCTAACTCGCGGACACAGTGTTATATCAAATAAAGATTATGTTTCCTTGATCTACTTGATTTTATTATTTAAATTGACTTTTGATGCTATCAGGATCCTCTAGAGTACATGTAGGTAGAGATACGACATCCTTCTTTTTAACCATATATAAACGGGTAGGCAGAACTATTTTGTGAAACTATTTTTCATTATCAATTGCTTGGAGGCACCATATTATTTAGTTGTCGGATCAAATACTAGGTATAAAAATTTAAAAAGTTACGACTATGGTTTCTGGGGATCCATCTTAATATTCAGAAGCATGAACAGTTAATTCAAGTGTGGGCAAGTACTAGACTATGTAACGTGACTTGGGATCGAAGTAAGTAACTTAGAAGCAACGGTGATTAATTGAACTATGATTCGTTATGATATTTTAGTACGTAGGGGAGAGCGGGGCTGAAAGTGCCGGGGGTAAGTTATTCCGATGCAAATATCTAAAAAACAAATAGAGATAGCTATATGTTCGTATTATGTCCGGCGTTCTGGCAACCTAGCGCATATGCGGCGGTCATTTTAGTTGCGCCAGAAACGCGGACCTATTGGCAGTGTGTGTAATGATCCTCCAGCATCACGTGAGTAAATATTTTTTTGTTCATACTTTTTGGTCTCAAGTAAGCATTTTTGGTGTTACGGATATGGGAGATTTACTAATGTGTTTGTAATTTATCCAGAAATATTAATCTATGCAATTTTAACGCTTTCTATAGAATGTTTTTTTGGCATATGATAAAAAGCTAATGTCTTCGAAACGGGGTAAAAAGTGCCTTTCAATCGGGGTCAATTGTGCCGCAGCACAACCAACCCCCAACTAACCTTTAATAACCTATATTGTTTTGTTTGATAGAATGAGAACATATAAGAGAAAAACACAACTACTTTCCAGGATCTTCTACAAAGGGCTGCTGAAACGGTCATTAAATACGGTCGTAAATTAAAAACCACTGCACGTGAATTCGAAATTTGTCACATAACGCTATAGCGGTATGTCAAGAAACTAAAGAGTGGACTGACTACTCCGGTTGGATATAAATCAAGACTGATTTTTAATAAGGAACGAGAGACGTCAATAATTCAACCTGGTCATCAGCAATACTAGTGCAGAGTTGACTGTATAAATGAAACGAGTCCTTCAGGTATTCAACAATCAATCAATGTAGACGGTGGAAATAAGCCCGCCCCATCAGGTTATCAGCAAATAGAGTTACGCCAGTACAGTCCAGAGCTTATCTCTCGCTATCATTCTCAAGCAGCTGATCGCATCACTTCTCACGGAGGTATCGATGCAGCATCTTTTTCTCCGGACTTAATTAGACCATTACCTAAAGCACCTCCCCGATTAATTGGAGTTAATACACGACGTACAAGAAAGTCAGCTGTCTTGACGGATACTTCAGAAAAAAATGCTTCGGCAGAAGAACAGGCTAATAAAAAGAAAAAGAAAGAAAGTAAAACCACAGAGAAGTGTAAAGGAAATGAAAAAAAAGTGCTAAAGGAACTAAATACAAAAGGAAGAAGACCAAGAACCTTCAAAAGGAGAAGTTCGTCCAAAAGGATGATGAAAGTACAGATGAAGAGAATAGTTCAGAATGGTTCTGGATCCTATGCTGTGACTCTTACTCTAATTCTGCGCCTGGAGATGGATAAAAATGGATTGAATGCAGCGTATCTAAGAATTGAGCATATTTGCAATATGTGGATGATGAAGTGAAGTGCTTAACATTTGTATATGTCATGAATATAAGTTTAGTTTTTGATGTTTTTAGATTTTTTTAATGTAAGTTTATTGTGAAAACTAATTTGAGAGACTGATTAATAAGATAATAATTATCTAGCTGAACTCAGTTACCTTAAATATTGGGAGAAAATTTGATTAATCCTAGTATCATAGTCTGTAAAGGGTTATTTTTTAATAACTCTGTCTAACAGATCTCATTTATATTAAAATAAAGTAAAAAATATTAATGTAGAAGATACTTTCAGTATCACATAGTTAGAAGAGTAACAGGTTGTTGTTTTTTTCACTGATGCTTAGTATAAAACCTACTAAAGTTTATAAAATGTTGATGTTTTTATAAATTAAATTTCGAATAAATATAAAGCGATCAAATTTTATGTTTTTTTTTATTCCAAAATCCATTTTAATCCGTGTAAAAGACCAAACATTATGAACGGCACAACCAACCTCAGCTGCGGCACAACTTGCCCCAACGTGGGGTCAGTAGTGCCTTACGACCGCTGTTTAAAAATATAATTCTCTATATAAAACCGTTCAAAAAGCACAAAAACTGGGTAGAAATTTAAAATCTAGATTAAATTTTACCTAAGATAGACTAGTAGTATTAACCGTAGCATTTGTCTTACCCGAGTTATCTAGGGATCTGTCAAAATCGGCACTTTCAGCCCCGCTCTCCCCTACCTATTTACTGTGAATATCAATTTCATTTTAGATCCCAAGCTAAATTAATTATAGAATGTTTTTAGATAAACATTTAAAATTCTTAATGTGCAAATGTGGTTTTAATTGCGAAGGCGTTTTCTACCAGATGATACACCAATAAATTAAAATGGAATATGAGTATTGATAGGTAGATATATACTTATTATAGTATATAAATATATTAACTTAGATATTAAAAACATACATATAGTTACATTCCTGGAAAAAGTTACTTTCTAAAAATCTCTGAATTCAGTTCTTCTTTGAAAAATTATACACAAAGCAACAATATTCGTAGAAATCGAGATAAAACTGAAAGGATCGTAGACAACAGTTTTGCAATTTCGTTTGGTTAACCTGAATCAGATATTATCAGGAATATATATTTAGTGAACAAAAATATATCTAAGAGTAAAAAAATGTTCAAATTATTACCTATAACAGGATTTTGGCAAGTGTACAAAAAATTTGCAAATAATATTTGATAAATTACTAGTTGTTCCCGGGATTTTGTATAGATTTCGAATACTCGTGAAAGTTGTCGTGAAATCCATGTGTAGAAGCGTAATTTTTCATATTTATTATCAGAGTTAGACCTTAATCGTTACAGCGAAAATTCAAATAAAATCTACCCACTCGTTTTTGATTTATAAGGGTTTAGATGGATATATGGACTAATTTATAGTTTTAATAAAGTAAAGATAGATTAACCTGAAGTATGTTACTATACGTGGTAAAAAACCGAAAAGACACAATTTATCCTTTGTTTATATGATTTCTCTTCTATTCATGTGTATAATAAATCATACTCCTTAATATATTCTCTAATTACACCGCCACAATTCTTATCTGCCAGTTATTCTTTCCAGTCCCAAGGCGGCCACATTTCACGGCGTGCCAACTCTGACCACGTTTCACCTGAGACGACTGGACCGTGGCATCTGTTTGTGACGTAATCCGAAGCTTCGTTGTGACGTCACCTCACATTGCATTAAGTACGTATCTGAACTAGTTAGGCGTGCCTAGGATTTAATTAAATAATTTTAATGACGGTATCATGACATGGTGGAAGAATAAAATATGACGTAGGTTTAAAAAATTGAATTCAATTTCCTCCTAATCTTTTAGTTTCACAATGAACTCAACAGATTAATACTTAATAGTAAATTAAATATCACAGTGTTTATATATGTTATACCGTGTTTGTAATATGTGATTGTTGTACTGTTCCATTTAGGCGTTTAATGAAACTACCCATTTGGAATGTAATCTGAACGCTATAATATTACAATCCTACTTTTACTTTTTAATATTATAAATGTGAAAGTTTGTGTGGATGGATGGATGAATGGATCTTTGTTACTCTTTCACGCCAGAATGCCTGAACGGATCGGAACGGATAGATTATAGTCTGGAATAGCACACAGGCACTTTTTATCCCGGAAAAATGTATGGGTTCGTAAACCACGCGGACGAAGCCACGGGCGGAAGCTAGTTAATGATAAAACACACGTCCTACGCGTATCAAAGTTCTAACGACAAAGCCTGTGTAGCGGATTGGTAATCTGCTACGACAACGTAGCATGCGTAGCTTTATCGGCGACGTCGTAGCAACAGTGCGACGGTTTGCAACCTCCAACTAGTTCAATAGCAGTCAGTCAAAACTACGTACTTAATAGAGCCATTATGAGAAAACTAAGTCTCTATAACATTAATGCTAAATATAATGTGTAATGTGATTGACAATCAATCGGCATCTGTCATTACCCGCGGGATTTCATTCTCTTGGATAGTATGTACGATCAAATCAAATCAAGGTTTAAATCTACATTGTGTATATTACATTATAACTTATATACGTACATTTTAAGAATACGTAAGTACTAGCTTCCGCTCGCGGTTTCGCCCGCGTGGTTTACGAACCCGTACATTTTCCCGGGATAAAAAGTAGCCTATGTGCTATTCCAGACTATAATCCAGCTCTGTGCCAAATTTCATCCAGATCCGTTCAGCCGTTCTGGCGTAAAAGACTAACAAAGATCCATCCGTCCATCCATCCTCACAAACTTTCACATTTATAATATTAAGTAGGATAAGTGTATCCGTGGAAAAACACACAATATTATTTAAAACGGTTTATAATGTTAAAGGTACTGGGTAGATGATGGTAGATTGTTTTGAAAATACTCCTATTTAAAATGATATCTTAATTTCAAGTAAACGATCCTACAAAGATAAGTTTAAATTTAAAATAAAAGTTCCTAGATCCCAATACTAAGTTTCCATATTATCTGCAACAAATCCCGTCTACGTGCCTTCGTATAATCATCCGGATAAAAGAGGCGTGCTTACCTTATTCGTACCAAGTTTATCTCCATTTCATAACACAATCATATCTTTTATTCACATAGATAGCTCAAAACTACGTTTACAATAACTTGAAAAAGAGAATGAATTTTAAAATGTCATTTTTTTAATCAAGCTTGTCTATATGTCATCTATATGTTACCTTGGTATATCAGTTTTCAGTTCTTACACAAAATCAAGTGCAAACGCGAAGTTTTTAGCTGTTTCTGTTATTGAGACCAATTACGTACCGCTCCCGGATTATGAAATACTAGCTTGTGCCCGCGGCTTCGCCCGCGTGGTTCACGAACCCGTACATTTTTCCAGCTATGTGCTATTCCAGACTATAATCTCTCTCTACCAAATTTCATCCAGATCTGTTCAGCCGTTCTGGCGTGATTGAGTAACAAATATCCATTCATCCATCCTCACAAACTTTCACATTTATAATATTAGTTGGATAGTAGGATATAATTAGGATAGTAGGATTAATCGGACAGTTGCTGTGACTAACAAATATGCTAGTTCACATCCTATAATGAAATAAAGAAAAATACAGATAAGCCCTAAATAGATGGATCATTTGATTAGTCAATGCAAGTCAGATTTTCACGTATACGTTTCGTATCGAATACTCAAAGCTATGGTTCGATTCCCAGGTCCACCACAGTGTTTTTGGGATTTTCTCGAATTCACAGAAGCAGCACGGAATTTGGAATTGCTGGTTAGATGACATTGGGCTCGCCTCCTATTACATAGGACTTAATAGCAGCATCGGCGAAATGGGGGTATTGAAATAGTACATCTCTATCTAACCCTTCGGAGAATACAGGCGTGATGCTACGCTACTATTATATTAATGAAGAAAGTTGGAATAAAATCAATTAACTTTTGTGTCATTTTACGGCGCACATTACATACAAACTGTGCAACTTAAATAAATAAAAAAAGCTTGTAATAAAAAGTCGAGTCCGAAATGTCAACGGAAGTACTCGTTAAATAAGGTTGAAAGCACAATTTCGAATGATTTAATACTTTTCAGTATGACGTATTGTGCGGATGAATTTATTTTGAGAGTAAACGTATGTTACCTACATCAATAAAACATATTTATGATTTTTTGTTTAAACAATAATAATATTACGTGTAAACTTAGAGACAATTAAGTTTGCCGTCCCACATTAGACAATTTATAAAATTATTCTTTCAACTAGATAGGTTTAGGTAGATGATTCGGTAATCTAAAAATTTTCTTCAATATTGTTGTAGTATAGTGTATTTCTTGAAGTCAAACTAAAGGAATGCGGGTTTTTTAAATATCCTATCTCATGCATAAATTATAATAATTAATTTGATGATAGATTTGGTCCAAATTCTTGCATGCATCTTGTATAAATTAATCCTCCAACTTAATTAATTAGCGGTAAAAGTATTTTTTTTTATTTATGGTATTATATATATACAGTATGTTAAACAGAAAATTATTAAACTTTAATGATTTTAAAAAGAAAATACGTTTTAGGTAAGTATTTGTAGGCTTCTTAGTAAAATTGATTGAGTAGAATCTTTTATTGCAACACAAAATTAATTGCAGAGCTGCACTTACCAACTAACTATATAGGATACCTATATAGGTAATTATGAATACTAGCAAACTATAGATTGAGGATTTAATAACCATTCCCTTTAGTCACAACTAAAGGGAATGGTTATAAAATCCTCAATCTCCTTCAAGCACCTCTCCTCCTCTCCTTTCAAGCACCATATACCCGATATTCTATTAAAAAATGAATTTTAGTAGTACCATACGTCACCAGTCTTAAGTTAAATATCGAAATGTTATTTTAATGCTTGTTTTTAGTTCTTGATGTATAAATATTGTAGTGTAACAAAAGCAAAGGCTTCTGTTACAATTTATGAACGCTGAGGGGAAGCACTTATTCCCAAATAGGCCTACATAAGATACATAGCGGCAAGTTACCGCGAATAGGTACCTAATAAATTGGCAAAGGTTACGCATCTATAAATAGTTGTATTATATAAATGTTGGTTTATCCAGTGGTTTCCTCCGTGTTCGTACGTGATCGGAACGGATCGGTTACGGGCCGGGGGAAATTGCCACGTTATGTCTCAATGGGATCACACGACGTCAACTGTTGCTCCTGTATCGATTATGAATCTTAGAGGTGAGTTGTCGCTAACATCTAACCGATATTACTTTATAAGCAATGATAAACTATATTCTTTATGTTTATCGACTGAATTTTGGATATTAACTCTATATGTACAACTAGTCATAAAGTCTTGTTTATAAGTTACCATTACTCGTTTTTAACATTCTTATCTCAAATTCGAAATACGTTGGAAGAGAAACCGTCCCCGTAGAGCGAAAATTAACTAAGTAACATTTGTAAACTTTTGAGATACGGACGTGTTTTGGTTCAAAAACAAGTTTATTTTTTATACTGATATATTATTAAAGATCTTTGCGTGAATTTCATTAAGAAATTAATGTTTTTTTTCTTGTTTTTGAAACAAAACACGGCCATATATCAAAAATCTACAAATTTTAGTTAGTTAATTTTCGCTCTACGGGGACGAAACACCATACAAGTAATCTTTTCACTTTTAATATGGTTTTTAAATATAGCCCATTAAGCCTCGAAGTAATCCAATCTTTATTAAGTGTAGCAATCATAAAAATGTGACAAGTCATCTAAAAACATAACTATTTATTCAGTAATCTATGTCTAACAGAAAAAATGGTCTAGCAGCCGTAAGCGTGACTGATGAGCGCGAGGGGCCGGGGTTGAAATCTCGGTAGGCCAAAGTGTTATTAATTCTCAGTAGTTTTACAATTGTGCTCGGATTACATTGGACTCAATAACGGCAACGGCGAAATGTGGGTCTAAAAACGTCCATCCCTGTCGAACCCTTCCAGGAATAAAGGGGTGATGTTATGTTATCTATGTTAAAATCAAAAACCTCAAATAAAATCACGACACGGGTGACAAATGAAAAAGTAGGTACACTTACTTAAGTTATATAATTCATTTTAAATATTCATGCAACTTTTGATATTATTTAGTTTGTAAATTCGTTCATACAAATGTTAAATGATTAGCATTAATTGTAATCCCTTTCATGGTACTGCGTTGTTCTTTCTAGGGTTGCCAAACTATGACTATTTACCTAATTTGTTTTATATTTAGAAGACCACCCGTTCATAAATAATACTTATCAGACAAGTAGAACTACCAACTTTATACATTAATATTATCAAGCTAGTTATTAATCTTAATACATTAATAAACTCTGTTAATGTTTTGTCAGGTCTCTTGGGTTATGTGGCTTAAATAGGCCTCAAAAACATCCATTTAAAAATTCCTAAAATTATTGTTAAGTTTGATTTGTTTTAACGAATTATGTTTCAGCCAAGGAGGTTAGGTTTTTTAAATAGTACTTGACTCGCTGATGTCGTTATTGAGTCTCATGTAATAGCCTATTGCCATGTACCGGGCATATTTTCAAACTCTAAGCTGCTACTGAGAATTTTCATACAGAAAAACCCTATAACTTTGCCCTATCCGGGAATTGAATCCAGAACCTCGCGCCTAGCATGCGTGCTCGCGACTACTAGACCAATGACGCAATCAAGTATTTTTATTTTAAACGTCGATTATTTTGTCTGTCAACATCGCTCTTATTTTCCACAAAATATCTATGTACTGACATCCTTGTTTCTATGTGAACCTACATTCTTGTCTTATAGTGTCTATTAATTCATTGAATGTTAATGACTTTGGGCGAGTGCCCGTTTTCACCCTTGTCAAATTATCGCACAATGGTTGAATCCTCATAAAGACATTCCACACTTTGTTTGTTTTCCATGTGTATTTCTAATTTATTATTTAGAATATGGTCGTGATTTTATAACTGTTTTGGTTAATTGTTGGTTTGGTCTGAAGTTTAGATTAAATTTTAGTGGTTGGATAACTCAAGGTTTAATAAAAGTTTAGCGGAATTAAAACTAAATATTCTAGTTGTATATCTTATATTTAATAAAATAGTTTATTATGAACCTCATTAACTACTATGTTACGTCCTAGTCCACCAGACTAGTTGTAGCTGAATATCAGTATTTTACACAGCATGTTACCTCCGCTACCCAATTATTAGAGGACACACTGACAACTGTCAAATATTATCGAGAAAAACTGCTTAACGCGCTTTCTGAGGCACAGAAAGGTCCCGGATTTGTGAAGAATGACCACCGATCCAAAGTATAGTATGCTCTGCTTAACCTCGCAGATTGACTGGTCTATGTGGCACCTTAGTACAGGCACAAGCGTCTTCAATGGTTATACTAAATTAATCGATCACTTATTTCCAGTCACATGATTATTTTTAGTGCCAACCCTGACGATTAGGTGCAACTGTCATTTATAGCTAAAACAAGTCAACCGTGTACGCATTTGTATGGAGCATTTATTTTCTGAAGATCGATAAACCTATTGTTCGACCCAAAACCGATCATGTGCTCAACCCCCATCGATTCCGATTCACGAGGGATACCCTTCACTGAGTTACGCACTACACGGAGGGAGTTGAGTCGTAAACGAGAATGACTATGTTATTTACATGCTGGTCTCGAAGTTCAAATGAAAATACATCGTAAAGGCAGCTTATCTATGTGCGTGATTCAAATAGCTTCTTGATTGATACGAATAAGAGAGTGCGCTCACTGCAGATTTTTTAACTGTCAATTGTTTAGTGCGATTACTTAAGGTACAACGGTTATACGCAAATCAGTGCAATGAATAATTTTATCAACTGTATCTGCCCAGATTCAATTGATAATAATTGATAATGATAAATCAGATGATCAGATTTGAGTAAGAATAAGTTACTGTTTTATATTTTTATGTAGATAACGACATTCAACTTAAATATGTTTTCGTTATGTCCTACATATATTTTTTACCACCAAACATGTTCTCTTGAAACGTCCGAATCAAATTACAACTCAAAGAAAAAGCAATAGATTTGTCAAGGATATTAAATTCAAGGTGAAAACTATGGGGTCGACAACCATTTTATGGAATATATACCCACAAAAGTTCTCATTTTTTATAACACTTCATAAAAATTGTCAGCTTTACTAAAATGCTTCGACATACCTATCGTTATTTCAGATCACAATAATCACTACATGGATGGTAATGTAACAAATAACCTGTAATTATGAACATTTCAGTGAAACATAGTTCTGTGAAGATACGTCCGACATTAAGTATTGAAGGTGAAAACACACATTCTCGGACTAATGTTCATTGTAAAAGCAACAAACTACCCCCAATCAAACTAACGCCCGACCGCAATTTGTTTGAAGGCGAGAAATATTGTGTTCCTTAGTGTTGGCCGGACTTGTGTGGGTTACACACGCTAATGTTTCCACCTGGAGATAAAGTGAGCTGGATATTTGTGCATTCAGAATTAAGAGAAAATTATAGCTAGTGAGGGGGCTTCAGTAGTAGACAAATACATCTGAATTACATATTCTTTCAAATATTGTGGCTAGATTTTTTTTAAAGAACAATGTTACTGTAATCCGAGTATATCGAAAAACTGTTAACCTCTTCTTTTCTAATTCGACATATTATTTAAAACATGTAGTCTATTTAAAGCGATTAAGAAGTCTACATTGGCTCAAGTATTTACCTTAATGAACATGGATACCGATTGCTTTGAATTTAAAAATGAAGAAAATAACATTTTTCTTAAAAATATCTGATCATCCAATGAAAGAGATGAAAGTAAAGACCCAATTCTTTTCATACCTTTAATATTCCCTATAAACATCTATATACGTAAGTAGTACTTATGGTGTCAAAATAATGTTATATGCAGACATCGCAAATCTGTTTCTTAAATCTGTCAAAGCTTGGCAATAATTGGAGGATACAACTCTAACGGATAATGAATAAACAGCAATCAAAATATAATCTTTGTCGGCGAGAACTTCCCAGGGTTGCCACTCTCCAACTTGAAGGAAGTTCAATCGTACTTTAAACGAGTTAATCCCCTTTTATTAAATGTTGATGCTCTCTGCGGCCGACTCGAGATCTCGTTCCTTTGTAACTAGTTAAAATTCGACTTGGTGTTGCTAGCTTTTTGGTATTTAAGGGTGATGAGATTAATTTAATAAGTTAATTTTTTAAGTGTATAAAAATATGGTTCTTTTTTGATTGTTCAAAACTGGCTGTTATTTAAGATAGAACTTAGCTGCTCGGAGTTGCCTTACGAAATGCTGGCCAACTTTTGACCACCTAATTATAAATTACAGGTCAATAAAGAGGACGAGGTATTGGATGTCTGGTTGAGGGATACTGCGTTCAATTCCCTTCCTTATTGACGTGAACCTATTCATAGCACCTATAAACAAGTTGAAGGAGTTAACAGAAATATACACTGCCTTTTATTAATCTAAAAAATAAACGAGCACGTAAAAGTCTGGTCATTCAGATAGGGTTAGGGAGTCAATTAAACTCAAATGAATGTCAAAGATGGCTATTACATTTCATGAATGTTCCGATATATCGATCTTGTCGAAATTGAAGTTCACACTCAATGGAAATATACCATCTGACATTCTATTTGTTAATTAAATTAGTAAGGATAGAATTGATTTTTTAAGAGCTAGCACACACAAAACTTTTCGAATTTTAAATAAACAGATATATTTTATGTAACCATTGAAATCAGGCTTAAAAACATTGCAACAGGCCATGTACAAAATTATGAATAAGAAAAAATAATCAAATTCAAAATGATTTCCCCTGGGATTCTATATTTAAATTTAAAGTACACCAAGTTGTAATACGTAAAATCTAGACTGGTAATACCTACATGTACCTACGTAAGCCTGTAAAAGAAAATTTAATGTATCAAGTCTACATGCGGCCCGTAAGCGTTTAGTAAAGCTGCCTATTTCATAAGGGGAGCGTATTTTTTGCGCATGTGGCCGATCGGATTAATTTTCACGAAATCGTTTTACGGATTCCCCCACTTGCTGTTACACTTTATTTCACCCCACGGTATCATCTCTAGGAAATTGTTTCCATGGATCCTTTCTGGCTTTGAGCAAACGGTTTGAAAAAACTTGTTGGCAGCCCTGTGATTTTTTTTTTTCAAGCTGGTGAAATTCTTTGAAATTGAGTTATCATACGTCACACCTCATTTTGGATATCTTTTAGCGTTAGAGTAGCATAAAATTTTCATGTTAGGTCAATTTCATAATTAGCAGCGCAGTTAAAATGTAAACATGAAACTATTCTAGCTTTGAGTAGGTATTATACATCCTCGAAAATCCGTAATGTTTGCAGTTGCGCTTCAAAATTCGCTTTCATTCCATAACTTTTAATAGAACGAGTTTATAAATACTTTATCGAGCATCCAAACTTTTTGAAGTACTAAACAAATTTGTTAGACTGCGTGCGTATATAAAATGTAAATAGAAAACCGCGTTGTTTACGGTATCATGTATAAATATCAAATATACTGAACAAATGAGAGGGTATTACCTTTTGAGAGATAACGCCGGCGCCGGCGGCGGGCGAAATCATTTCCGTTGCGTCAATCACACGTCCCGCCTGCCCAGTCCGTCTACATACGTCCACTAATGAGTTCGCGAACCAGTTCAAATCGCATCTAGATTGAGAACTGCTCGATTCATTACTTTTTCCATGACCATCAGGTTTTGCATGATACACAAAAAATATTAACATTGTTGTTATATTACGAGGTTCAATCTATAAGTCAAATAATATTTGAATAAGTTTTCGAAGATTAATCGAACAAAGAAATACTACCTTTCAAAACTTATAAATTCATCATGAAGGATCGTAATAAAATACGAAAAATTGGAACATAAATTAAGCCGTGGCATAATAAAAACTAAATAAACCCAACCTATAACAGCCATGTAATAACAAAGACACAGTGTAGTACCGAAATGTTACATCATGCCACTATATCTTTATTAGAAGCGAAGTTTTATAGGCATCGAAGGCTGTCGCCACTGACCGCAAGTGGCGGGCCAAGTCGGAAACATTAAGGTTCCATCAGCGTCCATATTTTCCGGCGGGCGCTGAATTTTCACGGAGGCCCGAGCCGGTCGGCAACTCGACACGCCTTTGCACTCAGACACTGGCGTTGGATGAAGTGGAATTGTGTACCCTAGTGCCTCTCCATGCCAATATTTTCACACACTTTTACAGTTTAAGACGTGGATTTTGTCCGGCAGACACTTTGTAAATCTTGTTTTATCTTACAGCCTTACTTATTTTTGAAAGTTTCGCAAGAAACTTGTGCCATCCAAACATATAAAACTTATTTTATTTATACATATTATTTCTTTCATCTTGTATCTCAATTTAATACTTCCAAGCATGTCATCAATCTAGCAGACCGCGTACTTACAACATAGACTCTAAAAGAAAACTTTGCTCGGGGCTGTAAAAAATAAACATCTTATCTCATAAGTTCGGGCTGCTCTCTTGAAATGACACCTTTGGGCATCTTTGTCGCCCAACAAACGCCGCGTGAAATTGAAACAGTCCGGTCCATACTCTAGAAAATTTCACGACGTCAAATTCCTCCCCTTTGATTCTTTTTAATCCAAGTAAAACATTGTGACGCTTTGGGATTACAATGTTCAATTTAACACGTGTATCTTTTAAAAACCATAGAAGTAAAAGTATGATTAATATCGGTAATTATTTTTTTGTACCAATTAGCAAATAAATTAAGGAATCTTTACCATGTAGTGAGCCTTTACAGGCGTTTAATATATATATATATATATATATATTTTCATAGTATGTGTCTTATACTAATATAAAACAATGCTATAATGCAGGAGCAACAGAGAAAAAAAAACAGTTCTGAGAAAAATAAATTAAGTACTATTAGGCACTTATATTACATAGGTAATTCAGTGCACTTTAAATCCGTCTTTAAAGTGCATCAAGTAGCTTTCTGCGCAACTCTTAACAAATTACGAGGTCGCATGTAATGAATATGTCTTCGATCTATCAGAATTAGAAGACCCTTTCCCTGTCACCGGTATGATCGATGTGCGGAAATGAAGACGATCTTTTTCTAAGAGTGTGTGATATAACGCGAATCGCTACACACTTCATCACGTCGCCCTCGAGATGTATGTACATACGTCAGTTGTGCTTACAGCAATTACATATGTTTCGACGCTTCCTTTTTTAAAACTCTATTCTTTTCTTGAGTTATTTTGATAAATCGTATTCATTCAATAAATTGAGGAAACGGAGACTGTCAAACTTTTAGTTTGCTGCATGTATAAATTAGTTAGCACATTATATTAAGCGAAGGTGCACAAATTATGGTAGTCGAAATATAGTTACGAGTAAAACCTTTGTCACTTAATTCTAGTAAAGTACAAAGTGTCCCAGATGTGTTAAGTGGCAAAAAAAGTCCTACAAATGCATCCACCACCGACGCTCAGAATAATTTATTACGGAAAGGATTTTAAAAACACACATCGCCCGAATCCTCGGATAAAGCTGTTTTAAGAATATGTGGGAATTCTTTCAGGTGATCCTGAAGAAAATATATATCATTTCTACAAGCCGGGAGTAAGAATCCATTTGAATTTATATCAGCAACGAGAATATTTATATTGAGTTTAAATTATTTAACAGATATATTATGCATTTAAAATCTATGACAAGGCATCACGCCAGTATTCCCTGAAGAGTTAGGCAGAGGTGTACTAATTGTACACTCACATATTGCCGTCTACCGGGCACACTTCCAGTATCCATGCTGCTACTGAGAATTTCTATTCAGAAAACCCTTTGTCCGACCCGGTAATCTAACCCAAAACCTCATACTCAGCAATCGCGCTTACGATCACTAGATCAATGAAGCAATTAAAATCTTCTCGATTTAAAATCTTTATTACTATTCAAAGGCCAGGTAAACTGCACTTGTTTCTGATGTCATGTTATTAAATATATTGTTAAAAACAAGTTTTTTTTTTAATTTTATGCTATCATTATTACAATACAAAGAACCGAAATAAAAATTGCCTTATCTAGTTTATATCACCGATAACAAAGCAAACGATATTGTCGTTAACACTCCAACGAGACCAACAAAATATTGTTTACTCGCCTCTCATCTTTCCGCCCGCAATACAATCGGGCCCATTCAAGTTCCATTGCAATAGCTATTGTATTTGCTGAAGGCTCTACTGCTCATGTCGATTGCCAATCGAACGGTACGCGAACGCCATTTGCCTGGAATGAAAGGCTGCTTGATTATTTGCTAATCTTGCCCCGACTGTACACTGTATGGGGTTCATAAATGCTTCGGTAAACTCATGCAAACCCATTTCCATTTACGGTGGCACTACTTATATATAATTTAAGAGTGCAGACGACCGACGTCCTATGAGAATACACGGTGACTACTGGCAGAGTAATTGCCGTCGCATCGCGTAGGATATCTATGTCGGATTAATTAGCTCGGTTCCCAGCACGAAAGTTTTAATCTTTATAATGTGTGCATACCTCTGCGAGCTTGTATACATGCAGTGAAATATACAACGACATTTTTCAATCCACTATTCGAATGGAAAACCGAAGCATATCGGATATTTGGTCATCGGACTGCCACCGCGAACGCCGCATGTAATCGAATCCACTATTGAAGCGATCACTGTCTCTGTTTGTAGGGAATACTAAATTATTTGTATTGCCTGTCGGTTTGGCGACATATTGCATTGGAATATTATAATATTCCTAAATTAGTAGACAGTAAGAAGGCTTCACATAACTTAAATGGGCTTATTTCTGAAATAGGTAGACAATTAAGCAATAGCGACATTTATTAAGTTAAATCAACAACTCAATCCTAATCCTAACTAATATTATAATTGCGAAAGTAAGTTTGTTTGTTTGTTACCTTTTTACGCCTAAACCACTGAACCGATCATCCTGAAATTTTGTATATACGTTGTCGGGTGAACAGAAATGGACATAAGGTACCTTTCATCCCGAAAAAAAAGTACTGTTCCCGAGGAAAACAACAATAACGTTCTTATGATAATAGATGGCGCCACGTGTCTTTCGCAAGCAGAGTACAACCCAAATTGAAAGTCAAATTCTAAATTAACGCAAGCGAAAGCCGCTGGCAATAGCTAGTGTCAATATAAAAATAATGGATGGATTGTAATTAACTTAATGAGTAAGCAAAACAGAATCTAACAATAATAAAATGTATTCCCTTGATATCATCATTGATATACTAAGCTAGTTTATATGACTAACGTTGCAATAAGGCTAATTATTCGCATAGGTACTGACAGTGAGTAGGGGAACTGAATAGACGATACTCGCATATGAATCGTAGCTTACATTGATTTTACATAATTGAAGGAGCGTATTGCATGTTTTTTTTTGTTTTCACTTTAAAATACGTTGCCTCATAGGTACAAGGAATTATTTCTTTATCGTGGGTGCTTTGACATATAAAAATATTCACATGCACAAACAACCAGACCCGGATCAACTATCTGTGGGCAATACAAATATTTGTTTAGTGCGGGGATCGAAGCCACGAGCATAGTGCAGAAAGCCAATTGCTTAACCACTCCATCAGCTGTGTCGACGAAACATTAAATGACATGTATTTTATTTTGATGGTATAATCATAAACTTTCACAATCAAAATGTCAATCATCATGATAAATATTCACAATCGTCTATGAATAGTAACACAGAAAAACTGAGTTCAAATATATTCATAACGTCTGAACTTTTCTGAGAAGCATATTCACCTTTATGTAAAGTTTCTAAGAGATCCACCAGCATTTCTTTTCTCACAGTCGAGAGCAGGAGATAAAGTAAGTAATTTATACAAAGGAAGAGCACTAGTTTGGAAGACGCAACAACTAGCGCCCCTTACCGCTCCCCCCGGAGGCTGCTCGAACATAAATCGCGGATACTGCCCTCTGCGGTGCTCGGCTAACTACCACCATTTATTTGCAGCATCTCTGATTACACACCTACGTACGAAAAGTACGCTTTACTTAACCAGTGTCCGGTAAATAAATATTCGAACTATAATATTACGAATCCAGAAAGCCGGTCCATTTACGCATTATTCTACTAAGGCGCGATTTTTTTACTAAAATTAAAGTTAAGCTGTTAATTTGAAATTGGAACAATTTTTGTATGGACTTTTCAGAGGAATACTTATTGAGATTTATCCAGTTATTGAAAAGTCAGCTTTAAGTGATGTAATGTAGAAAAAGGAGGAAATCTATGTTTGCGGGCTCCGGAGAACGTTCGCAGATTGATTAATACCAGACTTACCTGTGGACGTGTGTTTTAGTTAATTTGGAAATCTGCCACAGTTCTTGTAACAAAATTTCATCTACGTGAGTGGTTAATTTTGTGGAAATATTTTAATAGTTATTGCTATTTGTTTTATCAATATCAATTTTTACGACTTAGTTTTAGAATGAATAATTTGCAAGTTACGAGGGTGGTTTTGATTACGCTCATGCTGCTTGCCGTAGCTGTTGTAATTGAAACACAAAAATATGGAGCTAGCTATAGAAAAAAATGAAATCGTTGTGTTTTGTTTGTTGTTATTTTATGTTTAATCATAATATTTTGGATATAGTTACCTATCTAGTTGCACGTTATACATTTTATGCACTATCTGAATAAGAATTCGAGTTGAATGAAGTAATTTTGAGTTATGCTTATAGTTACTTATACCACATAAATAAAAACGAAATATACCGACATAAACGCTATCTCATTTGACGGCATCTAGTAAAAACCTCTTGAAACTACTTTTCATTTCAGTATAAAATAGTGATTAATTAAATAAAATGCGTCTTTGTTTGTCCTCGGACTAAAGTTAACCTTTCAGAATGGAGCGTGCAAATAGGGAGCGCCAGGGGTTGACTCAGCTCTTCATTCCCCGTGTTGCGAATGCAGCCCGCTCTCAACGTTTGTCGTCCCTCGCGCTCGACATGAGCAGAAAAATTAGAACCTTATTGCTGTTTGCTCATGAAAATGGATCATGCTTTTATTTGTAAACATACATAAATGTCAGAATATTTGAAGTGAAGACTTAATTAAAAAATGATAAGTACCTCATTAATGGGTCTTAAGGAATCGCTTGTGCGTTTGCATGAGGTTATGCGATGTCCAATTCAGCTAAAGTGATACTATATTTTTCTGAAATTATCATTCCCTTAGCTGCCTTACCCTTCGGGCAATACAGTCATGATATTGCTAAGTATGGTATGGTAGAGAAGTCTGATATAAGCTGACTAGCGCGTAGGTCAATCGATGTCTGTCACCGATCATGCTTCACACACATCCTTACGGTTACTCTTCAGACCGTCATAATCGCAAAGGTCACGGAACTAGTCATAACGGACAATACAATCAGATAGTTAACTATAACTCATCCTATAACAAGGAAGAATAATAAAAAACATTTCTATACTCAAATATTTTATAGAGGTAAATTACCTTTGTCTCCCTATATCTGAACATGTATTATTGTGACATCCGGAACATACTTCAAAAATATCAACATTATCTTGATCTCTTCACGACACATTAAATATTTATTTGGTGCTGAATTTATCGTTACAAAATTCAATTTAGTCGACGACAGTTGAACGTCCTTTATCTATGCACAGAAGGTCCTTTTATTTGATGGGCTCTCTGGGATACCGGTATCCTTGTGGACTAGGGGAAATTGTAAAAGTATGGACATCCTTTATGTCGTAGCGTTGTCTTAATAAAAAAAATATTTCTCTATTTTTCTTCCATATGTGTAGGACAGTATCTATTATTGAAAATGTTTTTTAGGAGTTATGATTAGTTTGTGTAAGTACTGTAGCTCATAGATTCAAAATGTGTCTTGGCCTGTGGTATCTCGGATATCAGTTCGGAATTTGTTACTTTTTCACTAATTATAAGCTAGGTTCTAAAAAATAATGTAAATAAAGATTGAAAAAGACAAATAAATCAAACAAGGTGAAGTGAGAGCTTTAATTCTTGCCTAATTTAACTTGTATATTAATTCTACTTCTACTTCAAATGTGTAATTATCATTACTACTTATGAAATCGTAACACAAAACGAATTTTCTTACTATGATGCTATTATTTTCAGGTAGTTGCTATCTTTTTGTTATACCGTAACCAGACGGTAGTATTCGCTTTATATATATTTTGTCAATTCACATTAGAAAGGAAAACACAAATAGCTTATAATTTAAACCTAAACCTAAAAACCACATACCTAACTTAAGACAAAAGCTCCAGTTCTTTTTCTTCTTTCATAAAAAAAATAAATATTTATTCTGATTGACTTATGTTTTAACAAATTACTTAGTTTATCAAAAACATAGGAAATAATTAACTAATTAAATAAATAATATAGAGCAACTGTATCTAAAATCGTATCTCTCATAAACCAACGTTGAATATTCATCACATTTAGATAGCAGAGGCCGATAGACCCACATCAGAAAAACATCAAAAATGCATCAAGCGGAAATATCCGCCGACATTGTTGGAACAATATTGCGTCTCACGCGCCGCGCTCTGGCTTAGCCCACGAATCACGATCTAGCGGTGCCTCAATTATAACTTTGTTATATTACACAAAAAGTACACTGATCAACCAAAAATATTATGATATTTAAGTTATTGGTAATCACGAATCTTATAACTTTGAATTTGATAGCATGTTGGTACGGTCATTTTATATAAATATTCACGGCTATCAACTTTATATTACAGCTAATATTTTATACAAGCCCGCCAGCAACTGCACATTCATTGCCGCCATGTAAACATTCATGAAATTGCCGGCAATAAAATACCGTCCTAACTCTCGGCTCTCATTTACATAACACAATGACGGAAAATAAAATTAATTTTATGAAAAACATAACTTTAGCGAATTCGTTAAGGGTGAACAAATTGGCAAGGCCCGGGCCGCGACGTGACAACGAGCGCTCAGTCACAGTTAATGAGAGGTCACCGCAGACGCGATGCGACGCGACGCGACGCGCCCCTGCCTCACAGCCTTGTTTGCTACCATATTGTTTGAAATGGCAACCCGTCTGCCCCTCTGAAATATTATCGGCACTTCGCCAACTTTTTAATTATCATCTCCGAACACAAATCATGTGATCTCTACATTTTTTAACAACCCATGCTCAAATTTGTTACACCATACCTTTAGCCATCAAGTTTCAAGTCATGATAAAAATTTTTACAACCCATTTCACATTGTACAACTTACACAATACCGTAAAAGTTACAAGATATGTTGTATTTTAATCATACAGAATCCGTTTTATTTTCTCTTTTGAATATGTATTCATGTTTCTGCTCTCAATATTGTTTCGCGGGGCAGCATACACAATATCATCCTGCTACCCGACGGCAGTGTACTATTCGAAGCATTTTCTACGGAACACGTGTGCACGCCCCACTGATTATTACTTCTTATACAGATTCGTATAAGTTGAACGTAGGGGAGCGGGGGGCTAGTTGTAACAATGTTTAGTTTTTTCATTAGGGAAGTCAAAATATTGAATATTTTCATCATGAAGCACTTTAAAATAAGAGAACGTCTATTCAGGTATCAATCAGAATGATTATTGGGCTTAAATTGATAAGAAATGCTTGTATAAATGACTTTTTGTGAAAGTTGGAGTATGTTACAACTTACCCCTTTCTTGGGGCTAATTGTAACTGGCGTGGGGTAAGTAGTAACAACATAATAAAACAACATATTTATTCGATTTTAAGGTATTTATTGTAAATCAATATGAGATATATTACTTATAAAGTATTTATTACAAACTAATGAGGTAACCAGTGTTTCTTTATCAACATTTTGATATTTTTTGTCGCTTAGTATCTATTTAGTCTTTTAAACAAAATAACAACATGTCTATCAACAGACAAAATAATTTTCAATGATTGAAAAGTGATATTTTGAGTGATTGGATTTCTTTTCATGATTTTTTGAAACCAATCTGCTCCAGCCGTACCATTTTTGTACCAAAACGGAGGGATGTTTTTAACGCCTTTAAATAAGAAGTCGCTAAATCTTTTACATTCTTTAATTTCTCATCCTAAGACAAAAAGAAATTTGATTAAGACAAATCTGTTAGGTCTGCAATAGTTAAGACCTTTGCACAGTAGTGGAATATTGTATTTGAATTTTGTTACAATGTGCCCCAAAATTTCGTTACAACTAGCCCCATGACAAAATTTTGAATATTTTTGATTATTGAAAAAAAAGTTTATGTTATTATCCAATGAAAGTAGTTACGTACGACAGCTTAATGTATTGACTATATAAATGAATAGATACTCATTTCAAAAAGACATTGCCGTAACTTAGAATCAAACTTTACGAACTTAATTTTTTTATATTACCTGGCAAAAATGGTGCACCTACTCATGACCACTCACTGCGCTCTCCCGCACCTCACTGACTGTGCTTGCGTCATAGGCCCCGTTATAAGGAGCAGATTAAGTATAAATTGGAAACAAAATATTCGAAACCTGCTGAGTAATTAAGCTGTTACTACTTACCCCTGTTACAACTAGCCCCCCTCTCCCCTACTTGTGGTTGGAACGAATTTCATGCTGTAAGTAAACGAACTTGTTCATAAACCGCTCCGATTTTTCAATATCGAACATCATCTACATGTTAAAATTTTCTACTTATATTGGGTTGAACATCTCAACAATGTTGTACCTTACCTTTACACTTGTGAAGACCACAGCGCTTGCCTAATTCCCACCTCGTGCAGGTCAGATAAGCAAAACACCTGAGTAATAGTCTCAAGCAGGTACCTATCTGTAAATCTGGTACACAATGTGGCGGGAGGGTTGATAAACTAATATTAACAAGCACGTATCACAAACCGCAAGATCATGAAAATTTACCCCGATCCCTCTCGGTATGGCATGGATAACTTCCATGTTTGGCCTCCATACATTATTTATTACATTAGGTTATATCTTGTTTACATTGGTTGCCTTTTGGCAAACTACCCAACGTACCGCAGCTAATACGGACAAATTAATTTCCATTCAGTGTTTACCTATTGATGTGCTTGTGTAATATGTGTCAATGCTCCTTTGTGCATTTATAACGAATTGTATGCTTGAATGCTTTATTCAGTACCAATATTGACGGCCACTTTGTTGAAGGAGAAGGCATTATATATGAGGATCAAGAGTAATTATGTTCATTGAATACAATTTGTGCCTGGGTATACTATCAAGTTATATAAAATTCAATCCTTTCACGCACTTTCCAAATATTGTAAGTTAAACGAAGATAAAAATGCAATTCGTACAGAAGCTGTGAATAAGTTCGCTTTCATCGCTTTGAGGAAAAACGTCGAGGCGTTTAGCGAGCAACGCCCATTGCACTTTTATAGCCTTTTACACACGATTAAACCAACACACATTTAGAGATAAAGCTTTTCAGATGTAAACTTGTGTCTACACAAATATATGTCTATATATTTTATTAACACACTTCCATCGCGGTAACTCCATGTTTTCTGAGAGCTAATTTTTCGTTTAATCGCTATTGTTGCTATATCAGTCCAAAATCGAAAACAATCGAATTGTGTAAACATGTTTCTTTTTTTTACAATTAAGTATATTACGTTATATTTTCATAGCTGAGCCGTGTAGAGTGTTAATATTTACTTTAATTAATTTTATTAGTTGCGACAGCCTATTAACGACTCAGACAATAATGACCAGACTAGGAATACAAGTTGGCTACCTTTTCGGGGACGCGTACGATGACTTTTGGATATAAATTATTTCAATTATATTACATAAAAATAATAAATAAATAATTAAGTTGCCTTATCGTATACTACATATTTAAAATTACTTCTAGTAATCTAATATACAGCATTTTTATTAAAAGATTTGTCGAAATTCATGCTCACGCAGTGCGAGCGTAGGGACAAGTAAATTGACTCAGATAGGAGACTAAGCATGTTGGTCAATGTTAAATTGCAATTTCGTGTACTAAATATTCCGGCTCGAAATCAGATTGTAATAAATGAATGGCAAACATACAAATATATGTATAAAATATGAAAATTTTACGTCTAAATCATTCCAGTAAAGTACACTTCTAGTTCGTAATAGACCAATACGTATAATTTAGGGGGTCGTATGAAGTGATTAAAGTAACATTTACAACTAGTTGTTGGTGTTTGGGAGAATTATAATGTTGTTATCGGTCAACACAGCGGACTGCAAATTACTACCAAATTGGTGACGTAACTTTGTGAAACTAGTCCAAGTTCAAAAGGACAATTATAGTCACGTAACTTCGATAGTTGAAATCATTAAGAGGTGAAACTTGATTTAGAACTTATGTGCATTTTAGTAAAATCGAGGTTTTTCTTGTACAGTCACGAGAACTAATATGTACATATGTACAGTGTACAGTTTTAAATTTAGTATGTGTACATTGTACCCATACCAAATTTAAAACTACAAATTTTGTTCATATGGGTAATACATCCAAGCATATTATTATGATACAAATACCTACTTAGATTTTGTTTAAATATATACTCAATACTTTAAAAAAAATGTGTGTGTGTGTGTTTGATACAGCATGTCTTAAAACAGAAAAAAAAAAACATAATTTTTGTATTTTTAAATTACTTGTTTTGAAAATTTTACCGCATCTGCAAAAAAACCTTTCAGAACACATTGATTTTAATTTATTAGAGTGTTGTTTTCATCGACACTCATTCACTGTTCTTTTCATAAAAACAAAAGATATTTTATTTAACATATTTCTTCCTGCGAACCGCAGGAACGAGAATATTTCACTTGCTAAATACAATACGCTTGTAATGTTCACTTTTTATATGTATTTACAAAACAAAGCTGGAACTAAGGCAACGAACAAGGTAGCATTAAATTTATGGTGGAGTGAGGAGGTAAAACTCGTAAAAGTGTCTCATATGTCAATACCTTTTGAAATACGGTAATGGAAATACGAAATAAAACAGAAAGCAAAGTATGATTAGTGAGTGCCATATGTCCCATTGGCGCACTTTACGGCTGCTCGCTCCAGCAATATCCATTTCAATACGATATATATTTAAATTTTCAACTCTATGGATATTTTGTGTAAAAGTTAGTTTTATGGGTTCACCACGGGTTTAAACGTATACGGGTGTAATCAGAGCAACATTTTTCACATGAGCCATATTTGAAATACTGAGGTTTTAACCTGATAATAATATCATGGCACTTAGAGTGAAAATGATTTTGAAATATTTTCAAGTTCTTATTGAAAAAACAAATTTTCTCTCCCAGATACAGTTTTACTCATCATTGTAAACCTATTTGAAACAGAACACAATTAAATATACAAAACATACTCATAATTCAACAAGAATCCCAACAACCCTATTAATAAATTTTAATTATTCCGCGAATGAATATGGATTAGTACATTTCTCCGCAGCACAGTAGCGCAGCACGTTGAAAACAAACGAGCCTCCAAGTGCGCGGCGACCGCAAATGTAATCGAATAGGAAATAGGAAATGTCTAGTTACTGTTATCTGGTGCTTCAATCTGTTTGGTCACGCAGGCGCAGGGATGAAGACATAAAACAATTTGCTTTTTGTTTACACAATCTTATTTACGAGTATCTAGTGAACAGTGAATAATGTAGATGAATATGATTGTGGAATGCCACTGGTCCTTTTCACCTGCAGTCCATTTAGCCAGAAGACAGTCTGAACGTTACTATGGCTATAATATGTATTTAAATCTGTCACCAGAGGTGAACACATACATCGGAGTCAATAATTGCAATAGAACTGGCAAAGAAATAAATCAAACGATTTCTAAACTGGCAGGAGGAAACTGTCAAAGACGCAGGACACCCATAAAGTTCAAAGGACTTGCAGAATAATATATTTTACATTAATCGTAAATTTTGGTACCCATTTTGATGTTTATAAGTACTTATATAACTAAATATTTCCAGAGAGAACAGGCTTTGTAAACAAGAAATATAGAATCGTTTATTAAGCTGCCCATTATCAAAAGATTTATGCAGATTACATAATTCAATTTCGTAAAAGCTTGTTAATACTCGTAATTGCTGTTTCTTAACGTAAGTGCAATGTAAACATCAACAAGGGGGAACTCGGGAGAGCGTGTGATCACGAATGTAACCGCAGCGGTGGCCGTTCGGTGCTCAGGTGAGATTAAAAGTCCGGAGCAGTTGTTTGCGGTGGCGTGGGGTCGGCTCTCAATGCACATGCACTCGCTACACTGACGCCAGCTACCCCCTGCTCGCGATGATTAATGTGCACACCATTCACCTACAAATAAATGTAGACCACACCGGGGATATATTGCACCGTAATTTTCAGGTTTCATATTCATTTGTCTGTTTTGTACGAGATCAAAGCGGGCGGACGCTTTTGCGCCGCACGAGTATTCAATAATATGAATCTTGTTGTTAGAAATACCGTTGGTAGTTTACATTTAATAGATGGTGAAAGGTTCATCAAAGTGGTAGTGTAAGTTTAATTTAGGACTTAATTGGTAGGTATACAATTTGGTACTTCATTGTGTTATCAAGGAATGTGGGTGGAGAGACTGGCAGCTTATTAACTATAATATTTTAATTACTTAGGATCAATTTTCGGGAAACCCACACTTTTTACCCTTATACTTAGGATTTTGCTTAGCTCATATAACTGAACCTCCTTCACATTTAGGACATTGATTAGTAAGAAGAAAGTACATTTTGAAGAATTTGATTAATTTTCTGTATCTGTAGTGTGACTTATAGTGATGTGATAATTTTTAATAGCAATTGGTTATCCCGTGGTTTATGAGCGTTACTCGTAATTATGTCAATAAAGACAATACGGAGATGAACCGAAAAACTGAAAGAAAATAACGAGGTGGTAATAGTTTTCGATTATCTGTCTGCATTTTTTTTTATATATCACCTAGAAATGTCAATAATAAAACTAACAGCTGTATAAATGCAACATGTAGTTAATGGCAGTAATCAAGATACTTAGAGTTAACTTAATAAGCTATACACACTTAGTAAGTACAAAAGCGATCGGCGAAGGTTCTCAAGGTGGCGCTGAGATTTATCGCAGTAGGCCTCAACCACAAACGGGCGCACGCGGCAAGGCTGCCGTACCTAGCTGACTGATGCTTTACATTTATTTCTACTGATTTACTTTCTAGACACATTTACATGACACTGATTTGTTTTGTTTATATTATTTTAAATTTGCAATTGATGATCTTTGACTTTGGCGGAATCTTTGTGTTAACTATCTGATAGCCTAGGCTATGTATATTTTTTATGGCACTTGCAGAGAGTCACTTGAAGACAGTGGCAGTGAGCAAGTTAAGGTAGCGGTGAAGTGGCTAACAGGCAATGTCTGACAAAGGATCGAGGAGTCCTCGAATAGACAACGTGAAACAGCAAATGAATTGTGGGTTCCCCTCACACCCGAAGAACAAGCAGCTTAGACAGACTGTAGGCACTTATGGAACTGGGAGCCCCATGATCTGGTGCAACCTGGGTAAGACCTACCTACCAGTGGAATCCGGTACACTGAGTTTAGATTAGGTAGATTGATTTACGTTAGTATTCCATCCTCGTCTTTGGAACTAAAGTAAACTATACTAAAGTAAAAGTCTAGAAGGAGTAAACATAGAATTATTTCAAATTTTTGATTTTGGTCTGTCATCGATACTTGACCCGAAACGTAATTATTTGGAAATGTTGTGTTCCTGTATTCTTGAACACCAGTGTACTGTAGCGCAGCTTACAAGTCGAAGAAGAAGAAAAATAAATATTTATTATCACGCTATTATGTGTTTGTGTACTATGATCGATATTTATAATACATTATTTAAACAAATTTGAGACGAGAGACACGTCACGCTTTATATAGATACATATACAGAATTCAACAATAGGAAGACAAATTTTCAACAATATGAACGGATATTGGATTTATTTGACATAAGTGGCCATGTAACAGTCCGATAACATGGCTAGTGTTGTAGGACTGTTACGTGGTGTTGCGTGTGATGTATCGAGTTCGTGTCCGGACCGAGTTTTCAACCTTTTTGTATTTGGTATGTTTTTTGTATTTCACTATAATATCTTACAATATTTGAGTAATGTTTTAGAATAATAATAAATATTTGCTCCATATGAGTCAACCATAATTAGTAAAAATAAATAATAATATCGGTATAAAATTCGGCAGCTCCGCGATACCTCCGACAAAGTTTTCATTAGGAGCGGGCGTAAGTTTGCGGCGAGTGTGCGAGTGGGAACGTTTGGCACGGCGCTGATAACACAACAAACAACTTGTTACAAACGTGTTTAGTTTTAGTTATTGCTTCGAGTTCGACGCTTTAACTCATTGCTCTAATAATGAAGAGGGTAGGCAGTCATTAAGCTCGGTTTTGTATAGACAGGCTGTTTAACTTCATTAATGTAATTATTCAAAACTAAGTTGGTGTTAGTAATGGAGAAGTTGATATGGTGATGGATGATAAATACTCAAACACTTTTCACTTTCAGGAAGAATGTAACGACGACTGTACAGATTATACTTACAGTTTCCAAATCAGATTACATAAATGAAATTTGACGGTGACAAGTAGATCTACGACTACTCATACAGTATGCGGTATAGACATATGTTACGTAAAAGAGTATTCACTAGTAATGACTAATCCTTACTTTTAATCCAACACAGAACCGTAGCCGGTACGGTGATGAATTTTTACACAAGGCCTCGTCAAAGTGATACAAGATTAAATTACGTGCGGGCGCGTGGACCGGTATTCGAATCCAGGCCAGGCTAACAAATTTTTGTTGTTTTTTTTTTCTCTCCTGCATTCGTTTGCCGGATGTCAAACAGATCTGTAAACCGAAATCAAATTGGGAAATTTGTGTGGATTGGAATTCGTGAAAAACGTTCGCTATATTGCGTTTTAGGTGTGGAATGTGCATTTTTTATGCGAATCAGATTGTCAATTTGTAGCGAATGTTTAACTTATTTTAGAGCTACAAAATAAATGTTACAAAATAAAGACTTCGCCAAAATAGCTTTTTTTGGAACATAGAAAAACAATGGTTATCTTATGATCACTCATTTGTTCGGAAATTGGGGTGTTTAGTAATATTTATGAGACACAAATCGACACACTAGACTTATTAGGCTAGTGTGTGTAGACAGATACTTAATGGGGAAAAATATACCAATTTTTACATTGTAACGGTCTACGAGGAGGGCCGTATTTAGTAGAAGGCCCATGACCCTGGCCATGGCTGATAAGGTGATAGAAAATACAAATAAAAAAAAAGTAATTTTTACTCACTGATTTAGTGGTGAAGTTCTGGGTTCGATCCCCGAGTCAGGCAAAGTGTTATTGAGTTTTTCTATTAGAAAATTCCCAGTAGCAGCCAGGAGATTGAAAATATGCCCGTTTTAGGCTCTCTCCCGGTTACATGGGACTTAATAATGGCACCTAATCCTTCAGGGAATACAAGTTTAACGCTATGTTATCAAAAAAATAACCACACCTCATACATCACAACTGCTACACGATAATACGAAGGTGAAAAGTGGCACATTAGACGAGTATTTTACTGGCCACGTCTTTTGTAGTGTGTCCGTTACACGATGTTAGGCAAAGGGGCAGGAAAGGGAAGCGGTTTATCTGTGCGCCGGAACTCAGGAAGACGAACGCGAGCTCCGGCCGCCGCTGGATTCCTTTAGGCTTTACATTCGTACAAAATTGCGATTGTATACGCGTATGTATGGGCTTAGGTGAAAATGTTGTTGAGTGTTTGACTTTGTTGGAGTTTTTGTTGGTTTTTATTTAGGGAAAGAAAAATCATATACATAAGAAGCGCCTGAAATCTGAATGGAGATGTATTTATAGAGCATAAACGATATACATATATTAACAGGTAGTATTTTTTTATCTTTTAGGTCTGGGAAACAAATTTATCGGTGCGTCAAAACTCAAGAAGATGAACGCCGGCTCCAAACGCCGCTGAAATCCTTGAGGCTTCAAATTAAGTTGCGATTTTGTACGCATATGTAGGAGCTAAACTAAGATGTAGAGTGTTTATTATCGAGTGTTTGATTTAGGTTTCGTGTTATTTTAATCCCCTCAAGGGGTTATAGAATATTTGTCCCTCATTTGAAGTCATAGACTTTATAGAATTTCGCTTGGGCGCATAATAAGACAAAAAGTAGCTTTTTTATATTTTCATAGTAAGTATAACAATATTATTAAACTCAGTATATCTTGCCTTAGCAGTTGCGAGTTACGGAAAAATATTCAGTTACCCATGTTCGAATATTATACGAGTAAGCTATGGCATTAGAGCTACGACAAATCGGTATCTACGCTATACTACGACTGTGGACAGGCTACGATTGCTACAACGATCTTAACAGAATAATGCGTAAGCGCTATGCTTGGCACATAGATCGTCGATAGTGGTACGGCTTCGTAAGTGAACAGGTGGGTGTTGCTTTCCAGTTGGTGTAATTAATCCCTTCTCTACTCTAACTAGCTTCTCTAGGTCAAGGCAAAGGTATATCCATGCACATTACACAGTGGAAATCTTGATTTTATACTGTTTAAAAGATACCTACCTAAACTTATTTTTTTTCTGTTTCTACCTGTTTCAATAACGGCAATATGTGGGTGTATAATTATACAACTTTGCTCTCTTCTGAGAAAATAGGCGTGATGGTATGTTGTACTACTTATTCAAGTTTTTTACGAAATTCAATTCTACATAAATTTTGCTTTAAAGAAATTTTACTTAGCTGTAAGCAACATTTTAAGCGACACAATTTCTTTACTGACTTACATAAACGTAAACTATTATACAAAGGCGATGTAAAGCAGCATTTTTGAATTCCCAGATTATTTCAATAACATTTTCTTTTAGAACGTTTGCCTAGTGCACCGTTTTATTTTCTTATCTTAAGGAAATGTTTCCGTGGCTTTGTCTCCTTTGCAACAAAGCGCGCGCATCAGACATTGGTCGACCTTTAGGGACCGATTTTAAACGAAATACTAGATTCCACCCCTCCTTAACCACTTTTAAAGAATTTTTTTTTTTTTTTTTTTTTTTTTTTTTTTTTAAAAACATTGCCCCACACTAGGATTTCTCCTGTATCGTGGGTACAGTTTACAAACATACATGTCACATGCACACACAACCAGACCCGAAACAATTATCTATAGATCATACAAATATTTGTTCCGTGCGGGGATCGAACCCGCGACACCTAGCGCAACAGTCGATCTCTCAACCACTGCGCCAACCGTGCCGCCACCGTACTAAGGGAGAATACATAGTTATTTCTGTACATTCGTGTATATTAGCTTTAAGCCTGTATCGTAAATTCTGGTAAAAAGTGTCACGAGTTGTGGAAGTTAAGAAACTTGGTATACTTACTGCGGCTTTTCACTTTGTCGACAATAAACTCGTTGAAATTGAATAACATACATCAACTGGGAATAGTAATTGAATTTTAGTTCGAGAAAACTTAGCTCGGTCGGTAAAGTAGGTAACCAATGCGGATAGAATAAATTAATTTTTAAATCTGGAAATATAGAAATTCAGTTTTAATATTTTACATAAGAAGCCACTGCTTTAAACTTCGATAAAATAAAAATACAGTACCCGAACTAAGAATAAGTAAACCAACCCTGGAAAATACAATACGTACAGAAATAATAAAATATTATATTGTGTCTTATTTAGCAATATAAAGCAGTATAAAGCAAAAAATAAATTAATAACAACCATGACGTCAAAAGAGGTTTAACAACAAAACGATTAAAAAAAAACATCGCTTCAAAAGTGAGTACCGTATTATTTACCAACTGAACCCTGACGAATACAGAATTGGCGCAACTCTTACAAGGTGAGCGCAAACGTCTGCTCACAAGAAATACGAGAAAGCTAATGACGCTATTTCCTTTAACCCTACCGCACTGCAGCTACATTCCAAATATAATTTTCAAAGGTGTTCGGCGTCGATAGGTAACACATAAATTTAAACGGCGATAGTAATAGGCTAGTGTTGCTCCAGCTTTGATTTAAGGCTGGAGCGAGCTGAAAATGCAGACGATATCCAATTGCGGATTTACGTTCAAACTATTTATTTTATGCAAGGAAATGCTGCGCTTTTTACGTGAGGCGATTGAGTTAATTGATTAAAGGGGATAGTAAAAGAGGGTTAAAACGTTAAAAATGTTTAGTCACCTTTTACAAATTCTAAAGATAATGGAATGACGTCGTCATGAATTACTAATCTAACAAAAAGCTTGTATAAAATAAACCATTCTAAAAAGCTCCAACATCTAAGATAATTTATCTCCAGAAACTTTTACAGCACATTTCCTATGAGTATACGTTTAACGTTATATCCTGGAGAAAGGTCTAGTCCCTATACCGTCTAGCTTCTAATACAGTGAGCTCTTGGATGGGCGTAAGTGGTGTTTTGCACAGCAAACAAATACTCCGTGAAATTAACTGCGGCGCGCCCCGAACGTTTCGGACGCCTCGATTTCGCTTAGCGGGAATATAGAGCTGCTAGAAGGGACTTTATTAAAGAAAAGAAAATGCTTCCTGTTATCTCGCACACAAGACATCCTACTGAACCTTCGCCACGAAAGTTATAGACGCCTTAATTTCACTTATCAGCGCTATAGATCTTACTACTAGAAGTGACATATATTTTGACAAATATACACTATTGTCCTGACGTTACATCATTATTCCTCAGAAAGAAATTAATATATTTTGGCAATATGCTATGGCTTTTTCTAAAATCGCAATAAAATTTTAAAACTCTAATATGAAATAATATTTCTTAGACTCTTAGTGTTACAAAGTGTCGGATTCATTACATGGACGATAAGATCAAAATAGTAGAGGAACGAGGTATGGTGTTGCTTCATAGAAAAGGGAGGATCCTCTGACCAGGGAAGGTGGTTAGCCTAGCCCGACGGTTGATGTCGTACATTCGTACGTGTATTAGAATCGATGTAAACTCTCATAGTACGATTCAGAATATTCTGTTGTCGCTTCACTCCGATAGATGGCGCTTTACTTTTTGCCATGTTGCAAGTAGTAGTCGCTACATGTTCAGTTCTCATGAGTCTTCTTTTGTACTAGGAATCAGAAGCTTCTTATTTTTAACTACTATTTATCGGTGATACATATTTATTGAACTAGACCCTTAAGTACTTAGAGTATATAGTACCGCCATAGCGAGAGTTCGGTCAACATTGGTCCACTGATTTTTAAGTTATAACTTTTAAGACAGACCGATAGACCAGTTTATAGTTTTACTATAGTATAGATACTTAGAGAAGATAGACAGATTAGATTATCACTCTTAAAGTTACTAAAAAAATATCAGTATAATCAACAGCTAACAAATGTAGTACCTACTGATGAGTACTGATACATAAATAAAACATTGGAGCCCTTAGGACCATTTCCCATCAGGTCCATGTCTATCTTGCAATAATTTTCAGCTTGTCTAATTACCTTAATACTGTCTGATAACGCTTCTTTGACCAAATCTCGAAGTACCTCATCATCTATACATATAATAAAATTTAACAGGCCGATATCTGAACATTATAGATATTGGAGAAAAACTAATATATATACAGAAGCCAAAACAACAGTTTTTAAATTTTTTGTTTATCTGTCTGTATGTTTATACACGCATCACTCATCATCATCGCTAAAACTACTGCATGGAATTGAATGCAGTTTTCACTGATGTATTGATAGAGTCTAACTTAATATATAGGCTCCATTTTACCGCAGGAAAATATCAGATTCCATTCCACGAGTACGAAGTCGCGGGCAAAAGCTAGTTTTATCTAAAAACATCTAAACAGGACGAAAGAGTTTCAATTTATTCGAGTTAACCTCACAAACTTGATCATAGCGAATAAATAGAATCAAAGATTAGATTTTCATAGCGAGTGACAGATTAACCATTTCGATAACTTTTTCTGCACAGTGACGGTGGCACGGCAAAGAATACGACCGATGCAATAAATTAAACCTCTCAGGGACTGGACCCGTCTACGGTTTAATTAACTTTTCACCGGGCATTTTCAAATGGAAAAAAGAGATGAACGCAATATAGTTACACAATCACATTTTTAGATAAAGTTTTTACATCCGGAATATTTATTCATTACTCCAGGTCACTAGGTTTTGTAAAAATATTTATTTTTATTGCGTACGAGTAGGTATTTTTAATTTTAAAAATGCTTCAAACTAATTTGCAAATAGCGTACTGAGCCGGTTTATTTTTATATCTGCATTTAGATGTTTTCTGGATTAAACTATTTAATCAAGCAAACATTCAAAATGAGAAATGCCCGAAAATATAACAATATGTCCAAAAAATAAAAACGCCAGTAATATTGCACCTGACTACTTTATTTGACATGGGTCGCCTTGCATGTATCACCTTGACAGGGCAAGTAAATTTCTGTCGTATGCCTGAATAAATAATCACGTCGTTGACGTCACAAAAATCCATTGAACTTACGGATAGGCTTATGAATATTCATGTTATATTATCTTCGTTAGTATTACACGCTCATGTAGTCCGGAAAATGTTTTCTTTATGTTTTATGTGTAGGTAGGTATGTTATTTCATCACTTAAGATGATTTTCATTAGCATACAAGGTTTACTTTTCTAAGATTTAGCGATTGGCTTTCTGCGATTAAGGTCGCGCGAGTTCGATTTTTGTACAGAATTAATATTTTTAGATCAATAATTGAAGTACCTACGTATGTCGATATTTTGAGATTTTTCTGGTCTGAGTTGATATTATACATGTGAGATGTATTGTATGTACAATACATGATACAGAAAGAATAGTGTGAAGCAAAGCTTTTTTAATAGTTAAGAAAACAGAAAGTTTTTTTTTACATACCAAGAAAATTCCAATTCCAAACATGAACATTCGGCTAAGAAATTAAAAAGCTTTTATTTGTTAGTAAACAAAACGGTATAGTGGCAAACAGAGACGTTTTGGCTAAGGCATAGTAATATATTAAGTGCTAGCACGCGACTTCGCAATAAGTCTGCCTCGCCTACTTCGCCGCTAGATAACAATTATAAATCTTACTAATACTTCTCACTGTCCACACCGAGCTATTGTAGTTTTGATTTTATAAAATCAACTTTAACACATAATCCTAGAGAGTATAATGCAGTGCTGGATGTCTTACGTTACATGTTGTATTAAACTTTTAACTAGGATTTAGGGGACTATTACGATAGGTTGCAATATTGAGTTTTCCTTTGTTTTAATATATCTTTGATATTAAATTCACTGTTACGAAAAGGTAGTCTTTTTTAGTTATAAGAGTGCATATATGGGAAAAACGGATGGTTTGTCTAAGCATTATATATTTAATAATAAACCTCTCGTTCCACCGTATTTTTTTTATTAATGGCTCGTTTATGTATATGTACCATCAGAGCACCAAAGCAAAGTACCAGCAAATAAAAATGGAAACCCTATTCCTAATTAATAAAAGCAATTTCAAAAAGTACGCGTTAAGTATTGTGGTTATACTGACCAAATATAGATCTTTAGTTTATTTGTTCACCGGTTAATGAAACTGAAAAAAGAAATCTTAAAACTCATGAACTTGTTTTAAAAACCTGAGATAAAAAGTTTGACACTTTGCCATTTTAATCCGCCAAGCGGAAAAATAAAGCGGAACAAATATTATTTATTTTAAAGCGCATGTTTGAGATGTTTTACATCCCTTCACTACTTACCCTTCAAGTCAGCGTAGCAAAGTAATAAAAAACTATGTTATGGTACAAAATATTCGCATCCGTTGTCGTGGACAGGACATCATAAAGGCATCAAGAAGCCATCAGAGGTAGTAACAGGTTGTCCCCACATACAACACTCTTTACATTTTTACCCATTTGTGTAAGATAAATGGTGTGTTTCGGGTATGTGTGGCATTTGATTAACGTGTCATGTTATTTTGGTTTATAACACACAACAGAACAGACCAATGTGCAAAAAAGGCGAGAAGAAAGAGTTGTTATGTAATATTTGACTTTTTGTAATATAACAACATAGTCATGCTTTTATTCCCAGAAATATTAGGCAACGGTTTACAATTTTGTATACAATTCCAAGTGCCGCTGGTAATGATAAAATGTTAACAGAAAAACCCAATAATACAGCCCGATCTGGCGATCGAACGCAGGACATCACGCTTAGCAGCCATTCGTGCAGCCAATTACAATAGACCAATGAGGCTTTTATGAAATGTTCTTTTTTTTTTTTTTTTTTTTTTTTTTTTTTTTTTTTTTTTTTTTTTTTTATAAAATACACCCGGCAGAAGATTTTTGGGAGGTTATAGGAGCGGAATCAAAATTCTGGTAGTGGTCAACTGCTCCTATAGTGTATGAATGAAAGAGCACCCTAAGTCACGATAGTATGGACGTCCGGAGCACCCTGGGTAGGCGTAAGCGAACGAAACTTGCTCCGTAGCGAAACTTACTATCTGGCTAATGTTTCCACTTGCGCAATTTTCATGTGAAGAAACATGTACAGTCAGTGTCTGACTTAATGTGCATGACTTAATTTTCGAACTTTGCCCCTCGAAATTGCCGTCCATTGATTTACATGGTCAGTTTGAATGGATGGTGTTCCAATTTACTGACCACCAACCTAACCTACCTACCTGAGCTTCTCCGTTCATCATCGAGGTAAAACGCAAAGTATATTTCAAAAATAATACATTCTACTCCTCTCATTACCACGTTAGCCAAGCGAAGTAAAAGTTTCAATCAATTGTATAAATAAAGTGTTTTATGTGACAGGTTCCAACATACGAATTGTCTTGTTAATAGTAGTAATAAAGGAATTAATTACTCAGCGATAAGCTAACGGTTAGTTGGACACGACAAGACTTTGAGGCAGCGTGGAAGGCCAAGGGCAGCAGTTGAGGTCAGTCGAGGTGAATGATAATAAACAAGTGCAAATTTTAGTAGCTCAATAGCACTGTCTCAAAAAGAGATCATTCGACTTTTAAGACTTGCAGAGAAGATGAGCAGACAAGGCAAGTGTTTTTTTTTGATAAAAGTTCAAAAAGGTACCAAAACATAAATGTCAAAATAACACCTTGGAAAACATTAATTTTATAGAGAAGTGCGAACTGTCTAGTCTGAGTGCAACGGAAGTGTTGCCACGATGACTCGACCCGGGAACTCGGAGCCGGGACGCGGCGCCTCCACTCCGATGTTTATATCAGTTTAAAAGGCGACTTCACCCCATCGGAACGTTTCCTTGCGACAGCATAAAAGAATTTTCAAGAAATAACGGTTGTATTTGAATAGCGGTATAACATGTTCCCGAATGCTTTTCTCCGGCTTAAAACAGCAATATCGTCGCTCTTTTGAATTTTCTGTTACTACAATTTTAAAGTTAAATATTCTGATTGTTGTGACACTTTGTGTTTGTATTTGTTTGCTTCAGTTGAGCTGTCGATAATGTCGCTTCTGTTGTTTAACCGTCAATTCAAGTGTAAATTAGACACAGTCCGCACCATCGCCAGTGACATAAAGGTTTGAATTTTATATTTAAACTAGCGGATACCCGGCGTGTGTTACTACGCTAAAAAACGAATGCATCGTTTTAGTGGTGTAAAACCATCTTCACATTATTGCCTTTCTAATGAAACCGGCACATCGGTTGGATGGTTTCAAAGTCTATAACGGACATAGGTAGAAAAAATATTTGTGTTTTATATACATAGATTGTTAGGTTAGGTTAGGTTAGGTTAGGTTCGCCCCGGCGGTCGCACAAGCGCCGCCCGCCCAGGTGTCTTCCCCTGACTCCCAAGCCGGGACGAAGGGGAAAAAGAAGAGGCGCCGCAATGCGGCCAAGGTGGCTCCGGTCGCAGAGCTGCCCCCTGCGCCCGCCGCAGGTACGGCGTCCGCTGAACTTGCGGCGGCGTCGACTTCGCGGACGGCACAAGTCGAGGGCGCCTTGGCCACTGGGGTTCTGTGGTCGACGGTGGCCAAGAAGGCAAAGGCGAAGAAGTCGCCTGCCCCGCCACCTGCGACCACATCCGCACCGCCGGCGAAACATCCCCCCAAGGGGAAGGCCCCGAATGGGGGGAAGAAGAAGGTCACCCTTCCCAGGGTTCCTGCATCGGCCGTGATCACGGTCACGGTGTCGAAGGACTCACCCGACACGCTGTTGGGTGAAGCGATGGCCGAGGCCAGGCGGAGCATCAAGCTCGCCGACTTCGGCATCGACACCGTGGCCCTCAAAAAGGCGGCCGGCGGCGGCATGGTGCTTGCCGTCGCCGGCGCTGACTGCGCCGCCAAAGCGGACAGCCTGGCGAGCCGGATGCGGGAAGTGCTCCTCCCCACCTTTGCCGTTCAAATTGCGCGGCCGACAAAGGTGGCGGAGTTGCGAGTCCGTGACCTGGACGACTCCGTCACGTCGCAGGAGGTAGCAACCGCTATCGCTGCGGCTGGCGGCTGTGTCCCCTCTGAGGTCACCGTGGGCGAAATTTATCGCTCACGCGTGGCGCTGGGGACCGTCTGGGTCCGGTGCCCACTGGGGGCGGCAAAGAAGCTGGCGTCTACGGAGCGCGTTCGCGTAGGCTGGACGTCAGCCAGAGTCCAGGTACTGGCAGCACGGCCTCTTCAGTGCTTCCGGTGCCTCGAATTCGGACATGTCCGCCTCCGGTGCCCTGGGGGAGTCGACCGAAGCACCCGGTGTTTCAAGTGTGGTGACGTTGGCCACATGATAAACACCTGCACGGCGCAGTCGCCCAAGTGTCCGCTATGTGCGGACCTGGGCCTGCCTGCCGACCATCGGCTGGGCCGCAAAGCGTGCGTGGCCCAAAAAAGCAAGAGAGGAAAACGAGCCTCTCTTGCCGCCGCCGACAGGCAGCGGGCGAATGCGCCGGCACCACCGGGTGCTGGCCCACTGGAGGCGATGGACACGACATCGCCTTCCCAGCCCTAAAAGTCCTTCAGAGCAATCTGAACCACTGCCGCAATGCGCAGAATCTTTTCCTGCAGACCATTGCGGAGTGGTCGATTGCTTTGGCTGTGGTCGCGGAGCCCTACGGTGTCCAAGAACATCCTCGTTGGTTCAGGGACACCGCGGACTCCGTCGCCGTGTATTGGGCTGGATTAGACGGTGGGCCGCCCTGCTCCCTATTGGATAGGGGGCAGGGTTTTGTAGTCGTGGAGTTTGGACCTCTGGCCGTAGTGGGCTGCTACGTCTCTCCCAATGTGTCTCTCGCCGAATACGAGGGATACTTGGACGGGGTGGCGAACAGCATCCGCTGTAAGTGCTTACCCCGTCCCGTGCTCGTCCTTGGTGACTTCAACGCTCACTCCAGAGCTTGGGGCAACACCCGGGACGGGCCCCGGGGAGACGTACTTCAGGACTGGGCGGCGTCGCTCGACCTCCGACTACTCAATCGGGGGTCCGTTTCCACTTGTGTTCGGTGGCAGGGGGAGTCGGTCGTGGACCTATCATGGGCGACTCCTTCTGTCTCCCGCCTTGTGTCGGGTTGGAGGGTGGCGGAAGAGATGGTCACGCTTTCGGACCATCGCCACATCGTATTCGATGTGGCCCTCCGCCCTCCAGGCAACTCGAGTCGTCCGGGCGCTTGCCCACCGCCGCGACGTTGGGCCCTCAAACAGCTCGATCGAGATATGCACGTCGCAGCTGCCAACGTCGCGGCTTGGTCAGAGGGGGAAGGTGTTTCCGATGGGATCTTGCCCGATCCAGAGGAGGAAGCCACCTGGTTCCGGGAGGTGATGACGTCGGTCTGCGACGCATCGATGCCCCGGGCCAGGCGCGTTCGGCGCACGGCTGTGCATTGGTGGTCGGACGAGATCGCGCAGCTCCGCGCGGTCTGTCTCGCGTCCCGCCGCCGGTACACCCGATGCCGTCGCCGACGCTCTGCTACAGCCGAAGAGACAGCCGAGGCGTATCGCCTCTACCGGGCGGCCACGATGGCGCTCCAACACGCCATCAGCGACGCCAAGGCTCGGTCCTGGAGAGAGCTCCTAGAGGGACTGGACAGGGACCCGTGGGGGAGACCATATAGGATGATCGTAGGGAAGTTGCGCCCCTACGTCCCCCCGGTGACCGAAACCATGGCCCCGGAGCTGCTGGAGAGGGTGATCACCACGCTCTTCCCGGCGGTCCGGGACCGTCCCTCTCCACCTCTAGCTCCTTCGGAATGGTCCGAGGAGCTGGAGGTTTCGGAAGGGGAGCTAGACCGAGCCGTTGGCCGCCTGAAGGCTCGCAGCACCGCACCCGGACCTGACGGTATTCCGGGTCGGGTGTGGGTGCTTGCGATGGCTGTCGTGGGGGACCGCTTGAGGCGGCTATTCACAAGCTGCCTCCGCAACAGCGTGTTCCCCTCCGGCTGGAAGGAAGCCGGATTGGTTCTGATCCAGAAGGAAGGCAGGGCCGCAGATTCTGCCTCTGCATATCGTCCCATCTGCCTGCTCGACGAGGCTTCGAAGCTATTCGAAAGAATAGTTGCCCGAAGATTAGTCGAGCACCTGTCGCGAGTGGGTCCCGACCTCGCCGATAGCCAGTTTGGCTTCCGGCAGCGGCGATCTACCGTGGACGCGATTCTCCGCGTCCGCTCGCTGTCGGAACAGGTAGTGTCCCGGCGGGGGGGAGTGGCGTTGGCTGTCAGCCTTGACATTGTCAACGCCTTCAACTCTCTCCCGTGGGGCGCGATTCGGGGGGCCCTGGAACACCATCAGGTCCCCCCCTACCTGCGAGGCATCGTCGGGGCGTATCTGCGCGACAGGCACATTCGTTACGTGGGCAGGGACGGTAGCGTCCAGCGGAGGCGGATCACGTGCGGGGTTCCACAGGGGTCGGTTCTGGGCCCCCTGTTGTGGAATCTCGCGTATGACGCGGTCCTGCGTGTCGATCTCCCCGCCGGCGTCGGCATTGTCTGTTATGCCGACGACACATTGGTGTTGGCCGGCGGTGACACCTGGGAAGGAACCATCCGGCTTGCCGAGCAAGCGGTGGCAACAGTCGTGGCTGAGATCCGCGCGCTGGGTCTGGATATAGCGCCTCACAAAACCGAGGCGCTATGGTTCCACAAACTGCCTCGCGGCAGGGAACCTCCCAGCTCGCGGATACGCGTTGGTGACGCGCGGGTCGAGGTGGGCCGGTACATGAAGTACCTGGGGCTCACCTTGGACAGTCGGTGGGGCTTCGAAGAGCACTTCGAACGCCTGGTCCCCCGAGTCGAGAGGGTAGTGGGTGCGATGCACAGACTGCTGCCCAATCTCGGGGGGCCTCGGGAGGAAGTTCGCCGCCTCTACGGGGGGGTCGTGCGATCCGTGGTGCTGTACGGGGCGCCTGTATGGTCGGCTCGGCTATCAGGCGTCCGGCGCTGCAGGACGAAAATCAACGGCCTGCAGCGCAAAGTTGCAATACGGATCGCACGAGGATACAGAACAGTATCCTTCGAGGCGGCAACTCTACTGGCGCGGTATGTGCCGTTCGACATCCAGGCGGATATGGACGCGAGGGTGTATCACCGGATCCGCGCTATCCGCCAGGACGGCGAGACCGCGCCAGCTTCGGCGTTCGAAAGGCTAAGGCGGCGCGCACGTAGGCACGCGCTCGACTTGTGGCGCGAACGGCTTTTACGGCCACAGTTCGCGCACAAGCGCGTTGTCGAAGCGATAGTGCCGCACTTCGGAGCCTGGCTCAAGAGGAGCGAGCGCGTCACGTACCGACTGACGCAGGTGTTCACCGGGCACGGTTGCTTCGGTGAATACCTGAATAGGATCGGCCGCGAGGCCACGGCTGATTGCCACCATTGTGGAGGAGGCGGCCAGGATACTGCACAGCACACGCTCGAGGCGTGCCCTGCGTGGGCCGCAGAGCGGCAGATTCTGGTCGACCAGATCGGGCAAGATCTCTCTCTGCCAGCCATAGTATCGGCTATGCTGGCAGAATCGGAAAACTGGAGGGCAGTGGTCTCCTTCTGTGAAGCAGTCATGCTCCAGAAGGAGGCCGATGAGCGGGAACGGGAGAGGGCCGATCCCGCTCGACGGAGGAGGAGGCGCCGGGGAGCAACCGCCCCGGCGCGCAACACGCCGCAACCCCCCGCCTAACACACCTTAGCGGGGGGCCTTAGGGGTCGCGAGCGCGCAGAGTGGGGACTCTGCGCGCTCACTTAGCGACCCCCGAGAAGACGGCGACACGCTGTGGTCCGTGTCGCCGTGCACACAGCACCAGCGAGGGTAACGGGGGGACCTCTTTACAGTCTCCCCCGGGACGTGCACGAGGGGGTGGCCTCTTTACAGTCACCCCCTCCGGGAAGTGCCGTTTGGCATGGCACCGTGGTGGGCCTCGGTGCGGTCTTCTGAGAGTTCCCGGGGCCCACCATATGGTGTCGAGGCGGACCACCGTGGTGAGTTTAGCCGGTAGGAGTCCGGCACACCCCTCCGCCCCCCCCAGGCGGAGGATAGCCCATGATGGGTTCTCACCACGCAAATCAAAAAAAAAAAAAAAAAAAAAAAAAAAAAAGAAAAGGTTCGCCCCGGCGCGCAACACGCCGCAACCCCCCGCCTAACACACCTTAGCGGGGGGCCTTAGGGGTCGCGAGCGCGCAGAGTGGGGACTCTGCGCGCTCACTTAGCGACCCCCGAGAAGACGGCGACACGCTGTGGTCCGTGTCGCCGTGCACACAGCACCAGCGAGGGTAACGGGGGGACCTCTTTACAGTCTCCCCCGGGACGTGCACGAGGGGGTGGCCTCTTTACAGTCACCCCCTCCGGGAAGTGCCGTTTGGCATGGCACCGTGGTGGGCCTCGGTGCGGTCTTCTGAGAGTTCCCGGGGCCCACCATATGGTGTCGAGGCGGACCACCGTGGTGAGTTTAGCCGGTAGGAGTCCGGCACACCCCTCCGCCCCCCCCAGGCGGAGGATAGCCCATGATGGGTTCTCACCACGCAAATCAAAAAAAAAAAAAAAAAAAAAAAAAAAAAAAAAAAAAGGTTAGGTTAGGTTAGGTTAGGTTAGGTTTATATATATATATATCTAGTAAAACAACAATATTTATTAAAAAAGCTGTACCCAACTGTTTTTCTTGAATAATATGAATGCTTACTTTAATAAATTCCTTTCACAAAATCCACAATAGCTATTTAATAAATTACTGTTATTGCTGACGAAACACCATATTTAATTAAAGCAGATGTGAAATAACTTAAATTTCAATTTAAAGATTCATTTTAACTGTGATTCATTACAGAACATTTCGTTGGTTTTGAGCGTAAATTTTACACTTATTTGAGTGTAAGTAATTTACAATGACAATAAATGTAATCAGACTTTATGTACAACAAAATAAACGACAAAGAATTTAGCAATAAAATTGTTTTACATTGAATAAAGCTTTGGTATCGTTGTGAATCTCTTAAGAATTGCCGTTTTTGTTCTATACCGTCTACGAGGATTTTTGTACCTACTTGCAATAAAATGTACACAAATTGAAACTGGGCTACAATCTTTACAGGATTTATTTAAGCGCTTTAGCATGGCGGCCCTTTTACTCATACTTTATACAAACATTATTATTTAGACATGATGACAAACACTAACTCTGAGGAGACTCCAGAGAGGTTTTAGACTCTAAAGTTTTAAGGATTTAAAATGACTTTAAGTCATCTTAAGTAGTATTTTCAGTCTCTTGTTTCATATTTACCAGAATGCTGAGTTACCTTATTGAGAAACTATACATATAGCTTACAGATAACAACGGCAGGAAAGAAAAGGTGCGTTATCTGAGACCTTAGATTTACTTATTAATTTTAATGATATAACCAAAATCTTGCTGAGCGCGCCACTTGAATCAAGTATGCTTCTTATAAAGGTCGCCAGAGTGCAAGCAAAGTTCACCTGACGATAATCACTCGAAGACCCCACTTCAAATGGCACGCAAGATAAACGAGAATGCTCTCATTTTTTGCACAAGTACGGTGGGAAAAGAACAGTCTTTTGTGTTTAGATTGCCTAGATACCTCAGTTTAACTAGGCGAGAAAGCTCGAGGTTGCGATTATAATAAAATAGTATTTATTTTTAGGATTAGGTATGTTTATCTCTGTTATCACTGTGAATGTATCAGCTGCTCTTAATAGGCAGAATAAACCATAAATAATACCGCACAGTAGTTTCTTATCTCACGTAGAATTAGAAATTAAATGTTTAGACGTGCAGCAATGCCATTTATCAGGAAGAAAATATAGATGTAGGTTATTCTCCAAGGATATGTTCGAAGTTCCGAGAAATACACCGTGCAGCGTATCCTACATAGGTTAAACCAGCTATAAATAAAGCTGGAAATATTTTAGCGCGTACAGAATTCTCAAGTACCTAATGTTTCTCGACTTAAAGTTTTGAAATAACGTATCTATTTTTATCAGATTATCATTGATGTTAAAACTCAAGATGTACAGACTATAGTCGTCTAGAAAGCCTAGAAGTGTCATCTATTGATTATAATAAGTAGATGTACAATACTATTAAATCCTGCCCCAAAAGTCATATATCCCGTTTTCTATTTTTCTTCATGTGACATCATTCTAATTTTTTAGAGCATGCGCTTTCTATATCAAGTCAGTATGGTTAGACAGTCTAGTCTTATAAAAATAAGTCTATCTAATAGACGTTATTATACCAAATGCCCTAGACAGTTTCTCCCTGAGGTAAGACAGTATTTTAGTTTATTAGACTTGTTCCAATGGTATTTACCATCATTACTTTTTTACATTTGTAGTCACCATTAAAATGTAACTATTCATAGGCCGGGCTAGCGTAAGCACTAACACAAAACAAGATAGGCGCACAATGTCGATTGTCATGCATTTTTTTCTCAGTTATTTTGAAATCGCTGAATCTGTCTTGAGGTTTTATATCATTGAAGACTATTCAAAGCCATACCATTTCTTGCAAACCGTACTCTAAGCTCGAGGAAGTGAAACATCACTCAGGCCAATATTGAATTATTCATAAACAGCCAGTATTGAATGGAGTTAAGGAGTGTTTTGACACCAGCTATTGACTGCATGCTTATGATGAGTTATGACTTCTGACTGATGGAGCCTTTTGTGTCCGCACCCTTTGTTATTCTTTATAAATGATTCTTTACATTTCTCAAGTGCCTTTATTATTTAATATATTTTCGAATACGGAATTAGATTTTTTATTTATATTGTGCTGTGAGGTTTTTCGCTTTGGTTTCTAAGTGGCCATTTTGTACTACCTTCTTTTATCAATAAGATCGACACTAATACCCACAGAGCAATGTTTAAATATTACTTTGATGCTCTATAGGTACGATCGAAACACCATTCACTTGTTAGGCAAGATATTTTAATATTTAAAAAAGACACATAGAATTGAAAAAAATAAAAACAGTTTCCTGGAATTATTTAAGAATTGTGAAAAAATTCACAGAAAATTAAATATTTTTGTTTTGAAATGCTTAAATTTATTTTTATTAATACATAATTTCATTTTCGTACATAAGTTATTAACAAAAACAAAAGCCTTTCAATCTGAAGAAAGTAGTAGTAAGTAGATGTGTAATTACAAGTTAAGTTTAAAAAACTAATATCGATAAATAATCCTTTTCGTAAAAGCGACTAGCTTAGCTAATGTTAGGTAACCAAAACCTATTATTACCACCTTATGAATTCAAATACCGCTTGAAAAGAACCCCATTCACTTGAAACAATTCATCTTTTAAGTGCAAAAAATCCGTTCCTTGTTCCAGAACGAAAGCAATCTAGCAAAAGCGTGTGAATGGGACCAGGTGGTGATTCATGCTTCTTTTTTCTTTTGGCCTTTAAGGTATGTATTCAGACTCATTCATGTGTAGGAAGCATTCTTTAATATACCACTTTCTTTGTTGATCTTAGTACAGTCAAACAAATAGATAATTATGTATACAAGGTCACCAGAAGCTCACAGGAAATTATGGATGAATTCGATTGATATATTCACTTGGATTTTTCCATACCTAAACTGGAACAAATTCTGGTAGGAATAAATATATGTTCCATGCGGGTGTCGAACCGTCGAACCTTAACCAAGATAACAAATTGATAAGCCACTGCGCCAATCATGTCATCAATTATTATTTAATCATAAGACATATTTGAACAAAATAATATACTTTTAAAAAATCATCAACTTCAGATTTTTGAAACTTACTATATATATGGAGACTCTGTATAATCTGTTTGTTTGACTGTACCTATATTTCATGTATGCTCGATTTAATACTCCCAGTAAAGAAAGCATTATATATTAATAATTTCCTCAAGACGTTTTTAATCGCTTGTAGTATTGCCACGCATATTACTGTCGTAGTTATGATATAAGACCAAAAAGGAGAGCTCGTTAACAAAATAGTGATTTAGAAAACCTTAAGAAGCAAGTCAGGTCTAAGTAATAGTTTAAACTGTCGAAACGAGGTTTTTGAGACTTTTATGATACTGACATGGTACAACGCGTATTATTGGAAGTTCCTCCCTCCAGAGTTGTTTTCTTTCTTTTGTTATTTATATAAAAATGTTGCCCTACACTAAGATTTATGTTGTATCGTGGTTACAGTTTACAAACATATATTTCACATACACAAACACAAAGACCCGAAACAACCATCCGTAGATCATATAAATATTTCTAGCATGTGAACTTGAACCCACGAGACGTAGCGCCAACGGCAACAGCTGATAGCTTAGCCATTGCGCACTCCTTGGTGTCCTGGCCATCGATAGCTTGAACTTTTTATAGATCACTTAACGACTTAAGAACTTAGTGACAGCCTAAGAATCTTGGTCAAACTTTAAAAAATACAACAACAATAGTTATAGCCATGTAAGTTTAGGAATCGAACACACATCCCACGACTCGTAAGTCGGGGCCGCGACCATTGGACAGATACGTCTAACATGGTTATATCAAACCAACTCTAAGGACTTTAAAGTGCACTTTATTGATATATACATATTTACATAACGCGTTTATAACGTTCTCTTCTTTTTAAAGAAGGATCGGCTATTTTTATCTTTAATTTTATTTTATTACTGTGTGATAATCTAGGTCTAGTAAATATCATCCACCACGGTGGCCTAGTGTGAATTGGCAGACTACATTTATTGTGGAACAATCTTGGTTGTGCAGGTTCCCTCAAAAGGTTTTCTTTCACCATTAACGCAATTGATAATAATATTCTGACTTACGAATAAAAACGACATTATGTTAAAAAAGAAAATTTTTGCTTCGTACACAAAGTCAATTCCTGTAAATAATACGATAATATAATGTGACATGAAACAAAAACAGAGTGAAAACATTCAAAATGTTCGGGCGCTATAAAAACATGAACATACTCAATGCATGATCCATGCAGGTTTGACTTTGGGACATTTGTAGGTATACATATATAAACAAATCTAGCACAAACCAACGCTCTATGATTGCAGCGACCACAAAATTCAATTACGTGGTAGACAAAATAAAAACATCCCAGGCAGTAACGCATCGGTGATTTGTTTTCAGTTGTAGTTGCTTCTTTTTCTACCTACACAACACATATTGTTACTAGAAACCCAGACCTCTGTCAACCCTAAATCTGAAACAATCTCAGTTGGAGCGCCTAATGAATCAGAGGTCAAGTTACCTGGTCATATGAAAGGCCGAAGCTCGACATGACACTTTTGTCCAGATTTCATGAAGTTTAATTAAACATCTCCCGCGAGATGATATTTCGTGATACAAGTTGATTGGTACCATTTGATTGACTTGAGGAAATTAGTTTATATCTTCATTAATGTTTGTGTAACTGAACATTATGTTTTAGAACATTCCTCGGTGTCGAGAACGTGATCAGTTGAGAAAAGTGTTGAAAAGTGTACAAAACGGTTCAAAAATCATGTTAACTTTATACTCATTAACTTTAATGATACTTATTAGTGATGATTAGTTACACTGGCTTGTAGTTATGTTGTAATCATAAAGGTTAGGATTCGATTCCCTGGTCAAAGTGTTATTATGTTTTTGTGAGATTTGCAGTAATAGTCCAGTGTTTGGTATTGTCCTCACTAGATGTCAATAGACTCGTCCCCTATTACATGTGACTCAATTACCGTATCGGGGAAATGCAAAAAATATATAAAATTGATTAATACCTTTAAACTATTAAAAGTATACTAACATCATATTTCTATATGTATACTAACATCCTACAAGTCTACGAAGTTTAAACCCCAAACCATAACGTGAACGAAAAAGCTTTCTCTTAAACGCATCGTGAATTTTGTAGTGGTTATAACGCTGGTCCGCGTTCTGCTATTGTGAAATATGTCATGAAAATAATGGCGCAACTTTAGTGGGTGAGACGCGTTTCCTCCCTTCGGATAATGTCGGGAGATCACCGATGATATTGGTAGAAAGACTGACAAGTTCTTTATAGATTTTAAATGTATATTGTCTTTTGATAGGTAAATATGCTTTTATTGAACATAACATTGATGTGCGATGGAGATTTTATGCAATTTATAAAATATAATTTGAGTCCTGTAACAGCTTTCACCTGGCACCTTTTATTTAAGTCTTCTTCTTTAATTTGATTATAATATACTTTAATTACAAATAATCCAAATATCAGTGTTAATAGCATCAATTATATAATCGATAAATAAGTGCCCATAAGCATGATACTTTCTCAGCTTTCACGAGACTCTAGCTATATTTTACTAACTATAGTTGGTTCCTTCTACAATGCACGAGAATGTTTTGAAAAAACCAAAATATTTAATGCAAATAAAGTCCTCCAAGTAACTAAATTACCAAAAAAGCTTTAATCTTTGTACGACAATCATTACTTTAAACTATATTTTTACAACACGGCTCTAAAAGTTTTCCATTTTCTTATATGATTTTATACAATCTCAATCTACTTTCCTGGTAGAAAATTCAACTTAATTTTTCGTCGCGAGGTATCCTAACTTAATCCACCTACAGTGCTTGAAGAGGAAATGAATTAATTCTATTTTACACAAGAGTGCTTTAAAATAAGGAGCCTTTCTTGCAGTGGGAGAAATACCCCGTGAAATTAACTTCTGGATTCAGTTCACACTGGACACCTCGCAGGTACGGAAGACAAATGTCCGGAGGGGATATAACTGTATAGCGATGTTACTTTCATACTAAGTTAGGCTTTATTTAATATTAGAAATTGTTTAAAACAAAATGATATTTATAAAATAAAAACTTAACTTTTTGACCATAGAGTAGATAACAGTTAAAACAGTATGTATAAGTAGATCCCTAGTCCTACATATTTATTTATAATTAATTTAATTTATATTGCATTGGATACAAAATGTGTGCTGCGAAATAGTGACACGCGACCCGATATTAAAATGTAGAGCATTTCTATTTATTTTACATTTCTATGGTTGCTCCACATAATTTCCGAATTAACACACAGAATAACTTTTATAACAGTGTATTTTATTATGCATTATTATCAGTTTGATTTACAACACACGCCCGCAGCATGTACCTAATATAAACCCGATAAAACCGATGATACATTAGCCAGATTACTAAACCTGGCCTGGTATATTAGTACTCAAATCTTGTTCTCGCCTAAGTGACACGGCTCACGTGAATACTTTACGTTGTCGTGGGGCGTTCATAAAAAAGACAATTTCCCTTATTGCCGCAATCTGTAGCACATGTTCCCGGGTTATGTCTGCCGCTCATAAACGACAAAGTAAACCATAATTTATCACGCATATTTAGGGTCAAACACATGACTCATAAATTGCTTTAGTATATTATTTGCGATAACTAGCCAGTAACTAATGGTAACATATTACGATGTGGTTGTGGTAGCTGTTTATTTTAAACTCTAAAATATATTGGGGGATAAATAACGGATGTATTTGAATGTATTTGAACCTCGTACCTAACCTATTTGCCTTATATGTGAAAATAAACTTGATACTAACTAAGTGTGCACAAAACATCGAAATAATATGTCCTGAACAACTATTATTTCGATGGTACAAAATACCAAATTAAAAGGAATAATGTCAAATGCAAAAGTCTTTTTCAAAAAAGATCAAGAATAAAATATTACCTCTTTGGAATTTATGAAAAGAAAATAAAAAAGTAAAACAGCTTCGAGCCGCGTCACAAAATGCATAAAGTATTGACAACCAAGATAGAAGTTTATTGATTCAACTTTGCACTAACGATCAACTTGCAACATGATAACATGAAAAATGTAGGTATCGCTTTGAAAAATACAGACTGAACTTTTGAAAGTCTGAAACATAGCTCTTCTTTTATTCATGTTCTGACATGTGGCGCTCTCCGTTGTGTGCAGGCTTTCTTCCTTAACAAAATAAACAACATTTACTTGGAGTTAGGTCCTTTGAGAGGCTGTCCTGTACTAATGTTTTATGAATGAGCTCTTATGCACTTACGTGGATATATATGCTGGTATTGGAAACTCTTTGACTGACATAAAACGATGATGGTAGATTACTGATTTAGAGAAACTGTTATAGATAGGAAAAATAGTGAAATTATTGTAACAAATCATATAGATATACATACCAAAAGACTATATTCTTGTATAGATTCTTAGAACATTTTAAGATCACCCCCACCACTGGCTCATGTAGGCAGTTCCCTTTATCACGAAAAACTAGCCGTCTCTGTCTCGCAAGGAAAAATTTCACACGTTTTCTAGCGTGCCGCATGGTTATGATGCTTTTACTCCACTGCCATAATGAGCTTTATTGTTCAGTTCACACGATCCAATATTCCGTAACTGAAATACTCTCACTGTGTACCTTTTATATTTACGTTGAAAGCCTTCTGTTCGCCCACGACTAGGAAAGACTTATAAAATTGTTTGACAAATCAAATGCAATTCTGTTATGTCTCCTTAAAGTTGAAATTATGATGTATCATGTTTGAATTTAGAACCTTGTGTATCTGGTGGTTTGTCGAGAAACTTGTAAAGTGGACAAGTGGGTATGTATAGGCTGTATCGAAACAAGCCTTCAGTCGCGGCGCGCACATGCTCGCGTGTAGACGGACTCAAAGCTAGGTCCTGGCGCGAAATGGCGGGAACTTTCCGATAACTTTCGTATCGTAACACGCATCAACATATCTCAGCATATCTTTCAAATAAATTTGAATAACGTGTGTTTCTAAGTATATTAGTCAAGTTTATGTTATAACAAAAATAGTGTTGGAAGATTTATTGAAAATCTATTGAAGCCAGTCACGTGAATTTTTACAAGTACGTAACATTATTAATTGTAATTTGTAATCACTTTAGTATTTCACTTAACTTATCTAGTTAAGTATAACCTACTATTATTATATTAAATGAGGTTGTTTTAAAAAAAATATATGGCTGAACGTCAGTATACATATCAAAGAATTTTATAAAAAAAAAAACTTAGTGAAATGTATTTTATGAAAAAGATCTAGATTTTGTTAGTGTTGTAAAATAAATTTATTAGATAATACCTTGAATAAGTTTCTCGAATGACGCAAATTCTATTTAAAAATGGTGCTCTTATTGTACTTTACACTTGTATAATGAAGAGATGTAGAAAAAACTAATTTATATGATAACTGTTATTCTGAATGTCCAAACATTTACTTGTACATACAAGTCAGAAAAAAAAAGAAAGCAAGTCAAGTCAGAAGAAAAACGTCTCTGACAAACTCAACATAAACTTTACAATAATTTAAACAACAATTCTTCATTTTAATCATCTGAATAATTCACTAAGTACTTACGTGGTTACTTGAAACAACCGCAATCATTATAATTAAACGCGGAGTAATTACAAAATTGCCTCCCCCTCTAACCTAAATTCAATTAAAACTCATCGATATAATACCGGGAAGGCTTACCTGGGGCCTTATTAAAGGATCATTATAAAGCATGTTAGATTTTAGATATTATCGATAATTTCTTGGCATATCGGGTTTGTTGGTTATTTATGTAATTAAGCTAATATAAGTATTTATCCTCCTTAGATATTAAACCCTCCGTAGAATTTCAGTATGTTTATGAAATTGTTTGTTTCGTGGAAATAAAGTAAAAATTATGAGATATAGTAATTGTCGTCAAAAGATATCAGATGTGTTATTAAGTTATTTTACTAAGTTTTTTCACTAATACGATTTAAATCGAGAATTTATACGTATACCAAGTGTCTGTTTCGCTATGTTTTTATTGATTCTGTTTCAGGAATGTGACCAAATGATTCTATACAATACATATTCTCATACATATTTTGTAGGAATACGATACCAATCATCATCGTTTTCCCATACATGGGTTATGAAAGCTTAATGCAATTTCAGCGTTGTACTAAGGCTCGAAGTCACAGGTACCGATAACGAGCGGTTTTTAAAATTGTTCGAAGAATTATTGATGATGCTCGTATTCCTCGGCGTGATCAATAAGGGAAGACTTAAAGCATGAATTTGCTTCCACAGAGAATATTAAATGAAACTTTCTAATCTATCAACAGCATTGGTTTACATTATATTATAGTAGTATCTAAAGTTTATAAACCTGTATAGTACATGAGAAATTCTCTGAAACTGATAAAGCGGTAAGGCAGAGTTCATACTTTCTCTCTAAACTGATTATTACTAAGAGCTAATGCTAATGAGGTTATATAAAAATAATTTCAGCCCATTACTGTCCCACTGCTGGGCAAGGGCCTCTTTTCAAAATGAGAAGGGTTAGGCCAGTTCCTCACGATATTTTCCTTCACCGTTAACGCAATTGACAATGAAATTCTGATCCGCACATGATTCAGGAATGTCAGAGATGCAGGCCAGCTTTGAACTCAGATCCTCTTGCATGGAAAGTAAGCGTTGAACCACTAAGCCACTAGTTAAATAGTTAAAAAAGGTAGTTCATTCATAAATCTATGGATAGAAATACCACTTACTTACTCATTGACTGACTACAAAATCTCAGAAACTATGAAACTTAAAACATGAAATTTAGCAAGTAGTCAAATAGCTATAAAAAAAAGGATTTTCCAAAATTCTACCCCTGAGGCAGTAAAATAGATTTTAAAGTTTGTATGATCTTCTTCTGATAATCTTTCCGTGCAGACGGCGCCGCGGGCACAGCTAGTACTGATACAAAAGCAAATCACTTGCTTCTGATATACAACACATTTAAAGGGCCACCACAAACCAAACAAATCTGCAGTAGGCAACTAATTCAAACCGTTAATCAAGCGAAATCACAAAACGAGGCAGTCGTAAATTTAAACAAAATAGTGCCAGCAAAATTCCCCGTGGAAATAATATTCGGACAAATGAAAATTCCGACCGATGCATTCGGGATCGTGAACGGCGCTCGGAGGTTTTAATTCCCTTGACTGTTGCGAATCGGCGCATGTTTTTTCATTAAAACGCATTCAATACGACGACGACGTGGCTTTGAAAAAGCGGACCTTTTCAAAAAATATTTTCCTGACATTCCACTGTACACTGCGCTCGTTTCATTCATGGCCTTTTTGTAAAGAATTAAAAAATCGACGCTTTTTAATGTCTACGCTGTGACAGGTATGCGTAATCCAATAATGTTGTTCAGTCGGCAACATGATATTTTATTTTACACTTAATTTAATTAATATTCATCAATATTTCCAAAGACTTTCAATATTATTAAACTTTTTATGAACAATAGTTTTATTGTGTAATTATTATATTTTATATCAGATAAATAGTTTCAATGAGGAAACTGATTGATTCTATAAATTAAATAGTAATTTTGAACTCGTTAGTGAGTTTATCTTGAGGTTTGATACAAACCTAGAATGTTAGTAATTTATTCTTGAAAAATTTGCTCCAAATTAGGAATAATTTCAGTATCGTGGCTGTTTCCACACACATTCATACACAATACAATACGTCGAAGAAAAACCCACATTAGTCCTGAAAACCAAATATTACAACCGGCTTATATCGAATTGTTGTCTGTACCCCGGCTCTAAATAATAATTTAATAAGTTTATGTGATTTAAAGGCTATTCCAATTCAGTATCAGGGGTTTTATAGAAAGCTTGTTGCAATTACTCAGTCCTCAACTAATGAAGGCCTCCAGATAGATGACGAGGAAAAATATAATGCCGAAGAATAACTTTAGTGGCTAATATATACAATTTTTAATCGCGTTAACATATTGTTTAATTTATTGATTTATAATACGCGAACATCTTGTGTTGATGATTAATGTGATTATTTTCAATTAGTTCCTATATCAAAAACGCTGATAGTCTTCGACGACACGGTTGGCGCTTTCTGCGCTATGTGTCGCGGGTTCGATCCCCGCACGTAACAAATATTTGTATGATCTACAGATAGTTGTTTCGGGTCCGGTTGTGTGTGTATGTGACATGTATGTTTGTAAACTGTAGCCACGACACAGGAGAAATCCTAGAGAGGGGCAACGTTTTTAAAAAAAAAAACTATATTATGTGTGGCATATTTTTCGTATGAGGCTTTAGAATAATAAAATTACTAAGAACAGTTTTATTTGAATTAGTCTGGTTACTATAATTTAATTGTTTTTTGTTAAAATTAAGATTAAATTGCCATTTTTATTTGTTATTGGTTTATAATAAGAATTTGTATTATCCTGTTAATTTACACGTGCACGTGCAACCATCTCTAATATTTCATGATTGTTTATTGTGATATTTTTGTTTATGTTTGTATTATAGGCTGATAGTCTATGTATTTTCATAATTAGTGTGTTTTTGGAGTCGTAAGGTTATGTTTGGTTTTTCTTGTTATAGAGTCAATAAGTATTCTATTTTTATTTTATAATGTTTAAGTTGATCAATAAATAATTCTATAAAAAAAATGTCCCAATATTATTTGTTTTATTATATTTATAGTCAATAAAGTTTAATTTTCATGAAATATTGATTTGATATCTTAAGTGTTAGAAATACTACAAAAGAAAAAAGACTTATTACTAATATACTAATATTAAAGTATCAAATATTTGGACGATCAAAGACGTATAAGTATCATACAAAACTAATAAATTCTCACAAAAGCATGCTCAATTGGTGTGTATGCAATACAAAAAAATATTGGTAATAGTTTGAGGCGAATAAGGACATACAAAATGATACAAAAAAAGGTGCACAAACTGGTAGATGAATATAAATGTATTATGTTTTTTAATTTATTTTTCCAAACTTACGATTTTTTCTTATGGCATTTCTATTCATCCGAAAGCTATTTTTTACCGCATCTTACTATGTAGCATTTGTTGGTGTTCTAGATTCGAACAAGAATCGAGAGCGTTTTACGTATTTTCGCTCTCTTGTAAAGTAGCAGTTTTCATAACACAGCTTTGTTCGTTTGGTGGGCTGATATATGTGACCAAAATAAATCTGAATATGAAATTTATATGAAATTACAATTTTAAACATTAATAAGAAACATAAATATACACTAACATAAATATGTACGTTATAAAAGTTTATCAACTGCTAATTACAGTGCTTTCTTAGCTGTTATTCGGACCACACTGAAGTGGTTGTGTTGTGGTCTCGATGACACCCTCACCTCTCCATTACTGCGCCACGGAGCAGGGTTAACGACCGGTTCGCGTGATGGCACACAACTTTATGCTTATTTATACGATGAAGCGAACAAACCCGACGCTCGACATTCAAACGTTACAACATGGCCGGCGACATATCAAATCTCCATTATCAGTGGCCGCCGGAACAAACGATGGCCTTGACGAATTTTTAAAGCTTTTCTGGTTTCACATTTTGAGGCGAAAATATCAAAATATTAACTTTCATAGCTCCTAGAGTATAAAATTACTTATCGTCTACAATTCTACATTTTACATTATGTTTAGAAACTACAGGTTGCCTACTACGCGATTTTAATTTATTTTGTAAACTATGTGAGAGTCAAGGAAACCACAATAAGATCGCCTCATTCTTGTGCATGTCCGTAAGAGACACCCAATTACCATTCCCCTGATAGAAATAATCTACAGTCATCAATCCGATCGTTCGTTAATGCCCATGGGGGAGCGTATAGCTGACCTGTGGATATTTAAAGGCCGATAAAAAATAATGGCCCCTTGTAAATATGTAATGCTAACGATTCCCGCGGTTCCGCAAGGGTTAAGATTTTAATTTGTAGGGATGAAAAGTCGTTTTATAGATTTCATCAATATAAATTTTATAGCTTTCATGGCCTATAAATAACCAGATTTTTATTTATTATTGGTTTGTAATTAATAAATACTAACTTATTTATTATTTACCGAAACCGTGTGATTCCTAGAAATAATATGAGATCCTTTCCCAATCTGTGGGTTATTTTAGAAATAATTAAAAACCTAATAACTTTAACTTTAAGAAGTGTAAAATAAGTTTAAAGCGCCACTTTACAATACAGACGATAACAACATACTTCGATAACAAATCTACAAACTGTTGTTACACTCCAGTAACATAATATAGTAATCGGTAGCATGTATATTTTTAATATATCACATTTGTTTGTTCCCCGAATACAACAAAAATCAAACAGTCGGCTAAGCGTACTATTTAGGGTAGGTAGTAGGTAGGTATTTTCAATCAACGTGTAAAGTATCGTCACTGCTGGAACTCAGGCCTCTTTAGGAGAGAGACAGTTGGTCGCTTCGCGCAATTACCAAATGTTTACGTACTGGGGCAAATGGGTCATTGCGGTGCGCGCAATCTACCACTACCGACACAGAGTTGTTCAAACCAAACTCGTAATTACGACATTTCGGACCTGTTTTTCCACACACTGTAGTTCCACTTACTTATAAAGTCCACATTGTCTGACTCGGACTTATTGTAATCTGACTGACAACCGAATGATTACAAAAAACAAACATACGAATGTTACTAAATCAAGGTCTTAGATTTTATAAGTATGTATTATAAATATATAGTTGTAAATACATAAAATCTCGCAACACTATTATCGAAAGTTGTGCAACTAGGATTTATTAATCATCTTTATCATCATTTATTATAGCGAACGTATTGGTGACATTAAAACAGTTGAACTAACTTAATATTCTTGTCCCTTCACTTCACATAATCATATAGGTTAAGATTTTCCAGGAATCCAAACAAAAATAAAATTATTTATTCCGGTAATGAAAACAGCATATAAAATATAACTCCAGACGAGTAATCCTGTTCGTTTGTTTCAGGTCCAACCATGAAACCGAGTAAAAAAGAACGCTCAAAGTTTTCCAACTGAGTCCCCTATTCAACGTTTTATTTCTACCATGAAAAAGTTAAAGAAGGAAGAATACACCAGCGGTGAAATGTAAACAAATTCCAATGCCGGGTCAGAAAGAAAACGTGTCATAGACAATGCACAGCCTCCTTGGAGCGGCTGTAGTGTCGGCATTACTGCAGATACTGGTCTCCTACACAGGTAAATATGAATTTTAAACAATACATTTCGGACTTTATAAAATATACCCTGTATAAAATTTGTAGCAGATACATAACGTTCTATCGATAAAACATCTTAAATAAAGAACGCCTACCTATCTTCGTAGGTAGCTATATTGTTTGAAGGTTTTCGTCATTATAACAATTACCGCCCAAAAGAAAATAAGCTTCAGGTCAGCAAAAACAAAGTGCAGGTCCGTAATTAGTGTTTTTATCGTAGCTTCGTCCCCTCCACTTGCGGTTAAGCAGCAAGTAGGAAATTTAACCATAAAATAAAAGAAAACAGACTCTGTGTGTCGGAAAATACGATACCTTTCTGAACTTTAGCAACATGAAAATTTTATAAAATGGCTACACTTATTATTCTATGGTAATCTTGTTTCAAATTGAAACTCAAACTTCAGAACAAACTTGTGGATTACTTCTCTAACAGTACGAGTGTAACGCTTTTGTAAATTCCCTCAACAAATCTTGAGTAATGTAGAAGTGAGTTGGATGAGAATTAATTTAGATCTAGTGGTGTTAGTTGAAACTACTTGTCATGATTCGAGATAATGTTGTTAAGTTCTTTTCGCGGGTTGAGCATTAGCCGGCGGCGCGATCGCGTCACGCCGGACCGGGCCGGAAGCAGCTGTGTCGTTCGCGTGCTATTTGCCAATTTATCGCTAAGCTGATTATATATAGGATCGTCCTTCTGACGTCACAACGTGCTTTATGACCTTGTTTGCTCTCCTCCCATTGTATCGCACTCCCTTATTTACACACCTTTTAAGCCAAGACAAAAATTGACGGAGAATTTTTCGCGTCAACATCCGTTGTCCCCTTTTGTTCTAACACGTGTGTGTTCTTGTTATTGCTGTTTACGTTTTCTTGGTGATGTTGTTATAAGATACATGTTTCATGTTTGTAGGTTATCACCGAACTCATTATAAAGACATGGCATAAAGTATCTGCTTATTTAAAAGTTCAAAGAAAGTTAATCCTCTTACTTCCTCTCCTTGATGGTTAATTCAAAATTTTTAATAATTTATACGCTATATTTAAAAATCATAAAAAAATGTGAGCTTATCAAAAATTTTGATATCATAATTAATTTGGAAGTTTTTTTATTTATTCAGATTTTAAAAATGCCGAACTTTCGCATATGCCACCCTAAGAAGAGATAGTATACCTACCCAGAAATTCAAAACGTCTTCAAACATGACATGTGGATTGTACAGTACACAGATACAAATATAGAATGCATAAAAGTAAACAAGAGTACAAAAGGCGCGCCACAAATTGTGTTTTCAGAGCTAGGTCTGGCGCAGGTGGCATAGCTTGCCTTAAGCTGGGGCGGACCGCAGCCAAATCCGCATGCGACTTTAATTTAACTTTGCTTCACTGAATATTGTCCTTACATTGAAATTTGAATTATGAGTTCCAGCTAACGTGACGCTCAATGCAGTTCTGAATTAGTTTGCGTTTAATCTCGTACAACTTAAGACCTTGTGTTAGTGGATTGAATATTTTAAGGTCTGCTGCTGGTCGGCATTACATTATTTATTTCTATGTTTTATATTTCTATGATCGACGTGATATAATTTTTGTTTTGCCGCTACCGAATCGCTGATCCAAGCGAGAGATTTGTCTAAAATTGCGGCATTCCATCGGTTAATAAAGAATTAGAGTTGTTATATCAAGTGCAAACCCATGTAATACCTACAGTAGAATTTTATTTCAAAAGACCAGGAAGTAAATCTTAAAATTCATATTAGGTATATTAATATTAATGGCCTCAAAGTCGATTTATATTCCTATCCAACTGTCTATATGTAGACAAAAAAACAAAATCACTGAAAACCTAAGCAGTATCAATTTGAATTATCAATAGCACAGACAAGAAAAAAGGCCACAAATATCATAAACTGAACGTATGAAATGTTCAAAATGCAATTTAGTAAGGAATTTGCATAGGTAGAAGTTGTACGGTACACGTTGCAACGCGCGATACCGCTTGAATACGTAACATGTTTCATAACGCCGCGAATACTGTTTCATACGCACCTCACTAGATGTCATTATAACACCATTATACCTACGATATCTTGCCATTCCTATTGTCATTCCAATGGATGTCATTCTGGTGCATAAACACCATAGTAATCATGTTATTCAGATGTTGAAGACATGATTGGCGTAGTTGTTAAGCAACTGGTTTTTTGCGCTGTGTCGGGTTTGATCTCTGCACTGTTTATAAATTTGTATTGACTATCGATAGAGTTGTTCTGTACGACACAGGAGACATGATAACATGAGATAAAATTTGAAAAAATAAAATTAATTGGTTTGCAATTTCAACACAGATAACCCAATAAGCAACTCCGCTTGCGACCCCTACACCAATGAGGCAGTTATAAGTATACCTAATAAAGTAGTTAAATAATGAAACAACTTGAAACTAAACAGAAATTAAATTAAGATTAAACTTTAGACATGTATGAAGTGAAGGCGGATTTGTATGGACAGAAGTTTTGTCGCAGCCATTCTGTTATTGTTCTCAAAACTAAATTAATACGCTCGTTGTATAATAAGATACGGGACAGCCGGTGTACTGTTAATTATTATTGATAAAGGAATTAGTCTACTGCACTACTCGAAATTGATCGTATTTAAAAATCGAAATTTAATTTCATCAAGTGTAAAATCGAAAAAAATGTGCACTTTCTTTTATTTTGACTGAATTTCTATCAAAGACAATGTCACAATCCGCGCATATTATTTACATAAATTTTTGGATCAAGTTAATTCGGCTTAAGACCCCCTGATCTACTAGTAGCAAGCGCAAGCGCACCTGCTTAGCGTAGGTATCGGTAGCGAAGGATATTACATAATTGCTATTTATTATTTTCAGAGCTTCAACACATGAAATATTTATTTAGGCATACCTAAATCAAAAGGAAAATACCTTCAACCCAGTCACATACTCACTAACTAATCACGAAATCTCATAAACTGTAACATCTAAAAATTTTAAATTGGCAAGTACATACATAGGTATCAGTGTGGACATCCGCTAGGAAAGTATTTACTAAAATTCAACCCAAATGGCGTGAAAAAGGGGTTCAAAGTTTGTATGAAAAAACTTTCTACGTGATCACGGGAACAGCCTAGTATTGGCATAATATACACTTAATATTTATGCCAATAAGTACATTATAACTTTCCAATAACCCGCTGAAAGTAAGTATCTATTTTTCATTTCATTCTCACGCTCTACATCTGGACATAAAGGTGAGAAAGTGCACATTGCCCATAAATTTAGGGATAATCTGTTGCACTTGGCTAAAGTATGAAGCATTCTTTATAATAACTTTCTTGATTTTCTTAAGTAACGTGAACGTTAACAAAAGCCCACAGATCATAACAATTTATCATATGTGCAATGCTCTTAAAGTGGGATGAGACTATCCATAAACATCTTCTCAGATGGATTTGGATGGATGGATGGATGCGTTAAAGGACTGTACAATAGAATAGGTACCTACCTACAGTTCTTAAATATATATTCTTCTTCTTTTCGTCGATAGCTTCAAATTTTTCCGGCCCAAAACGTGGCCAGCTCAACTGCTCTTAGATTGGCCTCCATGAGATTCTCCGCATTACAGGAGACAGAGCAGTAAGGACACAACTGCAGGTGCTCCATCGACTGTGTAGCGCCGTAAGCACACTTATCATCCTCAGAGAACCATGCTCTTCCAGTTTTTCTGGCACCTGCCTACACCCACCTTGAGTCTATTGAGGAACTTTTAGTCTATTCAAGGAAGATTATGTCCTGGAGACAGATGTTTCGGTAAAGGTCCAGCGGGGGGATCTGTTTAGCCCACAGCTCTATTCTAACCTTAGACGGGTCTTCGTAGGTGGCCATGGTGCGTGTGAGGAATATATATATATATATGTAATATCGGAAATACTATTATTGTAAAAAAAACTTGTCTAATGATGGTACAGTCATAAGTAATACATCAGTATCATAATTTGATAAGTTATGATGCTGATGAAATAAAGTCACTTGATCAAATGAAAACGTAGTATTACTTAAAGCAGCAACAGATCACAACGCAATTTCACACCCGACACTGAAGGATATTTATTGTATACGTTTGTGGATACCTCAATTAACTTTGCACATGTAGACAAAACAAAGATCGTTCACATGATAATATATTAAAACACGTATTTATAGGAATACAATGACGACACACTCTATTCAGCAGCGAAGTGTACACCACCTATTTACTAAATATGTACACTAAGGTAGGTTCCTATATATACATACAATTCGAGCGGAGTCGAGCTGACAGTTGAGACATTTTCGATTTACACTTAAAAAATGTTTTATTCCAACTAGCATAAGATATCGCAGTGTGGTGGTTATGAGAATGATTGGTCTATAAATTGGATGTGCATTAAAAAGACGACTCACTTCACGATTAAAATTATTCGCGTGAACGAAGCTTTTGTTACGCAGACGTCGGCGCCGCGCCGGTTTGTGATACGACACGATCGCAGTCTTGCACATCCACGCAAAGAACATCCAATGCACCGTGAAATTGCCTATTTTCCACGTGATTCTATTTATTTATTTCATACATCGATGACATTTCCATTCGTTTTGTCACGGCTCGCTGCATCGGAAAATGGTTACGGAAGTCTCGATGCATCCGAATCATCCGGTTTTGTTGCTATCCGTACTTCAAGAGAACACCGAGCGCACTCCTTAATTTTAATTCCTGAAAATTCACGAACTTACGCTATGCATTTAAAATGTAGGAAAGTACAATGTGTCTACAAGTAGCGCATCCTGTTTAAATTTGTTAAGCCTGCAGTGCATTGAACGGTACCACGTAGACAGTAGAGTCCCGTTTGGAATGCAAACGTAGACACATATATATCATTTGCCTCACTCGAAACGGAAACTGATTCATTTCCGATGCATGGTTGAAGCTCTTTGTGGAGTTCGTCGGCTGAGAATTGCTCACGTTTTCAACATTTGATTGCGACATCAATACCTTTGAAATGTTGTTGATTGTAAATTACTATGCTGCTAGCTAACGTTGATTAGACTATCTATAAGAGTAGCGTTTAATCTAAATCTAAGCAGTGTAAAATAGGTTAACATAAAATAGTAAGGAGCTAAGTATTTCCCGCGGGCTTACGTTGGAAGGTGTGCCGACTTGTAGGCTCTGTCGAGTCTTAAAACTAAGCAGACGCTGACTGGCATCTCCCGCGCGAGCACTTTCCTCCTTCACGTAGCAATCGCGTCTGCAAAATGCAACAATGCATAAGAATTCAATCTCACATTTGTTTCGATATACTTACTCGTGTACTGTCGGCAATATAAATTATTTTCTGTTTACACACGATTAGTTTGAATAATGTACAGTTTGGTCTGTTGTATGTAAGTATACCTGAATAAGATAAGACCGTTCACTACACTATATTATACACATATAAAATGTACCTACATGACGCCTTTTGCCAATAATCTTCATAATTGATGTAGTGATGAATTAGCAATTTTAGTCTTCACTTTCGTCAACTTTAAAATCATTATATGGACCAGTTTAATTTGTTAGGTATCTATCACTTACAAGATGTTACAGGGGTATACGAAAGTCTGTCGTAATTGTTCCAAAGTTCAGTAATTCATAGATTGAGCAGGATGCGCGCGTTGCCTCAGGTGTTGTTTTCGACAGTAAAGTTGCTCTAAGCTGCTCTGAGCTGTACTTAGTGTCCATGCAGGCTTCCGAGCTCACTTAATATTATCTCTGTTACTGAAGTTACAAAGCAATAATTATAGTTTGTTGAATATTACGAAACTTGTCGCTTCAGCAATACTAATCAGTATGATTTAAAATAAAGACAATCCACTTATCTTTATCTTCCCTTCGTACCGGTAAAAGCATAATATTTCCAATATCTATATTCGCAAAGCAAAATATCGTTTGCAATATATTATTTCGAATAAACGGGGGCGTACTCCGTGAGGCTGAAGTTTGTTGAGTAGCATTAAAAGATTAAAAGTCGACAGTTCGCTCAAGCTGTATCGAATCGAAACTGGAAACGATCTCTCGACTCGACTGTAACATATATTTGCGATGCAGGCGGCGCGTCCGTGGCGAACTTCGCCTGGCGAATGCAAAAATTTAAATTAAAAACATAAATCAGCCGTGTATCGAGTAACTTTCGAGATTGGTGTATATTTCGAATGCACGTTTCACTACACGTATTATGATATTTTAACTTTGTTGATTTTTAATTAAATTGAGCATTCGTTAAATACGAAGACGGAAATTATAATAGACTATTGTAAAAAAGTCAACGAAAACATCCTTATGTAAATACCCGAGTGAGGGAAACGATCTACGTAATAGCAGGAAAAGATGCTCTCGGAAATAATTACAGCGTAAGAATCTCTACTGAGTATTTTTGAATTAATTGCTTTGAAATTATTATGAGTATCATAATCTCATAATCTTAATTAAGAGAAGTTTAGGCAGTTCAAATTAGAAATTTTAATCTTCTGTAAATCCTTCTCCCTTGAGCCGGTCGTGTTTATGAAGTCGGATTTTTTGTGGTGTTAGCGCTAAAAGTATTCTAATTAATATAATATAATGTTCATTTTGTCATATTTATTTAAACTGCTGGCACCTACGCAATCGACTAGCTTAACCTACCTAATTAAATTAGTAGGTTAGAGTATCTTTCAAAAGATCAAATTCGCACTACATTGCTGCCTACAAAATGGCATTCTAGCTTAACTTTTCTTTTACTATAATCGGAGTTTAAAAAAGAATGAAAATTTAAAGCAAGTTAGAAAGAATAACTGAATAGATAAAAATCATTGTAATCAAATTTGATTGTAATTTTACTTGCACAGTAATTTTTTTTTTATAAGATTCAAGAATTTTATATAGGTACTTAACAACTGTCACACAAATTTTACTGTGTAGGCACCTCTCAGTCAGTACATACTTAAAAAAAAAAACAATAGCGGGTGTCTAATTTCGCACCACGTCAAGTAACAACCGTTCTGTTTCAAAAGAATAACGCTTTTTCGCTCCATTGGCTCACTCATTTCATTTTCATTGATTCACTTGGAAGAAAACAGAATGAAAGAAAGATAAAAATTGAACGTAACACAAAACAAATGATTTAACACATTTTTATGTTTAAATTGCGAGGAATACTTCACTTGAAATTAAAACTCCGATTGATTTAACTTCTACAAAACAAGAGAAACTAAAAAACACATACATAGGTATATTTTCTGTTTATATGTATTGTGACAGGTTGTTGTTTTGGTCACATGAATTAATAAGTCTGTTTGTTCTTAATTATCATAAAATGTCTCTGAATTTATCTTAACACATCGAGAGGTAAATAAAATAAACAGAAGTAACAGTACTGATAATTGTGTATTGAAATTTCCTTTAAATACAAAATAGCTTTCAAAATAACTTTATGTTTAATTAATTACGTCCTTTGTTTGTAAAAAGATATCCAATGATTGTTAAAATTATAAAACATGTAATAATTATAAAACATGTATCACAGTTTATACCTACGATAATTAATTGGTATTTTTTAAGTAATAAACTAATCCAATTACCTAGATACAGCTTTTCATAATGGCGTTTTGTTATTTGGACGTTTTAAATAGCGTTGAATATAATAACGCTAAATCAGAATTTAAAATTAAATTGAATTTAAATTTAAATTAAAATGAATTTAAAGTTTAATTTAAAATGATTTTAAAGTTTAAATTAAAATGATTTTAAAGTTTAATATTACAACAAAGATTAACTCAAGACTTCTTACGTTTAAAACGCCAATAATAATATCGATAATTTTCTTCCTAATTTATAAATTCTACTGCGATAATTAATTCTTAGATGTACTTTCCGACGTCAATAACCTGGAAATAAAATCATTCAAGTTATACAAGGAGTAGTGTTCATTTTGTGAATTGTGCAGACTTAATTAGAGTTGGTGTGATTGCAGCCGTAAGCGGCGTCAGCTGGGAGGAGTGGTGGACTTACGACGGCATTTCAGGTGAGACCCATTTATTGTCTGTGTCATTGTTAAATTTTATCGAGTTATTTCATATTTATGAATCGTTTGCGAGCACTATTTGCATGCGGGTGTAGAAATACATGTAAAATGGAATTGTCAATTTTTAGTGCTAGTTGCAAATGTCAGGTGGGTATTTTTTTAAGCGAGAGCTTTTAGATTTATGGATTGGCGCTTTTTTATTGTATTTATAATGCTTGTCCAGATATTTCAGGGACGTAGTCATGTAATAACAGTTTTTGATCTAAAAAATATAGTGAATCATGAACCCAAGGTTCACACAAGCCTGTAGCTATTTCTTCTTCATCTTCTTCATTTTACATTTTATTTTTGATAGATATTCCGATTGTCAAATTTGCCTATTTATGTGACGAGAAACAGGCGTTGGTTTCAATGTACAAATATATAGAATGCATGTGTTATTATGTTGTAATAATCCATCAGTTATTCGTGTTTTAACGTACAAGTTCTCCCTGATGTATTATTTATCTTATTTCATTATTATTTTAAACAAAACGTCATCCATACACGTAAGCAAATATTGAACGTGAATACAAATAAAATTATAATTGTAGACAGACCACCAATTATAAACACAGCCAATATTTTTCGATGCATTTTTTTATAATTAATTATTAAAATCTTCTCAAAATATTAAGTCATCCTTAAATGTTTAGTTTTAGAAAGGAAAACTTTTTAACGTTTTAAAACATAGTCAACAGTAAATTATTATATATTATTTATTTCTGGTATAAAGTCACGTGCACGCTGAATACCCCACCGCCTCTTAAGGCAGTACACAGACTAGAAATCTCAATTCATTGACCTAACGCAAAACATTGATTTTGTGCGCCGTATCAATTTCTCTGTGCCGATAACATTTTTGCCGGTTTACGTGACACGAAATTTATACGGGCGATTTATCTTGTATTCATATGACGTCACTCGCAAAATTGTGAGGTGTGTTATCGTGTTCCGTTACTGATATTTTCATGATAACTTCCGTGCATTTTATGATCGTCTAATATAAGTAGGTACTCTTTTCCGTGAGTGGTGTCTGGAAACGTTTTGAATAACAGATTTATCGTTAAGTTTTGTTGATTCACTTCCAAAAGAGAAGAAATTTGTGAATATATTCGAGTAAATCTAAAATTTAACTGTTCAGGGAATATTACCTTAGATATTACAACAGAGACGGCAGTAGTTAAATAAGAGAGAGGTGAAATCTGACTGACTGAATGATTGAATTGGTTGAAATGATTTTATTATGACACGTGGCTATGATGTAGATTAACCCCCGATAAAATTACTTTTGCGCTTTATTTTGTTCATAGAAAACCAGAGTCAAATATCATTTAAATTATTGACAAGCTGTAAAACCATATTAGAAGCAGGCCAGATGCCTTCTACATTTAGACTTTACGAGGCATTTCGTAAAATTGTTGCATTTATTACAAACCGACACAACCAGCTTTCAGTTCTGTCTACGTAAAGATTGTAATATAGAGAGATACTATTTTCTATTTCATAATCAACCAGGAAATGTATGTTCCCTTTTTCATTTGGGTGATTCTTATAGATACGAACTAATCAAGCCACAGCACAATTGATACATTAAAAATGTATCAAGACATGGGGTCCGTCCGAAGTTTGTGGAGTCATGAAGTTGCGTGATACCACAACACTCGCATCTTCGTCAAATATTCAACGGTATTAGTTATCACAACCTAAATATTCACTGAAGTAAACAAAATGATTGAAAAGTTGTAGAAACAATGTACCTATAGGTAGGTAATTAATTAAATATAAAAGTTCTTGCTTGCACCTGCGGACTCGCCAAATATATTTTAATAATTTTTCACAAATTAATATAATGAAATAAATGATATTTAGATTTATTATTATTTTATTATATGTTATGATTTTTGGATTTATATTACTAAGGCTAGTTAATTTGGATAAAACTAATTAAACTAATTGTAGGATTAAGCTTATTTTTTGTTTGTAGCTTTTCTATTTTTCTCAACAAGGACTTTGGTGGAAACATTCCTCTTGGAAAATAGGTTGATGACTGAATCGTTGACGATTTTCTAACAAAAATTAAAACCAGACCTCTGATTATAACAGAAAATCTTGCCTCAAAATCATGCACCCACCCTGTATGATGAATGTATAATTATACAGGGTTGCAAGAATCAAAATTCATCCCTTTGTTATTAATTGAACAGTACTGTAAAATATTTGTTGCGGTAAATATCAAATTACAGAACCACATTAATACCAATATAGGTTAATTGAATAACTATATAAAAGCCAATTACAGGATCATTGCCATCATCGTATTGATTGTACAATTAAATGGGCGAACTTCAATAAAGTAATATGGCGATGCAGAACCACATCGTTGCTTTAATAAAGATGGGGTTGATACTAATTTAAAGCATGTAGGTAACTGTGATCTGCCTCAATGGCTCTGTGGTCGCTAGTATGACTGCCGTATATAAGGTCGTAGGTTCATCGAAAAAAGTTATTTTGTTTTTTTCTGTATATACATTTTCCGAACCAGCTCGTAGCTTGCTTTCACAACAGATTCGTTACTACTTAATAATAATCTTAGCTCCAAATAATAGATAGATAGATAGAATTGTTTTTATTTCAAATAAACCTAATACACTTATGAAACGTTAAGGGACTCTAGTTGCACGGTTCCAAAAAGTTATCGGTCCTATGGAGAAGAATCGGCAAGAAACTCCATGGATACTCTTTTAAAATTTCTTTTAACAATATTGCTATGTAGGTACATAATATGTAAGAAGTATGAGAGAACAATATAATCGAAGCTCCCTTATTAATATTCACTTTAAGTTTCATCACTTTCTAGTCATTTATCATAAAACATGATGGAGCTTAAATTAACTTAAGATCTGTATATTTTATGTAACGATGTTTTGAAGCAAATAAATATTTTGAGTTTGAGTTTCTCATTAATTAAAACGCGATGAGAGGTGTTTTCAGACGTTTAATATTTCATAAAAAAATGTTTTTTTTTTTTAGTAGGATGGCATAAACGGCCTATGGCCCTAGCTAGACATTTTTGACAATCGCTTCAAACTGCAGTCACACAAAACCAATTCAAAATCTTTTCATGAAAATTTCACAGTGATAGTGAAATAAATTCAGATTCAACCATTTGAAACTGATATTCTATCGTAAAACTATTATTGATAGTAGCCATCTATAATACGGTACCTATGATCTTATATAGGTACTTACAGGTACACCTATTTAGGAATATGTACTGAAAATTTTACTCCATAACATACCGTGTCAATTGGCACTATGTTCAAAACTGAAACTGATCGCTACAGGACTTTACTTCGAGAGGAAATAGATATAGGCAGAGTACTAAAAACTTGACTTTTAATATCTAGCGAAAAGGTGTAGATTGTATTGCAGACCCACATTTCACCGTTGCCATTATTGGGTCACATGTATTATGAAACGAGCAAATTGCAACCTACCGCGCAGAATTCTAAATTCCCGGCTGCTACCGATAATTTTTATACAGAAAAATCCAATAATATTTTGCCCGGGAATCATACCCAGGACCCCACCCGCAGTCGACCGCTTGCAAACAATGAAGCAATAGGTAAATTTAAATGGTATTAAACAAAACAAAAAAAAATTGGCAAAGTTTATCTTAGACATTGCATGTCGCATACAGTGCCAAAAACAATAAAAAAGTGCATGCATTAACGGAAAGTTCACTTAACGCGTGGCCATAAAGTGGGCGTGACCACAACCGCTGCGCCGCCGCCGCCGGCTTACTCATGCAATTTTCAAGGTCATAAATAATAAAACCGTGAATACGATCCAAAGCACTTTGGCTACTTTCACGCCGCTCCCCGCCAATATTGAAATACCTTGGGAAAATAAATGTTTGCGCTTTTTTGGAAAAACCGTTCGTTAATCCGTTTTATACCGCAGTTTTGGCCTGGTTAATAATTCCTGTGTACAGCTGTTTACTACTTCATTAATTACAACTTGAACGTGAAGCGTTCTGGTTCTAATAGCGGCGTATAGGACTGCTGAATACGAGATCCTGGGTTGGATTTCCGGGTCGGGCAAATCGTTATTGGGTTTTTCAGAATAGATATCCTCAATAGCAACACGAAGTTTGCAGACAGACAGACAGAGGAATCAATAACAGCATCGGCAAACTGTAGGTGTACAATAGTAAACCTCTGCCTAATCCGTCGGAAAGTACAATTGTGATTCTATGATATGTTATGTTAATTATAACTTATTATCTCCAACTTTTCAAAGATTTTCATCAATCTTTGTCCTTTAAAACAATCCAATTAGTAAGTACATCAATTTGCTGGCAATGACTCCTTTACTGGACACTGCGAAGAGCAGGTGGGCAAGCAGCTTAAAGCTAGTTGGAGTAGGGCTCAAGCTTCGGCTTAGAGCGGTACTGGGAAAGGGGTCTAAATCTAGTTTGGATTATTTAGAAACATGCTAACAGTGTGCAGGCTGCTTTGATAGAAAGTACATACATTTGCTGTGTAAGTAGTTACTATACTTATTATAAATCAGCCGGTTACTATCCTATTGCTGAGTGCGAACCTCTTCTCGAAATGAGAAGAATGATTACTTCCAGTCTGGAGGACTACAGGTTAACGTAAGTGATAATTAAATTCTGATTCGTACATTATAAATACGAAAAGTCAAAAGTGTGAGAGGGTTCGAACCCACACACTTTTTTACGGAAGGCAAGCATTCAATCGCTAGGCAAATATATATTAAAATGATAAACTAAATAAGCAAATTAAGTTGTCCTAGAATTTTTTATTCACTACACATAGTAAGTACAACTTTGAAGCAGTATTTGTTAACTTGGCTTTAAGCTATGGATCTTTATCAGTAGTTCTATTTAAAATAAATAAAAGTATTCCATGCAAAAATCAATGATAGGTTAGCGGTTGAATGGTAGTCTTCCATGCAGGAGGGTCTGAGTTCAAAGCCGGCCCGCGCCTCTGACTTTTCGGATTCATGTGTGGACCAGAATTTGATTATCACTTGTGTTACGGGTAAAGGAAAACATCGTGAGGAAACCTGCTCATCTGAATGGGCTCCATAAAGTTTCCAATGGTGTGTAGTCCGTCAAACTACACCAGGCCAGCGTGGTGGACTAAATCGAACCTTTCTCATTCTGAGAAGAGACCCATAACCAGCAGTTGGAAAGTAATGGTTTGAATTTATTAATTTTATTATGTAAGTAAATCTTTAAACGTAAGTGCACAGAATAGGTAGAATTTATAAACAAATTTAGGATTCCCAGGAACACACAAGAATAACATGTATAAAAAAATTATGAATAAATGTATTCGTATGCATGACAAAAATTGAAATAACTTTTATAATACGAATGATATTCACATCATGTATCCCATTTACAATAAGGCCTTTGTCATTTCGATAATTAACACAGTGTGCCATCAGATACCAACTGCCGTTGTACATTCATAAAATATAATCATCTCATATAGGTACATTAAACGGGTTATGTACGAGTATCACATAACTATCGTGTTAAAATTCCATTGCAATTATTATCATGTGAATTTATTTAAACACACATTGTTCAAATGTCATGTTTTTCATTTAAATTGTGTTGTTAAAATTAACCTTTAATTTTATAAATCGGTTCATGGCATATGTAATATATTTTTATTATAAACTAGCTTTTGCCCGCGATTTTGTACGCGTGGAATTTAGAATCAATTCGTATTTTAGATATTTTCCTGTGGTAAAATGGAGCTTATATTTTAAGTTAGACCTCTAGCAATACATCGGTGAAAAACAAACAGACAGACAGACAAAAATTATAAAATCTTTTGTTTTGGCTTCTGTTGCTCTAATAAAGACTTTTAGTTAATTTTTCTCCAATATCTATAATGTACAGATATCGGCCTGTTATAATTTTATTATGTGTATAGATTATTTATCTCTAATTACGCAATTTTTTTTAAGTGTACTAGTAACAATGTCCAGATGAATTAATTTGATGTACTTACATACTATAAATAAATTCAATATTTTATAGGTAAAATAGTAAAAAAGTGGATTTGATCATAATATAGTGTAGAAGAACCATCATCTTAAGTCATTTGCCATGTAACCCTAATGTGCGTATATGTAGATAGACTCTAATAAATAAAGCTCAAAATACTGGTAAATTTAATAAGTATATTGCGAGATTAACGAATCAATTGGAACTCAACTTATGATAAATTTTCTTTTTTGCGTTCAGCGTCGAACAAATCCAATCCAATCGAGTCTCTCCTAGTTTCAAGTTGATCTGAGTCAACATTTATTGAACTGGGTCTTGATTCCATTACTTTAAAGCTGCGTGCTGACTGGGAGAAAGGAACATTCGCCTGTAATGGACAATCGACAGCAAATATGATCGAATACCTACTATTGACCTATTTACCTAACTTAACGACGTGTTCAAACATTCATAAGTTAAGTAGGAGGTACCTTATAATTCACATAATCACTCGTCTTCAAATAGATATGCAAGAAGAGAGTTTTTTTGTTGATCAGATTGTCATTACAAAAATAACATCAACTAGACCAGTGTTTCGCAAACTTTTTGTGTTCAAGGAAACATCTAGGAAATCGGAAAATTTTGGAGGTACACCATAAATGAAAGATCAATTTTTACCTAATATTAATCAACATAGATTATTTATCAATAAAACAATATTTATTAATAATCAACAAACCAATATTTATTAGTAATCAACCTTATTTTTCCGAGGCGCACCAACTAATGACTACGGTACACCAGTGTGCCGCGGCACACACTTTGCGGAACACTGAATTAGACTACCATGAGGGGTGCGACATAACTTTATCGACATAACGAGATGAGACCTTAAAATTTATTAACTCATGAGATAGGTATAGACGGGACGCGACGGAAAAATTATGTCTGTGATTAAAACATTTAAATCAACGCAAACATTAATTTAGGCACAATATTTGGCCGAATACTTCTCTATTTGCTTACGCATTTGTTTACATCAGATTTTTTAATACGAAGTATTTTGATGAAATCATCAAAGCACCAGGAGCAGTATACAATGGCTTTTAAATGAAAATTTTACCAGAATTTCTCACAATATTTGATACAAAGACACTTTTAGATTAACAACGCTAACTTTATCCTACAGTGTAGATATTTATTTGTTGTATGATCAGGTCCAGCATTCTGGGGGTTAATCAACCCAGAATGGTCGCTATGCAACAAAGGACGCCGGCAATCCCCGGTCAACTTGGAACCGGACAAGCTTCTCTACGACCCCAACCTACGGTTTTTACATATAGATAAACATAGAGTAAGTATTATTTATTAACTTGAGTATTTTATACTTTCGCAATAAAACTTATTTGAACTACAGCTGCTGAGATTGGCAATACCGACAGACAAATGAAGTGTTAGAGGTTTTTCGTCGGTTACAATGGCAAGCGTATTGGTCATCGCAACATGCTGATGCAATAATATATTTAGTCTACTCTTGCCGCACTCTAGCTAGATAATCTACAACGGCCAGAGCTTCCGATGAGCTTCCCCGGGCCGACACGATAGAAAAAGAAACAGCTAGATTATAAGGATTGTTCGTAGTTGAAATAATCTGTTCTGTCAGTATTCATTATTTTTATTGCGAGCTTGTAGGTACAGTAAGCAACAAAAGTACACGATCATTGTACAAAGTTTTACGAGTTTTTTATGAATGAAAAATTGTATATTTGATTACTTTTTGTAATTTATTATTATACAACACTATATTTACCTACGACTGTAATGCTTAGTTAAGAACAATAATAATATTTTATGATAATTTAACTTCATAATTACGAAAAGTTATTCTACTTATGGGGCGACGCTACGTAGCTTCCGGGATAATGGTAAAATCTCTGAGCCGATTCTTGTCCACTTTTACGATATAATCTGCCGTCAAGGGCAAGATTAACGTCTTATTCACTAATATTGTTATATTGTTGAACAGATAAACGGCCTAATAAGCAACACGGGCCACTCAGTGATCTTCACGGTGGAGAACGAGACGCGACACCACATCAATATAACAGGGGGACCACTCTCCTACAAGTACCAGTTTCACGAGATTCACATACACTACGGCCTACACGACCAGTTTGGGTCTGAGCATGCCATCAATGGATACACCTTCCCGGCTGAGGTCAGCTTGCAGAGTATCTTTTATTAGTAGCTATACTATGGTGTTCCTTACAGGTGGTCAGGTAAGAAGAGCTAAAGTATATTTAAAGTTATGCTTACTTGGTTGAATTTATCAACTATCTTTAATAATAAAAACATTGATAATATATGGTAGATAGTAGCAATATAGATAATCTTAAACTTCCAACTTAAACAAATCTCAACAAAGTACATAATAAATAAATAATTCCCTTGACAACAATGAGTCACACAGTTTCATATCCCTATAAAAAAAAGTCAGAGATTCGCAACACTCATGTTACATTATGTAAGCAACCTCGGATAAAACCTAAGTGAAGCGTCGAATAAACATGTAACGTAGATAAACGTTAAAATGTTATCAGGGATTTCTTTGGAAAGGTCTCAAAAGAATGCGTAACAGATGTTTTCGCACGCATCCTCGCGCCTTCCTCGCTGAGACGTTCAAATCCCAAATGTAATCCCGACGAACGACTTGACTGTGAACCAACTCAACCATGCCTCCTGTTTATTTATATGACAAATTCTTACGCAGCCATGTTAAATCCAAAATCATGTGCTTATTTTCACGTGGAAGTTGGTTTTTTAACATAAAAAGTGATATTATTTTAAAAAAATAGACGATTTTTATTTCTAATGCGTATTGTAAAACTTTGCGTGACCGGAACTATGTATATGTACTGTAAATTAAATATGAAAGTATTATACAAAAATGGTTTATAAGCCTGCACGCTTCTCGGAAATGTTATAATAACTTTGTTAAGTATAACTAAATTAAATGCATAGAAAATAATTTTCAAGTGTTTGGATTATTTAAATTAATGCCAATTAAGTTATGTGAAGAACTTAGATATTTGTTTGAATTTTTAGGGTTTTGATTTTAATGTTTGTCTAAGAATCGTATCATTAAACACTTTTGAGACAGTTTGATAATATTCTTAATCTGTGAAATATTGAGCCTAGCTCTAAGCCTAGCTATATGTAACAGTTATTGTGGAACATAAATAAATAATATAAATATGAATGTACGTTTTAATTTCTTTTGTTCTAGATCCAGATATTCGGTTTTAATTCACAACTGTATTCAAACTTCTCCGAAGCACTTTTCAAGGCTCAAGGAATTGTTTCAATATCGCTATTGTTACAGGTAACAGTCAATCTTTTCAAAAATTTGATAATTAAACTGATGTCTTAGTATAAGTAATTGTGTAGTACTCCTTTGTAAGACTGCCTCATTCGGTCAAGTGATCGCAAGCGCAACTGATGAGCGTGAGGTCCTGGGTTCGATTCCCGGGTCGGTAAAAGTGTTGTTGGGTTTTTCTGTATGGAAATCTCAGTAACCGCACGGAGTCTGGAACTGTGTCCGGTAAATAGGCTCGCCCTCTATTAGATGGGACTCAATAACAGCATCGGCGAAATATGGGTGTACACCTCTGCTTAATTCTTCGAGAAATACAGGCGTGATGCTATGTTATGTTACTTTGTAAGTTTTTAACTCGTTAATAGTTGTTTTATTTATAATATAAGGAGAAACTCTAACGTAAGCTACTTACACTGTAAGTTAGTCGGAACATTGGTGTCATTTTTGAAAATAATTCACGCGATTTATAATCTCGGGCCCAGATCACACAAGAGTTCAGAGTTCACTTGTGCGTGTGTTGACGCGTGATAATGCGCGTCGATGCGCGACTTATGGAAAAGCCTGTAGTCGTCAGAGATCGCGCTTTGGTGCTATAGAAAAATTCCGCAGAGATAAAGAGTTCCGCTTGTGTGAGATTCGCGTGACCTGTACGAAATACTCGTTCGATGTGTGTACGTGTCTTACAATCGCATCTTTAAATGGTTTAAAAATATTTGTACATGTTATTACATTACCATCCCATATTAATCGATTATGGCCAGTTAAAAAAGTCTATTTGATAAGTTTTATATAGTGAATTTATTTGAGGTATAAATGGTATGGAATTTGGTAAAGTAAATACTGAAAAAATAATCTCACAGATGATTTTTCCAAATTATTTTGAATACCATCCAATAATCTAATACATTATTAATCTACGGAGGTATTTATCACGTACTTAACCGTAATTGTATCCGTCGAAGTGTTACCGGCCGCACCTCTTCACAACGTCGAACTGAACGCAGTTAATTAAGGAAATTGGAATTTTCTGTGCGCCATTGGATTAGCCAGTAAAGCTATTAGTTCAAATTAAGAACTGTCTGAGCGTTGTGGTATGGACGGGCCCGTCACCACTCGGGGTCAACGTAAACGCCCTGCGCTTTCAATTAATTGCCACCATTTAATATTATCCACTTGGTTAATATTTAGACAAAAAACAAACGACGATACTGTTGGCGCAGTGTGGGTTCGATTCCCGTATGGAACATTAATTTTTATGATCTACAGATAGTTTTTCCGGGTCTGGGTGTTTGTCAATGTGAATATTTATATTTGTAAACGCATCCTCAATACAGGAATTATTGCTAGTGTGGTAGAATGGTATTTACTGTTCTTTCTATGCTCTATAATATAATTATTTTTCATATTACACAATTCTTTTTTACATGTCAACATCCAACTTAATCCCCTACTTAATAAGTTACAACCAGTCTTAGCAAAATCCAAAATTATATTTTAAAAGTAAAAATAAGTAGGCAGCGGTAAAATCGTTAAAATCTTTATACCTAATTTTTACAAATAAAATGATTAAGATAAGATATTGACAATAGCTACTAAATTGACCTTTTATTTTTTACATTATAGGTATTCCAAGATTCAACCCGTGAATGACTTTTAAATATTTGTAGCAGACTAAACAAACTCTGCCTATATTTACACATCAATCACTTAACAGGCCATTTTCGAAAGAAAATAAATGTTTGCCCGATTTTCTTACAGCGTCATCTGTAAGAGAGGTTATTTTCGATCGTTTTATGGTTTTCCTTAATGAAGGCCAGCGCCTGTGTTAGCACATCCCATCCGATGTTGTCCCAAAGGGGAACATGTTTACCGACACGTTCATATTTCGCTTGTGGCCGCCGTTAACTGAAACTTTGCTAAAGCAAGCTATTTCCCCACACGACAAACAATTAGTGTTTGGTCTCTCGCTTTACTTTCTTTTACTAACACTCAATATTATACGACATAAAGAAGTTTGAGCTATTAATATTGTAGAAGGTAATTAAAAATAATTCTTAAGAAATGGCTGGACGCATGATGATGTGCAGGTTTCCTTACAAAGTTTTCCAGCTGTTTTGCACATTAATTGCAATGGCAATGGTTTGGGCTGGGTTCAAACTTAGATCCCCATGCATAAAAAGCAAGCGTTCAACCAATAGACTGCTAATTAAAATATTGTTCTAAAATCACTTTGAATTATTCTGTAATATTAATTAACAAATCCTTCATAAAATTGTTTGGTAGCTTTGGTCGTAGATAATTACGTAGGTGATTTTGATGTTGATTATTATCTATTATTATTTTATGATTACAAAGATTATTACAAATATAACCAACAGTTAAAAAGTTTAATGTTGTTCCAGCTTGGAGATTTATCGAACCCAGAACTAAGAGTATTAACTGAAGAATTAGAAAATATTAAATACGGAGGTAAGTTTATGACGAAATGTACAGACAACATCAAAAGTAAGTAATCATTAATAGAATCTCAAAATTGCAAGACTAACTATTCAATAGGTTATTATAACATTATATTATTATGGTTGATCAGTTTTGACATCTAACTTTTCACTACTTACTTTTGTTGCTGGCTGTACCTACTCATCTAGCAAAAATCATTTCAGTAAATACATATATTTAATTTCCTAGACATCCAGGAACAGAATAAAATAATATACCTAGTAGAGTGTATTACGTGCTTGCTTACAATTCCCCGCAAGTTCTTATAAAGATAGTGGAAGCTGAGTAGAAAGAGTTATTGTAGAGTTCTTAGGCGATAAACTAGAACCTCCTTACCCCATACTCTTTACACCTCTTAAAGTACGAAAACTTACGTGAGATAAAGTGCTTATATTCTCCTTCAGGTGGATGTTTATGATACTGGCTTTCTTTCTTTTATTTTTTTTTAAATACCGCCTAGTTGTCCTATGCGCGGCTGCTAAAAATTATATCCTATGTATATATATATGTATAAGTTCGATTCCCAGATCTGGCAAAGTTACTGGGTTTTCCTGAAATTCTCAGTAGCAACCTAGCAGTAGGGCTATAGGTGTACCCCCTATTAGAATAGAATAGAATAGAATAGAATACTCTTTATTATACACCGATAAAAATTTGGATACAACTTATGTATTAAAAGATATGTCAAAGGGCGGTCTTATCGCAGTCGGCGATCTCTACCAGACAACCTATTCTATATATATCCCTATTCCTTGAAACTTCATAATAAGGACCTCAGCAAACTGTATACTTATAGAGAATACGGGCAAGATGCTATATTACGTGTAAAGTGAAATAATTATTCTAATTTAAAAAGGTGCAGAGATGCCTGTGAACAAGTTGTCAGTCCGGGGCCTCTTGCCCGACACTGACTACTACATGACGTACGATGGCTCCACCACAGCCCCCGCCTGCTATGAAACCGTCACTTGGATCATCATCAACAAACCCATCTACATCACCAAACAACAGGTATGCATCTTTACTTAGCAACATTTAACACCAAACATTGATATCGGCCAATTGGCAAAAGGTAAACACACAATAAAGACTATTTTTTTCTAGAAAACATTCTGAAACCAAAACAAAGGATCATTAGAACTAACTCCGATAAATCATTAAAAACGCATTAGTAGAGAATGTTCAATATTAGTTGGTTAGTGCAATTAATATGTGCGGAACATGCATTCAAGTTCTCATATATTAGTCTAGGTTATTAGAAAAGAGTCTGAACTTAACAAAGAGTCATCAAAATGCACTAACTCTCAAAAGCGTGAAAATCTCTTTTATTTATTAGTTATTTTATATTAGGAAAGAGTGTTCAATAGTACTGGGTCAATAACAATCAATATATGCGGTACGGTTACAGCCTATTCTACTAGAAAAGAGACCGAACTAAACAAAGAGTCATCAAAAAGTACTAACTCCAATAAATCATCAAAAGCGCATTAGAAAATAATTTTCCATAGTAGTGAGACAGTAACGATTAACATATCTAATAACTACATAATTTACAGTTCTCACAATATTACAGTTTATTCCACTTGAAAAGAGTCCCAACTAAACAAAGAGTCATCAAAAAGTACTAACTCCAACAAATCATCAAAAGCGCATTAGGAAAGAATGTTCAATAGTAGTGGGTCAGTGCTAACAATCAATATGTGCGGTAACTGCATCCGTTCAAGTTCGCCGTTTGCATTATACGCCTCCCTACCCTCCTTGTTCAACTACAGAAGTAAACGTAATGGAATGTGTTCGTGTATTATTATTCATCTAAGGATTTATATGAACTTATATTATATGAAATTTGAAAAAGGGCACGACAAAGGCGATTGAATACAATATAATACAAATTAATTTCAACGAGCCATTAATTTTTGGCAAGCTGATTTGCAAGTATCCTCTTTTAAGATAAGTCTCTCTGTATAACCGACATTCATCCACATCTGGTTAGATTAGGAGTTGACCATGACAATGTGTGGGAAAGGGTTAAGCTACTAATACTTTCCGTCCAGATGCTGCAACCAGAATCGTACAAGCTTATTACGTTGTACTTTGAACAGCAAACCAGATAAATCTGTCAAGCGCGCGCTCTGAAAATGCTCCATTATGCTAAATCGTCTTTATACGCAAAATGTTTCCGTATAGAACATATTCACATATGAATAACATAAACTAGACAACATAAGCATCCTAACTATAACTAAGTAAGAACATAACCCGCAGAATATATTTCAACGAGCCACACAGTGAAGTACCGCGCGCCGCATCCAGTCGAAGACATGTATCTGTGTATTCAAGCGTGGTTGAGGCCAGCGTAATAACATTTTCATTTGTGCCCACGCTACAATAAACAACTCACGTCCCTCGCCTTTAGACAAAGACTCCGCCGTGAATTATGTACGTGTTAAAAGTAAACTGAAAGTGCCGCGTTGTGTGGCTGTTATTATAAATCATTGTTTATGTTTTCCGTTTGTGTTGGTCGGAAAATTAAGTGCTAGTGGAAACTGCTTGCAATCTCGCGGGGAGTTGAGCGAACGCCATGTGGTCGCTGCTTGAAGCGCAATTTACAACGCCACTAACGTGCTTAGTTTTATGCTAATAAAAATCCCCTACACCTTTATGTGTGAGGTATAATAAAAACTAAAATAAAAGTAATAATACGTGTGCGTTTAACCGAAGAAAATAAACTAGTCATGACGTTGGTAATATGCCTATTACGAGTACTAGCGCAAGTAACGCGTCACTCAGTTGTTAACTAAATTGCCCACTAAAGCGGAAACTACAAGAGACGACATAATTATATGTTGTTGATATAAAAACCCCGTTCCTAAGCCTCTACAGTCGAGTTATTACCAAGAAGTTTAATAACATCTAGTTTCATTTTCGATTGCACTTCTATTTTCTCCAAAGAAAATATCATATGTATACTATATAATAAAAATTCCTCACTACAATTCACATACAACTCTTAACCAATCTACCAAACTTTCAACCTTTGCTCCAAATATCAACACAGCAAATTACAGTTGGAAAAATCAAAGTTTAGGCGGAGTCTATAATCAGAACCAAATTGTTTAATACAGCGTAAACAGCGATGCGAATCAGATAGCCGTGGTCGCGTGCTCGGAGCCAGTTAATCCCACCGAAGCGAAACATAGCTATATCTGCTGCCATAGTCAACTCACGTTATAAAAGGAAGAAATTTCAATTTACTTGAAATCGCTCTCTACTTGAACACTATTGTTTATGTATAATAGAAATTGAAAATACAACTGAACTGGTTTTTTGCTACTATTGGTTTGTATACAAGTTACCTTCAAGACAATTTTCTAAGAATTGTATGGTTTTTAGACAGCTGATATTCGTTTCATAGGCACAAAATACTACTTGTATTGTATTGCTATAATATTCAACCAGCGTTATAGTATGTACCAACAGGAAATAAACAAAAGAACATAACATCACACAACGGGCCTTGTCATGTCATATAAACCATTTCGTAAGTTCACTATTTTCTTCAGAACATTTTCAGGAGTTTCCGTAGTTAAATTGAAATATTAACAGACACAATTTTCAAAACGAGTAAATTTATATACCTACTTGCATAAAAGTACGTAGACCAAGTAACAAAGTTTTCTATAAACGAAATTCAACACAGCAAAACACCAAGCAAACTCAACTCTGTAAAGTTTGAATAAATAAAAGATGCTTCATAAAATACCAAAATGGGGTTAGTCATTTTACTTTCAAGAACTTTAGTGTCAACATAATTGAATTTCATGACTGTAGCTGCACGGCTTGAGGCGACTGATGCAAGGCGACGCAAGGCACCCGAAAGCTCCCCTCGGCAACAACTTCAGACCGCCCCAGCCTCTCCACCACCGAGCCGTGAGGACCAACATTGACTTCGATCTCAGCAAGGTAACTTACACCTTATAGGAAATCAAATTAAGCACAAAGTCCCCTGGAGACACACTTAATAATTCATATTGTATGCTAAGCCGGGACCTAAGCGATATACTTACCCGTTGCATTGTGTATGCCCCTGTAAAATGGTTAGCTGTACTATTAATATTACACTAATGAATTGTGTTTGCTTAGTGGGCGCTTGACTTAACATCGTTTGTATTTTAATTAATTTTCATATTTCAGTACCCTGGGAAGACATGTCCGAGCATGCATCGAGACATGCATTACAAAGGTAATTATACTCTTGAATACTTTTATACAATGCCATAAAAATAATTTACAATTTTTACAAGTAATTTTCGTTTTGCCGCAAATTAAGAACAAAGCTAGCAAACCAGTCTATTTTCTATCGAAGCCTACAGCAATTACAGACATAAACTATCTCCACAATCAGCGAGCAACTGGTGTTACTAACAGTAAACCTATGTAGCGATAACGATAATTTCACAGTTATCGCGATTGCAAATTACGTAATTGGCGCAGTTACATTTCGTGTTCAAATATGAGAGCTTGAGCGTGGCTTTTGTATCACAGATAGCGGGTTATATTGCCTTTGTTCATGGCCGGTAGCGTTAAACTAAATTAAAGGTTTTTCAATCAAAGCTTATGTAACTTCCAAATTCTGTCAAATATATTATCGACCACCAATATATCTAATAGCTACCAAGAATGCAACATATAGCAAGCCAACAGGTAACAATGGCTTATTTGAAATAACAGTATGATTAATGTAGTTTATTTTATTTTATATAAGCATTTTCATGATATTTTTTACATATACAAATAAACGGAATTATAAATACATGTAAATAGCATGCCCTCTAATCCGCTAAGCGCATCAAATCCTCCAACAGAATAACCCCAGCTTTCACACGTTATCAAGGTTTTCATTTCTGTTGCAGCCAAAAGCTGGACACAATATTGAAGCTATTTCCACTCCGGTAGGCATTCACGTAGCAGCTACGTAGAAAATATACATTAAGTAGTTGATAAGTTTGTATATAACTCTTGTACAGTCTTATTTACGTCTTGCTTATGATAAATGGAGCTACAAAATATATTGTAAGTGTAATATATTTAATATCTTAAATTAGTGCTGATGTTAGAATTAGTACAATGTGATGGGTGAATTATGTTGGGTTAAGGTTACCTATTATATAATAACGGCCTGTTTAGGTAGAGTATGATAGATATTTTCGGATAGATTGTTTAAACCATACCATCGGTTTCGGTGTAGAAGTAAATTGTATACTATACGTAGGAAAATTTATCCATAGTTATAAAACTAGGTATGTCGAGTTATAAATAAATTATTTATTAAAATTCTAACATATCATTTTCATTAATTCGAAATATTTTTTATGATTATGTTGCAATTATTGAGTACCTATAATACATATCTTTAAAAAAATGTAAAATTGTTACTTTTATAAATGTTTGTAAATTACTTTAGAATTTTCTAGTTTAATAGTAATGAAATTCAATTAACGAATGAATTTAGATACATAATCATATCAAAAAATATATGTACTAATTGTAAGATCTCATTTGATGGTACTAGGTACCTACTTTAATATAATTATATCTATCGCTGTAAGACGTCTATAGCTTTAATAAACTATATCCTAGTGTTTATATTTCATTGCGTATTGTAAGATGAAAATCATCCATGATTATGAAATGTATATCGCCTGGCTTTCTTGTAAGATCTATTAGAAATATTATTTGATTAAACGATATTCACTTACAATTCTCCTTTTTTTAAATTTACCTTTAATCTTAGGCGTATACGGAGATGCAAGCTGCGCAGACGACATAGATAGGCTCTGCATAGCTTTGAGCACATGCGTTTACGTCTCACGCGCTGATGCTATGTAGCAATGCATTGTTCATGAGCCGGACCTGCGTCTGTGTATGCTCAAGCAAAGGCCGATAATTCAGTCGTAATCTGGCTGAGCTAATATTTCGTGGCTGTTTTTAAATCGGCAAATATATGCATTGCCACACTTTCCGATTCCAATTGGCATTCCCAAAAAGGTAATATGTGTACGTATATAATGTACGGTGATTTTAAATGTATTCAGCTATCTACAGACAGTTATAGAAGTAGAGAGATTATTAAAGGTTATGAATAAAATTAGAATACAATTACGTTTGTCTGACGTCAAACTCATTTTTCTAAAACCAGTAATATCAAGTTTCAATATATAAGCTGGGAGTATGTCTCCAATGCAACGACGTAGTACCGTCTGTTTTAGTGTTACCTCCAGTCTTGTGTTTGAATAAAAAGCTCATTTGAATTCTATGAGAATCGAAATTGCTCTCCTTTTCGCTGTAGTAACTTAATTTAATCGAGTTCCATCACAATGTCTTTTACCTTTAGATTAGGTACTCGCTATAATGCTGATAAAAGTGGAAAATAAAATTTATAATACTTTTCCTTTTGTTATCTCCAAACGTTCTTTTTCCCGTTAGAAGTCACGTATATTTTATTGTTTAAAACTCAAATATAAATTATTTTCACACGATAACGTGGAGATTAAGATTGTAAAATAAATTACTCGATTTTCCGCATAGGAGTCGGCGTTATTGGAAAAGTTGCCGTCGGCCCGTGTTGATAGACTTACACAAATTGAGTTCATTAAAATTTATAATTATCGGGCGTAGAGGAGTTTTAATATCGTACAGAATATTATGTGCATGGACATTGATACTAGAATAAGTAGAATATCTAATTCTCCCGAGACCAAATGTCACAACTTATTCGAAAAACAACTATGAAAAATGTTTTATGAAATCTAGTTAACATTTTTGACATATTTTCCTTCGGTGCAATAAGCTGTATTTCTTTTACTCACCTTCCAGTCGAACTCGCGGGAGCTACGAATTAAGTTCCTTCCTACGTGCATGTCGAATCGTCGACTCTGATAAAATATAACAGCCAGTTATATAAACCGATAAATATAAAAGAGTATTTATCGTTATGGTTTCTAAACCAAAGCGTTTTTCCTTTCCATTGTACTATTAGACAGAAGAAAACCTAAAATCGTAGTCAAATGCAGTAGCCCAGCATTAGTTCAGCGATCGCCTCGTCATATCTCCCTATTTTTACTACTAAGCTCTATCTTTTTACTGCTAAGTATTGAACCTTTTTTTTTAATTACAATGAAAGGTCTAGCATTAGTAAGATATCGTAAAGTCAGAGTCTACGCGCAATAAGCGTGAATTGCCTATGAAAATAATTTATTCAGTGGTACACAAACAAAGAATTTTAGTATCACATGTTTGTTTATAAACAATAGTACCCATAATACGATAGAAAGAAAATATTTTATGTACCTACAACCAATCCTAACATAAATCACAAGAAGAGATTGTTTACACAGCTTGCTAAACACTCGTCGAGTGGAGCGCCTCGAGAGCTCGCTTGAACCAAGTGTGAGCTCAAATGTACTCCAAACTCGAGTTTATTTGCTATTTATTGAGCGGGTGACAAGATTTGACGCCGCGTCTCGCGTGTGCATCGAGCTTTATGCTACAAATTGGTAACATATGTACAAAATAGATCGGGAGAATGTTTATTTGAGCGAAAATAGAAATTCAATTGCTGATTTGACAGGTTGATTGCTCTCCAAACCCTATAGAAAATATTCCTATTGGGTTTTATGAAAAAATAACCCAATGCCAGTAGCTAACTAGTGACAAAGTGGCCGGTATTTATAATACCACAGAACAATTTAGTACGCAACATTCTAAGTAATTAGAAACATATCTAATTATTTAAGTTAGCCAAAATATCAATAAATTAGTTCAAAATATATATTTCCATAGAAAATTACTGATATTCCAAATATCTGTCAAATAAATAACATTATTTATGTACAATCCAAAACAAACCGCTTATAAAGTTAGCTATAGAAACGCAGACGAAGTTCAGGCTTGTAATAGGAGCAACTCTAGTTTGAAAGTTACATTACAACAGTGGCATCACATCGTTGTGGGCAATTCGACTTTTATGCAAATGCGTGTTTTGTGCAACCGTGCCACGCCGCGAGTCGGCAACAAGGCCGCAAAAACAGGGATTTCGGCATCGCATCATTTTGAATTAGTGCTTCAACATAATGATAGATAGTGCTGTAGTATTTTTTATGCCAATAGGTTTATTTTTCATAGCAACAAGTAATACTAAAATATATATAATTATATTATTTTGGAAAACTATTTGTCAGAATTGTTACTACATGCCTAAAGACCAAAAAATTAAGTGGATACCCGTAAATCTTAATGAAGAAGGATTGGTGATAACACGATGTTGTTATAGGTAGGTAAACATACAGAACTATTCATCTGATACTGAAATACCTTCTTTATTTCGATGTATACAGAGTTAATTTAAAAACAAAACAGACCCTGTTAGATGCAGGTCACTCCCAAATTGCATACAATATTTGGCCCACCACTTTTTTGCGTCCAGTTCCACAGCTGCCTTCCTCAGGTCGTTAACCATCGCATGTCAGACCGCAAATATAACATAGCATAGCATCACGCTTGTATTTTGCCGATGCCGTTGTTAAGTCCCATTTAATAGGCGAGCCTATAGTAATCTGCCGGGCAGAATTCTAAATTCCGAGCTTCTACTGTGAATTTTCTTACAGAAAAAACTAATAACATTGTGCACCGTACAAGGTTTATATTCAGGACCTCACACTCAACAGCCGTGCTTGCAACCTCAAAAGCAATAAGTCACCGTAAATATTATTTATCCAAATACTACACAAATTCTAAACTTCTATCCAAAAGTTAGGCTGAAAATGACAGAATTTGTCATTGAATATTAGATTTATCTGACCCGTAAATCATAACCCAAAATACATAAATATCAAACAATCCACTCGGGACTTCATTCTCGTAGATTTTATGAACTTCACGACAATCTAGTCTCTATGGATTTTGGAATAAGTAAGAAGTATGAATCGTCAGAAAAAAACTTAGTATGACACATTTTTTTTTGTGGGTACAGTTTACAAACATACATGTCACATGCACACACAACCAGACCCGAAACAACTATCTGTAGATCATACAAATATTTGTTCCGTGCGGGGATCGAACCCGCGACACGTAGCGCAGAAAGCTAATCGCTTAGCCACTGCGCCAACCGTGTCGTCAAACAAACATTAGGTCCAAATTAAATAATCAACCATGGACTGTAATTAATCAACCTAGTCTACTGTACATAGGCCACTTTCCGACATAACACTTACTCGTAGTTTCATAATTAGCTTCGTTATTAAGCGGAGTATACCTAATAGATAATCTTTTGGTTTCGGGCGTCAGCTACTTTTCACAGACCCGTCAAGTAACGCAAGATAAACACGATAGAAAAGTTATTGGGGCCGCCGGCTGTCTTAATGAATTGAATAAATATTAATTTTATTATCTCAGAAAATATGTAAAATGATAAATACAAATATAATTATAAACCGTCTCAAAATTTTATCTGTAGATCATACAAATATTTGTTCCGTGCGGGAATCGAACCCGCGACACCTAGCGCAGCAGTCGATCTCTCAACACACTGCGCCAACCGTGCCGTCCAAAATTAATTGTTATATTTATACCTATAATTAAAATGATGTACCTAACAATAATATAAACGATTAAACTATAAGGACAACGTATGTATCACAGGCCGTCAGTTTGGCCGTCTGCCCATACACAACCTACATATAAAAACAGAAAATTTACTTAAAATGGCAAACAGCCAAGAATGTTTTCTAAAAGTTATTTCTGAAAAAGAAATCCGCTTTCATATCCGGACTAACTCTTTATTTGTATGGGTGATCCCTTGCGGGTAGAAGTTAAAAACAGCTTTCACCGGCCGACGCGTTTGAATAAGTTTCGCTCAAGTTTTATTGAAGTTGTAACCTTCGGCCCGGTTTGATATATGTACTCCCCGCATCTGTACCGAACAGGTCCCGCCGTGGCAAAGTTAGTGCACTCGTAAATTATTCAACCCCTCTGTATACATGTGCTTGTCGTAACCGAATGGTGTTGAAGTCACAATGTGACATTGTGCTTTTTATTTATACAAAAATATTACTGGTTTTATTTATCATACAGTGTTTTGTATTTTCAATGATTAGCGAGGCCCCATCTATGTTCCTTTACTTATAGGTCGTCTGCCAGGTGAAAAAACCTTCAATTTTGTAATGCTTTCAACAGATACGTAATTGAATATAATCCAACCCTCTGACTTAATTCCTTAAGCATCTTTCATCGGCGCGGCGTCTAAGGAAAACGACATTTTAATACATTCAGACACAGTATTAACAACTTGTTTACAAGCAGTTATTTGAAAGTCTAACATCAAAGTGTGTGCTACGGCTTATAACGCCAATTGCCAAGCGACTTACACATAGCAGCAAATTGCACTAAGTCTAACGACATTGCTTGCTTAGTGCTACGACGGAGCTACGAAACTCTACGCTCCGGTCTACGGCGCGCCAGGCTACGACGTATTAAAATAAAAGCAAAGCGAGTCACTTTAATTCTTAGAAGCGACCCGCCCAGGTGATTCCAACAGTGCAGATTTACTTACGACGCTCGGTTAACTTTTATTACAATTACTGGAACCTAAACTGTATACCTGATGTTTTTTTCTTTTCTTTTTTAAAGAAGACAAAAGAAATCCGTCGTTAGGATTATGTAATCTCTTTGTCCTTGTGTGGAACATAACAACGCATGTTTTACAACAAAATAAGAAGAAATTTAGCTCATGGTAGGTACGGGCGTGGGAAAGGCCACATGCAGTGTTCGCCTTGGCGATATTAGTAGGACGCCACATAATTTTATCTAGTCTCGGTCATAAATATAGCACCTAACCCCATTATTGTTGCAAGAAAGCGAACGGTACAGGCACGGCACGGCTTTCGTGAAACCGCTACTTATTCGTCTATGGATGCCTTATGAAACGTTACAGTTGTGTTATAAACCACAAACAGCTTTGAGGAGAATGTAGAAAGATTTAGACGATGTCGAGGCACAAAGTAGCAGTGTACATAACGTATAATATTTACCTTTCACTTTATAGAATAAATAACAAAGAAGGCAAATGCTAAAGATTTATAAAATACCAGTATTTTTATTGCGTCTTCTATCAGCTTAAAGCACTTTGTTGCGCAATATAATCCATAAAGAAATTAATTAACAAAATCACGTACCCAAAAAAGTTATTATAAAATTGTTAAATTATTCAGAGCGATTGAAAGAATCAAGCGTAATTAAAAGGTAATTAAGGACGGCAATGGTTTCAGGTGTCCGTTCTAATCTCATGTTCCGAGGGAAGGCAGTACGATCCCCGAGCGGTATATTCTGACAGATCCGCGATGAAAATTAAAATTTTATCCTTATTATTCAACATTGTTGTAACAAATTTATATTTTGATCATACATTAGTGAAAACATTAGAATGTTGTGATTTTGAGCAGTGTTGTCACACTTTGTAAGGAAAAGATTGAAGTTTTTTAAAGGTTTATTTAGTCGTAAAGAAACTTACAACGTAAACCTGTTTGAAACCATAAAAATTCGATGTGGCTAGTTTTTTGCATTCCATATCTACGTCCACTTTTAAATTACAATATCGTCAGAGAAATGTCAAAACGACCTCTCTGATTCTTTTCAACTTATAACAACCAGCATACTTCATCAAGCTTTAATGAAACTACGAAACAGTCTAAGTCCTATTACACAAATTGAATCGCCTATAACCCGAATTACAAGACACGTAGGGCCATCTGATACACACCATAATGAGCGTGTTAACATTGTCACCGATGTCCTACAACGTTAGAGGATTGGACATCACCGTGTTGTCCGGAATAAGGAGGCAGCCGCGTGTGCTCTTTCCCACGCCCCGCCGCAGACATGCGACGTTTATTAAGCACTTCACGTTTTTGTTACCTGCAGAGAGATTTATTACTTTTAATTATTTTTCATTGTCCGCTTAGAGGCACAGGTTATTCGTCTTAGAGGCATCGCATTAAATTATTATGCTAGGTTATGATTTACCGCTTGGCGCTAGGTAATTTATGTATACCTGATATCGTAGAACTAGTTATTAGGGTTACGTTATGGGAATCAATATGATCTTTTCATATCAGTCAATAGATACATATAGATGGGCCTATTAAGACCTGTAATAATTTATTTTAAACTAATGAATCGAAGCTTTTCTTATTAGTTGAAAAATGTAATAGTTAACATTTTTCTACTAAGACAAACCATTTGTTTTCAGTCCATGTAATTCGAAATCAGACTACTTAAACATACGTATATACAGATCTCATACGTAACGCCTAGTAATGATACACTTTTGATTGAAATTCTGCGAGATCTGTACTGTGTGTATAAGACAATAGTGGTATAATGGTGAAGCCAGGAAAGAGCCTTCATGAGTGACGAATCATGTGATCGTCATTGCTGACTGGCTAATCTTTCTACTGCGGCATGACCGACCGATGTCAATGATAACTCATGCCGCCTCGAACGAAAATGATTAAAATAGTCACTGGAGCTGCATTTGTTTTTTATAAAAAGAATAGAATGTTCCTATTTCAAATGAATAAATACTTTTAAATACATAATTATGCACATTCTTGCCAGCTAGTACCGGCCGTGAGCCCAAGCTCTAATTGATAGAATCCAATTTATAGGTCTGATTGTTGATGGTTGTCGTCTATTCAGTTCAGTGTACGGTGATACGCTCAGAAGTACATACGGAAACCGTGCTTACGACTCTGACAAACTGAACCAGATGTCCGAGTAGCTTGTGTAACTAAATCAGATGCTATGTTAGTCGTTTTGAAAAGCAAGATGCTTTCCCGGAATGTACGTTAAGACGCCTCTGCAACTTGTGTACGCTAGAGATTATCACTTCGCCGGAAAGCGCTTGATCGTAATATTTTTTTTTATTATCTGTTTTTTACTGTGAACAAGGCAATAACGTTTCTTTGAATCACAGACAGAAATGTTTTATATTTAGTAATTAGTCAATGGTTATTATTATAAAGAAAGACTGCCTCATTGCTCTAATGAGGTCCTGCTTTCGATTCTAAGTTCGGGCAAAGTGTGTTATTGGGTTATTCTGTATGGAAATTTTCAGTTACAGCACGGAGTCAGAATCTGTGTTCGGTAGATGGCAATAGGCTCATTACATGGAACTCAATAACGTGGAACTCAATAACGGCATCGGCGAAATGTGGATTTACAATAGAACACTTCTGCCTTACCCTTCGGGGAATACAGACGTGATGCTATATTATGTTAAAAAGGAATAAGTACATTACGTAATATTATGTAACAAACAAAACACGTTCGTCATTTGACGACACGGTTGGCGCAGTGGCTAAGCGATTAGCTTTCTGCGCTACGTGTCGCGGGTTCGATCCCCGCACGGAACAAATATTTGTATGATCTACAGATAGTTGTTTCGGGTCTGGATGTGTGTGCATGTGACATGTATGTTTGTAAACTGTACCCACGATACAGGAGAAAACCTAGAGTGGGGCAATGTTTATAAAAGAAAAAAAAAAAATCAAAACCGCCTTACTGGTCAAGTTGTCGCAAACGCAGCAGCAAAACGTAGGAAGGGTTTAATTTTCAGATCCGACGACGACATCCAAAGTGTTATTGGGTGCTTCTGTATACAATTTGAAAGGGTCCAAGATTCTGAATGACTTCTTACCTTAAACTTATATACCAAAGGGATTAATATTGTACGTACATCTCTACATATGACATTACCACAATTTTAAAGGGACATGACAAATTTACGTCGTGTCGCTCTGTGAATGATTAAATTAATATAATAAACAAGTTGTAGGTACACAAAATAGGAAAGTTAAAACTGGTGGGCCTTCATCGGTATTCATCGCGGTCATAGTAAGGTTCATTAAAATGCGTCGAACAATAAACGGTGGCCCGTGGGACCTTTTGTGAGTGCGCGAGTTTTAACCGCGTTTCAATCTGTTCGTTATTATTTCCTTCATTGTTTATGGTAACTGTACTGTGAGAGGCTCTTTTGGCAGGAACATAATTTAGCCAGTCTGTATATAACTATGTTGGTACAGTTCAATGAATTTTGTTTTAAAGTCTTTGATAGTATGATTTTTTTTAGTCTATATAATTGTAGGGTATATTAGGGTAGCAAGATTTTATATTTAATATTAATTTATTTTGAGCCCTTATTGGTATAGTAGTCACAAGTCGGACAAGTGTAAAATTCTGAGTAAGTAGTAACCTTGAGTTGCAATTGTTTCTGATAGATGGCAATAGTCTCGTCCCTTATTAAATTGGACCTAATAACACTTTCGGTGAAAGAAAAAACAACCTACTCTTCGGGGAATGCACGCGTAATGCTGTGTTATGTAGGCAATTCAAATCATGCTTCATATTTATACTGAACCTTAATGTTTTCTATAGTTAATAATATTAAAATTTCCTCACTCATTCATTTATTTTAGAAAATATAAATTCTATCTTACTCCGAGAATCCTCAGCAGGAAATTTTACCGCTAATTTAAGGGTTACATATGACCTTGTTCTTGCAGTATAGGGGTTAATTTATGTGGGGTTCCATCGGCCACGTGGCCGCGACGACGCCCAGGCTCTGTTCGCCATATCTGCGGACCGCCCGCCCGCCCAACGGATTTCCATATGCGCCGCGGCGTAAAGGCTCATAAATTAACTACAACTATTATAGAATAATGTTTCTAGATTATATATTATGCTGCTTTGATTAACGTTTCAATTAGTTTAATATTCGCTTTTATAAGTGTCGCATAAAATACGCACGGTTTAATTACCCGCTGCTAATGATTTCGATTACACTTAGTATTTTTAATTTTGTAAAATACAAATATTTTAGAACTCTGTGAATATTTTTCTGTATTTGTTATGCTTGTTAAATGTACGACAGCTAATTTATTTTATGAATCTAATTGCATGCTCTTTAGTTATTAATGTGGATAAAAAGGTACATTATGAAGCCAGAAAGTAAATATATAGCAAACTAGCCGATTTTCCGAAGCGTATGCTGGCTGGCAACACATGGGTTAAGATATTCGAGAGAGCTCAGACACGGCCCATTCAAAAGGCGCTCTAAACGGAAGGATACGAGCCGTAAAATAGGATTTCATGCATGCATAGCTTTGTGTGAACAAATATGTACGGTTGACAACTCACGACCTTTGCCAATAGCCCCGGTGAATAAAAAAATGATTTCATATTCCGAACATTTTTTAAGTGGAACGTTTTTACATTAAATCTTTATGGATTACTGAGTGAAGTCGAGAAGTGTATTTAAAAATAAAAACTTCATTTACTAAGTAGCTGTTGCCGCAACTTCGCTCATATGAGTTTTAAATTACCTATGTGACACGAAAGCTACGCGGTCGCCATATAATTATTTTACTAAAACCATGTGTTTATACTTTCTACGCTGTGATTAAGTATTTTGTTTTGCAGAAATGAGCATTAAACACATAACTTTTTTGTTTATCAGTCCTTTATCATCTAAACTGTAATACTTGCTTACTTTATTTGGTTTTCATTTGACTACAAACAGGCGACATTGTTGGACTACGTTGGCTGTCTAGAAATATCCAGAGCATATTTTGTTTGTGTACTTATCTGAGAACTGTATATAAAAACAGAAGAACGTCCGAAATCTTGTTACAAATGGACAAGTTTTCTAGGGAAAACACGAAGTGTATTAGAAGTCTCACTGGTTGAGACGTCGCAAGCCCCGCTGCCGAGTGTGAGATCCCCAGGTCGGGTTATCTTTTAGAAAAAACCTCACCGAAGTTTGGAATTGAACACGGTAGATGGCACGGGCCTCATCCCCTATGACATGGTACTTAATAAATAAAAATACACATATTTGGCTGTGTGTAAAACAGTACACCCCTACCTAACCCTTTGATCAATACAAGAGTGAAGCTATCATTAGACCAAGAAACATAAACTCAGTAGTAATCAACCCGATACCTGCTAACTAATTGTAGCTCCAGGCGTAAACAAAACGAAGGAAAACTAAAGATTAAATTACATCGCTCCACATTTATCGTTAATTTACAGTTCAGCGAACATACTAATAAAACTAAACTGTAAACATTAAGCGCAAGTGTAATATTTTATTTATCTACAAAAACCCGGATAAACAGCACTTTTATGTTGGCTTCAGTGACCCTTGCAGATTCATACCGAGAGTACTATTCTCAGAGCAATCAGCAACACATACGTGAGTCTGCCGTCCCGAGTGCCCCATTGCACACTCGTTTTGAATATTGCATTTAGCGCTACTATCTGTACGACCCTTTGGTATCGCTCTCAGCTTATGCTTTTAGCTGACCTTTTTGTGACAGTCTCGTTTGTGCTTTTAGAATACGCGCGGATGGCTATCATCGTTGAAATAAGCTGTTAGGATTTTATTCGTAAAACTGGAACAACTAAATTCAAATAGAAGTTACTTTTTCAGCGTTTGACCAGTTTCACCTCACATTATATGAAACATACGGTTTTGTTTAAAGAGGTTTCGTTTTAACCGGTTTTTATTATATTAGTCCAACAAACCAAAACTATCCTCTTTATTATATTACCAGCAAAATGATACTGGCAAAATGCATTATCAGGCACGCGGACGAATTCAATGACTTGAGTTAAAATAAATTGAATTTAAACAAAAGACGGTAACGAACATTGTATCCATTGTACTTGTAGAAACGAAAATTAATTTAAACGAAGCACAACTGTCATATTGTCAAGAGCATTGACATTTCATCTCGCTATAGACATTGTTTGCATTTCAACTCAACAGTAGTAATCTAAGTTACTGGTCGGATTGTGGGGAAACTTGGACGGAACTATGGAGCTAAGCGTATCCATTTAACTAATGCACTGTCCGACTATTGGTCTTGGTGCAAACGAGGCACTTTGTTCCTGAGTAACATATTAGCTACGTTACTTACTCGCGTACTTAGTCTTTCCAGTGTTTACAATGTCTGCTACTTAGAAACTGTGGGCCCAAGACTTGGATAAAGATTGTTAATACCTTAATAGTTACCTACGTTGTTATAAGTGGCAAAATAACACGCGTCAAATTACAGCAAAGTTGTTAAGATGACGTTCATAAAAGGTTTGGTCTTTTATAGAAATTATCTTCAGGTTTGAAGAAATTTATAAAAATAAAATGCTGTCCAAGAGCCTCTTCTAAAAATGAGTAGGGTTAAAGCCTTAGTCCATGACACTAAACCTGGCGCGAGATGGTGGTGCAGTCCACCAACACGCGCCAGGCTAGTGTCATCACACACCATCGAGAACTTTATGAAGCCCTCTCAGGTGTGCAGATTTCCAATAATAGGTATACAAGACATATTAACTTTTATTATGAAGGTGACTTCAAACGCATTATCACCAGAACCAATTAATAATTTTCATGTGAAAGCAATTTAGGCCGTAGTTTGAATGCGGCACTGGCAACGTTATTAGTTCCAATTAACGTGGTAACCTCAGCACATATATGGGCAATTAAATGGAGTGATACCTTACTTCCATTAGTACCCGTGTGTTGTTTACATCAATTAAGAGCCATGTTCATTTTAATGTTCGCATCTGTTGCCCGCTTTGTGTGGCGTGCCTTCACTGACTCGACGACTTACGATTAAACACTGTTAATTGTGTCGCAGAATTCATCCCGTTGTTTGTAATTTACAATTCATTTGCGTAAATCATAATTAATTTTTGTTTTGTTGCTTATTTTAATGAGCAATGGCCCGATGGTGTTTTAATGGCGCGGTCGTATTGATATAGACGTGACCGGCTATTTTGGTTGCATGGATTGTGCATTCAATTAATGTTATTGTATTGTCATTATAGATATTGAATTTTTGATTGTCTACAGCATACATAGTGTATATATACCTTATCAAAATTCTGATTTTTACACAGCCAGATTTGAGAAAATCAGGCCAAAACAAATACCAACAAGATTTTATCTACTGTAACTCTTCTAAGTAATTATTTTTCACAAATCTAAGTCCACCTATAATAGTGATAAAAAGAAACTATAAAACACAAAGGCCATCAAAATCACCTTACCTTAAAAAGCATAAATAAAAACTCTCACCAATATAAATCTTAAGGTTATATAAAAGTGCGGTATGGACGTTAAGCCAGAATGCAATGCCACAGGTCGTCGTTTTTACGCTCCCCTTTAATGTTATTTCCTCGTTTATGACACTATAAAGACGATACCGGCCACTACGTTCTTGTGTTCAATACCTCACAGACACGGCTAACAAAGGAATCTTTAAGTATATATAAGTTGGAAATTATTAAATGTTACCGTGCTGTCTAACTTTATAAGTCTAAAGAAACAGTAACTTTGTATCGGATTTTTTGTTATTGCGTACGAGTGTGTGACATACACAGCATTTAAAGGTATACTTGCGATATGTAGTCACCAATCCGTTTGAAAAACCCTTGTATATTTAACTGTTTATTATTTGGGTAGGTATGTTAGGAAGCCAAAGTTCAGCACTTAAAGTCTACGTGCTGGTAATATAGTGGCTATAAATCAACTTTAAAAATATTTTCGCAAAATTTTATAGACTAAAATCTCCACCTATCAATTTCTGTCTGCATGATCGGGTTAATCTCGAAAACTACGGGATATATCTCACAAGTTAGGTACCTGTAAGAGGTTTTCACTACCTCTTGGAACATTTTTCAAAGGAGCTTCGGTTACGAGTTATCCATAATATTTATGACATGAAAAACAGTTATTGAGCGAGTCGATAGATTAATTTAAAGGTAACCAACTAAATCATTTTATAACTTGCTGAGGTGGCTACTCTGCCCCAGTTATAATAATATGAATACAAACAGATATGTACCCAACCAAAGGGCACACCATTTGACGGGCGTCAAGATACCTCTTTGTTATATTTTGTCCAAATCAGTTGAGCAATTTAGGTCAAATAGTTTCAAACCGATAACGACTTCCAAATTCAAAATATTAATACAGTGCCTCCGACAGTGTAAGTACCTTGATTACGAGTAGGTACATCAAAGTACTTACCACGAAAATCTTTAGACATTCACGAAATTGCATGATGAAATTCAAAATAAAGCATAACCTGTCATGCATACCTATATAAACTAATAGGTTATACTGTCAATAACCCCAATATTTGCAGGTCGTTGATCATACATCGATAAGTATTTACATACGTTTGGATGCACTGCGTACAGACACGTACGCTATCACACACGTCATCTTTGCACTTCGCCCGCATACTAGCTAATCTAACATTCAGGATACGGTAGTTCTACCTTAGTGACATAGAATAGTAGTACAGAAGGACCACTATACGAGCATGTCACTCAGAAGCCGAACGACAGCGTATAAAAACTATCACTTCATTGTATCGCAGAACAAGTATCGGTGCGAGCGATGCTCTTTTATTCTGATCTATCTTTGATCAATTGCGTATCCAGATGACAGAAGGACCAGGAGTTTTCCAAGATCCTAAAAATGAAGATTAACTTCATTGACTGAGTGAAATTATTATACTGGTACGATTCATCCTTTTCTTTCAACTCGTGATATGACAGATATGACGCGAGGACTATCGAAAGGCTGTATTTTAATGGTAAGTAGGTACTTGATTCTGAGTTCATACACCATGTGTAAAAGGTTAGATTCGTACATTTTTCAGTAGAGTATGCGTCTGATATGCACCTAAGTCAAAAGCGTATAGATTACACGAGAGCACTACTTATAGCATCACCTCGCTTTTTTATAAAACGGTTGTACACTCACATTTCGCCGATGATTAAGCTTATGAGTACAATTTTACACCTCAACCTTACCCTTCTACATTTTGTTTTAAGTGGTACTTCTGGATTCTCCGATGTTATGTAACTAGTTCCTCTCGCCTATTATTTACCCATTAGTTACTTAGGGGTATTACCTAACACTCGAACCGCTGTATTACGTATTGATATTCAATTACTGGTAAAGCTTTGATATCAAACGTTGGTGAGTATAAATTCCGCTACTACTAACTTAAAAACTAATATTTGGTCCATCTCATTAATATACAAAAAGATATTAAGTACAAAAATAATTTTCTTTGACTCCAGAAACTTTGTGTTTTCTTCAAAGGTGAGTCCTTCAATGAGTCAAAATACTTAGTTCTTTAATTTCACAGTACAAAAAACTCATCTAGTCCAATAAACTTAATACGCGACTCTCAAAGTCCGAATTCTAAGAAACGCTCCACAATAATTGGCGCTTAACCTTCAAAAGGAAACAAAGTAATCTAACTTACAAAAGGTTAAGGCATAAAGTACTTAGCTTGTTTAATAACTTGACAATTTTACTTAGTAAAACTGTGTAACATCATTTGATGTAAATTAATACAATCATAATGGTTGTCAAAGTATCGCACGAGGCCCCGAAGGCTGCGGTAATGTAACGAGGTTACAAATTTGTTATCCCCTTGGGACATAACCCAGTGCTCATCCCTATCCCCGCTTCATCCATAGAGGTTCTTAATAATATTTCTTCATGCTATGTCCCACTTGAGAATACGGAGCTGCTGTTAGATTTGTTAAGTTATACGCTTGTCTTCACGTAAGTATATAGGAGACTTCCTTTATCTTTGCCTTCGTGTAATTTAACGTGTTATTATGTTATTCGATTTAGGAATTCATCAATATACGTACAAACATCACGAGTGCTATTTTTGAAATTAGGCAGAGGTTGTGTTATGCGCACCCATATTTGCGATAAAAATAAGTCTCCACATGTTCAGGATTTTTTAACTGAAAAATAGATTGCGCACATGAAATAATAGGTACACCTACGTAACTATTCTCGGCGCAGCTACTAATACAAATTGAGAGTTAATACTACCACTTCCTTGCATACATCTATACAAGATGGCATAAAGCTATAGAATATTGGGAACGAAGGCTTAAGGTCTCAACATGGTTGCATCGGTGAATACGTAGATGATGTGCTACGAACTAAAAGCTAGTACCTACGTAGCAAGCGTAGCCACAGAATCTTTAATGATAGGATAGATACTAAATACAGATATTTAATGAATGTATAAGTTTTCCATTTTTGAATTATTTTTTTTTAGTTCTGGTGTACAATAAATTGTATTGTATTATTTAAAATAAATTCGTCCAAAATCTTTTAATTTATTTTCAAATCACATGAGATTTATGAAAGAAAACATCGTATATTTTTACCCTGTAATTGATAATTTGACTATAGGTTTAGTGATCTCAAGAACAGTTGCTAAACGTGAAGTCCTAAGTTCAATCTCTTAGACTCCGGTTCTCCTAAATTCTCAGTAGCAGCCCGGAGCTTAGATCATAGAACGGCTAATAACGGCTATATATGTATAGTACACCTCTCCCTAAATCATCATGTTTACAATTCATTTGTATGAAAGTCACAATCAATGGTATAATTCCAAATGCGTTTATAGAACATACAACCGCAATACAAAAAAAAATGTATAAAAGTTGTAAAACTAGGTATAAAGTAACAAGTTCAATAAATAACATGATATAACAGCTAGAAAGCAACTCTCGAATGCATTGCGTCTAAAATATATAGAGCAACACATTTAGAATCGGAAACTTAAAGAATTCACACTGTATCGGTATAAAGTCGGAGGTGACATCGTTGAACACGTATCTCCGCTAATCCTTTATCCGCTCCGGGGAAAAGTGTTGCTGATGCAGTTTATTTTAGTACCAATGTAAAAGGAAATGGGAAAATGTATCAGCACTACCGAAACTAACATGAAAGTCGAGACAAAGAATCTTTTTCTCTAATAAGTACATACATGAATTTATTTAATCAATATATTATGTTTACACAACATCAATTTCATTATTTTTTAAATAGCTCATAAAAGTTCTAATTTCAACCTGTTAAATTGGTTAAATTTTAGTACAAACAAAAAACAAATGATTGCTTCCTTTTTTAAATATCAGCACTCCATATCCAAACAAACATCGACATCTTGCCAGTAACATCTCAGCTCGCAATATCTACATACAAGGCGGCAAAAACTCAGCGTCTAGCAACCCTTCAGGGGGTAACAGACAAGTTTGCCGCGCCAGCGTTTCTCAGCGTCGCGCAAGTATTGTACGATTTCTAACTCGTCTTTCCTCTTGTGTATGTACGTTTTTCACTTGTTACGTACGAATGATAAAAACGTGCTACGAATTCGAATGTGAGCGATCGAGTTTAGACGTCGAAGTGTATGTGAAGATCAAAACGGATGTTTATTATATTATTATTCTTTTAGTATTTGTGTATGTACTATTTTTTTGTACTTATGTCACTTGAATGGGTCTTAGCTATAGTTGGACCCGGTAGATGACGTTTTTATCGAGATCCAGAAAACAAAATACACGCAGACGAATTTGTGGGCAATAGCTAGCAAAAAATAAAATAATACCTTAACCACTGATACTGCAAAATGTTGCTAATATTTCAACCTTTTAAATCTATAAGGAAATTAATGTGTTTCATAAAAATAAGTGCTTATGAAATGGTTTACCTAAAGACATTTCATTGTTTTAATAATGTGAAACTTGAGTTTACAAAATAATAAAAGGAACTCGCAAGATAAAGTAAAAATTAAGTATAACTTGGGTAGGCGTATGTACCCGTATAAAGTTTTGGGTGGTTAACTTTTCTGCTCTCTTACCCATGCCAGGATTAAATTTTAAACTTCTACTGACTATCCTCATGAAGTTGAAATGAGTTGAATTTATAGACTGAACTTACGAATTTAACTTGTGCTTAGTGTGACATTTATTTAAAAATACCGCAACAGGCCGGTAATAATCGGGCCTGTAAGCTGGGACTGGGTTATTTACCCAAATGGTAACTTAAAGGGATTTCCGTGGTGTTCCTCTTTTTGTTTGTGTCTGTCAAAAGGGTAAAGAGGATGCACTGTGCATTTAGAATATTTTTTTAAAAATAATATCAACCAAAATTAATATTTTTTAACGTGATAGTTTTTTAACTTTTGAATCAGTTTTTATTTTTATCCTTTCAAAAGTTTATATTCGTTTGTGATAACAAAGTTGTTTCAAGTTGATATTATTTTAAAATTAAACAAAATAACAAAGACCTATTGTGTGCTCGCTTGATTAGAATTGTTTTCCTTCAAAATAGAAACAAGCTAACATTGACACAGCGTTCTATGCAGTTTTATTTCCATTATGATATAATCCCTGTCTGAATTAAAGACAACAATACAATAAATATATAAAAATCCTTATAAACCCTACAAAAGTGATATCTACATACCTATAATAGATATGATACTTTACTACCTACTTAAATAAGTTGAAATTAGAGCTATTTGTGCTAACATATAACGTTAGTGAGTCAATTATCAAAGAAACATTTGGCTTTATGTGGTTACAGGTCTAGCCTAAGTAACTAAACACATTCTAATTAATCGCGTAGCCTGGTAGTTTCTTAGACCATGTTTTTTTGTAATATTGATATTTGTAAAAATTTTGATCTAAAACGTAGTTGTGTTTGATTGGCAGAGAATGTATTAGGTACCTATAGGTATGAAGACAGTATACTTTCATCTAAAATTAAGGTTTGTTAGAATAACTCACAAGTCACATAGCAAATTAATTAACGTAACAGAAAATTATAAAAGTAATATCAATAACAAAAATAATACATAAATAGATAAACAAGTCGAAACAAGTGTGGATAGCAACTGGCAATCTTCCCTCTATTATGTAATCGATTGGGGATGTTATTGCACAAGTTTGTGACTTTATTGATAGAGTTGCCAAAGTAATTCCGATAGACACTGCTGTATTCAATATTACCGGCCAAGAAAATAAATATTATATTATATTTGTGTCGTGTTTTCGTTATGACAGTGTACATGAAACATAATATATCCTTGCGTTACTTAATCAATTATGTAATGTGGTTTTCGGTTCAGTTAAATAGGGAATACCCCTTATGGTGAACGAGGGGCGGTAGTTGGCACCGATAAACTCGTTTCTCTCAGTCGTTCTCGCTCGAGGCTTTTTAGTAAGAAATTATTAATGACTCAATATACCTATAAAATAATTCAGCTCATTACTGACCTACTGGTGGGCACGGGCGTCTTCCCATAAATATTTTTAGCACACAACTAACGTATACTAAAAACCTGCCTTAATAAAGTTTTTATTCTATTATATTATGTTTACATGCAGCATATTGCGCGCTATAATATTGGCGGTCCTCTCACGAATATAGTGAGGAAAATTAGCAAACAGCTTAGACTCTCGACACATAGCTCTGCAAACATAATTAATAGCGAGCCGTCTACCCTGGGTTATTACGTCATAGAACACAAACTTTTGGCAATATGAATAGGTAGGTACTTCGGCTAAATAAAAAAAATGGAAACGGCTGCTAATTAAATAAATCGCTAAGGAACAAAGGGATTTGTCGCTATCTGTACTCGAGGTATTGTCGCCGACAAATCACTACTGCCTAATCGTCTTGAAGAAAATGGCTTCGGTGCATTTCATCGGTCGCTCTAAAGAATTTCTCTTTTTAATATGAGCATCGATTCCAATTACAAAAGATCAAAGAATCGCCGCGCGCGGCCCACTTCGTCTTTGTTCAAACGAAAGATGAATTATTCAGAGACCTGGAAACGTTTCAATTGGCCAGCTATAAAAAAGGAAACGGTTCGTTGCCTCTTCCACTAAATTAAAATTTTTCTTTATTTTCGTTTTTAATAAATGTTTTCGGACCATTTTTATTTGAAATTGCGACGTATTTAATTAAACATGTTCATACCTATTTATTACGGTTTGTATTGAGTGCAGTCATATGAGTTATTCAATCAACTGAAAATGTGTGTAATGTGTTAGTGGACACACAATATCTACGTACACACAGGACACTTTACTATGTTAGAAATTATTGGCAATAATTTCTAAAATGTTCTATCGGTACGCGATGACCTGAATTAATAATAATTACAATGATTGCCAATAATGTCTATGCATCGCTAAAACTCAATTTACAACAACATATCCTAAGCAATAACAAAAGCAATTACAGTCTCCAATGCTAAAACATTAATTAGTTTCGTAATAGCTTAGTTTATAACACTACCATTAAGAACGCTTGTAATTTTTAACCAGCGTGGATTTATGGGGGCGACACCTGGTGGGCCTTATGATTGAGAGAGCGGACAGGCTGTACGGCAAATTATTAAAACGTAATAATTTATGCTCGCAATTTGTACGTTACTTGAATTCGTTCTTGTGTCATACATCACGGCGGGCCGGGATTAATTTGAACAATCATCTGTTAAAACGTGTTTGCCGATTACATGCGTAATTTGGCAATGGATGCCATTTTGTTACATAAAAAGTCTGTGTGAAATCTAGTTTCGAATATTTTGTTAACAAATTACAAAATATGTAAAAAGTATCTACCTAAATAGATTTCACGAGACTTATTTTATAACAAGAATAATTTAATATCATACTGCAAAAGTTTGTTTCCCCGAGGGTTGCGCCGCCCGGACAGACACTACCAGAAGACTGGACCTTGATAACACTGGGAAATATGGATTTTAACACAAAAAAATCAATCTCTATTGGATCATGTTATGTTCAGGTTACAGTTGTACTCGTACTGCTACAAAAAAGATTAATAAAAAAATTCGTAAATACCAGTAAATATGCTACCGCTGGCTTGTAAACAGACCAAATTTAACGTGAAAACTTTATTAAGATTCAGCTGTAGATATAGATAACTTTTCCGTCAGTGACGGCGCGTCCGCTTCCCGTCGCCTTCCGCCGGGGAAGCCCCCTCGTTAATTTTATTTTTGTAACGCTTCACTTAATCCATTACCGGTTTCGGAATGGCCTTAAATTCGTGAACCTGCAGACCCTTCGGGAACAAACTCATTTCTTGTTTCATGGCCCTATGTTCAAGACATTTTTGTGCAATTTGTATTCTTGTGCCTACTTAGCAGTCATAACCTAGCACCGGCTAGTGTACAATAAAACCTAATTATTATTCAAATCAAGCCCCCTTTTGTTCATTCATGGGCTGCAATAAAAATTAAATTATACCAAATTTTATTATCTTCCTCTTCGGACCCATAACTCAGCGAAAATATTCATGAGGAAACTTTTTAACTAGAGATTTGTAATTGTTCTGCAGTTTTTTGTGGGCGTAATTTCACATTGTTGAATAAAATTAGAAGTACAGACGTGTACGAAGCTGCAATTGGTCCATAAAATGTTTGTAAGAATACTTGTGAGTGTCCATCATACAGAAAATGGCGCGTCTTATAAGGGGCTGCGGTACGTATCATCCATGATTTTGTTGTTAAAATTAATATGATTAATTACGTATCAATAGCAATAGATATTGAATTGGCAATTCGGTTAGATCTAAAAGAAATAGGCTGCAGTACTGGCAATTGTTGTAGTTTCTTCCACTTTGTCATGGTCTGAGGCTTAAAGTCTGACTTTCTGAAAAAAAAAAAAAGACTAAATCCTTTGACTTCCTAAGGGACTATCGAGAATGCTGATTAGTCTGTCAATAGTCTCAACTCTTTCTCCCACCATAATGTATAAGTTATTTGGTTAAACGTGTTTATTTATTATGGTGTGTTTTTATATCTAGTATCTCCTACCGTGCTTGAATGCCTTGCTTATTCATGCTTTGTGGTATTACGCCGCACAATGCTGCAGGGGCACCGCCTCAGGCATCGCTATAAAAATACGCATATTTTGTAATATTTACGAAATATTAATATAACTATAATATTTAAAACCACAATCAATTTACGCACAATAAACAAATTAAAGAAGTAATCGGGTATCTTTTAATGAAGATTTTAGCTATCCGACTACTGCGCTATGTCTCGCGTGTTGGGTTCCCACACGGAACAAATATTTGTATAACCTACAGATAGTTGTTCCGGCAGCATACTTACATATGTAAAAATGCGACAGCAACGCGACAGTACATTATATGACACAAAAATGACGCTTGACAGAAGATATCGCGCGATCTACGCCATATGCCTGTCGCAAACTACTGCATAGTTATGCATAGGTAATTAGGCTGTGGGTCTGGATTTTTATGTACGCGAATATTTGTGTTTGTAAACGCACCCACCATACAAGAAGTATTCATAGAGTGGGGCAGATTTCAACAAAAAAATTGCCTAACTATTGGTCTGAGGTACAACCATACTTGCGTCATTTGTTGATTCGCTGCAGAATAACGACACCACCACCGTATTTGCCTAGGAGGCATCAAATAAAGCTACCTAATCATTTAATTTCTACCTAATTAATTTAAATACCTTCTAATCGGAATGCCACCATAATACGACACCGTTTCAAAACCGCAACTTGTTGTATGGCGTTGTAATTTGGGTAATTAATTTCTATTCAAATTAACGACTCTATTGATTTCATAGATATAATTATTATCTAGTGCTTGACGCGACCTCTATTTCTGAGGTACCAATAAGCTCTATTAATCATAGACTCACGGTATGTCGCCTTAATTAGTCTATATTGCGATCATAATTGGCATTTACAACCACATCATTGTTTAGATATTAGGCTTTGATTCAATAGGTAAATGAATTGAATAGATATAATATTATTAATTATTATACTGTACCTACAAATAATCAAAATCATAAATGAAGTGAAAGCCCAGTGGTTGAACGATTTCCATACACGAGCTCACGAAGCGTTTGAACAGACTTTTCGATTTTTTATGCGGATCTTAATTAGATTATTACTTGCATTGACGATAGAAGAAAATATCGAGAGGAAACCTTCATACCTGAGAAAGCTCCAACAAGTTATGATTATCACCTGTATTAAGCCAGCGTGGTGGATGGGTAAGCACCGACTTCAAAACAACTCACAAAAAAAAAAACACTTCGAAATCAAAACATTAAATAACATCACTTAAAACCCTTGGATTAATACTTAGCGCTAACACTTTTATTTCGCTTCAAAAGGCTAAGTCAAGGTTCGGTTAACACCCCAAAACGGTGAAAATTTTCCAATCAGCCCCTGTAAATTGGAAAACTTTTATATGCGTTCAAAAGTCCAGGTGTATTTCTATCGTTCGCAAGTCGCCGCCAAGTTTTTGTTCCAATGGTGTCTAAAAAAACGATTTAATTAGTGTCGATTGAAATTTGTTACCGTAAAAGTGAAACTCATTTAATCCCCCGAAAATTAGCTTTGGTTTACGTATAGTTAAGTTGTTCCTTATTAAAAATAATTATGCTTGGATATTTAATATTTATTATCCGTCGAAATGTTATTCAAAACTATTTATTTATCTATAACAATATATAATATCATAAAAATCAAGATTTTATCATAAGAATCTTCTGTTAGGACTTTTATCTATTCCTGAGAATAGTAACGGTACTAAAATGTTATATTTTAATTATACTATCAATCTAATGTGTGATGGAGGAGCAAATGCCCATGCGCAACTTAAATTACACGAAATCTGGATAGTTTAATACCACCATCGCATACCAAAAGATTCACAAATCCATTGCCGAACTTTTTTGGAAGACACACTTTGTTTTTAAAAATCCTTGTTGCTTAAGATGTTTGTACTGTCTCAACTTTGTGTCCAAATAAATTATATTTCTTTCTTTCTTCTAATAATCTATCTCAAACACTGATGAAATCCAAGTTCAATGAACGTCAACACCTATATCTTGTATGTTTTCATCTCTCAAATAGGAAAAAATAAATGATTTTTATTGTAGGTATATAGTTAGAGTTAGCTAGATAGTTTATTAAATATTAATATTTTTCTATTAAACTCCAAGGGTTTGAACTCCCAACCTCTCAATCACCATCCAACACATTATTCATTGAGCTATTGTCGCAACCGATCGGCACAACAACGATGTTATTAGTGTCGCAAATTGGTTTTTGGCTCGGTTCGGTCTGCGACCGCACCAAGCTCGCGGTCATTAGCCATTTTGGCAGCTACATGAGCATCTGACTTATGACTTTATGAGATTCCAACGCTTTCTAAATTGCTTTCCACGTACGGCATTATGAAATCATCTGATGTGATATTAAACGGTGGTAAGAAATGGAGAATTATTTAAACTGTCACTTTTTTATTGGTGAAATGAGAGCCCTTGGCCCAGTAGTGAGATACGACAGGCTAACAGGAACACACACACACACACACATTACATTTTTAAATAATTACCACCTATCATAAGAGATGATTATCAGACTGTCAATGACGATTTTTAAGTGCTTAGAAATACTTAGGCCCACAAAATCTCCATAGTAACTGACAAACAAATGAATGCTGAATATAAATTAAATGAATAATTCACATTTTTAATGTCTCAGAGAATATATCAATTCTTTAAGCAAATCTCTGATTTATCTATACCTCTATAGCCTTTTTAGGCTGTCTGTCATTAGCTATAATACATAAGCAGGCTTAGCCAAGTTACAAACGTTTCAAACGTATTCTCTTTCTATAATTGTTAACGTTTTTTGTTAATTTTATAAAACGATTAATTGGTAGCCAAGCCAACACAACTGTGTCGATCGCTCATTCTACAACGTGGATAGAAAAACAGTGTGTATTAGTCTATGGTGAGCGCTCTAAACCGTCAAAGCAACGTCAAAGTCACGACTGTGTACTTTCTGCGCGGGAGAGTTTAAATTGATAAAATTGTAAAGTTTATTTTATTATTGATTGAAGTTATTTTATATATTACTAGCTTCCGCCCGCGGCTTCGCCCGCGTGGTTTACGTACCCGTACATTTTTCCGGGATAAAAAATAGCCTATGTGCTATTCGAGACTATAATCTATCTCTGTGCCAAATTTCATCCAGATCCGTTCAGCCGTTCTAGCATGATTGAATAACAAATATCCATCCATCCATCCTCACAAACTTTCACATTTATCATATTAAATTATAGTTATTACTAGCTGTGCCCGCGACTTCGTTCGCGTGGATGTCGGAACTTAACAATGTATTTTTTAGTGAGACCAAATGCACTTAACCCTATTTTTTTCTAAAAAGTAGCCTAAGTTACTCCTTATTACATCAGCTACCTGCCAATAAAAGTCCCGTCAAAATCGGTCCAGCCATTTCAGAGATTAGCCTATACAAACAGACAGACAGACAGACAAAAATTGTAAAAAATGTTATTTTGGTGTATGTACCGTATATATACATTCATATGCATGTAGTAAAAAACGGTTATTTCAATATTATAAACAGACATTCCAATTTTCAACCGACTTCAAAAAAAAGGAGGATTTTTTTTTTTTAATGTTTGTTACTCGATTTCTCGAAGACGCCTGGACCGATTTCAAAAATTCTTTTTTTATTTGAAAGGGTATGCTTGTCATTTGGTCCCATTGTCATCAAGTCAGGACCTGATGGTGGAAACCCTGAGAAATCGAGGGCATCTCTTGAAAATTGTAGGCGAGCATGGGGTAAAAACTTGATATTTATGTGTATATCTGATGAGACTATAATATTATGGAGGTTTAGGGCAGATCTGATGATGGAGACGACAGAGGATCGAGGGAACTCCTCAACGGTACATCTTAACTACCTCGTGTTTGGGCTTATTTTATTCGTGTTGACAAGATCTTTACACCGAGATGGGTAATGACTGCCACTGCAAGGTCCGTGATGCAGGTGCAGTACAGTTTAGGGAACTCCTTAATGGTTGATAGCAGCTACATAGTGTTTGGGCTTATTTTATTCGTATTGATGCGCACTTTAAGCCGAGATGGGTAATATTGCAGATTCGATAATGAATTTCTCGTAATGCGTTTTCATCATGTGGTCGGCTAAGTAATTTATTTGATTTTAAAATCACATAGTGGAATTCCCTGCCAGAGTCTGTGTTTCCTGATAGCTACAACCTGGGAGTCTTTAAGTCAAGAGTGAATAGGTTACTTCTAGGCAAGCGTGCTACATCTTCGACCACATCATCGCTTACCATCAGGTGAGATAGTGGTCAAACGCGTGCCTACAAAGAATAATAAAAAAAAAAAAAACATAGTGCAATACCGTTGTATCTTGTTGTGTATGTAGCGTCAACTACTCGCAACATGGCAAAAACTAAAGCGCCATCTGTCAGAGTGAAGATACAACAACAAACCCTGAATCGCACTATGAAAGTTTACAACGATTCTAACACATATACGAATATCCGACATCAACTGTCGGGCTTCGGCCCGCCAGGCTAACCACCTTGCCTGGTCGGAGGATCCTCCCTTTTCAATGGAGGAACACCATACCTCGTTCCTCCATAGTGGTGACCCCTGACAATGAACATCTTCGCAACCTTCGACGGCATCATCGCCTTCACTCCCCTCTCCACCCCTCCAGTACCCTTCGAGCAGCATCAAGCAAGTCTCACCCTGCCAGCCAGCATCCTCGGCCCCAACGGGTAACCACACGCTTGCAGCGACCGCGCAAGCCTGGTTCTTCCCATCGGCCTCTCATCAGCAACCTTAGCACAGCACACTGCACTTCGGCCGGTCATCTAGCAGAGCCCTTCTCTCCTGGTCGACGCAGCAGCCAGCCATTACTCTTCACTGCACTACCTCGACTCACTGAGGACTTCGCAGCATCACTGCACTACCTCGACTCACTGAGGACTTCGCAGCATCACCGCACCTAGTTCCGACTCACTGTGAACTACGCGGCACTCGGTTCCGACTCACTGGAACCATCACTGGCCCTGGCAAGCAACCTCAAGACTCAACAGCATCGACCTCCGGTCTGGGGGGGAGTGATGTAGCGTCAACTACTCGCAACATGGCAAAAAGTAAAGCGCCATCTGTCAGAGTGAAGATACAACAACAAACCCTGAATCGCACTATGAAAGTTTACAACGATTCTAACACATATACGAATATCCGACATCAACTGTCGGGCTTCGGCCCGCCAGGCTAACCACCTTGCCTGGTCGGAGGATCCTCCCTTTTCAATGGAGGAACACCATACCTCGTTCCTCCATACCGTCTAAGGTTTTCACTCGACTTGGGGCAACATACATTTGACCTTTGTAAAGTTTTTCAAGAGAATCGTCTTTACTAGGTCTACCCATCACTCAAAATTGTAAAATAATTAAATTTTTTAACAAAAAATAAAAACCGACTCCAAAAAACTCAAAAACAAAACTAATAACTAAAAAGCAAAAAATAAATCTTTTATTATACAATATAGTAGTTGAAGAATATTGAAGTCGGTGCCATTTGTTTGTGCCCTTTGTTGTCTGAATCTTCCTGATATTTAAGAATGTATAACATAAACAATGACGTGATACGCACGCAACTTGAACTAGGTACGAAAGTATAGATAAGAAACAAACGAAACAACTCTGTGTAAACAAAGTATCCGACATTAATTCTCCTATTGTATCCATACACTGACAATATAAATCTCTTCCGGCGATTTAACCACACTTCTTCATGACAAGCACCACAACATATTTAAAGTATGCATTTTCAATGTTAACAGGCAAATAAAGGCCAAAATCAACTTGAACGAATAATAAACATCCCAGTCTTAGAACAGCTGATTCCAAATGCGCCATCTTTTTTGCGTTATCTCGTGCGTCTCAGCGATCGCTTATGTAGCGTTCAGAAACTTAGATTACGATACGTAAGCGATTGTCAAAAGTGAAACTTGGCTACCATTTTTATGAGATATCGTGATCAACATTGTAGAATCGACAACGTTCTATTTTATTTTTTTGAACGAACGGATATCTTGTAAACTTGGCTACGATTTGAAAATTCGTTTGCTCTGACCACGTGATATAACGATAACGATATGTAAGTCCCATACATTTACTGAGTTTTCTAAAGCGATAGCGATTATAGATAGTCAACTTGGCTAAGCCCAGTATAGTCAAAACTTAGTTTTAATCAAGAAAAGTTCTTCTTCTGTCGTGTTGAATTGAGTTACATCGTCGTTGAATTTTTAACACCACGTAAGTCATTTTTGGCGGTTTTGAAATTTTGATGCCATTTGCTATAAAATCGAAAGTCGCGTGGTTTCAACCAATCAGAAACAAGCATCGTCCAATAGAAACTCGTAAAATGAAATGAATGTAAAATGCTATTTTAATAGTGTTTAGGTAAAATTATGCAGATTTTGCAATCTCCTGAAAAGTTGCTATTTTTGGCATACGTGGTGTTAAAACCTCAACGACGACATGGAAATCCTTCCAAAGAAAAGATTCATCAGTCAGCAATAGTTATATCAAGGCTGACTGCCGAAGGTGCGCCAGACGATCTCAGAGATCATCACTGGTGTAAGCTCTTTCTTTCCCCAGAAAATATCTGACTGCAATACAAACGGTTACATGTATATTAAGAATAACGTTATCCTTCAAATCTTACCTTTTAACTCAACGTTAACCTGAATTATACCATAAGTGAACATCCATAGCTATTTAGTTTCCTGATTGACCCAGTGCATTAGTAATGGCCGTCCGTAGCCGATCAAACGCCACGCTAACACACTTACCCAAGTCAATTCACTTAAGGTTCCTACACACCAAGAATTCATACTTACGTATAACTTAACATGGCATCACGACTGTATTTCTCAAAGGGTGTACTATTGTAAACCCACATTAGCCCGATGCCGTTATTGGATCCCTTTTAAAAGCAGGCCAGTTTATGGTACAACTGAAGATCTTCTTATAGAAAAACCAATATACCTGAGATCGCATCACGTGAACAAAGTGTTATCGGAATTTTCTGTAGGTCTGACAGTAGGTTACTTCCTTATTACTCGGGATTTATTTAATAACGGCTTCGGTTACATTTAAATGTATTACGCCCCTGCCTAAACCTTGGTGTACTACTGGTATTACACCAAGATTTTTTCTACCAGGCCCCATTCGTAACACCCTCTACTGAGAATTACAGAAAATTCCGATAACATTGTTCATCCTAGGAATCGAACTTGGAATCAATAGTTGCGCATGCGTCTAGAACAATAAGCAATCTTTACTCCCTACTTACAATTCAATACAAAACTATCTCTGTAGAGGGAAGACGTAACGAAAAGTACATCGTTGTCGAAAGTGCTTGGTATCGCGACTGTTACACAATAATACTAACGAAGCCAGTCAACGTCTGCGGTTCGCTCTTAGCACAAGTATTTTTAGAGCTAATCAACATTCTCGGCACATACAGCGCCATGTCTCATTAGCACACCTTTGTCTTTAATTAACAATGTAACACTAATTATTATAGCTACAAATTATAAGGACCAGTATTATATAATATACAATATTGATGATGCAGTACTGTCTTATTTGATTCTAAGGTAGCATGATATTCATATGTACATACAAAGTGGATTATATAGGTACTTAGATAGGTAAACATCATGTTTTTAGGGATGTAACGGAAGACGATTCGTTAAGAATGTATGAAGTATTGTTATAGTTAATATTTAGTAATAAAATTGGGTGTTACATATATGTACATATATTTATATTTATCTGTAAATAGTGTATTTTCGTCCGTTCTATTTAATTTAAGTTAATGTTATTAAAGTTATAGAGACTTCTTAACATGCTTTTTCACATAATCTTTTTAATTTATTGCCAAACAGTTATTTGAACAAAGGTCATATATACCGCTTAAAAAAACATGACTAAACATATTCGTTTCATTATCTAATCAAAAATCGATTGACTATCACTTGCGTTAACAGTGAAGGAATCTAAAATTACACCTAGCGAGCTCAATCAAGTTCTCGTTGGTGTGTGTAGACAACCCGCACTAGGCTAGCGTGGTGGACTAACTCTTCTCATACTGAGAAGAGGGTCTTGCCAAGCAGTGGGACAGTAATGGGCTGAATTTATTTATTTAATAATAATAATCTATTGGCAGTTAGCTATTTCGGACAGAAAGTAGTTTCACCTACACGCTGATAAAGCATATTGAAAATGGCCGTTAATTGGTTCCTGACTCAATCTTCGATTACATTTAGATTTTGTAGCACGATAAGATTTTATATGTATATATTGTTGTTTTACATCTCTCTTCAACAAACAGGTGAGTTACTGAACCTCATGTAAAGCACCGTTCAAATCGCTGAGTATTCCTGAAGCTTGAGGCTTTCAAAACTTTTTATTCATTTTTCTTCAAAAAATGTCAAGATGTTCCTTGGCAATCCTCATTAGTGGAAAATAATGAGTTACTCAAATAAGTAGCAACTTGTTTAGAAACCAAAACATGAGTTACTTCAGAATGTCCTTGTTTTTAACAAGTCGGCAGCCCAATTTTATCCAACAAAAATAAGTTCTTAGTTCTTGAATAAAATTAGGATCGTTTGGACTGCCAGTCTAGACATATACTATTCCATGAAGAGATTCCTTAATCCCCTCCAAAATAATACAAATGCAGAAACTGAAACGTTTCAGGGGAAAATCACCAAAACCGCAAATAACCTGCATGACTATTGGTTAATTTATTTCCATTACGTCAGTACAACAATTTAATTTAAATGTGTCTGCAACTCGACATGTGTCGAGCTGCTGATGTTTATTATTTAAAATTGTATCGTTATCTTCTCATAGATAATCAGAAATAGCCTGGGGGGCAATTCTCGCACAATTAGAGATCACGTCGAGATCGAGATGTATCATAAAACCCGCCTACCCTTTTCTTAATGCTTGTCATATTACATTAGATGTATCTTTAGTTAAAACACGCAGTTTTTGGTTGAACGTATTCTAGATTTTAGAGATCTTATTCTTTATAGCAAAATGCTATATGTATTAGATATTTATATCGAAACGCGCAATAATTGCCTTAAGCTTTGTAGGGATAGCTTATTGTCGTACCACAAAGAGTTATAAATATTTAAAAATAATCTAGGTTCTAATAATTCTACAGAAATCAAACGCGTCAATCTAGGAAGTCTAACCGGTCTGCACTTACTTATAAGGCCGGCCATCTCTTTTAATCAAAGCGAAACCTGGCAAAGGGCCAAGGAAACGCAAAAATAGCCACCAAAAACTGCAATCGGAATCCTTCGTAAAAGAAAGACATTAAAATAAGAATGGTCAATTAAAATCCTCTTAGGACAGAATTCATTGCTACTCCAAGTCCACATCACTCGGAAGTGTAGAATATTTAGAGCAGTAATATTATAAATTCGGAATATAAGTGCTCTCATTGAATTTGGAGAGAGTACTTCAGAAAATTACGGGAAGGCGGTCTTATCCACTTCAATTGCCACTCCCAAAGGTTTGAAATTATTATCTGCATAGCTCTTGTACAAAATCATGCTACAATCTATAAGCCACTGATTTCCTCTTTTGATATTTTATGGTAATAGAAAATGTTTGATATTGTTTATACATATGTAAACAAAGTGCGTGACACTTCATTTAGTTTGTAAAGTTAGAATTTGCCGCATAATAACTTTGATCTATAATTTATCTGTGATCTTTTTTGATTCTGTGGAGCTGTCTGTCATATTGAAGGATGATAAAGATAGAGGTTATGTTAGGTTAAATAATAGTGATTAATAAGAACTGGTGAAACAATAGCTTTAAATGTTGTTTCTCTTTTCGGGTAAAATTTGTGATTAATTAATGTTAAAGAATGTTTTTGTAAAACTGCTAAAACTAGTTTATGTAATCAAATAAAATTTTCTCTTTTCAGAGCAACTCAATTTTGGTTATAGTTTTACTGTTCACCATAATATCCAAGGATAATTATAAATTAACACATTATACATATTAGCACTTTTATGCTTGATGGTTTATTTTTATGATAGTTATCATTTAAAAGGGGAACATGCGTCTCACTCAGACGTATTCTTGCAAAAAACATGAATTGAAACCTATTACATAGATTCCATATAGATTTTCAGATACGTACTTCTTTTACATCTGTCGTCGTACCTTTTTTATCAATACATATTCCTTATAGATTTTTTATATCGTAAAGAGGATACGTATACCTACTGCATTATGATAACAATAGACACAAGTGCCCCACCAAATCACGAATATATTTTGAACCATTTCTTCAAGTAGAGTTTCAGCTCATCTTGACCGTTAAGGTTCATAAACTCATTATACTGAGTTTAATCCCTACTAGAAATACTAACTGAAATAGGCCTTATGTTGTAACAGAGTATACGCAGGCAGTTTAGTACAATTGGAACTACAAGATACTTTTTATTTTATGGATTATAGTGATATTCGGCACGGTTGGCGCAGTGGTTGAGTGATCGACTGCTGCGCTGCGTGTCACGGGTTCGATTCCCGCACGAACCAAATATTTGTCTGATCTACAGATAGTTGTTTCGGGTCTGGGTCTTTGTGTATGTGAAATATATGTTTGTAAACGCACCCACGATACAGGAGTTATTCCTAGTGTGGGGCAAAGTTTATAAAAGAGATTCATTGTTCGTAACACTGACACTGACAACAAAAAGACAGTCTACGAAAGTCTAGATTCTATAAGACTACCTCAACTTTGTAATGACAAAGTGCCTGAAACTCTGTGCTCTGACTTCAGTGATATCATAAAAATCATTAAGATAATTAAACTTAAGTAAACATTAAAAGAAGTGAAAACTTAGCGAAACCAGGAGCACCGCGACATGGCGATAATTATTCAAATCGCCTCTCTTTATATTTTTATTCAGATGTTATAATAAAAATTTAATTTCGCGTAATTTAATTCTTATCTACAGCGGCAAGACCATATCTGTGAAGAAAATTTGTAAATTATTCATGAGCAAAGTTTGAACGGGGACATGATTTTAAAACCGACATTTGTAAGCTCCGCAAGGCAATAACTCTGTGGGATTTTAAACGATTACTGGAACTATCTCACAGAATTAAGTACATGTTATGTTGGTACCTTTATGATATACATTTACTATGATGATGATAATATGTTTGTGGATGTTTTACCACACCTTTTTTACCAGTCCTTTTTTATTTTCTTATCATCATTTTATATTCTTGTAATGTAATATTAAGTTGCAAAAGAATATTTTAGTCTGGCATTGTGATAAAGCGGTTGCTGATCAACTTATAAGAAAGATAAATTCCAGTAGCAATTAACGTTTCAAAGCAAAATATCTGCCATTCAACCACCCCGGAGAAAGACCACCATTTATAGAACTTCTGTACAATGCAAATAGTAACTGAAGTATAAGCTATTCTTAGCCGCACACAAAACCGACAAAACTGCTGAGACTGTTCACTAAGACAATGACGTAATTACTTATAGCTGACGTAATACCAAACTCGAACACACTTAGTCAAACAAAATTACGTAGCGAACTAAATATCACACGCTAGCGATCCGTTCAGTTATGAACAAGAAATCAAGTCGGCTATGCAAGCTCGAAGTTTAACGTATGCTTTGTTATAACAAATTTACAAAGCGAAATAAGAAAGCAAACAAGTAAATGGAGAGTTGGAGTCATCGTTTACTTATACACGAACGTTGTAGTGTAAACAGTTAGCTTGAAATACGCTTACAGCGGGCGTCGAGTTGAAAAGTTAGTTTTCAGTACAAATAGCTGGCAGCGAGCCGGCCCCTACCTACGTACTACGAGCTTTACAATAACGCTTCATTATTAGTACCTATACCAATATAATAAGAAAAAATCTCCGTTAAATCTCTAATGAGCAATTGTGATGAGGAGTTTTTAATATTAGTATGTCTCTCAACTCATGGCGGCTTTGTGGCATGTGGACGAACATTCCATGTTCCATACCCAAGGGTTGCGACTACGCCTGCTGCCGTTCGCGATATCATAACGCCACGCTATATGCGACATCGGCTGCACATTTGTATTACACGTATACGCACACTATACCGCTGGTTGCTGCGTCATCTGTATGCAGTGCTAGACACGCGCGTGACTTGCTGTCAAACAAAAGCAGAATATACCAAGTGTAGAAGCAATCTAAACGGATTGACACACATTACAATACCCGCTTAAACAAACTGTTCACACATATTCTCAATAAACATTACTCAAGAATTGTAAATTAATCACACAAAATATTAATAAACCTTCCTTTACAAGACATAACATACAGTTACACGAAGCTACAAGAAAAACTCATTCATAATTCATGCGAGATGAATATATGATACGATACCTAATCGCTGAGGCCAGAAATCACGCACAATTCATAGGTGCGGTGATTTATATGCAAATGTGCTTATGGTACAAGCGATGCCTATTGGAGCAGCCGCCGGCGTCAATTGAAGACTAATTTGCGCGCCAATCAAATTTCTGTTAATTATGACACTGTAATTACGTATGTCTCACTGTTTGTGCATTTATAAACAGAAGACGGATTTACTAAGGTTATAATATAAGGTTTTCCAGATTAGTCACAAAAAATATTCACGGGAGCGACAGTGAAATGAAATGATTTATTTTGTAATTAGGATTTTTCAATCACTTTTACAAGTGTTTTTTTAAACTAGATGGCGTCGGCATTTCCTATAACTATCCCTGAGAAGAAACGCCGAACACAACGCTGAACAAACTCAGACAAGGATATCTAGGCCAGAGCATTGCGTCTATACAAAAGAAAAGAGATGATAAATTTGAGATATTAATAAAAAAGGGATCAAGAAGGTTAGCCAAGTCTTGAAAATAATGCTGTCATAAACTGATAATATTTTCTCAATACAAAATAGAGGTGTCTATTTAATCAATTCATATACCTAATGAGATCTTTTAAGATAGTACCATACACATAATTATACATTCTAACAAATCCTTAAAACAACTGATAGATAATAATTTATGCCAGATAAACAACAAATTAATTGTTTAAGATACTTCGCTTAAGAAAGTTCAAAAACTTTTCTCGTTACATAAACAGTGTCGAATACCGCCCGTGTTATGATTCGCCCTGCTCTATTTACATTATAACAGGAGTTCAGTGAACCTTTCAATTGACTTTATTATAACATTACAATAAATTTTCTTTCCGTCACTGTATAGAAGAAAAAAATATCAAAGAATAATTTGGAAACGATACTAAAAAACATTACATACATAGGATTTTCTGAAATTGTGCCCGGTAGATGATAATAGGCTCGCTGCCTATTCCATAGGACATAATAACGGTATTGGCGAAATGTAGTTGTATGTACAGTACTTCTCTGCCTTATTCTTTGGGAAATGCAGGCGTCGTGCTAATTATGTTTATGACATATGTAGGTTAGGGTGTCCCAAATATGACAAAAAAATTTTTTTTTTTCGAATTTTGTAATGCATACCCTCTATATCTTTTATAAATGCAAAAACATACTCAAATATGAAATTTTATCTTTCTAGCATGATTGCAACCCGTGCCGACCGAGCCACAAAGTTTATCAAATCTCATGTTTAATGTTAATATCTGGTTCTCCTATAAAATTAATAAAAATGCAATAAATGAAGTAAATAAAAGACAAAATTAAATAAGAGAAATATTTATCTTTATTTAAACATATAAAATAACAACAATCAGCCAGGGTAATTTCTCTTTAGGGTATGTTTTTTACAGTCTGGATAAAAAATTCTATGTACCTGGACACAGCGCGACAGGAATTATTTTTGCTCTTCTTTAGCCGTGATAAGTCCGTAAAATCTTGCATTAATTTGACAGTTCTTTCAGCAGTGTCATTTAAAATCTTCAAACGAGTTATTCTTCTTTTAGTTTTCAGAAAAGCAGCATTATCATCCCAAGGCACATATGAAGTAAACTGTCGTCGATCTTCAGTCGAAATTTTTATTTTTCTTCTTTTCTATCTGAATGTCCCCCTCAAAAACACTACGCATAATTCGACCGATTCGTAATAATCGTCTCTTATTAAAGCTTTGTTCAGTTGTGCTATAAAAAACATTAACAAAGATGTAATGTTTGTCTCAGCAACATGGTATTTTACGAAATCAAGGCATTTTTCAATGTTATTTAAATCGATGTTTTTCCAATTGTATCTGAACTTTTTAAAGATCAGAATATCTGGACTGCTAGTAATTTGTTTTATCTTGTTAGTTTTATGAACCAACTCATAAACATGATGACGACAAGCGAAAAGTAACAATTCTCTTTCTAAAGTCTGCTCCAAAAGAGCACAAGCTCCATTGAAACGTCCAGTATTCGAAGATGTTGTGTCGCAACACATTATTTGTACCTTGTCATTAACATTCCAGTTATAGAGGGCAGTTGAGATGGCTTTAGCGAAGTGGCGAATTTGCTGAATCGAGGATTTGTTAATGGAGATGTAATCGATGGTCAGACCAAGCGCTTCTACGAGCGCATGAAGAATGTAATCGGACTCTCTTATGCTGAGCTGGCATCGATCTAAAGCTACGACAAGTTTAGGTGTTATCAGATTCTTTCCGCTGGCAAGCTGACTTCGTCTGAATCATGTGGATATTCCAAGTTATGTGTAGTATAAGTCGATGCAAGAGCCGGTAACTCTTTTTGTCTTAGTTTTCTTTCCTTTTCCTCTAATCGTCTTAGTCTAGCTCTTTTGTCTTCGTCCGCCAACTTTTTGTGTACATCAGGTAAGCATCGTCAACCTGGCTCTCTCTGATTCTTCAAAAATACTTTGTCTTCCTCTATTTTCATTCTTTCAAAGGCATCCGCAAGTGCAATATCAAATAAGTTATCAAGGTGTCTTTCACAATTATTTTCTGAGTTCTTTTACAATTTTTTGCAGCTCTCTCCGAACGTGGTTTTTGTAGGAATTCTTGTGTTTTTCCAAAATATAATGTACTTCCTAATCACAAGATTAGCACTTTCACTAAAAGTCGTTTGACTTCGCGAATATTGTCAAACAAGACAGCGAGAACTTGTCGATTAGATGGTGATTTTACACCATTTATTAAATGGTCCGACAACAAAAATACTTTGTTTATCACTCCGTAATTCAACTGACATCTTTATGCAAGAAATAACAGCGTACTAATATTCTAAAAAATCACGTATGAAATGACACATAAAATACGTAGTTATAGGTCGCAGTGCAGTACCCGCGCAATTTGTATGGGCGAGTTTAAATCGCAAGTCGGCACGGGTTATCGTTCATAAATTGGGCTAATCTTTTGTTTTTAGACTATATTGGGTTATTACGAAAGTTTTTAGAAGGTAAGCGTAAAAAAAAATCGCACTTGAAATTTATGGGACACCCTAATGTAGGTATTAACTTCCAACAAGTAATTTTACCTGTGATTTGTAATTTTTTGTAACTTTGATATCGAATATGTTTTTTTTTTTTTAATTATATCAATTTTCACCAAAGAAATAACAATGACATTAGCCTTTTGATTTACGCCATTTAGGCGTCCCAATCCCTAAATACATCAGGCGTTAGTCATCGACAACAATGCTTGTCTAACAGCAAAGGTAGAACTACAGACAGTTGTACAAACGGCCGATTGGATTTGAAACAAAGCTAACGAACCGTTGAATCATGTAAACAGGGGCCAAGACGACCGTCTTGTTTATCCAAAGAGCCTTTGCTTCATTAGGATCCAATTTACTGTCAACAAATTAATCCCCTTTCAGTGCTATTGTATAACCGATACCGTTTTGCTGTGATCTGACGATAAACAATCGAATAAGACGCATTTAATTTCAGGTAATTTGTGATACCAGTTGGGTTTAGTCATTTGGCTAAGTGTGAACTGTTATATCCTTAAAATTATTTGTATTAAGGCTTAGTAGCATGTGTTGTTATGACAAATGATATCTACTCAGTACCAGTTATTTAAAAAATAAATTTTTAACGTATCTATAATTTACAAAAATCCATATTTTGTTTGCGCCTATGGTTGTCAGTAAAGAAGAAACTTGCACGATAAGAAAAAAGAACTTGTTCAATCATGAATAAATAAATAGATTTTTCGGTAACAAACGACGAATTCCTTTTACAAAAGTAGTCTTTGAAAATTATACGGAAACGCGCTAAGGCAAATAGCTCAAAAGAAAAACAATCTAATAACAATACAACCGACTTCAAATACGATAAGCAAATTAAATAAATAAAACAGAACAAGACCATTCTCTGATTTCAATAGTCGGCTAATAAAGGAAATCATTGAATAAGCCGAGCAGTTCAAGAAAGCAAACGGCTATAGCGAAACACAATGCATCACAACTGAGAACTTTTCTATTGTTGACTTCAAATTAATTGCTTTCAACTGAATTTATAAATAGAAGTTAAGAAGGAATCCTTGCTCCACAAAGTGTGCAATCGGCAAAATGGAATTTCAAAACTACTGAGATAATTACTCAGACATCTTTGTAAGCAAATGCTGTTGGTAAATGTTTTCTTTGTTTATTAAATGCTATCGTTGCTATTTTCCATTTAAATTTGCAATCAAGAGGTTAACAAAAACAAATATCGTATCAGCTATTATGATCACTCCATGTTGTACTTATTTAAATGCTGTAGTAGGACCGATATATGATGCATCAGGGCGATACAATCGACGGACTAATTTGACTTTGTACAGATAATTATATAAATTACATATCTGTGCTTGCGTCTCATCAGCGTAGAAAGATATTTCATACAAACTTTGAATGCATGCAATTCGTGCCCTTTAGATTGAATTTTTAAAAAATATTTCTTAGGGTATGCCTACCCTGTTTAAGGAAACTACGGCATATCTATTACAATTAGTTCACAGTCATAATTAATATACTTACCTAATTATAAAATTTGTCTGTTCATTTGATAATAAATACTAAAACCTACATTTTAATCTATAATACATAATCGTTATTTTCCTTAATTATCAAAATTCCATATACTAAAACTTGTAAAGCTGAATTATCCATAAAGTTTTTAATACTGCAATCTCTATAACACAATAAACAATTAAATGACTATAATTAAATAAATCAGCGCAATGTTCTGTATAATAAGTTACTTCAGCTATTCTCATTGCAAGGTGTAATTACAGGTCTGTATTTGCAAATTAATTTAAAATACGTGAGCGTTGAGTGAAACAGTCTTGTTTGCAGTACCTGCAATAAATTGCAATTAGGAAAGCTGTTGTGTCTTGTTATCGAGTTAGCTGGCTTCAAGCCTCTCGTCGTTTCACGAACACTCCAGCATACCGGCTCTGAACGAATTAATAGCTAACATTGTTATTACATCGAACATTTCTATACATACAATAAATAGCAACGCTCATTAGTCTTTGTTAGTTTAAAGGAAAAGACAAACCTTTTCCCTGAGGGATTGGTTAGATAGAATATGAGCACTAATTACGTCGGCACCACACTACAAAACTATTGTTCTCGTAGGTTGAAACAAAAATAGTTTGAGTTTAGACTCACAAAACTTATTAAAATAAATTTAAAGTCTTTGCTTAATATTTATTTATTTATTATAAGCAACAACTTTCAGTTTCTTTCTACTATTTGATTTGTAAAACTAACCAAAACGTAAACAATCTGAATCTAACGGAATGCATAAAATAATGATAGATCTCCACAAGTCATCTATTAGTTACTGGCTCCCAAAGAATAACAACAGCATCCGTTAGCCCTAACATGACAGCTCTGTTGTAAATCATAAAATGGTCGGCGATATTAAATCTGTATTCAACGCTTCTGCAATCAAAGTTGCCTTCCTCAAGAATGGAACAGTCACAGATAAAATAAACGCCGAATCTTTTCTCGTAAATCTGTCAGCAAAACAATTCGTACCCTTTCACGAGCAATAAAATGCTACCAAGAAGAGAGGAAAAGAAAAAAGTATCATAAATATAAGATTCATTTATATTCGTTCAGTCGACCCTTGAGGGGGAAACTGAGACCGCCAGTATCGAAAAAACAATGTGATCAACATTTGTGTCAATAGTATAAAACAGACTGTACACATTCTTGCTGAATCGAGTAGAGTCGTTAAACGATAGTGCTGCAACATTTGCGAATATATCTGGAACCCTTTAGAACAAAACATCAATGAAAACGATTTACATTTTAATGACATGCTTCATGTATTGCTATACTAGCTTCTGCTCGCGGCTCCGCCCGCGTTTTCCCGGGATAAAATGTAGCCTATGTGCTATTCCAGACTATAATCTATCTCTGTGCCGAATTTCATCCAGATCCTTTCAGTAGTTTTTGCGTGAAAGAGTAACAAACATCCATCCATCCATCCATCCTCACAAACTTACACGTTTATAATATTAGTAGGATGAATTTCAAGGAATTCTAATAATCCCATACCTTTTCATGACATGTGTTCAAATAAAAAACACTCATCAACAACAGTTATATTCCGTTAGCAAAATTAATTAAAATCTGTCGATGCTTTCAAATCGAAACCGACGTAAAGTATTTTAAATTAAAATCTAACAAAAACCTCAATCCCTTTCTGACCACCGATCAATTGAATGTTTTCGGCTCTTTACACCATTGATTTTTCATTTCCTTTGATCTATTTTAATTTATCTGAGTGATTTAGGGTTAACGTTTATATTACGATATACCTACGTGTAGTATCGTTTTTAGTTGCGATCTTTTTCCACGGACAGATTCAATTTAGAGGTAGATCAATCAGTGAGAATTTGTAACTGTGTGCCTAGCATTCGCCTAGATTTAAGCCAAATTGTGCCTGCTTCACGTAAATCTCCAGGGACCCAATTTTTAGTTAATCCTTCTGTCACTTTTAAAGTACACGAGAAGACTATTTCTGAAGAATTATCGATGTAAGAGGTAATAATAAATGTTTTAAAAATCAGTATACATAAATAAATAGTATAGTATATAAATATGTATAGTCTATAATGCAAGATGAAGTTACTACAATTTTTTCGGATTACTTTTAATGGAGGGCAGCTCTCACATACAACTATAATTTTCATAACTTTGCTTCGTTATAGAAAAGAAGATTTTATCTTACAACTTGGAGTCTCTTTTATTCTGAAAATCACCATCTTCAAAAGTATACGTATTATGAACACAATATGCCGAAAAGGTTAGTAAGTGAGGACTGGCGGGGAGATAAATAAAAATGATCATCATAAACTGACGCTCCCACGCTACACCACTCTACGCCCTGCTACGCCGCAATACGTCACACTACGCCGCGCTACGCCATACAACATCATGCAACACAATACTACGCGTCGAGCGATATAAAGGTATATTCGTGTTAATTCCCCCATCGTTCAAAAGTAATTCAATCATTTTTAAATCACTCGCAAAAAAAGCGAGCAAGGCCTGTTGAAAGTCTACACAACAAAAGGAAATTCACGACAAACAAGGTATTTAAGGTACTTTCACGCAAGTTGCCTTCCAACTCGTACGTATAAAATTACGTACGCTTCCCCGCTCCGCCCGATGCGACAACATAACAGATGAGAGAACAAATCCGCCGTTAATTACCCATTCGTGTGTAATCTTTTAATTAACTAAGTGTAAACTTATTCGCGTCGCTGACAGCATTCCCTTTATGTTTCTTGGCTCGTGTGCTGGTATACCCACTGGCTTTTATATCTCTATCTTGTTTGTATTTATAATTAGCTCGTTTATTTTGGTACAGCATTTTGAAGGTCAAAGGTATGGCGAAGAATAATGCGGAATTTCCCTTTATTTATTTCGTCATTAACCTAATGCATCAAAGTATATTCATACAATACTACAGAACTGAGGGAAATATTTATGTACTGGTAAAGCTAGGTGGGTAATGAGGTTCTTTTTATAATCTGCCCAAAAAAGGAGTGTAATGTTTTTTTATTTTTTATTTATGTATGTGTGTGTCTGTGAGTTTCTTTGTTCCACCATATCTTTTAAACGCCTGAACAGATTTAGATGTATGGGGTAACGTTAGAATCCTTACATCATCCCGAAAGACAATAGGTATAATAAAAAAAAAAACAATATGGCGGCAATATGGCTGCATTAACAAATATGAAAAAAATCTTCATTACAATATGAGTATCAAATTGAAAGCCTTCAAAGTCAAAGTCAAAGTCAAAGTCAAGTCAAAGTCAAAGTCAAATATTTTTATTTCGAGTAGGCCTTTACAGGCTCTTTCAAAACGTTGTGATTCTAGGTGCACGGTTCCAAAGTGGGGGTAGGTCCTATGGAGAAGAGACCGGCAAGAAACTCCATGGATACTCTTTTAAAATAATAGTTTTAAACTGGTTACAATCTTTAACGGTAAAGACTATGCGATATATACGTCCTTGATGAGCATATTCCAAAACTATATAATTTACTGGCGTAAATTTTACATAGGTAGGGTGTACATCCAAAATAAACATTTCATCGGTCGGTCCTCTTAGATTAAAAAGTCTTTCACAGAACAGTCTCCCGATAGCAATGACAATTTTATTTATCTGTTTAGTCAGCGAGTAAATGAGTGACCTTTCGCTTAGCATATATGTATAGATTACCTAATACAACTTGTTTTTTACTTTTTAGTTAGTTTTTTGGCAGGGCCAAGGGTTTTTTTTAATTTAATTATTTATTTAAAACAGTGTATGTTCAAAACTGCTTCAAAAATAAAATGGTCATCATCTGACAACATTTCTTCTCGCAACTTTCATTGAAACATAGCTCACAAATCATAAAGATATTATATCAGTGTAAACTGAAAGATACACTGAATCTCGTGTGAAGCGAATCGCTTGTCACTTGACATCTCCAGAGAATTCCATCTTCCAATCTTTATATTCCATTTCCTCAACAAACAAAATACAATCGTGTATTATAACATCCGTCTTGTGTGAATAGCAAACGTCGCTTTATTGGCTTGTCCGTACAGTATAATGCTCTTTGGTAGGCACGGCTACGCCACACAAAGAGAATCCGCATGTCACCGACCACCGTCAGGTGGCGCCAGCAGATTCATGCGATAGGCTTTGCTCATTGTCCGTCGTGTAAGTGCATAATTGACGTTGGTATGTAGTATGGTATATGCTCCAGAATAGATGGTAACGAGCATTGATTTGAAATAATGCCGAGCAACTCAAATAATTTTGTAATACTATTACAAAATTTGTGGAGATCGAGAAGGTCACTAAGTAATGCTATGGTATTTTATCACTTGTCAATGATATGCTACAAACATTTATTTTCTACATTAACATTAACTACTTGTTTTTCTCCCATTCAATAGCCACTTTTCACTGCTAGGCAGGGACGTCGTCTTAGAATGAAGTTTAATGCCTTAGTCCACCGTGATTAGTAGACTACACACAACATTGATAACTACGGAAAATTAGCACACACGAGAGATATCTATTATCTCTCTCATCTGTGCTAATTTCCCTTTACCGCAAGGGATAAAATAAATTGCACATGAATTTAAAAAATCTTACATGAAAGCAAGCTTTTATTTTTTTTAACGTGTATAATAGTTTTCTTTCTTTGAGCCGTATTAATGAAACCGCTGTTTTTCTTTTCTACATATTAGCCAATATGTTCTTTTAACAAAACTATCTATGTACGTAGATATAAAAGATCAGTTAAACGTGCAGGTGTCGATACTGTTTCGTAGCTGACGTGTTTTCGATATCTGAGCAGGGTCATTACCAACAGGCAATTTATAGCCGGGTCACGCGCGCCCCCATCGCCTCGCCTCGCCTCGCTGTCTACTGTCTAGACACACCCTCTTAATTTCATCAAAATAAATATCGCGCGTAATTATGAACGATCTTTTAATGAACTACACAGCTCCTAAATAAAAGAAACAGTCAACAAGTTCAATATTAATAATATTATGAATGCGTAACTTTGAGTTTGTTTGGATGTCGAATGTTTTGATGTTTGTCAAACAAAATACATCTGTTGCCATTCTATACTAAGCAGAATAAAGCAGATGTTGTATGAAAGCCTAGATAAAGAAGTTCTGAACACGGGATCCACAAACAAAAAAGTTTTAAATCGATTCTTATTCCACAAGACTTCCTTATTGAAATGAATTTTTATTTAAATTAGGAAAACTAAAGAATCTCCGTTCGCTGAGTAAAATAAAAAAGTGAGCGAAATGCATAAACGCGTTCAAGCTCAATTGGCCGGCCGAGGAGAGGAAATCGTGCCGTCGATGTTCTTTTAAATTTTATTTCTTTAACTACCTATTCTTTAACTTCAGACGTTGCATTGTAGTTTACATTGTAACTGTACTGCAGTTACAGTAACTAACATGTTTTATTTATTATTCAGCTTTTGTTTTGAGAGTTAAGGAACTCTTACTGAATTATAGTCTGTCATCAGTGAGTCAATCGCCATATTGGACGGATGTAGGTATATTGCCGTAATCAGTACGGTTGGCAATAATTTGGAGTTTGCACTTTATCATTTTTAGTACAAAGAAAGATTCCGCTGCTTATCATCTTAATAACCACCCTTATGGTCGTGTGAGAATTTTACGATAATCCAATCAGTTCAGTTGGAGAACAGATTAGTTATCGCAATATTACCTATATTTTTGACTTTAGTTCGATTTCCTGGTTAGGCAAAGTGATATCCATCAATCCATACCAATCCAAGGAGGTAAATTAAGGCCTCTCCCTTGTCCATGTCCATGCCCACTAGTGGGGTAATAATAGGTTGAATTATGAAGGATCCTACTACTCATGCTCTTAATAGGTAAACAATTTTCCCTAATTCTAAACGCAAACCTACCTACATGAGCTACTTATCCTCACAATAATTTCCTTCACTAATAAAACATAAACGGGACTAATTTCCAGCATGAATTCACTTTAAAGCTTTTGAATTGTTTGAGAGGCTGAATGTACTCGTATTGCAGTTTGAAGACAATAAACTCGTGTCGTGAACTCAACTTGCGTAACAGCGTAAAGCCAAAATATGTAAATGCGCTAGTACCGAGAGGCGCTGATTTATGGCACATTTTGAATAATAATCTGTTTCTAGTAAAAACGTATTAGAAATGTAGTTTGATTTTTTAATAATAAAATACCAATATTTTTTTCCAAGGAGAGGCTTCACCTGACGTTTGAATTATCCAATAAAAAATAATAAATAAATGTCTATGTTTAAGTTCTAAATAAGAACATGAAAAATAATGCACGACGTCGAGACTAAAATATCTGAGAACAGTCTTACAGAAATGGTTCGTATCAATTTAGTCCCCAACACCGGGAGCGCAAAGCATAATACAATTCAGCGCCCATAAGTGCACTTTCATACACAGACTTTGTCTTTACGCCACTTGTCACTGCAAGGAAACGCCGGCACATCGCATCGCACCGGGAGATCCACGGCAAATTAGGAATCTAGGTACCTGCTGCGAATTTGAGCACAAAATAGACATATTTTGTTTGATACCAAATATTCAACGGAAAATTATTTCTATCTTGTAATAGGTATTTATCTTTTATCTTGTAGGTAGTCTACATGCCCTGAGTGACCTTGGAAGAAAGGTTAATAGAAAATTGCACCTAATTATGGAAGCCCCTAATTGTTGAACCCGTCGATTGGGGAAGTCTTGTAAGGCTAATAACACCAAAATGTTATTTACTGCTGGCATACCAACCAAGAAATTGGATAACGTGAATTTCGCGATAAGTTTGGATTGCGTGTCTTCGATCAATTACGTCAAATTACACACAAACAAATTAAAGAACAGGGCACAGTAAAATTGATGAAGAAAATAGATATTACTCATAGAATCACCTAATTCTAAGTCTAGTTATACTAGTAACCTAGATTGCTGAGCCTAAAGTCCCGGATTTCTCTCACAGGTTGACCCGAAAGAATATTTTATAACCTAGCAATTCTCAGCTATGTCACTATTGGAAGTGTCTTTCACATTTATAATATTAGTAGGATAGTATATTTGAGGTGGTATATCACATAAATCATTATTTAATCGACAAGACGACGAACCAACACCAACATGCAGTAGGAATAACTGGTAAGTAAGTTTTTAAAATTTTCTGCCTACCCTGTCTAAAAACTCTGTGCAGGCCGCTGGCTGACATACATACATACGGAATAAGATCCTTCACGAAATTAGCGCAGAAACTACAAATAGTGGATAGAGCTTCGGTTTAAATGTAGTGGAAACAATATAAACAGGAGTAAAACAACAAAAAAGGATGTTGTTAATGTGAATGATATAAGCGAACCAAACATGTACTCGGAGCTATTTTTCACGCCAGAACCTACTCAGTGTTAAAAGCTGTTTTGAACTTACAACCTTCCGCCTTCATGCCTCGGAGCAAAAAGCAACAGAGTTTTAAAAACAGGAAGCCAACACTTTAAAGAAGTTAAGTGGGAAGTTAGCGGTCTTGGTTTTATTTATGAACTGTTTAACACTAGCTACGGTCACTCCACCACTCTTTTGTATTGAAAATAGGAAACGTTTTTTTTTTTTCGGAAAAAATACTTTGTTCTTGTTCATCATGCTATATTTTCTAAATCCTAACTAATATTATAAATTTGAAAGTAAGTTTGTTTGTTTGTTTGTTACCTTTTCACGGCTAAACCACTGAACCGATCATCCTGAAATTTTGCATATACGTTGTCAGGTATACAGAAATGGACATTGGGTACCTTTCATCCCCAAAAAAGTACTGTTCCCTGAACTGACTGTATACTGAAATTATATTAGGCGGGTCAGATTTGTAAATTTACACTATGCATAAAGACAGATGGGATAAGGTGATTACGCAGAAGTTTGAGGACAAGCGGCGCCACCGAGATAGGCATAGAAACCGCTGGCGTGGTGACTTCGATGCCCTAGGTAAGAAGACCCTAGCCAGAGACAGCAACAAAGCGAAAAATATGAGGGAGATATTTGACCATCCGTAAGACTATACATGTACGTACATGTACGTAGCACTTTGGTTCCACCTTTGAGATATTAAATTACCGATAAATAAAAAAGCTAGCATCACACGATAATTTCCCCACATTTTGTGGGACGCAAATCGTTTGCACAAACATTCAAACAAAACAAATATTTTTAGTGCATACAAATTGTTGTTTATCCCTTATAAGAAACTAATGTTTTGCATCATGTAAGACGAACCGCAATTGTTCTAATTGACTCTAATGAATACGCTAATAGAAGTTGTTAACAAATTTACGACACCAACATCAAAAATGACGCAAAAACGTCAAAGATTCTAGTCATGTCGCACAAACCGCAAAACCTATAAGTGAAACAATTTTCCTCATGATAAATTGAATATAATAATTTTATAGGCTCTTTAAACTCGGTGAGAACTGCTGTTAAAAGTAGGGCGAACACGTTTTATCGGAAAACGCAGAAGCGATGATAATGGCCGCTCATAAAGAACTGGCGAGCGATAGATTCCGCAAGTCCCCAACTTTTGGGGCACCTACAGCCATTAGAGGGGCACTAATGCGGTTGCCCCCCAACTGCCCCAAGACCACATTGCCGATGTCATTACGATTTTGTTGCCGTATATACGATGTATAGACTTTTTTCTGGAGGCGGCTAATGTGTTTCGTTTTAAAATTTATTTTCTTGGTCACTTTATGGCAAATGGTTCCAAAAACAACCAAGTTTTGGCCATTTTCTTGGTACACTTGTAAAGTTAGGCAGTTAGTAGTTAGTTATTAGGCAAGTATACATAGGTAAGCTTATTAATAGTAACTTTTAATAATTAACGAAATACATTGTGATATTCAAATATATTAATGTATACTTTTTATGGGAGTCATTCATTCAGACGATTGCTGAATGTGACCATCCGTAAACCATATTAAGACTCGTAAATGAAGTGACCATTTGGACCTTTGTGATATGATTTGTATTTTAGTCATTTTAGTCTTCCAGGTTCTTTCAGTGTTGAGAGTAACATTTTACTAATTCCTACAATACACCTTCAAAGTTCACAATTAATATTATTTTATACAATATTAATCTCTAAGACACATGAAATCCGGTACCGCATTACTAGTCATACGTAATAGTACCAACAAAATGTAACAATCTCATCTGATCCATTCAAATTTCCGTTTTCTAGCCACGCAAAGAAGAACATACTCGTACGTCCGCTTTGATTCTGTGAACGTATTAGCATTGGATTTGAATAGAACAAACAAAGGGTTTGCACAAGACAGTATGCTTTCGTAGGCGATTGTAAATTCAGCGTATCGTAAAAATCCCAGTCCCACCCACTACCCTTCGAAGGCTAAATACATATTCGTTAGCATTTTATTTTTATAACACCACAATCTGCCGTTGCGCAAAAACTTGCTACATTTTCTATTTTTTCAGCTTTATGGTCACAAATGAATGCTTTAGATCTGCTCAAAATTTGTCATCGCATTATACCGTTAAGAAGCTGATTTATGAAATAAAACCGCGTATCCCGTTGCAGCTTGACAAATAACGATGACAGAAAGTATAAAAAGGGCTTTTGTCGCTTCTAAATGACAATTTTTAGCGGCTAAGCTGAAGATATATTGGGTTACATAATCGTAGTTTGAACGTTTATAAAGAAATTCTTTGCTATGTAAGATGACACAGACAAGTGACGTGTGGCGTCAGCATCGGTGACTATAGACAAGCCTAGAAAACTCTTGCGTTATTACTTAGAAACCTTTACAAAGAACTGGTCACTGCCGGCCAGTAATGGATAAAAGGTTATGATGGGCGAGATTGCACAGACATGACATTTTTGCGAGGTTGTGCAATACATTTAATTTAATACAGTAAGCCCCAAGGAAATGTTAATACACCTTACATTGATTCAACTTCATTTCTTAGTTGTATAGGTACAACAAGGTTTCTTCAAAGCAATCTTGTAATCAAAAACAAATATCCACAAATCGTAGCAGTATCTGCACATTTTACCAGCCATGTAGTATGCCGGGCGGATCTGCCGCCCATATTGATAAATCCTCACAATCGTTCCGGCTTTGCGAATTGCACGCCGCCCGCCGGTGCAACTTGCGCCTTGTATTACATTCTCTTTCGTGCCTTCTATAGCCAATGTTGTGAAAGCAAATGTTAGACATCTCCAGCTTTGCATAATCCCTTGAATGTTCAAGTTTTTGAAATATTATTAGATGTAACTTTTAAAATCGTAACATTTAATTTACGAAAAGTGATGAATAGGTATGCATAAGCCTCTATTTACCGCTATAGCTAGTTATTTTAATGTTTAGTTCAAATCATAGTAAAATAATATTTCTTGTTCAAAAAATTCCTTTTAAACAAAAGAACCCCGGAATTTGAAATTGTTATCCGTAAATGGCAAATGGTCGTAACAGGGTACTTTATTAAGTTCCCAATGACTTATTAGTCATTGACAAAAAGTAGATGATCCTGTACGAAAGCACGAAAATAATATTACCCACGAAAATAATACAGATCGATCATTATTGGTGTCAAATTGCAGTCTCACTACCTAGCGCCACATAAGTCAAAATTTGAGGAGATTAGCAGATATTTATTGAACTAAAGGACATTGGAATTGAATTGTAATTGAAATTATTTTCAACAGCAAGAAGCTGAACTTAACAAATTTCAGTTTTATTTTTATTTGTTGCTATTTTATTACACAATATTGACTGCATTTATTGAGGACTAAAATTCAACAGTTGGTCTCTATATATTTTTTTATCTTAAGCCTTATATTTTCAACACAAAATCGATTATTCGATGTTTATTATGGCACTATATCAACAATTATCTAAATCAAAACGTTTTCTTTTCTAAAACAAACGAAACTTTTCAGACAGATGTACGGAAAGAAATCTTTGGCTGAGGCTCTTTACGTGATTATACCTCTGGTGACGGTTTCATAGTTCGGTAGTCAATGGGGAGCTTAAGAAAAGTATCACGTCCTAACGAAACGGGCATTCGGTCACACGCCCTCTCACCTTTCAAGTGCCTCCTGGGATCGCCGACGATCTCCTGCAGACGGTTAGTATTAAAACTTATTTTCTTTTTTATAAAAGCAGGTGAAATTACCCGTAAATAATTAGCTGTACATTATGGTCTCTGAAGCTTGAACCACTCTCCGTGGCAATTTCTTACAATTTTTTTTTTTTAGCTCAGACATTTTTTAGAACTAATAATAAACTAATATTGCGTGCAATCAGAAATATGTAACTAAATAATAATGTACCCTAGCTAGAACATTGCTGGAGATGAGGGAAAATATACACAAAGTTCTCTATTTTCATCTTAAATATATTAAGAGCGTGCACTATCAAAATTGTCGCTAGTCGGACCAGTCGGTCTAATAGTCCATTTTTTCAAATGCCGCACAATTAAGACGACAAAAACGATATATTAGAAGTAAGTAAGTCCATTGTTTTTTGAGACTGCTAGAAAAGCTCTAAAAGTGACAGTGTTGTTCATCCTCAGAGTGAGGAGTTGGAAACTCAATCCGGAAACAACGTATGCGTTACCGGTCATCATATAAAGGTACTTGTAATTGGTTAAACACCCCGCATTTTGTTTTAACAGAATCCGATTAGGACTTATAGACGTATACGCTGATTTATATATGTATGATCAAGTAGCAGGAGTTGGACCGTTTACACACATTAGGAGGCTTTGCGTCTTTGCAAGATGGAGTGGCTTCTAATATCTCACTCGAACAGGTTGCGCCTAGAGTTTTGTCCTCCTAAATTATTGAACCAACCAGTTAGTACGTAATAGTTAACAGTTACCGTTTATAATATTAACGACGTACCCTTAAGTTCAGGTATACCGTATAAGTGATTGGATGGTAATAATTCACGCTTGTTATACTCGAAGGGGTTGATAGAAGTGCTATCGGTGTTCTATAGCTCGTTAAAGTTAGTTTTAAATCCCAATTATTATGCTATTTATCGAACCTAATTTCAAACTCGGATATAATAACAATATGTACTCGTACTGATTATTTTTTCGCCTAAGATTCAAATTTACAGACACAGATATTGTCAAGGTTATCAAATAAATAAACACCATGACTGAAAAATACACCTCTAAATTTACCGTGATCCACGCACTTAAATTCTTCTCAAAATGAGTGTTCCGCAAGATTTAAAAGAATAATTAAAATATGTTGTTATTAACGTGAGTACGGGCGGAGCAATGTGTCAAAACATGCCCTCTGAGATTAGCAGCATAGTTCGGATAGATGAAACCCAGTGGCCGACCGCGCTTGTCACTCGGGGTATCAAATTTACATAGCACGCATATTTGCGGTGTCTGCAGTAAACCCACTTCGCTAGCAATGTCTGACATCTCGCAAGTTCCGCTGTATGGTTGTATGACCTAACATTGTTATTTTGATATTGTAGGTTAGTCTAAGGATTATTGCGAATAATGTTGGTTATGTAACAATTGTTTATAGCTTGAGCAATTAACGTCCTGCAACTTTAGTGTTACTAAACGAAGCATTATATATTTTCTTTAAGAAAGCTTATTGGAAGCTGTTGTAACTGAAATATAGCGTTTCATTGACATATACTATGCGGAAATAAATTATTTTAGTATTTTTAGTCATTTATTTGTTTTAACTTAGCACTTCTCTTAGGCCCATACCCAACTGTGGGACAATAATGGAATGGATAATAAGTATACTTAATATTTATCCTCTTCTTTTTTCTTCCTCTTATTATCTACTTATTACTTAATGAAATTCAAAGGCGATTTGTAAAGGAAATACTGATTGAAATCTTGACTAATTTTACACATAGTATCTGCGAATACTAGAAATGCAGAGTCATTTAAACTTTATGATTTTAACCAATCGTCTTCCAAAAATAAGCGTTCGAACATATTTTTGATGCTGACTGTTAACTCTTTCGTAACTCTACGTGCTCTAATAATATAATCCTTTCGTAAAGTCAATATCTTTTGTCGGTGTGAATGGCTGTGTTTTTATTCTTCTTTCCTTTATCCTATCCTTCTTAGGTTAATGTTAAAAAAGGATTTGACATTGACCTCACATTAATCGAAAAGTATATAACCCACGTGCGGCTTATCCCTGAACTTGTTCTTAACCTTTCCTCCCAAATCAAAGCACAGCTTACGTGAACTAATTACTTAATTAACCAATGTTTATTCAATTAGACGTTTATTAACACGTATGTACACAATATAATATACGTATATAACAAACACGCGCTTACACACGAGTCTCACAGGGGAAGGCAATGTTAATGGAGATGCTGATTTGCATAAACACATTTGCTACGATTTTGACACTCTCACTATGGCTGACATTTGAAATCTCTGACATGAATATTGCTCGGAATTCCCGACGAATTACCATTACGTCTTGACATATACGTAACGACTGCCTTGTTCTTACCGTTTAAACATTAATAAGTCAGATGTTACATCTCGTTTGTATATTCACGTGGAGCGTACGAGAAAACATCTCTAGACATCCAATATTTCTTACGTAAAATCTTTAGGTGTGCCTACAGAAATTGTGAAATAATGCTCCTCTCATAATAGTTTTAATTTCACACCCAAACTAAATGAACATTAATTATGAATTTAATTATTCAGTACTAATATTCGTAACCTAAAAAAGTACAAGACATCAATTCAAATAATACGCCACGACTATAATTTAAACTTAGAACGCGTCACGACGGCGACATCTAATTGAACAGTAAATAAATAACAAATTAAAGGCACCTACAAACGAAAGTAATATTCCGCTGGGCGACTTCATTAGAAAAGTTTGTTACCCTCAAAGCCTAAGTCCCCACCGGTATTAATAAAGTTTTGTTACCAAGTCGTCCGGTGGAAAAGAAACGTGTTAATTATCTGTTCCGAGTGCGGGCCTGGCCATCTGTCACGTGGTCGCAACCCTACGGGACTTTAGGTGTGCCATGTTATTGGAAGTTCGAATCTGTGGACACCTTGTAAGTGTGTTTATCGTAGGTAATTTGTTACTATATAATTGCCGCGCCACCTAGGCTATGATTTAAAAGGATTAGAAAATAATAATAAGGGTAATTTCATTTTGTAGTATCATCGTGTAGTCATACGCTTTATCTAAGTAAATATAAATTTGTTTTCTTGACTGCCTCATTGGTCTAATGGTCGCAAGCGGGACTGCTGAGTTTCGAGGTTTTGGGTTCAATTCCTGGGTCGGGCAAAATGTTATTGGGTTTTTCTGTGTGGAAATTCTCAGTAGCAGCGCGGATTTTGAAACTGTGCCCGATTGATGACAGACTCACCCCTTATTACAGGGGACTCAATAACGGTATCGGCGAAATGTGGGTGTACGTAATACACCTCTGCTTAACTCTTCGGGGAATACAGGCGTGTATGTTATGTATGTTTGTTTTCATTTTCATGACAGACCAAAACGTTTATATAAAAATATAATCGAATACCGAATTATCGTTCTCGGTTTGATCCCCGCACGGAACAAATATTTGTATGTTCTACAGATAGTTGTTTCGGGTCTGGTTGTTTGTGCATGTGACATGTATGTTTGTAAACTGTACCTACGATACAGGAGAAATCCTAGTGTGGGGAAACGTTTTTAAAAAGAAAAAAAAAACATAAGGGAAATCATCGTTTGATTTCCAATTAACTTAGTATACAAGAACAACATATATATAACAAAGTATTGAAAAGCAATTGCTATAGAACTTAGTTACGTTAAATATATTAACTTTAATAACAATGTCCTCCTGACCGATTTCGCTACTACTATGCAGGAGATATTATAGAGTACAAGTGTATGCGCAAACACAGGTGCTCTCTCTGTTCCTTCACTCTCATAGTCCGATGGGACGGCAATCCGACACGACCGGAGAGAGATCAGGCGCAGGACCAACGGCTTTACGTGCTTTCCGAGGCACGGTGTGTATTCACATACACGAAGACCCAGACCCGGAACAAATATCTGTAGATCGTACAAATATTTGTTGCGACACGTAGCTCAGAAGTCGATCTCTCAACCACTGCGCCAACCGTGTCGTCGTCGTACCAACTTTATACATATATTAACCGATTATTACAAAACATATGCCGTTGAAAATTTAAGTAAGGGGGGTGTTAAATGACACCAGTAAGGTAACGCAGGTGATAAATTTCATTGTTAATGCCTGCGAGCCAAAAACGAAGCAATTTGTTCCCGAAACAAGAGGAGATGAAAAACATTATTTATCTGAAAGTTTATTAAGTTTGTAAGGCAAGTCATCAGTACGTAAAGAAGCGACGCTTGTAACATGCGTAAAATGTTACACTGTTCGCAAATTACTTTTAAATGTCAAACGACAAAAAGGTATGATTTTTTTTATGGCGGCCCAGTTGGCCCAACTTTCAGGTTCGATTCCCCCACGAACAAATATTTGTAGGACTTACAGATATTTGTGCCGGGTCCAGGAGTTTTGTACATGTGAATATTGTTGCACCCACGATACAGAAATATTTCTTAGGAAGGGGTAATAAATTCATTCAGAATGAACTCCATTATAATTTAAACAAAACATAATATAACATAGCATCACGCCTGTATTTTCCGAAGCGTTAGGCAGAGGTGTACTATTGTAAACACACCTTTCGCCCTTATTAAATCCCATTTAATAGGGAGCGAGCCTATTCCCATCTACCAGGCACCTTTTCAGACTCCGTGCTGCTACTGAGAATTTCCATATAGCAAAACCCAATAACACTTTACCCGGGAATCGAACCCGAGACCTCAAGCTCAGCAGTTGCGCTTGCGACCACTAGACATGGTGTCATGTGATATATAAGAATATATGCGTATACCCAAGAAAGAATGCTTGGTAAAGCAATTATTGGTGTTTAAAATCATGGGACGTGTAAATATATTTTAAAACAAACTATGGCAAACATAAATAGATACAGCCCTATGTTATAGAGAAAGTAAGAATACCAATCGCAATTTGGTATCAGTACTCTGAAAACGAAATAGAACACTTGAAATGAGAACTATAGTTTTATTGTTTAGATCGATTTCGGTCTTTACATTGATCGGAGTTTCGAGCCATTTTAAGCACTCGTCCCTTTTTGACTTAACTACTTCACACATACAACAATAATAGCAAAAACTTATAATTTATTGATTAAGTACATGTTTCTTTAAAAAAAATGATGTAGTTATGTAATATTTAAATATTTACAAATTTATATTTTCTACCTTTTTTCTTCTTATAGATAATTTCAAAGGTAAACAAGAAAAAGTGCACAAGCAAGCACATACACTAAAGTTACACATTTCTCCCAGTGGACAGAAGTAACTATACAAGTCTTTTAATATTTCAATGACAAGCTACAACGGAAAGGTAGCATAGCATCGCCCCACTGAGACAAATACCTGCCGGTGTGGCATTGCAAACAACGGGAAATTACGCTTTGTTGTTTCTATTACAACAGACGTCAAAAGAATTGATTTTGCACAGTCAACTGAACCCGTGGACCATTTATAGAGACAGTTTAAGTTCTGTTATTTATTAGGATTATTTTCTCTTAGCACTGAACGAAATAATATGATTTATTGGAAATTAAATAAGGTGTGAATGAATATTGAGGTAGTTGGAAATGAGTTTTCACGAGCTAATGTTGGGTAATGTTTTCATATTTTCCGATGTACGAGTATACTCAAACGCTTCTCACTTTTAAGCAGTCATTAAGACTCATGTTGTCTATGTCACCTTAACGTTTCAGTGTCGCCTTAATCTTCGGCGGTCAGTCTGGGAAAAGTATAGTGCAAGCATTGTTTGTAATTTGTTTTTTTTTTTTTATTGCTTCCACGTAATTGTCCTGAATCGCATGCCGCCTTTAACTGTATGCAAAGATGTGTCGGTTCCGAGACGTGCTGTAAGGTTTGTCAACGATCCCAAACTAGAACCCTTAAGTCTAAGAGACTAGTTTATTTTAAGCACTAGTTAATAGTAATAATTAACATTAGGAAGTATATAATAGTTAATACTTCTGCAAACAACAGCATAAAAATAAGGTCCAGTAGGCAAAAAAGAGCCCAGTACACTACACCTAAACGTGTACGTATAATAAGAATTACTAGCGCTTCGTGTAATTTTTTGTACCAACCTTACTGAGCAAAAGAAATTGTTGTAATTTAGTTAAGCGAAACGTTGGCTCAGGTGAGCGGGGCATTTCGACCAGCCGGTGCACTGATGACTGTAATCAAAGAAAACACGCTAATTAAGTTTCCTACCCCGAAATATTTCTTATGGGACCCTGCGTAATACCTTTACCTTTTTACGACATGAAAACTGGATTGAATAAGTCGATGGGTGTGATTTAATGCTGCTTTAGTTTGTTGAAATAATTATTAAGAATAATTATTATATAATTGGATTTTTTTATAACTTTGCTCTAAATATAGATTATGCTCTACAAATATTGGGCAGGTGGTTTTGTCAATTGTTTGATTTCTCACAGTCAATCTTTGATGACCAGCTGATCGTCTGCTTAATTTTAGATTTGGTTCCCAACGTGGGCTAAATAAATACATCCCGAAGGTAGTGTCTATGGCGCTGCTATTTTATGGAATACGGCATAATACCGTTATAAACATCAACTATTTTGCCAAAAACAAACTTTTTATTGAATTTAAACTGTAAGACAGCTTATACGGACCGCCATTCTTAGTCGCATTTAAAATGGATAAGTTGCAAAGCATTTGGTTTTAAAACGTGATGCACCAATATATTGAGATGCGGGCGGCTCTGTCGGGCTACGGCGGTGTTTGCTCTCAAATCAGTAGTTTAAATAAAACTGTTTCTTTTTTCTCTCGCCTCTGCCAATTCCCGTAGCACGTGAAAGGACGTCCTGTACGTTTACATAACATTATTTAAATAGATTTAGTATAAAGGGACGTTTCGAAATTACAACTGCTTTAAATCCCCTACAAACAATAATGTTTTGCGAATTATTTTCCAAATAATTACAGTATCTATATACGATGGAATGGTGATACAAGAAAACATCAGGTAATCCGTTTATACCCCTCAGTATTACCGTATTACCAGTCACGAAGAATTAGACGATTAAAAAAAATTATAACCACTAATAAACACTAATACTAAATAGTCAAATTCTTAAAAAAAATGCTTACCTATTTATTTTATGTTTTAGTGCTTAAAGATATTTGAAAGTGAAACCAGAATAAGGGTGTCATAATCAATAGTTTAGTTTAATTTTAAACATGTGCCTCTTAATAACCGATACAACAAATAGTCATACCAATAGGATATAATTATATAAGCATTAATTACCACGTCCGGCAGACTAAAACTCTAACTTAAAATTATATTATATTGTAAGGTAATAGTCTCGAAAACTATTAAATAAATAACAAGCAAGTTGCTTTCTGAAACATAAAAATAAAAAGTTACAAAAAGACTATATAAAACACAAAGACGTAATTATTCATGGTTATCTGTGGGTGCAACTGTTTATTTATAATATCGTATTATTTAGGCAATTTGTTGATAACAATATTCCCAATACGTTCTTATTGTCAAATACCTACTTGTTTCCGTCCTCTTGAAATAATACCTTTGCCTTTTACGTCATCCACAAAACTATAATTATGATCTATTCACAACAGAGTGAAACACGACGCGACATTTATATTAAGATAATCCCCAAACACAGAAATAAACGTACCTACCGAAATCCTTCCCACATACTTTATTTTACGTCACAAGCAAATAATTCTCTCCCACTTCTTTTTCGCATTTTTTCGTAAAGTAATCGTGTCAATCCGTTGTAATCCGTGAAAGATGGCTTGAGATTATTAAGGCTTCATTTGCAAACTCTCGTACAGAAGATTAGCTTGTACGAAATCTTCGCACTTAATACTCGAACATGTTGGCATGACATGGATTTTATCGCTAATATTATTACATGTTTGGATTTTAAATAAGTACAATGACGCATGAAGAATGGAGATAGGTATCAACCGTGTTTTGATTTTTATTAATACGTTGATAATGTATAATCATTCCACTGAATATCGTGGTGATGACAGTATTGTAAAAACTCCTGTAGCCGGTAAGAGAAAAATAACAAAACACTAGCATGCCAAGCTTAATGTCTATGAGAAGAATGAATACAATTATAGACAGTAAAGGTGCCGTACCTTTGGATGACTTACTGCTGATTTTCACACTGTTTCAGTATGACAGTTTAATGTATAAGAGTACAATACTATGAACTAAACTAATCATTCATAAACAAATAGATACGAAGATATACGGAAAAAGCACGACATTAGATACACACAAAGAAAATATTTCCCATACTACATAAATTAGGGCATATCTACATGATCAGCTTGTATGGCTGTGTAGCGTGCACATGATTGCATGTTGACGTGGCTTCGAAAGAGCTTTGATATCAAGCGTAACGCTACGAAACGGTTTTAAAAACCCGGTCGGGTCCCTTTACCATGTACACGGAAATAGGCAGCCGCCGCAGATACAGTTTGCTATGAATTCTCTTTGTGGAAATTGAGTAAATATAGGGTCTGATAAAAGCTGAAGTACGTAAGAATTTTAGTATAAAAAATTGATATTCATGAATACTAAATCGCCGAAGTAATGAATATTCGTATTTTTCTAAAACGTGTCATTTTGGTTTTTTTTTATTATCTTAGTTTGTAAATATTAAGTAAGACTATATGTTTAATTATCGTTGCCCTAAATAAATTCGCCTCCCCTTTTAAAACGTACAACACCAATAAAATGCATTAACTTTTCAAAATTTTCACTCACTAACATGCACAGCTGAATACAGAATAATCCCCTTAAACCACTAAAATTAACGATTTAGGATCTAGGTTGCCCTAGTTACTTATAACGCTATACTTAGAACGCTTAGCCAACGGATCGCTGAACACGATCACAGTATGTTGTTAGCGAAATGTTGTTACTCTACTCTTGAAAAACCTCTTTAGTCACCTCTTATGGTACCCACGGGAAATTATAGGGTAGTTTGTTCGTTACAAAGAACATGCGAGGAATACGAACTGCTTGTACAATCTGAAAAAATAATTCCACTTTAATGTTGTATTGTTCTTTTTTCAACATAATTATCTTATTAACAGCATTTGTGAAATCAAATAAATAGGTTAAATGAACCAATATTCTGAAAGCAACCCCACAGTAGCGTAAATTGCCAAAGAAAAAATCCTATCAATCGCGGAACTAATTTCGTCTTGATAATCATGATAAAGCAACAAAATAGCAATTTGCTCTACCATAAAAATAATTGAGTTCAAACTGCGTTCAGGCAATAAAAAGCGTGAAAGCAGGCCCAATAACCTTTAGCAGGGGAAACGTGGGAAAACAGGCAGCTGGCAAATAGTGAGGAATAGAGAGGAGGGCTATTAGGTGCTCACACCACGTGAGGCGATGTAACAACCTGCGCCGTTTCGGATGCTCCATTACTAGGATTTAAAAAAAGAATGATTGCCAGTCTCTCGTTTCTCTTTTCAAGAGAATAATGAATTTCTTTCGACGTTAAGGTGGATTGGTTTATTGAAAACTTCGATTGTTTAATTTGAAAGCTATATGATACTTTTTTACCACTATGGCCGATTTAATAACAGATGGAAAAACCTGTACGAAATCTTTTTCAAAGATATCTTTTATCTGGGCAAATGTGTTTCAAAAACAGGTAATCTTGAATACGTGGAATGCGAATCTTCTAAAGCTATCCTTGTACAACTATTCTCGTACCTATTTCTATCTTTAAACAGTTACAATCAGATAAACCTCAAATGAAGTCACGTACTAAATGATTTTCTTTGCTTAGTCTCCCTTTTATATAACTACCTACGATCCATTTTAAAATCCTCTGATAAAAAACTCTAAATATATTTATATCGTCATCGAATAAGACAATATTAAGCAAATTCATTCGAATGCCCGCGAAATTTTTTCCTACATTTTTAGACACCTACAAATACTTTATAGTATGCGTATTTTTAGTGTCAAAACTTACAATCGAAGCCGAGTCTACCGTACTACTAATAGTAATTAGTGTAATAGCAGCATGTATATGTATAGTTCATCAACACTAGCGGTAGATTTTAATCAATCGCAACGTCTATCAGAATGAGTTTGACATTTGAAATTACAACTTATATAAACAAATAATATAGGTAATTATTATATATGTATATCACATAAACAAAGACGTTACACAGGTTCAGGTACATGACAGTGATCATTCTGTGTACATATGTATACCCATGTTTAATCAATGATCTTACGTTTAATATCTGAGATGCGCATTTCAATCAAGCTAATGGAATAGTTACGTATTTGCGTTTTGATTAAAATGAAGAAAAAAGTTTGTTTAAATAATAACGTAATACAAAAATGTACACAAACTGATATGGTGCCAATGGAAATTATGAAACCAATAAATTTAATCACAGAAATAACTTGTATATTTATTAATACATTTGCGTGCTATAACAGCGACAAATATTTGAATAATTAATGTACAGTAGACTGCAATTCTGCAGTCATAAAACCATACGTTAGCGGTATTCCGTATTATAGTGAATTTTAACCTCCACAACATTTGACCTGTAGATGTTTTCGGAGATAAGGTAAATATTTTTAAGCGAGCCGACTTTACAAAGCTTATTTCGACTATAAAATCCGAAGCAAAGACAAATGCACCGCTCCCGCTAGAAAATGAAGACTAGTGTTAAGGGCATCTTTACAACACGCCAGGGAGACGACTAACCGTGAATTATGACGGCATTTTCTCCACCCTTATGAGGAAATACGACAGTTTCACCACCGAGACGGGGAGGGTCGACTCTATGATTGCCTAAAGTTAAGCTAGGTGACCGTAGTCAATAAACATGCCTATTTTTGCGTTCCGCGCCGAAATTGCAATAGAATGCGTGTGCTAACAACAAATTTTCATTTGTGTTTACAGATAATGTTACTCATTTTTTGGGTAGTAGGTATACATTTAAAAAAAACTGTTTTAAATGTCTCTATTGGCCATCGCAGTTCGGCACGGAAAAAATGAAACTGTATTTTCGATTTTACTAGAAAGATTATACATTCCAAACATTAACATCACGTAAAGTATCCCAGCAATTCACATTCTGTACTAAAACATTTAAATAGACAACAGGCAGCGATATGAGAGGCGTCCCCTTCCGCACTAGATACGCTCATTATGCGTCGTGTGTCGTCCGTACTTAGCAACACTTCGCCGACACTTTTATCGTTCAAATTAAAATGCAGACACTGATTTAAATTACAAATCAATGTAAGGATAACGATCACGAGATAGAGGAATAGAAAGCAATTACGGAGGCGCGTTGCTTCGGTTGCAATATCGAGGCGCGTAGGTATAGGCCGGACCATGATCTAATATTCATCGTCGACAGACGTGCCTGTCTACATGGCAAAGCATAATACGTAATTAGATACAGCAAATGCTTCCAGGGCCCGTGCCCGTCCGCCAGCATGCATTATGCACGAATCTAAATTGAATGTGCAGTTAGTTGCGTGGATTAAACCAGACATACACCACAGGACCATTGGATTTTAGTTGTAACCCTTTTTATGTTACGCCATGTTGAATTTTAGTAGCTAACCTCTGTTGGGTTATGTGAGCTTTTAATTGCATATTTAATTAAAACTGTTTATAGTGGACATTTGAACTTAAATTCGGTACGTCATGAGCTACAAACAGATTACCTTATCTCTTGCTGTGAGCGCCACTGGGAGTAATGCTCTAGAGGTTCATACGTAAGTGAAAAACAGTGCAGCGTCTCTTTTCATGAAGCTCATCTAAGTTTAGTGATAGAATTCGCAGATCAAGTTTTTATTTAATTTAACGTGAGTTTACAGCATTAATATAATGAGCAACATTCCAGGCTGGTTTTTTCCACTGAGCCATTCCCATGTGATAGCTCCTGTCGAATCTACAGAAGATAGGACTGAAAGCACCGCAAAATAAGCTAATGTACCCACATACTGTAGCATGTAACTACAATTACTTCATAGGGCCAGCATCAGGATCGACGTCATAATAAAGTATGTACAAACAAAGAGTTAACTCCTTAAACAAGGTAGCCAAACATATTATAAAGCTCGTCCTATATAGAGGTTTATTTTGGATCGACTTAACGAACGTATAAAAATTCAATAACATGTAAATTGGTGTGTCTCTACGGAAACTTTTCAAAGGAAGTTCTTGACAAAAGCAAGTTGATTGAGCAGCTTAGGAGCACGAAAAGTCAATATAAATGTGTAAAAGTATTGAATCGGCCAATAACCTGTACAAAGTGAATTTATAACAGAAATGTTTTGATATTTTATGCGATGTTAAACTAAGGTATTCGTAGTAAGTACCAAAACCTACTGTTAGACTTTGTTTTCCCGTCTTTTGAAACACAATGAAAGAAGAAAATTAAGTAGCACCCACGTAAATAAGATTAGAATGTAGTTCTTGATTATGAATTCTTTTAAGATTCGACACGATTGGAGCAGTGGCTAAGTGATTAGCTTTCTGCGCTTAGTGTCGTGGGTTCGATTCCCGCACGGAACAAATATTTGTATGATCTACAGATAATTGTTTCGGGTCTGGTTGTGTATGCGTGTAGCATATATGTTTGTAAAAATGTACCCACGACACGGGGGAAATCCTAGTGTGGGACAATGTTTATTAAAAAAAAAAAAAAAAAAAACAGATAAAATATGTATTTATATGCCTATAGGTACCTACATACTGTATGCGATATAGGTAGTGTTTGTCTCTGTCGCATCGGTTTCGGCGTTTCTTTAACAGAATGCTAAAAATCATCAGGAATAGACGAAAAGGCCCTGATGAAGACTATCCGTCTCATTAACAGCATCGACAAAATTTGGTACACCTCTGCCTAATCATTCGTGGAATACAGGCGTGATGCTATGCTTTGTAATGTTATTGGCACTGCAAATATTAGGTACAAAGGACATTTTTTTATTATTATTATTTGTGCACTGCCGACGCAAAGGAAATTACTTTAATAACAACAAAATTACTATTCCTTATATCTATACCTTTTAAATGGATACCAAGCGACGACTGCTAAATTTCAGTCTCAAAAATAAAAATTCACCTAAATAACATGATTTCTCAACGCAATAAGTATTTACAAAAGAGTGTTCAGTTAATAAAACCGTCAAAAGGCGTCTGTTAAAATTTACCTTGATGTCATTATTTTCCCGCTTTTTAATATCGTCTCCTTAAAATTGATTCTTTTGTTTTTACCTCATTGTTCTCGATGTAAAGGGCATTTATATAAAAAAAAGTTAAAAATACCTTCCAATAATAGTCTATTGAAGAAGTACAAATGACAAAGACTTATTTGTGGTGTGGTTCCTGTATAAAAATGCTCCTTCCAATTTCTATGGTTGTTGCAAGTAATACCATAAATAAATATCAGATGAATGTTATGTAGTAAAGCGGCTCTAAAAAGGCCACATTAAACAAATCTCCATTGTGGCTAATTAAAAAGACTTGTCAAGAAAATGGTCACTTTTATATGAATCATATTATCCCTAATCACATACGCAGATGACATAATAAATTATGAAAATAACGGTGAAGGTTTTTTTAAAGTTCCTACATTTAAATCAAGCAATAATACTGTGTGATTGCCATAAAGATACCCCAACGAACTTATCGACAAGAGAAGTGGAGTTCTAATGAGGGTTTTCCGATCATATTTTCAGATCATGGTATCGCGAGTTCGATTCCGGTTGTGTAACGTAAATGTCGAGTTGATAGACAATCATGTCTTGTCATCTGTGAAAATCTACACCTTAGATCTGCGAACCTAACTTAATTATTCATTATAAAATAAATGGTAGTTACTTAACCGATCACGCCAAGTAAAATAGACACAATAGAAATTCTATTGTTTGAGGTAGTCAGCGACCTAATGAATATTGTTCGTTCAACAAAAAAGCTCGTAATAGCATAAAAATAACTAAATAATTACCTAAGACACGGAAAAATTACTCTTTATTTTCTGAGATCATAGGTAGATACATACACCTATACCTAAGACACCAAACCCCGGTAAATAATAATATAACACCTATTACAATAATTCAACGAAACAGACAATTTAGAGGCCCGCGTGACCGGCCCAGAGGCTCGCTAAATATCCGCCATCTTAGCACCCGCCCAACGTCGCCGTGCAGTATTTTCTCATAGACGCCAACAAGATTGAACCGGCGTAAAGCTATCATAACTCACAGTTAAACGTAGCTAGAGGTAATCTGGGAGCGTGGACGCCGTGATAATCCCTAGCCGTCCATTCTATGGGTGAACCTTGTAATTTTTATACGTTCACCAAACAACTATTTACGGCATCTTAGTTAGATTACGGATTATTGGATTTTAAAGTTTATTTACGAAAAATATTAGTTAAGTACTCATTTATTATTTTAGTAGAACCGATACGAATGCGTTTAGCGGTTAGAATGTTGAATTAAAAAAAGACAAACGAAAGGCAATTACATACGAATGTTAATAGGAATGTGTGGTATGACAAGAATGGACAGGATAAAGAAAGAGTATATTAGAGGAAGTATGGAATTGACACCGGTGACAGAAAAGGTAAAAAAAAAATGGTTTGTCGTGGTTTGGAAATGTGATGAAGAGGGATTAAAAACAAGAAGGGTTATCAGTATGAATATGGATGGACACAAGGGAAGAAGCAGACCCAAGAAATGGACGGATTGTGTGAAGTGTGACATGGTGGACATGAAAGTGAACTCTGAGGTGGCGTCTGATAGAGATAAATAGAAGCAAAAGACATTTTGCACTGACCCCAAATATTATGAGATAAGAGCAGGAGAATGATGAGTGCTGAGGTCCTAGCTATTACTGTATACTACCCGCTACAACAACTAGGTACTTGTTATAAGCGTATTTCGGGTGAAGAGTATCGCAAGCCATTTCAACGTCAACTTTGGGTTGGTAACGTATTTGTTATATTACGTTATATTATATTACGAGACTTTGAAAGATTATGAGCTGGGTGATCGCTTACCACTAAGAGACCAGTAAAGTCGTTTGCCATATAAAAGTACTGGTAAAAGACCCAACGTCATAAGAATTGAAAGAGGATACTTGGATAAAACACGCATATTATACTATGATGACCCAGGTATGTCTTAAAACTGCGTCCAGACACCGGAGGATGGGCAGCAGCGTCCTCTCACTAATCGGTGAGCCACTGCGATCCCCAAGCCGCCTGCCAAGCGTGGGGATTATGAGCAACACCCCCCCCCCCCTTGGGGGACGCCTTCGTTCAGCAGTGGACGTCTTCTGGCTGATGATGATTATACTATGTCTGCATGTAAACGGGACCACAGAATGAAAATACAGTTCTCTTTGACAATAGGGTTCGCCATTGACAGCATTCCATAAATATTCCCAGTTGTATAGCAGTGATAGCATAGCGGTTGAATGCTTGCCTTCCATGCAGTTGGATCTGACTACAAACCCGGCCCGCACCTCTGACTTTTCGGAATCATGTGCGGATCCGAATTTGATAATCACTTGCATTTACGCTGAAGGAAAACATCGTGAGGAAACCTACACACCTGAGAAGACTCCATTGTTCTCGATGGCGTGTCTAGTCCGCCAACCCGCACCTGGCCAGCGTGGTAGACTAAGACCTAACTCTTCTCATTCTGAGAAGAGACCCTTGACCAGCAGTGGAACAGTGGTTGAATTTATTTATTATTCCCAGTTCACAGCTATTAATCAACAGTTTGGTGCAGACAATATGGTTGGTACAAAGGTCAAGCGATTAGCTTTCTGCGTTACACGCCATGTATTCGTTTCCCGCACGAAAAAAATATTTGTAATATCTACGCATAAATTAAGCTAACCGAATTTATGTGTCCACACGATTCTACGAAGCTTCCAGAAAATTTTTGTAGTATTCTAAGTAATTGCTTGGCGCCGCAGGATACATCGATAGTCGGCTTGCAATAATAATGAAAGCAAAGCAACATGTTGTGAATTTATTTTCCAATTCAAAGTTCATTCAGAATTAAGTTCTGTGCCAGCGAAGCGCCCTGCAGCTAAATGGAATTGCGTTCCTGCATCTCGACGGAACTTCTTACGGAAGTATCCGATTAAGTGAATAATATCTTTGTATGTGTTTGTCTTGTCATTGAAGGTAAGAAGACACCTGTAGGTATTTACAGAGATGTATTTCAGCAATCAGACGTATAGATTTAGTTCCGTTGCAAGACATCAGCAAGAAAAAGGTATTTGTTACCTTGTATATAGGTGGTAATCTCTAGAACGAATGATCCGATTTTGAAAATTCTTTTATGTCTACATTTTTTGAATAGCTACATTTTTCCTGAGTGCTATATATACGTACCTATATATATTGCACAGTTCCTGTAGGTGATCCCGAGGAAGTCACGGTTAAAAACTAGTGTTGAAATATTGTAATACTGACTGTACTGTTTTTTTAAGCGAGATAATAATCGGTGTTCTTATTCATCACCTACTAACAGCATCCGCGAAATGTGGGTGTTTAGTACACTTCTGCTTATCCCTTCGGGGAATACATGCACTATGCTTTTATAAACAGTAGTTCATAAAATAATTTTATACCCAGAATACTGGCCCTTTCAAATCACAAAATCTAAACGCTTTATGTAAGAGCTCAATAGGAACGATATGTACTTATGTGAACAGAGATGCTGTAATACGTCCCCATTAATTAGGTACACGACCACGTATGTGCAGCCAGCGGAACACAAAGCCGAATTTATAGGAAAACATCGAATGATCGCCTCATTGGCCTACCGCCTACAACTAACAGCACTGCTTAGCACAGATAACGCTTCCAGAGTGATATGTTAAATATTCAGTTTATTAGTGAGCCCTGCCCACCCCTTAAAACTTCGGAAATGATAGCTGTACCTAGTAGTAGACGTGTTTTTAACTAACAAAATTAAATTTATCCATTTATATGATCCATTATAATACAAAAATATTTATATAGGTATTACTACCCCCCCATTGTTGCATGGGTTTGTATAACCAGTTTGGAAACTTCTTGTGATTATTACCAGTACCAATACTTATTAAAAACATAATAAGAATTATTTCTCAACCGTCAGACCAAATTATGGGATAATATATTATGGGATATAACCTAGAACTCACTGCTACTTCGAGGTACAAAACATAAACAATGTAATAAGACGGTAGATAAAACAATAAATCCCAGACTAAATCAAAGGGAATACCTAGTACGGTTCCGCTTACTCGTTTAGCGACAACAAACTTAGCGCGATCGTCGTTAATTATCGTCGAATAACACTCGGCGAGGATTTAAAACGTTGCAGCGATCCGTAGTCGTGCAACACTTTTATCTGGAGTGATGCTTAATGGCGCAACAATTTCACTGGAATCTCGCGACGCGACGCCTTTGTTTAAATATGCAGCATGTCACCACGGTGACGTCACTCCACTATACTCAAAATATTATAACGTTCGCCCGTTAGCATAATAAAACGAGCAACGCTACGGCACCGCATTAAGCTCCACTAACGAGGTGTGCGAGGGAATCAAATGTCATTCACTTTGTTTTATAGTTTACACTTCAACTTCAAACTCGAAAGTCTGCTTGGTATTTTAGTACCTAAATACGAAGCATTTTCAAAAAATCTCATTTTGGGGTTTACTGAGCCTTATGCCGAAGATCAGTTTTAGAATTGAAGTAATGTCGTGATGATATTTTATTTTCTTTAGCTATTTCTTTAGATTGTTATATTAGACCTTAAATTCCACCGTTGGTAAAACACTAACTTGAACTTGAATGCAGTTTCAAAGAATTAAATGAACAAATCTTCTAAATGAAATGGTTACCAAAATCATAATAATTACATGCGTATCATAATTTGTACCGACCAGAATCGGACTGACGACACAACCCCAAGATTCCATAAAAATTATACGTATCTAGTAATACACTTACCGAAGATCTAATCTCCACTTGTCACTAAACACTGCACAAAAACTAAATCTAGATAACTAAATCTACAATTTCACCTGCACATTCACTCCACCGAACACTTCGCGAACCATTCCTATTTATTTTAGGTACGCGCAAACAAACTCGTGTGCGAAATTAAAAGCAAATCAACGTTTGCGCTCTTACCAATTTTATAATCGAAAGACACACAAATCCGTTTTGAAACCCTACAAGTCCCAGAATCAAGCGACAATAACGTTCTACCGACAAAAAGATAGCACGACAGAAAAAAGAAAAAATGGTGGTAGATTTTAATCAACTACCCACGTTAACCTACATATTTATTAACCTACATAAAAATATATAAATAAATACAAAGTATGACGAAAACAAAGGTGTGTTTGCAATAAATTCTTCCCCTTCATCAGTTCGAAATTGAAGCCATCATTGAGAAAAAATCGGCAGAAGATGTATTTGACCCGGCGGATGTGTTTGACAGTCGGGCCACATCGCGACCTGAACGATTTACATATTACGTGACACTTTTACGGAACTCACCATTGACTCTTGTCTGATAGACTGAGACATGAAGGCGATATTGTTTTTCCAATGTAGCTTCCCATTCCGCCAGCCCTTCAAAACTGTTTTCTTTATTGATACTGAAAATTCTATGAATGTCTTACACCCTTATGCTTACGAAATCGAATATTACACTTTATCTTTCTCGCGTTTCATGAAATAAATTTTGTTACGTTAGACAAAGATTATTGATTAAATTACGTGAAAACATGTTGCGCTCCACGCCAGCGGTGAGATTAAATTATTTAACATAAAACGCCGGCAAGACTTTGATACTAAGAGATTTACACCTTTGAAACTGCGTTGCCTGTTTATGTCATTACAAACAACAGTATTTGGTTTTAGCTATTCCCTCAAGCCTTTGATGTCGCAACCACTATTATTAACCTATATAGTGAAGTATTTGATGTGTTCGTAAGTTAAAAATACGTACCTAAATATTTGCGTAAACATATTCGCCCTGTGGAATGTACGTATAAACATGGATATTTCACACAAATATTTTGCTAGTTATTCAGACAGTAGACAAAATATAAACGCCTGTAAGAATTCGATTAAAAACTTAATCTTATTAAAACTTGCGAAGGGAACTTAAACAAAGCCAGTGTATTACAACATTTACAACAAACTACGGCTATGCATTCCTACTGCATTTGCTTAAAACTTTTAAATATTAAGTGAAAATTGTAGCCAATTAGGCCAGCGGCTGTACTACACTAAGGGAACTTTGTAGTCCCACTTGTTGGGGATACAATCGAGAGCTTATTGGCTTTTGATTTATAATAGCCTAACTTTTAATAATATTACTACGATCTTGATACTCTATTACTTGAAATAGGAGTATTTCTATAATTGCTGTGGCTATACAATTAGAAATACTATTTAAATCTCTTGAAGCATGAACCACAAATTAGTCTAGCATCGTCTGAAGCTGTTTGTCTAATTAGTGATACTTTAAGTAAACTTTGTATTTCATTACAAACTTGTCTACAGCAAGTTTATATTTATACTTTGAGACAGTATAGGAACTTTCCTTTTTGATGATACAACCCTCAACTTGAATTCACAAGCTACCGCATCTAGTGGCGATGTTATTAGTGGAGAAGAAATAACCACCGGTTAGAAAAAGGCTGGAATGCTAATATTTTATACTAAAAGTTCATTACTATTCTCCCTTCTCAATGGAGGAACACCATACCACGTTCAGCCGTAATTGTTTGTCCCACTAGAGAGACAAGGCCCTCCTATTCCTAGTCCTTATCCAGTCCGCTCGGTTTAAAGATCATTAAAACCTGTGTTAATTAATAACATATCTATCTTAAGATTCAGCTCGTTTCAGAAATTAATAAAAATTTACAAAAATAAAAATTGGTACTTTAAAAACAGAAACTCAACACCCAAACCGCACACGCACGTTCTGTTAATAAAGAAAACAAAAGAACGCTGCAATATAAGCACAATTGATTGCGCCTATTCGATATATTTTAACTATGGCCAAAAAACATGACGGTACGCAACCAATTTAGAACGTGACACCGAAGCGATACGTGGACAGATGACTCGTCCATTTGTTGCAGCATGTCCGAACACATCGGCTCCGTTTAATTGAGCTATTTGTGTTAGTCCGCCGTGACAACGCCGCAACGTAACTTTATATCGCGCCGTTGTTTACCCTTGATAAATTCGCTTTTGATACTCGCTGGGCCGATGATGCGCTCTTGTGGTATCCTTGGTATTGTGTAATTGAATAGAACATTGATTTATTTGGTAGGTAAAACTTATTTGCACGGTCTTATTTGCGGTCATCACACAATACAATATGGCTGTTATGGTTTTCAGTCGGATATGAAGAAACCTTTTCATGGGTCTTAATTTAGTCATACACTAATAAAAAATATGTTAATCCCATATAACTATGCATAGATTTCTTAGACGAGGAAATGGAAACTATAAAACAAATAAAGTACAAAAGTAAAGTAAAGTATAAAATACAAAATAAATAAAAAGGGTTATTTCTATTGCTTTCTATTAGTGAGGCTACTTTACTCTTTTTTTTTTCACATACGATACATAATATTGCATACTAGCAGACCAAAAACCACTGAGGTTTGTCCGGAATGCCATACATTCTGCTTAAAGCGACATCAACAATTCAATACACCAACAAGACTCATGAGTACATATAGCTAAAACAAACAATATATGCGCGCGCCCGTACGCCGCACTCATAGCTAAACATGCATAAAAAAAAATTGATCTCTACGTTGTAACTGTTATACTGGATGAAAAACTTGTGCATATGATACACCGTCGACCTACGCAGACATTTTATTATTTTATTTGAAGTAGCATAATGCAGTACCATCGCACATGTTTTTGTTATTAGTGCCAGTTACTTCTTCAACTATTCTAAAAAACCACGACTCTTTGTTTATCTATTAAAGACGCAAACATCCTACTAATATAATATTATAAATGCGAAAGTTTGTGAGGATGGATGGATGGATGGATCTTTGTTACTCTTTCACGCCAGAACGGCTGAAAGGATCTTGATGAAATTTGGCACAGGGATAGATTATAGTCTGCAATAGCACATAGGCTTTTTATCCCGGAAAATGTACGTAAACCACGCGGGCGAAGCCGCGCGCGGAAGCTAGTTTTTAATAAATACTCAGAACTGTATATCAGTTAATAATTAATCTATAATAATTACGCAGCAAAACATTTTATCCATAAGAAAAAACTCGCGTCTGGGAATTGCGTGGTGCGTCATTATCAATGCAATTTGAAGATGTTAAACCGGCTTTATAAACCATATAATATCTGAATAGGTACCTACTAGACTGTCTTGCACGGAAATTAACGGAAACAACCAAAACAATATCCTAAGAAACAAAACCTTATTCTTCAGAACATTAATTGTATCAAAAGAGTTAACCGAGTCCAACTTATAACGATAGCAGTTGCACCTTCATTTATTTCGTGTAGCGAAGGCCAACTATTTGAACTTCGAACGGCAGAACGAAGACGTCGGGACTCCCCGCCTGCTGTCGGAAACTTCCCGTTCATTTGCGCTGAGCTTCGATAGTTTTCCGCCTGATTTTGGATTGTTGCAAATTTAACACAGAGTCAAAGCAAGCTCTTCTGATCGGCAAAGGCACTAAATTAGCTGTCAGTTCGGAAACTGTCCGCTGAGTTAGAATTATTTAGAATGTTGTAACTCACGTTACTTTGGTAGTAATGCCGTGAGTTAGTATTCGGGAGTATCAGAAACGGTTAGTGTGACTGAATTCCATGTTAACAGTAGTACGATTTAGAAACTTTATACATACCTACTAACTAGTTAAATGTTCTTAGTATCATCCCGGTATTTTAACAGGTGAGCTTAGATATTAATTTTAAAGGTAGATAATTGTAACCGTAGTAAGAGACTCCATCGTGTTAGCTTTATGTACCAAAGTAATAAGCCCATAATTTGGAATGTAATCTGGATACAACGCTGCTATTTCCGTACGTATTACGAATCATCTACATAAAATGAGTATGTGACGGATTTCCAAACCAATATGACAGTGAAATACGTGGCTTGCTGTTTTACGAGAGGTTTTAGAAGACTGGATTTTGTGACTGCCAAAGAAATGTGAGCAACGCATATCTGCCAATTTGTATTTACCAAACATGGTAATTAGTAATTTTCGTTCCAATCTTATGCGTTTTACAGTTAGACGCTACTACAAGCATCTTAGTGCCAGAAAGCTGTTCGAAAAATACATGATTTGAACGAATAAAGAAAAAGATAAGAATAGCAAAAACATTGTATTATTAACTACCTATATGAACAAGTCATATTTTTCGGTAATACTCACAAGAAACAAAACAAAAACTCGTACCTTGAACCTCATTTTAATTGCTAGCTCTCTACGTCATACAAACCATCTTCTAAAAACGTTTCTGCGTTGATTTTGTATTTCTAAACAAAAGAGTTAATATACTTTATAGGAAATCCGTTGAGGCTAGGATATCCAAATAATTTTGAAGACTAGATACGCTAGGTTATCTAGGCTGAATTTCGAGTAAGCCAATAGATCTTTACAAAATAATTTTTATTGCCTAATATTTGCATCAACACAGACCATGTAATAATACGTAACTCGGAACGTGTGAAACTCATTTTATAGTAATTTTTTTGTTCAGTAAGCACAAATATAATAGAAGACATTAAATTATATGTCTGTAGGACTCAGTATAAATGCGGAGGGGCTATTACAGTGTCAAGGGTAGGCGACAGTGAGGTTTTGAACGGGGTTTTGGTCGCCCATGTTAAGGGAAAGTGGGGAACAGCGGACCCAATTTAAAATTTAATTTTAACTTTTTTTTTTGTATATAGTCTAATTCTAACTAATGATTGGAGAAAAAACTCGGAATCTTACTGAAATAGAATATGAAAAGGTCATTTAGTTAAACATATATGTATGTAGACTATGTAGGTATAAGTAACGAATAATTTGATTGATATGGTTCCATTTTATTGATACTTTAATAACTATAATTTCGTCAGCTCTAAAGGATGCGTTCATCTAAGTAACATAAAATCACGGCTGTATTCCCCGAAGGGTTAGGCATAGGTGTACTTATGTACACCCACATTTCGCCGACGCCGTTATTAAGTCCCATGTAATAGGGGCCGAGCCTATTGCCATCTACCGGGCACAGTTTCAGACTCCGTGCTACTAAAAAAACCCAATAACATTTTGCCCGACCCGGGAATCGAACCCAAGACCTCACGCTCAGCAGTCGCGCTTGAAACCACTAAACCAATGAGGCAGTCAGTTCATTTAAGTAGTCATTATTAATAGTGTTTAAGAAATATGTCGGTTTCCAAACATTTCTCTAATTATCGTGAGATAACAACATTTTTAAGTATACCTTTATTCGACATTGCTTATTTTCTTCAGTCAATAATAAATGTTTACACACAATAATCCTCTCGACTCTAAATCGGAACTTACCGAGTTCTAGTTTATTAATGTTTAAAGTTTTATATCAAAACCAATATAGCAGTGAGAGTCCAGAAACTACCTAATATCTACATTATCTCAATAGAATAAAAAAGTTTACCTTTATACTGTCACTAATCACGTTCCAAAGATTTACTGTAACGCCATCTTCATTGGAGCAATAATTATTGCTTCTAACTAGGAAATTTGTAAGGAGTGTTCCATTTAGTGTCGCTCCACCCTACGCAGGGACAGGTGTCTCGCTCTCTGCCACAATAAATAGCTATTTACCAGCGAATGCGGCCTGCGGCTCCTGGCACCGGAAGGTGTTCTCAATTTGTCGCCCGGAATGAGATTGTCGCCGCTTTCAGTATTAGGTAAGTGGCTTTTACATTTCACTTTATACAACCTACATTGATTTTGATTCTGTGGTGACTAATGGTAACTGACGGCGTAAGTAGTTGTGGTATTTGTCAAATATACAGCTATATGGGAGCGGGGTAGTGTTAAGTTAGTAGACTTTAAATGTTGCACCATTTATCGTAATCTAAGGATTATGGAAAATTTTGGTAGGACTCGTTATTATATTTCTATAATTGGTCCTTTCAACTTGAGAATGAATATGTTCTGTTAATCAGAATTTATTCTTAGAAACGAACTATGAAAACAGTTATGGTTGTACCTTTTCGGTTTTTATTGTATACATATTTATATTTCTAATCAGCAATTATTATTAAGTATACCTACTATATTTCTTAGTAGAAACTAAGCAACTTTTTATTTCTTTGTAAATTTATAAAATAACCTGTACCTCAAATGACAAAAATAATAACAGCTATCTTGAAAATCGCAGTGAATGTAACAACCCTAGCAGCAATTACGGTTTATTAAATCAAAGGTTTGTTCGGTCTTGACTGTTTTTTGCGAACTGGCTGATGACGTATCTGAAAAAAATAAGATCCTGTATTCAACTCAACAGCTGCTTGAGAAACCGGTTTCAAAGTGTACCAATATACTCATACACTGCGAAATAGTTGACCAGAGATGGACGTTACAGTGGCATTAAATATTATGTGAAATTAAAACTGTACATAAAATTTATATCAAAATGTTGAAGTGTTTGATCATTGCAGTTTGTGCTGGATCTTTTATATCTACAGTATTTTGTGCACCCGGATACGATATCAGAGGTAAGTACAAATGGCCTTTTTTGACCAGTATTTCTTATTTTTTTCTACGAGGTTCTTGACCTTTGTTTTCAAAGTTGCATTGATGTATTCGTTTTATTCGAAAACGTAAAAGTTTTTTTGGTCGTATTTATTATGTTAATGAAACATAAAAATATGCATATATAGAGTTAGTAAACGTAACTGGAGATTAATAGTGCTAGTGTTTGTGTGTACCTATATGTACATCTCTCTATCTCCTCCTAAAAGTTTTTGAATAAACTCGATACGATTTGAAGCAAAATACTCTTCGAACCGAAAGAATAAAGTTATTCAGTTATAAAATGTTCTTTTATTTTCGTCTAAGTAATCTTGGTCTCAATTTACGGCAAAAATTCTTCTAGTACGTATGAAAGAAGTCATTTACACTTACTCGCGAATATTTCTATAGATACCTATGGTTTTCTGTTTTGTAAAAAATATAGTCAATAGCTCATTGATTACTTGTAATCCAACAACCTCCAACACCTTTTTATGTCTAATCCAAAACCAGTTATATCTGTTGCCCATTATGTACATTTATCGTCATGGCTTCGTTAGCTGAACCGAGAAATACCAACGCTTCTGACGTACATTGCCAATCTGATTGTCCGGTCACGTGTGACAACCTCTACGAAAGAGAGTGTTATGTCCTGGGTTCGATTCCCGGATCGTGAAAATATTATTCGTTTTTACTGTAATTGCAGGCGGGGTTGAAAATAATTCAGTATATTACGCCAACAGTATGTTTGTATTTGGAGTATATTTTGAATACACCAAATTTTCCCAAAAAAAAAAAAAAACATTTTCATCCCACCATCTCGGAAAGAGTATTTTTGCTCTTCGATATCTGAGTGCAAAAGCCGTTTTTATCCGCTAGAGGATAAAGTAAAATTGAATTTGGAACATCGTGTGCACTAAGTTTGTGAATTCAAAACATCATTAAACCTATTTACTTCTACCTCCATGGTGCCGAATTTATCATATAACCTTTTTTAATTTGTTAAAAACTCAGACTCGGAACCTTCTTGGTGTACTTTTTTTTTTAATTTGCTTTGCGCGCGCCCTTTTCTTTTCACGTCATATTGTTAAAACCTATTAAAAACAAGAAACTTGAAAACAAGTGAAAAACCTAAAATTAGTGATTCTAGCGACGAGGAAGTTTATTTGACGCCAACAGAATTGACTGAAACTGTTAATAATGCGCAAATTAGCTTTCTCCCTCAACAATCACGCGAGAAGTATTTGAAACAGTACGATATGTTTAACACGTGGCGACTAGGTAAAGGAGCAAAAACTTTCTCAGAAAACGTTTTGCTGGCATATTTTATTGAATTATCCGAGACCAAGAAATCAAGCACTCTATGGAGTATGTATTCAATGCTAAAAGCAACAATTAAGATGAAAAAAGACATACATATCGACACCTATCCTAAATTAATGGCATTTTTAAAAAGAGCCTCATCTGGTCATCAACCAAAAAAATCGAAGGTTTTAACAGCATCTGAAATTGAAAAGTTTCTTAACGAAGCACCTGATTCCGTATATTTGGCGGCAAAAGTAAGTCAGTTGCACATTCAGTATCTACTTAAGTATATTAATCAACTAATTAACATAATCTAATACGTACTTAGTAGATGTTGATAGGCATAATTATGCATGCATATCATCATCTGCCTAGCCTTTTCCCAACTACATTGGGGTCGGTTTCCAGTCTAACCGGTTGCGGCTGAATATCAGTATTTTACATGAAGCGACTGCCATCAGACCTCCACCACCCAATTACTGGGAGACACTGATACTCGAAGGTTAGACTGGTTATCAGATTTTTTGGGCTTCTGACACCCGTAACGACTGTCATAGGTATTCGTATGACACCCGGGACCAACTGCTTAATGTGCTTTCCGAGTCACGGAGGGGTCTCGATGTGTAAATAACGGTCACCCATCCAAGGAATGACCTTAGCTAGCGCTGCTTAACCTCGCAGATCAATTACTATTCTACGCAGCAGCTATGTAGCTACGAGCCACTCTATTATGCATGCATATCAATTTTATTAACTTATCTACTACAATACTCTTTACGTTACAGGTTGTTCTTATTATTGGTATAAACGGAGCATGTCGAACTAATGAACTAACACAACTTAATGTCAAAAACATTGAGAAACATTCAGATGACTTACTATTAATTAATTTACCTAATACAAAGACAAAAAGAGACCGCAACTTCGTCATTCGCAAGAAATACGTAACAATTGTTGAGAAATATCAAGCCTTACGCCCGCCTAACACTCCAATCAATCGATTTTTTCTACAGTATCGCAACGGAAAGTGTGTTAGACAGCCTATGGGTGCTAATAAAATTGGCAGTATCCCACGAGAAATAGCAACATTTCTTGAACTTCCAGAACCCCTGTTGTACACGGGTCATTGTCTGTCCCTTAAGCGCCATGGAGGCTGGAAGTCCAATGCGGTTGTAGAGGGATACATAGAGGATTCCATCCAAAATAAGTCTAAAATATGTAAAGGCATCGTAGGAGCCATTACACTGAAAGAGCCTCAGTCAGATCCTTGGACTGGTCCTTCTACATCAAAAATGAGCCGTTACGAAACACCTAACCATCGCCCTCTCTCGCCAACATTTACGCCAAGGGAATCCGATGAAAATCCGGTACAACTATTAAGTATGACAAATAGTTTACCGAAAAACAGTACATAAGTCACTAACACCAACATTACAGTACCTAACAAAAATATTACACTCAACATAAGTAACTGTAGCAACGTTACTTTCAATTTTTCTTAATTATACCTAAGTGTTATTTGTTATAACTTAAAGATCATTCTGTAATACTTACCTATCATAATGTAGTAGTTAATACCTAAATTGAAATAAAAGTATCTTGTGATTGTAAATGTTTTTTATTTTTGCATTTAGTCATTTCCTCGCTGAGGTGGGATGAAAAGTTACGTGTTGCACTCGAGTGCAAAGATTTTTCACCTCGTGCTCTTTTGATTCCCTCGCTAACGCTCAGGATTCTAAGTATTGAATCCTTCCCTTGCTCGGTCATCAAAATTGAGCACGCGGTTAAAAAGCAACTTTGCACTCTTGTATAACAAATAACTATTTTCGGCCGACAACTAGATGTAACCCCTTAAGAGAACAAAGTCATAAATTATATAGTTGTTTGGAACCTGTGCACCTTATTAAAGCTGCACCCTATTTATTTCAATCAACGCGAATGATCACACACTCAGAGATCACATGCAGTTTACAGATCAGTCCCGTTTTTGGAAACAAGGATATCGAACAACAAAAATAATGAACAGGTACCATAATGTTGGCAGTGGAGATCCATGTTGATTATAATATCTATAGGTAGATAAATTATAATCTTCTAAGAATCTGAAGTGTCAAAAATCAAGTGACTATAAATCTACCCAAATTGAAAAATAAAAAAGACTATCGGTATTTGTATAGTTTTTTTTTTTGTTATCTGTTTTAATCTTTTTATTGTTACTTTTTTATAGAATTTTCTGTATACATTGCTATTGCACGTGCATGCTAACTGAAAAAAGCAGCAAACGTTTATATATATAAAATTTCTTTCTTCATCAGAAAAGCAGTCCTGGCAAGATGGATTTGACCTTAAAATTGATGGTGGTTCCAGAACACGACGTCAAAATTGGGGAACAATTGATATAGAATTAGATGCAACAATGATCGACTCATCTAAATTAAATAATTTACAAATCAAGGAATTGTCACGTCTGATACCTGTCAACGATCCTAATAATCCGGGTGAAGATTTTGAAATAAGACCAGAAACTGATACAGAAGTAATAACTCAAGATTCAAGTTATATCGTTTATCAAATAAAAGGTACTACTGATGCTTGTAATGGTAACCAAGACTGTACACGAGGTAAAAATTCTCCAAATAGTTTACGGGATGATAGTGCGACACGCGACTTTAACTATAATAGTCAAAATTATAACTTCGATGAAGAGCAATATTCGGGACACTCTGATGACGGGACACCACCTCCACAACATTATCCTTCACCTTACGAGGAAGGAGCTAAGACAATAGATGATGACAGACAAACTCGGCAATCCTTTTACAAAAATAGACCACATCACGATGGAAAAGCACCGCTGCATCGTCATGGTTGGCCTTCACCGCAGTCATCTTATCACGGTAGAAGACCACATCCTCACTATCAGGAATGGCCGCCACCACCTCACCACGGCCGTCCACCACCTCCATACAATAATGGACCACCTCCACCTCATCATCACGAAGGACCACCACCTCACCACGGACGTCCACCTCCTCATCACGGACATCCACCAGCTCACCAAGGACATCCACCACCTCACCAGGGACATCCACCATCTCACCACGGACGACCTTCGCCTCCTTACCAAGGTGGAGCACCTTATCATGGTGGGTCACCTGAGCGTTATGATGAACTTCCACAGGTTCCTTCACGACCTCCTCCTGAAAATCGAAAACCATCTGATGGAAGACGACCTTACGATAATAGACAACCTCAAGAAAGAGAAAACGATAATGACCAAAAACAAAATCAAGGCCAAGTGCAACAGACTACATCAACTACAACTGAATCTGGAAGCGATGACGATCAGTATTTGCTTGACGTGAGGTTCGCTGATAATTCACCTACCCAGAAAACAATAGAATCTGTAAAATCAAAACGTGGTGAACCGACTACTACCCAATTACCAGTTATATTTCAAGCTGGTGTTGTGAAGCCAGAAGATTGATTAGTTTTTAATATTCATACAGGAGTTACTGAGTCTTACGGGTAAAATATAATATAAAATATTCAATTTTTAATTTATTCTAATGTATTCATGTTTTATTTCATTTTAATAAACGATTATGAATATTGAAGTTGTTTCAATGTCGACCCAAAATAAACAATACAATTTTACTGCATAAAAAGAGGGAAATCTATGCCCAGCATAGGCTATATGGGATACAATATAGGCTATAAAAAACGGTCTAAAAAAATGTTGACTTTATGAAAACAAAAAATAAAGAATACTACATACCTTGATGTCCGTTTTTATAAAAATACAAGTCATCATAAGTTATAATTTAAGTGAAATAAGTATCTACTTATGTTTTTTTTTTTTTCAATACATCATAATTTTTTTTTTGCTGTATGACTCCTCAGCTTGATTTTATTAATTCGAAATTTTGATATTATGCATAAAAACTTCGCAAACAGAAACTAAAACATGCCATAACTTTAAAAATAATATCAATTTTTTTTTTCTTATGCGCTATATGTTGTTATAGTTAATTCATCAATTTCTTCGTCTTATTTTTAGTAAAACGGTCTCCAAAACCGCCTGATAATAGAGGTCCTCCAGCCAATAGAGGTCCACCTAGTAATAGAGGGCCCCCTGGAAACAGAGGACCTCCTAATCACAGAGGACCACCAGACAACAGAGGGCCCCCAGACAACAGAGGGCCACCAAACAACAGAGGGCCACCAAACAATAGAGGGCCTCCAGGTCAAAGAGAAACCTTTGACTATGGAGGACAACAGTATAATGGAGAAGGACAAGGGAACAGAGGTAACGAGCTTTCAGAAAACATAGGGCCAGAATACAACGGAGCACCTTCAAATAATAGCGCTAACAAAACAGAAAAAGAAATTGAAGATGCTAAAATCAAAGACAGAGAACAAATTTTTGCAGCCGTACAAGACTATTTCGGTGATCGTTATGCAAATGAAAGTCCAATTAGGCAAAAAGTTACTGAAAAGCCAACACCTGGTGCAGTTCAATATAACCCTCATATATTTCAAGTAATTGCCGTAACTCCAGAAGCATAATAAGCCTGATTTTATTAATATTATGGTGTGTCTCAGTCACAAATATACTACTATTTTTTCGAGTGCGATCCCGTAAGAGATTACTGCGATTCTTTTTCTCTTATGTACATACATACCATGACTTCACACTAAAATAACTTCACTAAACTGTTATGCCATTATTCATTAAAATGGACTATCTATAAATCCTCACTATTATAAATGCGAAAGGAACTCTGTCTGTGTGTTGATAGGTAACAAACTAAAAACGACTAAAAAACTGCACAGGACGTAATAAAATGTAGCCTGTATCCTGGAGAAGGACATAAGCTTATTTTTACTATTGCAGAAAACACTAGTTATACAGTTAATATAAAAAACATGTAGACGAAGTCGCGAGCAACAGCCAGTGCTATATATGTACATATACCCGTGATTATAACTTTCATATAAATTAATAGAAATGATAACAAATTTTAAAGGTATTTATATTAGTGGAGAGGATTAGTGAGGATTAGTGTTTATAACATGCATCTGTCTGATCAAAAAGATGATATCTCAGTGTTGAGATTGGTTTCTTATTATTGGCCTCTGATATAATACTGGGACAATAGAGGCGCTTCTTAAAAGGAATATTATTGCAGAATGCTCAGTCTTAAATTTGGATACTCTATGAGAAATCTCCATGTATAAATTTTAAGAATTATTAAAATTTGCATTTGTATCATATGGGTTTAATTTATTTTTAATTATAATTAAACTTTTTTATTTAGCTGCAAAACATTAATTAATATTTGAACTCTTTAAGTCCAAACTCACTGACAACATAACGATGTTCCAGACAAAATCATTGTGAAGTTTATTATAATATGGTTAATCCGCTGTTTTCATTTTAAAGATCTTTTTTTTTTTTTCATTATTTGGTTTGGTTACTGTATTGCAAAATGAACGAATAAATATATTTTTTAATATTATTATTTTATTTCACCTACTATTTATTCACATGCTAAATTACAAGTTTGTTCAACGATTTTTGAAAAGAACTAACGGATTTTATTTCATAATTTAAAATAATGAAATAGCAGGAAGTTACACTTTTTGAATGCTCTGAAAATCATATTACGTTAGTACACAAATAAAAACAAGCATTATTACTAACTGTATGAAAAAGAAATAAGTTTCATATAAAACATTACAAACATTCAACCATTAAGTAATATTATCAAAAGGTGGGTTTGCATCTTCCGTCAGGGGTTCGCATAAAGCCAGTGAGACATCCACCACTGAAATTCTCTCTGCCGTCCTTGTCATCGCCTGTGGTTCCGTTCTTAGGAGCGCTCTGTGGTGTGGTCGTACTTGTCGTAGATGTAGTAGTCCCTTCCACTCGTTGAACACTTTGCTCTGCCCGAACGGTGTCCGTATTGTCATCTTCCATAAAAAAAATGTTTGTAGACACATCGTTATTTTCCTCCTGTTTCTTGTTATCGTTCGGATTGAATAAAGTCTTCACATCTTCTGTTGTTTTTTTTACGGGTCTTTGTACTGATTCATGAACGCGTCCGAAGAATTTATTGAGTTGCCCATTAGCACTATTATATTGCAAAGAGAAAATAATGCAACATAAAATAAAGATAGTTAACTTCATTTTCTCAAATCCTGTTCGTGTCACGTCTCGGCCGATAATTTTCTCTTAACTAAAGTCTCGAGAATTGCTTCAGTTCATAAGATAACTTCATTGACCCTAAAAAATTATCTTATACTAAACCATGTTCCAAGAATTGATAAAATACCGTCTTGATAACGACACAGTAATAAAATAAATTCTTAAATTCTAGGTATTTTTGTTACATGTATATTTTTTCAGTTTGCGTTGCGAACTTGATCCATTGTTGGCGCCATCTGAAAACAATTTTATTTTTCGTAAACCAAAAGTCATGCTTTTTAAAAAATAAAAATGATTGGAAATAAAACCTGTAAAAACTGTAAGTAACAAAACACAATTTTGAGTATTTAGTAAAACTAAGTAACTTTCAAAAATCTAAGCATTCATACCTATATATAAACAAATGTCAAAGGTTATGACAAGTCTCAATCAATATATCATCACAATTGATAAGTAAATGCACAGTAACGTTGCAATGTTGTAGTAATTTACAAGAATTGGAACTAAAATATAATATAATAATAAAGACATTGTACCTTTATAGTCTCTGCCTGCAGTTTCCTAGGATATCACGTCTCTGGCCTAAAGGACATTCCAGTTCTGGTACTCTTATTATTTGACCAGTTTTTGTCACACTAGCATCTGTTGTCGAAGTAGCCATTCGAATTTTGTCGTGGAAATTAAATACGACACGTGCTTCAGGTCGCACACATAAGCTCAGCACCGTCACAATTACAAGCAACACAAATTTCGCGTCCATTTTAATGTAATGCATGGAGCATACTACGCCGTAACTATACTTATATATCCTTTGTACGACAGATCACCATGGTTGTCTACACACTCCGTTCACATCCATGACTGTACCGCTACCACACCTCTTCGTGTTAGGTGGCACGTCTATCATTTTAGTGTCAGATCTGCCTCCTTCGGTCGATTTATCTAGCACACTATTAACCTTAGGCGTCTCTTTTGGTTTAATAAGTGTATTTCTGAGGTCCTTAATAGGATTTCCGAATATATCGAGGATAAACTGACCAGGGAAAGAAGTACTGGCGGCACAAAGCAACAAGTTAACTAATAAACTTAACACAATAAAACGTGTCGACACAGAAGTCATTTTACAATACTAAACATATCGCTGCCCGCTGTACGTTTATCAGCGAACAATTACCAAGCGGCTACACAAATACGATAACATTCACAAATATAAAGTTAATTTATCTGTAGTAAATTATTTGTTGAATTTTATTTAGTGTATTTCGGAACATATCGCCTAATCACATAAATAGTTAAATATTCCACAAATGTAACTGAACATTATTCCGTGTTTATAATTCTTCTAACAAGCTCATTAACTATATAAACAGTCATAGGACTTATCTACAAATCAACAAAATTAACACCTACATCACAAATACTCTACAAAGGGTATTTTCACTGGTTAAATTGAGTAGATGTCACACACGTCCACCAACAACGAACATGAACTAATCTGATTCAAGACCTCAATTCATCACAATGTAGGTCAATTCTAAATTCGACCCGTCAGCTTGCAACATAACATTTAAATTTTATTCTCTATTTATCCTGTGTTAACATCAATGACATTTTAAGAATGTTATTAGTATGAAACAATATACTGCGCCACAGTGTTCGTAGTAAAAATTTATTTATCCTCATTGTTAATTAATATTACGGCACATGTAGTAACTTCAGTGTATTTTATAACTCTAAATAGGGGCGTACCTTCTTCAGTTCTTCTTTCAACTTATTTGTGTCACAGTCCGGATGCATTTCACAGTACAACTTGAGCCACATTACCATATATTTAGATCTATCAAGACGTGGAATTAAAGTATACGAATCCAGATCAAGTTTAAGTTTTGATTTTATTACGACGTATTTGTAATCATCGCTTTTATCTAGTAATATTTTATAATCTTGGCTATCCTTCGGCACAAATATAATGTATGCAAATTCCGATTTGTCTTCATTTTTATTCGAATAATGAATCACAGGACCCTTATCGACTTTAAACTCCTTATCGGTATCAACTTCGTAAAAATTTGTTAGATCCTGCACCACATTTTGCAAAACTAATCCATGATTTAATATACAACAGGTTAAAAGTAAAATTATTATAACTGCTTTATCCATTACGAATTTGAACGTCTATCTGGTACTAGTTTGACAGAAAGAATATGGATAGATACAAAGTCGTTGTTCAGTACAATTCACGCCGCAAAATATGTACCTACGTAGCTAGATTGATCTATCATTTGATCTTATTGTGCCAATTGACTTTTATTATTCCTTCTATTGCCAATTGACTGACAAAAATGCATATCTACTGTATTATTGAAATAAATTAAAATCGTTTAGTGAATGGTTAAATACGAAACGTCCTTTCGTATGTATTCCGTACTAAGCAGTTTATGATTTATTTTTACCTACTACAATTACAAATTAAGCCAAAAAGAGTAAACTGAAATCTAAAATTAGTTATCTTCAACACTTAAAGACAATAAAAAAAAAACATTCCTAACTCTTCCAATTACAGTACTTATAGAGAATAAGGGCAACTTTTAATTATTCATCGATTAGATTTTAGTAAACACTGTCCTATATAAAATTTATGAATTATTTTGCCATACAGGACTTTTATATTGAACGGAAATTATCGCTGAATTATAACCAACATAATAGCTCTACCACCAAACATAAAACAATAAATTTAATTGATCAAATGCGTAAAGTTTTAACTATAAGCATGCTCTCAAACTTTCAACTGCTTGAAATAAAACAAGCACAAGAACATTATTCCAGTTAGTAATAACTACCTAATTGATGATTGCGCCGGTTGGATAAAGGGCTCTTATAGTTCATCATGCTGAAATCCTCGTTAGCCGCTCCCGCAATACAAATCCGCTCCAGCGATTTCATTCGTTTCGTTTCGGAACAAGATAGACGTATTTTTTGCTGCGAAACTGACCATTTGAATTGAATTTGCATCCTTTAATGTGAATAAGTAGCTTTTTGTTGTTACTAACAAAGACAGAGGTTTCATTATTCCTTTAATGAACTCTTTTCTTTGCTGGGTCGGTATCGAAATAATGATTTTTGTGAAATTGCTTACAATAAGCTTTAACCTCGATTTTCTTTATACTTTCGTTATCCGACCTTTTGTCTTTTGTTTTTAAAGTCAACTGTACGCTCATTACCCAACCGCTAATTTGTCATTATTGATCTATTACTATTATTTTATAGCTTTACCTACAATCTACGTCCAACACCATCAAAATCTACTATCATATTTGCCACTATCAGATGAACTGAACCATAATTTTGCCTATACAATAACTGAAAAGAAATGGAAAGACCCATCCTGGCCCAGGCTCCGATACTGAAATCTAATCAACTTATAATGCATTGTAAAATAAAGGTACCAATATATTACAGCTAGATCTTTATTATAAGATGTAAACACGGCTAAAATATCGGACGCAATATAAAAGGATATGTCCTTTGACGGCATAACTGACGCTAGAGAGTGAAAAATGCCACGCACCAGCTCCACGAGGCATTTCGTGATTAAAATGCCTACCTCTGGCTATGATATTTTAATTAAACATCCTATATTAACATTTATACAAAATCATACAGGAGATACACCAAAATAAAGGTAACAATAAGTGTCAACAATGTTAATATGAATGACAATAATGAGGATGTGAAATTAATCAGTGTATGTAATGTAAATTAACTATACTATAAGTTGACTGCAACCACAACATTATTGCTTTTCTTTGTCATAATATAAGCTACAAGCTAATGTATATGTACTATTTTAGCGAACACAATGATATGTTACTCCATTAACGAAACAGTACTATTGTAATTAATTTGCTAGGTACCTATATTATGTTGGTTTTATACCTCGCATTATAATTACAATCTGTGATAAAGCTTGTATTACCTTAAGGGGCATAGATTAAGATTACTAATATTTATTTTATTTTTTATTTAAGTGACTGCCGAGAAATTGGATTAAGTTAGGTGCAACCCTAAATCGTAACAATATTTTTTTGTATGATCGCTTTTTCAGTATCATCACTTTAAAACATTACTAATAACTAAAAACCAACATTTTTATTTAACATTTTAATACAAAGGTAACCACTTATTTTCTAAAAGTAAATCACAGATTTTAATTAAGGTTTCAATTAGTACCTCGCGGGGTTTTGACATTATAACACTTTGGATTACTAATTCTAGATACAACGATAGGTCAATTTAGTTCCTGGAGCCGCATCGTTTGCTCTTCAAATGCTTAGACTTCTTGGGCTGAAACAAACAGGTTATTTAATTAAGTCATAAAAACCTTTTTGTTTTTTACATGTAATTAATTTCAGGTTCTGAGTTTAGAAAGAGAAAGGGTAGTCATGTCAGAGGTAATAAAAATATATATGTCTATAAAAAGTTTTTTTTTACCAAACGAATTAATTTTAGGCTTATTTAATATTTTTTGGTTAGCATAGCAGCTATATATCTGTATTTTGAACTGCATCAAATTACGATCACCAAATCCACTAGATTTGCCCAATCATAAAAGAGAGTTAACCACTTATTAAGAAAGTGGTCGCTTCTTAATATTTACATTGGGGATATGCATGAAAGCTGTTAGGTATATTAAGGGTTAACACACATAAACATTAATTTAACTAAAAATATTACCAACAATCTTTTTAGTAGCAATCCTGAAACAAACGTCGATTTTATTATTTGGATTAATTATTATCTAGGGTAAAACCATAGCCCTCACCATCGATTTAATTTTATCTGTTGAAAATGTTGTACTTACGACTATTTGTGCAAAATAGGTATTTTTTAAAGTTTAAAGCTAATCGACGCTGACGGATACAATATCTCGTATATCTGTAATCACGACTTCATTCAGTCAAGACGTAATTTTTTGGACTAGGTATGGCAAGCATATTGGTAGGTAGGTCAGATGGCAGTAGCTTCATGAAAATACTGGTAAAAGAGTAGGCTGACAAGTACACAATACTTACTTCACATTTTCTGTAGTTATCTTCTTCAGACGAAGATGATGATGACGATGATGAAGAGGATGACGACGACGACGAAGAGGATGATGATGAAGAATCCTTGTGTCCACCCTGAAACACAGAAAATATATTAGTCGCATTATTATTAAATTAACGAATTACCTAAATTTAAAAAAAGCACTAGTAATGTAATAAAAACCCAGCGCGATTTTATAAAATATAGTAGGTATAGTAAAAATACTGATCAGTATTTTCGGCGGTGTGGTTTCAGTTTTCAACTTAATTTAATTTGTTCAACGAATTTACAACATCCTGATGGAGTCACGAAATTATAGCCCTTATTGCCATAGATTATTTAAATAATCTCATTGTCTACATGACTTTAAAACTGATACAAGTTTGTAAATGCAGATAACAACTTAGTTAATGTAGTTAATTTAAAAGTACCAATTACTTGTACCTACAACATCAAATGTAACGAAATTTCCTGGGACGTAAATCGAGGCGAGTTTGCCCCTTAATATCTGTTAAAGTGTAAATAAAATAATAAAACCCGCTGAAAGTTGGGGAACAGTTTCATCATTATTGCTCATTAGAGCCGCAATTGAGGCTCGCTCCAAGAAACTCGTACTCTGCGAACAAATTGGAGTACCCCACTGCATTCTCCATCGCTAGTATTAACATTTATACATGTATAATGCCTGGATTTTATTGCGTACTAGCTATTTTAATCTTCGCTACTTTTTATGTTGCTCTTTTTTATGGTTTTAAGTTATTTATTCATACCGCAAATTTAATTTCCCTGAGGGTTCCTGAGGCCGCTGAAAAGCAGAACCTTGGCATGTCATCGATTAAGTGACTAACCCGATATGTACACAATTTGTGAAATAGTACGAATTCTAAAAGGTTTTCCCAAAGCAAGCAAGCGGTTATTTCGTGCGAGAGTTGCCATGAATCAGTGCACATTATTGCTCTATTTACAAAGTTCGTCATTGGGGCAATCCCCACGTAATTCTTAACTACCTGTCTTAATAATATAATTTGCATTATGGAGAAGCCTAAATAGTCACAGACATTTAATAGTTATTTTTATTGTAATTTGAGTACCAATTTTTGATAGATTGGTTTGTTTGTTTTATTTGGGACCAATTATATGATTAACTTCACAAGCAGAAGCATATATAATAACAAAGCATCACACCTGTATACCCGAAGGGTTAGGTATATAGGTGTTCTATTGTACACCCACATTTCGACGATTCTGATATGTCCCATGTAATAGGGGGTGAGCCTATTGCTATCAACCGGGTACAGTTCCAAAGGTGGTGTGGTCGAAAGTCCCGCTCGGAATCCTGCCTGTTCGGGAGGCTGATGTTTATCTAACTGCGGAGAAATTCGGTTTCGGAAGCTCTGTGGCTCTAAGATGGGATATTAAACTTATTGGCCTATAGTTGTTTAGGTCGGATCTCACACTAAATGTTTTATTTCCTTATTTTTGTCCTAATGCAATAATGTAGATAAGTTGTTCATATCTGCATATTGTTTTCCTTAATCTATATATTAATAGGTACGTGAAGCCAAAACTTTGTACCCGTTTTTACTAAAATTACGCGGACAGAGGACTTTGAAATTCGGCACAGTTAAAGTTTATATGGAGAAGGACAGCAGAAAGCTAATATTTTTATATAATTTGCATTAGAAATACATTAAATTAATAAAAAAAAACATTACACACACTACCTTGCGTTTGTCACAGACACATACATAAATCTATATAAATTAAATAAAACATTCATTGTTTACGTTCATACTGCCAGTCAAAGGTCGCTCGCAGCTGACGTAATAGAACAAAATTAAATATAAAATATATGCAATGACTACAGAGGTATATATTCTTTCACCTGTACCTTTCACCTGTGTATGTACCTCAATACTGTTCAAACTTAAAAATTGATAGGTACGGTCGAATTTCGACCACTCGGCAACCAGTAGTTATTAAATAAATAAATTTATTGAAGTATAGCATTATGACAATATTGTATTTAATGAACTTAGAGTGTGAATAATGAACAGATAGACTAGTTTATTCATTAGAATAAACAAAAATAAATTGATGGTAAAAAGGAAGTAAATTATACACGCAGGGCCCATTTTACTTACTGGACGGCACTTGACGTCATCTTCTTCAGAAGAAGATGACGAGGAAGACGACGATGATGATGATGACGACGATGATGACGATGAACTAGAGTCATCACAATTTAGCTGAAACATAAAGTATTAATAATTATAGAACAGCATCATGTCTGAGCATATCTAGTTAATGGAATGGAATGTCGTTGAATTCAATCAATCAGGAGATTGGGTTATAAATACAAGATACATAGAATGGTATTCAATATTCGATTCTCGTTCCAAAGGTAATTAAAATCGCGCCTAATCCACACTATTATAAATGCGAAAGTAGCTCTGTCTGTTTGATACGTCATCACGACTAAACTACCGAAGCGGATCGTATCGAAAATTTACAAAGAATTAGCCTGCGTCCTGGAGAAAGACACAGGCTTATTTTTACTATTACAGCTAAATAATAATAAGATAAAAAATACTAAATATACGTAGATGATGTCTCGAGCAACAACTAGTTAGTTAGTTTTTTCCTGCCCGTGCCAGGTTTGAATGGAAAACAAGTCATACGTCCCTGCCTTTATCATAGGTCATTCCTCCGGTGCAGTCGCATGCGCAAGGGTTTTTCCACACTTTGTGAATTTTATTACAATATTTTCATTTTTTTTTTCTTATTAAGTAAGTGTTTTGCTTTTATTACTTACGTTGTCGTGTCATGTCCTTGAATTTGTCCGTAGTTTAACAAATCATTAAGTATTTATTTATATTATTTTGGAACTAGCTATACTACAAACATAAAAGTTGGGCATTTAAAAAGGAAACATAACAGAGTTATTGTACACCCACATTTCTCCGATGCTGTTATTGAGTGCCAAGTAATAGAGTATATATAGCTCCCTATCCTATCCTACTAATCCTACTAATATAATATAATATTATAAATGCGAAAGTTTGTGAGTATGGATGGATGGATCTTTGTTACTCTTTCACGCCAGAACAGCAGAAAGGATCTGAATGAAATTTGGCACAGAGATAGATTATAGTCTGGAATAGCACATAGGCTACTTTTTATCCCGGAAAAATGTACGGGTTCATAAACCACGATAGCGAAGGTGCGAGCGGAAGCTAGTATTATATATACTAAGAATTTCCATTAAGAAAATCCAATAAGACTGCCCGACCGGGAATCCAACCCATACCTAGCACTCGCGCCTACGACCAATAAACCCATGAAGTAGTTAAAAAATAAATTAAGGAATAAATTTAAAACAGATACATTTTTAAGCATTTCTACATTTTAGTATTTTGCTTTTATTTTAAACCTCTGTACTCAACATGCATAAATAACAATAAAATGCAATATAATTATATATATGCTAACCAGACTTCAAATACCTCCTACTCACTACAACCAATATCATAAAATCATGGAATAATTTCTAATGAAAGAGGTTATAATAATTTCCATGAACTAAACAGTCCAATATTATTCCATTGATTTAAATCAATGAAATACAAATATTTACTCTAATATTTTTGCATAAACTCGATACTGATACAAATGGTTTGTGGGTTACAATAATAATCGTGTTATTAATAGTTAATAGCAATAACAAATCCTTAACCGTTGATCTGCTCTAAATATTACACCTAAACAATAAAACTGTTGATAACTGAATAGAGTATACCTACTATTATTAAAACACATTCACGCACTCATATACCGTATACCAAATATACATATCATATTTTACTTTATATCGCATCATCACGCCTGAATTCCCCGAAGGGTTAGCCAGAGGTGTATTATTGTACACCCACATTTCGCCGATGATATTATCGACTCCCACGTAATAGAGGGCGAATTTATTGTCATCTACCGGGCAGTTCCAGACTCCGTGCTGCTATTGAGAATTTCTATACAGAAAAACGCAATAACTCTTTGCCCGACCTGGAGATCGAACCCAGGAAATCACGCTTTGCAGCCGCGCTTGCGACCATTAGACCAATGAGGCAATTTATTTTACTTAAATTTTTTAAATAGACGTTTTTCTTATACTTCTTCTGTCACCCAGGAAAAGAAAAAAAAAGTTCTATGCGGGTCTCGAACTCGCTATAAGCAGCGCAAAAAACTAATCGTTTAGCCACTCCACCGCTTGCGCCAACATAAGAAAACAGTATACACTTAATGATATTCAAACTAAACAAAAATCTAATATCAAAGTAAAAATTACCTTAAAACAAGGTATGTTATGGGTACTTACGTCTTTACATTGTGCACGACGGCTACCACTGAAACAAAAATATACCATCACTAATAATCCACACAGGGCCAAGTAGGTATAAAGTAAAAAATTAATATAAAAAACATTGTTCATAATTGAATCCGGACACCAAATTGATTGACAGGCATTTTGGACTATCTGTAGAAAGGCAAACTGCAGATGGATGGGTTATTGAAAACGACTGTAAGTAGTTTTCCAAATCCTTTATGCCATCTTAATGCACACAACAGAAATATGTTCTAATGTGTTAAAAGACAGAGGATAATCACCATTTGTTGCCTACAGTCCTAATTCCAATCTAAGACAGAGAAACAACACATGAAAACCCAATTACACTTTGTTACAAGTGGGAATTGGACCTAGGATATCGGGAGTGGAATAGTAGTTCAATACAGACGGCCGCATTTATTCTGTTTTCGAAAAACAAAACTCATTCACTACAGTAGTACGTTGAAGCACATTTTCTCGTATCCAGATCAGAGGTAGTGCGAACACGCTCAAAGCCATAGAATTGCCATTATAACTGGGTGCAAGGGCAAATAACTGTCGCTACTATCAGGTCCACTACAACTGACCACAATATAGTATTACTCAGGTTCCCCGAAGAATTAGGCAGTGTTGCAGTATCTACTCTTACCTATACATGTTCACAGTTCTGTTGCTGATATTTAGTCCCATATAATAGAAAACCCTAATAAAGTTGGGAATGATATTAACAAATTCTATAACACTTGAATTGAGGCTTACCATGATTTTGCTTCTGTTATCACCAATACGGCTAGTACGGCCACGATAATCAATAAAGCTTTGTTCATTTTCACGATCTCTGTAAAAATAAAAACTTGTCGTTTTTAATTGTTTCTTGTGTCCAGTTATTTTATCGGATATATAACCTTTCTTTGGATATTGTAGCTATAACAATACACGTGCCAATAATTGTATAATATTTTTGATAAATAATATTTTTATATACCATGATACGGATTTTTTTTGTCCGATTCATTAGTATCGATTCGCAAAGCTATCTAGATGGCAAAGTCAAAGATTTACAGTGTCTACAAGCCTCTAGGCTAGATAATGCCGGGTAAAATCTGTAGACTGCCATAGCTTTTATTAATACATGTTTGGTCAACTCTTTGGTACATACAAGGACTGGATCGAAATCAAGAAATTTGTAGTTCTACATATTCCAGTTCCAACTGGATTCGAAGCCACGAGGAAAGTCGAGACTATGACCACTCAGACATTTTGCTCGATAAGGTTTTACGGAATTTTATTCTTGTGGTAAAATTTACTAGTGAAATAAACAGGACTAAAGTTCTAAGAATGGATAAATTAATACCCTGGTAAATATACTCTCATCAGATATTTATACCGGCTCTTACTAGAAAGGAAACAACACCTTGGTTTCGGTCCCCGCGTCAGGTAAAACATATTTCATTGAATAATTAAACAAAAAATTGTACAGGGGTTTTGTGACATAGTAAAGAACAAGGTATAGGAATACAGATATACAATGCGTACATAATTACTCATACATTTTCAATTATGATATTTTATATCTACTAATCTCTACGTAACGAATCGATGAAATAGCTATTTTATGAACACTATTACCGTTTAATCCTGTGACACTGACGCACGTTGCTAATAACATGCCATTAACATTTAGTTGCCCAAAGACATTCAGTGTAGGTAAGTGGAAAACTTAATGTTCCATAAAGAGAAAAGTTTTTTAAACGTTTTGTTAGTATGTAACTGGCCGATGGTACGACTGCTAGATGCGCAGTTAACAGTGTTGCTATCGTGGGTCGAACCTTAATGAAACAATCAAAAACAGTACTATTCCCGGCAGTGGGTGAAGTCTAACAGTGGTTGATGATGAACTGATCTAACCGAAAGACTGGAATTCATCTCTAGATATAAATTATCATATCTACATAAAATATTAAATTTAATAAGAAGCACACCACTATTGCGAATCAAGCTTGATCGTGAGTGGTGCGAACTTCTCTTAAGTCTTTTCTCCAGCACTGCAGCATCACTAAGATAGAACACACAGTTCCTCTCAACCATCATGTTGATAGCAAAAGTCACCATGGCCATCTTAAAGCGATTTTGGAAACGCTAAATGAACATCCGAACGCTTCTGAAACTAAAGATGCTAAGCAGCTGAAATCAGAGAGTTGCAGCGCAATGAGGGTATTACTAGATTACACCCAATGCTTCAAAGAGAATACATTTAAAATATTTTTAGCCCTGTCGCCTGTTTTACAGATGATGTCAAGATCTTGCTGCAATATATGTCACATGTGTGGCTATTTTGTTTTTAGTGTAAGAATAAAGCATTAAATGTTCTGAACATCAGAATTTCGGTTTTAGCATAGTTCAAAAAACTTTTCCACTGATTGCTCTATAAGCAAACGAAATAAAGTCAACCTTATCCAATTTAAATATAAAGAAGAACTACCAGATAACAGAGTTTATATACCTGTATTAAGTTGACAATATAGTTAACTTGTACTCGCACAAAACTTCACTTTAGCTCAGTGCACCGAAGTAGACGAGTCAGAACCAGCGTTTTGTATCGACTAAATTTTCATATTTCTCATTTAGTACATATTTGGGTCAATTTACTTAACTATAAGGTTAAGATACTAAGGTCAGTTAGATAGCGCTGATCATTGCAAAGTACACGCACTCGAAAACCGTTTCTAGGACAAGGACAAAAACCTACCTATTTTTATTCGTACTATTACCTTATCGCCTCATCATTCTCATATTTTTGTGTTATTTGTACTTTAGATGACACGGTTGGTGCAGTCGCTAAGTGATTAGCTTTCTACACTACGTGTCGCGGGTTCAATTCCCGCTAGGAATAAATATTTACATGATCTACAAATAGTTGCTTCGGTAGCCTAATTACCGATGTAGCAATCAGTTTGCGACAGGCGTAAATCTCATGATAGTTTCTGCAATTTTTGTGTTTTAATTAATGTATTAACCAATATTGAGGCTGCTGTCGTGTGACTGTCGCTATTTTTTACGTACCTAATTAGGCTACGGATCTGGGTATATAAAAACTTCTTCTAAACAATACAGTGACTTCTATCGTGATTGTCAAATATCCAGATGTCCACGTGTATTAGAAACTTTTATCTATATAATAGAAACATACTATATAAATACATACGCTATGCGTCACATACTAAAATATCAAGCTATTAATACCTAATATATTACGAGCATTTCTTTTAATCAAAACCAAATAAACTGTGTTCTTAAAATAATAAAACATAAATACGAATGAATTGTATAATCGTATTAAATCTTAAAGCTCATTTCAATCGCAGGTAAGGCTATTTTCAGAGAAACCTACCAAACATTGCGACATATCTGCAGTGTATTTATTCTACGAGACTATTGTACACGCTCAATTCACTCAGCTTTATCAGGATTATTCGATAAACGTTCCACAGTCAGCGAGAAAACAAGCTTCTTACACAAATAGGGGATTTTAATATCCTTAAGTAGTGATGGTACTGGCCTCTCTTATAAAAGACTTGCAAAGTAATCCACAGAGGGCGCTCAGATATCGTGCGAATCTGCTTGAGTCATCGCATCCTTTTCAGATAAATAGGGTCCGAAAGATGTCTGAAAAGCAACGTTTTATTTTTTATCTATAATTCTATTGCAAACAGATTTTGGGGTAATGTTGATGTCTTCCTTTTCATTTTTTGCGTTAAATGTTGTTAAGTTTTTTAGACGATTTTTACTAACGCCGTCGTAAACATATTAAAACTTGATTCTATAATAAAGCAAATCATATTACAGTCATATGTAATGCTGTTCATAAATAATAAAACTATTGATTACAACGATCTTCAACGCATTGCGGTCGTTTGTCCCGCTCAATGACCCTCGAGCCTGACACACGCATTACCAGCATCGATTTGCATACGAAAATATTGCATAGCAAATTGCTGTTTGTGATTTTTTCAACAAGATAAATCATTTTCAACCCTATCCAAACGCTCAGATACGGAAACAGTCATTTGGAAAATTCAGCAGTACAGGAAGCCCATTCGTCACATTAGGCACGGCGTTCACAGAGCAAAATGTCCCACCAATGTGTTCTGTTCCGCTCTGCACCAGTAGGTATATCAAACACATTATCAAGCGCCCTAATGTATGCAAATAAATCGCTTTTATTGCTCAAGTCGTACATATTGAATTTACCTTCGAATGCTAAACGTTACGTACTCTCAAGTAAAATTATGAACCGGTTTAAAACTTCTCGATGAAGTGGAGTTCGAAAATAGCATTATAAATTCACCGGTTTACAATCACAGCGCTACTTGGCGAAGGCAAAAAACCTTGGCGGGAAACTCGTTCTAACTTTTCCTATTTTTCTGCGTTAATTTCACCTGAACCCATTACACTTTGCAACAATTCTTAGTGAGAACGTTTCTATTAGGCTGTTCAAATTGCATTTTAAATGACTTTCGGAGACTTTGAAAGGACATCTTGGAGCCCTTTCGTGTCAGCTGATAACTTGATATTGGTTTGTACATAAACATTAATTTTAATGTATATTGAGAACCTTATGTTATCTTTTTATTACTATTACTGAGAAAAAGGTGGTCTAGAGGTGAATAAATATTATAATGTGAATATTATTTTATCATCTATATTAATATTATACCTTATGTATTATTCGCTGATTTCGTGGCACTATTTCTTAGATTTATTCAACACACACGTTTATCATTTAAAAAAGACCTGTAGAAGTAATTGAAAAATCCTAATTGCAAAATAAACAATTTCATTTAATTTCATAATACTCATAAGTTAGGGAGTGACATAGAGTAAATGGTAAAAGTACTCACCCATAATTGCTTTCAAACCGAGATTGCGGGGTACCGCGAAAAGACATAGTTCAACTGAACTATCTTTACAAAAGAAAAATACTTTAAGTTGTATTATTAAGTAAATTTTGGGTACTTTGGATTACCTAAAATTTATTTAATAACACAGCTAAAGTTAATAATTTTTCTTCTTTTTAATTATGCGTGTCGACTAATTCTAAGATTCAAAGTCGATCCAAAGTTATTCTTAATAGCCCAAAAAGTAGTAAAAAGTGCAGCAGGTACAACAAAGTATTTATATTATGCAAATTCAAGGGCAGGAGTTAACGGCAGGTAATCATACCGTCCCCATAAGGATGAGACGTGGAAAGTACCTCCAGCGTAAAAGTAGTATCCAACTTGAGCAATGAAATGTTAAGGATGAATAAGTTAATTGGCCCCCGGGGCGTATCGGCGGGCCCTCCTGTGGCACAGAGGAATGCATTTAAATTGGATTTTAAGAGTAGAAATCACCGGCGTTCTCTCCGCCTCTCCCAGCCTTGTTAGAGCCAATCTCGAAGTTTACGTAAACGAATAAACCTCCACCGTGAAACCGAATTTATCGGTATCCATTCAAACTACCTATATTATTTTTACTATAATCGTTCATCCATTTAAACGGACGGCTAAACGTTGCAAATTTTGGAGAGCCCTTAAATATCGTTTCGATCGTTTAATTCTGTATTTGTGATGAAAGCGTAGCCAATTGATAACTAGCGATCGCGAAATCGGTATATTGATATTGAAGATTCATTTTATATAGCGCAGAAGCATAAGTAAGTTGCGTATGGAGATAGGTACTACTATACGGTACCTACTAACAAATATTTTCCAACAATAAACCTCTAAAATAATTATTTTATAAAATTGTATTTTTATATATTTTATTATGTTACAGGCGCTCCACCGCAGCGCCCTCATGGTCTTTGACTAATTTACACATGTTTCTTCAAATTTTAATAGATATTATTAATAGAGACGTGTGACTTTTTAATACGCAACCTGGATTTAAAAAAATCAAACTTAATTTAAAAACAATTCCTAACCATTACATAATTTTAAAAATATACCTAACTAGTTTAGTGTCGAGAATATTGAACGAGAGAGCTCTCGTAATATAGCGTTAAGGACGCGTTGTAGGATTGTGCTAGGTTTTATTTGTATGTATTAATAACAAAACTTGCCTGGATATTTTGGATTGTGTAGGTATGTATGTAAAAGCACTAAGTATAATTTTATTAGCATAGTAAATAATTTAACATTTTAAATGACTTATATTAGCCCTCTTTTAACCTAGGTACCGTTTTCACAACATATTTTTTACAGTTTTACATAGGAAAATAAACGTTTCAAATACTCAGTCAAGCAAATCATATCGTACCAAAATAGCATGTCTTGCGGTCTTATCTATTTCATGTGAAACAAACATAAGTGAAAACTAAGTTGACTGAATTTAAATTAAGGTATTTCTATTGGTAGGTAGTCTGATGTTAAAAATAATTATTTAAAAAAAATAAGAGTCAGCCACATCAAACTGACAGTAAACTGTTTTTACCACGCACTATAATTCCTATTTATATGTCTAAACGTAGAAAGGGCCTTAAGTCGAATTAATGAATGTATCCCGATTGTACATAATTAACATTTGCGAGACATTATTCAAGTGACCTCGCCTTAATAAATCTCCTCAAGGATCTGTCTTCTCGCTCGAGAAGGTTCTGTATTTTTATATGTACTGTAAACACTTTGAATTTGAGTATATTTTACTATTGTACTAGAGGACTGTTGTAGACGCACCACAGATATTTATAAATAAGTATACCTAGAAATATTTTTAGGATACTTGGAAGGTTGTGTAATTAGGAATGCTGTGTTTTGATGTAATAATTATGCAATAAGTAGGTATATTAATTCTACAATAAATTACAACGCACATAGGTGCAACAAAAACAGTGTTAAAACAGCACGAGGAAATAAAGCCTGAATATATTATAAAGGTACTCTAAGAAATATTATTTACAACCAATTACAGTAAATACTAAGAATACTAACAGCGATCATCATGACGACTATAAAGCTACGTCCACACAAAACGAACTAGCGAAGACGAATCCCAATGCAGCGACGAACGACGATTTAAAACGTTCGTTTTCCGAATGAATAACCAGATACATTGCTAAGCTCTAGGCGCTAACTAGCCAGTGTATTTGTGTCTTTATAAAACATGCAATTACAGCGGATTCGTAATGAATCGTTTGCAGGTAGGTATACCTACATGCAAGAGTAATATTAGATCGCTTATTAGATGCTTAGTAAGTTAATTATGCGATCACATCTCTGGTCATCTCTCAAGTCAGCGGCGACATTACGATAATGACCGCTATCGGCCCATGTTCGCTGGAACTAATAATGACACATTTAGTCAACCTCGCACCTTCTACCTACATATATGTTTAATTAGCAATTATTTTTATGCTTGATAATATTGTCGGCAAATTTTATCGGTTTTATGTATCGTGGGTGAATGTAGAAGATTTAGCAAAATATTGGATTATAGAAATAGATATGGATGATCATTATAAGTACGATAGGCATTATCAATCAGCCTGTTCCAGACCACTGCTGGGCAAAGACCTTGTATATACGAGTACATATATGAAGTCTACGTTGAGCAACGGACTGTGATAGACTTTGACTCATTTATTTATCATTAATAACATAATATCTTAGTGACGGAGTTGCTCTAAAGCTGAAGGTCAGTTAATAATCTTCAATTATATTTTCAACTATTTTTTCAATTATTTTTTTCTTATTTTGAAATTGAAATTTGAAAACAAATATTCTTACCTTATAACAATATCCAGTCGAAGAACAAGTTTCAAAACTACGTATTTTTCACTTCCAATATTGATTGTAGACTCCTAGATCTAGGTATGCAACATATTCAGCTTATTATAGAGACGGCTGAGGAGCGGTCTCAGGAGAAATTCAATGGCATTGTTGAATTTTCGCAAATGGCCTGCGTCGTTCACGCCACACGCCATGCCGTGACAGCCAAGGGATCTGGGACACTAATACTTGTCTCATGAATACTTGCTTCCCGTAGATATGTACTCGTCTCTTGACTTCTTGTCTAAACATATGTACCTTATATCTTAGATAGGTGTACTCTTTGTGTGTTAAGATTGAGATTGTCCCAAAAGTAGGGGGATGTCTGAAATGTTGTTTTATCTTCTTGCTTTATGTGGTTCCATTTTGTGCAAGACTGAATGTTTCACATTCAACTTACTACGAGTGAGTACCTTGTATTAATATATGTATGATAGATATAATTAGAGGATTTTTTTCTTCACTTTATTTATGATCAATACTCATATTAGATAATATAATATTTTTATCAGAATTCCCCTTAAATGAAACATAACAGCTGTAACACATACGCATAGGTTCTAACAATCTAACCCATTATTCCGCATCAATCTCGAAATATAATAAGATATTCTACCCTAACATATATTATGTGTCTGACCTTTCATGATACGATATTCCGATTTGTGTTCAACCCCCTGAATTTTTGTTACTCATCCACTAACCTGACCGGCCTGTCCACTTAACTTGAATAATGATGTGCGAGGAAAAAGGATCGGTGAGCCGAACCGGCAAAATGCGAACCTCCGTGCAATCCGGCGCCCGCCGCCCGCCGAACCAACCCAGCGATTGAAAAACTAATGTAGAACTTTCCTTTAATCTTTTTTTAATCTTGGACTGTTCATTTTTCAGGTAGGACTCTTTCTCAATTTGCAGTTACACCGGTTGAATTATCAGTACATTTGTTGTTTTATTGACACATACAGGTATTTTTGTAAGCTTACCTAATTAAAAATGAAATCTCGTGTGACATAAAATCTGGATGAGGCCTAATAATAAAATGTAAGCAGAAGGCGGCGATGTAGTTGCGGTGCGTAACCCCGTGGAAAGAAAACGGCTTTCTTTACGAGCTATTCCGCTGAGCCAATATTTCTCCGCGACAGTGCTCGGCATCATAAAATAAAACGAAAAATTCCGGCGCAGTGCCTCGAGCCGCCATGAAATCATAAGAGGCGAGATTTTATGCCCTATCGGCCAACATACTTCTTTAGGTGATTAATATCGTAAATAAATATATAAAGTATAACGAGTATTATGCTTAATTGTAGCTCCATATTCAATGTGAAAGTCTTTTCACTCTGATATTAATATAATTTATCAGTCACTGTCAGTATATTCAAATCTTTTGAATTGCCTCATTGGTCTAGTGGATGTTGGGAATAGGCTTGACCACTATAATAAAATGAATGTGGGTGTACAAATAGTACCTATACATATAACCTAACCCTTCGGGGAATACAACCGTGATGATATATTATGTTTTATTATAACTCCAATTCGTGAACATGCTGTCAGTGTCTTGGGCGCTAATAAAATAATGGAAAAATTTCCCTTCAAAGTAAGAGGGCCTTAAGTATTTCTATGGAATAAAATGTCTTTTTGCTGCGAACACTGCTTTTGCGCTCATAATCTTGCGATGCAAACAAAATATTTCAACTGTTTATATCATTATTGAAAGCGGAACTAAAGTCGTAAGAACGAAAATACAAATTTTAATGTGTATTTTTGTACGTAAGCTTTCAGTTTCTGTTTCGAATAGGCAAATGGGTGTGTGGAGTGCACTTATTATGTTCTGCGCTCGAGTCTCGTACGACAACCGCTTGACAAAATACTCTGCCAATTGTGTCGGAGTACCGCCCTCAATTGTTCCACATGAAAAATGGCCTATTCGGATTGTTCCCGAACAAATGCGTGCCGTGCGGGTCATTACGCTTTGTTTTAGGGTATAAGTACGACAAAAAATTCACTGTGAAAAAGCTGAAATTTTCGCTTCCGCACTCTTGAGTTGTGAGCAAGCAGTGTTTAAACTAAGGCCAATTGTTTCTCCTTGAAAAATTATTTTAAAGAACAAACATGCCTTTTCTTTTATTTAAAAGTACAATAGAGCAACGCTCATACATTATACAAGTCTTGTAAAGGTAGTTGTCTATTATCACAAGATTACATTTTTGTGAAATTGGAAGAATAATATTTAAAGGATGAAAGTGAACGATGGAAATCATAACAGAGATTTTACTGTTCGACGAGCGATTCGAGCGAGATGCCAAAGATTGTTTCAGAGCTCGAGCGGGATTGAGGCGATAATAACAATGTCGTCACTTCCTCAATCTAACTTCTTCAATATTTCCTGTCGAACCGATTTGCTATAAATTTTTATACGTCTGAAATATTTTCATTCAACGTAGCTCGGCCGACTCATTTGAGTATAAAATAGAATTTTATGCGAGATATTAATGACGGAAAATCTTTTGAACTTAGGGATCATAATAAAAATGGGTAAATTGCAGTGTGAATTTACTGCCTCATTGGTCGCAAGTTTTTTTTTTTTTTTTTTTTTTATAAAACGTTGTCCCACACTAGGATTTCTCCTGTGTCGTGGGTACATTTTTACAAACATACATGTCACATGCACACACAACCAGACCCGAAACAACTATCTGTAAATCATACAAATATTTGTTCCGTGCGGGAATCGAACCCGCGACACTTAGCGCAGAAAGCTAATCACTTAGCCAATGCGCCAACCGTGTCGTCAGTTTGGCTGCTAAACGCGAGGTCCTGGGTTGGTTATTGGGTTTTGATATATGAAAATTCTCTAATACTGGGCACATACACACTATTGACATCTACTGATGGCAATAGGCTCGGCCCCTATACCTACATGGAACTCAATAGCAACATCGGCGAAATGTTGGTGTTCAATCGTCGACATCTGCCTAACCCTTCGGGCAAAATAGGCGGGATGCTATGTTTACAATGAACTTTTGTCTGGGTAAACGGCTGTTGTATTCCTTATACATGGCCTTAAATATGTTAACTAGATGATGATGCAGGACAGGCTGCGTATCTCAAAGGTGGGCTACATTTCTTGGTTGGTTTTCTTGGTCTTGTCTTAGTACCACTATTATATATTCTAGGCTAGTGTGAACTTGGAATTTTATAGTTCACGTCAGTTCATGTCAATTAAGAACCCGGGATTATAGATTAATCCACACTATTATAAATGCGAAAGTAACTCTGTCTGTCTGTTATATGTGACCAATAAACTGATCATTATGAAATATCTAGGTTTATTTTTACTAGGTATTGCAACAAAATACTAATTATTATTAGATAATAAGCAAATACATGCAAAAGAAGTCGCGGGCAATAGCTAGTTAATTAAATTTATAAAGCTAGCTAGCTAGGTATATAAATTAACTAGTTTACAGGTCTAAATCAACCTTTCTCCGAATTTATTCTATCGTTATCTTGAAAACGAAGTAAATGAAATCGACTTATCGGAATAAAATGAGCCTCAGATATAGCTAAATTTTCAGCGTGGTGGCTTAGGTCATTTTCAACAAAGGACCGTGACTAAAATGAATAACTAGGACCTACTAGTTCTCAAATTTGCAACTGAATTTAGTACAGGTAGCCATGAATACAAAGTACATATAGACTATAGTGAACCAAATGAGAATGACATCATTTACTAGAGCTAAATGAACATCGTCTTGAAATAACGTTCTCATGTTGTCGGATATATTTATACGGGTCCATAGGACTCTAATCAATAACTTGAAACTGACATTGGCATCCAAAAAAGCTTGATCATTCGTACCCATTAATTTGACCTTCCTCTACCTAAAGAATACGGTGGTAGAGTCTCACAGCGTTTACTATTTAAGCTATTTATGTTAACGAAAAATTAAAAGTATGGCTGATGCTTTTAGCCTTTACTCGATAAGCAAGTACTTCTGTCATCATTTTTTTATTTCTTAGCACATGACATAAATAACGCCTGCATATTTCGTATATATAGGGAAACTGAAATGAATAACCCTTATTAAGGCTCAAAACGACTACTGACCTGAAAACGTCTGGTACAGCTGAAAAACTGAGCCAGCAATTTCTTATAAAAGACCTTTTCATAAAGATCAAAAAATGTGCCTATTAAAATAGCTAAGTTAAATGATGTTTTTATTCTTAGTGGTATTTAAAGAGTCTTAAATACAAAAATTAAAATATATTGACACTAACTATGCAATCCTGAGTTAGAACCAGGTACCATATTTGGCCTATAGCTACTTGCTGGTACAAACTAATGTGATATTAACATCACAAATCTGCCGATAAAGATTTACATTCATGACAGACCGAATCGACCTCTGATGAACAAAAGTCTTGTAGTTGTGTGTTTTTCCAACATGGAGTAAACTCTCTCCTCTTTCTGTAGGTAACTATTATCTACACAGTACAATTACGTCAATAGGATAAACAAGAACATTGTCCTTGTAATAATTTAAAACGATCACCGTGGTTATAACGACAAGCAGAACATTATTTAATAATTATCCTCATTTGATTGGGCTATAATTCGTAAAGCAAGATTATAAAATTGGACATACGTCAAAGATAAACGAACGAAGCACTTACAGCACACTAACAAATGCAATCGTACTGATGGATTATCAAAGTATTGCCAACGTAATCCGTGAGACCGAATGCGTAGGTACTGAAACTATAAAGCACCTTGATAGACATAACCTGGTAAGTACGGGCACATATTTCTGATTCGCTTGTCCGATTGTCTGATCCGATGGAACAGAATCAATAATTAATATGCCTAGGCCGATAGTCGGACGTAACATCCGTCACACATGGTCGATTGCTTTCTACAGACATTTTTAACGCACTGAGCTTGGAACCGACAGTGTGTGATATGTTCATAAAACTGTCTATTTGGACCTTCAAGCACCTTCAAATTGCGGGGTCAGACGGATCAATAAATTGGTAATGTGATCTCGTCTTGAACCCTTTGTATTTTGTCTCCTTATTACTAGGTTATCTCCTGAAATGGATTGTATAAAATAACAAAAAATATGCTAATCATAATAGTATAAGCCACACATAGTCATAAGAGGACAAACAACCAAACAACTCATAGACGATAAATTGCATCATTGCAAAATATAAGGCGGGTTACACAAGACGTTTAATGTTCTGGTCGGTTAAGACCAGAACATTAAAAACAAATCAATTAACACGCATCTCTGAGTCGATATGTGTTTCGCAGGTTTAAAATTCATCACGTCAAAGTTATCGGAGGAATGAATGGTCATTAATTAATTAACCGAACCCTTTGCGATGTGTCCCCGAAGAGGCATTACTTAATTAGCATTACTCATGGGTTGGTCCCGAGCTCGACTAGATGCGATAAGATAAATTACCACTACCTTTATACCTGTGTTTTATGTCGCAAAGTAGTGTACCTAGAATTAGGAAAATTTCTGAGTTTTTGGTGGTATCATTTTAGTGCGGTATGATGTGAGTATAAATATTCGATTGTATAAATACAATAGTATGCAGATTGGCGAAAGGTTCCAAAAAAATTTGAAATATGACGTAAAGACGGTACAACGCGATCTTACTTGTACTTGTCGTTGGAAACTACAGATTACCCGTTTCTACGCCGCTAGCATAAACACAAACGTAGCTTCTGAACGGAACTTGTATTATACTACTATATTTAAATAAATAAGCAGCACGATGAAATGAAAGAAATTGCTATAGACAACGGTATAAAAACAATTATCAGCGAGCTGTTTACGATGCCATATAATGACAACAAACAAACACCAAACCCTACAGTAAACAACACAGGATAATATTGTAAAATTCTACAATAATAATAATTCAATCCCTTACCGTCACACTGATGGAGGGACTCATCTTAAGAAGAGAAGGGTTAGGTCTTTGTCCACACCGCTGGTCTTCTGCGGGTTGGATCCTTTACATCGAGGGCTGGTTTGCATAATTCCACTTTCCAATTCCAATTGCACTTCGATTGTCAAATCGGCACATGAATTCGAAAAGTCTAAAGCTCGGGCCGGTTTCGATCTCAGATTCTCCCGCATGGAAAGCAAGCATTAAACGTTGGCTATTCACTTCTTACCTTATGTTAATTCTACAATACTGATCAATTTCAACAGCTATATAGTACCTATAGCCTAGTCGGATATAAAAAACATCGGATAGATGTCTTACAATAAATGTCTCCGTTGGTTGGCTTCTACGATTCTAATCAATCCTAGCCGTTAGGTATCGGTATTATGACGAAGTACTAAAAAGCTAATGCCGTGATGCCGATCCCCTTAATATCGAGCCTTGTAAGAAGAATAATGTCATCTAGTCATTTCTTAAAAAAAAAATAGAATAAGAGGGAAAAATTGATCAGGTTTTGTAATAATAGGTAATCAAGCTTCATTAGGCTAAATTGACAGTTTAAGTATTTCAATACATTTTGAATTTTATATATGTACATAAAGCCGCTTACAATGTTCTTCCTGAACACGATCGAATTAATATTAGTTACCTCTTCGTTTCTGTTTGATTCTTCTATCTGAGACAACACAAAAATATCGGTAGGTAAAAACGATTAACGTATTAAATCCATATTTAGAGTAGACACTATTATAATGGTATAAGTTGCACTACGCGTGTACGCGTGTACTGGTGTATTTATTTTTAAACTTCAGTGTTCTGTGAAGGTAACGTATGACCTTGCTTTATACTGCTATTTCCCTCACAGGAAAGAACGCGGCGCTGGCATTATTCAAAGCCAGACTTTACTAATGCATTTTATGGTCGTGGGTAATATTTACGAGGCCCAGGTGAACGCAAAAAATGTACGTAAGCACCTCATTGGGGCCGATTTTAATATTAGTTTAACGCAATATTACTAAACTCATCCCTGGCTTAAAACTAAAGTTAAACTTATGAATACACAAAGAAAAATAAATAAATTTTAGGGCGCAAAAAGGCCATTCTACCTCAGAATAAGTATTTATTTATTTTTATCACCGCATCCTAATTGCTTGTTATATTTCTTTTAGCACCCAAGACTTAAGAAGCCATTCTGTAATCCCAGTATTAAGAGTTATACGTGGCGAGGGATTTGAAACGTGTTTTCCCCTATTTTTGGAGGCCGAGCCGTCGTGTCCCGCTATCCCTAGGGATTTCATTCCGAAAAACCTCCATAAATATTTCTTACAGTATTTGTATCTTCCTTGGAGTATCGTTAGCACAATGTTGCCCTTTTTTCCTGAGAAGCGTGTTAGCATCTGTTCCCACAAACTAGATTGTCTACACACTACTGCGGACTACGTCTACAATTACGTAATAAACAACTAAAACTATTATTAGCAGTACCATCCCCGAAAAGACCAACATTTTATATCAATTAGCACGCTGTCGGGAAAAAATATGAAAACAATTTATTTGTGAGGGAATAGCAGTCATTTGTTTTGATTATCTTATGTTCTAATCAACATTATACAAAGATGTACGATTTGTATAAGCGACACAGGCGTAAACAAAAGACGTCATCTAAAGAATTCATTGAGGTATTCTTAGGTGTAATAACATTCTTATCACAAGAAACCCCTTGTTTATGATTTTATAGATTGTTTTAGACCAAGTTCCAGTGCCCTCATGACACCTGGGACTATGAACGTGACAAACAAAAACACTTTAATACATTTGCTCCAACGTCATTACAGTTTATCGGTACTTGGCGCGGACCCGAAATAAATAGCCGCTATCAAACAGCGATTACAGAAACTGTTCACAAGCTCATAAAAAGACAAACATTACGAAATCTCTGATGTCAAAGAAATATAAATCGGTAATAAAGTTTAACAGCTCAACAAGAATGTTATAATGGTTGTAACAAAACCAATATTTTATAATATCGATCGTTAAATTGATGCGGACCTTTATACATTCATGTTTTAAGTTTACTATTTTATTTCGCCCATGTTTTAGTTTGTTTAAAAATGTTTGAACTACGACTTCTTTTTGTACGTCCATATTTTAGTTTCCGTAGCATAATAAATTTTACTTATGCACGCTGTGCCTTGACTGGATAGACTACTGCACCACTTCCCATGGGTGTCGTAGGAGACGGGTTATCAATTAATATAGGTGCTCGCAGCTGGGCGCAGTCTGAGTCTTAGCCAAGACCTTAGTCCATATGCTAACCTAGGGTTAAAGGACTACACATATCATTGACAATTACCAATGAATGAAGCGCTATAAGGTGATCAGGTTTCCTCACGATGTTTTTCCTTCGCTGTTAACGTAAGTGATATAATCATATCAATTCGAAAAGTCTGGAGTATTATCTCCTCAACAGTAAATATTTTTTCAGTTGCTCCATACTACAAATCCCATGATTATATTACAATGTTTGTCTATTTGTGTGCACAATCATCGAAGTTAATCACACTTCTCCATCAAAGTATTGATGAATAAATAACTGTGTTGTTGCACTTCAACAAGTGTAATCGATGCAGACCAATCTGTTCATGGCGTTAGGTTTACAGTTTAGATGTTAGTGCAGTAATAATTGGCTATCATGATTATGGTATATTGTCCTATCATCTTAATACATAAACTCTCTGAAGCTTAGTGAAACTGTTATGTCGGCGATCACTCTACCACTGCTCGAGCCCTTAGGTGAAGTAACAAAAGATTACGTACTGCCGATATCAACAACAGTGGTTGTTATTGTTCCAAATCACACACAAGCACTGGACAGGTATAATACAATTATTAAGTAACTTGGTATTTTGGGGCATCTAAAAGAAACTCCGTACAGTATCAATTACCTACTTTCGCAATAGATTGTATTTGTTCAGAGAGGTAGTATAAATTTTATTGCATATATTTTGAAGGTATCGAAACTCGAGCTTAATTGCAATTCACGCCATTCTCGTTTATGTGCTTGGCAAAAACATCTGGCCCCTTGATTGCTTACGTTTTTATGTGCACTTAGGAACTCAAACACCACTCCCGGGGAAAATGTATCCAGGTACCTAAATAATGCAATCACAAAGCTCCACATTTATTGCCATATCGTAATTTATATTTAAATTGCGAGTGAAACCTTTTTCAACGCAAACGGTAGATGTCAACGTAAAATTGACAAAGTTTGAACATAACTACTCATGATCTTTTGATTGTAAAGAGCTACAGCACTGAGCTCCCAGATTGCAATCTTCGCAGACTTTACGCCACCTTGGCTGACTCCATTAGCAAATTAGCTGTATTTCTGATTACATTAATGTTCCAATAGCTTTTCATCACGTCTGTTGCTTGAGGTGGTAATTTTTAGGCCTCATATAGGTAATTCCAAATTCTCCAATTAGGTTAATAACTTTCTGTAAATACATCTAGCACAGTGTTATTTTCGCGATCCATTGGTTAGTATGTCTATAGTACATATATTGTTAAAAGTTGGTATTGCTAATAATGCTCTCGTGAAAGCGAAACCATGTATCTCGATCCTTTGGGGGATTTTAAGTAACCACATCGTAAGGGTCAACTGAAAGGTTTGACCATACAACAAGTATTTGGAATTGGAACAATGGATATGGACACAGATCAACTCTTAATGGCAGATGTTTTTTTTTTTACAAGTATTTTTCTTTTAGCGCCAAGAACAAAAAGTCAAAGGAGATTTGTTTCCTTTAAATATTTCCATGAAATTCTTATTTATGAATAATATAGAATAGATGAAAATCTGTCTAGAAGATTTCTTTTACTTCAATTCTTTTACTTTGTACGCAGAGGTTCTACTAATGCCTCATTCGTTCTGAAACATTTGGCATTTCTACAAACAAACATTATGAAATATGAATTTTAGAGAATCGTAGCAAAAAGTCAGTGAGACTATAAATTCATTTTTATGACACCCACTAAATAAGTTATCCGTACAATATGCCATCAGTTATCAACGAAATGCAGACACATGGCCGGGCTACGCATATGTGTACGCGAGGGACTATTTTATTAAATAAACTAGTTGCATTGGTAAATAAAATTTATCAACGCGCAAACTTTTTTGAAATATTCGGTTACATTTTTATACTATCATTACACACACAAATTAAAAATATGATGTAGAAATTTTTTCAGGCCCCACATGTGTTTGAATTTCTGTTCTGCAAATTAAACTAAATCAAACTAAAACAAGGGTTATAACCCAAATAGTTTCCCAAAACTAAAATAATAAGATGTTGAAGTGTAACAACAGCCGGACACGGGATAAGGGCATTTGAATAGCCCCTAGGTGCGTTAGTTATTCAGCTCATGACTCGCTGGCGGCCGCGCGCGCTCGTAAATCAAACTCGCCATTCGCTTATGCATTATACAGTTTTATTTGTGCGAGTCCGCTGAATAGGTAATAAACTATGGCAGGTGAAACGTTCTGCGTGTTCGAATGCGCCGAGAATTTGAAACGTACGCAAATAAGTCTGTTTACTACGCGCGGAACAACGTATAGTGCATGGTAATTGGATTACCTATGTTGGTGTTTTGGGTAACAGTCAAAGCTTTTTTAGTGAAATGTGTGCTAAGTCTGAAATTCAATGTATTGATAAGCAAGCTTAAAGACGAATATGAGAATAGTTTAGCATAAGAAGAAAGAAAATTTGTCTAAAGATCCAATGACAAATAAATCAATACATGCCTATTTCGCATTGCCCAGATTAATTACTATTTTTTTCTTTAAAAAAATCTTTGCCTCACACTAGGGTTTCTCCTGTATCGTGGGTACAGTTTACAAACATACATGTCACATACACTATCTGTAGATCATACAAATATTTTTTCCATGCGGGAATCGAACTCGCGCCACCTAGCGCAGAACGATAATCACTTAGCCACTGCGCCAACTGATTTAATACGTCTAAAGTCGTCTAAACCTATACCTTAAGAAAATTAGCATCAACCTTATAGAATTCAAGTATTTAAACTGGTTGCCTACTAATTAAAAAGGCTATCTAATTTGCTTGTAAACAGGCTAGGTTATTAGGCGTTTTCCGAAGGCCCTCCATCTCGTGGCGCGACGGAGCAGAAAATTCAGTGCGGTCCTCATTCCACACGGGCCTGCACGCTAGTATGGTACGTGTATGTACTGTAGTCCCCACGTCTGCGTTTGGCCGCCCACGCTAATCCTCTTACTAATTTCATTATTTTAGTATCAACTTTTTACTCTACCTTTTTATTTTATTTATTTAATTAAAGGATTATAGCTCTATATGCAAACGTTTGTTTTCATACTTTTAGGCTCCAATTCCACATAATTGAGAGTAATAAAAAAGCTCAGTATAAAAAAAACGAGTGCAACTTTTAGTATGCGCAGTTAGTTGTCTACTTTAACAAATAAGACCTCAGCCCACAATACGAACACCTTAAAACGTTGTCGCAAGGGAATATTTCCATAACTATCATACCTGGTAAATAGATTGAAAATTCGCTGTATATTGTTATTAACGCTAAAGAAGTACTACAGCAAGCGTGCTTATACTGCTTATTACACTAAAAACCTCTCATTGTCACAGCTGTATCACAACTGAAATAAATTCCCAATGCAGCAAAATAAGCATACTTTATTGTATCGATTTTATTATCATTACACAACAGATACAGTCCCGTACGCCGATGAACATTGATGTTAATGAAATGGCAAGTAAAATGATCGTAATTACGGCAACGTTTTTACTGCATTGTTGGACGGGCCGTCACCGAATCACCTGGCATTACCGTTGTGACAATATTTCCAACGAATAGCCCATTTATTCGAGCACCAGACATAATAACTTTTGTAATTACAATATCAACATTTACGTGGCTCTCGTTTGTCATGTCAAACCACCCTTCAAGAAGGGGATGTTTGACATATAATTGCGGCAATCATGTCGCGATTGTAACAATTGAGCGACGCAGTTAAATCCTAAAAATCTTGTTTCAAAATAATAGACAAGTTAAAATCATTACATATCTATACATCTATACATATAAATAAAATTGGAGTGTCTGTTTGTAATATTGAAATAATCGTTTTTTACTACATGTATATGAATATATATACGGTACATACACCAAAATAACATTTTTTACAATTTTTGTCTGTCTGTCTGTCTTTCTGTCTGTCTGTTTGTATAGGCTAATCTCTGAAATGGCTGGACCGATTTTGACGGGACTTTTATTGGCAGGTAGCTGATGTAATAAGGAGTAACTTAGGCTACTTTTATTTTAGAAAAATTCTTTTATTTTAGAAAAAAATAGGGTTAAGAGCATTTGGTCTCACTAAAAAATACATTGTTAAGTTCCGACATCCACGCGAACGAAGTCGCGGGCACAGCTAGTAAATAATAATTCTGAAAGGTTCTTACAACAATATCAACTCGATCTGTTTAATTTTGGATCTCTTATGAATTTTAATATAAAGACGATTTATGAGAAAGTATGTTTTAAAAAAATAAAACATTTTATATCGAATGATGTACTATGGTTGTTAGAGATGGCCAACGCCCATAACATCCTATTTATCTTCACTAGATAATATCAATAATTTGTCTATAATATCAAGCTATTGTGTTTCGAAACACAAATAGCTGAATAGATAAATCCATTATTCGTAAAGATAAGTTGTTATAATACCTAAAGCACGAGTCAGACGTAAAGCGGAGCGGGGAGATCTAGGGGCGATAGCGTAAGTACGGAAGCGGATTTTATATTGGTCGGTAATTTTTCCGCGGTGGGATCTTGACAGACTGATCAAAAGAGACTCGCACACTGAAAATTTTCACTCTTCACTACCTCATCCCGCTCTCGTTCTGCTTTCTGTGTGACGCGCACTTAAAGTAAACGATATAATATGATATTCAATGCGAGTGACAGGTAGCAACAGGCTATCAAAGGAATTTAATTGAATTTCACTTCGCTTGCCTACCTATGTGCCTCACATACGCACATTAAATTACCGACTTTGGAAGCAAAAGCAATGCTTTGTTGTTTCATCTAATCATTTTAGTAGGTACAACGATGTCGTGGAAAATATTTTAACAACGCACATTTTTTATAAAGTAATAGGTAAATAAATATGGTACTTTTAATAAAATTATTTATTTAATTAACACTTAAATTAGTGAATTAAACAAATCTACACCTTACGATATAAATAAAACTTAACTGTCGAAAATATGTTACCCTCACAATGTGCACATATTCTTTGGACACTACATTTGTCATACAACTTTAATATGACCAACCCGAGTGTGTCCTACAAAAAACATATTAACATGTATAAAGCGTGTACACATTTCATAAAACAAGCTTGGCCCCAGTCTGTGTATTGAGTGAGGTTTATATTGAAAGTTTGCACCGGCACGCCACGCGCCCCGGGCCCTAAGGACACACATCCTACTTTGTTCTTACACCCAACTTTAAGAAGTTGCTTAACAGATGTTCTGCCTGACTTTTGTCCCAAGTAAGTCATGTATCCTTGTAACATACGTTTTATGTATTTCGAAAATAATACTTTCTATCGATATAATAGACGGCGGGCGTAGTGTTAGTGGGTGTGCCACTGAGGATTGTGTATTTTTAACCTCTCATATGACGCAATGTAGACACGAAAAAAAATACAATATCTAAACTTACTCGTAATAAGTTTAATTTTAGAACATAATTAGACAAAAGGAATATCTTCAATACGGAAATTCAGAATCGTTCCTACAACATTTTCAGATTCCACCCTTTTGTGAGCAATTCGAAATTAATTAGAAGTGACAATACTACGAGTAGGTACCTACAGCAAGAACAGTGATTGCTAGCTTGCTAAAAAAGCGGCGCCCAAACATTTCCCATCGGTCTCGTAAAAGCGAATAAAAGATTTTTAGGCGAATGCGAAAGAGAATACACTTGTACCTCATACGCTTTCGAAATTACACTCTAAATTCTATGTGCACGACTACCCACTAAATCTACGGGAAACAAATTAATAAAAAACATAACATCCTTTATTCCCCTATATTAAAAGGCTAGGCCGAAGTAGACCTACTTTTTTTTGATACCATAATGAACCTACCATGTAACATTCCTGATTTCAGATTGATACTGAGAATTTCGTACCACTACCCGATCTGAGAAAAGAACCATTGATTTACGTGACACAGGCTCACTAGCAACCATTAAACTGATAAGGCAGTTTAGTTTAATATTATTATTGTACATGCATTTTTTTAACGTTGCCCAACGCTATTTCTCCTATATCGTAGGTACAATTTACAAACATACATGTCACATGCGCACACAACTATCTGTAGATCATACAAATATTTGTTCCATGCGGGGATCGAACCCGCGACCACGTAGCACAGAAAGCTTATCACTTACCCACTGCGCCAACCGTGACGTGAAATAATATATTATAGACTTATACTAAAAATAAAATTGATAACTGATCTGCAATACTACTGTCTGACAGGAAAAACATATTTTCGAAACAACTCATTGAGTTTCAGGCAAGACTAAAGTGGGAGCTCAAAATACTAGCTAAACGTGGCTTGCCGATATTGCATCATTCGTACCACAACAGGGCGCATGTGCACGTACTCCTGATCTTGAATGCTGTACTGTATTGTTCGTAACATTTGTAACACTTCAATACTTTGTCATCCTTGCTCTTCACGTAACTATGTAACATAACGTGACATTACGCCTGTGTTCTCTGAAGGTACAGTGTTTTGTTATACATTTCGCTGATATAGTCCAATCTAATAAGTGACCCTTCGAGAAATATAGGCGTGATAAGTGTAATAGGGGGAGAGCTAATTGCCATCGACTAGGCGCAATTCCGTAGGTACTCTGCGCTGCTGCTGAGAATGTCAGTAGAAAAACACAATAACAATGTCTGAACTAATCGAACCTTACGGTCAGCAGTCGCGTTAACGGCCACTAATCATAGCACGGAATTAATAATCTGAATGACTGATTGGACTTACTGTGAATAGCTGCTAATTAAACAGAGAATGCCCAATACTAAACATGGGGTATTACACGAATAGACATAATTATAAGTAATAATTATTCTAGAGGGAATCGCGTTATTGGTGGTTGTTGTTGTTGGTATTCTGGATGGTGATAATAGTGTGGTGTGCTCCAATATATATTTGCCCTCTTTGATTAACATAACATAGCATCACGCCTGTATTCCCCGAAAAGGTTAGGCAGAGGCGTATTATTATACACACACATTTCGCCGATACTGTTATTGAGTCCCATGTAATTATAACTCTTGATTAATAGTTAAAATTAGTTGCTAAGAGCAGTCTTACACACCGAAAAGCACTTGACGGATAATTTTCAGTTAATTTAGCAACCGCCTAAGAAAAACATAATTGAATCTAGTGTAAAATTTTCGGAAAGCAAAGACCTCTTCGAAAAACTCTCCCGTGTAATGGAAATCGTGCCCCTCGGCCCCCAGGGCATCGCGGATTCTCTGCACAAAAGGCCCAACAAAAAGGTCCTGCCGTCACATGAACATTGTAAAACTCGGCCTCGTATTCACGTCTCCACTTACAAACCAATAGCGTCTTAAAAACTTCATGCGTAAGATTCAATTTTCTTCCACCAAGATTGTTTTGTAACAGTTTTTTCCAATCCGATAATGCGACCTTAGCGTCGGGATCATGGTTTACTACAAATTGTATTAGAGTAGTAGATTTAACTATTTACGCGGTGTACGGTCCGGTCGCGTGACTCGTCCGTACCTTGTGGAATGCTGATTCTTTTGGTATCATACACATAGCATACATTCTTTAGAACATAGCGTACGGCATACCGCAAAATAATACGTTAAAATGTTTTTATGCAAAGATTCAAGATTACGTCATTGACTGCCTCATTAGTCTAGTGGTCGCAAACGCGACTGCTGAGCGTGAGGTCCTGAGTTCAATCCCCGGATCGAGCAGTGTTATTGGATTTTTCTGTATGAAAATTCTCAGTAACAGGACGGAGTCTGGAACTGTGCCCGGTAAATGGTAATAGGCTTTTACATGAGACTCAATTACGGTATCGGCTAAATGTGGGTGTACAATTAGTACACCCCTGCCTTACCCTTCGGGGAATACAGCGTGATGCTATGTTATGTTATTCGGGACTCCCAAAGTACGATCTTTTAATCAGCCTGAAACATCAAATAGAGTCTAGTGCTCCTTGAAATGTATATCAGTATCAAGGCTATCATACTGCATAAACACAGAAGTAGTACGTCGGAGTAGGATACTCCGTGTAGCTTCATCTCGAGTGCATCTCTCACGATCACGGGAGCTTTTGCCTCTAAGGAATCGATTATCCGTAGACGTCTCGCATTCCTCAGATATCGTCTTCATCTCGACGCCAATATGATGACGTGCATTATTATCTATATTGGATGATACAATCCTGTTTCTAGTTAATTTTCTTTAATAAGTTACAGTACTATGTTGGTATATCGACTCACCCCTTTTCACATTTGAAAGATGCAACAGGCGTAATAATAACAAATGTTATCTTAGGATTTACCACTCCGGTTTAGATTTTTTTGCTCTAATAGAAATTGAATGTTCATGTAAAATGCGAAGCTTCTTTGTCTCGTAGTAGTTCAAACGTATGACAGACAAAATCATACAATATTCAACGTTTCGGTCTATGTTTCAGAAGCTTTCTCATATAGGACCTTTCAAGAATAAGGTCTGATATTATTCGTGAAAAAGTTTTCCCGTTACAGGATAAACAGAACTTCAAGACGTATCCCCGTTGCGTATACGTGGCAATCGACTCCGACACAAGGCCAGACATTTTTCTACTCGGTAGTGATTTTACATCGTAGTAGAGAAACTTCCAGGGTGTTAAATTAACATAATGCTGCATTGAAATAATAAGGTTTTTTTTTTTTCATGTGGGAATTGCACACGCTTAGCATTGGTGTCATTGATTACTTTAAATTTTAAATTAAATTATATAATAAGTTTATTATATACAGTTATTAGATATTGTGAGGGACAGGACAGGACATATGGATGCTATTCCTAAACCTTAGTAGCCCACAGTGGATTTCGGAGTAGTGCACACCACATTACATATTGAAAAGATATTTAACTCGCAGCTACTAATACTTAAGTAGATAGTTTTCAAATTTTTCGTATTTGTAGGCAACTACGAAAAATTTGAAATTGAAATGCAACCTAGGGGCTGCAGAAAATATACTAATATAATTAAATTGATAAACCTATGCGAAAGTGGATGCTATATCTGAGATACTATACAAAAATAAACGGATTACAAAATCCTGCGCGGGCAATAATCTTGGAGTCCAAGTAAAATAAAGCCATGGAAAACACAACAACAAACATTATCTCGCCAAAATCCTTGTATCGAGTTTTGGAATCGTTTCGCATTGTTGTCTTTTGTGTTCGCGTTCGCATTCGTTTTCCATCGTACACCATTATTCACATTAAGTGGACAGATCTCGGGTCAGATCCAGGCACAAGAAAAGCACAAAAAGTGCCCGCTTTATCCGAGCATGATAAATCTACTTCAAATCCGAGAATAGCGTCTTTTATGAACGAAATTGAAATAAACCGACCGTGCGGATAACGGCTAAGTAAGAAGATCGAGATCCTTTTAGAATATATTGGTGAATCATTTTCATTCATCAAGCCCACTTAGAATACCGTTTATCTACGTACCTATCTGTGTAGGTGGGCTGCCCTTTAAAAGTAGTTTCCCTAGGTACTTAGGCTTTATATATTATTTAAGTAAGAAGGTACCTACTGAGAAAATATTGTCATGGTTAGAAGCATAAAAATTTCTAAAGAATCATCTTTCGGAATATTTTTCTTAATAGGTTCTACGATTCAAATATAAGACTGAGGCCAAACTTACTGCTGACTCTAGCCTCTAGAAACCGGTTAAACGACAGGATATATAAAAATACTAATGCACTGCAATGCCGCCAAGTCGGGCCCAGTTGCACTGCGCCCTTCATTGTCGCTACCGGCCTATGGACCCTGTTTTACTAAGTGCTAAACAATAGTCGGATAAGACATGCAACAATATCAACTCCGATTATTTGAGAACTACCGTACTTGATAGCATACTACGAGAGACATTCGATGCAGAATTTAACTCGCATATGTCTACTCATGCGCCAATTATGATCCCATACTCCTCCAAATGCGGTTTTTTCGTAGCTGAGAGATCATAATGGATTGGTAGCACGCGTACAAATCAGTGCAAGTCGTACCTACTGTAATGCCACTATAGTGCTATGTATCGTGATCGTGGAACGAATAGCCTAGAATACAATATTGTGATTTAAGTATTCAGTCACTCCGTATTGTGCTCAACTTTGGCTGCACGGTTGGCGCAGTGGTTGAGAGACCGACTGCTGAGCTACGTGCCGCGGGTTCGATTCCCGCACTGAACAAATATTTGTATGATCTACAGATACTTGTTTCGGGTCTGGGTCTTTGTGTATGTGAATACACACCGTGCCTCGGAAAGCACGTAAAGCCGTTGGTCCTGCGCCTGATCTCTCTCCGGTCGTGTCGGATTGCCGTCCCATCGGACTATGAGAGTGAAGGAATAGAGAGAGAGAGAGCACCTGTGTTTGCGCACACACTTGTGCTCTAAAATATCTCCTGCGTAGTTGGCTAATCTCCGTGAGATTGGCCGCCGTGACCGAAACCGGTCAGGAGGACATTATTGTGCTCAACTTCCATTTTACTATGTTCTATAACACCACTGATAACGTTACATGTTGCACACGTTTAAGACGAATGATGGAGCTATGTGTATTCATAATAACATCCGCACGAACATCCAACACATAATTTATGTATAGGACATTTCCCTAAGTCGACTCTGAGGGTTTCTGAATGCACACAATGCTCGTATTAGCAATACTGCAGCGGCTATTGATTAATAAATAGCCTTTTGAGGAAACGTGCGGCTCCCGGCAAGGATTAAACCACCTATTTGCTTCCCACAGGTGTAGTAAATTATGACTAAAAAAAAAAAGATGGTTTGTAAGATATAGCAATACTTTCATAATCGCTTTTAATAACAATACTACTTCTAATTCTTTCTAGAGTGGGGAGTACTAACAGTTACTATCCTGTAGAAGCACGATTTAGAACTTTGGTTACTCGTGAAATAAACGACCAATTGCCACACCACCCCGATATTCGGAAACCTCCACACAGAACCTATAAAAATCAGAATCAGGGCTTTCCTTTTCAGCTGAGGACCTATATTTCGTACGACATTTATTTGCTTCTTCCTAACTATTGAAAATCATTATTTGCAGCGGTCAGTAGAGGTTTATGTTCAGAAGTAAAATAATTTGCTAATAAACCCATAGTAAAGAAGCATAAGAAGTACTAGTGACGGAAAGCATAACATTTCAAACCATTCCAATTTTCTCGCCAAAAACTGTGAGATGCATTGTTTTTTTAATAAAGCACAAATCAATATTGAAGTAGAGTCAGCATGAGTTCTACACATGCATCATACAAAGAAATCCCTTATTTTTATTCCTCACTAAAACATTTATTTTCTTTTTCTCTTATTCCACATAATAGATCGTTCGGAAGATATGTCCCTATTTTTAGTGGTGGAGATGAAATCGACCGTGAAATGGTTACCACGCGAAGCGGTTGTCTCGCGAACAAACGAATACCGTCCGTACCGGATCGCCGTTTGCCGCCGGGGCGTTTGCCGGAAAATTGGCTGGCACACCACTACGCTCCGGCTTAATAATAACAATGTATTGAATGTCTGTCCGTGATAGGTAACTGTACGGTACAAATGTACCGACACCTTTTGATAGTATGATTATAAATAAGGACTTTGATTCCTGTCGTATACAGACGAACATGATAGTGTGTTCATATGAATGCTTTGCAAAGATTTTGAAATCGTTTGATTGATCGATTCTGAAAGCCTTTATACCTAATCAGATAGCAATATCTATGATGATAACGATATAATGATAACTAGTAGATTTTATATTCTCTGTGTGTACCTACAATATGGATTAATATAGATAATTCGTTGCAAATCGGCAGGATAGCTGTGCTTATATAAGTAGGTACTAAATGAATTGATCAAAATAACCTTATGCTGTGCTGAACTGTTTCTCCCTTTCAGCAATATTATTAAACATTTTGCTTCCTTTAAGTTCTTTTTCAATAAATTGTCTATGTCTCAAAAAATATCAGAATGACTCTAGGACTGACTTTTCTTCTGATGACGTTTCAATTTAGATTTTTCTTCTTACAATTTGTTTCTATTTTAGTCACACACCTACACTATTTTTAGATAGCGAGTAAATTTTAAATGAATGAAGGGACGAATAAAGAATTTATTTCTCCTATTTTTCTGACTTATCTATAAAAGTAATAAAAAATGAGTGATGATGGAATTGAAGCGGACAAAATGCGAAACGCACTTAGCGCTATCGCAAATGAAATGCAAAAGTTTGTTCCTTATATTAACCTACACCTATACCTAATTTGGTAGATCGATATTCTATGGCACCTTCTGTATAAAGTATATTTATTTGCGCTTACTATTTGGGCATCGGAAAGGGGAAGGGGAAGGGGAATCGGAAGGGGCAACGTGGGCAGGTAAACCGATGACCTGGTAATGGTCACAGGAGCCCACTGAATGCGGACAGCATAGAACTGGTAGATGTGACAACGTTTGAGGGAGGCCTATGTCCAGCAGTGGACGTCTTTTGGCTAAAATGATAATGATAACTAGCGTAGACACCTTGCAGTATTTGTGATATGTGGCGTTCACGTCTCTGCAGTTATTTATGTAATACGTATTTGCAGTTTTCACACTAGATCAATAACATCGAATCAAACCGAAAAACTCGAAAGTGAAGAAATTCTGAATAAACTAATTAAATGCAAGACATCTTTAAACTTGAAAAAATGCCAAATTAAAAGACTCAGGCAGAATCTTAAAACCGCATGCGGTAAGTAATTATTAGTTCAGGTAACTAAGTAGGTAATCGATCTACAATATATCTTTTTAATATGGAGGTAGTACATTGCGCGATACGACACAAAATATCTACATAAAGCAATAGTCTTTTCAGCTGTAGCCAAAACCATGTCATCAGCGAAGGCAACTGAAACTGCATCGCTCAACAACCATTTAGATTTTGCAAGAAATCAATATTTGGATTTACTGGAACAACAAAATGAAAAAAATGAAATAATTAACACCTTAGACACAGATAACCGTATCCTTCGTGATCAACTGGAATGTTTCAACAACATAATAGAACTTGGTTATGAAGAGTTACAGAAAATACGAAATGAACGCGTAGAAAATATTTCCACCCTCGAACAATTGAAACATATCATTGTTTGTTGTGGCCAGTATTACGCAGATCATTGTAATGAACATGAGAGATGCACTCGACTCGAACAAAAAAACCGATTCCTTAACAATAGGATACTCATTATGGAAAATAATTTAGAAGCGGCTTCAGAGGAACTACGAAATCTTCGTATTAAAATAAAACAAAAACCTTACAAGGAGAAAAGAGATACTGTAACTAGATCCCGACAATGTTTTGGTGTTGTATGCTCAGAGTACCAAATAGGTCCTCATCAAAGTAATTTTACAAATCTAACAATGACCAAAATTGAACTGAATAATAAACATTCATTACAAAATAATTTTAAAGATATAGACCTGAAGACTCATTTGAACACAGTAAAAAAACTTCTCAGCGATCAAGATAGTCTGATAAAAGATTTGAAGAGCCTATCGAGAGTAATTACTGAAGAATCTTTTATGGAGTGATTTTTGTGATATTCTTATAACAGAATTATATTCTAAGTCAAAATTAGTCTTTCCCTTCCTCTTCACTGTTCTCCTCCATCCAAGTCTACAAGTTATTATTTTCAGATTTTCCTTAAAATAAAACCTAAACACAAATTATTCAGTACTAAGTTATTTTAAAATGTATCCTGAGTCATACAAGAATACTATTTACCTGCCTCATCTGAAAGCGATAGCAACAGTAATGTCCTAACTATGTAGGTTTTAGTTTTATCACTGTAATAGGTTGTATTGTAATAAACCTATTTTGGATATCATTCAACACAAGTATCTACACAAGTTCACAGCACGGAATGGTTGCCGATGTCCGTATTTATCTATTCTATAAAATGGTCACTTGGATACTATAGATGTAAAGGTATTTCACACTTACCTTTTGTTTTTGTTCCTTCGGCACATTCCCGCCAAAAAAGGGGTTATTTGTTCGCCGTCCGGTGATCACCGGTTGGTTCACATCCACAAGGTACACCATAGTTTAGGTTTTATAGAAAATGATTTTCTGCTTGCGAGGTTAATAGATTACACAGTCACATTGAATTTTTCATTTAAAAACTATTGTTCGTTCGATTGAAAAGTGCGCCATCTTTTCCAAGGTGGAAGTAGAAGACAACGTATTTCTATTTTCAAAGGAAATATGTTCTAGTTCCATTAGGCAAAGGAAACCATGGCGCAATCAAATGTTGAACCAGCGCGCGCGCAAATGAGGGCCAGGTAAAACGGACGCAGAAGGCAGACTATAGAAATTTAACTTAACTGACGAAGATGAGATTGCATTTTAAAACTTATGTAGAGTATTATGGTTATCAGATATTTTTTTGCTGTAAGTGAACTCAACATGTTCAACATGTACATATATGTCCTACCTAATAAGCCTACATTAAATAAGATTTAATCATGGAAATAATATGTGAGGACATATTATTATATAGTATAGTACTGGAACACTTCCGTACAAAATAGTACCTATCGAATTAAGTTAAGACATTGACTGGAATAAATTAGTGATCGCAGCAGCAGCGTCTAACGAACGCTGAATAGAGGCTTTATATAATTTAGCTTGCCTGCAGGTGGCGGTGCGTTCGAACTTCTACTAAAATCTACCATGAATAATAACCAATAACATCATTTTATACTGGCAACTAACTACTGGTTGTCAATGTCATGCAGTTCAAATTCGCTGTGTCAACTTGTCATTTTTGATTTTTTATTTACATCCCAAAAAATACGACACACGTGTTTACTGCAGTGCGGTACATATAGTTTCTGAGACTTCATTTTACTATAGATAGTTATACGTTTTAACATTCATCTAATAATAACACTGATGCATGTTGCTAAAAGTCTATGCAACGACGATATTGAAACACAGTGCTGCAGTTAAAAGGTTGTGCCGGTTCAGTAGTAGTAGCACTAAAATGTCGTTAGAACAAGCAAAACAAGTTGCCGCAAACCGAGCCGTCGATGAGTTTGTAACGAGTAATTGCATTTTCGGCGTTGGGAGTGGATCCACAGTGGTGTATGCTGTTCAACGTCTGGCTGAACGCGTTGAAACGGAAAACTTGAAGGTGACCTGCGTACCTACATCGTTCCAAGCCAAACAGCTGATCGTCAAACATAACCTTACCTTAGGTGAGCTCGACACGAACCCCGTGATCGACGTGACTATCGACGGAGCCGACGAGGTGGACTCCGATTTGACACTGATAAAGGGTGGTGGCGGCTGTTTATTACAAGAGAAAATAGTCGCCTCCTGCTCCAAGAAGATGATCGTTATAGCCGACTACACTAAAGATTCCGTGAAGTTAGGCGACAGATACAAAAAAGGAATACCAATTGAAGTAGTCCCTATGGCATATGTTCCTATTCAGAATAAAATTGTGGCTATATATGGAGGAGATATTAAGTTACGCAAAGCTGTAGCTAAAGCTGGACCTGTAGTAACTGATAATGGTAACTTCATCTTAGATTGGACATTCACTAACCAGGATTTAGACTGGGAAAAAGTTAGTACTGTAATTAAGATGATACCTGGAGTTGTTGAGACTGGTTTGTTTGTAAAAATGTGTCATAAAGCATATTTTGGACAACCAGAGGGCACTGTTGTAGAGAGACAATGATCTGGCATATAAATGAAATATTTTTTGCTTCATACGTTATAAGCTTAGCTGTGTTTTGGTCTGTTTTATAGCCATTATTTTATAAAGATGAACACACCAATGATGTTACTAAAACCAACATTTTATATTCTCATATTGAGGGCTTGAATATCATAGTAAGTAATTCAAATATAAACTAAGAATAAACTTCTTATAGTTTGTTAATTTTTCTTTTTGTTATAACTTCTTTTTTATTATGTATAATATGTAATATATACAAAAGACTACTGTGCATATCAACATCCATGGCCATCTATTTACTAGAAATAGCTAGATTTTTTAAATTTGCTTTTAAGATGCTGTAATCAAGGATTTATCAACACAATATATTTTTATCAGTAATTTAATAAGCATTAATTTATGACTAAATGTTGAACTAATTTCACAATGCTTAGTTGGGTGGTAATAAGATAAGAATATTTTTTGCTGATAAACAAAGTAACTCAAATTCTTAGTTATTTTATATTATGTCAACTTATACTGTGCATTGTATAAAGAATAGCCTCCACAATTGTATTCCTATTAATTTGGGTGACCTATACAGGAAAATTATTATTTATTCCATAAGGAGAAAATAATTTCTTTAACAAAAAAATCTCAATAAAATTAAATATTTTGCTATTGTGCATCCTAGTGTTCATGTAGGATTATATTAAGATGTCAAAAACATATGTAAATCACATCTTTTCCAAAATAGTGTATTTACTTATAAAATCAATAAAAAAAACATCAAGGACACTTCTTTGATTTAATCAAATCAGAAACAAATCTATGTTATAATTCACTTTGGCAAGTTGAAGATCCAAGTTTGATAAATCAATTCAATATAGAGGTAGAACATTGATTATTAAGCAAATATTTGATTAGGCTTTATTTTTAAACTAAAACTTATAACTTAACTTACTAAAAATTGAATGTTTTTGAGAACTTACATTTCACTTAGAAAATAAGAAACATAGTGTTATCAAACTATATGAACCAAATAGATATTTTTATAGTTATATTTATGTAGACTACTGTTTACATTGATGTTCACAAAACACTAATAAATAAATATAACAATGATGTTAAAATAAAGTTACTATTTTAATAAAACAAATATATATTTTAAGTAGTTTTTTTTTTATAATACTGCATATATAAGAGTGGCCAAGCTTAAACACGAAATATAAACTACACTAAACTTGTGCAAATGGATCCCTTCTAATGTCTAGTTACCAGTTCATTTGCAGTTTTTATGATAACCTTTTACCTTATCTTACTGTTGTTTGTTAAAACCTTTGTGAGAATGAACACCTTAAATAATACATTTTAATTCTTAGTGCTAAAAAGTCCTATAAAGAACTATTCTTTGAAAATATATTATTAAAACACATACAAAAATACATAAAATGACTCCTGTAATTGTTATTGGGCTATACAGCATTACATTAGTCAAAGCATAATTACAAAGTATTGGCATACTTATGAATAAAGATAAGACCACTAAAACTGCAGTTTTATTCAATGTGCATGCTGCCAGCTTATCTCCTATCTATGAGAACAATAAATTGACATGTACAGTCAGATAAACTGTAACAGCCAATATTACTTTAAACAATAAAAATATACTTCATTCCTTTGATAATTTAACAGATCCAATGGTCTTACATAATTTAAAATTTGACTCATTGCAATAAGGTTCATTTTTCTTCACTGTTACTTTAAATTTTAACCTCTTGGCTGCTTCAGTGTATTTAACACTGACTACAATGTAAATACACTCACAAAATAAATTATAAGTACTTTCAGATTTAACACATGTATAGATAATTGGTAATGTTACTGCTGAAACAGGAACTACATGTATATTTATACCTATCTACATTACATACACATTTAGATGAAGATTGAATGTTGCAATAATACTGACAAAATAACTCAAAATAAAAACTTCAGTACCCTGTGAAAACTTCAGGAAGGTGTAATTGTATAAGTAGGATATTTAGCTATGGTACTATCATTACTGGCAGGCAGCTGTGCTGTCTTTTCAGCCAATAGTTGGTGACTACAAATTTTCTGAAGGTACCATTGCCAACCAACCAACAAATAATCAATCTGTATTGTAATTAGGCATTTTTCATACCCTTTGTATATCTTAAAATAATTGCCTGCTTCACTAAATTTTTCAGTTGCAGTGGAAAATAGTTTTCATATGTGGCAGTAACACTTCAAAACATTTAATAGAGACTAGTCTTCTTCATAATGCGGAGGAACTCCTCTTGATTTATTTCGCCATCACCATCTCTGTCAGCCTCATCTATCATTTCATGGAGCTCTTCATCTGTCAAGTTTTCACCAAGCTCCTTTGCTACCCTTTTTAGGTTTTTGAAAGATATCTTGCCTGAAAATGTTAAGAAATTATTAATATATAACAAAACCAAACCTAGATCATAACATAGCATTTTTTGCAGCACTAAACAGCCTCAGTTATCACAATGTACAAACTAAATCCTGCCTAATAAGTGTTTTAAGCTAAAGTGACCAACACTGATCTTAACTGTAAGCTTTATCAATTCAAAATCAATATATTGCAGAAGTGGCAGGTTCAAAAATAATGGTCCAACCAAGTATTTAAGATCTTCACATGGTGAATAGAGCTATAACCCATTCTAGAATGAAATTAATGAAGCAAAATATTTCTTGCCATCTTTCTGGAATTGTGATGCATGAGTAGTCATGAGCCTTTGAGTGACCAGATGCATCAGGTTTTCACCTAAAGAGTGCCAACTAATAACAAAATAATACCTGTTATTCATAGACTAGCTTCTGCGCGCAGCTTCACCCGCGTGGTTTAAGAACACATACATTTTCCGGGATAAAAGTAGCCTATGTGCTATTCCAGACTATAATCTATTTCTGTGCCAAATTTCATCCAGATCCATTGAGCCGTTCTGGCGTGAAAGAGTAACAAAGATCCATCCATCCTCACAAACTGTCACATTTATAATATTAGTAGGATAAGCATAACACCTAGCACTTAGTTCAGCAAGCCCACTGCACACTGCCACCAACCAAGCTCTCATCCTTCCTGGGTGGCCCACACAATGTCACCCCTAACTAATATCTTTTTTTTTAATATTAAAGTAAAACCTTACCACAATACTCACCAGTCTCATCATCATCAAATAGCTTGAATGCTTTCATAATCTCTTCTTTAGTATCTTTTTCTGCCATTTTAACAGTCATCAACTCTTGAAAGTCTTCAAAAGATACTTTGCCATCCCCTTTATCTATTTCTGCAACCATCTTTTTAATTTCTTCTTTTCTGGGTTCAAAGCCTAAGGCTCGGATAGCTACCTTTAATTCTTTAGTGTCTATTGTCCCTGTATTCTCTGTGTCAAAGAGATCAAATGCTTCTTTAATATCTCTTCTCTGTTCGTCTGTCAACTCAAACTTGGGTCCTGACTTCTTGCGCACGCCTCCAGTATTATTGGAGCCCACGGTTTTCTTTTGAACATTAGCCACAGCAGTTGCCTGTAACATTTCGATAGTAGGTTTGCATTAGAAACAAATGTATATGTTACACATATATGTATATGTTTTGACTATTATTTTTGTAAATATACGTAGATACAAAAGTTTTCATTTGAACATAAACAATAAAATAGGGACACAACAAATCAATAACGTATTAGGATTGTCAACTTACCATTTTGAAGATAAAGGCTTATCTTGAAAAGCTTTATATATAAATGTATGTTCACTAGGTAGGTATCATATCTTTTCAACGGCAGTAGGAATCTATTCTGTCTATCGATCCAACTTCTATTTTTATTTCGCATTCAAATATCCACAACACAAAATAGTTTATCGGATACAGCCTGTTAGTTGACATTAGTTGACAGTGACAGGAAGGACACTTGACAGCACACACACACTTATAATTTTCCGAACAACGATAGAGCAGGATAGAGCCATAAACATGATAAACATAAACTGGAACTTGGTTTCGTTTGGTTTTTAGCAATTTTTATTCGATTTAAGTGAGCCGAACTCTTGCAAGTCAAAAAGAATGTCAGGAAGACCCTCAGCATGATGGTCGAACGACATCGTGGAGATCACGGGACGACAGTGGATGAGAATATATTGCGCAATCAAATTTGACTTCAGGACCGGCCAAAGGCATATAAAAGGAGAGGCATAAACTCAGCAGAGGGCGGACGTGGACTGAATAAATACTTTTTAGCTCATCATCATTTAGCTCATCAATATTATTTATTAACTTCAAGATCATCCATTCAATTATGGTTCTTTATTTATTTTTGCTTATATTATTACAAATATCTACACAATTATGGATAATTATTTTCTTTTTTACACCGGCTAGAACGCGCCGGGCAACCGATAAAATTTATAGAATAGGTACTACACGTCGTATACGTAACGTGACACGGCATGCAAGCGAGCACCGTTCTATGTTTTGAAGTATGGTCGTCATTCGTGGCTCTATTTTAGTTATGACGCACTTACATAGTCCAGGATCGGATTCGGGGAAATAAAACAAATTTATAACAAAATGTCACGTATTACAATTTATTCGATGCGAATGAATTTTATTCATACAAAATCAATATGCGATATACAATTTTAGAATAAATATTTGATCTTTAGGGGGAACAAAATTTTTCGTTGTAAAGTACACTATTTTTAGGGGGCCGACGGCATAGTTCCTATGGACTTCATGAGGTGGTAGCAGTGGGGCAGGCGGCTCCTGTGGCCGATCTTCTGCAGCGTGGCCGCAGCTTGCGCGAGCATGCCGGCGCGCTCGCCCGGCGCGGCGAGCACTGCGGCCGGCAGGTGTTTGCACGCCATGTACAGAGCCACCGCGCGCTCGCCGTCGCCGCCACCGCCTTCAGATGCCCGTTCTGTAAGATCATTACGGATTTCGCTACGTGGCTTATGTCTCATATTGTACTATGCTATATGCATTTGATAACTATACCTTTCTCGACGTAGGTTAATACTCGATTTCCACACGCGAAAAACAACTTTATTCAATTTTAATTCACCTCAAAGTATGACATGAAAATAAGTGTAAAAGCCTGTTTATAAAATTTGTAAAAAGGCTTTTTTAAAACTTGACATCTGGTATGGTTCGCGTTACCGATGGCGGTAACGCTCGTGTAAAGAGTGCCTAAGCGTCCTTGTGTTCAGGATCTTACTATGGCACCTTACATTTAAATGCCTGTGTGTGCCTTAAATGGTATTATGGGAATACCTTTCCCACAGATGATGGAGGCGCGGTTGAACCTTGGTCGCAGGCTGCCGTCCAGCAGCTGCTGCGTGCGTCGCGGCGCTGCGCCCGCCATCATGCGGCACACTGCCGACTGCAGGAATACGCGCGATGTCACCCACTGGAAGTTATCGAATACATTTTAGCACTGAACTGTGGGAGGAGAGATGGTAGAGAACCAGCGTAGCACACTTACAGTAGTGTAAGAAATTTCTTCCAATTTCTTCCCTGCTCTAGACGAACTAGATAAGACTAAGAATGGTACAAAAAATACCAGGGAAATGACTAAGAGGACGCTTTGTTGAAATCAAATGTCTAAACTTTAGACATTTTCAGGCTTCTGTCTAATCTTTAAACTCGAAAGAGATATAAAGAGAATAGCTATAGTGAGAAAGCTATATCGCTTAAACTACAACTACTAAACTACACATTTCCTTTATTTTTCTTTTATTTGGTAATACTTGATGCTGACCCTAAATGTGCTTCAGAACTCAATGCTATTAATGAAATATGTGTATAAAAACTTACCGGCAAGTTCTGTGATATCCTCCTCAAAGAATGCAAGTCTCGTTGGAAAGCGCGCAACTGCGCGTGCGGCGCGGGTCCACAGTACTTGCCAGTATCGCCCGCGCATGCGCGATCAGCGCTCGCCTCCCACACACCTGCGCGCACTTCTAACAGCCAGTCGCAGCATAACACTTGCATCAGCTGCCAAGAACACTTAGTGTCAGAAACTTAGCAATATGTTCTAGAAAACATTATTCATTTGTGAGCACAAAACATATTCGAGAAATAAAAATTGTTTAGCCGAAGGAATATCTAACTGGATATGTTTAGAGGACTTGACACATATTGAGCGAAATGTTGTCAAAACATACTGACGTCATGATCTTGGTGTGTACTTTATTATGAAAATATCATATGACGTCACTATAACGTTACTGCCGCGCCCTTGTGGGCGTGGCTCGACATTCTACCAAGGAATAATTCCCCTGACATTACCTTGTAAAGAAAATCGTACCGGATTTATCAGTAAATCTTCACATGCACTATCACCCAAAGCTAGAACAATGTTATCATGTAAAGGGATCGAACCCGATTGTTGTAGTACAGTAGTTAAGTTCTTAGCCACTGTGCCAATGTAGCCTTCAGATCAGTCACTATCACTACTCATGCATAACACTGCCTGATCTCCCGACCCATGATACATCTGCTCAATTTCTGTTTCAAAGAGTGTCGAAAAAAACGGTAGTATCTACTAATAAAAAAGCAATAAAGAAAAACATAAACCATGCGAAACATCTCCGATGCGATGGATGCAACTAATGCGAGATTTGCCTTGTAGTAATATTGCACAACTCGTGAAAACCAGTGCAATGCAACTACAATGCACTCCCGAAATAGTTATGTCTTCAAGCTTCTTCTACAGTTGCTAAATATCATTCAAACAGAAAACTGAAATGAGCATTATCAAATAACAAGCAAAAATAAATTGTATAAAAAAAAATGTAAAAATATTTTATGCCTTTGTTTGTAAATATTTTATACTTACCAACATAAGCTGCGTCGGTTTTCGGCAGCAGTAATATGCCAATGAATCAGCTAATCTGGTTCCGGCAATATCACACACCTGGAAATGTATAATACTTGATTAAGCCCAAGACTATATGTATTCCATTTTCACCCGTTTTCCCTAAATACGGACAATTTTTGAAAAACTGTTAACATTTCTTCGATATCTGAATTCAATGTTATTCTCTGGTAACTGACTTCTCTACCGACGGACGGAAAAAGAGCCTAAGCCTAATTTACAGTCCTTCTATCTAAGGAATCAGATAAAACAAAATAATCGTTATGTTAAATTATTAATCTTCAAAACTACTTTCTAATATTCGAATATATCTAATAATCGAATTCATGTATAGGCGTAGATACATGATACATTGTAAAGTTTTAATTAGAAACTCCTACATTTTAAACCAGCTAGTAATACATTATAATAGCATACTGTTAATTGTCATTTTTTAAGACATAAATTAACACGAAATCTCTAATCAAATATGAAACCCGATTGTGATATACACGAATTATTACGAAATTAGAACGTATAAGAATTGTTCACATTGCGCTTTACCAATACTACTATTAATTACGCTAAATTCACCTAGCTTTACGCTGGGACAAATTGAAGCAATAAATAAAGTTAACCTGACAGTAACCAAAAAAAAAACGGAGTGAAATAAAATTTATCTTATTTCCACCAACGAAGAACTTCACACACTCGCAAAACCGCCTCTTATAGCGAACACTGATATCTTACTGTCAATGACGATACTAGTACTGGTACTGAACACACCTTGAGAATGGTCTCGGCAGTCCTCTCGAACGCACGTTCATCTCGACACTGAGCGAGGCTCAACAGTCCGCGCCTGCTTTTGTACGCCATATGCAGTGCCCTACGAATAATAGTACAATAGCTATATTTTCATCAGCTCATGTTTATGCTATGAAAGACAATAGTTATTAATACAACAACTATAAACTATACACTTATGTTTTATAAACACCAGTGCGACTAGAATTTCTAAGTTTTCGCATGTATGAGAATCTTCTCATTGTTAATTAGACTGCTGTTGAATAATAATTTATTTAAATTTACATGTTATTGACCTGCATTTCATAAAGGGACAATTAATATTATTATGTAATGAAGTTATTTAATTTAACTGTGCCAAAAAAATCGTATTTTTCTGAATACAGCTATTTAATATAAAAATGAGATCCGTACGAAATAACAGACTTATGTATTTTGAAACATTGGAAAAAGAAACCAGTTTCTTGTTGTGTTTTAAAACTAAGGTATGTATGTGTTTTTAATGTCTATAACCATAGTTTAGGAATAGAAATAATAACAGTGATTTTTCTGTGACTCAAGACGACTACTTCACTCCGCGCAATTCAAAGGGGCCAAACTAAGCAGAAGGCCTTTAGAAAATCAAATCAAAAGCCATATAACCAAACATTTGCTGTGTATGAACAATGAATGTGAGCTAGAATTTTCATAATTTGTGGATCAAATAAATAATTATTATTCTTATATTGATAAAACTTTGTAATTGGTCAAATAATTAAAATGAACGTACCCAGGTAACGGATCTTCGCAGTTGGCGAGTGGTTCAGGCAACATGTTCAGACGGTCACCAATTTCCACGGCCTTCCCTGTATCAGCCAGCAGCCATGTGGCGGCCACACCCACGATATTCGCCCACCATTCCATCACGGGATCCCAACAGCCTGGAGGTTTGATATTGTATGTAACGACTTGTCAAGAGCCTATCACATGTTTTCGGTCGTGTTCTCGATCATCGAAAGATTGGTCAGTCAGAACATTCGGTTCGAGCCGGCGCCGCCGAACCAGGATGCTACTAAACAGACCCTTCTTCGAAGTCTTCGAACGGCAAATGGGCAGCAGTGAATGAATATTGATCATTATGGCAGCATCCGCCATAATGATCAATATGGGTAACGGATTAGTGGAAAGGTTGTTACCCACGGAAAGAGAAAAAACATTATTTATCGTGGTTAATTGGATTTCTTATAACGACGTGTAATTCTACAGATCCTCAAAGTTCCACCAACATAGCAATTTGCATCCTTTGCAACTCGAAAACTCACACAGCCACACATTTTACTACTTTAGAACTCTTTTCGCAGGCGTTATTGCATCAATATAACTCCAAAAAGTCTAGACGTAATAAAACTTGGACACAAATAAAACTTGTAATCATATTGATCATATAGAAAATTCGTGCTAATAAACGGCTACTAAGGAGAAGAAAATAGAAGAAAAAGTTTGAGTGCTTAATAAAAGATTGCTTGCAAATTCAAGATAAAATGACAGCCAATTATAGCTTAAAGTCTTTCTACTGTTAACTTAAGTCTCAATAATCAATTGCTAGACATACGCCTCATCAACAAAAGAGAGTAAGGATGAAATTATATAGATATGTCAGCATCGATTCGCATTTTATCTATTGCCGGTTATTTTTAATGATGATGCGTACGCAGGTAAATTTACAGCAGATGTGATTTCATCCTTAAACTCATTATCACCACGTTTAAGCAGGTTGGTTATTGCAGAACGAACACCCTGGTAACGCTGTCGGCCATCACCATCAGTATATCTCAAGCTGTAGTCTGTATGTGGGTAGGTAAGTTTTATTATTACTATGCCATTCAAAATTATTTAATATTGGGTCGGACGGTAGACGGAAAAGATTTCTTAGATAGGGTTGTCTCGATGTCTATTTATATTCATGTGAATGGCCAACTTATATTACAATATTATGCCATTTATACAAATGACCATTCAATGATACGAAGTATTTAGTTTCACGCCTTCCAGGCCAGCTTTAAAAAATAATAAAAATCTTCCTAGTTTATAATATAAATGTTTCAGCACAATCTGAAACTGGTAACCCCGACGGTTTCTTACCTGTATGGTGCGGTGCATCCGTGGACACATCATCGGTAATTAATTTGATCAGTTCCAGCACATCACGCGTGTTGCTTCGCTCGTCGGCACATAGGAGCACTTGCAGGCCTTTTTGTAGGAGCTCCAGGTGAAAAGCCTTTAAGTACAAGAAGAATTTAATAATTATAACATAACATTACGCCTGTATTCTCCGAAAGGTTATGCAGAGGTACAATATTGGAGACCTATATTTGGCCAATGCCGTTATTAAGTCCTATGTAATAGAGAGCGAGCTTTTTACCATCTGTGCTGCTACTGAAAATGTTCATACAGAAAACCCAATAAAACTGCTCGACCCGAGAGTCCAATCCAGGTAGAGAATCACGCTCAGCAGTCGCGCTTGCAACCACTAGATCAAACCGGCAGTCAAAGTATGGTGAGTACCTCAATATTATAACTATTGTCCTAAGAAGTGAATGTACCAACTATAATACATTAATAGACTGTATGCGACAACGATACAGGGCGTATAGACCGTTTCCATTGCTTTATAAATTGTAATACGAGACAAAGGGATTATAGGTACTAAGATTACCACACTTTGCGATCTACAGCCAACTTTGCCAGTGTAGACCATTCACTATTTGTTATTCTTTGTTCGTCACGCTATCTTTTTCGCCGTCTAGCTGTGATATATAGTAGAAGATATTTTTTTATAGAAACTGAGCGTAATAATAATTGCCATTATGTATCATAGCTTTTTGCCGTTCATTCAACAATCTAAAACGTGTACTTATTGATAAAGCGACGTTGTCACTCGTGGCAGATATGCTTCTAAGTTACCTCAAGTGAATACAACTCGTTTATTATAGACAAGACATTCCAGTAAAAAAATCTAAGTCCCACGTTAACAAACAGTAGTTGGGCTTCTATGTCACGATATAATAAACCTAGGCAATGTAAGTAATCAGCGCTCTAGTTATTATGACATAATATTGATAGGAAACATCAAAGGGAACTATGCAGATTCGTTATTAGTTGAGTCATTAGCAAGCATTGTAACAGTAAGATTGTTTAACTAATTAGGTAATACCAGCTGTTAGTGGCGTCATCTAATTATAAATAAATGACACCTGCAAAATTGCAGTAAATATTAAATGTACAGTTGTACCTATATTGTTAATTATTGAGGGGGGTATGTGTAAATAAGTGTGCAAAAGAGGTGACGAGATGACCTAGACGCGTACTACAGGTGTTGGTTGGAGGTGGCGCTTGGTGGGATTTGAGGGAGACCTTTGCCCAGCAGTGGGACAGTTTGCACTATCTCAACTTATTACCTGAAGTGGTGTGGTTTCCGGCAAAATAAAATTGGATTCAGTAATTACTATTAGGTAAATGGCTCGATCGATATGACGGTGGAAAAAAATATAACTTACCCTCATAGCATAAGCCAATGGATTAACAGGGTCAGGCAGGCGACAGAAGAGCGCCGCAGTGGCGGGGTTACGTTCATATGTCCAGCGGCGCGTGCGCAAGAAACGCATACCACGCGCGCTGCCCACCCAGCGCAAGCGCACCGGCCACTCCGACACTGAGTCCGAGCACGACACGCGGCACAGCCGGAGGTAGTACCTGGTCAGTTGAATGAGGATTAAAACCCTTTAAAAACGCTGTCTGTCGTCGTCGTCAAAGGACGTTCACCGAAGAGCTTGTCAGTTTGTCCAGGAAAATAAATGAATTTTGGAATGAATTATATGTCATACAGTCAATAAATAAACTTAAATAGGCTTACAATGACTTCAAAAACAAGTTTATTTTTAACAATCACATGGTATCGACAATAAGAAATATTGTATCCACTGTAAAACGGAATATGTATCCTCATTGCAAAATACACACTAAATTTAGTTGAAACTCACCCACACAACCAGTTCCCTATCTTCGGCATATAGTCCTTGAACACCAGTGCAGCAGTAACATACGTATCAGCTAAAAGATGTCTGTTGCCAGTCACTTCAGCCAAGTTCACAGCTTGCAGAGCCAAAAGGACGCGTTCACTTCTCCCACTGTGGCTTGACAGGATCTCCAGTTGGGCAAGACGATGCGAAACGGTTGACACTTCCGCAGCCCAGTGCTGGGTAGCTCTCCTTGAAGGACTGCGGAATTGAAAATTGTAATTAAAAGTACTTCATGATATTTCATTAAAGGTATTATTGTATTATGCATAAGCTTTCATAAAAGAGCTAATGCCGACGTAACAGAAGCAACAGATTGTATTATGACTGAATTGCTTTTTTTTACAAACTTTTATTTAACTTGAAATGTGTTTATGTGTGTTCGGGTCAAATCTTGCAACTGAATTTTAAAACAGTTATCTTCAACCGATTGAGCTGAAAATTTGCACGCTTTTGTAATTTCGGTGACAATACAATACTATGATACTTTCGAACTGGTCTGATGATGGAGCCAGAACGTGGCCATAGGAGCTCTGTAACGAAACGACGCAATTACTTCGAGTTTGGGCTTGTTTGATTTGTCTTCACTAGTACTGTGAGCCGAGCTGATATAAAAGCTTGTATAAAAAAAAAAAAAAAAACTATCTTTTTCTGTATTATTTTGTAAGATTTGGCACGGTAACATTGTATGAAAATGATCAGGTTCACCTCGTTTTATATTATAATGCTACGAGACGAAACTGCGAAGAAGATAACCACTATGATAATTGACTGTGTATTGAATTACAAGATTCCTGTGATAATAACTTCTTACTAATATCGTGTTTCCGACAATCAGTTCCTTTACATAAAACTAATCTGGTGACGGGAACAGAATAATAGCGTCCATATTTGAGTAACTATACACCTTACAACTTACCTATCGCTCCACAAATCGCCAGCGCGCCGAGCGAGGAAGGAGCCAAAAGGTAATCTCTGCAACAATTGTCTCAACACAGCAGCGATTAGGGCGGAATACTTCGCGTGTCCCTGGCCACCGGCCTGCACGCTCTTCCCGGATACAGCTAAACTTCGATGTAGCTCTAACCGAGCGTTTGTTAGATCACCCTGCAAAGTGCTTCAATAAATATTTGATTCTACTTAACGAAATTTATTGCAAGAATAGTTTCCACCAAAAAAAGAAATACTTATTGACCTGGCTCAATACTACACTTTGGCAAGCAGATTGACAATCTCATACCTCAACCACTATAGAATGTTGCGGCATTCGAAAGCTATGGGTGGATGGTTTTACCGGGAGCTTTATGATGACTATTGACTCACTTTTATTGATCTGCTAATTCTACTATGTCGAGATCACCATAGTGTAATTAGCAGACCAATAATGGTGAGTCAATAGTCTTTATAACACCCTTAGTCGCTATACGATATACGAGTAATAGCAAAGCGAGGAACTAACTGATTACTAATCTATACATATAAATAAAATAACCGTTTTTTATACATGCATATGAATATACATACACCAAAATAACATTTTTTACAATTTTTGTCTGTCTCTCTGTCTGTTTGTATAGGCTAATCTCTGAAATGGCTGGACCGATTTTGACGGGACTTTTATTGGCAGGTAGCTGATGTAATAAGGAGTAAATTAGGCTACTTTTATTTTAGAAAAAAATTGGGTTAAGTGCATTTGGTCTCACAAAAAAATACATTGTTAAGTTCCGACATCCACGCGAACGAAGTCGCGGGCACAGCTAGTAAGTAATAATAATGGAGATTATTGCCCTGTTTGTTGATCTCTTTAAAGGTGTACTGCGTAACTCAGGATGTAAAAACATATAGTACTTACCTTTTTCAAAAAGTTATCAGCTTGTCGTTTATGTTTGTAAAAAAGTCCAGCTTCTTTGGATTGTGATTTTGGAACAGAGTCTCCATACACTAACAATTTGATAAGACATCCTCCCAATATGAAGAAATTTACCAAATATATGAAGAATGTGCTGAACAGCCACATTCCCCATGATATTCCAGTAGAAGCTGGAATAGAAACACATTAAATATAAAACATTTGAAGGATGTGATTATACTTTTTGCACAAAAACCACGCGTCCAACAGGAGACATTGTATTTAATCAGCTGATGAAGAAATATCACTTTATTTTTCTATTGTGGACTAACAGTGACCCGCATAACTATAGTACAAAATGATTAAGGTGCTATGTGACGTGAGAATCGAATGGAAGTCCAATCGAATGATGGGAATATTTTCCGTCTTTATCAAATCTTTTACAGCCCTTTGGGTGTTACTCACCCAAGTTAGTATCCGCCAATATTTTTCGTTGTTCCACTCTCGCCGAGAAGTCTGTGACAGATGACTCCATCATGAAGTTTCCAAAGAATGCACTGAATGGGTTGAAAGCGATCAATCCTACCATGAAAGCACATAAAGCTAATCGGGAATGATCGCCCATACCCATGACGATTTTTGAGTTGGAATATTTCTCTTCAACCTGAAATAACAGTAAAATAGAAAGAAGAACATAAACTAGGTGCAGGTTAAGAAAGATTTATCTAGGTAAAGGACTTTTGTCTAGGTAAACAGCTTACAACTGAGTAAGGTTCAGTTGTAAGCAGTACTGTCCTATCTGAGTCATATTATTCATTTAATTAAATCATTATTATCATCATTATTATCTAATTAAATAAGATAATGCATCACCATACAAAACAATATTTCCTGTTCCAAACAGAAAATCTACACTTACACAATTGTAGACAATTTACCAGTAATTTAGCATATTATGCAGTGGTGAAAAATTGTTATATAAAAAAACGCACCTTATATTCAGGTGATGATGGTGAATCACTATCAAAGCCATGTGGAGAACTGGACGGTGATGAGATATCGCTGTGTGGTGGAGTATATGCAACATCAAACTGTGGCTCTTTCACGCCAGACTTCTGGAATGCCAGCTTCAGGGTCATGTTTTCTTGTTTCAAACGAGTATTCTGATTCTGCAGGTACTTAATGTATTCTATTGTTTTTCTTAATATCGCTGATTTGTTCAACTAAGAAAGGAATTTAAAATTAAGTCACACATCTTGATTTTACATAACATAACATAGCCTCACAGCTGTATTCCTCAAAGGGTTAGGCAGAGGTGTACTAACGTCAATGCCGTTAGAGTCCCATGTAATAGGGGGCGAGCCTATTGCCATCTTCTGGGCACAGGTCTGGACTCCTTGCTGCTACTGAGAATTTCCATACAAAAATACCAAATAACACTTTGCATGAGCCAAGAATTGAATCCAGGTCCTCAGTCTCAGCAGTCAATGATGGCAATGAGGACATCTATCTTGATTATATTATCTTTTAAAATATTTATGTTCATCCAATAAATAACAAAAGTACACAACTAGAACTATTGTTAAGTTCAAAAGGGAATAATTATCCAATTACTCTTAGTCTCCAAAAAAAGAATAACATTAAAAATGCCACCAAATTTAATCATGGTAAAAAGTATCACTTTAACAAGATAAACATGTCACATGGTTTTCAATTATTGCATGATACCATCAACACTGGCTGATGTAATACGTAATCAAGACATATTAATACATACTTTTGCTTCTTCTCCAACCAGCATGTTCTTCAGTTCCACTATCCTATCATTAATACTAGTCCTATATCGCCTCTCAATAGCATTGTGCGCACTTCGTTTCACTTCCTTCACTTTCGGCATGCCCATACCTGGTGCTTGACTTAAAGTTATGTTTTCGCCATCAAGAACTACTGGTATTCCTGTCAAGAGAGTTGGTCCACTGTTGCTTGTAAAAAAAGTGTGTATTGGTCTGTTTTCTGTACTTGCTTTTGTGTTAGTGATGATATTTTGAGTAGTTCCTTAAAAAAATCCATTAAAATATATTGTTTGTCAAATTATACACAATTGCAATAAAAAATATAAAGTTCTGTGAATAAACCAACCAACCAGGTACATATATAAATAATGTAGATCAGTACCAAAGTCATTTTTTTTTTTAATTTTACTTTATAATAAGCTTTATTTTTATATAGTGAATTATTCAATTAACTTAATAACTTTATTAATTAAATGCAATTGGAATCTAGTTAGAATTATTGAGATTACCTTGTACTGGAGCACTGGTATACATAAAAGTCTGTGTTTCAGGATTAATAATATTTGACTGTAACACAACTGGAGAGAAACTTGCATCAGAAGTTTTGAGTATAAGAGGCGTCACTCCTTTAGCACTATTTTGTATTAGTAATGGTTGGCTTGCAGGTTTCGCTTTTGATGGATTAATTTGTGTTGTACCATCCAACTGCACCAATGATCCGACTGCCCTACCATCAGGCACCGGTTGGACATTAGGTGCCAAATTTACATAAAGAGGACTCTGAACCACCTGCTGCACAATCATGGGCTGTGCAGGTATTCTGTTGCGTCCATGCTGAGTGACATCAGGCAATGGTGCACCGTCATTCACTGACAAATTATAACTCTCTTCCCTAGCATATACTCCTTGAACAGGACTACTCTTCGCTTGTGGAGTGGTTATTGCCTGTTTCTTTGGTCTGTGTGTGTATTGTGATACCATAGGGTTTCCGGTTGTGTTGTAGCATGGCGAGACTTGGGGTTGTGATACAGCTTCCGACTTAACTTTTGTGTCAACACTAAGTAATAGAGGATCATCTACGCGAGCCAGCTCATCCTCTAGTGTCTTCATAAAATCCCCGTCACAACCACTGAGGAAGTCTGAAATGATTCAATCATTACTCCTATTACTCATACTTTTAGGACACATAGCGAACCTTTCTAAACGAACTTTACGTAAGCCTTACCTTCTATTTCTGCGATATCGTGGACGTTAAACACGTCAGAGTTTATAAATGGATCGTCCTGTTCCATTTTTGTATCCATTTCTAACAAACCAATTTAATAAATTGATTTTTCAAAATATTACACTTGTTTACGTTTTTTGGCATTGTATTTGACAATTGTCTGATGATTTAATTCAACCAATCAAAACAAAGAATAGAGGTGGTGCGATATGACGTCATACATAGGTGCGTTCGCAAATTAGATGTCACCATGCTATGGCAACTTAGAACAAACCCCTTTTTAAATCAAAATAGCGCCATCTAGCCGTCAGATACACTAAAAAAAATCGAGAAAATTTTAAGTGTTGCAATACTAAAATATATTATTTCTATGCTGGAAATTTACGCTAAAAGAAATTATAGCAATATTTTTTTAAATTATTGATTCTAATATAGCTACATCAGAAATTAAAAGGATTTATTTATTATAGCTTATAAATATGCTCAGTTGCTTAAAAATAAAGAATTCGTTGATTAATTCCGATGCCTTTTCAAAGTTTGATAAGGTTCTAATTTCGTAATAGCAACACTAAATCACTTAATTGCAAATGGCTGCGCGCGAGTGTTTACTACTCGTGTCGGTTTTGTTTTGTTATTATGTTTTGCCTTAATTGTTTCGCATGTACATCCACGTTGAGTGTATTTTTATTTAGGATGTCCTGAATTTTCCTCTAGTTGAAACAAAGAATTTGTTACATTATTTACTGTTTCTTATTAATAGTGATGTGTAATTTTATCTGTACAAACATTCTTAAGTTACATAAATAATTATATTTTGAGATGCATTAATTTACATTATTAATAAGATGTGTAACAAATTTTCTTGCTTTAGCGCTACAAGAACAATAAAATGACATAATCATACACCATATAAAGATAGCAATTCCTACGTAAATATAGTATTCTATAGTCGTATAGCTATAGCTACGTAAATGTAGCATTCTATAGATAAGTAGCTGTATACCTATGTATAGCTATATGTCATGGAGAAGTTTACCCTATCTGGCGGCCAGAGAGCGCCACTCCTTTAAGCATTGATAACACTCGAGTTGCCAGTCTATTTCCAGTATACTATTGTAGTCTTTGGATGTCACTCTATTATCTCATTTTCTATGCCGCAACACATTTTTAATTATATTGTGTTCTTAGATTACATATATATAAGAGGATATTGAAACATAAAATTTCATTTGAAGCTTCCTGTGGCCAAAGAATGGCGTGTTGGGTGGAGCCGAAGCGATCTTTAGAGCTGAGTTTTATCAATACAAAAATACTCTATAAAAATGGCTAAAACACCTTTTTAAATTTTTATTTAAAATAATAGAAGTATTCGTTTTCCATCTTGATTTTTATCATGCCTGTTATAAAATGTACAGCAACGTAATTTAGGACAAATATTTATTTATTCTTTCATGAGATCACTTAAACTCAAGTTATACTGTTTCATAATACATTGTTAAGTTCCGACATCCACGCGAACGAAGTCGCGGGCACAGCTAGTTTTAAATAATATTATAAAGATGGTTTTAAATTGTAATTGTTTATTCGGCCATTCTGTTACGGTACTGCATTATCGTTTAGTTAAATATACTACAGTCATGAATTCCATGTCTGTTAAAATACATTTTAACAGTAATAATAATAAAAAAAAAATTAAAACTTGAAATTGATTCATTGACATTCATAATGCTAAAAGAAATAAAATTTATATTTTTGATAAATGTTTTATAATTCATGTCACATTAGGCGCATTTAGGCATAATATCCAATATTTTTTGTGCGAAACGCCATTTAAAAAAAAATTATTATAAAAGTTACGTGAAGTTAAGAAGACCAAATGCACTTACCCCTATTTTTTTCTAAAATAAAAGAATTTTTCTAAAATAAAAGTAGCCTTAGTTACTCCTTATTACATCAGCTACCTGCCAATAAAAGTACCGTCAAAATCGGTCCAGCCATTTCAGAGATGAGCCTAATCAAACAGACAGACAGACAAAAAATGTTATTTTGGTGTATGTACCGTATATATATTTATATGCATGTAGTAAAAAACGGTTATTTCAATATTACAAACAGACACTCCAATTTTATTTATATGTTTAGAAATACATAAATAACGATATTTAATCGAAAATAATTTAAAATACTCGTCGCAAATAGAAAAAAATAGAAAACTTAATTTCTAACCTAATCTAATCTATCATAGATTAGATATATGGAAAAGACTGTGTTGTGCTGTCTCCAACTTTAGTGAACAGCGATTCTTTATGACAGCGATAGGCTGAATTTTTATTTCTGATTACCTTACACTTTGATCCTGAATCTGTTTTGGAAAAAAATGTAAAGCCAAGTCTCCGCCACGTCACTACAAACTTCTCGATTTACATTGGGTTTCAATTATTTTTGTGTAATATTTTCACAAAATATTCCTTAGAGATTACATCTCGAATATGTTTCTGGCTATTTTCGCCGAAAAAGTAAAAATACTAGATTTTTAGTTAGCTGGGTTTTCTAGTTTATTTGCTAAAAATGTGTTTTATCGTTATTATGTCTAATTTATTGTTAATAATAACACACATCTTTCAACTACTCCATAACAGATGGCACACCAGTGTAGAAAATTTCTAAGTCATCGCTCGATGCTCTTTTGATATCTAAATACAGATGGCGCTTAATATGATAATATTAAAGTTCGTGTCATTAAAGAAGTAATTTATTATCATTATATCAAAGTATCATTGTTTTTAATCTAATCTAGAAACAAATATCACATTTCTTTGAAAATAATCATTTCCGTCGGGTATATAGCGCCATCTGTAATTGAAGTGAGGAACATTATAAGAACGTTTGAGTGGAACCCTGCAAGCTGTAGCCGTAGACGTAGACCGTAGCGACCGTAGCACAGGGTTAGTAACTGTTTGTATTTGGTGTCACTGGATGGCGATGTCATCGTATTTACAAAATAGGTGCTATTCCTATAGTATTTTGAAATATTTTATATTAGGGGCCGGTTCTTCGATGGCCGGTTTAGTCACAACACCGGTATAATTAAATTGCAACACTTTTTGTATGGGATTATCAAAGGAGATTTTCATCCTGGATTAAGGCAGCTATTGCATTATTTTGACTATGTGGTTCACAGCAAAAATAAGTCACCCTTATCTATATGTGCGTGTGGTAAAAACGGGAACAAGGTTTCCAAATTAAAAGTAAAGGTTACAATAATTCTTCTTTTTATTTATTGTAGGTATCACATCAATCACTAATTTTTCATTAAAAATTACAGCTTGTAACTAGCATATTTATCTAATATGAGTTCTCTCATCCCTTTAATGAAGTAGAAATGGGCCAATTTTACAACTTGCTGTTCTAATGACCGATAGTAATCAAATAAATAAAAGATCAATGAATTAAAAAAAAATATTTACTACATCGAAATATTAATGAATGGGAGAGTTTAACAGATATATTTACTGTCAATCAAATCCCTATGAAAAGGAAATTTAAACGAACTATTCGAGGATTTGTGGATAGTTATCAGCTAGTTTATCTGCAACTGGCGAAAAGGTCCTTATTTGGATATTGCTAAGGATACCTATAGGTTTATATTACTGCGTTTTCCCTAATGCCTATTAGTACCTAAGGTTTAATCACACCAGTCAAAGTGATTAGTGGTGAACCACAATTTGCACAACTCACATTTTTAATGAAATTATAGTGAAAAGCGTTGATAAGACGCCGTGTCTTGTATTTTACAATGATGTGCGCAAAAGTTTTAATAAGTTATATATTATAAATATTACTTTGGTATAACAACGAATTAAAACATGACCATCCACAGCGGTATCCTGGCATTATACACTGGCAACGAAGGCGACGGTTTTATATTTTCGGAAGGTGTCATCGTCGGTGGAGTCAATCCTAAATCCACTAAAAGTGTCGATTAACATTTGCATTGTACCTACCATAGACTTAGAATTCCGCTTACGCTAAAAGACCAACAAAGCGTGGAAAAGAGATATCATTTTCATATGAACACTACCCGAGAAAGAAAGAGACAGATGTCAATGTCAGTATGATACAATTTTTTTTGAAGGATCGTTACCTATCCTTACCCTTGCTTTAGTGTCAAATATATTTTATTAATTTATAAAATAATCGTGTAATTATTGGCGATAAGTGATATTTAGACGGTCATAATGTCATGTTATTTTGCCAATTGTAACGTGACATAGAAAAATAATCCAAATAATTACACATTTCACAGGTAAATGTGAATTTTTCATCGTACGTTTTGAAACCATATTTTGTGTACGTACTAGTATTAATTCGCTGAGGAAACAAATTTTACCATAGTATATTAGATTTTCTTCCGATACGTGGTAATATTTTGTAGATAAAACAGGAAATAAATAATATTTGGTGTAAATATTAAAATGTATGTTTACGCTAGGGTTGACTGTAGAAATGACTTCACGAATATCGATAAAATGTCGATAGATTTTTATCTGATTATTAAATAATCGGGCCTAAGGGAACTAGCTATGGTAATATCATATATTAGTTTATCATTATCAGTGCACAAAACTGTGACTAGTGGATAGCACAAGGTTAAATCTTTGTACTATACTTATCTGTATGCTGCATACAACATCATCTTAAAACAGATTGAACAGGCATTTTCCGGGCACGTTGGATCCATCAAAGACCTCATCAATTGCTTTTCATCAGGCGTAATTGAGGTCAAGAGCAGGCCCATTCAGTAATAAAAAATATATATATATTATTATATTTTGTAATACTCATTGTATTTTCATATATAAAATGATTTTATCCGTTTATTAATTTATAATAAGAGGATTTAATTAGTAACGTATATACCTCTATTCATTAGGGCAAGATTTAATCTATCGATACTATACTATATTGACAATTCAAATACACAACCCTATTTTCATCTGACATATCAGTCACTAACACATATGCATATTATTTTTCGGTATCTCCTGCAAGCTGTCATTGTTCATCTTTACATTCTAAATCTATGGTACCTACATATTTTATACTTTTACTATCGCTTTGTTTACGTAGAGTAAATTCTTATCCACACGAAAGAGGTGAAAAAGGAAATAATTTACGACATTTTTATTTCTTTTCAATCATGTCAGACATGATTAAAAATAAATAAAAATATGAACTTGATGGAATGAATAATAAAATAACCATTGATATTAAACGTTTAATTTATATTTGTAACATTATATTATCTGTAAATATAGAGTTCTTACTATAGTAATATGTAGTTACGAGATAAACAAACTCGATCTAATATAACTTAAATGTATACATACAGTACCAACTACATATCAAAGTACATAAGATATTTTCAAATCCCAACTTAATTGATGAACTATAGTGCAATAACATCATACTTAATAACATATATTTATAGGCACAAAAGTGGATATAATAGGTACAATAATTAGATTATAACATTCGATTTAACAAATAAAAAGTGAGGTATTTAAATGTTATGGCAGGCTAGACACCTGTGGGTATCAGTAGGTATCCTGTCCAAGGTCCTGAGCCTGTTGGTCAACCACGAAACACAAGAGTGCATAAGGTACACCTACTGGAATGTCCTAACATACATAATGCTTTAATTACAACAAACAAAGGCACAAAATAGTGAGACCTACCAAAGTGTAGCTTCTACACACACCATCCGTGATTTAACTTAGTTAATTAGACATTTGCGTATGCAAAATTAAGGTAGATACATTCATAGATATCTATGGCATTTTCAAACTAGACTAAAGTAACAAATCAGTCTTCCAATCAATTACCAAATAATAAGTAATGTATTTATTAACTTAAGAATATTATAAAATTATATATTTACTCTTAGGATTTTATTTTACATAGGTTACATTGAAGAAAACAAGTTTTAAAAGATATAATAATTAGGTATACTTAGGTACAGGAATTACTGAGAAGTGAAAACGTGCAGCTTTGTACATTTGGGTATTTTTCTAAGAAGAACAACAGCTTATACTTCGAGTGAAACACACGATATTACAACACTCATTGATGAAATATGAAAAATAAACTAGACATTATTACGTATATAACAGCGAATCGCGACGATTTTTTCTCTTTTTTTACCACAAACCTAATAATAACATTGAGCATTCTTAACTAAGTGTTTATGAAATCTCTTAACTCTAACATGAACCACTGTGCTTGTGCAAAACATTTTATATGAGGATGTGGTGAGCACAACTAGATATTTAACAACGAACATTTATGGCAATCGACGAACAAATTAATAAATTAATCTAACCCGTAACGTAAGGAAACAATAATTATTATAGAATAGATCAGTATGTAAATACGTCGCTATCCGCGGTGACATGTGCGTCGCACGCAAGGTTTTTTACATGCTTTGATGTCCTAAAGTAAGAATATCTTATGATCTGCTTCACATGGATAGTATGGCATGGTGCGACGCGGTGGACTAGAGTAGCTGTAGCGAGCGTGAGGTAGTAGCGGCGTTTCAGTCTATAAACATCACAGTCGCGGACAACAAATTGCACAATAACTTGTCTTGGCGAATCCGCCCGAGGCGCGGCGGCGTGGCCGGCGCTGCCTGCTTGCCCTTCGGCCCTATAAAGTTACCTGTCCAACTAAGACAACATTACATGCTAGTTAAAGCTAACTTATTCCGCTATTCATTAACAAAGACGTAAATGTTATAAAACAAAAATCTAAAGAAGAAAATAAACAAAAATAAAATCACAATAAGGCATCGTCGAGTATCAAACGGAAATTTTATTTCGTTTTAAAGCTACAACGACGCTTCGAAATAAATAGAGAAGAAGAGAGGTAGAAGAAAAGTGGCCGCGGGGCCCATTGCAATCGCCCGGCCGGAGCGCCCGGTCATAGGCGGCGTGCGCACGCGGCACGGCCTACCAGTTAGCCTACCAATAAGTGCCTTACTTCTAACTTTGTACGCCTAAGTCAGTCTTTTCGAATGTACATTCAACGATGTCATATCGTTCAATCTCTTTCGCTACCGCAATCTAACGCGAAATTACGTGGCGGAACAATAACACCAGGTGGCTGGTCTAAATCACGTCGGCGGGGCACAGACAGATCTTCGACGTGGTCATCGTCCTGCACGGGTGACCGCGGTGAGTGCGGCGGCGATCGAGGTGGCGTACGGGGAGTCAAAGCCGCGTGAGCGGCTGCAGCCAATGCCATTGCATGTAGAGCCTCTCGTCCACCATCTCTAGTTGCACCCTCTAATGCTTGCTGTAGGAATGATGGGTCAATAAGGGGAGTAGATGGGTTCCCGTCCTCACCTCCGCCTCCTGTGCCACTTAAACCATATGGGAATGCAGCACCGTTTGATTCTCTTTTGACCCCTCGACTCATTGGACGACTGGTCGTTATTCCAAGTTTCTTCACTTTATCGTATAAGGTACGTGAAGGAACGCCGTATTTACGCGATGCTTGTAGAGCGCTCATTCCATTACGCACGCATTCGATAGCAGACAAAATATCGGATCTTGTGTATTGTTTATATCGCTTCCATTCTGGTTTCTGTTGTGGTGGGACATATGGGGCTAATCCAGCCCTGACGTCTTGTTGAAAATTGGTGGGCGGAGGGGAAGGATGAAAAGTGCGCTGGCTTTCGTCGTCGAAGGATCTTTCAGTGTACGGCGAATGAGCATCTTCTGAACGATCGGATCTATTGTAATGAACGGGTGAAGAAGCTCGCGAGGAAAGTCTACGAGGGCGGTAGTCGAAAGCGCGGTGAGGGCTCGCGGCACGTTCGGATTCATGAGCTGATCCGTTGGAGTGCAGACGAGGTGGTGCGTGCTGGCTAACTGGGTGACACACGAGGGACATTGGTTGTGAAGAGTCCACGGGGGAAGTCTGAGCGAGAACGTTCCGTAAAATAGGAGTGTCGCGAGTGGCCAGCATACTGGATAGTTTCTTACGTTTGAGGGGGTTCATATCAGCCGAGTCGTAGGCGGCGGACAGTACGGGTGCGGCTGGTGGTGGTGGCCAGCGCAAGGGAGGCGCGGGCGCCGGCGGGGACACGCTGGACGGCGCAGCAGGCACTACGCGCGGGGGCGATGCTGCCGGCGTGCGCTCTGTGCTGCCTGGCCGCCGCCGTAGCTCCGTCATGTCGAACAAACCCTTTACCTCCAACTGCTCAGCCACTTTCATAATGTGTGGGATGTGAGCCTGTGTCACGTTTACCTCACCGGTGTACATATACTCGAGGAGGGCACGCATCTCATAATCCTTAACTCCAGGAAAAAGGATGCTACAGTGGTCCATTGGGACGTCAGCCAATATGGATTGGAAGTACGGGGAGTTAGCGGCCAAAACGACTCGGTGCGCCTTAAACGTCACCTGGTCGTCGACCACTAATGTGCAGTCTACATACGTCTCCCCTTTGATCAAAGCTTCCAAAATTTCCACCAAGTTTGTTTTGTGGTGATTCCATTTCAAACAAAAAGTTTGAGGTCCTTCGGTGCTCCCCATTTTTCTCAGTTGTGATTCTGTAAGCAAAAGAAAGTACTCTATAGCCACTGAGAAAAAAAGTATTATAATATTTAAATGTTTATGTTATTTTCTAAAATATAAGGTAAAATTTATAGTAGATGCCTTAACTTGATATTGTTTAAACAGCATCAACATCTAATGATATATAGATTTCAAAATATAAAAAATAAACCTAAATATATCATAACTGAAGTTTAATATTTCTTTAATAAATCTTAATTTAATCAGAGTTGATTATGATGAAATAATGTTTTTAATATACTTTAACACTAACACAAATTGTTCAAAAAATTTATCAGTTTGTTTACATATTTTTAAATCCTATGAATATATATATATACCTGGCAAGATATCGTCGTTGCTGGAGGCGGGATACATCGTAGAAAAATTTTCTAAGTCACGCACTAGTCGTCCAAAAGTGATAATCCTTAAGTACACAAAGTTCGTGCAACGTGTGAGCGATGCGCATCGCACTGCGACCGGCACTGACTGACGACGTATGTCGCGGCCAAGCGCGACTACCCGACTGCACCGCCCTTCCCCATTTACATATTACATTCTATAGCCCTTCCACACTGCCAAATTGACTTTTTACCTTTTATTCAGCAGGTATAATCGAACTTAGGGGACCGATGAAAGTAGTTATGCCGTATTCCCTCCTGCCATGCTCCCTTAAAATTTTGCATCGAACCAGCTTACGTTATTTTCATCTTTATTTTACATAGAATTATGCATAAAATGCGGTAGCAAAATTATAAGACTTATTTAATTCCTATACCAACCTTGAATACAAAGCAGGTCCTGTGTTATCAGCCAACTACGAAAATAAAAAGAAAATAATGAGTGAAACTCACCTTAAAAAAATTAATCCAGCGTCTACACGTCAACAGAATTGTTGTTTTAGAATGTTCGTATCGGAAGAAACTCATGTGAAAATTTCCGCACTTGCACTTAACAAAGTTCGTAGCACGTTCGGGGTTGTTTTGCGCGAGTGTAGTAGAGTCGGCTACGCCCTGCGTGTGGGGGCGGCGTGCTCTTGCGAGCGTCTGGCAGGGACTGTGTTGGTAGAAGGCGGCCGGTCGCGGCAGGCCTGTGTTCACCTCCTCCCCGCGCCTCTTGTGTGCGCTTTTTACGCACGCAGCGCAGCGTGCCGGAGTGCAGTGCAATTGCGTGCGGGCGAGAGGGCGCGGGGCGCGGTGCCGGCGCGCCCGACGAATTGCAGCGCGCTGAGGAGGGCTCGTCGGGCTGTGTGAGTGAGTGCGCACGCGCATGTATACAGCAATTGTCGAAGTGTGCACTGCGAACGCTGCCGCGCGGCATCAACACGATAAAATAAAGCCGAAATCAGCTTATAAAAATTAAAGCCGCGCCTCGCTGCGCCTTTGTATGTTAACGTTGAACTTCGCTTCGTGCCTTTGGATTCGGGAACTCCATGAGTTATCTTTTAAATATTAATTATAAAAACACAGTGGACGGGTATCATTGCTCTATCTAAGGGCATTTACAATCCCATAAAAGTTGCGATTTTACTGTTTACAGCTTCCGTAATGTTATACTAATTAGAAATCTTAATTTTATTGTGAAGATAAAAAAAAAACAAGAGTAATAGAGATCTGATTTAATGATATAACTGTTGAAATGTTTATCTTAGAAAAGTATTGAATATTATACGTTCAACACTGATTTTTGACGTTTAAGTATTTTACACTAATGACATTTAATAACTTACACTGATGTACGATACATTTATGGTCACAAAAAGGATTTATACATTACTAGAAACTATTCGAAACAATACAACCGCTGAAAATACAATATAACCAATTAATTCCACCGCGCAATACTTAACATTTCTATACAACATGACCGTCCTAAAAATTCCCAAAAGTGAGTGAACAACGCACCAAACGGGGTCATTGACACATTGCTCGCGTAGGGAACGCCAAAATAGCGCGAAATGCACTCAAAAATAGACCAAGCTGTGTGTGCAATATTTTTTGTTAAGCGAGGCTTGTCTTCCGCCAAACCTGGGGGACGCATCTCATCGTTTACGTCATTCCTAATATTTTAAGATGCTTTTAAACCTAATTTGAAGAGAATAGAGTCGAAGTTTCCTTTGAAGTCTGAGATCGAAAGTCGTAAATAGGAAAAACAGTTTACTAAAATTTTCTGGATGTTTTCGCATGGTTTATTTCGCCTATAAAATTATCGGAAGTTGTAACGTGTTGAAATGATTATGTTTTTGGCTTTGCCATAATAAGAAACAAACCTATACGTATATAAAGCTATAAACAGCACGAAAATAAATTCATAAGTACAAAGTAACAACAGACAACAAGTAATAATAAATTATATTGTACTGGCATGAGCTAAATTCACCACACATTAACAGAATAAAACGTCAATCTTCATGATCGGGGTTAAATATCTCACAATCGAGATGATACGGGATGCGAGAACATCCTAAACAATGGTATCAATATAATATTAGGGGATAATTAATGGCATTAGTCGTCACATTTGGTACTATTACAGCATTATCACAGTAGATCTCTGGCGAATTCGGGGATACAGGCTTGATGTCGTAGCATGATAGAGGAGAAAAAAAATTCGGCGTGAATGTAAAATTTTTCGTATACGGTCTTAGAACGCATAATAAAATCCGTGTGATCATTATATCAACTTTGTATCAATAAAGCTACACACAACTTTTAAGTTGATTAGAGAAGTTCAAAACCTTTATTCCATATTATCACATAGAAGCGGTAAAAACAATTTCAGCAAGGAAGGATTCATTATTTCCTATAATTTTCTCACGAATTCATGCAAATCACAAATTCCTTAGCCTAAAGCTAAACAATGGCAGTTAATGTCAGAGCAATTCTCTCGTATCAATGGCGAAGTGTGGAGTGCACTTGATGGCTTTCAACAACCATTTGCATATCGATATTGGCCTCGGCGCTAAGCACCAATTTATTAATACGGTTACGTACGCGAATGTGGGAACGTTTGGAGGTATGGACGATATACAAGTAAAACTTAAGTGTGTATATAGTATTGCCTCTGAATCATTATTTCTCATATCGATTTGCTTACGGAAACGTGCTTGCTTCTGTGGGTACTAAGACATCTTGTCTCCATTATATTCACCATATATATTCATAATATATTTTATCTATTTTGCCTGATCTCCGAAACCCTCATTCTCAGTATTATGGTATGAGTGAATTGTAAAGGCTGTACGAACAATATTCCAAGTAGTTATGATTTGCAAAAACTATTTTACAACATTGACGCAAGCGAAACCTAAGTCTATGGACGCAATAGTGAATATGACAGACGAACATATGGTTGAATGGGTGAACAGACAAGGGATCGGACTTCGGAACTTCAAAGCCAAATGAATGTAAAGTTCGGAAATAAATATAAAAGTAATATCATTGGTGTACCGAATCAGCAACTGTTTATATCATATTTGCGGGAAATGTTATACACCAATTAAATGTTGAAAAAATTATGTTGTAACTACAGCGGTCAACCACACGACCGTTAAATTTCACGATAATTTGGCTATTGCTCCGGAAACGCGAATGCAAATGTGCCATTGTCAATACTTAACAGTTATGACCTTTGATTCGGACGTCGCGTCAGCGTCTGTAATTAGTTTAACGATTCGCGGAAGATGACTCCTTTTTTAATATAGGTATTGAGGGGCTAATAAACTTTAAAAGGTTAACATTTGCAATTCACACTCAGGCAATGAACCTGAATAAATTTTAGCGACAATTGATGAACAATACATTTATTAGGGATAAAAGCGTATTATGCTAATACCAGCATAAACAGAAACGCATCGCGACCTATCCCACGAACGCACGCGCAACAAAAACTGCGAGACGGGGGATAGAAAAAGCTAATAAAAAAGCAATAATGCGATCCCGCATGGTGGCTCGTTGAGATCCGAAATTGACGAGACTGATGAACCGTAAGGGATAATATTGATGTACGTACGATAAAATATATAAACTACACGTCACATATTTTTCCAATAATTTTTAAATTTAGTTCCAATAAAAAAATATTTCTATAAAAACATGATATGTAAATTCAGCGAAAAAAATTCTATTGAAAATTGTGTTTCTCCAAACATTTTACAACAGCTATCGGTATTTCCAGTGTCATTTGCGATACGCACATTCGCATTCACAAAAGGTCACGTAATAGTAAGTGGTGAGAGTTCATGATTTCCATATTTTATAAAATTATTAAAATAAACATAATTATATACTTTGGTACAACAAATGCGTTAAGTTTGCATAATGAGAGAAGGGTTGGGCAGCATAAAGAGATAATTGTAATTTTACGCGGCCTCGTCATTTGTCACCAGCATCCTGCCACGCGCCCAGCCTGAATTTATTATTTTATATTATCTGGGGTGCTCTTACCCTTATCTACAATTAACTATTAAGAGATATTAAATAATAGACTGTACAGAATGCCTGATTTGCACACATCATTATTTTTGTGATTATTATTATCTCGTTTAGATTTTATTATTATCATAATAATTTATAGTAAACTTGTCCTCTTCCGTATTTCAAATGAATTTTGTCCTCTGTAATAGAAGTATCATTTTTAAAAGAACGTACTCATAATGTGCTAATGTCCAGACTTCGAATACCTTTCGATTCGACTTACCTTTAAACAGTTAGATCCTAAGTCACGCTGCATAAATAGTAGATACCGAATAAACAAACTGCATTGTGGGGCGAACTCCAGAGTCGTTGACGATGATATCGGCGACATGATGGCATACCTAATATATTCGGTTCGGGTCTGTAATCGTCGTCCGCGCCCGGCGACCCCGGATGCGGTTCATTGTAGCGAAACTCCCCGGAGCCCGAGGTGAAACAATACACTCTTTCCTTCTATTGTCTATTGCCCGCACAAGTATTCCTATTCATATTTTTATGTTTAATTGTATACATGTAGGTAAAATGCGAAATTAAAATGTTAATATTCTCAGAAAATAATGCTCTACATGGTTTTTGCTTTAACAATAGGTAACTTCTTTACTTCGTTATTTTCATTCTTTATTAGAAATTAGATAGATATAATCTTATTAAGCACCCCAAAATATAATAAACATAATTCAACTCGTTGTAACGAAAATGTCATTTTTTTATTCAAAAATAACATCGGTTCGTTCAGAAACGGGTCAAGTGGATATAGAAAAAAGTATTAAATTAAAAAAATGGGCGGTTCTGCTAAGTATCGTTGTCAAAATATCGGCGAGCACCTGCCCAGACAGAGCGGCGCGTAACGAACTTATGAATCTATTATACTCAAGTAATAGTACTATTCAAGCAATTTATCTTTTTATATCGTCTCAATAAACACTTAAAATAAAATTAATTACTTAACTTTTAAATGTTTTTACCATTATAGTCTATACTTTATACATGCAGTCAATTAGAAGCGTCCAACTCGAAGCATTTTCTATCTCGCATTTTACGACACTTAAGCTTCATTTATCCGGCACGACGTGATAAGCATCTTATAAAGTATATCCAGAGATAATTCGCTTCTCTCGCGGCCATGTTGCCTTCGTCCGTGGCTCGATAAAATAAAACGACCGCGAGCTCGCCGCTTTTGGACTTTTTTTATACAGGATCATTTTTCTTGCCGACTCGGCCAAGGGATTATCTATGATGTATGTCGATGTAAATTGGTCCCTTTGATACATAGTAATAAGGTTGTATGGTTTTTGGAGGCTGTGGAGTGGACGTCCTTGGGCGGACTCGATCTGCTAGCTGAGAGATCGTCCCATCGAGCCGCGCTGGTCGTTGCACCGAAACTATACTTTTAAAATGCATTGGAAAGTAGAAAACTTATTCTTGTGTTATTTTCGAGAAACTTCTAACCAATTAGGTAGGTAGTTGTTTATGCGGTGCGTAACCGCTTCTAAGTATGTTCTGAGATAATTAATAACAGATGAAAGAGTTTAGAAGCAAATAATACTTGCGTAGCAATTTGTAGCGAATTCTCAAACTATGCATGAAAAAATTGAGATAGAAAAGACTGTAGACAGTGTTGTTTGGAAAGTGCGTATTGTTAAAAAGAAGATTATAAATAAATGTCCAAGGAAAGGTTTTGTAACTGTAGAACAATTTGTTTTAGTTTAGTTTGTCGCGCCCATAACTAATGAGTCAAAATGTGTTGCCCTCGGATTTACGACCTGACGATGTCGCTAAATGTTGAAAAAACCACCTCATGTCGTAACAACGAACGAAACTGCCATCATATGGGCGGTTATCTTCTGTTTTAAAAAACAAGTTTCGCAATTCACTTCGTTAAAATACTTTGAAAACGCAGAAAATATTACGTTAGCCAAAACTGCATAAGTTAATGGTTAACGTTACATCATGAACTCGTTTACATAGACGTGAATAATGTTAGAGTTAGGCATTTTACTAAAGTGCTCAATACAAAGCAGTGGTTGTTCTATTCCCGTAATGGATACCTATGGATATTCATAAGGAAAACTAGAAATACGCGATTGATTCCCCGCTTCACCTAATTAACCACAAGCGTTAATTAATCCTGAGCTCTAAATTGAGCAAAATAAAATTCTCCTTCTAAAATCAGAGCATATCTGGCTTTATTATATTTCTTTTTTAAACTTTGCCCCACACTAGGATTTCTCCTGTGTCGTGGGTACAATTTACAAACATACATGTCACATACACACATACAACTAGACCCGAAACAGCTATCTGTAGATCATACAAATATTTGTTCCGTGCGGGGATTGAACCCGCGACACGTAGCGCAGATAGCTAATCGCTTAGCCACTGCGCCAACCGTGCCGTCAACCGGATTGTCCACTTTATTTACACAAACTAATATTGGAGCATCTAACTAATTTTATGATAAATGTCGACGACGAATAAAGACACGAATCAAGTTTCTGTCATGCAAAATATCAACATACAACAAAAGGGTGAAACAAAACAAACAATGGTCACCGATAGGGTTGACTAGTGGTGTGTTTTAGCAAAATCAATAGTACGTTATGAGGTACCGTTATTTCCGTCGCGCGCTTATAATAACTGTGTTTGGACATGGACAGGACGGTGCGAATAGATGGACAGTGTGATATGTGGTTGTGGCGCCTAATTACGGGTATCATTTGCAATAAACTCGTCCACCCTGTACAACGGACACGTGAATGATGGTATGCAAAACTAGAACTAAGCAGCATGATTTTGACTATTATTACTAATTGTTAGGTAAATTATTACCTACAGAAATTGTGTTCTTTGTTTGAAGATACGAGAGAAGTTTACTGCGCTAGTTAAAAGCAATAATCCCACAGAAGAATTTAGAGACTTGTGCGTTACTACATAGTTCATTTTGGTCAGCTTGCTTAAAGTTTGTAATCCATTCAAGCAGTATTCAATCATATGATAAACCTTATTGTTAAATATTGTCTCAGCTCACCTTAGTGCACTTTACAAAATCTTTAGAACTCAATTTGTTTGTCTCTATTAGGTTATGAATAACAAACAATACAACAATTTGTACTCAAATACCGATCATACACCAATAACATATGTCAATACTAACCCCACAATGTTTACGGGTTTTATGCTCGCTTTATTCGCGAACACCCCTCGAGCGCCGCCATGGGGTTGTGGTCAAAATTGTATTTTTATTATAATTGCTCCGTTTTATTGAGAACTCGTCCGTAGGGTAAACATTGTAGAGTTCCAGTTTTGTTACAAACTACAACTAGTGGATATCATATAATTAGTTACGAATATTTTTATAATGGTATTTGTAATTCGATGTCTCGCTCTAAATTGTAAAGGAATTCGTGCTTTTGTGGATTCGGATTAAAAATCTTGTTTTAACGTTATGTTAGTTTAATTCGTTAGATCTGATTTATCAAACACCCATATTTCAACTATCAATGCATAAAATGTTTTACCATAAACCGTAGTCTAGACAAAAGTGAACACAAATTGACGTTTATCTGAACATTTATTTCGATTGCGCAGCAAAAATACAAAACACGAAAAACAAAAAATAAATATCATTTAAGCATAAGATAACACTGACAGTTTTACTATTCAAATAATAGCAAAAAAAAGCGAATACGTCCGCCTGTCCATACTCAATTGGACCCGCATCAAAAGGCTTAGTATAAACCCCTTTTCTCATTTTTATATCACAAAAAGATTGCCCATGACTATTTTGTTGGCAAATATGACTTGATCCTATTGTCCGTAAGAAAACTATTCGTGTCGAATTTAAATATTGTTACTGGACGGTGAAATTACGGCTCAGCGTAAAATAAAACATAATAACCTGATGGTTGGACAGTTTTACACGTGAATATTTCTCTCACATAATATATTCTATTTATAATATATTTAAATACTTAAATACTATATTTTATGTTTTGGATGCATTATTTTCATGTTCTGTTGAGAAAATAAAACACTATACATACTTACATAATGATTGACGATACACTTTTTGCAAATTAAATGACTTCTCTAAACATACCTGGGTACATACAACTAGACATTAAGCTACTGAAAAGTCCTGAACGTTTATTTAAACGCCATCGCGATAAAGGGCTTGTAAATCACATTCGTATGCCGTTTGTGTACCAATTTCACCATCGATATTGCAATTTGTCATTTCGTTATCATCTATTATCGCAATGCATTAGTTTCTGAGTATAGATAGTGTTATCTTTAACTAGAATTCGCCGAACATGATTACGGAACTCAGGCGCAGCACATGAAATGCAGATTTCTATTCTCAGCCATTTTTTGTTTTTAAATTATTTTTATTGCCTTGATATTTTGTAAATATCGATTAATTGGCTTGTGTTGAAAAGGATTGTAATCGATCCTGGTTAATGGATTAATTGGTAATTTATAGTATTAAAGATGTACAAGGAACAAAAAAACCAAATTTTCAGACTGTAAAAGCTTCTTGTTTAACAAAAATAACTCTATTGCCTAGTCACTCAGTTCTCTTAAAATGTATTAAGATATATATATGCGCGGAGTACCTACTTCCATTAAATAAATAATTTCTAGGGTTTTTTTTTACATCAAGCCTACCTATGAGAAAACTACTCCAAACTGTACAAATAATAATTTTTATATTATTTATTGTATTTGCAATCAATAACCAAGTATCTATAGTAACAATTTATTAAAATAATCGCGTTTCGCAACAATCAATTGGTAATGAAATTACATTGAATTGAAACGTTGCTCCTTGATAGCTATATTAATTGTCTCGTATAATTATAATGTTGAAGTTTAATTTATTAGAATAACATGTTCAGTGTCCAATCTATTATGCTATTAGTCAACGTGCAACTATGCTTCGTATCATCAGTTTCACATGTGCGTTACGCATGCATTTCACAATCAATCTCACGTATTGTGAATTCTATAAAAAATTGGTAATTCGTTTGCGAAAGTAGTATTTTTATGCAACGCACATAATGTAGTTAGGAACGTGTGACGCGACCGAATGCGTATCGCGCGAAACGCAGGCGCACGCACGATTCCTACGCGCAGATACAGTGCGTACGCCCGATAACGCCAGCCGGCCGCGATAACACACTGTCCGTGTTGATACTGCATATAAATTTGCTCACACAAACACTCTGCTGGACTTTTACCCGTTTTATCTACGTAGATTATATTTAGTTTCAATCAACCTAGCATTATCAGTAATCAGATTGGTATATATATATACACTAGTAGGTATCTATATACTTGAATACTACCAACTAATACATTAGTATACACACATTCAAATACAAATTCACGCATACACTTGCTAGTGTGGTTACATAAGCAAGGACAAAGCCGTCTAGAGAGATTCGCACAGCTCATGAATCAGGGGTATCCCCGACCTACAAAGAAATGCAAGCTCGCATAAATAATGCGCAGTCCACTTTTGTAGTGCAGTCACCGTAATGATGACATAACAATGACGAATGTCAGGCGCGTGCGCCCGCAAAAAAAGTTTACTTTGTTGTAGGCGGGCGTGAAATTACGTCAATTTCGCACAATTGTACCAGGAGATAATGAGGTTATAGGAGGTTTTAATGTTGTTGCGAATAATGGTCAGCCTTGCGCGGATTTTTTGCCACTTTGCAATGATTTGTTTCCTTCCTGATAATTTGTTAGATTAGTTATTTCAATTCAATCGGATTGAAAAGTTCAAAATATTAATAAAATTTATTTTGTTTAGATTATTGTGTAATAAAATCTATTGATTACATTTTTTTATATTGTATGTAATGTTGGGTAAACAAACCATAATTTTCATATAATCTAAATTTTTTGTCATCATGTTACTTAACATTGTGTAATTAGATCTTTAAGTTGATCAGAATAACTAATAAACATTAGTTAATCATCGTTGCTTGCATTATTTGGAGGATAAAAACACCTGTCATACAATTATTTTGTTGTATTCATTCTCAACTTTTGTTTTAAAGTAAAGTGGAGATTCGCGTAATTTCATTAGGAGAACATAAATTGACGAAACTGTCAGTGTGAAAACGGAATCGTAATTAATATAAATAAAATATACGATTACTATTTATATCTTATACATACACAGCAGTATGCATTTCTTAATACAGTATATATCAAAATAAATAATCCATTAAATGATAGCGTCGTATCAATTCAAAGAATTTTGTATTTCTTGTATTGCCTACCTAGGTATATTGAAAATGTTACCAATAATAAATAATATTATTAAACATTAGCTTAGACAACGATAAGGTTGTCTTGTTGTCTTTTAAAACAAACTCTTTACTTAAGGTTTCCCTCAGTATGTGAGTTCAGAGACGCTAAATTCTTGAAGAAATCTGAATTTAAAACAACGAAATAGAGTAGTTTTCATCGTAAACCACTAAATGTATGAACAAATTTGTACCAGGGTATTAGGAAGTACTAGGAGATGACTATTAAGAGGTTTATTTTAGTGATATACGTGTTATGTATACATAATGAGTTTGTACTGCTTATATAGTAAGAATTATAGCTATCAGCCGTGACGAGTGATACGATGACTCATTTTGGCAACTGGTTGGTGAGGAGGCGTTGCCAATTTGCTATCACACACATACACAAATTCGCGCACATTAACAAGTTTCGTGATAACAAGTTCTGATACCCTGGTACTTTGTATACCTACATTTAACTGCTACGCTATTGGTTAATAAAATTAATATTCATCATACATTTTATTTCAGAGTTATTGTTAATTAAAGTTAACGTTAAGTATTTGTACTATCTGAAAAATGTTTTGAAAGAACTGAAGTATCCGGTTAAATTATTGATTGATAAAATCAATGGGCGCGCGTTCAAAAAGATATTTCTGAGATTGTTGTTATGTTAAACTGGACCTACTTTTATTTGCAAATAGTGTGTTTTGAAGGAAATGAAATACTTTAAATACGTATGTATGTTAAAAAACTATATTTAAATACTTTTTCATCTATTCTGTTGCGATATTTTTAACCCAAACAGATAGTTAAACAACACTGCCGAGGCTACTCAGATTTTGAGGCCAAGGTTTAACTGCTAATATGTAGATATTTTTATGTAAGATAAATATATATCTGTATTTTGAAAGGTTAAAAAACTGGTACTATTCATGTTAATGTTTAAGATAATGCATAAAATTATTGATAGTTTAGCATAATGACGATGTTATTTTACTTTGAATAATTGACCTCGTAGTGAACGTGTCAAGTCCTCACATGTATGTTTTTAGTTCATTAATTCGTAAATCAACCCCTTGAATGTGGTATATATTGATAGTTTGGTAAAAGGGACGGCTGTGGGCCGGTCTCTGCGCGGCCTCGTGACCAAAATACGCGCTTTGAATAATTGAAGCACAGGGCCACTAGGTGGTACTCCCCCCTTTCCCCTAACTCACCGGACTTTTAGTTTTTATCGGTTCATTATAATTTGCCGCAAATTATTGATGTTCGTACACCACAAAGTTGCTTCGTATTCCACGAAGAATATAAGTTAATTAATTAAGTATGCCAATGTCTTTGTTTATAATTTCATATATTTATGGCATTCTTAGCATTATAATATAACGTTTACTGTCATTGAACTTTTAGAGGAAAAGATGTATAAAAACGACTACAAGGGTAAGAGTACTAAAATTATTACATTACGGTGGTTTAGTTACCATCCCAAAGGAACTACCACTGATTACTTGCAACACGCCCAAACATCATAAAACCCGAAAACTTCAATCCAAAACAAAAAGCAATGGCAATTTACAATCCAACCAAATAATTGAGGAATACATTTGTCTATCAGTAATTACATAGAAAGATTCGGCTGTCGCAGGTTCAGCCACTATTTGTCTTCCACACGCAAATGTGGCGGGGAAATTAGTGTGAATAATTGATACGTGTCATTTGGCAACCACCCTGACCCACCACCTCGTGTCACCAAACTTAACATACCCACGCTTCTCTACGTACCTACTTACTTGTACGACAAACATTTCTTTTATAATAAGTCAGCCTGGCATTTTTTTATTTGTTTTTATTCCTATACCTTTTTGTATTTTTTTTTACCTTACCTATTTGATTGCCTTAGTATCTATGGAACATTTATAAAATGTACAACTGTATTTTGATATGAAGGTCTGTTTAGATTAAACGGTTTATCTGATTTGAAGCGACTCTATCATTGGACATTCAAAAAATTATAGGGTTTCAAAACGTTAGAGCATGATGCCCATGCAGATTTTATAAGTAGGTAAGGCTCTAATTAAACTAAAATAATGTTCGGTTGGCGTACGTGAGGTCGATGGAGATGTGGCGTTGTCCACGCACTTTGATGGTGGTGGCGGTGGTGGTGATGCCCCACATCGATATTTCGTGCATTATTGAATAGTTGCGTGTGGCCTCCCGAATTTCCAATGTTTGGCGATTGATGTGTAGATTGACTTTTGTCATTTGCCTCGGCCATGTCAAACAGTAAAATGTTTTTCTATGCCTTCTCCACAAATTGTTGGATCGAATCGTAATGGACTGGCGATTGATTGAAGTATATAAATATTTTTTGTCCCCCTATCTGATTGGCACGGCGATGGATGAAAGCTGTCTGTTGTTTTCTTTATTCACGTGATCGATTAGACGGTTTTTATAGTGGTTACGAATATGTTCGCGATCGATGATAACGAAATAATGAGGGGTAGGATACAATGCCTAAGCATTACCTCCATATATGCCACGCGAGTACATAGGTACTTTCATTCAACAAAAAACATTCTTTGAACTCGTGAAGGTTCATGCAGTGCTGAATAGATTACCTAAGGGGTTTATTTTTTCATAGAACCTCGAATCCTTTGTTTATCAGGTTAACTGGCTATTGTGTGAATGCATTGTATACTTGTGAACCGCTACGCTGATGGCTTAGTGATAAGAAATACGTAACGTTGTGCAAATGAAGTGGGTGGCCGGCGAAAATTTTAGGATAGTCATAAAAGCGGCACCTTTGCAAGCAATGATATAAAATTTCGGCACCTTTGTGCGTAAGCGCCAGTGCAGATATCTTCTTTCAAAAAGAAAGTTTTATTTCGAAGAAACAGTTAAATGGTTCTTTTGTGAAGCCGCTTTACGAATTAGCAATCACTAAAAAGGATTTTTAAGAGAAATATTTTTCAACAGCCTTTTTTATGCATAAAAGACTGGCAGGCAATTGTTATGTGTTGGTTAAGGTATCTAAGACAACTGTAGTAGGTAACATTCAGTCCTTAAAGTTGTTTTTTAAAACACACATGAATCATTCGTGGTGTTTTTAAGAAAATATCGCTTCTTACGAGTTATGTAAAGTATCTTAATAGCCCAACCATGCATAAGTGCAGCATTGTAGTGAAGGCTCATGATACTTTAAAATGTTTTAACTCCGACTGCAGTACTTTCTTTGATAAATATTTCTCGCATGAAACCATTTGACTTATCCGTCGATAATATTACGAGTCGTCCATTAGACTCGTTTAAAGGAGAAATGCTTTCCAAAAATACCGTTACGGTCCTTGTTGCATCAAATAAAGGAGAAACCCTAACCCGCAACAATTAACCCTTTTGCGCACGTTTTCTGCCGCGAATAGCGCAAGAATAGCGCAATTTTTATTGGTTTACGACTCAACTCAAATGTTGCAGAACTCTCCGCAAAGACGCCGACACAAAATGTTAATAACTATAAAAGGGGTATAATAAAAACAAACGGAAAGGGTTTACAACAATGCGGAAAAATTACGCAATGACTAGTTTTATGATTGCGTAAAAAAAACTTCGCAGGTACGAAAAGGGTCTTCTAATCTTTTGTTGAAACTAAGTTTGGGTTGGTGTGGATTTTACAAAGAACCAACTGCGAATACAAGTGCCATTCACGAGAACAATAATAGTGTATGCAAATAGATGCAAATGTTTTTACGATGGCTCTTTTTAGTATAACAATGAGGGTATTGTGCGATTGACCGGCGCTACTGAATTCGATTATGAATATTGTAAACACATTATTGATTCCGGTAAAGTTCTTCGTGGAGTTAGGTCTTACGAATTTTAAAGTTTTAATCTTCATTTGCTGTAATGTTGAAATTAATGTTCCTGTTTGGTAGTTCCCTTGGTTCTTCCTCCAGTGTATCAAGTAGGATACCTCATGTCTTGGGGGAACAATTAGCCAAACTGTAAGGTCGACGGGGATTATTTCACGAGGCGTAAGTACTTGAATCGGCGAATCTCTTTCTATGCGAAACTTATGCCTTAAGGTCCATTATTTAGTCTCTATCCGGATTGTCCTGCGCTTGAGTCGATATCTAGCTCCAATATCGGCACCATTACACAAGCTGTTTTTTTTATATATCCTTCCTACTAATATCATAAATGTGAAAGTTTGTGAAGATGGATGGATGGTTGGATATTTGTTACACAATCACGCTAGAACGGCTAAACGGATTTGGATGAAATTTGGCACAGAGATAGATTATATTCTGGAATAGCACATATGCTACTTTTTATTCCGGAAAAATGTACAGGTTCGTAAACCACGCGGGCGAAGCCGCGGGCAGAAGCTAGGTGACTCATATTGCATCTCTATCTATCGTATATATTTACATATAATAATTGTTCTAAACTCCTTTTACAAAAGCAACTTCTAAAATCCATATCAACTGCATGTTGTTTGCCCCTTTTGAACTTGATCTTTTTATCAAGTGTGGCTGCGAGCCCAAAATTATATCAGCATCGTCGCCGCATTCCGCGTTCACACACCCACACATGCGCGCACCCTTCATTATATTAACAGCTATGCACACTAACAAAGTGTCGTATCGCATAAACACTTTCTAGTCTAGTCTAGAAAAAAGATTCAGCTTGTTCTAGTATGAGAGTATCTAGTATCGTCGCATTTATTTTATCCTATTTGGATACTTTTCACTTTAACAAAATAAATCTCCTATTTATGGTGATGACGATCATTGTTTTGATTAGTAAGTCATAAATGGCGATCATTTCTTGCAGCCACTTTTTACGTATAATCTTCGGAAATCCTAAACCTAACTAATATTATAAATAAGTACAAAAGTAAGTTTGTTTGTTTGTTACCTTTTCACGCCTAAACCACTGAACCGATCATCATGAAATTTTGCATATAAGTTGTCAAGGATACAGAAAAGGACATAGGGTACATTTCATCCAGAAAAAATTACCGCTCCCGAGGGAAATAACAATAACTTTCGACGGTCACAATTGCTTTAGGACGCTAGATGGCGCTAAGTGTGACCCGAAAAAATGCACGGGTTTGTAATCCACGCGGGCGAAGCCGTTGGCGAAACTAGTAAAACGATAAATTCTTCAACCAAGTAATGAATAATAAAATATAGGTAATACATACTGCCAATACTGTTCACAAACGTTCAAAGATGGTGTGAGGCGGCATTTACTCTATCAGCGTGTACCAACCAACACATGCATGAAACTGCTTCAAGACGACGCAGGCACTCACACGCACACATACACAATTTCGTAGACAGCGTAACTCTTACTACGAGATCGAAGCTCGACATTTCTCACTAATGTGATTTTTACGCGAGTTCTACAGACGAAACTCGATTGAAGTTAGTATTTCAAGCGAGTTAGAAATTCGTTTAAGATTCTAAGTGTGTTTTGAGTTTGTGGTAGGGTATCATGCATCTATACGCACACAAGGGGATTGGCTAGACACGAATATTGCCCGCTATGCTAATGCAGCGGAGATTGGGCAGGTCGATGGCCGCTCCCGGACGCTACGGAGTCATTCGGCAGAACCCGCCGGCCACCCTCGCTCGCCCTCACAATTATTGAATCGTCGTCTTGATATCTCTACCTAGAAATTCTTTGGCGTTTTCTAGATTTGGCTTTAGTATGGCTTCATATTGGATGTATTTGTTTAATTCCAAGCTAATAGGAATTGAAACTGTTAAGTCTATCAAAATATTTTAAATAAACCATAAACATAAAAAAAACATTATGATTCCAAAAAAAGAGTCTTTATATAAATGTTATTTTTTAAAGTGATCTCTATATTATGCATGCAGACGCCTCGTTTCTTCCTCATAAAGACTTTTCATCATTGGATACTTAAATTATTAACATTATTGTCGAAAAATGTCCAAATCCCTAATAGTAATAATGACAAAGTTAAAACAGTCTCCGGGCCGCGTCACTGGCCAGTGACCTTGAGTGGTGCGCGGGCGCAATAGATTAGTCAGACACACAACACACACTCGCACTACCCCATTACAACAGAAGGATTTATGTGTGTGCGTGTACTTGCATCATATTGGGGTGAGGCCTGCATGTTTTTTAGAACCAGATGATTTTGATAAGTATGAGAACTTTGATGATAAAAATACTGATGCCTGCCGCATCTGTTAAGAGCCTACCTCAACATACAATGAAATAAGACTCGAAGAAAGAAGGAGCTATTATAGATTATGAGTGTTTTTACGAGTAAACAATAAGAACCCTTTATAAAAGTAAACACTGCAATATGGTAATGCGTGAAATATTAATTTGTTACCCCACTTTTCCACTAAAACAATCGTTTAACTTTAAATACAAATGTTTTTGTTAATTATACTATAATCAAAGCTATACAGTAATTTACCGCATATTATCTAGGCACGGATGGAAAAAAATGCTTGTGGCGTGGGCGTTTTGACAGGAGAAAAGACAGCCGACGACGCAGCGCAGGCGCATAATAGATGCATAATAATGGTGTGCCACATCTCGTGAAAGTGCATCGCTGCAGCCTTGAGCGGACCCTTTCCCTCGTCCATCAAACGGACGCGGGCTCTCGCCTCTTAACATAACACCGTACATTAGACTATCGAGCGACATTTATCGCGCAACGGGGACTTCATTAGGCGGCAGTCGACATTCAAACTACTTAGTCAAACATTTTAAGACCATTTATTCATTTTCTAGATGAATTGATAATGCGTGTCAAATGCAAATACAGAGTAAGGATAGTAAATTGCGGAAGCTTATTTCATGTTTATATCCTAAGGATTTTCTTTAAAATAAGTATAGCCAAGTCATAAACAGACAAACCTTGGTATAAAACATGACTAGCTTTGATTTTGAAAGGGTTCGTTGTTTACAAAGTAACAAGTAACAGAACAGAACTCCCCTTGCGGTGGTGTGATAGGCGTGCCATGCATGGCTATAAGGCGAGTACATCCTGGAGCGCGGGGGCGGGTGAAGCGTGGGTGCGGGGAGACACACAAGCGGTTATTTCGGTATGCACATTGCATGCGGCGCGGGCGACGGCGGCATAAGCGCAGCAGCGCACTTGCCACTCAAAATAGTCAGGTCAGGGACCGCGAGTATCGCCTCGATCCTGCCCCAAGGTCAAGTCTCTGCAGCACCGACACCTCCCACCCCCACTTCCCCCCACGACGCGTCTATGCACATTAATGTAAACGGCTCACGAGTCACGCCTGGCTATGTTCTCTACTCCGAAATTCGGTTACCGGGTCCATTTTAACGCTTCATTTCATTATTAGACACGTAGCACTGATATAAGTTTTATATTTCAATATTATAACCCTAGCCTCCAGGGTATTTATACACAATAGGCAATGCAAACATGAAAGATAAACAAATAAAAACAATGATGAATTTGTTATCAATACGAATGTTGCTAAACGTGACCCGATGATGTTTTAATCGATTCTTAATTGCGAAAAGTCAATTAAAACGTCGCGAGATAAAACCGCGAAGTGCGCAGCGATCGTTATAAACTCTAAACATGCGATAAACCTCACAATTATGTCGACAATGTGAAAATTACTAGACTGCTACCTAGCTAAAATACCAAAATTGCGACCTAATTCGAAAGACAACTAATTCTAACCAATATGGCGTAACATTTCTAGCAGTTACTTTTTACATTTAGATACAAAATTAAGTAATGCACAAACGAGCTACGAGTAGATTCCTAATACCTTACCTACACCAAAATCATAAGTATTCTTTGATTGATTTTAAATTACATTCATCATGTACTAATTAACGATCATTAAATCCGTTTGCAAAATGAACATAGTCATGTGTTTGTTCTAGTTATGTTTAAGTAAAACCAAACTTACCTTTACGCATCTTTAATTTCAATAAAAACTGGTATCAGAGAAAGTCTGTAATCTATTATAATGGTACTTTAACAATGATGACCGGTTGGATGAAAGATTTTGGGTAAAATTATAATCGGCAGAAGAATGCTTTCTGGATCCTATTATTACTCATTATCCTTCTAAAATAAGTTAAGTATACTAGCACAGTACAAACAAGAACGGAACGCACCACAAGAATTAAACTCGTAACTTTTAATCCCAAGAAAACTTGCACAAAACTACTTCCAGACAAAAGATATAAGTAACTTATAATATATAAGTACCGGAATACCTAAAGAATACATAGACAAACTGCTGGTGTGGCTACATAAACAATAACAGGATTCACCCTCATGTTAGCGGTCAATATATGGCTTCAGACTCCCTCAGGTTTAGTCATCGACACCGAATTGTTTAGGGGGAACCCTTAGCCAAATGTCCTTAATTACAAAATGACACCTGAAAGTTGATACTGATTATTACTTTGCTATATTTGAAGTTGAGATTTGCAAAGAAAAGCATTTACCTGGACGTATAATAATGGGCTATCCGCACAACACAGGACTGAATCACAAATTGTGGTGAATACAAAATTGAATCAGGAAATGGCCTAATTTGCAATTTGGTTTTTTATTGCCAAACAACTTTATTGCTTACTATGTAAGAATGACCAACGTTCAAATGTTCTTAAATTGAATCAGTAGGTATCAAAATGTATCCGCCATAACAACATAATTCTCAAATCAATTAAATTCGAAACAATTCCGTATAAAATGCGCTGTTTTCCATTATCATATCAATTGTCAATGTTCGATCTAATAATGGCCAACGATTCAAAGCAGCATTTTTGTTTAAAAAAGTGTCGATGTTTCTAGGCGCAAAGGAGAGATCAAGGCGTCCGTTGGCGAGGACATTGCACTTCGTGCCCCTCCCCCTCGGCCCTTTGGTCCTTCCCCCCACTGGCCCTGCCGAAACTCGCTAACCAGTGTTACTACCGACCGGATTTGAGTGTTTAGTCACCGTTGCTTTTGGGATGTTTGGTTTATGTACAAAAATGATCAAGCCATGATGTTGAGAATTAAAGTAATATTATGATAGTCTGTCAGTAATGAGATATTGATTTGTCGTCTTATCGAAGTTGAAAGAGCTTCGTTTGACAATCCAATAGCTCTGTAATGTTGACATAAAACAATAATTGCATTTGTTAATACAACTGCATTGATACCTTTTTGAACCATATACAGCATTTTCGTAATGTTCACAACCTACTTTTCATATGATAATTACGAAAATCTCTAGAATCTCTACATTTATGCAAAACAGGCCATTCAAGTCATCCACGATTTGCTGATAACAGTGAAGCATCAATAACATTACAGATAGTTATCTCACTGGTCAGTTCTCAATCATCCAAGTAGGTACCTGTGCATTGAATGGATTGCATCAGTGTTGCGTCGCATTGGCTGCAGGCGGCGCAGACGCATCGCTTCCCGTTACTTGCTATGTAACGAGTACATACTCGGTATGTACTTTGTAACTACTTATACTGTCGGCAAAGGAAGTTTCAATAAAATCGTATTAAATTGTTTTGTGCGAGATTCTAGCACATTGTTGTCGCAGTTCGGAAGGGTATTTAAAAAAAAATCATTTGTATAGATACAACTTTTTGAGATTATATTTATAAAAAAGGAAAGGAAATGAGAAATACAGTTTCTCAAGAAAACGTGTGAGGTTTTTCCTAATGAAAGCATGGTACCTAGGTTATCTACGTGTACTGTGAATGCAAACTCTTCAATAAATACTTTATTTAACTAATTAAGAACGCCACGATATCCCCATTAATTGTTAAAATCTGTTGTTTCTCGTTGCCGGGCACATCGTTTGTCTTAATGAACCAATTTTATTAGATACCAACTTCCATACCTCGACTTTACAATTAAACACAAATATTGCATTTACGAAATATTTTTTAAAACTATACTTATTCAAATACCTAACACAAATATAAACCTAGTTTTGCTGACACTACGTCTACAAGAGATACACGAGCGAGGGACGCGGGGTGCAGGGAGCCGTTCGGCCTGCCTCAACACGCGGCGCGTTCGCTGCGCCCGCGCCAACGACGTTGCGCGTGACGTCGACGTTTCCTGGATCAAAAAGTTGTAGCTATTGCACGTATTGATTAACATTAACTGTGATGATAATTATAGGAAACTCTAGAAGTTATGTTTTAAATGAACTTGAACGCCATCGTCATACTTTTGTACATATTACATGAGAATTGTGTTTTTCATCGATCCGTCTCTATCATGTATTTAAAAATTTACGGAATTACGGAATGTATAAACCCTACATCAATTCAAAAAGTAAAACGTTTCTGAGTCCTCTTAAATTGAATTTAGAATATCCTACAATAAAAATTATCGAAGGTTTGCAAAAATCGACCTGCCGCATGCCGTTCCGCTAAAATCTGATGCTCGCTAAAACAAGCTTGCCGTACACGAAAAGCAAAATAGACACTTCTTAAATAGGAAAGATAAAAATAGAAAACTGAAATGTCCCACAAAATGGAAGTGGACCATTCCCGAAACAAGAAGTAAAATGTTTACCCAGCCTTGTCCAGCTGATTGGAACAACTTGCTCCACTAGTGAACTGTTTTGTAAAGTTATTAAGACCACAGTACCGTGGGTCTATTGTAAGTCGGTCCATCCTTAACGGGTTTTAAAATGGCCGTACTTAAATACATTGCTTGAAGCATTTTAATTTCGTTGGCGATCTGGGAATGGCAATAAAACCTACATAAAATATAGCTGATTATCATTCCAATCAGGTTGCAAGAGTTGATTAAGTAAGCTATTGAGTGAACTGGTAAACAGTATCTACTATTTGATGATTTTAAAACTCTCCCTCGTACAAATCGATATATAATAACTAGTGACGCAGACTCTCAAATTATTAGGGGATTACATTGTAAAGATTTTGGTGCACAAGTGTATGCTGGTGCTACTGACATCTATGATATAATTCCTAGGAACGCAGATCCACGCGAGATAACATTTGAATTCTATTGTGCTTAGAATTATAAGAGGCTGCGGTATACAACTGGTCAAAAAATCTTGGTCATATTTTAATATACATATTTTTTATTCTCCTTCTGAAAGTTCCATTCCCGCACGGAACAAATATCTGTATGATCTACAGATAGTTGTTTGGGGTCTGTGTATATGAATATATGTGTTTGTAAACGCATCCACAATGTTGAACAACTGAAAAAATGTGAAGAGGAAAATAACTAAAATAATAAAAAATACATTTCACGTTTTTAAATCGTGTTAAGTAAATTAACAGTAGGTGCCTACTAAAGCGCAAGTGCAACTATTGTCTGGATCTGGAAAATACAAATTATTGTAAATAACAAGTAATTGGATCAATGTGTGAATGTTATTAAATATTTACAATAGATTACTTAGTTCGTAAACATCACTTTCTTTGTCTGCAAAATGTTTATTACTATTAATTAATGGACCTGTGGACTTGACCCTGTTAGTTATCTATTTGGCATATTCAATCTTTTATATTTTCTTGTATTTTCTGAGCCAGTATTCATAAACTATGTTTACTTACGTTAAGAGATATTTAGGTATCATAATAAATTAGTCATTTATCAGATTCACAGCTATGATATACTGTATTTAAAACCCCTTTTGAAGTTTAATTCGAGTCGTACCCGAATTGAACCGTTATCGAAATTACGCTCTGCATTCTGTGGATTACTGTAGGTAATAGCTTGGGTTTTTTACAAACGCAGAATTGAAATACTCTGTACTTCCTCAAACCTATTGGTAAACTTCAATAGTCAAAAAAGCGTTTTTTGAATGTAGTAGTCAGATCAATCGGAAGATTTTACACATTAAAATGCGTAATGAGGTCACAAAATTAATTAGTCACAATTATCATTAGCTAACAATTTGTACATTTGATAGTGAGAGGGCCTACGACAACAACGGCCCATTTATTAACTTTTGTAGAGCAGTAACAGTGATAACACTATCACTCAATGCAAATTGTCCCTTACGCAGTCAAATCGCTAATTGAAGTGAACATTCAAATACTGATAAATAAAACAAATGAAAGAGGAATGAGCTGTTTATATTTTAGTTCTCTTTTCAAATTCAGAATCATCAGCTTATTGGTCTGTCAAGTAGACACAATAGAAAATATTTTAAGTTATACTTCTTTTGACGCGCTTGATGAGAGTCAGTTCTTACAATGCGCGCGCACACCAACAGATAAAAGCGACACCCTGAAGTTGGCTGGTAAATGTCTCTTAAATTTTCTTGGGAATTGATAGCTATATTCAAGGTAATTATTGAAATATTGTTGTGTTTCATATCATCATCATTTGAAATAAATAAGAAGTACTTAGTAACTTCTTACGTGCGTACATAAGTCCGTGTCCGACCGCGGATTAATGAATTATTCAAAAATCCACAGTGCAGTCCGTTTCTTACATCTCAGAATCTCGGTAGTGACCGAGATTCTGAGATGTAAGAAACGGACTGCACTGTGGATTTTTAATTATAGACACACATATTTTACTTATACATTTTTGTCCATAATTTTTACTTTCTACAAATTGCGAACGATTCTTTATGTCAGATAATTGATTTAGATTGCTTTAATAACTTAATTCATGTGTCAAGGGCGTTTCATAAAATTGCAGTCAACTTTTGCAGCATACAATTATGCATTTTAAAACATTTATTTTTCCGATATGGTTGTATAAAGTTTGTCTTCCTAGAAATGTGAAACTTGAATAAAATATAAAACTACGCCCTACGAGTATATGTTAGAAGCGGATGGAGCTTTAAAATCAAAAAGAAAAGAGTTCTCAATTATATTTAGCAATCTCCCCTGTAATTATAGAGCAAGTTTCCTTAATTACAGTCCCCCAATAAAAGGATAGGTGCTTCCTACTTCCCATGTACGGGGGTGGGTAGTGCGCATGCGCGGCATGTGAGCGATGCGGCTTATTATTAAATAAATATAAAACTGTAGTTACCTGCGTAGAGTTAAGAATCTCAGCTATGACATTGTGATTTTCACAAACAAGGATCTACACTTCTACAATAAGAAATGGTGGGATAGTACGTAGAAATGGTGGGATAGTTTAGAAATTATAGGGTTAAAAAGTTATTGTTATTGTTCAATGATTGTTATAATAATTGAGCCCTATAATTAAAATAACAGTCACTGAATGAAGATGTATTGAAAATTATCTAGCCAAGTTCTTTCTTACTTTAAATTCTAAACCTGCTGATACACCTACTATTTTATCGTCAGCATTCAAGCAGTCTACAATTTTGCAAATAACTCAACGATTATTTGATTCTTAAGAGGTCAGTTCATGAACCCCACAAACAATATGCCTCATCTTGTTATAATTTTGGAAGCTCTATCCATCTTTACTCTGTATTCATACGTATGTGCGTAAGTTGATATAAAATAAGAAGACGCCACAGTTCCGGCAACATATGAAAACCTGCCACAGACGGTCTGCCTCAGACAGATCCGACGATTAATTGGTCACGTGTTACATTACACCAAATTAATGTATTTATAGACGTTTAAAATCTTTATAAATACGTTTTTAATGTTGTTTTATAGTGGTCCTATGTCGGTATTTATATTGAGTTAGGTAAAGGTTTGTTTTTGGTTATCTATTTCTTCGTGTCGTTCATTTTGAAGTCGAGTTTTAATAAGTATTTTTATATAAAGATGTAAATGTAAAAAACTAACTACAATCTGCACAAACCACTGCTCTCCCAAATTACAGAGAATAACCGATGACCATTACAGCAGATGGGCCCACACAATGGCCAACGCAGTGTTACATAGTACAAAACTTCTAGAGGTGCCAAAACTTTGTTGATTTTGTGACCAAAATTTGGACAATCGACTGCCTGCACAGAAAAGTTCAACGAACTCACATTAAATTTGGTCACAAGTTTCTCCAAATTATATTATCATGAAACTCACGATATACCTGCTCTCCAGTCACGATAAACAATAGGACAAATATTTTCTATGAAGAAATAGAAACTGATTCACAGTTCTATATATTATGAAATACAGGTTCCTTGTATTATACAAGGAACCTGTATTTCATGGAGCAAATAATCACTACTTCTATATGGCTGCACAGTTATTACATGTCAGAAGGGGTGACGTGAGGAGTAATTATCTAACAACGGATAATACTGAAGTGTCTTTAATTACTAAAATATAGACTAGAAGGATTTAACGAGGTGAATATACAACTTGTGTGAAAGTCTAATAAAGAACAAATGTCCTACAAATTGAATTACCATAACACGATCCTACTAATATTATAAATCCTATTTCCTACTATCCTACTAATCCTACTAATATTATAAATGTAAAAGTTTGTGAGGATGGATGGATGGATGCATCTCTGTTACTCTTTCACGCCAGAACGGCTGAACGTATCTGGATGAAATTTGGCACAGATATAGATTATAGTCTGGAATAGCACATAGGCTACTTTTTATCTCGGAAAAATGTACGGGTTCGTAAACCACGCGGGCGGAAGCTAGTTCTAAATAAAGCGATTTCTGAATAGATTAAAAATGATTGCAATATTTTACTTAAGCGCTTAATAACATTGTAGTGTTGTTATTAAGTCCCATGTAACAATGGGTACATGCATTTTAAAATTCAAATTTAATTATCGCCAATAATTGTCAAATCCTTACAAACATTTATTTAAAATGGTAGATGAATAAAATGCTTGAAAATATCAATCAAATCATGTCGCTAAAAAGTAAACGAAATGTTTTAATCTGTTTTATTCCACGAGCACAATCAAATCGACGAAAATTGTAACTGAAAATATAGCTATGAATATGGTTGACCTATTATGAGTCAATAGCAATGCATTTACACTTGACTAAACTTTAATCAAGGCGGATTGGAGGGTAAATACATCAAGCTAACTTAACGACAGACCAACATAGCTAATAACGCTTAAAAATAAATCTTACACGTTTAATTAGTGCATTATAAATAAATGCTCGAACGTTCAGAGTGGCCAATGACATTTAGTTGCCGGAGCAAAGTGTCACGTCGAGCAATGAACCTTATTGTTGTGACTTGCGAAACTCTATTAACATGCACACCTTCTTGTAACGCTTATAAATTGCGAATTTCATTAATTAAAACGTTGTTACAATTCCTCGTATTTAAATCACTTGTAATTTGCATAAGTTGTCTACCTCTACCTACATAGATTTATAAATCTGTCTGGTATATAGGTACGGTGATAGTGCAGTTTTTTTTTATTCTACATTAGGCATCACAAAGACATGATCATCATACATTTTTTATTTTTAATATAAACCAAGAGCTAGATTCCTTTAACAAGCCATCATATCAGAGCTCGAATGTTTGCTTTTTAAATTTTAATGACAAGACGTATTCGAAAAAAAATAACAAATTTCATTCCAATTTTATTAGACCATGTAGTAAAATCGTCGGTTCCAAAATCTCGCACCACTTTATGGACTTCTATAAATCCAAAAGCATTAAATAATAGCGTCTATATTAAGCAGAGGGATGGTCAAGTCGTTGGCGGGTCAGAGGTGACCAACGTCCGAACGAAACCCTGCACCCTTTCGCAATTGCATACAGTTGGCCAAGAGACCGATTTACTGACCGTTTTTGTGATTTTAATAACAAAGAAAGATTGTATTTTATAGTTAACGATTGATAGCTGAATTAGAATATGAAAGAATAGTGATGTGAACAGGTATATAAGGTGTAAGATCCACCTAAATTTTCTACACACAAACTGCATAAGCATAAATATATATCTAAAACTACAAAAATTTGGATTTATGGATAGATATATAGATAAATTATTCTTTATTGTAGTTTACAAATATTGGTCTTATGACTAAAAGCGATTTCTTCCAGACAACCAGTGCATGCAAAAGAATCATGGAAGAAAATATAGAGGGTTATGCACAAAGATAGAATAATATACAAAGAATTAAGTTTGCCTTAAATTTTGAAATTTAACATCCAGGTTTATTCAGAAAACAATATAGCGAAATTATTCATGAAGATAATTTTTTATACCATAACTTTCGCATAAAAAATAGCAGATCAATAATGATTGTTAATAAAAACATAAAATCTATGAGAAGTTCAATGTCACAGCAAGTTAGCAAGTAAGGTACGGTATGAACAAGCTTTGGATCCCATAAGGTCATAGGCCACCGGTCAGGGGTGACCAACGGCCGCCCAAGGGGTTGCGAATAAAAATGTTTGACCGTGAGCAACTATATCTTGTTAGGACGTTTTTTATGTTGTTTTTTTGTTTAGTTTGTAACTATTAATTCTAAATTACTAGAGGAAGATGAAAATTTTGTAAAAAAAAAAAATTAAGGTATGTCAGCTCTTTTTTTTTTTGTTAGATATAGGTATAGCTGTTTTTTGTATGAAAAATGTATGTATGTGAATGTAAGTTTGCAGCGATTTCAAGACAGCATTAAAAGTAAAAACAAAAGCAGACTTCATACTACTGACATTTAATCAATGAGGTTGCATAAATAATCCATTGCTGACTTGCATTATAAATTCGCCGACGAAGCAAATCTTCCATTGTTTATGTAGAGCTAGCTATTAATCTTTGCGAAGTTCAATGCCAGTGCAAGGATTAAGTTCAAGTTCTCAGTCCCATAGGGTCAGCGGTCATCGGTCAGAGGTGACCAACGGATAGCGAATTCATGTCCGAGTGGGCTCGCAAATCCCTTCACCATGCAAAACTTCCCCACACTTGTTCACAGACACCATTGTAACAATACAATAGGACATTCCAAGGCTTTTGCATGTGTTATCAGTGCGCAAATAGTTTTCGCAATTGTGTTATCGTTATCAAAAAATACGTGTTTAAGTAAAACAATACAAATACTAATGACGGTATGCAAGATAAAAAAGTTTTTAGCAATCCCGGAATTCGTAACAAAGTAACAAAAGATTCGGTTACTTGCCAAGAACTCGGTCTTAACATGCGAATAGGTAGAAAATTACCTAGTTTTCAAAAATATCTCACAAAGGGGATGTTAGGTGAATTTCTTTGTGAAGTAAATAATAATTGAACAATAAGGGAGGGATTGTAATGGCTCGTTGATTGTAAAACCGGGTCTGTCTGTCCGTTCGTCACCTCTGACCCACGCTTGACCAGTGCGTTCGAAGACGCTCCGCCAATCTTTTAGATTAGCAAGTTCACACTAACCTTGATATTGGGCTCTCTATTATTATTAAAGATTAATAAAAATAAGGTGTTCGTGTCAGTTATAAGGACATTAGGTATATATCTAATACTTACTGTTTATTTTCCGCACTGATAAGTGTTATCTGGGATACATTGTTTTGTGAAAACTTCAGCTTGGTCACAACAACTTTGTCACGTAGATATTTTAGCATACCTATGTTGTTTTAATTTGAATGTATAGTGTGGAGGAAATAGACTTCGGCAATAAGGACGTCTACTGAAACGGATTTGATTCAATGAATCAAACACTGACGTTTTTATATGGCATAACATCAAAGAAATCAAGTTATTTATAAACGTTAACTTACTGACTGCCCCATTGGTCTAGTGGTCGCAGGCGCGACTTTTGAGCGTGAGGTCCTGGGTTCGATGCCCGGGTCGGGCAAAGTGTTATTGGGTTTTTCTGTATGGAAATTCTCAGTAGCAGCACGGAGTCTGGAGCTGTGCCCGGTAGATAGCAATAGGCTCGCCGCCTATTACATGGGACTCAATAACAGCATCGGCGAAATGTGGGTGTACAATAGTACACCTCTGCCTAACCCTTTCTATGCTATGTTATGTTGTGTTATGTTAACTTAGCTTCTAGTGATTCATGAATCTATATAAAATTATATTTACACTAAAAAGTAGTACGTTTCGTTAGGTTATCACAATACCTTTTAAACATTTAATAATAAACGTCACATCAAATTTCACAGTTTTGCACAGAATGTCTTGTGCAGTGGACAGCGGTCAGTCCGATTTACGGTTCTTTTATTTACTCTAAGCTTATTAAACCCTATCCATTGTGAATACTTTGAGGGTAATTAATAGTGGGTATTGTGCAAAATGCGTTTTGTTCCTCGGTGTTCGCGCTTTGTTCGGCCCTTGTGCATTGTCCGAAGTTTTGTTTAGCCGATCATTAGCCCAGTGGGCAGTTTCGCACTGACCGCTCAAGGTTTTTTCTCACAGATATAAGCTACGACCGTTATTCTTGTGATTAATTATGTTTTATTTAAATATTTTTTTATGAAAATTACTTAGAATTTTTATGTTTATTTAAAAATACACATATCCGGGCTTAGTTAAAAATATTATGAATAAATAATGTCGAACTAATTAAAGAATCGTACTTAAGTGCCATTTCAAACAGATTACCTACACTAGACTAGCCATGACATAATTTACGCTTGTAGAATGTTGTGAAATACATTTTATTCAGTTTTCATTACAACAATAGGCAAACTGCATTAACGTAGTGCAACTGACCGCTGCATATACACACGCAGTCCCTGATGACCTCTGAACTCTGTAGTCTATGCGTTCTTCACCCAGCCGTTGAGCAATTGTGCAAAGACTGGTTCCAAATCTTCACATAAAATGCGTGTGAATCAATTGATCATAAAACGCTAGTATAATAAAGTAAAGGCATAATAGAATCGCAGTCGAAAACCGGACAGACGCTGCGATATTAACATATTTTAGTTCGAAAACGAGTAAACTGATTCAAGATAAAAGCGCTCTTCATAACGGGATATCGACAGAGACACGCGAATAATAACAAACTCCTCAATACACAGTATATTATGCTCGCCTGATACTACAAGCACATATGTAAATATATATTTTGTATATAGCACACAAACGTAGATAACGAAAAAACAGTCTAAATGTAAAGACACTTGAGTATGTGTGGGTGTGTAGGTATTTGCGCAGGACGCGAGGCGATTTGCCATTGTTGTGTATGTAGTGGTTCGCGAATCACATCAGACGAGAGGAAGGAGGATCGCCCTCCCGCGCCGCCAGCCAATCGGAGGACTTCCCGCCGCGACCGAGCTCCGTATCGACTCATGGCGATATCGCGAATATATTAGCACATATACAACTTCCGTTTATATACAAAACATTATCTTATATATTATAAAAAACTGTTGATATATAATAAGTTTAACTATATCCTATTGGTTCGTTAAATGGTTCAATGAATACATAAAGGTTATTTACATAGCGAATTAAATACATACGCTGTCAGTGACGCAGCTATGAATGAGACCTCTTCCGTATTATGCGGCCTTGGTACCACGACGCGAACGCAAAGTTTTGTACGCGGCTGTTCAAAACAATAGTTTGCTTCAAAACGTCAAACATCTCTCAATTCCCAACCGGAAACACAAAAACAAAAGGCGAGGGGTGAATTCTATTAAGAATTGGGAGGATTATTTCTAATGAGATTCTAAAACGCGGCAGGGATTGGACTATGTTTAGCAATGCAATGTGCAACCCTTCTCTGTGTAAAATATCTCAATTTAAACGTTTAAAACACGTGTTCGACTGAACAGTGATCCCTGGAGACGGGAACGGGATAACACATTGCTTGTTGTAGCAGTTAATTATGTAGGCTTAAAAAAATTAAGCGCTTTTATACCTCAAACAAAATCTTGTATTACAAACAACAAACGGCCACATGAATAAATTAATCAAACGTCTTTAAATACATGAAGTAATTATAATTAAAGTACAAGTAAACTACGTTTTATATGCTGTTATGAGTTAACAAATACGATGTTCATTCAAGGTGATTTTTAATGTATTTTTGAAGCAATAGAAAAATATTTTTTTTTTTACCGAATTATATACTTACACACAAATGTATAAAAATTGGCATTAAGAAAATGTTGAAACAATTACGGCATACCTACAAACTATAACCGCAACCCTTTTATAATTAATGGCAAAAAACCTCGGGGGATGTCGCGAGATTAGCCCTCTGTGTCGCAAGGCAAAAACCCGATGCACATGGGCGTATTTCAATTAGCTGTCAGTTTGTCAACTACACCGCTATTATTTTTCTGAGGACGTTGCAACTTACCCCTTCCCTAGTTGACGCTTAAAAATAGTCTCGAGTATCTTAAAAGCTCTGTGATACTTTGCACGAGTGTGGATAATGAAACTTTAGCTATTGTTGGGAATAAACTGGCTAAAAATAAAGAGAAAATAAGGGATTATTAGACCTAATCATATAACTTTTATATATTTCTATTAGTGTTTTACCGAAACTTCGCAAAATAAGGCTAGATTTAGTTTAAAGTTTGGACAGTAGCATACAATGTTTGATTACATTACATTACAAGTAAGTAAAAATAAATATTTTAATCGTTCGACCGACGATATTTATATTCTGTGTAAGTTGATATTCTACCTACGTAGGTAGGTAGAGTTCATAATCACTGTTCATAGAAACTTTTTTTTTTCTTCTTGAAATACAGTTTGATATCAGCTTCCTATAACGATTTCACATCCACAAAAACAAATCTCTGTTGATTTTTTGCCGATCGCGGATATTCCATTTAACCCTTTAACGCAGAGGAAGTGTAGGTAAGTAGGTCAGATAGTACATTGCACATGTTGTGAAAGCGGGGTAAAAAATACCCCTTTATTGCGCTTTGTTTCCACACGTGAAAAAAAACTTTGATTATTGCCCGCAATTTGTATCCTCGACGTGGTATAGTAGGGTTGTTTAGAGTTGGCAACTGACTGATGATTGATTTTTGAGCATACTCTTGCTACGTCTTCAATTTACTAATCATAAGAACATAAAAGAAAAACATGCAAAACACTGAATTGTTTGTGTTAAAACAATATAATTTTTTTGTACATACACTCATAATTTTTTCATTGTTTATCTTTTCATTATTGAGTTACTTATAGGCTAGTGTTCTTAAATTCATAACTATCCTTATACATTTATAGTCTTCAAATAAATTTACAAAGCTGTGGGTTCATTTGACTAAATTATGAGTAATGAATCCTGCATATCGTCACTATACCTTACAAACCAGTATTTTATCAAATTTTTTGCTGTCTCGCATACGTTTTAACCCTTCCCGCGATCTTGGCAGCCATTCTTTGCCTACCAAATCATTTTTTGTTCGTTCCTTTTTAAATGGCACATGCAGTGAGAGCCTGTTTTTTAGACACGTCAACCAATTTTACTAAAACGCAATATCATCAGCCTACCTGGACTGTCTTGGTGCCTATTCTTTTAATAGATCATCCTTAATCGATTAAAGCTTGACAAAGGTGGATTCGCTCTTAAAGTTTCTTAAGGTTCCCACTATTTTCTTATAGGATTGTTGTGGAAGAGTTAAAGTAAAATAAACGACATCATAGATTGAAGCGTTTTGGTGTTGCATTTAAAATATTGCCAGCACCAAAGTAACACGAGAAACCTTTCACCGTGGGCAACGTTTAAAAAACCCTCAACATAATGAAACATAAGCCTGCGTCAATATTTTTTTCGTGGCAGCTAACAGTAAACCCAAATCCAGCGATATCTTCACCAAAACAAACGGTGGTGCAAAACGTCAGATTCGATGGATTCCGAAATCGGGAACAAAAAATGGCAGGTAAAAAGTCATATACCGGTATAATTGTCACAAATTAAAGCAAAAAATTTCTAACAAAAGGTATCAAAATTCTGCAAGCCACACGAGCAGGTAGGCGAACTCTATAAATTTAAGGTTTTTTGTGTGGAAATTGTGCAAAAGCGTGGGACGGGTCGTGGGGTATAACTGTACCCTGCAAGACATCGGCGGCTCGATCCGGAACATAAATCTTCTGTCTGATTATACAATGAAGAATGATATTCGGCATTATTTTGCATTTTTTGTAAAATATACGTTTACTTTATATCAGAAGACCGACGGTTTCTAACATGTTATCATATTATGATCAGCGGTTTTTTAAGACGGATTCGATTGGTGAAATCGATGTAAAAATCAGGAATACTAAGACAAGAAACATCCAAAATAAAGCGTAAAACTAGTTAATAAATTCCAATGCATAAGGACTCCCTTCCATAAGGAAGGGAGTCCACTTTGCACTGCAGACAATAATGTCGGGATACATTTCTGTTTTCCGAAAGACTTTCAACAAAATATTAATTTGCAACATATATTCATCGTCACGAATCCTTGCCTCTAAAAACTTAGTAAGTTTACTTTTATCATAAAAGTAAACAATTCGGTCGCGACCAAAAGTGCCTTAATAGTTTTTTGTTAAAAAGAATTTTGTGCAAAAACTGGGAACAAAAACGAAAATCTGCTCTCGCGGGTTCGTAACGTGATAAGTTTATTTTGAAATGGAGATCGAAGTTTATCGGCTTAACAAAAATTCGTACATATTAAAGAAAGTTAAATAGAAACATGTGCTTAAGGATAGACAAACTTTTAATTTTGAGCTGATTCTATTTGTATTCTAGGCACCGTACAGTTAGTAGGTATCTATAGTCTATAAATGAGCAGAAAGCACAGAAGAAATAGGCTGCCTAATCTCAGTTAACATTTGAAATTCGTTCAAATGAAAATAAATTCAAGTAAAAATTTGTATTGTCCTGTAAATCGAGCAGTAAAAAGCTGCTTCTATTCTTTGCATACAAAATAAATGGGACATAATTGCAAACACGATTGTAATTTTGTCTGACTAAAACTAAGATTAAACTTTTGCATTTTCCAATACATCCAAATTATCAAGCATCGCAATAACCAACATCTGCAAGTAATATTTTCTTATTTAAACAACATTTCGTTAGCAGAGCCGTTGGTGAGGGCAAACGGGGAACATTTGCGTGAAGTCGATGAACCCTCCTGAACAAAAACTCCCCCGAGTTTCAGAGTTGCGCGGGCGCAAGCGCGTCTGTGTTCTCACGCCGGGACTGAACTCTGACACCAGTAAAAACTTGCCAAACTATACGTTTAACGTATGTATATTTATAGATATGCTCATGAAACTGCATAACTAATAAACAGAACTAAACCTGATTATTTTTGAAAATAAATATTATTTTACCACATTGCTCATAGACCTATGCTACAGAATACATATTGTAAATCTAGTAGTAGTAGGTATGGTAGCTGTTGGTAATCATCTGGTCATAAGTTCATTGATTTTCAATGGATATAAGACTTTTCTTCAACCTACACTAACTTTCACTATGCTTTCGTTATTTAGTCGATCCCTTAATTTTTTTATGTCAATGCCAATAACTAGGTCACAAAATCGTTTGTTTAATTCTACTTGCATAATATAAAGAATCAAACACTTACACTTTAGCTAGCATGTACAATCATGTCATTCTATTTAGACTATTTAGATACATATGTTTCATATCAGTCATATTTGTTGAAATCAATAGTCGTGTATCCTCATATTTTACAGTATAAAACTTGGAAGGCAACCAGACTGTAATCTAAACATTTGATAAAACAGTTTTCAAAGCAATTTTCTTCAGACACTATGACATTGGTCTCTAATTTCGCTTGCTAGACGACCCTGTCCTCGCGTATTGGCTCATTAAACATCAACAACAAGAATTTTCTTATAAACACTGGTAATAACACGTCTAATAGTCTACGTGTCAGAAGTATAAAATTAATAAAGGACTCCTTTAGCAACATTTTACGAAGATTTCTCATTATTTTATTTGAACCTTAAACAAAGTGAATGTTTTCAAATAGAAATATAATCTCAAATATTATTATAAGTCATCGCAAATAAGATTTGAAAAATACAGTCTATGATGTAGAAAGAAATATCGGGAAGAAGTCTATGACGAAATACCTGGTACCAAACCTAAAATTTGATTCATACTTAGGTAAATCGAAAGAAACGTGGCTACATTTTTTCCGCTTTATATCAATCAATCTATAATGTTCAATGGAAGACAGCCAACAAAGAATGTTTACTAAGTACGTTACAATCAACTATTTTAATACATAATTTGATTACAGATAATAGTTGGCATGTGGCATCACAGGAAGTAGTTTCACTGCGAATGCCGTATTTCCTGCGCCTGCGCCCTGCCGCGAACTCTCATTATTCTTTCAGCAAATATGTTGTGACTACCCTTTACTTGCCTGGGGCGGACGTCGCAAATGATCTTCTAGCCCTCATAATGATTGTATCATTATTGATCATTAAAGGGTAGACAGACCACATGGCGGCCTATTTAACGCCACAAGGTGGATTAAGAAATTTACTGGTTTTATTTAATATATAAATAATGATTAATGGTCGATAGGATATTAAGCAAAGGCTTAATAAATGGAATTTTACAATGCTAATTGTACGTAATGATCCCTATGTGAATCTTATATGAAATATTGGAGTGAGCAACCGTTGAACCGGATTAAAGAAGTCAAAACATAATTACATTTAGGTATTTCATTATTTAATCTCTGAACATTTATATCTACAATAATCGCTTGCGATTCCAGATAAAATTCTCACAAGGTTTCAAAGAGTGTGTGTTATTTATGTAGGTACAAAATCATGATAACTGTCATGATATCATGATAACTCGCTAACTCTTAACTTTTCTTTACTTGCAACACATTTTAAAAAGTGTTCTATCTATGAATGGCATTTTGCACAAAAAAACAAACAAAAGACATTAAATTATCCGTAACCCGTTAGGTGCAACAGAATTTTCGTGGCAATAAAAATTGTGCACCTTGCAAATACCATTGTACGGTATCGCAATACAATACATTCGTGCACAAACCATAACGGTAGTCTATCGATTGAACAATCTATGGCTGTATGGCTGTCATCACTTCCCCAATCGCACGGAATTGTGGGAACAAATTATCGCAAACACTCCTGACATACGCAAAAAAGTGTTGCACAAAGTACGATCGGCAAAAAAGCAAAACTCCCACGCTATAAAAGGGTTGAGTATGCACCTGACCTATATTAGATTGTGTAAAAAATTGTGTTTTCTTTATCTCATTTTTTGCTCATTATTCACATTGAAGATATCAAGAGATTGCGTTTGATTTTGTAATGTCACCATGCAATCGGGATTTTGTAGACAAGTTAAATTTTTGAAGATTTTTCGTTAGTTACATCTAAAGGGGCAAATAACACTATGCTAAAAATTTAAACTTTTTTTTTTCACTGGCCTTACAGTACCTATCTAATTATGATTCCTCACCTTAAAGTCAATTGAGATTTATAAATTAAACTCTTATATCACGTCATATTTCGTCGTGAAAAGCAATAATTGATTTTTATTTAAATTACATGAATTAGCGAAAAAAAATATTATTTTGTATTAAAACACATATATTTTTATAGGCTTTCATAGCTTTTTTTAGTCAGTAGCTGCATTATCCCCTTGGAAGCCCCAACAGTAGTTTATAAGCATAGCTACTTCCCATCTACCTTGACAACGCTTCTCAAGCTCTGTCATATCTTGATGAACTAAAATGATTTCCGTAAAGAAACTAAAATGGAAATATAGGCAATGGATTTTAAACAACATATTGCATCCTAGTTTATGATAAGCATCAATTTAATTTTTTCATGGAAATCCTGTGATATGTGATTACCGAAGAAACGTTCTGTGACATCAACAAAGGCTAACCATGCTCTTTTTCCTTGGAACTGAGGTTAGATAAAAAAACCGGATCTGTTGTAAGTTTTCTAATGTTAGAACCTACAAAAAAATATTCTTCAATTTTCGCCTCAGTTAGCGAAGTGTTGCGAAAAGTAAAAAAGTAGAATATACGCTGTCTATGTTTTGCTTTTTATCTAAAAAATTGTTTTCTGATGTTTAATAGAAATACCTAATACGAATTACAATTCGGTATATTCGTGAATTTTTGATGTTGCATAGTGTAATTAAAGCAATCAATTAATATTAATCCATTCCCAATAAAAAATATATACATAAATATGTATATATTTTTTATATATATACGGTTGTAAATAATTCAGCAAAATTGTAATAGCATTAATTAATTCATTTTTATTGACTTAACATTTTAATACAAACAGAATAAAACCGGGCACTGGTTTACAGATAACAGATCAACATAAACTATATTTACACAACAAATGACAACAAAACGATTAGTCCGGTGCTGCTCTGCATTATAGTCACCCCACTTGCGCAGGAGTTACACACAATACGCGCATTGTTGGTGCTCCGCAGGTAGATGTTAAAGGGTTATCCGCTTATGCAAAAAATACACTAAAACTATCCGATTAACACCACTACACAACAAGGCTTAGAAGCCTTAGAATGTCATGTGATGATTTTATTAATAGACTTATCCCTTATATCCTAGAAGTGTGCAGTGTGTAGTAAGGTAATTCAACAAATTCGCAGAAAAGTTAGAATGTCTACCTACGCTTTAAAGTTCAAATCCACGACGTAATTGTATCTAACCAAATATCAATTTAAATTCATAATCAAACTTTCGCTAAAACAACAATGACGCAATTGCAGATATTTAGAAAAACTTTTATTTCGCTACCTTTTGAAGCTTGATTACGGATACCATTGACTTTCACTCTAAAGCGAATAATAAATAAATTGCCGTATATGAAACGGTGTGCGTGTCTGTATTTTGGTTCACGCCTCAACAACATGGGGTTTCGTGAATTTGGCGGCCTTTAACGAACGTGGTTCATTAAGAATTCATTGACGAGAACGCGTGAGCCGACAGGGGAGGGTGAAAAGGCCGACAGGCAATGTGTTGCAAAATGAATAAATACTGGCGAGAAATAGGGGCAGTTCGCTAAGGTAACGACCGATGTAACTCAATAATGCAGCCAAATGTACAGTTTTATACTGAAAACCCCTCCTGGCTGTATAAGGCTATGGACAAAAGGCTCTCGTAAGACTGGGCACTGAAAATACGACGCGAAACAAAGCATTGGTAATGAGAAATGCTGACACGATAATGCCATAGCAAACAGTTGCAATCGACAGTTTGCAACCTCCCCCTTTCTTGCCAAGGCTTCATCAGACTATTATGTTTTTAGTCATGTTTTGTCGTTACTTGATAACATCATTGTTGGTTTTAAGTTTTCGAAAGCCTCGTCGGTTATTTTCGTATCTACATACGCATAATAAGTAAAAAACTGCATTAGACAGATATGTGTGCGCAAATGGATAAAAAACAGTGGTGGAGCACCATGTGCAGTCGCAGGTGCCCTCCGTTCCCACACAACCCTTTCAGCGACCGACCTCTCGGTTCGCGCCGCCCCCACCCTGCTGCAGCCCCTCAGAAACTGCATAAAAACCACTAATAATAACCGTATTGCTTCTACTCATGGTTGGGTTTCTATTGACAAAAGCTGTGGTTTATAGCTTATTTCAACACGTTGCAGTCATTAGTTCCAAATTCTACCTGTTCCGATTTATAGAGGCTGTCGTGTCATTAGATTTATTGTGGATATAATGCAATCCTCTCCATATTTTTTTGCCTTTGATTCGGACTAAGTATGTGCAGTTCTGTGTATAAAAAGTTATTTGAAATTCCTTTTATATCATTTACGTTTTATACTTCAACATTATTTCTATCATTAACTAATCATATTATTTTCCAACAAGAATACGAATTTTTGTGTTACATACCTATGCAAAGATACACTATCAAACAAAATAAAGATTAAAACTGATTGCTAACGGATAGCAGGTAATTCCTAATTAAAGATGATCCAATTATTATCAAACTCTTGGTAAAGAGAACAATTTCCACCCATAAAATCTATATGTACAAAATGTAGATGGATACAGAGCTTTTCTTCAATTGCAACAATAATAATCATACGCATTGCTTTATAAACGTACTTATATGAGTACGTTGGTATACTTTTCCTTACTTTATCTTAAAACTGCAACGATGCTGTAATAACAATTAAAGCTTTAAATATTTATGACATCCTGAATTGTCGCTATTCTGATTGCGGATAAAACAAAAAATATCATATCAGTACCACAAAAAAACTCCTTTGTCCCGTTATCTGTCTGTTTTTGTAAATGGGATGTGTTTTGTACCCAATTAAATGTAGAAAGAACCCGGGTGTTGGTCCGCAATAAATCGCAACCTGCAACCCCTCACAAAATGTTTCCGGCGCGACGAGTGGCCAGTCTGTTCCGTTTTTAAACTGATCATTTGCATTGGAAATATAATGTTTTTGCCCTGTTTGTTGAGCTTATGTAACATATTTTGTTACTGCGTGTTTATTTTATGATTATTTACGTAGATATCGTCATGCATATAGATATCACAATGTTACGTGGTAAGAAATTTAGTGCTGTTAGAAATTGCATTATCTGCGACGAATCTAAAGTTTTGAGAATTGATTGACATTCGTAGTCTTAAAAAATATATTAACACATTAAGTTGTGTTTAATTAATTTGTGCATATAAACTGATAACAAAGAAAATGTTCACTTGAAAGTAATTTCGAGCAGTTATGACTTCAACCACAGAATACAATATCATCCAAACACATATATATGTACTATACGCCGAAGAATTCGATGTATATTAAAATGTTTGACAGTCGCTTTTTATCTATATTACTGCATAGATAACAATTTTACAAAACGCATATAATTCTTCGATGAAAAAATATAAAACGTGTTATCAGAAGCCCCTAGACATTTATAAAGAGTGGTGAATTAATTCGGTTTGCGTGACGCAACGCGTTCCCATTGGTCGATGCACACAAGCTGCGCACGATTGCAGATCATGACGATATTCAGCCTTCACATCTGCCTAGCTAGCCTGACCCATAATTACTTATTGATATTTATTGCCTCACATAGCAAGGGTGGTTAATTTTTGATAAGTTTGCACGTCGATCAAACTTAAGTACTTACTTCTTTTAACTTTACACCTTGTCTAAACTAGCGTCTGGTTTTCAATAAATCCATATTTATTTGTACTGATATCGAAATTTAACAAGATTTAACGTACGCGACATAGAATCACGCCTATATTCCCCGAATGGTTAGGTACGTGTACTACACCAACATTTCGCCAATGTCTTTATTCTGGCCCATACAATAAGAGGGCAGCAAGTGGGGCAAAATTCCAAAGTCCGGCCTGTTATTAAGGTTTTTATAACAGAAAAACCTAATAACTCTTTCCACTATCCGGAATTAAACCCGGGAATGACTCGCGAAGTTGCGTCCACTAGCCATTCAATTAACAAATCCTGGTTTTCTTAGTAAATTAATAACGACAAGCATAATAATAGAGAAATTGTAGAAGATGCAAGCAGATTCTATTTATAAGAGGGAACCAAACTATGATTTGTTTCATTATAACCAGTAGGTCACCAGGATTTTCGTAGGCGTTAAGTGGAGTAGTTAACTATACGAAATTGCAATAGTCAACGCAAAGTTTATCAGACATTCAATGTTTTCTTTCGCAAATACGTTATTTGAGGTATTTAAAGGTTTATTCGGAATTGAAAATAAAATATTATTACAAATACTGATAGCAAAAATATCATAAAAATCGTTGTAAAAAAACTCTCACACTCGTGTATCTGCAGATATAAAGCGTAGGTACCCTGAAACGACGGCCGAGATAACATCAAAGCAGAGAAGATTATTCACAGCAAGTAGTACCTACTGCCTACTGGAACACAGAAAAAAACAAAGGGCATCAACAAATATTTGACAATGCTACGAGTATATGCGCTGGAGTGTTTCCGTAACCGATATTTCTCATTAAAGCGGTTTGTTTGACGTTCGATAAAAAGCTCTGGCCGCTGATGGCCGGTGGCCGCGGGAAGGGTTAGCTATCTCAACCCTCCAGGGCTGAGGAGGCAAACAAGCAGATGTTCGCAGCTACAATTACATAATCAACAGTTATCGTATTCAAATGGGCTCCCATTGATTTCGACCTCAAATCATACAAACATTGTATGCGAACCCAAATGTTTAATACATTTCTACCTTCAATAGACTGTCTAGCTTTGATAAGATTGGGTTTCCAAACAAACAAAGAAACAATGATCTTGTTAATTGTTTAAACGAGTAGCATTTCAATCTTTTGATAGTTAGTTATCATTGCATGTCATCGTTCCGATTGAAATGTGTTACCTAATAATTGAAATTGAAAGTCGTAAAGAAAGCATGAGATTCATATTATTGTAGTCACTGGAGCACCGGGTAACGATTGTTACGTTTGTGCGGCAATTGGCCAGTCATTTTTGGGGTTTCTACTATTAAAACTTGTGTGCAGCGACGCGAATCACGTTTAGAGTTACAAAGCCGTATTTGTAAGAAGAATTTTTCGAGACGCTTCGAGAATCGTCAACGGATGATAAGTTACTTTGTATCTTAGTTGTTTTGAATATATGGTAATGGAAGTGGTGATCACGATGCGCTCTGTACGTAACGGTGCAATGGTGTCTGAGTCACAGGGAACTGACCTACGGGCATGCAGCCGAGTGCATTGACGCCGCAGCCGACGCACTTATCACAGGCATGCCTCTTCAAAGATAATGTTTAGAACATGCCCTTTCCGACTGATGAATAACACATGTTTCATGTATTCATGTCTGACTACCCAGAATTATATTTGAAGGGCAAAAGCACTGTATTTATCAAATTATAGCATTGAACAAAATGTTTACAATGTCTGCACGAATTTTAATAACAACTTCGTCAATGGCTGGCAATGAACGGTAGATCACAATTTTTTAAAATAATGAATAACTTTGACCTTAATATCGCCTTTTTCCTCAAGTTATCCTGGCGATTTTAAGTCCAATTACCGGTTGCTGTACACGCTATAACCGGAAAATCTGTATTTTTAACAGCAGAACATTTTAAAAAGCTTTAAACAATAGTAATGGATAAATACTGTTTCTTCCCTGAACCATAAAATAACTAATAATTCAAGCATAACTCAGGGTACATATACGTACAAATCTGCCATAATTATCGTAGCATAAAATCTGCGTAGACGTAAAATCTGCGTAGCAGAAAAATTGCACTGTAGCAAAATTGGCGTAGTAGGAAAATTTGCGTAGCAGCTATAAGCATGTTGTCTCATACATAAATAAAAAAGTAAATAAAACGATATTAAATCAGTAGCTTCAATTAGAACATTGGAAACGGAATTTTATCATGAAAAATAAAAATATTAATCGTGAAATCGTCAACTTGACCGTAATTCGTGTGATCTAGCCAAGGCCCCGCCGGATGATAAGGCGTGTGTTTCACAATAGCAGAATTATTTGCGGCGGAGGGCCAACCGTCGCCTTGAGATGCGCGCACAAACAACTGTAGTAAACGACTCCGCTGAAATCTTATACACTTGCACACACAAGTGGTTACGACTTAGGACATAGAGTATTTTTATTACATACACATAATGAGTTAGTAGGGAAATACACATAAATCTGAAGATTTCTTGCGCTGCTTTTTTGAAACTTTGTTTTTGGTAGCGCTTAAGGACAATGTTCCAAAACCTAATTAAGATATAAATTGAAATTTCAATGTTTATGTCCCTTAATTATATAAATACGTATCATTACAGAATGTGACTTATAACGATGAAATATCTTAGACAATAATTTTGAGAATTTTATGTAATAAACCTAAGAATAAAAATTGTTAAAAGAGTGTACGTGACGGACTAAGTCGCGAAGGGCTTTCATCAGCGAGTGTACGCGGTGCGCACACGCAGCGTAGGTATGTGTAAGTGGGTCAATGGCGGCGCGTGACGCTGACGCGGCCCTTTGCGAGCCGTAGGGCTTGCCTTGAACCGTCCCACTAATACCGGCAGCTTGACTGTATTAATTTGCGCTCGAATTTCTGCTAAAAATAAAAATAAATCTGAGTCTAGGGCACCGTGGAGTCAAAATTCGCCATTTATAATTTGTTGTTCGTATCGTTGCCTTGATTCTACGTAACTATTATTAACTATTTTCGTCAGTTTACACACATTACATTACAGGCGTACCTACATAGGAAAACCATATCATTTTTTTTTTTAAAGAAATTTTGTCTAAAACTGTACACACCAATATTATACGATAGGTACAATTTTTTAAGGTTTCTAGAAACTGGAACGTACCGGTTTACTAGCCTATCGTCTGGTAAAAGCCTGTAGTTTCGAATCAGAATACTTTTTCTATATTTGCGGACGAATACGAGCAACCTGATACGTTTTGTGCACTATGCAGGTTAGAGCCCAAAAATCGCTATAGGATCCTATATCATACCTTGTGGCATGAGGTTACATCTTTTTTGTTAGATCGAACAACAGTTGGGAGGATGGAAAGTAAATAAATCAGGAACTCAACTGCGGTTTTGCCTACAAATATCATTTGCGTCATTCACTCAGCGAAACAATTTAATTGATTGTATGAATGGTCTGTTAAACATTAAAATATGAATATTAACTTGGTATATTAAGGAATATTATGAACGTGAGAGGAAAATGTGCGATACATAAATGGAACACTGAATCGACTGATCTACAATTTACATAGATTTCTTAGCAATCGTTAAAAAGTTAAAGTAGCATCAATAAAATAAATCATAATCACATGACTCTTAGTAAGAACTATAGATGTTTCAACAATTTGAATCTCAATCACCAAATTTTCTCTGTTTCGTGAACTTGTGATGAAAATTTATTCAATTAAAAAAACCCAAACATTTTCAATGATGTAGGTATGACAAGTGCGCAAGAGTGGGTAAAATGGCTTAGAGATTTGCTAATTTCCTCCGCAACTGTAAATTAATTGAACATTCTGATGTTGGTATCGTTTTTGAGAGCGTTCTTTCGCAACGTCAACTAATTTCGTGAAACGTTTCGATTAACGTCATCAAATAGTTGCCGAGGTCGTGTTATGTAGGTAGATAAAATCTGTTCAAATTTTAATGTTACCTGAACTACAATTGTGGAATCGATAACCGTTAAGTGTAATAAATATACCATTTTATAATAATTTTGCGCTCATTTAGAAAATACAAAATAGTAATAAATTCAGCTACAAAAATGCAACTAATTTAGAGAGTAGATGGGAAATGTCACCATATTTCAGGTAGTGGTTTGGTAACACTGACATTTAATTTACTTTTCACCCAACATATACATATTTTTTTTACTGGCCTGCTTTATATTATTACTGGGGTTTTTATAGAGCTACAGTTTTTTTACCGTTTACATCGAATTTTTTGCCTTTCAGTCGTATTTCAGTTTACGCATCACGTTCATTATTCACTTACGTTTTTTACCGTCTCCGTCCCCATTTCACGAAAATCTGTTTAACAAATGATGTTTGTGAATTTTCGCAAATATTCAGTTTTTAGACGTCTGACCTCATAAATACCTTAATATTAATTCGCAGACAATTTGAATTCGCGTGTTGAAATATTCAACCAGGCTTAGGATGCGTTTACATTGGCGTATTTTCCTATATGTCCATGGAGGTTCAGACCAGGAAATTGTGTTCATAAAACTGACAGTCACGGATTAAGCGTCCGGAATGAAGGTTCGATAGAATGAGTATGATTGCAGTGTAATAAAGTGCAGGGGCGCTGAGTTAGACTATCGCTGTACCGGTAGTAAAGCAAGCACGCGCAAAGACGATTTGCATAAGGGCCGTTGTCAATGTTAACACCCGGTGGGCAATGGACAGAAGGTCTTATCGACCTTCCGCCGCCAAACCGAGGCCCTTTGATTCGCCATGACGCCACTTAGCGCTCCGATAAATTATTGGAGAAATAGCTTTACATTTTTACAAAAATAATGCCATAAGTAAGTTTTAAATAAATTTTGCAATTTAAATTCCTAACGGGAAGTAAGAATGTAAGATAAAGAGGACATTCCACTAAAAATAATCTCTTGGATAACAACATTTTAAAGGCATTGTTCAACTTATGTAAAAACTCGACTTAATTTAAGACGGTTCTTTATTTCAGCCTTACATATCCTCAATTATGAACAAAGAATGAATTATACGTAATAAATAATAAGTATAAAGAAATAAGGTTAAAAACATAAACAAGTTGGCACCATGGCATAAGATATGAATATGTACGACATGGCCGATCAAGGCGAAACACTTATCATGAACAGATTATGTACAGTCCACATCGAATGTCTCCGAACGGCAACATTTCTGGAAACTTCCACGATCATTAACATAACTATCCAAATTAGTGAGAAAATCGTAATTATTACAGTTAATTTTGTATCTAAATAAGATAAATAAAAGAAAGATGTTTCTGAGGGATTACTATTTTTGTAAGCAATTTCCAACTTAAACCTTCGGCATTAGTTGAGGAGACAAAGCATTTTGAGTTGATTGAGTGTTTTTATTTTATCATTTATTTCGCCTCACCAGCCTATAACGATAATGAAAAACATGTATAGTTTTACGCGGGAACACTACTTTCTATATCATATCATAATTATATTTCTTTGATATGCCTTGAAAACCCCCGTAACCTAACGTAACGTAAGATCCGTTTAACTATTTTTAGATCTGTACACAACAATACTTGAACGTAATCATCTTAGAATCGGGGACTTAAATAAGCAGGTCATGTCCACGATATCCTGGCCGGACAGCTCTGTTCCATATATTCGCGACTGCAAGGTTGTATTACGCAACGTTACACGTTACACGTGTCGGGCTCGGGCACGACGACCTTTGCCGAACACTTCCGATTCGCATGCACAACCACTTTACATCGAATATTTTGAAAGCCGAAGGTGATCATCATACGGAAACTACGAGGCTGCGGCATAAAGATTAATCGCATCTTAATTATTCCTCATGATTGTTATATTATTTTATCTTTTGTTGTGCGTATTTTAATTTTCATGTAGAGGTTTTCCTATTTATTTTTTTCCTACTTCATAGGTTTTCCTGTTAGTGCAGCGCAGCAAAATAGTAATCGCCCATAATTGGTATTGACTTTTATTTGGTGGGTATTTCTAACTTGCGCACTTCGTATAATTTAATCATTGTTTTTCTGTACGTACGTAAGTAACTACTTACTTAGTTAACCTACAACCTTCACAATATGTGATCGATCAGTAAAAAACAGAAAATAACTTCCTTTTCCATTGATTAAAACCGTATATTCTAGTACTTGTATCTACGTTTTACTGTTTGTCGTTCTAAATTCACAAATTCAAGGAACTGGATTTATATGGGTCAATAAAAACCACAATATGTAATTTGAACTGAGATGAAATTCTGTTTATGTGTGTAAACCGATCAAAACACATTAACAACTTGAATGACTGAGTATGCATCTGGGTTATGACTTGCTGGCAAACTTGATTTTACGTAAAAAGCAAGATAAACGGGCTATCGTTAAATATAACATTATACGAGATGTGTTGTCGCGATCTCACGCCAGAGACGCCATCTGACGGCAGTATGTAGTGGTTTATTAGCGCGCATGCAAATTCGAGTTGTGTCGGCGACCTAAATTCAGCGTCACCGCGCTAGCTCGCTGCGCGGCGTAGGTCGTAGCACTGTGTAGCCAAACGTCGTAACCGACACCTACCGGACAAATGTGCTGATAACGCACTAGGTAACCTGCCTAGTGCATGCAGTCGGATTGGCTAACGCAACGTGCGTCCGGCTTAATGGCCAACGTGTCCGCCTGTGCATTCTATCTGTCCTAGACGTCTGAAATAATTAGATTGCCGCCTATGTACGTGTTATTTTTCAATAACAGAAAATGTGGACGAAATAAAAGTCTGATTTTTCTATTCCTGTTTTTAGATTGCTAAATTCAGACGGACGTATATGTTCCTTAGTCAAACACTGTTTTAAACTTCGTAAATGTTACAATTTACATACATTTTGCTGGTACAGAATACCTGATACGGTTTGAAAAACGCAATAGAATCGCGTTATGCAATGCGCCCCACACATTTGGGCCTCTGGAACTTTAAAATTCTTATACAACCGTCCGCCATTTTTATTTCCATCGACGAATTCTCAACGATACACTGAATATTTATCAGTCATTAATTTCTGGACAAACTACAAAAAAGTTTCTCGCATTCCATTAGTGACCGTATTGGCCATGTGGCCTGTGGCTATATTGAGGTCTGCCAATGTCAAGTTGCCGAGCTGCGCATTCTAAACTTGCGTACGAAGTAACGGGACAGTCTACTAAATATTTGGACTGTGGAACCTAATGGTTCTGCACTATGTATTCCAGTTTCACATCAAATGTGTCTACAGACGGAACAGCAATGGAACATCTGTGTGCCTTCTTTAGGTATGACTTGTTTATTGTGCATCTGAAAATCGTTTTATATAAAAATCTTTGTCGTAAAGTCTGCGTTTTTTCACTAGATTGAAATAGGCCTTCTTGTAGTCAATGAAAGCAAAACAGATTACTATAGCTAGACCCAATATTTTACAGAACTCGATGAAAGCAGCTTGAAGCTTGAAAAAATGTAAACCTAAAATCCTCTTTTCTTTACCTAGTTATATTTCAAAATGGGCAGGTACTTATGTACGTAACCGATACCAGCTATACCTAATTGTATTTCGTGTTAACTTTTTACGAATTCACTTTAATGGGTAACATAGGGACAAAATCCTTCATGACGTCACTTAAGGAAAATTCAAAGCAAACAACTATTTATCATCAAATTAATCAGCATTGCGGTCAACTGCTATACAGTTGAAGCCCTTCACTTACACATACAAGCTCCGTGTACGCACATAGTAGTTGACACACACAGGTAGAGCTCGCGCAGAATCGACACAAACAATATATATGTACGTGTGTAGGTTAACACACACATACGCGAGCCGAAGACTTTGTTTTGCTGTTGAGATTCGCGCGTGCAGTTGCGCAAGCGCCGGTGGAGGCCATTGACTCGCGTGGCGGCCATGTTGGCGGCGCGGGCGCGGTAGTGGAGCGCGAATCCAGCGACTTCTGTTCCGCGGCATGTCGCAATCGTGTGTTTACGCCTCACCGACGCCGATCCGAATGTCGCTATTTGCTTGATAACAAGCATAGCTGCTAAAGACTGCTCCCTTAAAACTTAAAGATCGAGTTTTCAGCAGAATTCATAAGACGAAGAGTCTAAACTCATTTTATATTAACTGTACCTGCTACAGTCATGATCGATGAAGGATGGCTGAAGGCACCGAACATAATATTAACTGGTGCTCCTACGCAGATTGGAACAACACGCTCTTAATCTTCAGCATTTAAACCCTGAAACCAAAAATATGCATTCTTCTAAAGCTAAAATTTTATAAAAAAAACTTGTATCTACCTGTAACTATAGTTTTAATAACTTAACTCATATTACCTTTTATCATAGACTTAGAATTTCGCTTTCTAAATCTATGCCTTTTATCATTACGAACAATCAAATCGTAAAGGCAGTACCTAAAAGGTTTTTTTATAGGCTATTAATTATCGTCAAAAAGGTTTTTATGTGAATCTACGTATTTAAAAAAAGAATGCCAATATACTGACTTTTTATGAACCTACATACTCAATATAATACCTATAAATACTTAACTAAATATCATAGGTATCCGTCTATGCAATACCTACCTGCCAGCCATTACAAATATCTAGACGTCAATTTTAATCTCAAATGTCTGTCTCGTTTTATCTCAAGTCAGAACAATCAGTTTTCCCGTACCGAAAAACGTGAAAACTTCAAAATTACCAAAATTTCCACCGCCGCTTACAGCGAGCCAAACATGTAATTTAATAATTTGTGTCGCATCGATTAAGCCGGTTTTCAAGGCAATTTGTACTTCGACATCGGACAATCAATGATGGACTTCGGAAATGAAGAAAAATACGATACAAATCGATGGACCCTTTATTGATTGAAGCGTTTTAAAAACGTAATTTGTTCGAGCGAAGTAGGAACTTATTTTACCCGTTGTACATTGCGCAACTATATTCGCGAATAGATAACAGAATACGTTTGTATAGCGAAGCCCCTCCGTCCTCCGTCCTCGCAGAATCCGGTCTCATGCGTTCCTCTCGCTCATTCTCACACTATCTGCCTATCGCTGTCTCGCAAACACTATGACATAGATACCAGGCGAGTTGCGAAACAGCGCGGATTATATAGCAGGTGGATTGTGCCGTAAACGAGTTTAAATAACTGCTTTCACATGCCTCTGAATACATAAACACACATAGTACGCCATTTGTATATAATATATAGCATAATATATATTATGCAAATCTCACAATCACTTTGCCTTTTGATAGAAGCGCATTTGAATGACATTTTTGTGCGCTATAAAAATCATAATATATTTTTTTTTTCAGATCAGACACAAACTGAGCCGCAATAAATTACAAATTAAAATTTTAAATTAACAATAACAAGAGTGTTATATTGGCTTCTTGTATGAATTCAAACGATTGAATCTACCAGGCAAACATAATTCCATGCGTATCCGTATTAAATGTAGAAGATAACGCTAGAAACCAAGCATGTCGATAATCGTATCATACCTACAGTATCGTCTACAAACATTGTCTTATCTCCCTACTTGCTTAAAGCCTACGCGCATTGGATTTGCAAACGAAAATTGCGAATAGTGACATTGGAGGCGGAGTCCGCGACATCCAATGCAAGGGCCAACATAACGCATGCGCCATGATGGCATAAAACAGTGCTGGTCCGATGCGTGCGTTTTGATTCCCATTTATTCGAGGCGACACGCCAGCGATAGCCGGCGATAAGATAAGCATAATCGATATTTTCGCACGATTTGCCGCTCGCCAGCACGAAAGGTCACTCACGTTGCGAAATAATGTAAAGAACGCCGTTGTTGTGAACACACGAAACAATAACACGAATGCTGATAACATCACGAAATTATAAAGCCAAATCCTCAAATAAATATATTTGTTTGACAAAGGAAAACGTTAGGACGATTGAGCGATTTCCTTTTGACCTACATACCGAGTAGGTAGAAGTCTTTTTCTAACCATGAACCATACGAGCCATGTATTTATAATGTAAATTATAACATTAATAACTATTGTTTTAAAAAAGGAACTGGTAATAATGCAATTTCCAAATTCAATTTATCATTCATTGACATTCAATCGCTTTGTCAACACTATGCAAAAGCCATTATGTATGGCCCTATTATTATATTATCAATAATAAATCGCGTCTACCTTTTAACTGCTTGTCTATTTACAATACCATTAGGGCAATGCTACCTAACAGTTAACCGCAACCTATGTCTAATAGAAGAGCGCGAATCGTGAATAACCAATGAGGACGTTGGGGACGGTTCCATGAACTGTATGTCTGTAATGCAAACCATTTCACTTGTCTTAGCTCGTGACATTGACAAGCTGCATTATAGATGAGGTAATCACAGTAAATGGCGTGCAATGCCTGCCTAGCCTGCGCTATTTCTGTTCTAAGTTAATGTGAAGCTACTTAACAGCGAACTGTAGTTACACTCAGTAACAAAAGTAGCTCATGATTATAGAGCTTTGTATGAACAAAAATTTTCAAATTTAATTCATTTTTATAATTAATTACTGAGATGGTTCGAAAAGTTCATCAACCTATGACGCTCATATTTAGCGCTGTTTAAGTTTTGATTGTGAACTATAATGAGTCTAAACTCTGGTTTTCTATGGCATATTATACAACAATATAAGTAGGTACTTACCTACCGAATGGTTTTATGTTCCCTGATAGTGTCTCCATATCCATCATACTTCATACCACACGTATTTTCCTATTGCGTACGACGTTTTGGTGTATGACTGTTATGGCTAGCCAATTATCGAAGTGACGCATCTCTCTATATGGGTAATTTTAGGGTCAACACTTGAACTGAAGGGCTACGCAGACTTCGTGAGCCATCGTCGTATCCTAACAATCATTAACGCTACTGAATAATTTACCATTTGTGGCCCAAGTCGAGCAGTGATTAATGATCGTTGTTACTTAAGCGGGATTTGCGATATTTTTTGTTTACTCACAAACATATAATTGAGTGATTTATGAACTGGAAACCATTACATTTGACACGGCTTGTTGGCGAGGTGTCGAAAGGATCCGTCCTCTACAGATGCATCGGTTTTGCTAACATTACATTTACTAAAACAACATCCCAGCAAATGGAACGTTGGCATACGGGGATTTCTTTTTTCTTATTTAAGAATATGCATTTGAAATTCGAAATTATATCATTTTATGAAACAAACAAGAGACATGCGTGCTCGTAGAATAATTGATATTGGTGTTGATGATATTATTGAGAAGTTGTATTTAACTCAGCATACCGGAAAAAATAAGGCCAAGTAGTGTAGATATATCACGTTTATGCCATAACTCCATTTGCAATAGAATTCATCTAATAAGATAAACAAATCAATTAACCATCAATTGTTAGTCTTCATTACCTAATGAATATAGACCCCTTACAAGGTTCAGCAACATTCGCACTAATATTTACAAAAGCTGTAAAATCTATACTTCTATCTATCTATAGTTATATTCGGAATGACTATAAAAACTAAACACTGCGGCCCTGAAAAGATAGCTATTTTAAATAGCGCGGCTAGTCCTGTGACCTAAAACAAATATAATTGCAGTAGTTAAAGTTAGTGCCTTTTTAATATGTATCGTTATTGCCTATTTAGATAATGCACTAGGTATCTGACCTACCTACATGGTAGAATGGATACCATACCAATCTAGAAATGACAAAACATTGAGTATACCCTAGATGAACATCGATACCGTTGTGACTTATTAGGAATGAACTATGCCATCCATTATCGTAGGTATAGCATGAGACATTCAAAACAGGACAATTGCCTGCAGTTCTATCTGTGAAATCAGTATCCCGGAAGGATAAAAGAGTTGATTTATTCAATTTTCGGGACAAATTGATATATTTAATAATCGGGACAAATTGATATATTTAATTGTAATCTGAATGAATTCACAAGAGCCGTGTACTGTACCTGTTCTACTTGATGTTTTTTGTTCTACATGTATATTTTTTTTGTTGATTAGTATTAGTGTGTAGAGTAATTTAGACTAAGTATAAAAATTGTCAATACACTATTGCATTAGGTTCCCCTGTAATAATAGTTGTATTTATGGTAAAATTAATAAATAAATAAATAAATTTTATTTACTTATACTTAACGCAATATCCCCATAATAGTTGGGTATACCAATACTCATGCATACTCTTTAAATAAATGGGTATACCACGATCCAGAATAAATAGGTAGTTGGATAGTTTAATATCTGAATATTGCAATTGATCTTGATCACAAATTATTGAGCTTGGGTTTGCTGACCCCGAACACCGTGCGTGAGAACTAGTAAGAACAATTTTTAGCCAAGTATTTAAATTAAATTACATTCTGTAGTTTGATTTAAGAATATTTACTTGTAATAGAATAAACTGAAAAGGCTTATAGGTAAATTGCAATTTTTAAGCCCCCCCGGCTGCAACAGTAGTAACGTAAGTATGTGCAGAGAGAGGTTTCACCACAGAACTGCAACAGGGGGTACGAACTCACGCCGTATTTATCACGAATCCAACGCAACAAAGTTCAAGTTAAATAAAAATTACATTTATTTTAGGCACTAACATTATTTTCTCTTGCCTGCGTCTCATGAAAAACTTCAAGGATTTTCATCATGTTTCTTCGAAGGAAAAGCAACTGCTAAAAACTTTTCTTGAACTCCTCCACAATAAATACCTACGTGCAACTATAAAGTAAAGGTAAAGCCACAAAAAGGTGACAAATAAGGCTTATAAAATAATCTCGACCAATCTTGCGTGACGAAGTGGACGAAAAGTTTGTACACACACAAAATACTATACGCACATTTTCTTCACAAATATAAATTAATGCATAACTAATGAAAGATAAAGAAAATTAAATAGCTGCAGGTCCGAAATTATGCGATATAATATCTTTTATTGGTAATATTAAATTCCGTAACTTTGCTCTCCTACCGTCCTATGTCTCCTACTCTTGCAACTTGTAGTAAAATATTATTATATGAGCTAACGTTCATACATGTTTTTGCATTGCAATGTGATCTACTCGTAGTAGCTAAGTAATTTAAGTTAGGAATACAGGCAAACTTGTACTACTTTACCGGTATATTACCAAGCAAAGCTACCAAAAATCATTTTTAAGTAATGTGAAGGTGGTTTAGTAGTATTGGTAACCTAAATAACACTTTGTAGGAGCAAGCAGGTGATTCATAAGATCATGACTGTATAACCTTAAGGATGATCGCATCAGTGACAGCCATGGACGACCAGCCCCTCTAGACAATTTGAATATAGTTCACACAAATTATCACGCACCCTGGATGTATCCAGGGGGTAAAAAATCCTAGTTTCACTTTCAGTTACTCCGTAAGTTTCTAAATAGACGTTATAGTTATTTTTTTAACTGATAGGTGTCCTCCATTTGCAATTACTTTTAGGTATTATTTCCATTTTATTCACAGTGAAGTTTTAAAAAATGCATGATAAAAATTAAATACGGCGTAATTTCCTTAACCATTAGATAAGTACTTTTTTTAAATACACCACAAGATATTTCGTACGTAACTTTTAAATTCATTATTTTTTCATTTATTAATACTTCCTTTTGAAACTAGATGGCGTTGATAGTTGTTATCCGAGTTTATTAGTAAGTATTTCCAGCAAATTGGGAATTGGGATAAGTAAAATAGGATATTTTATGGATCATTAGGAATAACCGGAAACCTATAATAATAACAGATTTTTTAAATTGATTTAGGGTTTTGAAAGTCTTAATTATCCGGTGGTAACTATAGATAAGCCAGATACTCACTAATTGTTGTTAATATTGTTTGAATATTAGGACTCATTCATGGCACTTAGTCATTGTTTCGCAGAAAAGATCAACTGTATAATTTCTGTACTATCCTTTTTCGTCGTGACTAAATCACATCTGTATCTACTTTGACGAAGTGTTTAAACTATTGCCGTAAGCAAAGCTGCGGATAAGGCGAATCATTAAATATAATTACTCCTTTACCTTAAGCTCCCTCCATGTGTTACCGATAAAATCCAAATAAGTAACTACAATACCCTTATGAATTTATTCAAAGTAAACATGCTTGGTTTAACGCAATGAGCTGTTAGGGGTTTATTTTCAGATTGCACATTTATTTATGTTATTACTTTAAAAAATGGTAAGGTAACATTCTATGTTCAAATTGATTATGTCTTACATATTGTCCATAAAAGCCACCCACAGATTGTCTACGAATTTGCACTTTTCGCGATGTTCTGGGCGCATAACCTCATGAAAAAACGTTGATTATTCGTTTACTTGTTTACTAATAGATAGACAGTTATTTCTAATACAAAGTTTATAAAGGACTTAAGTTAGCAATATGCACTCTATGCTTGAATGATATCTAGACATCGATGATTTCTCCAATTAGAATGTGTTTTTAAAATTTTCTTTCCACTAATCTGTTAAGCAGTGGATGACGTTATCAATGTGAACTACCTGTTGACCGTATTCGGACCCTAGCTACTATTTACTTTTAAATTTTATTCGTAAATCAAACACGAGTTGGCGGGAAATCTCGCTGTCGTAGCATCCAATACGGAGAGCGAGTTTTTATCACGTTTTTTCATCGTCTGTATACAAGCAGGTTGACAGAGACGAACTGGGAGCGTATTCACACATCGGTCAGTATTCATCATATTTCTGCCATTTAATCATATTTACAACCGTTATGAAGGATATAAATTTATACAAAAACCACTGAAATATTGGACTATAAAAGCTAACATTCAAATATTTAATTGGCATACTTTAATCGCACGGCAAATCGCGCTGGACAAAGTAGCTCTAGTATAAAAACATGTAAAATTTTTGTCGCTAACGTTAATTAAACCGTAGGTATTATAATTTCAGCGGTATCACGATCACGAATCCGCCCCGCGGTTCTGTTGAGTTATTTAATAGTGTTTTTTGTGCGGTGGCGGGCGATTGCGCTCTGCCACCCTCGGGCTTCGCGCAAAAAACCCTCTGCTTCACAAATACTTAGAATGTTGTTTTGTAGGAGTGCGGGGCACGGGAGGGGAGGGCTCGAGGGGCGCGCGAGATCGCTATCGCACGCACCCAATGCACGCACTATCCTAAAGCTAGCCACTTAATTGTTATGTATGACGCGAAGCCTAAATAAAAAATCGCCCTCATAGTTTTCGGACATAATTTTTTTCGAGAAAATCTTGATAGAAACCGAAAGTTGGAACAAAGCAGTCAGATTCATATCATTCATATGTCAAGCACTTCCATAAACAATTACAGTTACTCTACTCAAGACATGCCTACTCAAGATTATTCCGATATCTTTTCGCTAGTTTTCACACTCGACACTCATCAATAACTTCAATCTCTCAATGGCTATTGAACTTATTATCCAATCAGATGTTTGTAGCTAAACTTCAAGCACATTTATCTCGTTATGTCACCGTTTAATCGAGAGGTTACGTTACATCATCGTCCACATATGCTGCCATTCGACATTCACACGGCAAAGAAGCCGAATAACATAAATTCACATAAAATACACACACATATGAATAAACAGCAGACATCGCGACAGGTGGGTGCAAGGCAACCTGTTCTCCTCTCCCTAAAATGACGGCAAAAACTCTCACTAACCCTTTGGGTCTCAAATTAGAGATGTTTCTACGACTCTACCATATTTCCATACCGTATCGCTCCTTTTATAAAAACTACAAACTAAAAAAAACATAATTAAGAATTACATACATAAGTTGTTAAGACATCTAGGTTAATCTAGGTTGTAATAAAAAACAAAAATATCCTACAGGTCTGTCCGAAATTAAATATTCAACAAAAATTCTTCTTTTGAAAGAGTTATTTTTCGAATTTTGTTGACGCATCCAGCTACAACTAACGGTTTTAGCTGATTTTGAAAAGAACTAAGTATATCCATCAAAAGTCTGCGATGATGATTTCTGACAGCTATTTTTTCAACCTTCTAGATTCGTAAGGAAATTGCGAATCGCTGAAGTTTTATATAGGTAATTCTTGCATGCTTTGAGCATTAGGTGCATGAATTCAACAATAGGTGACGTCATCCACCGACCACCGGAAGCAAGAAGACTATCAGTCTACGGAAGTGTCACCCCTGGTCCCTGATGCACCTTTGCCATTATGGTGGAGTTATAAATATATTATTTCTACAAAAATTTTAACTTTTTTCATAAGAGTTCGTTACCCATTTGCAACATTTTTTCTAGCGTACATTTTTCTCCTTGACGTTTTTCGTGTTGTTAGGGGTAGCTGCACAAAAATGCGTATTGGTACGTGTGCGTGTCGCGAGAAGCCAACGGGGGGAGCTCATTAAGGTAAAAAGCCGAGTGCAAACGGCGACTAATGGCGAATTACACGAAGGGGAGCAATAGCCGACGACGTTTTGACGACCAACGTGCGTATTGTTGACTGTTTTCCTGCATTTTTTGGGGCAAATTGGAAAATATTCTTCGTTCCTAAAATCTACCTACTGCGCTTCGGGACTTTGCACAGCAATATGCAATATTGCCTACCAACAAAGATGTAGAACTACAATTTAAGCCTATTATCAACAAAAAATGTAGGTATTTTTACTATTTACCTCTTATAAAATAGGTATGCAAAATGAGCTCAGAAACCGCCAAAATATCCATTTGTTTTAAACTTGCAGACCCTTGCATTAATAAGCGGTTATAAGTTAGACGACTAGCGGCTAAGGCGTATTATCTAATGAAACTGAAATTAGCGGCGTTTATTTACCCTGTATAATCAGAAAGGTATTATTAGCAATGGCTAACCATCAATACGTAATTGAAAATGCATGACGCGCGCAGTGTCCGCTAGAAATCAACAGCCAGGGTGCAGCAAGTCAGCGACTAGACAGGAGTGGCGGTGGAGGACGGGGCGCGCGGGGCGGAGGGCTATCAGCATTTCGGCGCGTCCGCGCTCCCCGCCCTCCTCCGCCCGCACCGCGCCGAATTCGCCCTGCACTACCCGCCACGTTCCCCTCCAACACAACCTAACCTTGAAAATAGTTTTTACCGGCTCGAGGGTATTCACCCCGAACCCAAATTCCGGGGCCTGTTGCACACTATTCCTATTCTCGCTACACAACCCATTCTCTTATAGGATTCACGTTGCTTTCTAATAAATCGCCTAGTGTGGTGTGCTTGCAGTGAGTTTACGCGGACCGGCAGGCAAAGGATATTTGACTATGTAGTTTTTTAAGCAAGCCGTGAGCTCGCTGGGTCTTGGCGGGATTTGTTTGTGACTTGTACCTTTTATTCGGCTAAGGAATTTTGATGTGATCAAAATAGCCAATCATATATTTTGTTATGACGATGTTGGTAGATAGGGTTTCGAGTAGGAATGTTGCATTCAATTGCAGATTGGATTATTTATTGGATTATTACTATACTTGTGAGTCCAAGTCACCTTAAATTGTCAGTAATTTTTTTTTTTTTTTTTTTTCAATTACCTAACCCATTTAACTAATTTGGTGAAGATTGCTATTCAACATAGTTTTCTCTAAAATATTATATTAATACAATAATATAATTCATGCATAATCCACATGAGGTAAAAGAGATTCCACATACTTGTTTAATGTGCTTAGCTTATTATTGACACACAGATAAAGCTAATTAAAATTGTCTATAAAAATCAATTCTGGCACAAAATTACCCTTTTAAACCCTAAGCGTAGACATTATCAAATTCATTCCGCGGCGGATAAAATAAGAAAACGTAGGGTCACTATTTACCTGCAACTTGTATTAGAGACGTGAAGTAAAAAAGGCGATCGGCTTACATATCGAGGGAAGGGTAGCCTCGCCTTGCGGCAAAAAAGGCATAAAACAAGAGTTGACCGCCTACGCGAAGCGGCCGCGAGAGGCGAGACCGGTGCCGCCCTCCCGCATCTCACTATAAAATGCAAGGCCTGTAGTTAGTATTCTTTGGCCGAGTTATGTATTTCTTAGTTTTATACAAAGGTACGATTTACTATAATTATACTGTACGTATCCTGATGATCGCTACAACGTTAAATTTCGTAGCACTTTTCGTAGTCTGTAGATTGACCGTAGCTGCTATACATATACCTAAACTACTTAGTATAACATTATATTTTGATTAATTTGAACTGAATCCGTGCTGTATCTATATACTACAATCCAAACAATTTAAATATACATATGTATGACAAACAAAAAAGACCCAGTACAGTGTACACTAGGCATCAAAATATTCCTCCATATCGCTGTCAAGCGGCATTGTGTCCAGAAAACTGCATTGATCAGCTGAATGGCAATGTTACTTCTATAGCTAAAGAATGGCACAAAAATAATTATCGCCACAGTTTTCACTTTTTAAAGTGATCTCACTAACAAAACATTGCAATAATATATCGCGCACGTGCATGTAGCGCATTCAAATAGCCCTATTGTCATATTCAAAATTGTTCTGCCGACAATATAAACAAACTAAACTCATTATGCGGGTTGAAATTATCGACCATTTAATAGTATTAGATTTATGCAAACCACTCAAGGTAAAAGCCTCTAGATACGTCCAAAAAGGTCTGAGTCTAGGATACCCATTATAATCAATCCACAAAATCCGTGAATCGAACTGCACACTATCGAGTTATAGTGAATGGTAAAAGGCGAGTTCTTTCATCAAAACATAGGATAGTCATGAGTCGGCAATTAAGCACCAACCCTCACTGCACAATGCACATTTTGATTGGTGGGCAGCTGCCCGTGGCGGCAAAAAACTGCTTTCTAAATGACTACTATCAACCGCGTTTGTATCTAGTGTACACCCGCCTTAAGATCATAATCGGCGTCCAAAACCATACTTCCGTATCAAATATACGTTGGCAAGTCGAATTAACGAACTTCATTTTAACCGTTTTTAGTATTTTGGTAGAAGCGAATAAGAATCTAAGCAGAAAATATTACGAACATGTATGTCTAGGTTGGAAGACTTTCAAGGAGTGTTTTAACATGTATTGTAACTTACTTTACATATCAAGGAAATTCATGTAAAGTGATTTCATAGGTCAATATTTTCTAAACATAAAATAACGAGTTATTAGTGACCTAAATACAATATTGGACTGTACAGTCATATAAACACGTGCTCTTGAACTGAAGACGCTGTCTAAATCGTGTAAAACAAACGATCTTATGGGTAACACAGGTTATGCCATACCCCTATATAGAAATATAATATTCTACATACATTGCATGTCTGTTCAATTTCAGTATAAATTATTGTTAATCAACAAATGCTTAATAGGTCAAGAAAACACCTATTTAGCATTGTAAATATACACGAAGCATGCGGTACCCAATATCATTAATGTATGTCTAACTACAATTTTGTTTTAGATAAAAGCTGCCAGTGACTCGCCGGCTTCGTTGCAGCGAAGCTCGAGATAAGGAACTGTTTACACTGCTTGAGTCAATGTCCTCCTCCTGCGCACGCACAAAGAAAACCTTGGAGTAATCGTTGAGTACGACTATGTCTTCCGCGTTTACCGCGAACGTTTGAGGGCGTTGATCTATCATTGCCATTCGTCGAACATTAGTCGCTGTGTGCTGCTTTTATAAATAGGTACGCAATTACTATTATAATTACAAATGGAAGGGCTATACAACTACCTGACATTAGGTCACCATTAACGATGCCATTACCTAAGTATCGGCGATTTTATTGATGTTTGAAGGCGACCTAACTTAGGCAAGACTATTAGATATATATAATTGATTAAAAAAACGGCCAAACAAACATTTAGGACACGACGTTATCGTACTGTTGAAAGTTAAAACATAGGTAGTGTTATACATACCTAGATGATAAAAATACTCTTTTTTAACCGAGCACGTAAGAGATGTGATGTGATGATGACATGCATCATTTGATGAAACATCTCATAATAGGACTCTAAAAATATTAAATACAAATCGACTCCATCGTAGAGCATCGTCTATGTTCCCATGCGCCCCTAGCGACTGACTCGTAAATAAATTGAGCCTGCATTAGTGGCAATTGTTCGCTATTGCCGCCGACGCTGAATGCACCTTCCTCGCCATGTAAACGTCACTGGAAATTATGGGACCGAATAAAATTGGAACACGTCACCATTCAGTTATCATATCATACGTATGGCCGTATTATAGTCAAAGATTTGAATGTAAATGGGTCGAGAAATACACTTGTTATTGGAGGCAATGTTATGTGGTCAGTCAGCATAAGATATCTTTAAAACATAACTAATGGTCATTGTCACTTTCATCATTAAATTCGTGGATTTAAAGTCTGTATGCGTCATCTGTTTCTCAAGCTGAAAGTAAGTTCAAAACGCTGGAATAAATATACCAAATAGCCGTATTAATTACCGAAGCAGATGTAAAAGATTGGCATAAATTATAAAAACGGTAAAAGAACAATATTGTGTATATTAGCGTGCTGAATGTAGATAAGGACTCTACCCCAGTCTTGACCATAGTTCTAGAATTGCAGACGTCACTATCTCACGAACCAAATCAATTCACTAGTTATAATTCACTTAAATTTATACTTGAAGAAATAAGACATTCAACTTAGTTTATGTACCTAAGTAGCTACTGTGTGTAGCAATTACAGTGTTCATGAACAAAACGCAGTGCGAAAAAACATTTAACTAACTAAGGTTTCGTTAAATTAATGGTCATTATTGGCTTATTAGTTTGGTGGTCGCGGCTCCTGAGCATGTAGTCCTGGAATGCAATCCAAAGAGATATGAGTTTTCTGATATGTTCTGCAGTAGGTGTCCCGTTGTTTGGAATCGTACACGGTAGATGGCAATAGACTCTCGCCTATTAATTGGGACTTCAGCTTCGATGAATATTGTGAGTGAAAATGCCTCTGCCTAAATCTGCGCTGAATAAATGTAAAATAAAGAAATCTGTGTAAAAGGAACTAACTACTATAACCATTTGTTTATTTAAATATATTCAATTTATATGGAATCCATTTTGTGGGATACCACAAAAGTCTCTATCGAAATCTGATCTACACAATGCAAAAATGTCTAAGTCATTGTTTATTATAACGTTTCCAATCTTTTCGAGGCTCCCACTGCGCCCACTGAACTTAGACAAAATGATAGGTCGTTGCAAAAAACCAATTCTTCGGAAAGAAATCGCAGATACACCGGTCATTAACTTTTTTAGGGAACAAAAAAACATTCCAGATATAACGGGACCAGCTAAATTATTGCGTATAATCTTCTGCCTTTGTTTTTTATAATTTTATACTTTAAAAAAACTTTTGTTCCCACACTATTTTATGATTTGACTTTGAAAACGTTTTTGCTGAGTGCCTAATTATCTACTTATTTTCTTTGTGCTACTTAAACCTGACTACCAGGTGTCCAAGCGCGTTTTATGACAAAACTGGGCCTAATTACATCAGTAGGTACCTAAGGTAATCATTCGTTTTACAAGAATAATATTCATTACTTACCATATAAAAATATTTTTAAATGTCTATAATTTCGTTTCACCATTTGGTGATACAATTGGTAGTACTACGGCGTTATGCTTGCCAACAAAGAAGTATTTTAAAGCATAAAAATCCTTCACATATACCTACGTGCACACTGCGTTCGCGACCGTAGGTATTAGGTGTAATTGAAGGATAAAGAGCAGTTGTTACAAGTTACAATCGGATTCAGCAAGTCCTCTCTTGTCTGTCCCCCAGCAACACCCTAACCCGAGGTTCGAGTCCCACTATAGGACGCCCTTAGCAGTGTTGTTTAATATTATTTAATTTGCTCGACTGGAGGCCCTTCTGGTCTCGCCACTAGCCTGGTTAAGCAATAAAAGCTTCCTGAGCTAACTGTGAGACACAATTATCAAAAAATAAAGAGCGACTGAAAAAAAAGTCAATCATATTAAACCCTTGAACTACATAGACACCCAAGTTAGGAAATGCTCGTACCTAATAAGCAGAATGCATGCACCTAGTTATACGCAAATTAAAATAAATATTATGAATAGAATCCACCGCTCCCACGGCGTTGCACAAAGAATGCACAAGTCACAGCACCTGTGTCCCTGCCGATACGAAAATGACACACTGAACATCAAAAGATAACAAGTGCCATTCAAATACAAAGATGGATCAAAAGCCAAACTTTTGATTCGAAAGAAATAAAATTTGATAGAGCACTTAATAACGAGCAAAGATGACAGGTATATTATACTGATGCAGTATGAAGGATAAGAAATATCATGCCAAGCTAGAGAAGCGATTTATTAAGTAGCTACTGAAGAATATGAGAGTAGAATAAAATCAATCAATGAGGAAACCTAGTTACGCAGACGTTCCTAGTTAAAAAGTAATAAAATGCTGCTTTATTTAAAGAATTGTTTTATAACTGAAAACATTATAACATTGACTAATTATTTCTCTATGCAAACTCGAATCTACACATTTCCAAAAAAATATCGGTTTGATAAAATGTAATGTAGACACAAAGACACGAATTTAAATTTCGAACGTCCCTTTAAAAGCGGGACGTGTTTCTTTTATGTTAGGCGAATAAACTTTATAGGAAAGTGGGATAAAGGTTTGATACAAAAAAATCTATATTGTAAAAGGTCGCCTTGTGTCGCTTCACAAAAACCATTGCGTTATCGTGGGCCTCCTCATTTGTGATTTTTTTTTTAGTTTTGATAGAAGTGTGAGGGCAGGTAGATGAGTAGACTCGCAAACATTGTATATTTTCTTTAGTAGGTATAGTGTCTCGCGTGAATTGTGTTTACGTTTGATTAACCACGAATGTTACAAACGAAATTTTCATGCTCAACAGAAAAAAATATCAAGGAATATTGTTGACTATGTAAATTACATAAACCTTATACCATCTAAGGCACATATAAGGCACCACATTCGGCGTGTCGTTATTGGCGGAACTTAAATAACTAATTATGTACAATGCTCATGTGCCTTTGTAAAGGAATAGTGCTTGAAAGTCTGCAGAATAAATATGTCTACCGGATGTTCTGGTTTACTGGATGCTGATGAGGACCTATTTGGATTAATCTAATACCTATACGACCCGCAACCAAATTATCTAGAGAAGAACTGGAGATTGACAAAGTGGTGAACTGGTCATGACTGTTGAAGTCCATAGTAGCGTTGGTTGAACCAGACGAGTACTTGAGTAAAGACCGCGGGATGTAAAGTGGATTGAGTTAAACTGAATACGGAAGGTGGAAGACCCAGTCACCCAACACTAAGTGATTCTTGAAAGTCTAATCTAGCCTTATGTCTAGAATTGGACTGCGATAAGCTAAGTTGATTCATAATTTAATAATGGCGTTTTCCAAAATGTGGATTAGATTAAATTTACGTGATATACTTATATAATTGATCTACTAAAATGTATTATTTTATTGTACTGATATCCATATTTCACAAATGAAAAACTATTTTCAAAACTGCGCCCAACTGCGCTCTCTGTTGTGTTCAGAATGAACTACAAGAAAAACATCCTCGCGGGTTGTCTGGTAATATAAGAGTGAATTAAAATATTGTTCATATTATATTGTGGCGTCTAATAAATTCCTTATTTTAAATGAAAACAGATTAATAAAATCCCAGAAAATGTATTAATTTGTTTACGAAGTAATTACATTTACAAACGAAAACGTTATGTCATGTCATGAGTACTCATGAGTGTCAAAACTGTCAAATCATTAGCGGTGGGCAGTATCATCTTTTTTGGATAACGAAACGCAACTGTCTATCGGATATCAATAGCGGTTGTTAAAACGCGCTATCCTGCTATTGGTCGCTATTTGTCATATCATGAGCAACACGTAATATCCTAGTGAGGTTTTGATGACCTTTTTTTTTTTTTTTTTTAGCTTACCTATTTACTTAAAATTCATTCATTCATGATGAATGAACGGCTCCGTGAAGTTGATGACCTTTTTTTTTTTTTTTTTTAGCTTTCACTGATGCTGAAAATGCTCAAATTGTCGGTTGCTCCACCATAAGCGCAAGAATTAATGGTTTTGGTGGCTCCGTAAGATTTTGATGACCTTTTTTTTTTTTTTTTAGCTTCCCTATTTATCCAAAATTCATTAACGACTCCGTGAAGTTTTGATGAGCTTTTTTTTTTTTTTTAGCTTCTTTGATGCACTTCCATTTCATTGGATAACGAAACGCAACTGTCTATCGGATTCTTTGGATGTTAGCTACTTTTAGCACGTTTTTCAAATAACCTGCTAACCGTTATTATGGCTCGTTTCAATAACGTGTTTCAGTTGCGCAACGACCACCGCTATTAGCTACTTTAGCGTTAGCATGTTAGCAGGTTAGCAGGTTTTTCAAATAACCTGCTAACCGTTATTATGACGATAGCTCGTTTCAATAACGTTTAAGTTGCGCAACGACCACCGCTACAAATCATATATGCGCGTCATTTGAAGTTAAGCAGCTGTCCAGCTGATTCGGACAAATAGTGTAATCTCGAATACTACAATATTTATTGCGGTGTCTTATTAGTTTAGTCACTACATACACTAAAATATTTTTAATAACAAATAGTTTAAAAAAGTTAAACTCCATTCAAAAGCGATCTGTAATACTAGAACTAAACATCAATATAAAATGGATTACACTACAAAGGTATAAATTTGTAACAATCATTTCCATTACTTATTTTTCATTTATTCAACGTGTCATACTCTGAATCAATATTTGAACAGAATTTTCCAGAATTGAAAAATGATAGGTTACTACGTGCTGCACTTGGGAAAGAGGTTGACAAAGTCCCCGTTTGGGTGATGCGGCAAGCCGGCAGGTATCTGCCTGAGTTTCAAGAGGTTAGGGCAAAGCACGACTTCTTCACAGTTTGCAGAACACCCGAACTCGCGTGTGAGGTAACCCTGCAACCACTGAGAAGATACCCACACTTGGATGCTTCAATTATTTTCAGTGATATTCTTGTAATACCACAAGCTCTTGGAATGATAGTGGAAATGCACCCTGGTGTAGTAAGTATAATTTAATCAATTACTACTTCAGATAACATTGACTTCTCACCTTTGACAGAATACATATAAAAATAAATTATAGTAGTGATAAAAAAAATGTATGTATATAACTTTACTCAGGGCCCAGTATTTCCAAAACCACTACAAGATCCTTCAGAAATAGCCCAGTTGCAAGAAGAAGGGGCAGTATCAAGGCTATTGTATGTGGGTGATGCCATTACATTAACAAGGCATAAAATAGAAGGCAAAGTACCATTAATTGGGTTCACAGGTGCACCGGTAAGAGCAAAATGATTAATGGAATTGATTAGTAATAATAATAAGAATTGCATTAAGAATTTAGATGAGTTTTGATTTAAAGTTTATCAGTAATTTTTAAATGTAAACAAGTCAGATAATAGATTTTAATTATTAATGTTAAATATCAAAATTACCAATTTTTGTTTACATACTAGGTAATATTTTCTTGTAATTTTTTAGTTCACATTAATGGGATACATGATTGAAGGTGGTGGAAGCAAAACAATGTCGAAAACAAAGGAATGGTTGGACAGATACCCAAAGGATGTTCACAAGCTGCTCCGACTACTAACTAATGTCATTATAGACTATTTAATTATGCAGGTAATGTTTTAAACTTTCAACATTAGTATTCCATGTAAACAGCAACAACATTGATATAATCATTGCAAATTACTGTAAGTTGGAAGAATAACAGAAAAAACAGAGAGGCAGATAGTATTTGTAGTTGCAGTATTTTTATAAAAAAGAAGTCCATTGTGTTACCATATGAATATTATCAGTGAGCAGGTGGAAGTTGCTGCTTGTCACCCACCATGAAAGAATCCCTTGATCACTTATCATGTAGATTGAGGTTCATGGTTGACAAAACTAAAGAACGTAACTGGGAAAAGTTAGTTATAATGTTAAAACCTTGTTATAACTACCTTTTCCTATCAATGTGGATTCTGGATTTTTCACAGACACTATAATATCTTTCTCCCGTTAATAAATGTAGCCTTTGTTACAATATAAACTACTACAATTGCTACCGCTAGCCTGTCACATTCCAATTGCTGGGCCCAGGCCTCCCCCCTTGATTTCCTGAGACTATAATATATTGTCAAGAAATCTATTGGAATTCCACATCAGAATGCTACAAACAAATGTTCTTTGATTATTGTAATATAATGGTAGAAAATAAATTAGTATTCTATTGTTTACTTGCTATGAACATGACCTTTATGACAAGGGGGTCACTTCGACTTGGCAGTTCATATATTTAACTTTTCTTTTATACTTTAAGTTTTTTTAAAACTCAAGGTCTTTTCAGAAACTGTATTAATTACGTATTTCACTATTAATGTATTTGTTAAGGTGTTCATTTGTTTGTTTATGCTTTACAGGTGACAAGTGGTGCCCAATTGTTGCAAGTCTTTGAGTCAAGTGCTGATCATCTAACTAGGGAACAGTTTATAGAGTTCTCTGCACCATACCTCAAGGATATCAGAAGTGGTGTTAAAAAAGCCATTGATGAGAAATCATTAGAACAAGTTCCTATGGTAATTACAACTGTTACCAGTACTGGACCAGTATTAGTAGTACACACATTTAATATGGCCCAGCAATGTTCATGCGCAGTTGCCTAAATTTAAATACCAATCATAAAGCAGCACTGGACGCCAAACCAAAAGTTCTCCCAATATATACGAAAGTGTGAGGAAAATAGAAACAGACAGCATGGCAATCAATTTTTACACCTTATTTACAATCCACAAGGTTTATTAAAAATGTATTTAATGTTTCGGGTGTTATCGTCGATTGTCTTTTCGTGTCTGCACGAACGAAGATTGAGGATGCGCCTTATTTTTTTATGTCATCTTGCAAATCATGCTGATACGGGACATTAGAAACGGGCACATTCGAATCCAGTGCAATTTTCTGATGTCAGGTTGACACGACTTTTTAAATGGAAGTCGCGCACTCTATAATCTAATCAGCATCATTGGTGATATAGAGAGTTACTGTTCAGGGTGCGCCAGACGTTTTATGTTAGTTTGTCACATTTAGTGGTGTGTGAAATAGACTGTTATATCTGTAACATTTTACAGACCGTTTTTGCGAAAGGTGGAGGGCATTCCTTGGACATTCAGGCTCAACTAGGATATGAAACTCTAGGATTAGACTGGACAGTAGATCCTGTTGAAGCTAGAAAGACTGTTGGTGATAACATTACATTGCAGGGAAATCTTGATCCGCAAGACTTGTATAAAACGCCTGTAAGTATTTTTGGATTCTGTTAATCGGCGATTTACTCGAGCAATAATAAAATATAAATATGCGCAATCGCTAAGCAATCAGTTTTATGTGCAAAAGATGTCGGGTTCGATTCCCGCACTTGTATGTTGTGATAATGGTTCTGGAGCCTGTGTAAGACTTGTCTGTAAACTGAAGAAATTGTAGCCAATTGTCAATCAACTTCAATATTTACTCTGTAAAACGATAATTATAAGGCTTTTTTGCATTCAGGTTCATGCCAGAAGTTCATCTAAAAATTATATAATGAAATCATTTTTTTTGGTCTTATATATTCTGGGTTTTCACAGTATTTTTAGAAGTCCTTCAAAAAAATCTGTTATTCAGAAACTACCTCCAGGGGTTGAACCTTAGTGCAGAAATACATCATATTTGACTTTCAGGAAGAAATAAGGAAGATGACTATAGAGATGGCGCAAAAGTTTGGCAAACACAGATACATAGCTAACTTGGGACATGGGATCACACCACAAACTCCCTTGGAAAGTATGACAGCTTTCACTGAGGCAGTACATGAGGCTTTATAAATAATATTCTTATCTTGCATTTCAATCTTGTTGCACATTTTTTATCTGAACAAATTTCATTTATGGTTGGTGTTAAATAAAAATATAGGGATCGGAAATAGTAAAACTTAAAAACTGTGTTTTAATTAAATAACTATTTATTAGCAGTGAGTATATGGTTACATAGAATAAGTGGTCTTTGAATTCTGACTGGTAGCTGGAATATCTTCGTCATGGCTTCCTACTGATTTCTTGACGTACTGAAATAATAAATTCGAATAAGGCTGTGTTGACACACATTTAAAAAATAAAATGAGTCTCGGTATAGTGTTATTTCCTAGCATAAAACTGATTCAAAGTTAAACCATTGCTTGTTAAGTAAATCACATAAAGAAATAATAAGTTATGTATGTATAGAAATAATAAGGTATGTTCTCATTTCAATTTAAAGTGATAGATTCTAAAGTGCGTAAATGTATAGTTTATGCATACCTTTAGGACACGTTCGTTTATTAGAGGAATGGTTAATATACGCACGGCTCGGAAAGTGACGAAATCTGCCCCATGGCGCGGAGTGCCTCAGGTTGAGGAAGTGTTTTAGAAGATTCGAAATGTCCATATCAAACAAATCAAAGTAAAAAATCTATAATTAGATACATAAAATGTCTAACCTGGGGATTAACTTGTATTTGTTCGTCCATCTCTTGTATGTACTGGTGCAGTTTTGTGCAAGCTGCCATTTGTTGTTCTAATACACACAGAGTTTCAGGCGATGCATATTTCTCTGGACTGTCTAAGAATACCACCATGCCATCTTTTTGATTTATCATTGCGTATATTTCGCCTTCTTCAATCTATAGAAATAAAAACTAAATGTATCATGATAATAAAGTTTATAAATCTTGATATGCATGTATACAAAAACTTATCTGTCCAAGATGATGGGGAATATTAATAAATAGAATGTATGCATATGTATATGGCAATTAAAATATGAAATTAAAACCCCATGAAGTACAAACTAACATCAAATAATCACAATATAATTGGCGAAAGAAATATGGTGGCGATTTCTAGGACTTACCATATTGAGTATGTAACTTTCAGCTTGTGCTGGGCCTGTCAACTGCACCCGAGCAGCTACGTCACTTAACGACAGCGTCAAGAATGTCTTTGTCAGCCTTTGAATGTTCTTTTTGTACATAGAGCTTAACACCTGCAAGTATACAACATTACATAGCATGACACCTGTATATCCCGAAGAGTTAGGCAGAAAAATACAGATTCTGTTAGAAGTTCCATTTAATAGAGAACCTATTGCCATCTACAGGGCAGTTCAAAACAGAGACTATGAGACATGGTAACCTACACCAACCAACCAACATATCCACTCTATTTAGAACCATATCATTTACATAGAACCATAATTTGTGCCTTAAGCAATTAATGGTGTTTACTAAGTTTGTTTATTTAACTCACAGTGAAGGGTGCTTCAACAAACCACAGACAGGCCTATCACAGACCACTGCCTGCCACCAATCAGTATTTAGACTGCAACAGTATGGATGGTTGTCAGGGTCCTTTCTGACAATGAATAGAATCATTTGCAGTGGGGTTAAGTATAATAATCTTTTCAAGAGAAATGTCATATTGACCAATAATTATGTTGTTCTAATGTGCCTGCCATAAAGGTCAGTGAGCAGGACTCCCACCCACTGTCCAATGTTGTATATAATTATATGTATATATGACGGAAAAGGATATAATGGTGTAATGTTGTATCACCACACCAATAAGAAAAATGGGCAATGTTAAATATGTAAATGGTGAAATATATATTTATCATCTGTTTTTATTACTTACTTGGTTGACTAATCCCATATTCTTGTCTCTGTTAAATGTCTCGCGATGTTTTATGGCCGCGTGTTGAGAGGTAGCAAGTTCATGGTAAGCCACAGATAAAGGTTTCAGGAAACGGCACACTACTTGTGAAGTATATTTTGGCATGGGTAATATCTGCAAAAGACATAAATGTTCCAAATATTTAAATGTAAAATAGGCACAAAACAAAATCAGAAAATATAGTAGTAAATAATGAACACCAAAATGGCTTTTCAAATATCCTAGATATAAAGTTGTTTAAAATTCCCCTGTTTTAAAATCCAAGCTATGAACTATGCAATCAGGAACATAGTTTTGTGCAGGTGTTTTCCTTAATTTAAGAGCAATAGCAATAGCAAGTGGAGTAATGGCCACTGCTTTTTATCCTCATCCTTCTTATTAGCCTTGTGATAAAACTTGATTCACACTTTTGTAAAACTGTGAAGACATAATTAATTAAATAAGTCAAAATATAGGAAATTCCATCAAACATACCTTTCCATGCAAGATAAATGACACCAATATGTATTTCTTATAAGCTTCCAACATGATATGAGACACAACCATGGCTGGCACTGTTACCACAACTTCAAAGAAATATAAAGCTCTGTCATAATTCTTCATAGCAGTGTAGATCATGCCTCCATAGTAATAGTAGAGCAGGAAATGCTTTGAGTCATTGTTGCCACCAAGCTGAAACAAGAATTATGAGGCCTTGATTATAAAATCAATTAATGAAACTTAATAACAATAAAATCAATATAAAATAATATATACAATAAAAATCTATTTATTTAGCTGCAAATGGGTGTATAGATTTTCTATTGTCTTCTTTGTGTTACTTAATTTACCTCAGACCCTATTCCTGTGACATCTGTATCCAAGAACTCCAAAGCAGGTTTCATACATTTTGATAGTAAGCAGAGTTGGCAGAGGTCTGCATGAATAGATGTTAGTTGAGAATCAAACAACTGTATCTTCCTGATAGCCTTCTTTAGGATCTCTATGCCCCTGATAGGTTGTTTTATGTCTACTAGGTAGATTGTTAGCAGATGACAAAGCTCAGCATCTATAAATTACAGAAGTGTTTATGTTTGATTGTTGTGTTTTTGTCAAATTTTGTATCCGATGTTCATTAAATTGTCTGCATACTGATATCCAGCTACATCTACTGCTTAGACTGCTGACCTCAACATCATTGATAAATGGCTTAACAGGTGATGGTGTATAATTGGCATTTAACATATATGTTATCTAATATACACACAAATTTTGAACCCCATACAACTTTGACTTTGATTTAACTTAAAAAGTATTTAACGATGATTGAATGATAAAAAAAAGGAACAGAAGTAATAATTACATACATAATTCAGGTGAGAATCGCACTTGTTCACCATTACAGTTGGTAATAAAATCATGAATCTGTTTGTACATAGTGGACTTGTCTACATCAGCACCCTGAGAAATAAATTAACATTAATAATTTAGAAAAAATTTTTTGAAAAATTTTCATTAATTGCTTGGAAAAATAATTAGAAGTTGATACAATATTTAATCAGAATATTGATTAGTTACTTTAACATATCATAACTTAACAGCTGAACTAATTTGTATTAAATTTAATACAGAGGAAGAAAAAAATATTGAGTAAATACATAAACATAAATACCTGTGGTAAAGAGAATTTGGCAACAAGAACTGCCAGTACACCTAAAGAATGCTGTTGTATATCAAGAGTTTCAAGAACTGTAGTAAGATGTGCACTGTTTCGCTGTAGGACCTCATCCGACTTGCCAATAACTTCGCATAATTCTCGAAAGGAGCCTGTAATAATTAGTAGGATTTTTCTAATTAAATTATTCAATAAAACAAAGAGTAATATTTAAGAAGTGCAATATTTACCTGATGCCGACATAGTTCTCACATTGTCTACAAATTGCTCTAAAGGAGAAGCCATCTTCCTCGATGTTATTATTATGATAGGTCCTTTTTGATTATTTTCCAGTTAAAGATCCCAATATTTTAGCAATTTGCTAACAAATTAGGAACTAAACCGCAATAAAATCACAATGTGCAAAATATTTTAGTTCAGACTTCAGCAGAAAACAATTTGACGTTTATATTTTAACATAAAATGTCAGTGTCATAGAGATGAAGCGTATATATACTAGAACAGATCCAGGGACTAGGTATATAACGAGACTAGATTGCACCAACTTTTAAAATACTCGATCTACCTAGTCTCACTGTGCCTACGCGGCGCACGACACCCGTGGCCCGCTCGAATTGAAGTACCGGCAGCGAAGCGAGATAGCATTTGGTTTCCGTAGTTACTAGTCTGCTTTGCCGCTCACGTTTACCTAAATCATTCGTGTGTCAGTCATTTGATTTTGAACCATATTTCAATGTGCATAAAAGTAACGTGACGCGCACTCGTGTTGTGCAAGCATATATACTGTCCTTTTTTAAAGACCCTATTCCACAGTCTTTCCATCTTTGTCCGTCAATACTCGATACTAGTCGGGACTTTAACCAATACTAGGCAGATTTTATACAATAGGTATACTCGATGCAAATGAAGACTATAATGATACAATCGAGTATCAAGTACGGACTCATGCGAATGTGATCTTGGTGGACGCCGGCTCACCGTATTGATACTTACTCGACTTCGAATTCGAATACGCGTATCGAATTATTTATTTAGCAATTGGTTTTTGTTATGTGGTTAAAGAACTTTTGATTTTATATTTTATTAAGATATTAAAATGTTCATTGTTTTAAAAAATGGCTCTCAAAGAAAATAGTGTCGCTTGGGATCATTTTTCGGACAAACAAATAGCTGATTGTAACATTTTAAAATACATTTGCTAAGACGACCCTCTGACCAAAAGTTCTGTATCGAATCTTACAAAGCATAAGACCCGAAAACTTCAACATTTAATGTTCTTGAACCAATATTCTTAATCTACGTGTATATAAAAAAACGCAAAGACTAAGCATACTTTAAAATATAACCTATTCCAACAATACCAAACTTTAGGAGTACTTCATGGACTAGGTGGAATAGGTATTTGGATCGAGTATTTGTACGGAATTGGACTAGGTGCACGTAGTACAAAATTTGCTTAGTACGACCCATCTCTAGTCATTATTGTCAGATTCAATCAGTGCTGCCAGTGGTGTGATCGTACGCCAATAAAGAAAAAAATCGTATTCCTTAGGAAAAGTGAATAAACAAATCGTACATATTTTTTAGTTTTATGTAAGAAAGGTTACTAATTACTAGCTACGTCTTGTACAAATTTTTAATATTCATCAAATTAAACGTTTCGGGTATTGGTTCATAATTTTCACATTGGCCGAAACGTATAGCATGCTGTTTTTATAATAGAACAGTTTTTATACCATGGTTCACTTGCGACTTTGTTGCAGCTATTTAATTTATTGACTGAGCGCAAAACAAAACAGTGCTCGTAATCTGGATTTAATACGCATTTCTATCAACTATTTATTGGCGCTTTGGACTACCGTCCGAAAACTGCGAACGCAGCCAACTTGCCAAATTAATTGTCATTTCAGTACAACTGTCAGTGTCATCCCACGTTCAATAACAATCAGCCTTGGTGTATTTATAATTTATCTAATTTTAGAGTAGAGTTTAAGAATAAATTCATAAAATAATGGCTATTTTGCATAGGGCTTTATTTACCTGGTTTATATTTTTAGTTTTTTTAATTCTATTATGCCTCAGACTAGAGTCCAGGACCCACTGGAATTGGTTTATTGTCTTCATTCCTATGTGGGTTTACGATAGCATTTTATTAATATACGTGTTATTTCACATGATTTCACACTGTAGAAATGGTATAGAAAGATTCCGAGGAACTATTAACAAGAATGTGTGGTACATAGCTGCGATAGGACTGAAAATGGCTGCCCAAATTATCATATGCATCAAATTGGAATACACCAGAGTAAATCTACCAATATATGTCGTTATGACTCCTATTTGGATGTTACTGCCAGTGCTTTGTGTAGAAGTGTTCATGCATTTAATAAAACATTCAAGTGGGAGCAGTAGATACTAATATTTGTGCAAGTTTCAATAAGGCAGCCAACTATCTCGGAATCTACGGGACCGGCGCCGTTCTGCAATGTCCCGGATTAGAAAAAAACCTTCATGAATGTCGCGCATTAAGTTCCGAACTACGTGTTTCCGTCATCAATCAGACTTGCGCTGATGCCACCTGGAATGTCACACATTGAGTGTCGACGTCATAAAATGTCGCACGTAGGAAACGAGATTTCCATAAGTTGGCCACCTTAAGCATCAAAATAAAGTTTTCTGCTATTATGGACAATAAACTCAACTGAAGGTGAAACATGTGACAAGATGTGTTGTAGATAATTTTAAACTTGGCACACATTCATTGAGACTGAGTATGTTTGCACATGTCAAATCGTTTGTGCCTGTGTTGGAATATTCGGTGATATAACAGTTTCATCGAAGGATTAACTGGATAATTAATTTCAAAATGCATTCAATGGGTGATAGTATTCCAGAGATCAAAACTTTGACAGTAACAGAAGTTCCTGCAGGAAGCACAGCTGTATTAAATTGTCATAGCAATGATTTGGACCACAACTTCATGTTTTGGCTCTTCAATGGAACAGATGTAATTGGTCCTGGTAATGTTTTCAATGAAAAAAAATATAAATATGAAGTATTGTCTGGGAAACTCCATATTCATGTAAGTATGAGTTTATGAGTAAATATTCAAGGTTAACAAATGTCATTGGTTTAAATTTAGATTGTTGTATGGTACTTTTATTTTGTTGATAGCATCATAATTTATTTAGTTTCATAAACTTATCATTGGATTTATTTTTAGGATGTTTCCCTCAGGGAGTCTGGTTACTATCATTGTATTTCAAAGAAACTCAATGGTGTTGGTTACACAGTGGGACAAGTTGACATGATAGTTACTGGCTCAGCATTCTCAGCAATTGATGCTGTGAAGCTAGTAGCTATTGTGTTATCTATAATTGTGATAATTGGCTGTGCTGTACTGTATTACAATTTGAGAAAGGACTGGAGAAAATATGATGGCAGGGCTGTTATACCAGGTAAGAAGTAATCTGTTGAGTAAAACTCTTGGTTTTGGTAGCTTGCCAATATTTTTTAAATATAATATTTTAGCATGCATTTGATTTTCAACTTATTTATTACCCAAGGTTCCAGGCTTAAAATAGGCTACTCTGTTTTTTTTATGTGTTTGAGTGTTATATTATGTAAAGCTACTAATAAATATTACTACTAATACATAGAGATTGATAAGCCTAAAAAAGATCATATTGAGCATATATAAATCTTTATAGTACCTGATAAACAGATTTTTTAAGCATAGATGAATTATACTATGTTTTGTCAAATAGCTATTTAATATTTGTAATGTGAATCATTTTAAGATTAAATGAAAGTAGCCTTTTTGTACTCGCTGTAAATAGTGTTTACAGATAGGAAGCCTGTAAACACCCAATATTTATGTACATATCTTTTTGTTTTTCAGTGGATGAAGTAGATGAGGATGATGGAGATAATGATGAGATATACAACCGTACTACAACCTCTAACCAGCATCAAGTTAGTCAACCAGCACCAGGCCCCAGTAGGAACCAATCATCAGAACATCTTTTGTATGGAATAGACAATCAGGGCTTAGACACGGATTTTAACTCAGTGTTTGAAAATATTCAAATAAAGTCACCACCAGCAAGTCTGATTTAAATGTAGCAAAATATTATTTGATTAAATAATGTTGTGATAAACTAATCCACGGTATAAACTAGTGTCGTTGTCATGCAACATTAATGTGAATTAACATAAGGTTCTTATTTGAAAGTAGTATCTATGTATTCTAGTAGTTAAGAAGGTAAATATTGTGAAATAAAAATAATTTTATTTTATGTTATGCTTGCATTTTAATTAAATTATTTAGCTTATATTTAATGAGATAAGCACATTGGGAGAGTTGTTTTTCAGAAGGTAGCATCAGCAGCAGTAGTGTTGTGTTTATCAGTGGACTGGTCATTTGTACTCAGAGATTGTGGGGTAGTGTCTAATGTCTCATCTTCTTCATCATCACCATCAATTTCCATCTCAAATACTCGCACTTTTCTGTTACTTTTAGATAGAACAACTGCAACTTTACGACCCCCTGAAACAGCTATTTGAAAACCATCCATTTTATCTAGAACCTTGAAAACACCTGGTTCTATCAGTGGTGATATATTCTTTTTATTAATTTTTTCGTTAAATAGGAACAGTTTTGGTTTTATATTCCATTCAGCAGCATTTATCAGCACAATTCCTAATGGCACTTGAATGAAGATAGAATTTTCTGCAATTCGAGGGTGTTGCGTTAGCACAGATAAATATTCAGGAGAATAGTATTGTAAATCCAGTACAGGAATGATCTCATCATTCGGCTTTTTATCTCCTAGTATAAGAGTAGAGAAAGTGTATTTCATAGCATTAACAGATAATGCTTTTTCTTTAATTTTTACAGACATAAAATGTATCCCATCATTTATATTCGTAGAGTCTATGAATGCCATTATAAATCTATTTTCCGATGCAACAAAAGCTTGACAAAACCTCACACTATCACTAAGTTTTCCATTGGTTTTGTCTTCATAACATTTGATATTGTATAGTGCAGAAAAATATTTTCCTGTTTCTTTTTTGGTGACATCAAAGACTTTGCTTATAGCAGTTTTTAAATGTTTTTGTTGTTGCACAAGTGAGAATTTTTTGAACTCGGTCAAGGAAAATATTGTGTCATTGTCCTTTAGCAGACAGGAGTTATCTTTGAGAAATTTATGCCAAGGATTGTCTTCATCGTCTGGCAAGATTGTCAACTCTTGGTCTTCTAAATATTGACCTAACCTTTCCAGATTGAATTTGACAGGTTTCTCTGGTAAAATATCACCATTATCATCTTGTACATTGTCGAAGTTGTATAAGAATTCAGCAATATGGCCTAGTTCCTGCTGTGTGATCTTCACTATTTCGCTAGGTGTTTGTTCACCTAGTAACCTGACTATAACAACAAAGAGCCACCTGAAGAACGCCTTGTAATTGCGCATTGATGTATCTATTACCTGTTGCAATTCCAGACACTTGTTCAAGAAAGCACAACAAGCTCTAATCGCAGAAGTCACTGTATTTTCTTCAATGCCTAGTACCTGGAATAAAACAAACACAGCTTTCTCAAATTGAACATTTTGTTGATAAGAATAATGCAAGTTTCTTTCATAAGGCAAAAGAGCCACGGTAAATATTTTTATTTTAAAACAAGTATTTACTGCATCACGGTATCCAGATTTTTGAAAAGATTACACAAGTTTAAATCACCCTTACCTTGTACCTGTCTGGTATCCTTGTAAATCCTCTAAGTTCAGAGAGGTAATAGGTTAAACTTTGTCCCACAATATTCAATTGTTTCAGTACCAACTTCTGTATAGTTGAATAACTCAACTCAATTGAGTTACCAAACTTTTTTAAATCATTTACAGTTAACTTCTGCAACAAACATAGTTCTAACTCATCAGATGGTGTTCCTGTAAAATTAAATATGAAATGTAACATCACACGATTTAATGTCGTATATTTATGACGTTTAAGTCGGTTTTTGATTTAAAGTAGTATTGTAAAATACAAACCCAACATGAGTAGCTCCAACAAGTCAGCTGAAACCCCACCTTCTGGTACTGATGCTGCATAATCTGCCATTTTAGTATCCATCTCTAATAAAATATGCTCCCAGGCTTCAGTGATTGAAATCATAGTCTGATCTAGGTATGAAGTCAACCTCACAATTTCACTATGTTTTTTAGCGACCGTAAACATTTCTTCAGCAAATGCTGACAATACACTTGTGTTTATCAGTGATAGAAGAAGATTATTTGTAGTTCTATCTATATAAAGCACTTGCATCAAACTAAAGTCATCTGACATGCAGATATCAAGGACTTTGTACTCTCCAAATTCATCTTTAGCAATTTGGGATAAATGTATTGTGCCATAAGGATATCTTCCAAAAATGTTCATGTAAATGTGTCCAGTACCATAACCAACCATTAGCATATTTAATTGATTTGGAGCTTGAACTTCTTTGAAATCTTTAACATTTTCGTCTGTACCTTGGTTTTTGTATTCACCATTGACAGGTAAATTTTGTAAAAATATTGATGCATCTTCCTGAAAAAGTTGCATTTATTAGAACATTGAAAACACACACATTACATGAACACTGAAGAGTAATATTGTCAATTGGTTAGACATAGGGATTGAACATATAAATAAAATTACGAAAATAGTCTGCCTCTAACTGTAATAGTAAGATCAAACTGGGTATTGCCGAAGGGTTAGGCAGAGTAAGTTGTACTATTGTACACACTCAATTTGTCAATATTTTTCAAGTAGTATTTAATAGGGGCAAGCTTATTTCTGGAAAAGCTGGGAATTTTCCTGGGGATCAAACTTACAACCTCATGTTCAGCAGCCGTGTTAGCAACTACTAGACCTATGAGGCAGAGAAACTTATAATAATTATATTTACATACATAAAAATTGGCTTCTGTGGCACTCTCCAATGTATCTGCTCTGACCGCCCAAGTGATACATGTGATGCCGAACTGCTTAGAATTGTCAAATTCATCAACACTCTCTTGCTCTAAATCATATTTGTCAAGAACCTCTTTATCTTCTATATCCACAATGTATACAACTCCAGAACTGTAACCAATGGCTAAGGCCTGGAAATGGAAACAGGAACATCTGTATTGGATTCTCTAACTTAAATCTGAGCTGCTTGACATTTTTTTAACTTTTCAAGTGATGAAACATAATTGTATAACATTAATATTTTTATAGGCACAAGATTTGCACAAAAATAAACCGATTATTTATTATTTAATTAAAACTGTAATATTTACATACAAAATAAGTACACACTGATATTTCAGTAATTTACAAAGAATGAATTCTAAAATTTTAATATTTTAATTGATCATCATCCTCCTGCCCTTATATTTGGGGTTGGTGCAAATAGTCTTTTTCTTCCATTAATCTCTATCAGACATCATCTCAGAGTTCACTTTTTTGTCCAGCATATCACCTTTCACACAATCTATCCACCTTTTCTTGGGTTTAACTCACCTCTTCCCTTGTGTCCATCCACATTCATACTAAATATAAGTGCACTAAATAAAAATAAATCAATAAAAACCTTTCCATCAGGTCTCCATGCCATTGCTCTTACAGTTATGTTTTCTTTTGGAGGAGGCAAGTTCCAAACTTTTTGCCAGTGAAGTCTATGTATTTGCACTTCACCTGAAAATAACAATTAGATTAAAATTAAATCATTTTATATATATAGATATAATATTATGAGAATTCTAACAACACCTATTACAGTTATAAACTTGCACATAACTACTTTCTTTACAATAGAGTTCTTAGGATTACAATAAAAATTAGAACAGCAGGGAAGATATGTAACAATTTCTTTTAAAGATTTACTGTACCTTTAAAATTGCTCAGCGCTAATAGATCAAGCCGGTTGCTCCAAACCATTAGATCAACTTTGTAAGCCACATGTCGCTCTCCGACTTGACGCATTCCACAGTGATACATTTTCTACAAACGTATTCGGATATTGTTTTATATAGAAATTAACTTTATTATTATATTTTCCGTTAAATGTAAATAAACTACTTTACGCCCGCTCCCATTATTTTCCATTCATTTCGAGTTTTGTTGATAGTTGATGACAGACACTGTCAATAGTTCAATTAGCGGTGTCGTTGCGCAACATAAACGTTGTTGAAACGAGCTCTCGTCATAATAACGGTTAGCTGGTTTCACTGATTTGAAATAACCTGCTAACATGCAACGCTAAAGTCGCTAACATCCAAATAATCCGTCTAATCCGATAGACAGTTGCGTTTCGATATCCAAAAAAGACGCTACAGCTATGTTGGAACAACAACGACAATTTGCGAATTTTGAGCATAAATGAAAGCTAAAAAAAAAATGCTCATCTAAACTTCACGGGGCTTAAGAGACATTTATGTTGGAACAACAATTCGGGGAATTTTGACCATCAATGAAAAAAGGTCATCAAAACCTTACGGGGCCGTCCATTAATCCTTGTTAAGAGACATTAATGTTGGAACAACAACGACAATTCGCGAATTTTGAAAAAAAGGTCATCAAAACCTCACTATCACATTACGTGTATTTTTTTGTAGTACCTTTAGATGCTCATTGATGGAACGCGCTATCCCGCTATTAGTCTATTAGTCGCTATAACAAGTAGCGACCAAGAGCAGGATAACGCGTTTTAAAAACCGCTACATTAATAATAGCGACTTATTTGAAAAAATACAGAGGAATTCCCAACAAGTCTCGAACATCTTTGTTTGAAACTTGGTACCCAAAGGGTGCTCAACGGGACCCTAATAACGTGCCTCCGCTGTCTGTGTGTCTGTCACAGGACTGTATTTTTTTAACGGTAACACGTAGATATTTTCTTTTATTTTCATAAAATAGTATTAATAAGTTCATTAAAATAAGTTACAATTTGTATTTGGTTTTTAATTTTATTATGGAGTCGACTGTATTACGACAAATCTGGAGTTACGTCGAATTCGGAACCAGACGAATACGGAACAAACGATTTTAAATAGTGTTGTTGGCCCTTTGTTGGTTACTAGGTAACCAAAGGCCCTGGGCTACGCCACTGGCTCAGTATGTATAAATTTTGACTTGTAAAATCCTAAGTCACCGCTGATAGTTCACCAAGGGGATGACCTCTTTGATCTAATAATTTAATTTGTCATTGGTTAAAACTGACAGTAATAATCTGTAATAATACATAATCCACAAAATAGAATAGAATATAGTATATAAAGTAGAGGGGTAAACTTTAGTTAAAAAATAGACTTATATCGAAAAGCGCGACAATTGCACCCCACAAATATTTTATAGGTTGAAGCCGCTGTTGGTTTTTAATTTCAAATCCAGTTTTGGCTTACTCCTTTGGCGTAATGAGTTCTCAAGAGAGTTATACCTATTAACAGGAGTCTAGATGCGTCATTATAAATTGATGTCAACAACAGCTGACGTCTGACAGCCAGTAGCCGACAGTATGACAGTATAGCAATCTTACGTTTCAATCAATTTCCAACTGCAAAATTTATTTTATCAAATCTTTTTGTAAATAAATAGTAATAGTATTATTCTGTTATTTAATTTTCTAAGTCAATTATTATATAAGAGTAACCTGTGTAACATGGCTGGAAGAAGCACAATGAGAGATGTTTATGTTGATTGCCTAACACAACAAATAAGTGAATATGAATTATTAAAATCCATGTATCCTAATCAAGGAGAAATTGTCTTAAGTGATAAAGATATCATAAATGAAGTAAGAAAATTTTTAGAGGGTACAACTGAATATATTCCTAGTCATTTAGATTTCAAACTTAACCTTTTCATAGATGGATTAAAGTTGGAAATTTTTATTAATTTACCTAGCTCTTACCCAAATGAAGAGCCAGATCTTTATGTAAGATGTAACAAAATGAATCGACAGAATGAATCAAGTTTAAATTCTGAACTTTTAAACTATATAAGAGAAAATCATATTGGAGAAGTGTGTCTTTATACAGCAATCTCGTGGTTACAAGAAAATGTTGATAAATTTACAACCATTACCCAAGAAAATCTTTCTGAGAACACAAATTTAGCCCAAGAAACTGAAGATGAATTTGCACGGCTTTGGATATATTCTCATCATATTTACAACAAAAGGAAAAGAGAAGAAATAGTTAAAAAAGCTAGAGATTTGAAATTGACTGGATTTTCATTGCCGGGAAAGCCTGGTATAGTCTGTATTGAAGGTCATCATAGTGACTGTAAAGAATGGTGGAAAGATATTAAATCAATGACTTGGAAAAAAATAATGATAAGGAAAACTGAAATATTTGAGCCAAGTGAAGAAAAGACTTACAAAAAATTTTCTAATTTTGAAGAACTCAGTTTGAGGAATCCTGTGAATAATAAACATTCCAGTATGAGTGAATTATCAAAATTAATGAATGAACTTGGACTAAACCAAATATTTAATGAGTTATTCGGTTTATGCAATGATGAGTGACACTTGTGTTATTTGCATTGTGATAAAAATTTATTCAATGGTTACTCTATGCTATTGAAATATTTATTTATTTACATGCCATACCTATAATTTGGGTAAGCATTACAGTTTCCCAATTCATTCACTTTATTTATATCAGTTACATTATAAATTACACATTTTATTTTCATAAATGTTATGAATTTTGATTTCCTTCGTAAGATATATTTATAATTAAAGATAACATTTAAAAACACCCTATTTTAACACCAGCATACTAATGGATGTCCATATACCTATCCTCTTTAAGAAAGAATATAATTTTCGTGAGTGTCACTAAAGTAGGTGATAACTCACTAATTGCATGGCTTCAACCTTCCTGAGCTATACTCAGCTCAAACCGCTAAACCCGTTTTGTGGGAAGCTATTTTACTACTAATGTTTGGATTGTGCAACAGTAATAGATAAATTTAAAAAAGTGCTCATGCTTATGAGTTCTATCCGATTTTTTTTTTTTCGAATTTATCTGTTATACTTCTTTTGGCGCGCTTGATGAGAGTGAATTCTTACGATGCGCGCGCACACCGGTAAAAGTCTTTTAAATTTTCATGGGAATTGATAGCTATATTCAAGGTCGTTAGTGAAATATTTGTGCACCTGTAACGTGTTTCATATCAATGGAAAAAAAAATAAGAAGTTTATCTTCTTATGTGCGTACATTAGTACACACACAATTTTTTTCTTCATCCAACCAAGCTTTATTATTCAGCAAGCTAAACTGGCAGAGAGCCATGTTTGTCGAAGGAACGTTGTTGGAGCAAATGCCTCCTTGAGGTGTCCCCTAGCTGGATAGACCGACGACCTAAAGAAGGCAAGTAGGATAGATTAGATGCAGATTTGGAATGCAGACGACCGTTATTTGGCGCACGCAGTTTAGGAGAGGCCTATCTAGCTGCGATGTACCTATGCGATAAGTTAATTTGAAGATCGTGACATCTTAGCCATTGCATGCATTTTAGCGTAGTAGGAAAACGCGGAGTAAGGAAATAGGCCCATGGCTCATACTAAAAATTAAAACGGGTTTTGTCTAGTTGAATCCGTCTGTTGTTGAAACTGATTAACAAGGTTCTAATTGTTTTAATTTTATTTTTCATTGCCTATATCTTATAATTTACGGGAGCAAAAATATACCGTTTAAGGTTTACAATTTGATAAAAATGTTTATTTTATAAAGGAAATGGTATAATTTTGATCTTTTGGCAATACTGGTCAATACAACGTCAACTCGATATCCAAAGCCTTAATAAATTAAAAAAAAAAAAAAAAAAAAATCAACTTCAACTCACTGATCGTCAGTCATGTCAGTCAACGTCAACAAACAAAAGTCAAAATTACCGAACGAAAGAATTTTCATCGGTGGCATGGCAGACAAATGTTTACAAAATGAAATATATTTGCAGTTGAAATTAGTTGAATAATTAAAGAATACAAGTGTGTTTAATATCGCAAGTTCACTACAAGAATACAATTGCACTTTATGTATCATAAATTCGTTAGGAATAAAAACTGCCGGCGTATTTACAATGATTCCTCAGATAGTTGTGATTGTTACGGCTGTTAAGTTACTGTTTATACCACTGTAGTAAGTGAAAACACTCTTATTATTTAAAAATACATTACGGTATTCCTTGAAATTATTTTTAAATAAGACCATTTTACTGCTTGTTTCAATTTCAATATTAATAGTTTCCGATGATCTATTAGCTACTGACTAATTGTTCTGGTTTTCAAAATTGCACATGATAATAATAATTTATTTAACGCCAGATACCATGGATCTATATCTTGATGGTAATACATTAACTGTGACTAAAAGTTCGTGTTTATTTCCTAGCTTAGAAAGGATGTCAATTTTTTTTCTTTTTCAGTCATTCAACAGACTTTGAGGTGCACCGGAACTGGCTGGCAATAACACATAATTTAACATTAGACAAGTGGTACTATGAAGAGACATCAGAATGGACATTGGATTATCCACCACTGTTTGCATGGCTAGAATTTGTCCTGTCTTTTATAGCAAAGTACTTTGATCCCCAAATGTTGTACTTAACTAATTTGAATTATAAATCTGACATGACTATACTGTTTCAAAGGTTGTCTGTTATTGTACTGGATTTTGTTTACATTTACAGTGTGAAAAGGTTTGTACATAAATTTTAAAAAAATCTGGCTTATGTTAGCAGTGAGCACATTCACATATACTTGAATTGAAAGATAGAATAATAATGCAGCTTTTTTGTATTATATATTTTCACTTATGTTAGAGTTATTTAATATAAAACATTGACAGCTGAATATAGACCTAGAACTGTTAACTATGAAAAATTCTTGATTGAATTTTTGTAGTATGTGTATAGCTTTAAAATATAAATACTTTAAAACAGTTTTTTAAAGGTTACTATGGTGTTTACAGCATTTCAAGTTTTATTGGAAATGGAAAGCTTTTGGTATTCATTCTATTGATGACTAGTCCTGGTCTGCTGATGGTAGATCATATACATTTCCAGTACAATGGACTTTTGTTTGGAATACTTCTTTACTCCACATCACATATAATTAGAGTAAGTTGCACATTTTTTTTTTAAATACCAGTTTTATTTTAGGACTTGTGCATATTATCTTTTGTTATGAATAAAATACATCTAGGTATAAACTAATGCATTTTTTTTTGTTACAGAATAACTACCTGACAGCAGCATTTTGGTTTGCAGTACTGTTGAATATGAAGCACATATTTTTGTATGTGGCCCCTGTGTATATTGTGTACTTATTAAGGGCTTATTGCTTCACAATTTCATCAGTGGATGGTGTCCATACTCCTTGGTATTCATTCTCCATCACCAATTTGATTAAACTTGGAATGACTGTACTTTCTGTGGTTGTACTATCCTTTGGACCTTTCTTTCAACATATTCCACAGGTGGGATTTAAAAATATTTTTAATTTTTTTGTTTAAATGTATATTTATTCAACAATTACAATATAGACACAGCATCATGCCTGTATTCCCCTAAGGTTTACACAGAAGTTTACTCCTGTACACCTACATTTCACTGATGCTATTATTGAATCCCATGTTATGAGGAGAGAGTGATATAATATATTTGTTTAATTTTGTTTTTTCAGGTGCTGTCTCGATTGTTTCCCTTCAAAAGAGGATTGTGCCATGCCTATTGGGCACCAAATTTTTGGGCTCTTTACACTTTTGCAGATAAGGTGTTGCAACATGTAGGTATGTTAATCAAATATTGTTGCTATAGCTCTTGATAAATTTAATGTTTAAGCCATTGTAACATTGAAGTGTTTAAACAGAGGCAAAGACATAACCAGCTAAATGTATGAATGGGTCAGGGGTGCCGACGTGGTCCATGTGGGGCAGCTACCGGCACCTCGCCCCACTTGATACTCCCATGGCAACATTTATCCTTCTAAAACTTGCCCAGACAAAAGTAATCTTGCACTTGACTGAAGAATTCTTTTTGTTTTAACAATTACATTTTTATCAGCGGTCAAGATTGGGTTTGACATACAGAAATCTGAAGCATCAATGACAGGCGGACTAGTGCAAGAGTATGATCACGGAGTGTTGCCTTCAATCACTCCGCTGGTCACATTTGTTCTGTCACTATTGAGCATGGTGCCTGCTCTGATCAAACTATGGCATCTATGTGCTGACAGAAGATATAGGGTGCTGAGTTTTGTAAGGTATGTTACTGAAAGATACGCTGGTAATATTGAACACTTAAATGTTCAAATATTAAAATATATTTTTTGAGCTGAAGAAACATTTATTGATGGATCTAGTGGAAGCATTTTCCGAGCAGCGGGATGCATAATAATTATAAAAAGTTCGAGCTTCTGTTTTCTGATGAAACTTACAATTCGTTTTTTTTTTTACTTTGTAATTAGAAAATCATATTCACTTCTTGGGCTCAAATCTATACAGAGTGAATTTTTCAAGTGGGCGTGGATGGCCAAATCTAAAACTATAAGGAATAGCGAAAAATACTCAAAATAGTCTCGCGCCCGATTTGATGAAAAGTAAAACTGCATCATTGGATTTTTGAATTTTGTCGCTAATAAGGATCAAATTTTGGGAAGTAATGGCACTATCGGATGCCGTGTTAATACAGCGTGTGTTTTTTTTTTTCCAAAATCAACGTGTTCGATCCTCGGTAGAGATATTGTTTTTCAAAAATCCAATCACTCTGTTTTTAGTTTTCATCAAAATCGGGCTCGTGACTCCTCTGAGTAATATTTCGCTATTCCTTATAGTTTCGGATTAGGCCATCCACAATCACTTGAAAAATTCATTCTATGGGAGAAGAATTACGAACACACGCACATCGGACTTAATTTATGTATAAATACATAATTATGTCGTTGTTATAATAGTCAAACTTGTTTATACTAGTTTATTTTGACAGGTGCATGGTGGTCTGCGCGACTTGTTCCTTCTTGTTCGGCTGGCATGTTCATGAAAAGGCCATTTTATTGATATTGATACCATTGAGGTAAGATATTTTTTTAAATTTTAATAGTAACTGCTTTGTTTTTGTTTTCTTAATATGTCAGTTCAACTTCTACATCAGTATAAAAACCTGGATGGCTGAGACTTCTTCAGAAGCATGTTTGCGTTATGTCACACGGACTGTGGTCAATAAACAGTCCAATTTATGAAATTTTTCGTTATACTATTTTGTATTTAAAAGTCACCGACGTGCTTTCGTGACGAATCTATTCACTTATTAAGATAGGTTTACATTTTTGGTTTAAAACAATTGTGTAAAACAAATGAAAGTTTAATAGAAGAAAGTACATAAACCTACTACTAATTCTTTAACTCTTTTATTTTTCAGTTTCCTGTCTGTGTTGGGAGACGTCGATGGGAAGCAATTTTTAATTTTAACAACAGTAGGGAATTATTCTTTATTCCCTCTTCTCTTTCCAAAGAATTTGTTATGTATCAAAATATTTATATTATTAACGCATGTAGCTATAGCATTTGTCAACATTCCAACTTTATATGAACCTGCTAAGGTTAAGGGTGGTAGAAGAATAAGAATACTCCGCTTACCTATGTTGAAGCAAATAGAATCTTTATACCTCTATGGTCTTATAGTGCTCTGTGTCTATGAAAATTCACTGCACATTCTGTGGGGTTTAGACAAGAAGTTACCATTTCTACCTTTAATGATCACCTCTGTATATTGTTCTTTAGGTGTGATATATGTTTGGATTCGGTATTATCACTATTTCCTAACATTCAATGTCAGTAAAGTTCCCACTTTATGTACAGTTAACTTAGCACAGAAATATAAGAAGACCTCTTAATTGTAAGAAATAGTTAATTACTTGTAAGAACAACCCAGTCACTCCATTTATATTTTTCTTAAGATTAGTGAGAAATTATTTTTTGTAAGCGCATAGCATAGTCGGAACTGATGATTTTAAATTTAGAAATTAGGCTGATGCGAATATTGCTTGCAAGTTTCTGTATAATAGTACAATAAGTGTAAATATCGATGTTTACATAATATAAAATAAAAAAAATATTCACTGACCGACTGACTGACATATCAAACAGGCCGATACTTGAGTTTTATGACATAAGGAAAGGAAGGTTTATGACCTAACTAAAAACTAAAAACTCCAGAAAAATGTATGTGATTGACATTTACGTACTATTTAATCGCTTATGTCAATTCAATACAATACATTTTGCTAGCGTTTTTTTTTTTTCTAGCGTTTGTAGACTGTAAATGTGACAAAAACCAAATAAAAAAAACATCGTTTTACAGAGAACACCAAAACTTAGATAGTGGAAAAACGATACCTACGTGATTTCTGAAAATTAACGAAAATTGAATGAATATTGGGCGAAACGGTTTTGGACCTTCGATCAAGAATATAGGTCGTTATAAAACGTTCAACGGTCAGTGGTATACGACGTCGTATATTCTTGATCGAATTACGAATAAACTTTCTGTAGGTATGTAGGTGGTTTCGTAGCTTATGATAGGTAACAGGAATATACTTCTTGGAAGTAGTTGAAAAGGGGACGAACCCACTAACCATACAGACGAAGTTTCGGCTATTCCGATATAAAAAGGCATAATAAACGTTGTTTTATAAAGTTAATGTTTCTTTTTTTATCCCAGAAACAGACCTTTGTAATAAAGAAATAAATATCGCTTTAAAGCTCGATGCGATGGCTGTAAGTTTTTGTGACTCCATTTTATTTGGCTGAATTTACCCACATCGAAATCTATTAATATCTAACTAACAATTTGGTGGCATAAAACTGAGAAAATATTAGTACCTACAGGGTGGTGACACAAAACCTACAGAACCTTATCTCGTTCAAATAAGTTTTAAATTTGAATATCCGCCTAAGATTTGTGAGTTTCGCACTATTTCGCAGCAAATACTTGCAAGTTGCGGTTAGCAAACGGCAATATCAGATAAAATACAAAATATCATCTTACAAGAATTGAGAGGATTTGTTTCGTGTCCTCGCAGACCTGAATTATTTCTCTTAACCTGATTTCATATAGAATATAGATTCGTGTATAAAACCAGTTATTTACTTACGTTTCATGCAAATGATTATAATATCTGGATATTGAATATCCACCTGGATACTGGATACCTGAAAAATTAGCCTGATGCTGGATAGCAGCCGAATATCCGTTGCAAGTCTAATTTGGACACCTTATCTGTACCAATGTATCTGATGCTCACTGTAGGTACCTACCATTGCGGTTTTATTTAATGTCGTATCTTCGCGTTGCTAAATAAATAGGTAGCTATATCCGAAAAAATGAAGAAATTTTTATGTAAAACACTACAATACGTAGGTACCTATATTTTAATTGTTTTACATAAAAGCCGCGTACACAATATTAACAAGAATGATGATGTCTTGTATTTGTGTAATGCAAGACAAACTCGAAAGGACACGTACGCGTGTTTACACAGAATAAAGTGACGGCGTACGTCGATCGTGGCATGAATATTCATAGCGGCCTAAAGACAGCCGTCGCGCACCTTATTACACGCAAATTTGGTGAGGTGCAAAGTTAAGAGACGCTTAAGTATGTTGTCATTGATGCTAACATCTTCTGAATTGTTTACGATGAGACGTAGCACTGATAGAAGCAACCAGAAAGCTACTAGGTCGTGCTGTTATTTGTTTGAATAAGGTTCCATATAGTTAATAAGGACGAACGTTTGTTAATCACGCTAAGTGAAAAGCGTAGATCACCGAATACAATAGTTGGTTAAAATAAAAATGACGAAAACATTACAAAGCCCTAAAAGCTGAAGCGTTAAACTGTTAAATACGTTTTAACAAAACCTAACAAGGTTCTGGATAAATACTAACATTCTTAAATAATTCATGGTTTAATAATCGTGGAGGAAACGTGAATATTTTTCCCGTTCACACATGAGCAGATAGGTAAAGTTATTCGTAATAGGTTCAATCGCTCGATTCATTGGATTGGAAGTTTGAAAATAAAAGTGAAATGGAGCGGAAGGAGTTGTTCATTCAGATTGGGATTCAACATTTTGTTACTTAACTTGCTGTTAGTTATTATTGGAATGAAAACAACACGCCTGCTTTTAAAATATATGTATGGGATAAACACTTTTTGCCGTGAGAGTACCTACGAGTATTAATAAATTATATTAGTGTAAACATACCTTATTAAGTTTAGAATAGCTTTATAAGAACCGTCCTACGCTAGTACGGGTATGTCATGCGCCGTGAACCTAGCCAAAAGACGAGAACAGTGACATTAAAAAAAACTGAAAGTAAGCCCTGAACATCTACCGAACACATGGCTCCCAAATAACGATCTGGAAAACGTTGGAGCTGCACTTTGAAATAACGTAAATACGTTCAAAATAGCGTAACAGTACAATCTCTAGAGAATACCTAGAAACGCCCACAAAATACACATTTCTGTCTGTCACAACACAACTATTCCGCTGGTGTTTCTATTCTATAAACAATCGTAGATTATATTATTATACCTACTATTCTACAGTCACAGGGTTTATCCCGTAACAACAAGAGAAAGAGAAATTAATTGACAGCAGTGACTAGCAAGTCTACCAAGTCCTGGGAGACCTAGATCATAGAGGTGTATACATAATACCATTTTTTTATTATAGTGGTGAGAACGGGGGCGGTGTGGTGTGCCGGACTCCTATCGGCTAAACTCACAACAGTGATCCGCCTCGACTCGGCCTCGGGAACTCTTAGAAGACCGCACCGAAGCCCACCACGGTGTCATGCCGAACGGCACTTCCTGGAGGGGGTGGCTGTAAAGAGGCCACCCCCTCGTGCACGTCCCGGGGGGTATACATAGTACCTAGTCATCATCTGCCTAGCCTTTTCTCAAATGCATTGGGGTCGGCTTCTGATCTGCGGAGCAACTGCCATCTGATCATCGCCACCCAAGTACTGGGAGACAAGTATTATACTCTCTGGTAATCGTGAATGATAATAATATATTCCTATACATACCAACTTACTTTTATGAGAGTAGTCCAAGTTAATTACAAAGTACCTTATTATTATTATAAAAAAAAACAGAAATAAAATTAATATTATTAATTTAATTAGGTATCATGATTACATAATAAATTATTAATTAAATATGATTAAGTATTTAAATAAACAACTATAAAATAAGTTAAAATTATCATAAATTACCTACCTAATCTTATACTTACTCACCCGTCTTAAAATTTTAAATCTTATAAAGATATCTAACGGCCGCGGCGTAGAGGTTTTGTAAGCCTGGCAAACCTGTTTCTCCATCGACGAAGCTGGACCATATTTATCGGTGGAAGATCTTCGTTTTTTTGAGGAAAATCCGACGGCATATATACCCTGTGACATTTTTTTTTTTTATCAAAAATAAGCACAAAGAAATAGTCAAGAGGATGGAACAAGTAAACGTAGCTAGATAGAATGTCCGATCTTTATTTAGGTGTAGTTTAGAAGGCCTGTTTCCAGTTTCTCATTAACCTAACATTCTAGAAGCTTTTTTGCGTATATTTTTCATATTTGGATTGTATTTGGATAAGTTTATTTCCTAAGTTTATCCACCTACAACACACACTATTTATAATTTTGCTCTATTAAACCACGTATGAGGTGTTAATAATGAGGATTGTTAATTTTTATATATTTTGATATTCCGCTGAATTTTCTATTTCTGTTAAGATAAGTCTTCATTCGTTCGAGCTAAGAATTTGTAATATATAAAATTGTTAAGTGAAATATTGTACTAACTCAGTATCTTTTGGCGGCAGAGAAATGTCTGGGTAAAATCTATGAAGCGCATGCATACTCTTCCTTGTATGACCGGTAGCGGTCTTCGAACTGGTGTCTCCATGCTGCGATGACCTATCGACCAGGTAGGTAGTTTAATAAAATCAAATAGGTATATTTTTATTCAGGATGTAGGTTAACTATTTTCAGGCACGTATGAATAGTGTCTTTCAGGCGTGGTCGCAGCCAAACACTTGAGGGGGTTATATTAATAGTAAAATGACTGGGTGCAAATTTGAATTTGTTTATTTTTATAGAACATGTATTTAAAAAAGATTTTTTTAAAGGTATGGCTGCTTGACTCGGCAGGCGTAGCATGAAGGTCATTAATTGTCAACATTCATTCACACATGAAACAGTGAGATTGTAAGAATATCAAGAGTCGTGGGTTTCAAACGTCTACTACACTGGCTTGTACAAAGTGAATTTTAATGTGTAGGTATACTTACATAGAGGCCTTAGACTTGCCATCAGCAGGACTATAATGGATAGGCCGGAGCATGGTGTCGAATTCTGAACGGTTCATCCCAATGATGCCCAATGTTATTTCTGATTTCTGTAAAATTTCTTCTGGACCAGCCACCACAAGATACATATATTTTAATCGGGTTGTAATTCTTTAAAAAAGAAGGAAAACATGTTTATTCTGTGGTAGGTACCTATAAATGTTATTGACTGTCGTTCAGCAAATTAATTGCCACTAACTGCGATGATAACGTAATTTGCATCATTTCTTGGATGGATAAATTAGTAGTAGTTCTCGATTTGTAGATTTGTAAACAGGGGTCGTTTAGATATCTACAAATCGAGAACTTGATAGGCCCTTGAACGAAAATAATATATTAAAGTGGTCATAGGGTGTCAGGATGTAAAATCCATGAAAATCGTTTTAAACCTTAGGGACACCGGTATCTCTACAGAGGAGCTTCGTACTAGAGCTCCGCTTACCAGACCCGCCCATTTTGGGAATGGCTCGGGGATGAGTTCTGAATGTATCGCTACGCTCGTCCCCTGTTACGTGGAATTTAATAACGCCATCGGGTGATGCTATGATAATAAATTAATGATTGCAAGCGCGACTGTTGAGTGTCGGGTCCTGGGATCGATTCGGGTCAGGCAAAGTGTTATTGGGTTTTTCTGTATGGAAATTCTCAGTAGCAGCACGGAATTTGGAACCGTGCTCGGTTAATGGCCATAAGCTTGCCCCTATTACATGGGAATTAATAACGGCATCGGCGAAATGTGGGTGCACCTCTGCCTAGCCTATACCCTAAATCATTAATTTAAGATGGATCTTAGACAGTCTAAGATTCATCTTAAAGATTAAATGGCAGGACCGCGTCCCTAATACTGAGGTCTTGCGTCGCTCCGGAATGTACGGCATGGAAACTACTCATACAGCGACAACTAAGGTGGTGTGGACACGTCCTCCGCATAGAAGACCATTGTTTACCCAAAGCCGTCTTCTGTACTGAGATGGCAGAAGGGAAACGGTAGCATGGTGATCAGCATCTGTGCTTTAAGGATGTGCTCAAAAGACACCTAAACGCTTGCGCTATGGACCCTACATGTTGGGAGGAGCTCGCCTCCCAAAGCACTCTACCATCCACAAGAAGACAAAAACGTTCGAAGAAAATCGACTCGTAATACTAGACGAAAGACGCCAAATATGTAAAGACAGACTTAACCCCTCCTATTCGTACACTTATAACTCTGCGGGCCAACTGTATTGCTTCTCATGCGATTGGGTATTTTAAACCAAGTTCGGTCTAGCAAGCCATTTTAGGGCTCACGTTAGAACATAATTTATTTTAGAGTCACCGTCATCGAAATCGATGAGGACGACTATATGTATTAATTTAACATAACATAGCCTATATGGCGTATAGACTATGAGTTAAATTAATGATACAGCTGTAAAAATGAAATCAAAATAGATACTGTTGGTTACTTACTTCGTATACTTGATAACACCGAGTCCCAACAGACGGTGATCCAAGCCTCTGTGACAGGACACCTCATTCATAAGTGGGGAGCGAGTATTTAGCTTCTTGTCGTGGTGTAGGCAAGGACCCAACAAGACGGCCTGCTCCTCAGGCAACATTTGGGATATGTATCCCGTTTTTAACGTGTGCTCCGCCGTATTAAATATGTCCGACTTGAATATCCGATGACATTCTAACTCTGAAATTTTTTGAGGAAACAGGTACGAAATATGAAGGAGGTATGTATTGTTTTCAAATATTTAGGTTCGAAAAGCAATTACCAATTAAACGATATGACTTGCGTCCTAGAGCCAAATAAACAATTTGTACGGTTATCCGTATGAATGTTTCAAACAACCGTGCATCCTTATCCGATAATGATCGTCGTTTCTTCAACGGCCCCATATGGTGAAATTTCCTCATGTCTCCACCACCTATACAATAACTTATTAAAATCGTGGAAAAAGTTTTATAGCTATTGGATTATTGATAAATTGTTGCAATATACTAACCAATAAGCATTATACAATATTCTTTGGCCACCAGAACACGTAAGTCGGCTAAGTTATCCCGGAACTCGCTTTCTAAGATTTCGGAATCTGGAGTCCTTATTTTGGTATCGAGCTCTACTATACGTCTAGTCATTATATCTGAAATCTAAAAAAAAATACACTGTTTTAACAGGTTTTATAAAAAAGGTTTTACAAAACAGCATGGTAATGACGATATCAAGGATTTTGTAATTACGTATGTAAATAGTATGTACATATTTAATAAATTAGTGTAAATATAACTTCATAAAAATGACAAAATCAAATTGCTTCAGCAGACCCCATTGGGTATTTTATTGGTGCTCAAATGATACCTATTTCGTAGTATCACTAGAGATTACACGAAATTCCTGGTATCGTTATAAATAAAAAAATAAATTCAGACCATTACTGTCCCACTGCTGGGAGGGCCTCTTCTCAGATTGAGAAGGGTAAAGCCTTAGTCCACCACGCTGGCCTGGTGCGGGTTAGCGAACTACACACACCACCAAGAACTTTATTGAGCCCTGTCAGGTGTGCAGGTTTCCTCACGATGTTATCCTTCACCGTTACACACGGTGGTAACGTTATATCCTGCTTTAATCATATAGCTACCTAATAGCAAACATTTAAAAGAATGTATACGGTAGTTATATGATTCGAATTTACGATCGATATCGACACGCAAAAGAAGAATCTATAGCATACCTGTATATAGTAAGCACAGCAAAAGATGAGTGCTCTGAGAAATCTTTCTGTTGTTGGTAAATGCAGCATATTGATAAGCATTGGACTCAAAATGCATGTGGGTGCAGTATACAACGCTATGTCTTTTATGTCCTGAAAGACCACTATTATTTTTATCTACTTATTATTTCTATGTACTATATATTATTTGTAATCTATTCGGTGTGTCAGTGTCTAAATAAAACACTGAGAAATGCTATACATTTTCTTGCTTTTACGCACTCTGTTCATTAGTTTAACATTTTTGTGGTCGAAGGTATAAAAAATGTAAATGTGTAAGAAGTGGAAATATGAACCTGTAAAGTAACCACATCTGCTTGTCCTGGTTTCAGTTTTCTTTGAAAGCGTCTCTTATAACGGAGCTTAAAATAAAAATAAATAAATGAGTGGACATATTATTATCCCACCCTTACATAAAAGCAGAAAAAGTGATGTCATGATATGAATGAAATGAATATTTTTTTTTTGAGATTTATTTAAGCTTTACATAACTTTATTCAATATTTATTTGTAAGGGTGCCGAATTTATAATCTCAAGATCATTATAATATTTTATTCACCTGTTCAATTAGATCAACATCGTCTCTAAACTCGACAGTACCAGTTGGCCCTCTAGCCGTAATCAGTATTGTTTCCACTTGTACATGAGGTAAGTCACTACGAGCAATATGTATATGTATATTTGTTTATTTATAATCGTATTCTCGAAAACGGCTCTAACGATTTCGATGAAATTTACAGTATAGAGGTTTTCGGGGGCGAACATTCGATCTAGCTAGGTCCCATTTCTGGAAAAAATCTTTATCAATAAATAAAACGATTTTGTCCGGAACGGGTGCGCGCTCTCCCAGATACTGTTTTAATCAATTAACTCAGCATATCGTAGCAACTAGTAATGTTTGGTATTGACCTCAGCCAAGTTGCGCCATAGCCTTACTCAGGTCTACCTAACTCAAATTGTCCGGTCACCTTTTATACTTATACCTATAAATATACATATAAAACTTAATGTGTAAAATCTGTGTATAAATATATTACAAAAAAATATCCTCACCTCACAAATAGCAATGCTTGTGTCTGCTCGTCCCACACCCAGTGTCCATCTTCATACAATCCTCCGAAACCTCCTTCATCATCATCATCAGCCATTTTATTTAGAAACAAATTAAAAATATCAAATAAAACACTATAGAAGTAACAAAGTTTTGTAGGTAAGGTAATGATAGGAAGGTATTTATTGTCAATGTCAAAGAGCAGAAACATTGATTTTTAAATATTTAAAAATATTGGAAGATTGTATTTATTCCAAAAAGTTAACGTTCTGATCATCGACATTCCTCTATATTTTCGTCAGTCCTCGGTAGCTGATATGGAATAACAGGATATCAAACCACCTGTTCTTTAAATAAGAGCCTCCTGCTGAACTATCATAGCCTCAATAAGGAGTCACGGCTTTAAACTGTTCTCGAGGGTCTCTCAAAAGTCCCATTCACGGCATTTGAACACTGGCAACCTATATATTTCAGTTGAGATGTAGGTACTCATGATGCCCAAGCGCTGCGCAAACGTCGCCTGGTATCAGTTTGACTCCTTTTATCCCATCTTACTCGCGTCTTGCCGGGATCAAAATACTCAATCAATCGCACCAGGACAGATTACTAAACAGAAGTATTAATCCTTATGGTATATATTAGTTGGTACTGTTTAGTTGAGGAAAATAAACCTTATTCCTTTGATATACTACGTAGGTACATACGTAACTACCTACTTGGGCCCAAGATAATTAGTACCTGTTCTAGTTTATCTGAAGCAGAATGTATTATAGAGTTATACTACTGGGTAACACCCTTATTGTATTGGGTTTATAAAGCGTGTTTAAGTGTACACAAAAGAAATAATGTTGGCAGAATGCTGATGACGTTAGTTGCGTTGAGCGACGGCCGCTTCAGGCTGCTCTGATGACGTCATAGGAATTTGTCAGGGATTGCCTACCTTCCGAATATTTCTGGCGACTCGGCGCATACGGGCATAGTATGTACAAAGTGCACTTTCATCTATAAGATCACATACAAAACTAAAATTATGCTTGTTCGGCAAATACGTTCACAACTAGCTTTAAGTTCGCGATCACCTGTAGGAACCTGTAATAACTAAAATCTTTTTTGTTATCTGTTTTCATTTTTATACATACTAGCTTCCGCTCGCGGCTTCGCCTGCGTGCATTTTCCCGGGATAAAAAGCCTGTGCTATTCCAGACTACCTATAATCTTTGTGCCAAATTTCATCCAGATCCGTTCAGCCGTTCTGGCGTGAAAGAGTAACAAAGATCCATCCATCCATCAATCCTCACATACTTTCGCATTAATATTATATTAGTAGGAGTAGGATTAGTAGGATACTAGTGGTGCGTGGTTTACAAACTCACAAACACAGGGACAAAAAGTAGGTAGCCTATGTGCTATTCCAGACTATAATCTGTATCTATGCCAAATTTCATCCAGATCCGTTCAGCCGTTCTGGCACGATTGCCTAAGAAATATCCATCCATCCATCCATCCATCCTCACTAAACTTTTATAATATTAGTAGGATAGGATAGGATAGGATTAGTGACCGCAGTAGTTCAGTGACAATGATACGTAATTTTTAAAGACATTCTTTTATTTTATTCATGTCAAAATAAAAGTATAATACATATACATAGATTTAGAATGTAGAAGATGAACAATGACAGCTTGTAGGAGCTAGGTACCGAAAAATAATATGCTTATGTGTTAGTGACTGATATGTCAGTCTAAAATACGAGTTGTGTATTTGCATGGTCAATATAGTATATCATTATCGATAGATTAAATCTTGCCCTAATTTAATTGAATCGTGGTTTATACGCTACTAATTAAATCCTCTTATTATAAATAAATAAACAAATAAAATAATGTTATTTGTGAAAACTTAATGCAATGGATAGGTATTAAAAAATATAATAATAAATTGTAATGTCTCTATTCACATATATGAAGACACCGTTCTTTTTTTTGTTTCAATTGAGTAATATTTTTTAGTAGCAGCTACAATTGCGTATTCTTCTTTAAAAATAAACAAGTATTTTTTATATTCATATAAAGTAAATATAGAAGAAAAAATATAATTAGTGAATAAATGGCGGCGTAAGACGCTTTTTCTTAACTTAGAATTCTTTTTAAATACATTTTTATTAATTATATTTTTTCAGTGTTGCCGTTGAAATTACAACAATATGACTAATAAATAATTAAAAATAACAAACAATTACGTTATTATATTATTAATTAATGGACAGCACTAACAAACAAATAACTTACGGGCACATGTCACATAGGTATTCTTTCATTAGCAAACGTCGGTGTTTTCTTTGTATGAAATGCGTCTGCTCAAAATGTTTACTACAAACACATGAGTGCTTATCCACTAGTTAGTTTTGTGCACTGATGAACAATAATGTATGATATTACCATAGCTAGTTTTCTTAGGCCTGATTATTAAATGCTCAGATAAAAATCTATCGACTTTTTATTGATATTCGTGAAGTCATTTCTACAGTCAACCCTAGCGTAAACATACATTTTAATATTTATACTAAATATTATTTATTTCTTGTTTTATTTATAAAATATTACCACATATCGGAAGAAAATCTAATATACGATGGTAAGATTTGTTTTTCGGCGAATTAATACTAGTACGTAGACAAAATATGGTTTCAAAACGTACGATGAAAAAATCTGAGTAAAGTAATGATTAATAAAGTAATAATTACATGTTTCACATTTACCTGTGAAACATGTAACTATTTGGATTATTTCTCTTTGTCACGTTACAATTGTCAAAAGAACATCACATTATGACTGCCTAAATTTCACTTATCGCCAATAGTTGCACGATTATTTTATAAATTAATAAAATATATTTCACACTAAAGCAAGCGTAACTATCTGCAACTATCCTGGAAAAAATGGTATCATACTGACATTGACATCTGTCTCTTTCTTTCTCGGGTAGTTTACATATTAAAATGATATCTATTAAAATATATCCAAGCTTAGTTGGTCTTTAAGCGAAATTCTAAGTCTATGATATATTATACGTATATCGAATTAGAATTAATTTATTAAACTAAAATATTCATTATGAACTATACACATGCCTTAAGCTATTTCACTTTGTTCTAAACCTAACGGCGACGTCGGGTGAGGAGGCTCATCATCATCTTGAACCTGTTCTGCCAAAGACGACGCTGAACTTCATTCACTGGATGCACATCTTCTGGCTCTTCATCAAAATTTTTAGGCATGACCGCTCTACCCAAAAAAAATAAAAATTTAAGCAGGTTTAATTTCGGAAGGCATAAAACTAATGCCGTAAAAATAGACGGCAAACGGATACTTATTGGTTGCTTCAAAAAGTGGTATTAATAATGTTTAATATTTCGATTAATTGTTATTTAGAAATTCTGTAACAGTAATACCGTATCAAAAGTTATATCGTAATATCTGAATGAAGTTTGAAGAAACTGCATAAATATTGAGTAATAGTAGACGAATTATTAAAAATTGAAGTGAAGTTTGACGAGGCCTTACGAAACCTGTAAAACGAAAGGAAAGTTCTGCACAAAATAAGTAAAAAAACAAGAATTTTCAATTTTTTACCCAGACCAAGATGGCGACTTGCTCATGACTGAATAAAGTGGAAGAAGGAAAGGCAGGCCTTTACTCTGCAGTGAGATGAAATACATTTATATTAAACAAAAACTTTATAAAATAAAATAAACACTTACTCTACAGACTCTTTTGTTGGTATTGTAATTTCCTGGAAGAACCTCATACTTGAACGACTCTTCTTCATCGACGCAATACTCTTCGAGGGTTGCGTCGAGCTGCGCAAAAGACATGTTAATTCAGGTTTAGTTTTTTATACATCCATAGATAGACATATGAACGAAACACGATGAGAAGGTTAGTATTAAAACCTATTGTATCAAAATTTTTAAACTTTTTTCTTTTTCTTCAACTTTAGCTAGCAAGCAAACAAGTATGCAAGATATTTTGAATGTGTTGTGATTGGATTCTACGTCATCGGGCCTAGGGCTTATGCCTTCGCTCGATATTAAGTACAGTGCTTATCTACGTACATAGTTGATTTAGATTTTCCTTCACTAGTAGGACTTTGCGGGAGAGGTCTGAGCATTGTGTCAAATCGTGTACGTGGCATGCCAATGACACCCACTATTATGTTCTCGGCTGCCATTTCTTCTTCTGGACCAGCCACAGCGTGGTATAAATAACGTAGCCGAGGTGTAAGGCTATAAAAAAATTAAAATCTTTGACATTGGTGTAGATTCTAGTTATTAACATACCATCAAGCCTGTATGCCGTGAAGGTATCTTCTGGGCACAATTCCAAACTGCGGGATACTACTGAGAGCTTTCCCACAGAAAATACCAATAACATTTTGCCCGTTATTATGTGCAGAATTGGAGGCAATAGTTAAAAACTTGGAAGCTAGTTTTGAAATCATTTACATGCTACTAATATTATTTAATTCAAATTGTTAAAAAAAGAAGGATAGTATCAGTCAACTTACTCTGGATACTTGACAACGCCGAGTCCCATCAGACGATAATCAACCGGCCTTGTACAGAATACCTCATTCATGAGGGGGGAGTGAGTGTTGAGCTGTCGGTCGTGGCGCAAGCATTTCCCCATCAACACATTTTCGATATGGTCCGGCCGCTTGTGGTGTTCGATATGCGCTTTCAGGTTTTGAGATCTATGCTCGATTGCATTAAACGCTTCCGACTTTAATAGACGATGGGTTTCCAATTCTGAAGAATTCAAACACTACGTTGATATGAATTAATTATTTCCTATAAATATTAATAATAGAAACATCAGTCACCAATTTGATTGAAATATCTGCGCCCAAGAGACAGATAAACAATCTGCACACTCATTCGTATGAACGTTTCGAATTGACGACCGTCTTTTACAAGTAATGATCGTCGTTTCTTCAGAGGACCCATGTGATGGAATGGCTTCATGTCTCCTGCACCTGTAGGTACAATCTATATTAATGTAACCACATCGACACAAAACGATGACAATGGCTGTAAGTGTTGAATTGTAATGAAATATTAATGCATTTTGTTTACATAATAACAGTTTACATACCAACAAGTATCGTACAATATTCCTTGGCTACCAAAACTCTCAGGTCAGCTAAATTATCTTGATACTCGTCTTCCAACTTATCACTTAACGGTGTTCTTACTTTTAATTCTAGTTCTATATTACGATGCATCATTTCATCTGCTACCTGAAAGAGGTGCACTGGCTTATAGTACCAGATGTTCTACAAAAGAACGTGGCAAGTCCACTTTTTATATTTTCATCTTTAACATCAACAAGAGAGGCTACCAGATATAGGATACCAGAGACTCTAGTGGTCTAGTTTTTTTATCCATATAAGAAATAGGGTCGATAGGAAAAAAAAGTGTGGTTAATTTTCCTATTTTCATGCTGACAGATTATTCCGAAAAATGTGAAAGCCACCTAAGATCATTTTTCCAGTAGCCATAACGGTACCTGCCCTTACTGCTCAGCCTCAAAAATCTGCCTAGTATAGACAAGACTGGCTCACTAAATCACGGATATTTTTTAAAGCATTTCTTCAAGTAGAGTTGCAGTTATCTTGATTGTTTAGGTTCATAGAAGCATCGATGATTCTCTTTTGGAAGCAAATACGTTATTTATTTCAACTCATTTCCTTGCAAAATTGGGTCTTATCAGTTTACTGTTGTATGAAATAGTGTAGGTACCTGTATAATTATTACCTGTAAAGAGTACGCACAATACAGAATCAGTGCTCTAAGAAATCTCTCTCCGGTTGGTGTATGTAGTTGGTTTATAAGCTTCGAGCTCAAAAAATTTACAGGTGCAGTATACAAAACTATATCTTTAACATCCTGAAAATCCATAGTTTTATATATTGTTCGATTATGGAGGTACAGTCAGCATCAAAAATTATGTACACACGTCTTTTTGATGCTGACTGTAAATACAAAGTTAGAACAAAAAAAAATTGCAGCAGTATTACTGCCGGATATAATTCCAGACTCCGTGCTACTATTGAGAATTTCCGTACGAAAAAATCCAATAACACCCGGGAATCGAACCCAGGACCACACACTCGGCAGTTCAAGTGTAAATGAATGAACAACATTAAATTACCATTAAAAGAACAAACCTGTAATGTTACTATGTTTGCCTGACCCGGTTCCAATTTCCGCAGAAATTGTCGGCGATAACGCATCTAAAAATGTAAAAGTATTTAAATATAATATGGTGAAATCGGATAGGACAATTATCATCATTACACCGGTACAACGTGATTGAACAATGTGCTATGGCACTCTGTTCTATGATTCGACATCGCTAGTGTAATACAAGGAATCATTCAATACTAATAGCAATCACCTGCTCAATTAAATCAACATCTTCTCGGAACTCAAAAACGCCAGCCGGCGCTGCGCTAGTATATATGTCCATATCTTGTTTTGGACGCAAGTTACTGTAATAATAATATAATTATATATTATAGGTATAGTATTAAATTCAGTAAGGTATAAAAGAAATAGACTGCCTCATCGGTCAAGTGGTCGCATGAGTGGCTGCTGCGCAAGAGTTCCTGAATTCGATTACCATTTTTGTAGTTCTTAGCACTAGCCCGGAGTTTGGAATAATGGCCGGTAGATGGCAATAGGCTCGTCCCCTATTTCTCAGTGTTTCAATTTTTTTTTGCAACTAAAAATCCTGTTCATTTAAGGGACATGGAAGTCTAGCTCTTCAGGGGTCCTAAACCCCAAATCTGGAACTAGGTGTCCAACGAGGACTAAAGGGTCATGCGCACTTCGAAAAATGGGCTCCAGCGCCTTGTGTAAAAAATCATTTAACCAATAAACCGTACCTCCCTTTTTGACTTTCTTCATATTTTGTTCTATGAGAATACGGAATACTATGTAAATTAGCTGCTTTCACATTTTTCTTTCCTAATATTAAGGCAAGTGCTGGCAAGACTTGAGGTATGGTGTCAGTGGTCAGAGTCGAACACTATCAACGTTGTGTAAATATTGGCTTTGCCATCACGTTACCAACAGGTTTGTGAACAGACTGATGGACGTTTCTCACCTCAAAAATACAATTCTTTTCGTCCGGTCGTCCCACAACCACCGGCCATTTTCATATAAGCCTCCCAAAATGTCGTCCTCTTCATCCTCATCCATTTTTGTCTAACAAATTGATTAGGGGAAAATTCTAGCAATGGTACACTGCAAATAAGATTCCACAAAGCTTTACTTGACACTTCTGCGACATCGACATGCCATTATTTCACGAATGTTCTAAAAATATTTAAATATTCTTCTTCATCGTCTGCTGCCAGAATATTTTACCTTATTTAATAACAATGATTCATATAACGGTGAGACTGTTTGCTATTTGCACGGAGCGAATAATAGCGGTGAATGGATCGCTGAGAGCAAACTTCGTGTGACCAAGGATTTAACGTCATCAGTATACCATTCCTTTCGTCGTGATCAGCATAACTATTTCGAGTATTCTTATACTCCAATCATGGTAACCGTCAATCCTTAGATGCATGAAATCAAAACATCATACACGTGCATTTGAGTGAACTTTTATCCAAAAAGCCCGCACATGTTGTTTTTATACTAGATATACATATATATAGATCATAAAATGTTTGATTCATCGATTTCTACCATCTATATCATATTTGTTTCCACTATCCCACTATAAAATATGGTAGTAACTTCGCTTCCCTACCGAAGTGACTATGGCAATATTCACCGTTCGCGGTTTATTAAGCATAATATTGTATACATAACTGACCAGGTTTAGCTATCGAAATTGATTAATAATATTCAATGGACCCTTGTGATAATTTCATTGCAATTCAGATTTAATGATTACTAAAACGATTTCATTTGGCGTAGATTTTATGTTCATGTCATATTAATTCCAAATAATGGACGGTTCAATCATCATTTAGGAAACATGCATATTTTCACACACGAGGATAGTTGCTAAAATATTTAATAGGTTCAGTTGGTCGACACAATGGAATCGAAGTATGAAAATAACAGTTAAATAGAGCGGAAGGAGTTGTTTATTCTGATTGTCATTCAGTAGGTATTTTAAATGTAAGATACCTCCAGTTATTCCCATGAAAACAATACAACGATTGTTCGATGAACAGCTCAACTCTTTTTGTTGTTTTGTCTTTCTTTTCTATAGTAAGTATGTAGGTACCTATTGTACGTACTTACGATAGAAAAGAAAGAAATAATAATAATGGATAGAAAGCTTGATATTTCCATCTCACTATCTATCCTATGATTGGGGATAACACTGAACTTGTCGTTAACTAGAATTATTTAATATCTTGTCGGGAAGTATAGATGCAGAGAGTTGAACTGGAGATACAGATTTACCTTGACGACACGTATAAGTATTGAAAATGCCACAATGCTACAAGAGACCAAACGCTTTAACCAATGTGTTCTGCCCAGAATAAACATAAAAGGTCCCTGATTAAGGGAACTCACAATTAAGTATTGAGCGCGCTTAGTCGATAAAGACAGAAAGCCTGAACACAGTTCCCAAACATACATGTCACATCCACATACAACCAGACCCGAAACAACTATCTGTAGATCATACAAATATCTGTTCCGTACGGGAATCGAGCCCACGACATCTAGTGCAGGAAGCTCAACTTACTTACACTTAGCCATTGTGGCAACCGTGCCGTCTTCAATTCGGAAATTGTTTTCTAAATGTACATTAAACAACAGTGTATAAGTGACAGAAACAAATTGCATTTTTTACTGTTACTTTTACAATTAGTTACGTAATCGTAACTACAGTTCAGTTTATCAACATTACTTTTTTGTTTTTGGTAAAATGTAGGACTTCAACGTCTCTCGATAAAGGCATATACGAAATATCTTCAAAGTTTAGAACTTGTTACCGTTTCATTGTTTCTGCAGGTACCATCAGGGGAATTCGGAACTTCTATGTAAATTCATTAAACGTCGCGTTGCCGACAGGTTGCCTATTAGCAAAATAGAATTACTTAGTTGTACAAATTATATTTTTCCTAAAATATCCATATAATGTAGGAAGAAGAAAACTCTACCTTAAATAACTAACCTTGATAACAGCAATTCTAAACTAGAACTCCAAGTTACTTACCTAAACAAATTGTATTGAGCTGCATTAACTCACCGCATCTCGGATACCGTTTACAAGTGTAACTCAAATCGGAAACTTTTAAAAAAGATGTACACAACACTAGCATCCAATGTCTTTCCCATCCGCTTTGCGAGCTCACGTAGCACAGTTTACGTCTGTGGAACACCGGTTTATGACCGTGGAGTAGATTGAACATCGCTCCCGGCGAAGGATTATACCCGCTCGAAACGTGCTTCCCGACGAATGGTTATACTTCATCCCTGTATCAACACCGAGTAGCTTTTGATTTCATCGAATGCAATCGACTAGCTCTCTATTAAATTTCCCTAGCTTTTAACCTAGATACTCCGATATTTAAGTTCATCAGCGGAAAATGTAGAAGGTTCTATGAAAATTTTATTTCATTAGGCTTGGTTGTAGCTTTTTCTCAAAGCAATATTTAGGTAAATTTAGACAAAGAACATTAGATTATATTTCACTTGTATTTATCATCAGTTTTTCATCAAGTGTTGTAACTAATTTTGCCATAAATTACATAAGGTTTTATTGTCACCGAGGTGTTTAAAAGTGAAACTAATTTAAAACAACATAGTTATTCTATCGTTACATAAAAGTTTGTTCTCACGTCATAATAAATAAATGAAAGTGCAGTTTAGTTTACATTTACATTCAGTGGGAATGAAACAAGCGGAATGAAATTGGAAAGAATGTTCATTGAGTTAGAAATATGTTTGGTTTACCAGTTACACGTTTGCTTTGTGTTGAAATGTTAGTGGAGCGACATTCCACCTGAATACGTAAATACTGCACTTTATGTAGTTTTGCTGATGTTATATGTGTTAATATGAAAATGTGTATTGGATACGTAGTAAGTAGTACTAGGTACAGGCAGCCTCAAAAAGATGTATACTGTTAACAAAATTTAAATGCTTATTCTCTAATAGGAAAAGTAATTTACTTTTTATATGCCAGCAAAAACTTTACTATTTCGAAATTAGAAGTAACTTAAGTATATCTACATGTTTTTGAGGCTGACTGTTTAGCTTCCAGAACCGAAGAACTGAAGCAAAGCCTTTTTGCAGATACGTATGTGTGCATGTTGTAATCTGTGAAAACATTGCTAACAAACTGGGAAATAGCGGATTATCTATTGAGTAACGGGATCAGCTGACTGTACTGAAAAATCACTTAAGTGTACCCACTATAGCGTAGCCATACCTTTACTTAGGCAATGCCGGCTTCAGGCATTTTGATGACTAAGTTAACGTTCGTATTTAAATTTCAACTAAACTTCGCCTGGCTCGCGCGTACTTCTCGTACCTTCCTAAATAAAACATCTACAAAAAATTACAATTTCCGCTAAAATCCTTTGTAAATAAATAAATGTTGCATTTAATTATAAACACAATAGTAAGATAAGTTTAAAGTCAATGAATACATTCAATTCACTATGTTAGTATAACCAGGTAAAGATTGAATGATTTAACGGATTTAACCAATGAGGAAGTAGAGCATGAACGATACACAAGCACATAGGGTTTACTCAGAATGTTTTAATGGTTCCCTGTCAGTAACCGCGTTTATCCCCAACCGCGTGCTAAGCTAAGTAGATACTCATTTGATCACATGGCAGAGCGCACACGATCAAAGCGCCGCATCGCAGCCTTATGTGCGATCGTGTGTGCTAGCAAATCCAATGAATTAACACAAGTGACATACATGCTCAAAATTTTCAATTTATTCATGTAAAAAATGTATGACGATGTAGGCCATTCACCCGTAACCTTAGAACTTGTTTGGCATACTTTACACACGGGTACTTCTGAAATTGACGATGCTTTCGCAAACTCTGCATCCAAATGTGGCTAGAACTTCTAAGTGATTTTATCGGTCACTCGACAAAGTGAAGAAAACAGGTCGTACCGATGGGTGCACTATGCACTTATTTCTTATTCAGTTTTCTCCCAACTTGCGTACCTGGTTTTACAGAGCTGTTTTTCTGTTTACAATAATCAGCTTGCTCCGCTCTAGGTCTTTCACGACCGTCGTTCTTTTGTTTGTTTGGACCGATATTCAGAGTCTGTTGACTATTTCGCTTAAAATTTTATGTACATACGCTTACAGCGCTAAGAACATAAGTGTGCATGCTCGTTTTACACACACAATATCTTTTATCCGGAATTGGAAATAACTTAGAGCATTTTATAAGTTTTAAGGTCCGGAGTTGGATGCACTAGTAACATTAACATAACTTTATATTCAGTGGCGCAGAGCAAACTTACTAGTGACGTCGTAAATTCTGCCAAACTTACAAACACGCTGGATGGATATTCCGATTTGCAAGTTATAGCTGTCCATGAATTATAATCGTGAATAAGAAGTTGAAATATAGAAGATCATAAGTCATGTGTCGATGAACCTTGAAGATTTAGATAAAATGTGACTTCCAATGTACTTGTAGATATTTGGAAGGCTATACATATTATTAACATGACTGAATATACATACATATATTACGAGATACCTACATATCATTATGAAATATACTTGAAATGAACTTTTCATCATGAAACGATAAGACGATATTAACATGTAATTTAGTAGTATTTTCACTCCACATTTTATTTTCATAGACCGCTTTATTTTACGTTCCGTGGCAAATGGCTCGCAGTCAGTCCTAGTAAGATTTTTTTGTGAGAGAAACTACCTCTGTGCCCATACATGGGTAAAATAGTATATTTTATAGTGAAAACTTTTTGTATTAAATTGAAATAAATATTAAAAAACAAATAAAGTAGAACTCGATACTACACTTTGTCATTATGACATTTGATATCGCGGTGTGTTGATTTACTTTGTTACTAGTATTTTATTTGATAAATTTAACTTGTAAATTAAAATGGCTGATGATGAAGATGAAGGAGCTTTCGGTGGTATGTATGAGGATGGACACTGGGTGTGGGACGAGCATGCACACGCATTAGCGTTCGTGAGGTAAGCACATCTTTATTTACATTGTGTATCTAGTTCTGATGACTGGGGACCTATTGCTGAATTGGTGGACAACGCGCTAGTAAAATATTTTTATAATCTTTACAAAAACCAATGACACTGTGATGCAAACATTGTAACGCGCCGCAACACTAGTGCGACGAGTTAGGGTCAGTTCCAACAGGCTCTTGAATATGATTGCTGACAGTGTGGATTGCCCATACCTAGTTCACTGTTGCCTGTTGCATGTATAACAGTGCAATTTTATTTAATAGTTTTAACTGTTACTAACCTATATTAGTCTGAGGCTTGAAGTGAAGTTTATTCTATTCTGTTCTATTCTATACCACAGAGCTCATGGAATTAGATTAAAAAGCCATGAGAATTTTGGTCGTATGGATTTTCTATGCATTGCAATAAGAAAACTAGTGAATAAACATACTATATAATAGAATAAGTTTTTATTTCAAATGATCACAGGCACTTCTGAATGTGCAACTAGAGTCATATTGACGTCAATTTGACTCTAGTTGCACATAATATATATAATAATAATTCCACCCATTACTGTCCCACTGCTGGGCAAGGGTCTCTTCTCAGAATGAGAAGGGTTAGGCCTTAGTCCACCACGCTGGCCCGGTGCGGGTTGGCGGACTACACACACCATTAAGAACTTTATGGAGCCCTCTGAGGTGTGCAAGTTTCCTCACGATGTTTTCCTTCACCGTAAACGCAAGAGAAAATCAAATTCTGATCCGCATATGATTCCGAAAACTCAGAGGTGCACATAATGATTATGTCGTAAACATCTGATCACTGATATGAAGCCAATAACTGAAATGAAATGAGGAACTCAATATGGGCCACATCCATTTTCTTATTTTACCTATAAGTAAAAGGGTCGTTGCTATTTTGTTGATTTGTTTTTTGGAATGTCGTGTCGGTCATAATATTTTGCTACTAATGTTGCAGCGACCTGCCGCCAAAGTTGATAGAATCTATACAAATACAGACCAAAGCGCCCACAGGAACTATAGAGTTTAGAGACGATGTGGATTTGATTGAACAGGTGATTACAGTTTCGTACATTTTACATAAATAAAGTTATAAAGTTTATATCAGTGATAGTTAAACGGAGGTACAGAATTTCAATCGACGTCAAAATACTTTAAGAGTTTAGGTTTTTAATAGAAATTATAGCAATCAAAATTATCGGAAATCTTCGACTCAGTTGATAGATCAGGATCATCGAACTAGAAAATTAACTAAAATTAAGCAGAGCCATTACTATTTATTATCTTTTTTATTCATTAGGTATTCATACTTAATATTATTTAACTTTTTAGATCCGCTATCGTCGACGCTATCAAAGAAAAGTGAAACCAGGACAACAGGACATTGTTACTCTACAGGTTCACATTTCCGTTACTTTTTATTTAACAGCGTAGAATGACATTTACATCAGCTACCAGTCCATGCCCTGTTGAACATACCGTTACTATGACAACATATAACTACGCTTGGCAGAAGGAATGGTGATTGTTGTATGTAGTTGTGATCATATCGGTGAATCATGTTGCCATAGGCCAACAAAATAGATTAGTGATATAATATTAGCTATTGCTTTCCATGCAAGACAGTCTACTATCGAACCTGGCCAATACCTACGTTAGATTTTTTGAAATCCGTATTATATGAATTCAATAACACGAAGGTGGTTAAATTAGGGTGTACCAAAGTAAATATACCCCTTCGGGTAGTACAGGCGAGATGCTATATTATATTAATTTAACGTATAACCGTGGACTTTCAGGACATAAAAGACATAGCGTTGTATACTGCACCTGTGAACATTTTAAGTACAATGCTCATTAATATGCTCCATACACACACCACCGAAAGATTTCTTAGGGCGCTTATTCTTTGCTGTGGCTACTACTTACAGGTACCAGTTTAATAGTTTCACTAACCAACCATGGTGGCCGAGCAGCCTTGACTTTAACTTACCAGTTACAAGTTGTGGCTGCGAATCCAAGCCAACTAGCATCACTGCTCTATCGGTGAACATTTTGAGGAATCTTTTTTAGAATCAAAACCAATCGAAGACTGATATCCACCATGCTTACCTATATGGATACGCACTGTGCCCAGATGGTGTATACAATATAACCCTGTCCTTCTATCAGAGAGGACGCCTGCGTTTTATCAGTGGGGGTTTATAAATCCTAAGCTCGTAGTTTCTGCACAGATCATTTGAGCTCCAGTCAGACCTTGGATAAGTGACGATTCTTCACACATCCTCCCAGTAATTGCGTGGCGGACGTCATATGGCAGTTACTCGTGTAAAATATTGATATTCAACCAAACCTGGTTAAAGCGGGATCTGACCCCAACTTAGTTGGCAAATTGATAGGCAGATGATCATAATTATATGCGACGAAGTAACCTTTTTAGGTAGCAGATGAAATGACTTCGCGTATGAAAGAGCTCCAAACAAAAGTGAGAACTCCCGATTGTGAACTAATTGAAAACGATTTTAGTGAAAACCTAGCTGATCTGAGAGTGTTGGTTGCTAAAGAATATTGTATAATGCTTATTGGTAAGTAAGTTGGAACCAACTTGTCGTGTTCATATTTTTACACGTTATGTACTAAACATTGTACTGTGCAGGTGGAGCTGATGTAAAGAGATTCCATCATATGGGTCCTCAGAAGAAACGACAATCTTTATCGGACAAAGACGCACGATTGATCGAAACGCTACTGCGTGTGAGCGTACAGATTGTTTGGTTAGCATTGGGTCGCAGGAGTTTTCATCAAATTGGTGATTGTATATCTGATTCCATATCATCATCCTTTTAAAGTTATCACAGCTGGGACTCCAGACTCTATAATCCTCTGTGGGCCCCGCGCTGATTAAGAATTTCACAAGTCTTTGATTTTTGGTTGTATGTTGGCTGGTTTCTGGAATTCGTTGTCTGGAACACGTTCACTAGGATATAATTTATTTTTAAATATTGGAATTAATTTTTTAATAACGTCATAATTGAATTTAAAAAATCTTCAGAATTGGAAACCCATCGTATATTTAAGTCGGAAATATTCAACGCTGTGGAGCACACGTTAAAGACAGGATACATATCTAAAATGGGGACAGAAGAGCATGCGGTTTTGATGGGACATTGCGTTCGTCATGACAAGAAGCTCAACACTCGCTCCCCGCTTATGAATGAGGTGTTCTGTCACAGGCCCATTGATTATCGTTTGTTGGGCCTCGGAGTTGTCAAGTACCCAGAGTGAGTAATCTATTTTTTTTTCAGGAATTCCGTATTTCAAGCGATCAAACGGAACCTTATTACTATGGGAACGATGTCTGTTCTGTAATTTACATAATATCTACTATATACCTAGTACTTTGAGCCGAAAAGGAAATTCTGTCCATAGTTTTATTTCCTTTCATAGTTTCATTTCTCCAAAGAGAGCAATTTTTATTTACCTACATAATTCAGCAGAAATTTCTCAATAACGAACAAATATAATGTAAAAATTAAATTGCTAGTGTATGGCGATTTGGAAGACTACCAAAACTGCAATTTTAATTAGACATGTTTTGTTAGTAGTAGATTTATCTTTATATTAGCACTATTTATATAACTTTTCTCAAATATTGATGGATCCTGCAATTTTATATTAACCAAAGCATAGTCAATCAAAAACTGTAACTAATTACAACAATGACGCATTTTGCTCTTCGGCCTTCTGTTTAATTTGATGTGCAGAGTACTATTATGGAAAGCTCACTGCGCGTAGGGGACTCGGTCTTGGCCGTTTTATTTTGTATAGCGCAATCCCACTTACTACCACTATATTATGCTTTTGTTACTTTTAAGGATAACAAGTAGACTACAGTATTTGAGGCTCGCCGTGTCTGGTCCAGAAGAATCTTTGTTGGAATCGAATATGACGGTGGGCATCATTGGCTTGCCGCGAACAAATTTCGATACAATGCTTAGACCCATCTCACAAGCAGTGGAAGTGAAATCTAAAGGTTCTATGTCAGTACCTATATCAATGTTTGTTAATTACGACTGCTCACATATTTAACGCACTCCACCAGCTAGAGGAGAGTAGGTAGATACTTTTCGAAAGTCAAAGGTCAGCATTAGGAATATTTGAAGTTGTAATCTTTCGTTATAAAATTTAAAGTTGTAATGTATGAAATCCGTGACGATTAAGCATTTAAGATGAAGAAGAAGATTTATTGGCTAGAAGTCATTGAAGAAGAATGAAACTAATTTACAATATAAAAGTATTTCTTTATTGTCACTGATTGACTGTTTAAATGGCAACTCTAAAAACATCTCTTTAAAATAGGTCCTCGCATAGTGGGCACAGCTCGAAGACTTCTATGAAGAACAAGATGCCACAGACGTTATATCCTCCTGTTGTGATACCACGGAAGGACTCCAAGGTGTAAGTGTTTTAATCATTATATGTTTGTCTTTATAATTAGTTAATTAGTCTACAGACGACGTAACAGTCGTTTTATTTGAGATATACTAGTTCAGTGTATGCTGCGTGTGAGCATTACACATTTTAAGAAGATGCCTATGTCAAACAGGTCGATAGCTAACAGTAAGTATGATGTACCTAGAGTTAATAATTATTATGGAGATAGGACATTAAGAAAACGTTTACCATATTTGTTAAATAGCTTGCCTGTGGACATCAGAAGAGAAACTAATAAAAACAGGTTTAAAAGATTATTAAAGGTACACCTATTGGATAGTATACACACACCATGAACTATAGTATACATAGTAAATTATGCATAATCACACACTATATTATTAAATTCCCAACCTAAAACTTAAAAGACTCACCTGAGTCCACAGACAAACTGTTTAGAACAGTTTTGTGGACCTATATACCTATGTGGACCTAAGGTTAAGCACTATTTTGTAATAATAATAAATAATACAAAAAAATAAAAAAACAGTGATCACTGATGATTGATACTCGTGCAGTTCGGTGACGGTGACGTGAACCTGCCCTGGCTATAGCGTCGTTAGATACACAACACAGTATGGGGTATTAGTATTAGCAGGGCTTTTACACACATCGTAATTGTATTATAATACAGGGTTACTCGATAACATTATCTATGAAAAAGAAAACATACCTAATTGTATATTTCAGGATATTTTGATTCCAGTCCACCAATAATAAGGCGAACAGAACATTGAAACTACACATTTCAGTTCGCAAATAGAGCATATTGGCTATCCTTTGGAAAGTAACCCTGTATATTTGGGAAATTAACAGAGCTTCAGTCAAAATTTTCGCACGTCCGCTGCTGCCTACTACTGGCGCTAGCGTTGGAAAGAGCGTTGTTTTGTTATATTTTAAGAATGTTGCGGATGTTATTTTTAATTGGGTCATAGATTTATAAGTCTTAAAATTAGTACACCAAGCTTTATAGTCCTGAAATAAATAATTTGAATTTATTTTTTGTAGGGTATACTTTTCTACATCATTTCCCGACGAGACTGAGAAGCTTCATCCCGTCAGTGATGACCAACGCCGTCGCTGGCTGACCAGACTCTCTAAATTGTTACACGCAAACGTCCATTAGCTATCATCTGGCGTGAAACGTAGCCGAACATGAAATGTAATTTCAGAAAAAAATATCTTGATGATTGGAGAGTTGTGAAAGTCGTAAGTGAGTTAGTACATGTAACAGGTATAAGGTATATTGTAAGTGAGGATATTTTTTCAACTTAAATATTATTTTCATAAATGTGAGAGAATCATTATGACAATACTGCTAGGTATAAAATAAAATGTTGGCTGGGATTTTTTTATAGCACTGTTTAAAATTATATTAACTGTTTTGTTACAAAATAGTTATATATGATGTTTGATGAATAATTCTTACAGTTGTTCTACTAAGTTGGTTATCACTCTGTTTTCTCGTAAATCTATAGCTATAATCCTCAAGCAAAATATTTTATTGCCCAACAATAAAATTTTAAAAGAATCAGGTTTTTTGGAGTAAGTTCTGTATTTCTGATACACGGACACGAGTAATATCATCAAGGTTTACATTTTATTTTCAGCACAGAAAAAATCCAACCAAGAGAAGAATAAGGGTAAATATACTTAAATAACCTCATCGCCCTCTAAAAGCCGCATTAAGTTTTTTTTATAAGATGCATAGTTATACTTTTTAAATATATTGTACCTTGATCGTAACTTTTTTGTTTTATTTTTTAGTTGAAATTATTTTTGGGAAGAGTAAACCAGTTGTATGCTATTAACGATTACTTTTTTGAAATTTATACCTACATAAATCAATTAATTTAATAATCTATCTAACATTTATTTCTTTAAGTAGTCCTAATTTCCGTACACTATATTATGTATAACAAATCATTCAATTGTCGACATGATAATTGTGCCTTGAAAAGCCGTCATGCGCTGTAAAAGTTATTGACAGGAAAATCGAAACGATTGGCATTTAATATATAACGGTAATTGATTATTCTAATAAATATTTAAATCATAACGTATCTACTGGAAACTGCCTCGTTAGTATAACAGTAGCAAGGGCGACCACTGAAAGTGAGGTCTTGGATTCTTATATTTTAACTGAATAGATATAATATTTTAGATAATTGGTAATCTTGCTCGATTGAAGGATTAGAGTATGTCGATACAAGAAGGTTAATTAAAATAATATCTTACTTGGTTGGGTTTTTCTTGACGCTGATAGAGGAAGAAGAGACAGTTGTAATTTTGATTTCCTTAGCAAAATATCGATTCGAGATATCGGTAAACCCGGTATTCCAATGCAAACCTTTTGGTCGTTAATAGCCGTTCTGGGAGTGTTAAGGCATATCTCTTGTAATGTAGATGGGTAGGCACTCAAACTAAATGTAATAACAGTTTATATCAACATATTTTGTCCTTTCTACATAACATAAAATAGCATCACGCCTGTATTCCCCGAAGGGTTAGGCAGAGGTGTACTATTTGTACACCCACATTTCGTCGATGCCGTTATTGAGTCCCATGTAATAGAGGGCGAGCTTATTGCGACCTACCTACCGGGCACAGCTTCAAACTCCGTGCTGTTACTTTCCATAGAGAAAAATCCAATAACACTTTTGTCCGACCCGAGACCTACGACCTCACGCTCGGCAGTCACGCTTGTGACAACTAGACTAATGAGACAGTCTTATTCATTATAAAATTTATTCATAGGCATCTCCCAACTTTGGGTATAAATTCTGTAGACCGAACACTAGGTACACTGAACGGAAATATAGCTTGTGCTGTCTGAACGGTGTTTAGAGAGCTGTAAAAGAATTCACGTAGTTAACTGACTTTATGACTGGTCTCAGTATAATACTTACCAATTTAGGTAAACGATTTATGACCCAGTGCGATCCAAATGATCTGTATAGCAATTTGTACAAAAGTTTTAAACATAAAGTTCTCTCTTTTATACTGTGAGCGTAATTTCATCAAGAGGCCCATGTGATTGTATCTTGCAAATTCATAGGAACCTTTTAACATGGAAATGATACGAGTGAAACGCTATTTATAATATACAAGCGACCCGCCCCAGCTTCGCACGGGTGCAATTTACAATTTCACATTTCCGATTTTCAATAAATTTTAATTTCATACAAACCTTGTCCTTATAATTATAAATACAACAAAAAAAGAATTAGCCAAAAAGATGCAGCCGTTCTGAAGTTATGCGCTTACATACATTTTTGGCAATTGTTTTTTATTTATATAATAAATGTTTCACTACAAAATCTTTATAAAACGTAAAAAAGCAAGGTGATTGTAAAATGAAATTTCCAGTTCAGTGGCCTTTCCAATTATAACCAATTAAGCATATTTTCTTTGGAGATTAAGTTTGAAGGAGGCGAAAGAACAGAGAGAAATAACTACCAATCTCTCTGATGATATCCGGACACAGCAATTAAAATACCGTTGAGTACTAACCAACCAACACTTTATATATGTTTTTTAATGCTAGCGGTAAATACCCAAAGTCTGACCACTCAAGAAAAATAAGAAATTTCAAAAATAAAAAAATAAAACCTAAAAAGTTTATAATCATAATTTAGCTTGATACACATTATTTGGTAAGCAGATATTTAACAACACAGCAGAAAAAAATTTATTATGAAAGTAATTTGACACTTCGTCAAGTTTTATTATATTTCTAATTGGGGGTCGCTGTTCAAGATTTTAGTATACGATAAATATAAGGTGTTTATGTGAGAGCGTAGGGCTGAGGGTGCACTTTGAAAGTGTTTGGTGGACCGTGAGTGAGACTCACTCGGCCGTCGGTGAACCGCTCATGGGTTCCTAACGAATTCATACACCACCGTTGTAGTGGAAACTCGGGCAAGGGCGAAATCATATTATTAGATACAAACAAGAGTTCCATGAAACTGGATTATATTAATATAATTTGCGGTTCAAACAAGGTCAGTAATTTCTGGTCGGGATATACATTGAAAGGACTAATTTTGGGTTGGGATGAAATACCACACTATGAAACAACATAATATAACATCACGCCTATATTCTCTAAAGGGTTAGGCAGAGGTATACTATTGTATCTACATCCACATTTTGCCGATGCTGTTAATGCAACCCTATTGCGGTCTATCTGGGACAATTTCAATCTCCGGGCTGTTGCTGAGAATCTTCTAACAGAAAAACCCAATAACACTTTGCCCGACTCAGAGGTCGAACCTAACAAGACCTCACGCTCAGCAGCCGCACTTGTTACACACCTAGTGGTCGCCCTGGATATAATTACATTATGCTATGTACGTATAATATTAATGAATACGAAGAAAACTTGTTTAGTCAATATTAAATGAATTGATCTATATTTGTCTCGATCATATAATTTTAAGGGTAAATATTGAGTTCGAGACTCTTCTGACCCTCGATGGGCACGCTAGATGTTGAATGCTTTCGGTCTCGGTAGTCAGTTGAATGTCCATTGCTACTATCACATTAAAAGTCTGACGACAATCTGTCTAATCTCGGTATAAAGTGTTGGATACTCCTTCTTTTTCCAGTACCTACAAAATATAGTCAGGGATTGCTGCCACAATCTCCACGCTTTGTACGGTTGTGATATGTCACATCCTTGGAAAATGTTTAGTATTTTTAGCTGATACCTTTGTGTTTTCTCATGAGTTTCTCATAAAGAAGCATCTTTAGCATCCAGGTCTTAACAAGCCAATATCTGATGACATAAAACTACAACTTTATTGAATGCAATATAATAAAACGTATTTAGGTACATTACACCTTCACAAAAATGTTTACAACCTCTAGCACAGTTGAGTGAATGAGCCATCCAAACTGTTCTAAACGTATATATCACATAACGCGGTGTTTAAGCCAGCACTAAACATTTACGATACGTCGCTCCTAGAGCTCAAGACAAGTCCAATCAAAGTTGCAAGTCCAAGGACTTAGAGCAACGATATTATGTATGACCCCGGATTACCAGATGGGAAATTTGTGAGGCGCTCGATGCAACTTCTGCCTATTATTTTTGTTATGTGATCCTGGAATAGTTGTTTACCGTAAATCCTAACGATTTTCGCGTAAACTATGTTGCATCAGTATTATGTGTGTCTTTCTTAGAGGATATCCTACTAGTCCTACTATATTACATATTATATTATATTATTATAAATGCGAAAGTTTGTGAGGATGGATGGATGGATGGATCTTTGACGCCAGAACGGCTAGCGAGCGGAAGCTAGTATTTTTATATACTTAACAGTTGCCATAAGTTTTATTGTAAGTGGCGATTAGTTAAAAAATCTTTTTATAACGTCTAAATCTAACAATTACATACGTATTCTTGGGACGTGTTTTTATAAAAAGTTGGGTGAGTTGTATGTACATATGTATGTATGTCGTACACTGGATGTAGTTGGAGTTAAATACACAAAGGAAAAATTGGCCTTGCAAGATAGTGCAAAAGCTATTCTACTTAAACTTGCGAGTGAGAACAACTATCATTCTTAAATAAATAAAAAAGACTGAGCTATTTCTACAAATAAAATAATACAATATGCTCCAGTAATAATTTCTTATATTAATTCCGTTTCCGTGTCGCTGTCTATGATTTTATCAAATTTTGTTAATAAAGAATATTTTTCGTGTAAGACGCGAGAACGAGAAAACCATAATGATAAACTGTTTCATTATAATAAACACTTTTCCCCTGGTGGTAGGCAGAAACTTCGGAACGCGACGTGCTTGATTCTTATATAACAGTTTTGCTTCATCTACCTTTATGCATCGTTTCATACATGGACGACGAATAAGAGATCTGTTTGAAGAGCATCACCAATGAGGTCTGCTTAAGTCCTTCTAGGGCGGCCTCTCCGAGCATTTCCACTCACAATCGCATTATAAATCCCTTTCGTTAGCCGTCTCTCATACATCCTCTCTACATGACTAAACTAACGAAGCATATTTTTCTCTATATTTGCCACTACATCTTTTTTTAACCGGAACGATCTTTCATCACAGTATTTCTCATTCTGTCATTCAAAGTTACATCGCACACACAAAAAAACTTTATATAGATCTCACCCATATAAACTAGATCAAACAGAAGGAAATTATTAATGTGTGCCAAATGGCCTTGCATTTATGTCAATACACACATTGACGTTTAAGGAGCACAAAGAGACACTCTATTGGCCCCATTTATGGGCCATTAGTTCATAGTCACCTCACGCGACATACGCATTCGTAGACACATCTAGTAAAAGAATAAAAAACTTGTACATTATTGAGTCTAAAGTTTCAATCTATAAGAGAGTGTTAATAGTGAATATGGCAGTGGTACCTAGTATATCAATTCAAAAGGAATACGAAAAGTCAAGTAATCTGAAGCCAGAGAATATAAAAGATTTAATGCAGTGGTTGAGTAAACAGCCACATCTCCCACATCAATACATCACTGGTAAGGACAATTTTGTAATAGAAGTTTGTTTTGTCAGATATTTATGGTGTAATTTAAACAGCGATTATATATAATGCTAATATCAAACACTGAAGCATAAACGTATCAATTATATATAATTGGTTACATATTCCGGAACATAAAGATAAAATGTGGTAATTTATATGTATAATTTTCAGAATTGGACGTGATATTAGCATATCATAGTTGTGCATACGACATTGATACAACGAAACGGGTAATCGACGTCAATTATACTCTAAAAACACTGTTCCCGTTTTATAAGGATAGAAAAATGGATGAATGTATGGAATTAGCTTTTCAAACGTGGTACGTATTTATTTATAGCTATCATGATATGTAGTTAAATATAGTATTCATAATGGCTTTTGGAAAGCCGATTTATAAATTAAAAAATAGGTCTTGCAGAATTTATTATGTTAAAGTTAAACTAGCTTTGGTCTAAGCGCGATCAAAGTTACGACTTTCCGGGAAGTTTTGATATGCTTTAGAATTAAAATGAGATTAAAAGCATTTACCACAGGGCGGTTGGATGAACCTCCTATTACTGCTGCTTCAATGCATAGGTAGACGAGATGGTACATGTGTGGCTTTGAATTAGTTTACCTATAGTTTTAAGACTAAATTATTATAAGACTCTTTTCATCGTCAAGTTTACAAACTCCATTTGTGTCAAGGTAACAGAAAATTTTACAAGATTAGCAGTATTACAGTTGGATATGCTTTGAGGTTTAAAACATATTGTTTTGTCTCTTTCCAGGCTAATTTTTCCATTATCGACACTTACTAAAAAAGGCTATCGACCAATATATTGTGAACTATTAGATGCTGATCTAAAAAAGTTTGTCTATGGCGACGTGATCAAGTAAGTCTTCTATTTATGTTATTCTGAATTATTTTTGTATTTATCGCTCTTTTCCGTAATTAGTTTGCATGTTGTCTAAAAACATCAAGTACCGAAATTTACATATATAAACTTATGTTTTCAGAGCATTTCTCATGGTAATGGATCTATGGCAATATGAGGAGGGCACAGTACCAGGTGTTGCTCTAATAGTGAACTTGGACAGAGTGTCACTCGGACACATATCGCGAGTCGACTTGTCTGTGGCACAACAGTTTTTCTATTTCTTACAGGTTTGTAAGTTACCTTAATTTTCAGAAATGTGTACAAAACTCCGAAGCTCTCCGGACTGGTATTATTCAAAATAGTTTATGATGTAGATGCTGACGGTCTACTTATTATATAAGTTCAGTAGGATTAGATACTAAGAAGTTTAACTGTCTGTAACAGATTAACTGGAATTACTGAATAAGACGTACTTTATAACTAAGGTGAAGCAGTAACTAGAAAGAAAACTAGTTAAGAAGAAGCATGAACCTTCTTCTTAATAAGATTATTTTAAATTCTGATGCCTATTATTTCTAGGAAGCCATGTTTGTTCGTCTCAAGGAGTTCCACTTCATCAATGCCCCAACATTCATTGACAAGTTACTTGTTATGGTCAAACCGTTTATGAAAGATGAGCTCCTCGACATATTGAAAGTCCACCAAGCAGACACCAACACATTGGACGAGTTCATATCAACAGAAGATTTGTTTAAAGACAATAAAATATGTTTGAAAGGTATAATCATTTGTCGTGCTGGGGTGATGTAGATCATCAAATTGGAATAACTACATATTATATAGATAAGATAAAGATAGTCTTATGATTTCAGATCAAATCTGCAACAAACTAAAAGCAAATCAAAAGTTCTTCGATGAAGAGGCACGGAAAAGGGTTGACGAATCAAAGAGAGTTGGGGGTTCCAAAACTTTGAGTACATTCTTCCCTGGCTTGGAAGAATCATTCAAAAAACTAGAAATAGATTAACATTACAATTAAAGAGGCGGTAAAGGATCTAGAACTTCCATTTCTCATGTCAAGAGGCAAAATTATTAATATACAAAACGAGTATCTGTCACAATAAAAGGCGTTTCCAAGCGCAATTGTACGATGCACATACAGTATACTTAATATAAATCTTTGTTTTAGCAAATTATGTAAATTATATTGTGTTTATATTTATTTTACTGTTTACATCTACTGTTTAAATGCCATCAGATAGTAAAGAATAGGTTGGAAGTACAAATATAGATATAATGCAGTGTGTATTGACACTGTACGTGACAACACGTGCAGTTCGCGGCGCGGGTAGCAAGTGACACAAAGGAAATTGCTTCTTTGCATAGCGGTGTGCTTGCCACCTCTTGCAAAACGACCAAAAATCCTAATACACGTAACATTCGATGGTCTTCGCTGGTTTATACTTGCACGGCTTTAAACGATTCTATAAATTGTGAATCAGGTTTATCTGTAAGTAGGTACTCTGTTTTTTCGTGTGTAATAAGTTTATCAGTAGTGGACTGTAAGTTACCAAAACATATAGTAAAACTGTTAAAAATATATCTTATACAAAATAAAAAAATCGTTCCCAATAAAGAACTGAAACTACATATTTTCATTCTGCTATAAGTTTAATTTAAAGTTATAAAGTGTTTAGTCGAGTCGTGTACAAGTTAGTTTAATTTCCTCCAGCTGTGTATCGGACGTCTTTAGTTTTTGATGCACTTCATAAGTTCGAAAACTCGATTTTTAACTTCCTAGTTGGTATTGGCTAACCAACGCCTTTGTGTGGAAAATTCAGGTCACACAGTGTACAATGTATCAACGTTTTCGTCGCATTCGCATTCTATTGATACAATCATTTCGTTCGCAATGGCGTAATGGTCGAAAATAAAATACCTAAAACTGGACTGCAATCGGTGCACCATTGTCCCTAAATAGTGCACAAAAGAAATTCGATTTTAGCGAAAAGCTTCCATTCTCTTGTAGATAAAAGAATAAAGATTTCAGTAATCCCAAATAACAGGTTTAAAGCAATTTTCACGTCACTAAACTGCAGTCGTTATTAACAAGAATACTCATCATGATATGAAAACAAAAAAAGATCGATGAACTGGTAACCTACATATTATTTATACATACATATATACATAACTCAAGATTATGGATGTAGTTGATTGTCATCATTACCTCCGGTATATGGTTTGCAGGTGTATGTAATCAAGGTATGATTTTAGCGCACAGATTATAATGTTGCCCTTCATCTTTTTTTACAGTCATTATTTGCAACACACTTGGCTAGTGACGGGGTGGTCTATTTTTTGTAACAATATTTTATTTCATACTCTGTCTGTATGGATATAACATATGTATGTCATGTTATTTCTTAAAGTTACTCTGTTATTATTTTATAATTCAATGTTTATATTGTTGTTCAAAGTTATCTTGATAAGAGATCTACGTTTCCAAGCATATAGTCTTAAATGAAATCAAGAAACTCGATCGCCTTATCCTTGACCTATAAAAGAATATCGGTCTCACTCGCGAAGGGAATCAGTCCAAAAAAAGTTCGTAATTTTTTACCGACATAGCTAATTGACGTACACTTATGTAGGTTTTGGGATTTTTTTTATTACAGTATCTGCTGCTGTGTTGCTTCTGTTCAAGCTTGCTTGTGCCAAAGTCAATACTTATAACGCGTATTTATTGGCATAAGTACTTATTGTTCATTAGGAAATAATTAGCTCTTCCTGGGTCAGCCTTCCTTTTTTTTTTATCTTCACTCATATTCGCTTTTACCTTGACGTCTGAGTCAAATAAACCACATTTCTGTACCTTACATCTATTTACCTAGTTTTAAGTCTCAGGATCACTTAATTATTACCTACCTGAAGATTAATACCTAGTATAATTGTTAATTAATCTGAAATTCTATTTGCGTACAAGTTATTCGTGGTGTGTGCCTGTACATCGTGACCTATTCATGTTCATCACATCTGCCATAACGCCAGGACGGCATGAAGTTTGTGGCGTACCTGTCTCATTACGCATCCCGTCTGAAATGAACCCTTGCGTGATTCAATTATTAATGAGAGGCCACGGTCACTAAGTTACATTAGTTCATTAATGTGGGTGGAACAAGACTCCGTCTTACATATACCATAATGCCAGCCCACCTTGGAGATTGTTCAACATATTTCGAGCCTACATAAATGACTTCCAGCTTCTGCCGAGAGGTGGCGACGGCGCGGCGGCGGCGTCTTCAGACATTGTATTGTTAAATGTTGTATTTCTATATTTTGATGCTGTTGTTAAACTCGGTAAAGTGGAGTATGTTAATACTAAAAGCGAATTTAACACGAATAAAACGAAATATTTTAATACTAAAATCGACGAATGGAATAAAGTGCATGTGCTGTTACATAGTAAATAATTCTGGCGAGAGCTACGCCATCCGCACTTGCAATAAAACGAACAATGCAATTTAGCTAGTGCTGCATTCATGCGATGGTTTCTCTGTAAAAGTTGGTGTTCCAACCGTGCATGGCTCTAGATTACTGCACGGGTAAATATAAAACAAAATACTGGGAATCACAATACTTGCCGCGACATCAGAATTTGTTTAGTTGCTAGGGAATGAGTAAACAGATACCTAATTTTAATTTTTGGTTTTGGCTAAAGAGTTTGATATTGATAATACTAAATCTGAAGGTAGGTATAGATTATATAAAAGCTTTCAATATAAACAGGAGTAACGAATAATGTATGAAAATGATTTATCGATGATTGAAAAAATATAGCACAAACCTGCCTAGTTGCAAATAAAATTAATAGTGATGCACATACGACTTGTAATGGTCCCACGGGTTCAAGAATCAGTGCTTTTCTACATATTTACTGTAGAGCAGTAAAGAACGCTATAAAAGTAGACAACACGGTTACAGAGCGCTTCCTCATAAAATGCAGCGACGTCCGATTTGTGGGAATAGCATATAAAAATTTCAAAGCGCCTGTATGCGCGTGCACTGTCCGCGGCGGCATCACTCGCCGCTGCATAAAACATGCAAATTGGACCACTTCACTGGTATGGTGTGCCTAAGTTCACTCGCTTTTGCACTTTTATGTAAAATTGTTGCCTATTAGTCATGTAAATATCGTTAACTGTATCTCTAACGCACCTCTATAGCGTTATTCAACAATTATCTTTTATTCTTATGCAAGCGGGTCATGCCTTTGTTGTTCCAATCTCATTTGTTTTAATTATCTTCTATGAAAGCATACATAATTTAGAAAATGAGCACCTAAGTAAGTCTTTGTTTTGAATATGGTCATAGTAGGTACATAGTTTTTCAATAGGAGTTTTAATTGGCATTGTGGCGCAAAAATCATTTTAATTATAATTGGGAATGCAAGAACACAATAGACGTTAAATGATGAGGGATTGTCGGCAGCGATTGTTTAGCGTATGCGACTGAATAGCGAACGTTCGGTGCAGTAATGAGCTTCTGAAGTATTTAATGAATACCCATTTTACGTTATCTTTCATTCTAAGCAGATACACGATGGTCTTTGTGCTCTTCGACCCTCTTTGTGACGGTAATAAACGCTCAACTAACATCAATGTGTGGACTGGAGTCATTAATCAAAATTACTGTTGCGTCTAGTTTGACTACAAAACTAACCGAGGTTTTGGATTGGTGTCATAAAGCTTTATGTTTTTGTGTATCTACGTCAGCACTTACAGAGTCTGGGGTTTACACATATCGGTACTTTGTTGGCTGAATGGCAGTAAAAAGTGTTAATACTTTTTCTCATTCCGAGAAAAAATTAAGCGGTGACCTCTCTGCGTCGCCTTGGGAATAGATAAAGTTTGTCCTGTCGAAGGTGGCTGGGTGGAGATTAACCGCGGCGAGGTCTTGCGTCGACTTCATCAATTATGTTCCGCCCCCCGACTCCCCTGGAACCCTGCTGGCTCGTCCAGAACCAAAGGCACGCCTCCTCACATCTGCCTCGTGATGAGACCGTTTGCAGTTCGTGAATGATTGATCTCTGCACAATAAATAGTCACGTATCTTAAGACAAATGTTGGCTATTAGGAAAAACTGCACACTCCAGTGTTTGCTTCCGAATTTTTTGCCAAAGATAATTCACGATAATATTTTACTCACTCATTTTGTCATCATGTTACATTTAGGGACCCTACGGCTGAGGCAAAGTTATAAGAATATACTGCCAACTTGAAACCAAACTAAGCATAACTATGTCGTTTGAAAAGATAGACAGCAGCAGAGTAGTAGAAATAAATGGTAAGCACACCTGTTTACTAATAATAACACAAGAAACAAATGTGCTCTATAGAGTTTCAAGACTTGCGTTGCTCGAAAACCAGCTTAAACATTAACTAGTAGAAATTGTGCATGAGTAGCGGATAATGTGCGCTATTTAACAACATCGTATATCTAAGTAGCGTATGCAACCGGCAGCAGTGATCATTGTGCCATTGTTTATGGTTGCACAATTATGTCGGTATCGGCGTCCAACCACCGCTGAAAACAAATTGAATGTATTAAACTCCGGCACAACTTTATACACAGTTTATACAACCCATTTTACGATATACGCGTTTTGTTTTGTTTTATGTTCGTATTATGTTGTTGGTAGACGTGACAAAATAACAAGCGAATAAGGACAACGACCAGTCTTGTAAGTTGTAAGTTTGCTTGTCGGCTGGATGCAGATAGTACCTAATTATTCATGGTTTAGTAAAAGCTTAGCTTATAGAAGCTGTAATGTTTGTATAATAAAATAGAAGAAATTAAAAGAAATGATGGGGGTAAGGATCTTTCATGGCTAGAATTGTACTGTAGCATTTCTCGTTTCGACCGTAGCCCTGCGTTGATATACTTTTCGTCAAAGCTGCAACTTCTTGTGACCCGTTGGTCGTGATGCCGCAGCTATAAGAGCACGTCTCAACTTCTCTCAATATCGAGTCGTGATGTCGCTGTCCGGTCGCATTGCTAGTATTGGTACAGTTCCGCTACTTAAAAATGCGCGTTGGTATTGCCACTGTTGGGGTATAGTTGAGTATTAATAAAAACACAAGTGCTTTAATGTTTTACCATGGATCAAATGCATTAAGAAAAACCTTATATTTTTGTGAATTTGAAGAGTGGTAGATTATTTCATTTGTCAGCGACCTAACACGATTATTAAATTTGCAATCGATTTTAGACTGAATAAAAGAGACTTATATCATAAACTATCGTTAACCTACCGTTTAGGTAAGCGTAATAAATATAATTAACAAAATAAATTATTTGAACGATATAAGTAGTCAATGTTTTTATAAAAAAAGAGAAAGCTATATTTAGACCCGTGAATTTATTTCATTGGTTTCTACTAAATTCATAAGTATTTTGAAACTCGTCGACATACTGAGTTTTGAGAAAAATATATGATCAATAAATTGTGTAAAAATGTAGACAGTTCACAGTCGTTATACCGTGAAATTTACTATAGTATGGTTCCAATTTGTGTCAAATGAAGGACGGTGTAATTTATAAAATTGGAACTATTGATTCAGAAAAGAGGACAGAAGGTTTCAACAAAATGGCATTTAAAATATTGTAATTGGAGTGGCCGATGGGCCGGTGTCGGGCACTCGGTGGGAGCGACTTGAGTGCGACCTTTCTCTCTAATGGATACCGAAAACCTTCTTCACTTTACGCGAAAAATCTTTTTGGAAAATAAATGAATCCATACCGTATGTAAATCGGACGCCTTCGAAAGTTTTTATTGAAAAACTTGAAGAACTGATGAAAATGGGGCCGCGACGTTTAAGATACCTCCGTTCATCTTATGAATGTACCCGCTGAATCCCAAATGTTCTTACTTTGCATAAGTTACTTTTATATTGGCGGTATGTGGCTGATTCTGTGAGGTATAACTTGTAAATAATTTAGGGTTGTTAGTCGCCGTAGTTGGTGAGACTAATAAAACATTTATCGAATTATGTTAAAGGGTTTCTGCCATAATTAAGTTATTTAAGATTAATCTAAGTCGAGGCGGGCGCGGGCACTCTCAGCCGAGGAGGGCACACAGCCTCCGCAGAGAGGCTGAGTAATTGATAAAGCTAACCCTACTACCCTTAATCACGGTCAGCTCAAAGTTAAACTCAATAAATAGTTATTTATTAAGTTGTCTGAAAACTTATAACTAAGCCTCCGCTTGGATTTAGGGTGTTTAAGTTTATTCCTTTCGTTGAGATACTTACCTACATCAGCAAAGCTCTCTCTGTAGCTTTCCTACACTGAGGACATTATTTTTTTTATTATAGTTTCAAATTGCATTCCACGAAAATTTCAATAACAACTCATTAAGTACATATATTAAACTGACTTATAATTTAGTAACTGCTTTTAATCTGTGAAAGCTTAATATTCGTGATATACAACTTGCTTGGGTTTAAAATGAAGTTATAGTGAACAATTAATTTCAATGATCTATTTGAATTTAAACTTAATCCGCATATGAACATAAATAACTCGCTAATTATATAAATAATGGGAGTTTCGTATCTCTGAAGATTTCGTGATGCCTTGTTTACAGTTCTCTATTATTTATGCCACGCGACGTCGTGACTCATACGCTCTACTAGGCTACTTATTAATAAACATACAAAAAATAAACTGCCGACTTCCTTTCGCGTGCCTACAGACATAAAAGTTCTTCGTGCGTATCCTAACAAAAACATAAATTAGGTAAATTTATAAGGAGGGTCATCCCTCCGTTACAATATGTTCGTAACGACACCGAGGGTCAATGCGCAGTCAAATCTCCCCCACAAGAATTCAAGGGGCTCCAGATCGGCAAAATTATCAAAACTTTTTAACTTACAACTTTTCCTTAAACGAGTGGAGCGGGCTTTTTCGTCCGTTTGGAGCTTTCGCGGGTCTGGTGGTGTCGGGATCGCTCCATCCCTGTCGCTCGTGGGTGCGAGCCGGCAGAGGCGGCGGCAAGCCTCGACTCGGCTGTTGTCTCGCGTGCCGGTTCCACCCGGGCCGGTCCGTCTCTCGACAGTCGGCGAAACATTTTCAGTTCACGTCGCTGCGATGCCGGTGGCGCACGTCACGCCTGTCGCCCGCCGACGACGCTGCGTTACCACGATCGTGGCGTACTTCTTTACCAACTAATAAATCAAGCGAACCGAACGAAGTAAACCCTCACGAACAGATTATAACTCGATATGAGATAACAGGCTCGCGGCACGACCGCGGTGATTAATCACTAAAGTCCGTTCAACTCGAATGATCTGAACGGAAGCATAATCTCTCCGATTTCGGTTTAGGTACGCGTAATGTAAACAGATAAACATTGTTGAAGTTTTCCGGAATTATTTGTTGACTTAAAGATTACAATAGTCCTAGTTGCATTGTTTGGACTGATGCGAGGGATAATGTTCGTGTGGGAAAGTAAGGTGTAGTAGTGAGTGCGGGTTGAATGTGTGCTAGGTAGGACTGCGGCGTGTACGATGGGTGGTGGTGGACAATGGACTGCTGGGGTGCTGTGGGCGGTGCTGGCATCAGTGCTGGCGGATTCCTGGACGGCGTACCAGGAGCAGCCGTGCTGCCGGCCCGTGTCGCATCACCGCGTGAGGCACCACAGAGGTGAGTCATCATTTCCGCGCTGACTTGATTTCAACTATTCGTAACAAACACTCAAAATGTTTTTATGTACTGGTAACCTAGCTAGACATAAGGCAGTTCATCGGCCGAGTCCATTAGTCACAGTATTATGAAGGACGGACAGATACCGCCTCATTACAAGTTTAAATATTTACCCAAGCTGTTGATGTATTCCGTAGATAACCGTTGTAACTATATATTCTAGTATAGTCTTGCGCATCACATATAGACACATTATCATTGTGGAACGGCGTAAAAAATATATGAATAATATAAACATATTTTGTAGAGAACTAGCAACCCGCCCCGGCTTCATACGGGTAGCACATAAAACTATCAAAAAGCTGAAAAAAAATGTTGTTCATCCGATCGCTCCCAAACTTCACCCACTGGGCTAATTTAAAGATTACCTAAAAAGTTCATTAAAATCGCTCCAGCCGTTTTGGAGTCCGTATGGTACATACATACGCACATTTATTTTATATAGGTATATAGATAGATAGATAAACAAAAGCAAATGGTCTTTTCGTAGCATAAGATTTGAAGGGATAATTAGTATAAGCCTCGTCGGTGATTCCCAACCGGTAACATTAAAGTTGTGGAGTCAACTTTACGGGATAGAGTCGCACGCAAACTTATGTTTATGAGCCGTCGAACATCGGCGGACCGAGACCAAACGGCACACGGGAAACATACCAATACTCAAATAGAACATTTACGCTCTCCGACACTCGTAAAAATACCATAAATGAATAAAAAGATACGAAAAACTGTAAACAAACCAATCCCGAGGAAATCTAGTAGGAATTCTTTATATCAGATTATTTATCTAAAGAAATTCTTAGAATAAATAAGAATTAACTATAGAATTTTGTTAAATAATCTTATATTAGACTTTGCTAGTGGATTTCTTATCTAAATTCTATATAAATGTTGACGCTTTCTTGTAAAAGAATAGAATATATCTTTATTTCACGTAAACCAATATACAAGCACTTATGAAATATCGCGACTAGGCGAACGATTCCAAATAGTAGGTCCTAGATAGGGACCAGCATGAAAGTCTATGGAAACCCTTTTAAAATAATAGCTCTTACTATCGTGTTTAGTATCTATATACTAATTGTGGTAAAAGATGCGAGAACAGTGTAATTTAATGTGTAAAAGAAGAAGAGAAAAAAATACCTACTAGGAAAATAACATTTTTTTAGTTTATTTAAGTCTTTAACCTTTATTTGGTCTCTTAGACTTCAAGTGTTTGTCAAGTAGGTACTTAAATAGGTGCTATAACTTTCAACCTTTATTTTAAACAATGTTTGAATCCAACAAAGTATTTTAAACTGTTGTGTCTCTGAATATTTGTTTAGTTCCGTCAGAGAAACGGTGTCAGTCTTTTTAGTTACAAAAATAGTCACACAAGAATATGTATATAAATAGATATAGGTTTCATATTTATATGAATAAGCGCTATTTCATGTCACATAAATATATAATTTTATGCAGGCATAGCCCGCTTCGCATTCTTTTTGGACATTGAGAGGAGGAAAATTTGGTGTCATTAGTAAGAGCAAACATTCCTTGGTGACGCGTCAACGCAAGAACGCACTATATTGAAATACTTGATTTCATCTAAATAGTATTTCGTCTATATCTCTACGTAAAAAGTCGTTTCTGTTTCTCTACTTACTTTGTTTGGAACAAAGATATATCTATTAGAAATAACGTTACGCATGTTATATTGTCACAGAATAATCGTACAATTCTATTCAATAGTTTTATTTGTAAAGGCGAACGCTGCTGCTATCAATGAATTTTATTTAAAAGACGTTACAAAGGAATTTAAAAAAAAACGGTAACGATCTTCTAAACTGGCCAACAAGATAGCCATCTTAACTACATCCTATTTATTTTACAGTATACAGATATTTAACTAAAGCTACAATGTAAATGCTAATGAATAAGAAACAAGAATTAAAGTCTAGATTTAAATCTAATTTATAAAAAGCAATACAGCAAAAAATACAATCATTACATTTTGAATTGAATTGCTATAAACAGCCAACTTTGCATGGTGTTAATTGGCAATAAAATTGTCTTCATTGAGAGTAATTGCGATAATTTTCCAATTATAATCCGTTCAAGCGATTATCATAATAGTCTGATTGTCGATGTATGAATATATTCATAATTTTAACCAAAATTTTAATTAATTTGGAACTTAATAACTTCATCGTATATTCAAGCAACTATGGAATAGTTGTATAATGAAGAAACACATCACTATTTAAACAAAAATAACTTACAAACTGAAGAAGACGGGCTTGCATACAAGTTACAAAATGTCTGAATAATCTTTGAGTATTATATTCTTACAAAGAGCATGGATGGTAATAGTGTTGTATCTCATTGTAAGCCGGCTTACTTCTCACAGTTAACGAAGGGGCCCCATTATGTGGACTGTGGAGCAAAAAATATGCACGATGGGTGTAGGAGTCGCGGCGAAGGTGAGGGGAGGAGGATCATGCGAACCGGTTCAGCGTGCGTCCGCGCAGGTAATCGACTCGCGCTCCTTTTAGCTAGGGCTGATCTCAATTTTTATTACTTTAACTTTTTGTATGTTGTTTGCTTATGTTATGTTTAGGAGAAATTTGGTATTGCTTGCTAATTTTTTTTAGTATAATCATAATAACTAAGGATTTTAATACTTCATCAATAGCTTGTGAAAAAATATCAAGCATTCAACCATGATAAAAACAAAGTTACGATAATTATAGACATAATTAAAAGTGGAATAAAATCGCAGTTACAAAAAATATATACTTACGATAAAATAAAGATAGGTTATACGACATTTTGACCTTTTCCAAGCTCGAAACTTAACAGTTGGCAACCCTAAACTTGGCTAAATTAAGTAATAAACGAGGCAACATAATCGAAACATAAGCTATGCCCAACAGTTTTTATTATAATATCGTGCTACATCATTCCAATAGAATGTATCTTAATGGTCGTAACTATTAGGCCGGGCACGCATGTCTGAACTCGCTTTATTCTTTTATTTATGACTTAATTTACATGGTACGAAGATTAGCTATTATAATGTAGCGGTTAGCGATGAAGATAGTAGAGTGTAGCGAAATTTGTTAGGGATAAAATGTACTGCGAAGTGGCACCTAACTTAATTTATCGTTTATCGGAAAAGTTTAGCGTAGAGCGCATGCTTATAGCACCTGGAGGTAGAATTTTAAATGTACAGTTACAGTATTGTTACTTGTAACACTATATGTGAGACATTTTCTCATGTTTATGGTAACCTGATAATCGGGGTGATGCTACAAAAGCTCTTGTATCCGTGAATAACAAAAATTGATGATGGCTTAAAAATTAAGTAGGTTGTACAATTGGTTTCATGTAAGTAGAGTCAGCTTGCAAGATCATTGTCTATTTTCAAGTTTTGTTAATACAGCTAAGTTGACTTTTACGACTCTAGAATTAATTTAGGCTTACCCAATTTATGTATTCATAATAACAAATTTAAAAGAAAGATTACACTATCGTTCCCCATATTTTGTAACATGCAATTAATTCACGCCCCTATACTTTTATTTTAGAAACATTAACAGGTACTTGTAACTAGGGTTGCCAACCGTACTATAATATATAGTATTTTACTGTATTTCGGGTCTGCGTACTATATACTGTTGAAGAAATATATAGTACGCAAAAATACTATATTTTCAACACCGAAATCTAACAAAAATATTCTTCGTTTTAAAATGCAAGAAGTGCAAAAATATATTGTTTTTATAAAAATAAATAAGTAAGAAATATTATCTTTATCTATTTTTTGCCTTTGCCATAAAATACTATATTTTTTTTTAAGTGTACTATATTTTTTTATAACTTAGTTTGAAAAATACTATATTTCGCCGAAGAAATGTTGGCAACGCTACTTGTAACCTATAATTACTTTACGGAACATTTCACGTGCTTCAAAGAGCGATTTGAAGTGAACAGGCACCAACAACAACGAGTGTTCGCGTTAGTCGGTCGCCTGGCGTGTGGTCTCATCGTCGAGCCAACCAAAGGCAATCGTTCTGACAGCCGCGAGCCGGCCGCGCCTGATGTTATCGCTATTTAATATAAACCTATTTACTAACCCGCATTCGGTGGGTCGAGTACCGTACAGTGTACTGAGAAACACCCACAGGTATCGCTTACCTAAATTATCTTTGGATCGTATTCGCTTAGAGCGTATCGGGATGTTTTGTTGTGTTGACAAAATGTGAGGCTGATACGTGCACTGACATATTTATATAGGGACTTAAATAATAGTGATAAATAAAACCTACTACCTACTATACATCTAAAATGTACTCTCTTAAAAACTAGATATTCTAAATAATTAAATCCGTTTAGTTCATGGCAGGCATTCCGCCTCTTCAAATGTTGCTACAACATTCGGTAAATAAAGTATTTCTTACCATTATTTTGGTCTTTAATCTGCAATTGCTTGCTAACTTACGTCATAACAACGAAGACCTCTTTAAAATCCGACTGAATGTTAAGCATTTTTTGTGTCATAAACAGAAGAAGTGGTTTGGTTTGTTATCGTCGTACAAACGACTGAGTACTTCAACTAAAAATAGGGATTAATGTATTCCGGAAGTGAAGGTTTAGCTTTGAAGATGTAAAGGTGTTTGCGGTGCCCGGAGTGCTTCAGAATCAATAGTAGGATTATCAACGGTTTTGAGTATATTTTTATGTACTCCAGTTATTATTTAGCGTATTTTGCGTACAACAAATTCATTATTTGATAACGTGAGAGACTTTTTACGTTGATGGTTTGAATACTTATAACTTTACATTAAATCCTCAAGAATAAAAAAAAAACCTTTTTACATTTTTGAAGACTGCGACAATTCGTTACTAGGTACTACTAACCTATTTCCTTAATTTTCCTTAAAAATCCGACAATTGCGCTGAATTGAAAACCTAGCGCTTTCCAGCAAGCCTGTAATGATCGCGTCGCTACCGGGCGTGATAATCACTCTAATTAAGTTATCTAGACAACACGCTTTTACCTAGCCATTACCGAGTTCTACGAAATTGGGGATATTAATCGTCGTACACTTTCCAACATTTATACTGGCTTTAGTTTGAAAGGGTAGAAGTTTTTGATATGAATACCTAGTAGGAACACGCCAGCGGCTCAACCCCTGCATCTTTTCAATTAGTCGAACATGAATCTCTGCTAAACATGCGCCTATTCGCATTTGTAGCGACAGTGATTTGAAATTCAGTTTCATATGACGTAATTGCTGAAAAAAAAAAAAAAACCTCACGCTGGTAGCGCTACTTTAATAATTCTACCTACGTACAAAGCGACATATAGTCGAGGTTCACAGGAGAGCGTTTTAAAGCCTCTAACCGATGTAAAATTAATACTAAGTAATATTTTTTATTACAGAAACTAATTATGAAATAAAAAAATGCAATTTTGGACATGACTTTTTATACGTACCGTCGAATTTAGAGTATAACTGTCCCACTGCTGCGCACTGGTTCTCACAACGAGAAGAGTTGAGGCCTTAGTCCCTTACGCTGCCCTGCTACGGACTGGCGGACTACTTACTCATCGAGAATATTACGAAGGTGTCTCAAGTGTGGAGCAGTACAATATTGATTGTATTATAGGTACACATTTGACGACACGGTTGGCGCAGTGGCTAAGCGATTAGCTTTCTGCACTACGTGTTGCGGGTTCGATCCCCGCACGGAACAAATATTTGTATGATCTACAGATAGTTGTTTCGGGTCTGGTTGTTTGTGCATGTGACATGTATGTTTGTAAACTGTACCCACGATACAGGAGAAATCCTAGTGTGGGGCAATGTTTTAAAAAAAAAAAACATTTTAATGGTACGCTGGTTGTTTGTATAATCTTGTAATCGATATTTCACCCTCTTAGGAGTGATTATCAAGATCTCACGTAGGATTTGGAAATGGGATACGAAACTGTTTAAACAGTGTGCTTTTTCGGCTTGAATTCTATTTTAATACAACATACCCTGTAACAACAACATACGCAGTAAATATCTTTCATTATTTAGCTTAACATCGGTAGATATTTTAAATTTATTTTTAAATCCATAGTGTAAGGATTCGTGACACATCAAAGTTTATATTGGTAGGTATTTATCAATTGACTATTGTTTAAGTATTGTGTTGGCTTACCGGACAGGGAACCTATTAAATTATTGTTTCATACTATCACACAGGATATTATGTAATACAAAATGTGTCAAAAAAGTTATCGTCTTTGCCCAAATTGTGATACAATTTTTTTTTATCTCCTATAACGAATTTATCCTACATGAAACAATTAGAAGGCCAAAAAATGTTGACTTACTTTTTCAATTTTCATGGAAAATTTACGCTTGGCTAGAACATTTTATACCAATTTTGATTTCATAAAAAATAAGCATAAATACTTAAGACATTACCTCTGAAATGCTACACCTTGTGTAGGAAACACGAGCCTCGATGACCAAAAAAGTATAAATTCATTAAAGATGACCAAACTCACTTTATACAAATAACATCAAAATGTCACATCTAAAATACATACAGTTTTGTTGATAAACACGTTTCAATAAACAGTCCACTTAACGCCTTTTTTAAAACGTTCATGAAAGTCGTATAGTAGTGTAGGTTAAAGCTTCGTTATCTTGATATTATCGCCGTGTATCTGTTATGTTGCATGTAAAGTCTTGCCAATATCGCACGAAGTCGTGTAGGGATTTCCTTGCAGTGTTAGACGAGGTTTATTGGGCGTGTAGCGTCGCGAGCAAGCCGGGCCTTGTGTAAATCGAACTGACAGACCTGTCTCAGATTGACTGACGTCGCTTTAACTGCTCTATCCGACGTATTACGCCGTATACAAGTTTAATTTGAAATTGTATTCACTATTTGTTTTGTGTGCTTTTGTAGACGTTTAAATGATAGACAGATTTCGTTCGTGGATGTTTCGAATGTTAAAAAAAGTTACTGAAATTCTATGGCGTGAATGCGTGATTATATACATACATTTTTATTGTTAGAGTTAAACTCCTATGTGAAAGTTCCATTAAAATCTATTATAAATTGTTTTTATATATTTTGACAGTTAGACAACTGAGTATTATACTAATAGATATACATGACATATAAAAAAGTGCCTTATGTTAGATTTTAAGCAAGCAGCATCAGCTGTATGTATGAACTGTGTGTATTCATTAATTAAACTAATAAATAGACAGATGTATGAACTATAGGGAAAAAGTCCATAAGAGACCAATTTAAAACAAAGTTCCTCTCTCTTATTTCAGTGTGTCTCGTGTTCTAAGCAACGAGATTACTCTAGTGAAGCTTATTTTCGTAGAAATGTCATTATAATAGATTAATCTCTTAGTTCTTTAGCTCTATTGCTCCAATGCAGACTCGCTTAATGATTTCTGACTACTAGAAACCACACGAGACTTAAAGTTCAAGACATAAAGTTGTATTGCGAAGTCCATTCTCTATGTCGACTTTTACTTTTTTTAACAAACTCTGGCAGCACGGACTCCTTTGTGATTATTTTTAAAAGTATTTTTCCTAATCTGGTGCACATAGATTCGTATATAAACTGCATTGAGAACAGGTGCACTCTGCCTGTATGGATAATCTATAGCTTTTTAGGATTTATGGCTGCCCGTATAAAATATAGAGTACATTCTGGTCTCGTTCGCTTTTGTGGATTTAAAGAGAAAAGATTACTGCGTCCGTATACCTTACATTAATGCAATGAAAGTTACATCCGGTAGTATGAGGTGATACATTTTGGAAGTAAAAATTATCCTCCCCAAAAAAGCTTACACAAATTACACGGTAAATAACATGAAATGATAATAATATTAAATTTGGGGTGCAGGAAAAGAGTTACGTGATGAAACCTGAAATCATCTGGCACACCTTGGTCAGCCAGCATCGCTACCATCATTGCTGACCGTATAATCTTTCCACTGCGGCATAAGCTATTTCAATTTAATAGCTCATGCCTATTCGACACAAGAAAGTATAAAATCATGGCTCGGTAGATGAAATTACCATATAATGGTACTTTTTTACTCGGACAAGTAAAAAAAATAACAACTGTATAAGCGCGATTTGTGATATACTTAATAATTGTAATATAAATACATATATCTACGTAAGTACGTACACTAATTTAGTATGAAGGTATATAATTATTTATTGTATATTATGTATATTATTTAATATGGACTGAAAAATATTGTTAAAATAAAACTATAGAAGATTTAATTGTTATCTTTTCAGGTGGAGACAAGTTATTAACTTCTACGAACTGTGTCATTTAATATTTAATAGGTATAAACTAAAAGTATATCCTAAATGGTTGTTAAGTGTCAATGCCATCGGTGTTACGCGATTATACGTCGTATTCAAAGTTTAGAACTCATCTAAATTGTATGGGGGCAGGTGGTGTTTCCCGCACCAGGCGTAAAACTTGACGGACGGATTGCTATCTCGCAACCGATAGAGTGACAATATCAATTTAATGTTATTTAGACGTCAAACCCAACGTACTTTAGTTTAATACCTCATAGAATTATGCATTAGCTTGAAACGCCATGTGATGCTTTGTTAAGAATATACCCATAATTCTCCATGGGTGCCGACTAAAAGTTAAAACCGGTTAGATGATGACATCACTGTATTTCTACTCACCAAAAGTGGTGATTATAACATTATCCTTCCAAGATCCTTAGCCGTAACGAGTCATGAAGAGATTTAGGCTATTATGTTATGTTAATTCGTAAACGCTTCACCTCGTTTATCTTAAAGTTTAATCATTCCAGATGTCACACGGATACACAAAGATAAGTTTATCCATCGTTTTTTGATACAGAAACCAAATCTTTTTATTTTAATATTGTTACGAACGCCTACGTCCTATAAACCGATCATAATTGGGTATCAACGTACTGAAATAAAAACCAAATCGATTCTCGTACATCGATAGATATTTATCTACGTTACAAATTACAATCCTAATGTATTTACTTTCACTTTATTATTGACCCTAATGGAACCGATAGCGTTTATTTACAAGGACGGGTGACTATTGAGTGTGGTATTCAAATATTTGGTCCGCTGTCTAACCGATAAGGCTGGTAACATGACACTTTACCGGTATGCGACCGTACCCGCGCCGGTGCCGGACGCTGGGACCAAGTCTACCCAATCCGTTCCTGACACCGCACCAACAGAAACGCTTTTATTACTAAGATATTCAATAGACACTATCTGTTACTGTCAATACTAACATTCTCAACGGGTTGGGACTTATCTCAATCGCTTTACATGTAAGTAGTGCTCGTGTTCTCAGTAAGCTGAGGCTGCTTATCTTAGCGTTATGGTTTGGTTGCTACATTTCGGTTGTTAGATAGGTGATGGGCTTGTAAGTGGTGAAATGTGGGATCTTTATAACAAGATATCGGAAACGTTAATTTAGTAAGCGGATTGAATGGAAATAGCAGACAAGCGATTTGCTTCCGTGAGAAAATAAATTAAATCAAATGTTTTAACGCTTTCATAAGATAAGCATAGCATCACGCCTGCATTCCCCAAACGGTTAAGTAGAGTAATTAGTGTACTATTGTACACCCATATTTCCGTTGCTGAATTCGTATTTACGTCCACACTCCTTTATTGAGTCATATAGTAGGGGGTGAGCCTGTTCCCATCTACAGGGCAAGTTCTAAAGTCCGTGCTACTGCTACTGAGAATTCCCATACAGAAAGCCCCAATAACACTTTACTCGATCCGGGAATCGACCCACGACCTTATGCTCAGTATTCGCGCTTGCGAGCACTAGATCAAAGAGGCAGTCACAGCGCTTTCATTGTATGTATATTTGTGAGAAAAAGTAAAAAGCAAGAATGTATTATTCTTATACGCTCGTATGGCGGTGGATGTTCCTGCGGCCCCCATGCCTCATGTGTGTCAGGTAGCGATACTTATCGCACATTCTCCGAGCATTATACCTGTTCAATTTTAGTATGAGCGTGTGTGTTCCGACGACTTTGAGAAGATAAACTGGATGCTGAAAGGGGAAGATCGGGTTTTATACCCAACTCGAAATAATCGTATGTCCATTGAAAATCGACCGGCTCATTTGTTTGAGGTGATTTCCTCATACCTTTAACATTTGAAACGAGTGATAAATTGACACGTTCCTTCAGATAAATACGTTTTTGTGTATATCGCTGAGTTTCTATTTCTACAATTTGTTTATCTGATACTCTACACCTCATTATTCATTTTCTATCGTATGTAAATAATCTCAACACATAGTCACATATTCATTTTAATATATTAAAAGTTATTGAACTTTTCTTACTCAGTTAATAATATTACTACGAAAAAGATTCAAAGAATGTTATTAAACATGATTGTTAAAATCAGTTCATGTAGAGTCGAACGTTCAATGGCTTTGGTCGTCACAATAATATAAGAGCTAAGATGACTATGATATGACTGGAATTATTTGGATTTGTTACAAAAGTTTTTCGTCATCAACAACCTGAGCCTATTTCTCTTACATTTGAAACGAAAACTCATAATTAAAAAAACCAAGATCATAAATATGATTGCCATGAATAAAACAAGAGAATAGGCGTTTAATTTATTTATCGTTCAATTAAGTAAGTGATGTTACAAATTCCCGGAGTGTCGGCGGCGGATGAAAATTAAATGGCTGAGTTTCCGAGCCACAAATATAGACATCAGTTCCGGCGCGACGCACGCATTCTGTATTCGCGCTGCGTTGCTACTTGCACTACGAGTACGCGCATACATTTAACATTTCAGCCAAACGAATTAAATTTCGATATGCGTAAAAGCAACACGAACAATAAATTGGCAATTATTTCCAATTTTTTGTGCAATTCATACCCGCCGGGTTGTGTTTATGGGAACGCTTAGTTGAGTGGAATGATTGTGTAAAACTGTTGGACGGGCTCCAACGAGCGGGTGCGCCGCGAGAAACAAACGCCACAAATAAAGTCAAATAAGTGAACCAAGCAGAATGGTAGCCCGTTGCAATTGCAGTATCGAGTGTTTTATTGGACCGTGATGAAATATCGATATGAATCATAGACGCGCGCCCGATACGTTCTATTGAAACATTACACGTTACACCCAGTAATAGAACCACAAAATGTGCTTAGATATCGATGGATGTAAAATATTGTTTGTTGTTAACCGCATTTTTTCGCAGTAAATGGATGTGACAACACAAGTTCAAGGAACAGTCACAAGTTATTTCTGTTGCGCCATCCTTTCTTCCAAGAACTGGTTTGTGTACAAGTGTGTATCAATGTGCCATTCCGCATCGGGTTGGTTGCTTGTTCGCGATACGACAGAGGTAATCTGACGGAAATGATAGGGACACGACTGCGGCTGCTACATATCTTGTTACATGAGAAATATCTTTTGATACTTGATGTTTTGCTTAAGGCTTCCAATCGTATCACTGAGTGCCGAGTGGTCTGGTTCACTTAGGCCGAAGTTGGATTATCCCACGTTTATAATATAATCTGGATAGCCTAAAGGTCCTGGCCTGTATTCGCCCTAGAATCTTACACTTATTTTATTCCCCTCATCTTCAGTTCGAACAAATTCAAAATGGAGTCAAACATGACCCCACATTACACCAATAAAGAATGATTTGCGGTTCAAATGAAAATACTTAGCGGTGCCATTTAGTTTAATATCGTGTCACATGTCTATTGAGGATGAATTGTCTGGAATCCCGGACAGAATAGTTTTATAATTGGCATCAATTGTCTGGCTCGTTTTATGGTTATTAATAGCTTGATCACGTGCTGGCAACCGCTAGTTATCTTTTGAACTGTCCGTTTGTTAGGGTTTTTCTCACGCCTTGTCTAACCAACTGGTTTTTACCTCGTTTGATTTAATTGATAAATGATAACAGTAAAGTGCTCTCCATGATACTCGTAGTCATTCACATTCTTACAAAATAGTTTTCATAAAAATGTGAACGACAAAAAACAGTTGAAGAGTTACAATTAATTAAATACATATATTAAAATGGAAAAAAAATACTCAATTCTTATAAAACATTCAACGCCCCAGAATGTTTATTATTATAAAGTAAATATCTAAACTTTATAACGTCGAATTAATGCTTTCCAAAGCAATACAATTGTAGAGGAGTTATAGAATAAGCGCGCGTACGGCCACGGCTACATCGGCATCGGCATGGGCACCCCACACCCGGCTGGCAGCGCTCCAGTCGTTTCAATTTTATCCCGCGGGACGCTCACTGTAAACATCCCTAAATGATAAACGCATAATTTAACGCCCCAGTGAAACACGAAAAATTGTGCATCCATTTATTTTCTCGATCATAGGACCGTGAAGACGTTCATATTTGAAATTTATGTTTCTACGCTCCGCCATAATAGTAACAATACGTTATTCTGTATTAATATTACACTTTGATATATTTTTAACGTGGCACTTACTACAGTTCACGTTTTATGTAGTTAGAAATGGATTATTAACGCTTTTTGGAACGTCAAGCCTTGATTACTAAGCCAATAAAACCAGATAGCAGCAGTTATATTGCCCGCCTTTATGAAGTTTTTTATAAGCAGTTAAGAAGTTTATTAATCCAAAGAGAGATGTAAAGATTTTTAAGATTATTAAAGGGAGTTGAATGAAGTAAAGAATATTTTATTACTACAATGTAACGGTTAATTGAAGGTCGGTTTAATGAGAGTCGGGTACCCTTAAAACTTGTAAAGAAATATGTTGAACATTTAATTTAAAGAAATCGGTATAATTTATATTCATTATATACTGGCACTCGATCTGTTTGAACAGCAGTGAATTAAAAAAGAATCACACTTTCAAAGTAAACTAGTACAACTGTATTGTGGATACAATAAAGTATGATATCGAACACAAATCCACAAAAATCGGTGCAAAATATTCGACTACAATCAGGTTTCAGGTGGGAATATTCAGTGAATATTGTGTAAGAGCCGTTTGCGAGGTAACAGAGGCACGTAGAGCGGGCTCGCCGCGGCAGCGCAGCGTGGTCGCAGCGGGCCGCCGATACCATCGCAGCCTTCGTCGCAGCCCCACATAAATCTAGCTTTGATACATTTTGGTAAGGAGCCAAGAGCGGTGCATCGCCCGGCCCGCGATCCACTCGACCTGTGCATCGCGAAATAACATTTGCTTTTATTTGAACCGCACCTCACTTTTTATTACATTGTCCGAACCCAGAACAATATTTTTGGCTTTTTTTGTTGGTTCTTTATACACAAAGGCACAGAAACTTTAATAGTGAATTGTGTATTCATCTGGAACGACTTAAACTGATCTAGAATTTAAAAGTCTACTAAAATGTAAAGCGGCATTCACTTAAATGCCCCATATTTTACCAACGACTTTTATTAAAAGATAGGTGGCAGGCTTTTAATAAATAAATTAGTATTAGAGTGATACCTACGAACGTATAAAATAAACGTGTACATTGCAATACTTAGGTAAAGAAAAACAGACAATCTACTGTGTAGCATTGAATAGGAATGTATGTTTAGGCAGGATCTTCGCTTCATTGTTCAGTTCCAAACAAGGTAACTGCTTTTGTCTTCTTGACACACGTATGTACACTTACGTACGTATTTTTGCTTTGACCTACTCAATTAAGTTTCACAATGAAACTTTTGTATTGTAGCTGACAACAAAATTGTGGTGTGTAATCGCTTGTTGGAACTTCAGTCTGCTGACTGCAGTAATACTGCTGTTTCATCGCTGTGCGCTGACTCACTCAGCGTTGTTCATTCGATATTCATATTAAACAAATCCGATTGTAACAAAGATTTATCTTGTGCAATAAAGGTATTGTGTATCTGAAGCTCGGCGCTTTCATACTCAAATAAATACATTGAAAGTTATTTTATGAAGTGGCTACGGCCATGCAGGTATAATGAATCACGTGCAAGCATTGAGTGATAGTATCTGTGCCGGCCCCTGTTGGGGCGTCCATGGTTCTACGCGAATATCTGCAAAGTTAATTATTATACAAAGTGGGTCATTTATACATGAATATACTTATTATCATGTCCGTAAATGTCTGGTATGAAAATAGCGTTCCACTTTATTAACTTCATTGTTATCTTACGGAATTTCTCTATGAATGGAATTTATCTTTCTGAGCGTGCAGAGTTTTATTTCTTGCCGTATTGCCGTTGGTGTCTGCAGCAGGTGCTAACGTTTACAATAATAGAAACGTTTGGCAATCTAATAATTTATGTTATGAACTCTTTAAGCTGCTCTTTGTGCCAGGGATATAACTCTTACACAAAAATTAAATAGAAACCAGCCATTGTTGTCTACCTAACCAAATGACTAAACAGACAAAATGTTTGATGTACCACATCCATTTCCCTAGCGGTATAGCTGCTCTTCATAATTAGGCGCTAAATTCTCACTGGCCGGGTAAAGGTCAGCAATTAGAGAGCTTACTTTTCTTGGATGGACGGTAAGTTAGTTAAGTAATAGGGTTCATTTTCAAGTCGGCGAGGTTCGCTCGTTAATCACTGCGTTGCGCGTTCTCCGTGCTTCCGTCGCCGACCGACGCCGGAACACAAGCTTATTTTTGATTGTTTTTGATAAAACAAACAAAGACAAATGAATAAGCTTAATCGTTAATCATAACCGGTTTAAACTGAACTTCCTTTTGCAGTACTTACATACATTTTTCTCCGCGAATATTTGGATGTTTATTTTGTGACACAGTTAATTTATGAAGACACATTTGTTTTATCACAAAAAGCGATCAAAACGTTCTGGTAATAAATCTGTGCTGTCGGTCGTATTTTTTAATCATTTCCAATTCGCACGTTTGACACTCAGATGTCTTAATAGCTTTATCGCTGTCGGCGAATGAAATGGAAATTGAATAAAACCGTTTTGTAATATATTAAGTGCATTTCACGAACGGTGCTTGTGAGAATTATACAGGGTTGGTGTGAGCGTGTTATGAAAAAGCGATCACCGGCGGCGGCGGGCGCGGGCTCTGCTCGCGCCCGGCACCCGTTACCAAATTAATGTGTCACGAACTGTATCGCCCTATGATATTGATGTTGAAAAATGATGCCATTTGACGTTTGATTGCAATCGTAAATCTCTTGCGAGCTGTATTGCGCCGCTCTAGTCGTAATTGACGGTTTAGTTAAATTTCCGTGAAGGCCACTTACAAACTGCCTACTGAAGAACTGACCTTTTTCTTCGTACAACTACGTAGGGAAGATGTAAATGTACTATCAAAAAGTAGATATGTAACTTTCAAGGCCTATTACACTTCGCTAAGATATATGGGGAGGATAAAAGTTGCGTTATAACGACGTAGATAAAATATACTTGGGTTGAGCTGAATCAGTTGATATGGATACTAATTCAGTTATTATTTGTATAAGGCATAACGGGGCTAATGATTAATAGTGGCATTATTCGGCGAATGTGTGGAGCCGAGGCCGAGATCAGAATGATTATCGTGAGACTCACGCTCCGCTGATCACAGCACAAAATTAATTTACGTATAAGGCGGGCGGGAGCTAGCTGTGCTGTGCTATAACAACTGTGTATCTGTATCTTTACGCTCGTTTTCACATGCGGGGTGAACAAGATTGTGGAGGGTACATTAGTCGCTTTAGCATCACCCTAGCAGTCTTATGCGAGGTATCAACGTAACCCTACTCGTATACTGACCGACTGCTGTTTGATTCCCAGCTATGAAAACACCAACCCATATCATGTGGTTATTATTAGGCTGCCTGTTGGATGTTCAGAAAGGGAACTTGCCCACTAGATATCTCGTCGTACAGAAAAAAAAAATGTTTTCAGGGTGGAAACGAAATATTGATTATTAGTCTAGGAGATCAGAAAACTCAGACAGTCGTTATATCATTGATAGAGGAAAAGTATCACAGACTGCTTGCCTGTCTAGTTTTTATAGATTAAGAAGAGTCCGCAGCTAAGCTTGAGCCAGTAAGCTTGTAGGGTTTAAGTTGCAGTACATGATCATAAAACATCTAAGAATTATAATTTTGAATCCCTAAACTTTCAAACCATTTTTGTCGTAAACATTTCGCTAAAAGCCTAGGAATGTAACATACTTCAATCTGCGAGTCTTAAATATGCCAGAAATACTTACACAGAGTAGGTAATATGTTGAGCTCGTCTGTCGGATAGTGATCCAGTAACTTGTATTCATAGTCCGGTTTACAGGTTTCAGCCTATCCAAGTCGGCTTGACTGGAATTGATCTGTGAAATTGATTTCCATTCGTGCTGACAAACAAAGGCCACGCGATTGCCTCAGGCCGCTTCGCAGTACTGTCGCGACAACTTGGACATACACATCATTCGTATATTTGATTTAATTATGTAGATCGTACAAAATATAGCAATTGATCGAACTTGACATACTGTTACAGTTCAAATATTTTCTTTATAGGCCTACTTGACTTCCAAGTTAGGTATTATGGCGTTTAAAAAAAGGATTTCAAAAGCGATGTCGAAGAGAAGTGTGTATTTTAAAAAAATCAAGCAAAATTTTCTTCTTTTTGGGAAATTCTAATGTATTAACTCAATATTCTAATCTATTATCAGAATTCGCAAAATACATAACCTATATCTAATCCTGTTACAATATAAAGTTGATAAAGACATTTAACAGACAACAGACAGACGTTAGACTTTCGAAGGAATTAAGAAAATAAATTAAATTTTAATTTGATCAGTGCACGTTTACCAGGTAATGGGTTCAGTCCAAAATAATAGACTTATTGTGGTGCTGTCGATTTAACAAACGTTTCTAATATATTCAACCATGATATCCAAATATGTTATGAAGTTTTCTGAACTATTTGACATAAGAAATGTGTGTCATTTATATTTAGAAAGCAGTTAAAATTTTGTTTTGATCGTTTATATTTAGTTTTATTTCACTGCGTGGTGACATTCAACATTCTTAAAATTGTTGTGCAGTCATTTGTATGAATGAACATAATACGTCTATTTATATTCCGTTTAAATAAAAATATAATTGAAGATTTATTTCAATACCGTCATCACCCTTAAGTTGGTATTACTCGTAGAGAGTAGAGACATTTATATGTTTGATTTTGATGAGTATGTTAATGAACATCAACCGACTATTACATTTAAAGAGAAAAAAAAAAAATCAAGATTTTTGTAGAATCTCCCAATATCAAAAATCGGATGGTTGTTCAATATTTTAGACGAGAATTTCTTTCCAATATCAATTTTATTTTTCGATGTTTGTCAATGTGCGAATCGATTGGCCGTCGGAACGTAGAATAGAGCAGGACGCAATTTTAGAACAATGAGGTGGGAAATTGGTTTCCACTGTGAGTGGGTAGTGGGTAGTTGTGGTGGGTAAACTGGCGCTATCTCCGAGTTTCTGATGGCGGTTATACAACAGAACCTAATCTATCCACTGCGGCTTTGTGAATATTTGTCAGCTTTGAAATACTTCGAATATGTTGGAGCAGAGCCGAATAATGTTGCTCGTATACTTAGACGTGCCTAGGCTATGAACTAAAACATACATTATTTTTTGTTTCATATTATTCATCGTGTATGTCGGTGACTTATTTATGTTTCACCGGCGGCTAGGTATGTTATATTTTTTAAACAAAATACGTATTATTTTATGTTTGATATTGTGCGTGTACCATAGGTAAGCCAGTACTAAAACAATTCTTTTAGATATATAAATTATGATAAGATACCGCACACTTGAGAAAGCTTTAGTGTATCGAACTCTTTGTTTTATTTGCGCATCTCCTCTGTTAAGACAAGTAGTCTGACTTAGTAACTACAGTCTTGACAATGGTCTGCGCAGGCCCTCTGTTAACCCAGGACATGGAGCCGCAAAACAAATCTCTTCGTTGTATTTCAATCATCAAGAGTGTAGGATGACTTAATACATATGTACCAAGTTAGTATACAGTTTGGTACGCCAGATTCAGCAACGGAAACTTGCAGTCAGGAGTAAGCCTTTTAGTGAATTAATAATTGTGACGAAATTCTATGTAGCCGGCTAAAGCGATGTGACACTCAGGTTTACAGTTCACGGACATAAATCTCACACGGATAACCAGACCCGGAACAATTAACTGTAGATCGTAAATATATTTGTTACTTATGGAAATCGAACCCACATTCCGTAGCTCAGAACGCCAATCGCTTAGCCACTGCACCAATCGTCTATTTATTCTTTTATTTTCTTTATAGCCGCTCTTTTTGTAAAGTAAAGCTCCAAGCGTGCACCCAGTGGTTGCATATATTAGATAAAACTCGAAGCCTTATGAGTTTCGTTTGCAAGCCAATCGCCTGTGAAAACCACAATAACCTACTTTCCTCAATTGGCTCTTATAAATTGCGTTTTAACAAACATTGTTCAGTGTTTTTGATTAAACTTCAGATAAACATATCTAAACCATCAGGACTTCGTTTCCAGACACATTGCGCCTAGGTTTAAATTTGTCAGTTAATATATCAATTGAAAGAGCCGTATTCACGTGAATCATATTTGTATTGTTGACCCTTCCAAAATTGGTACTAGATTGAAAGGACACGCCATTAATTTACCTAGGAATCTAGACTAATTGTTGTTAACAAGACACCATTTATCCATAATAGGTCCTATACTTAAAACCTAAAATAAGCTACGAATATGAGATATACCTGTGATAAATTATAACAGTTGTTTCGAAGGTAAAATGGTCTGCCTACGTGCGTACGATTGGATTTGAATGAACTAATATTATAGAGCAATTAGTTTGATTGTAGGCGTGATATATTGTATCCCCATGATCGCTTATAGCTATCATTATGTTTTCTAATTGCAATACTCAACGGGATAATGACTTATTTAAGAATTAACATAATGGGCTACGCTTTGATTGTATTATGAATTAATGCGAAGCGTATAATATTAACATTAATATTTCTTCGGGTGGGAAGTATATTTAAGGTATTTCAATAAGAAAACGGTTAAACTTTATGTTGATAATGTATCGAGAAAAATTGCTAGACTTTTTATATCCGTAGCAGAGTAAATTGTTATTTCTTGTATTTAGCGGAAATATGTACTCACATGTTGCGAGGCCAAGTTTTGTAGTTAATCGTAAGGTATCGGTTACATGTAAAACCACAATTGTTGTCCCTTAGTGACATTTACGACACCGAGGGTGTCGTTAGAGGGATTACTACAACAGACGAATGGAAGCAATCTGGGTAAATAATGTATATCAGTGACCCATTTGCAATGCGTGATGACAACGACTGGAATTCCGTGTTCTTCTTGAATCATTCAAGAGGTGAAAATTAGTTCTTAATAAAAGGCTCAGCCATAATATTTGACGATATACGACTATTTTGCGACGCGACAGTATGTCGGAATTTTACGGTTATTTCAAATCGTATAAAAGCTATATATTATGACATTTCTTACCTGTAGATACTTTGTATTACATGCAAGTAAAACTCGTGACTTGTTTATTAGATGTGACCGCGTAGATGGTCGTATTCGTGAGGAACTGGTATCGTAAATCTGCCTGGACCGGAATGGGTTACAGCATCGGATCCATAAATTGGCCATCCATAGTTTACGATTCGGTGTGAAAGTTTAAATTTTGAAATTTATGAGACACTTAAATAGTAAAATCGAGGAGAAAATGGTTATACTTTTCCAGTAATTTAAATGGTCCGATGGCAAAAAGTCTTCACCGCAAACTTTTAATCTGAACTTCATCAATATAGATTGACGTTAACATTGTCAGCCAGGTCACGTTGACTCCAATTTTAGAGGACTGTCAGCTGTCTAAATTTAGACGACGATGTGATCGCTGTAGTCGTTCGGGGAACGGCAGGGAGGCGCCTGTGTTCTCTTCAAGTGCTAATTGAAATGTACCCAAGAGTTATGTATATTTCATGGCATTAAACGGGCTCGTGGGCCCACAATTCCGAGGCGACACCCGCGCCGTCTCTTCATTAAGAATACATTAGTTCATTAAAGCTTTTACACTAAATTTCGTTCCAGACCGTTTCGCTTTTTCACCGCAAAAATTTCGACTTCAATCGCAATCTATGTTGCTCTATTGAACCAGCTGGACGGAGTTTCGTCTTATAGTGGCAATGTATTTTACGCGGTATTAACTCTTTTAAGCTCTGAAATCCATTAGTCTCTAATAAATTTAAAAAAATCTATTTCATCACGTATTCATGTGGAACCTTTGTTACCTAATATTATCGTATTGGATTCTATTGAAAAAACAATAAGAGCAATGCTCACACAGACACAATAACCGTTAACATCAAGAATCATCGTTTGGTAAATTCGAAACAGGCTTGAAATAATTCCACTGCGACGGAATCAATCAAAGCTGGGTGCGTCTTGAACGCTCATTAATATGCAAGGGATCCATTTATTACTTCGCATTCAATTTGCAAATATTTTCTTAGGAATAATAACTTAAATATTTAAGGTGAGATAGATCCATCTATTTTATGCATCACTTAACTTCGAGTTTAAAAATTACCATTCTATTGTTCCAAGAGTATGCGTGCCAACAGCCAGCAATGTTTAACATTCTGCTTTTGGTGTTTGCAGTGATACGAGGGACGTTGTTTATTTATTTGTAAGGATTAAACGTGAACCGAGCCCGAATAGTGAGCGGAGCGGTAGTGGTTCCTACTTAAACTTTGCTAAACGGCCAGCTCTGTTGAAAGCCTTCTAAACTCCCACTGCGTTTTACGCTTCCCATTCTGTGTTGAAATAATATTGGTAAGGATTACTACACAACTCGCGACTACTGTTTGCTTGTTTGACTACAGTCGGTGCAGATGGGACAGTTCTAAAAGTATAGTAATTACGACGCAGACTATAAACTGTGGCAGATGTGGTCCTAAAACGTACATGTTTAATAGCTGAAGTCACTGAGAATAATAATGACAATACTTGAGAGATAAAAATTTAAACATCTTTTATTTAAATAAAGTATATTTTAAGATTTTAAGTGTAGAATTTTAATGAACACTTTATTAAAGTATATAATCGACATACCCAACAAAGGCCGGGATTCGTTAACATCGCTTTGTAAAATAAGGTTTACCTACTAAAGTAGTAATAACGGGTATAAACAGTGACTGTTGGTTTAGAACTTGTCAGAAGTTTCCCGAATCATTCGGGACAAGTTGTGCGATTCGTGCAACCGGGACTATGCTCTGCCCGGTCCGAAACTGACTGGCCGCTGTCCAGATTAGACGACTATGGAATATTTGGGAACTATTTTTATACGCTGGTTTAACCGATGATTAAATAATGGGACTTAATAGCAGCATCGACGAAATGTGCACATTAGTACACCTCTGACCAACTCTTCGGGGATACAGGCGTGTTACAATGTTTTTTTATTTTTTATAATATTCTTTGCCCCACACTAGGCAATAATCCATGTATCTATATGTAATAATCTGTATTTGCATAACAATAGATGTAATGTGGATTTAGAGAACTTTGTAGGTATTTAAGTTTGTTTAACATATTTCGTCATTGTAGCAGACATTCTTTTTTACAATAATATTACAACTTAATATTATAACTTAATTTTCTTGAGAAACTTCTAAGAAACTTCATTTATAATTGGGCGACTCTTACTATTTTTTGTTTGACCGTAAACCGAAAAAATCCCATCGTTATAGCCTCCCGTCTACTTGATTGATTATTTATTTTTATTACTCCAGACATGAACGATACAGATACCATGGGAAATTTAATTGAAAGAAATAGATACGGACATCAATAAAATACAAATTTAATTTAATGTCGATCAAACCGTCACTTTGTGATAACTGTCGGGTGATTTATTTAAAGGTGAAAAATGATCCTGCAGGTAATCAGGGCAGCTCTGCGTATCTGGTGGCAGTCACTGTAATAAATCATGGATATTACTTTGTACCGTAGCATATGAAGGACTTTACTATGCATGCATTTTAATGATAGCACACCCACATGCGGCTTTTGTTAAGAGACAATTTGTTTACTTGATTGAAATCTGAATGGGTAACGAAATAAATGATCTATTTACACAGTTATGACTTTATACTTGATTTAAAGATCACAAGATCCTCAAACTCAAACTCAAACTTTTATTTGCTTTCCACAATGGTATAAATAGATGGTAAGTAAAATTGTATAGTACATCGTGGACCCGGTTGGGCACACAAAAATTAGGAGAGAGGAAGAACAGTGGTAAGTAGTACTTTTATGTATACTATTTGAACATAAATAGATAGAAGAAGAAATATTACGTCACGTGGTTGAAGGGTTTCTAAATGTTACAAGTACAGAAAAGTTAACTCTAACCAAACTTATAACATTGAATACAAGCTATTCACCGGAACATTTATTTAAGTTAGTTTAGTAAAAGGAGTTTGAATAAAAGTTCTGAATTTGATTTGTGTGAAGTATTTACAAGTGAATAGCAAAAGCACCTGTGGGTTTCACATTGTTTTCAATTCAAATGTTAACCAGGCAACTGGTTTGACGGCAACACACGTCTCGGGAGCTGTACATAGCTTTGTTACTCGAATAAAGAAATATTTTACTGCTTTCAAACATAACTACAGTAAAATGCTTCGTCTTGTTTGTCTGTTGTGCGTGTTCATTTATAAGTTCTTACTTTTAGACGGATTTTAATATATTTGTATTGATAGAAAGATCATTTTTCAATAAAGCAAGCTTACCACCCTGCTTCGTAAAGTTATGGAGCTATTGGCAAATACTTTTACACTGAAATCGCGCCGCGGTCTAAAGCTATAGGTATTCTACTTCTGTAAGCTACCAAAACTAAGTTTTAGTAAGTTTGCTTACTTTATATAGCTAACAGACGAAAGGGTTAGGTAGAGTTTTACTTTTATACATACACATTTTGCCAATGCCATTAATAAATCCCAAATGAAATTTCTCTAGGCCTCGACGTTTTACGTTACTTTTTTCAAATAATTCCATTTAATTTAATTTTCTATTAAACCAAATTGTGACAATTGCCAAAAAAAAAAAATGGTCTAAATAAACATACATTAACTGTGTCACCAAGATCAGCAGTATTCATTTCAAGAAGCAACGTTTACATAGTCAAGCGGTTATAAATAGGATTCGTTCCTAAAAGCTCTCTGATTTACTCGGGGACTGCTGGCCACCGGATGGAGTAAGATAATGTATTGGATTACAATGAATAATAAACGAGTGATCTCTAACCAGCTATACAACATACCATGCCTATCTCGTTTACATAATAACTACCAAATCGAGTTTATTACATTCATGGCTCGTGAATGCTATTCATGTTACTTCATTTACAAAATTACAATTTGTTTAGGGATCATCAATTTGTAAGAATATATTTTGTGTTATGTAGTTTTGGAAATAATGTTAGCTTATCGAAACCTTTCAATTTAATAGGTATTTTATTAAAAAGGCAGATAGAAATTGTAAAGTGACTATCACCAGTCCCGTCATCATACAAGTTTTACATGAATGCAATTTGATGTGTGCTCGTCAATTTGAGAAGCACATAAAGCTAATTGTCCAACAGCTTAAGTAAACGACGGAGGTGTAGGACATTGTCCGCGGTCATAATCGCCCTGAACCGTTGACGGCCCTTCCTTACTTCCATTAAAGATACATTACTCCTTTTATTCTTGTTTAGATTGCAAATTCTCTCCCAGTCCTTTGTCTCATTTAGCATTTATTTACGGCGTATTCAATTTAAATACCGCTCCTTTCGCGTTTTATCGCCGTAGAAATTGCCCGAGTTGGACCTTGGCTGTTTTATTTATTTGTCAGTTTGTTCTTCTTGTTGGTAGGCTCCGATTCTGTTTCACTTTGAAAGTTGTCTTTACATTAGCTACATTATTTATTGTTGTTGTAAGTAATATTAAATCTTCTTTAAACCTCTTGATCCATAATTCATTTGACAATACAAAGAGGGCGATCGAAATTATTAGCTTTGTATAGCTATTGTAAGTATTCGGATCGGGTGAAATAGAAAATAAAATCTGAAACGTAAAGAAATGTTCAGATGGGGAATAATAATAAAGAATATTACAATGTTGGGGAGTGAAGGAAATCAGAACTAATTTACATGACAATGTCGTCGACTTGCACGACCGGCCGATCATTAGGGTTTTTATAAATACAGCGTGATGTCGCGCGCAAGTTTGCAGAAGCGTAATTAAAACTTAAAACTTGTATTATGGGGAACGCGCGGCGGGAATGTGAACTGTGCCAAGTGTCGGATTTCGTACGTGCTTCGCGTCCGCAATGCGATCCTGTGCGAGGCGCCTCCGCAGCCTCGGCTGCCTCCGTAAGCGCCACTCACTTCTCGTTTTTTTCTCATTCTTAAACTGTAGATTATTCCGAAATGTGGGTGAAGTTTATCGTGAACAAATAGTTAAAGAGTTTATTAAGTAAGTTAAACAATGTTTCTTTAAATTTATTCTTATTAGCTATAATTAATAACCTATTAGCCTCATGATCAAAAGATATACCTAGTGGTACTATTATTTATTCTGTGGCGATAGACGCTTGGTTTACAAAGACTAAAAACATCTTATCTACTGAATTTATCCAGTTTGCTAAGTAATCTCGGGTAACAGGGTCATCCCTGTAGTCACAACAAGGAAAGCGCTTTAGGCATTAGATATGCTGTTTTATCAAGAAAATACTGGATCATAACGAATTGAGATTGTACCATTACTTACACAGTATTTTTCTATATTCTTTATAATTTTCGTTACATGAGTAGGTACATTTCCTAGCTTAGCCTTTGATAGCTGACCTTTTCTTAACAAGAACAGACATTTTATTTAAATATATTCTTTGCCCAACATCTTAAAAAACTTAAGTAAATTGAATGAAAAGTGATGGATATGAAAACTACCTGAAAATGCTTTTTTCGTACAAAAAGGGTAAATAAAATTCGTTAATTTTCTAATGTTTTTCAATTTGGATTTGGACGTATTTCAAATATTCTCAATTGAACACCCGAAATTCAAGTTAATGTCTTACGACGTAATTCTTTCTTCAGATTTTTTAAGGATCCTTTTTAATGTTCTGTGTCGTTACGGAGCTGGCTGCAGTGCTAATTAAAACGGCGCACGTGGTGAGGTCGACGTCGACGGGCCGACGACGACGCGAGACGGTACCGAGAGCTATTTGCCCTCTCTTATTGCCCTTTTCAGCCCATAGTCGGCACCTACAATCCTTGTACTACGTTTTGAACTTTGAACCGACTCTCCTTTGTATGTAGTAATGGGACAAGCAAACCGTTTGCGTTGCATGTACCTTTATAGCCGCAAGGTAATAATTATGTTTTGTTGTTTAGCAAAATATATGGTATTCGTTAATAATTATTTCGATCTTGTGCACAAGTACACAAGAATTACAAAAATTATATAAATGTTAGACTTTTAGAGGCGTACAGACGATATAAATATATGACGTAAGTATATATTGTTTCATGGTCGAAATTTTGAAGTACCGTTAATTATTTATCGCTATATCTTTGTTAGAACGTTGTTCTCAATGACGCAAGCTCTCACTTGATTCTAAAACAACTTTTTTATCACCTATTTACTGCGCGAAATTAATTTCCGTAAACTTGATAGACTGTCTCAAACTTCAAGCGGTAAACAGGCAACTTATTTTAACATTCAAAATACGCTCGCAGTCAGAGTGGCTGAAACCCTGACCTTAATGTTTACAGTTTCCAAAAACATTGTTCTTTATGGATAGTACTGGGATACACCAACAAACTTTGACGTGAAACTCGAAATTATCCAACAAAGTGCTCATATAAATGAAATATAAATCCAATTCTTGCTTTAAGCTAGAAATATTAAACTCTCCGCGTTTTGAATTAGAATATGAATGTTAACTTCATGCTAAGTATCTAATTGTATTATGGGTACAAAAGTTGTGACATTTTAATTAAAATTACAACTCGTTTTGTGTCCGTCCATCGTACGTGTGCCGTGTACGTGACATCCATTGTAACAACTCGTGTAACCTACAATAAGGAAATTATATAATTTGTTAATATTACAATAACTAAGAGAAATATAATTTAAATTAAGCATGGTGTTAAAGGTAGGCGCTCCGGTTTAATTAAAACATATTTATCCAAAAGTCCCCCACGCTGCTCCGTAAGGGACGTAGCTAATTAATCTGTACAAGATATTGTAAGTATTATAATAATACAGTTTGTATTTTCAGTAAAAAAAAAAAAACTGCAGGAGGAAATTTAGTATTTCGTATATTACTTGAGTCAATCTCCATGGGGGATAATATATAGTTGACAGTTCACTAAAGTCACCACAAAAGTGGTTTGTAATATCAATCAATTTTCGTCAGTGGCGACGTAACAGATCTACCATCTTGGTCCCTCGGGAGGCTAGTTTGGCTCATCCAGAAAAGGAAAGTCACGAATTCATGACGGGACCATTCTAACTCCCAACAAAATAAGTATATTTTGCTGATTCGAGACGAAATTTGCAAGTCTGCCAAGAATATTCGTAGCAAATCGTTTTCCTATAATTGGAGTACATGTGAATTTGTATTCAGTGGCGCATCCACGGCGGATGGAATTTCGCCATTTCGTGGGAACCTCGTCCTCCATCATGCGTGCTTATTGAAGTAATTTGTGTAGCCCTGCGTGTATCAGACTGTGTTACTTGAATTTTATTGTAGGCATACGTATATTTGCTGTGTATCGATATATTAAATTGCTCAAGCATTTTCTTAAATGTTCACCGTCTGTTTTATTAATAAGATAAAGCGTAGCCTCCAGAAGGACGGGCAAAGTGGATAAGACTCTTTGAAAGCGAACCTTGGGACCGGTTTGGGTGAATGCTGTGTAAAAGTTTTAATGATCATACTTATATGATCTTTAACGCGTAATGTAATGTTACAATTAGTGCCATAATCACGATTTTACTCACATTCATAAGTATATGGCTCATACAGATACGCTTGGTAACACGACTAGGTATAGAAATGTACTAACGTAGAACAAAGCTAGTAATTAGTCTTAAGTTTTGTACCTAATCCATTTGTGAGTTGTTAAAATCGATTTTGTCAATCCAACTACTTCTATAGAAATGACACCTGTGGCCTTGGCAGCAGATTTGTTGTCTCTAACTCACTTGCCAAGTCTGATAACTACTATTACTGTCATAATCTCCATCCTTAAGCGACACCCACCAGAAGAATAGGCTGCCTATTCTATTCCGGTAATGGTTTTTCCTTTACTTTCGTATGGAAGTCTAAAATCAACGATCTCCCTGAAAATGTAAAGTTGCCTGTACGCACGTAACAGTCGCTGATTGTAGGCTGCATATTGTACGTGTGCGCTTTTGAATGAGCTGAATTAAATTACATACATATGTATATGTATGGGAAGTGCGCGGTGCGTGTTCCGTGCTACGCATCCGCTCTCTGGCGCGTTGTTCCCTCAACACGTCTGCCATTCAGACAAAAGTCGGAAATGTAAAGAAGTTTACATAGACGAGTATAAGAAAGTACATTGTAATATTGTACCAGTATCTGTGTACCGTATCATATACGAGTAATATTTTGAGATAACCAAATATAGTAAAATAAAATGTTAATAATCCGATTAAAGGAGAATAATATATATGATAATAATTATGCCCATTACTGTCCCAATACGGAACACGGTCCGCCATTTCTCAGAATGAGAGGGGTGAAGGCGTCCACGATAGGTTGGTGCAGGTTGACGGACTACATATACACTATTGAGAAATTCATAGAACCCTGTCAGATGTACGCTGTGAAAATTTCCTTACGATGTTTTCTTTCACCGTCATCTTACATAGTGTATATTTCTAAGGGATCACAATAATTACGATAGGTCGTATTTGTATGAACGATGAGCGTGGTTAACTTGTGTGTGAGTGAATGAGTCATTATTATCACCAGGCTTTTCTTCTTCTGCGAACTGGCAACTCTTAACTTCTCTTGGTGACAAGCGCGATTACTATAGGTACTTGTTTGATTTTTTCGCCCATAATAATTTATTTAGGCATTTCTGTTTTTTTTTTATGTTACTGTTGTATTTTCTCTCGTATAGTGCGGGTCTCACCAGCACCTACACCCATTAACCAGATAAAGAAGATGGAACAACTATCTGGAGGCCCTATAAATATTTTGTGCCGGGAGATTTTGTACGGGAATCGAATCCGCAACCCGTAGTGCAAATAGATAATTGCTTAGCTGCTATGTCAACCATGCCAAAATCTTGCCAATGTTTTGGTCTTTTAAAGAAATATTTTTACCTCCATAACGACCGGATATTTTCCTTATTTTGTCGTGGAGTGCGTGCGACGTGTTTGTTTGCACGTACAGTGGCGTGACGTAGGGAGTGCGGGCATCGAGGGACTGCAGGCTATCAGCAACACGCTTCGCTAACCACGTGCTGTCGTCGCCCGCATCCGCACATTACGCTATTTTAAATCCCCTTCAAACTATACTTGGACTTGAGTTTTGTTGCTAATTTTGTGCCTATGAGGTGTGAGATACATAATAACAAAGATAATTCAGTCTATTGGTTTGGACGTAAATCCAATTTGGAAATAGCTGGAGCTATTATAGAATTATGATAGAAGAAAAGCGAAATATGAAAATTAAAAAAAAAATAGATTTGTAGAACTAGGATGGAAATTAAGTTATTGAAAAGTATCTATGACTTCAACCATGCCTATTTCATTAATATCGGTGGCAGTACGGCCGGTGTAAAACTAAGTACCAGTCGAGAATATTGGCTGTAGTAACACTCTTGGAAAAATGAACTAAAAAGTGACATCTACGCAAATATCTCGTGTCTCGAGTGAGGTACGTGAAAAATTGTTTCAAGCAAAATATACAGCTGAAATTTCTCTACAATTTTCGTCCGTATACTTTTTTCTAGGATTCATAGTTTCAAAGAAGCATATACAAAAAGATGAACCGGCTTTTGTTTTGTACTTTTAGTGTTATCGTCGGAGCTTTTGGCTATGGGTTAAAACTTTTAAGTTTCCAATAGTTCCGAAAAAAAAGTTGTTTACGTAAAATGCAAGACTGTAGAATTTTTGAGATCTTTAAAATGTCGGTTGTTTGATTGCCATATCACAGTGAGTATAAATAAACCGTTTTGATTTTTTTTCACGAAACTAAGAAAATAAATCAGTGTAGAAAAATATATCAGTGTACTATAGGTGTACTATAATATTTTAACTACTATTGAGAAGCCGAGCCTATTGCCATCTGTTGGGCACTGTTCCAGACTCCGTGATGCTACTGAGAATTTCCTTACAGAAAAACCCAATAAGACTTTGCCCGACCTGGGAATCGAACCCAGGACCTTACGCTCCGCAGTCACGCTTGCGACCACTAGACCAATGAGGCAATCAAAAATGTAATAATTAATGTTAATATTTAAGTGTAGGTATATTATTTACGCCAATCAACGCTGTTAATGAGGGAATAACACTCACCTCCGTCTTCATTATCTTTAACGGATTAATTCGATGGTTTCCCGAGTTTGATGAAAATTGCTTTGTACAAAATTCAGATGACACTCGGCGACACGGGCTGACGGGGCGCCCAAAGCTCATTTCACGGCAGCCGCACTCATATTTTACACTATCCAAAAGAGGCATTCTAAATGGCGAGAAAAATTTTGTTTGCTTACTATAAACATTCTTTGTAGCTCCGTTTTAGAGTACAATTTTGCTCGAAAAGGGTCACATAGCTGAATATACGGAGCTTTTAGTGGTATCACAGGGGAACTAGGCATGTTATAATGTATTTCGCTGGTAAACATGTTACATTTCGCGGCAGACGCTGTAAAGAATTACTTGTAGTGCTGTATAAGTTTGGGAGTGTATCAGTGTTACATGATGAGAAGAGCTTAAGACAGGCAAAATTACATAAGTAAACGAGTCCTATATTCAGCAGTACATAGACGTGGACTGAATTGGTAGAATGGGGAGAGTAGCGTTATAATTCATTAGCTTGTAAGATCCATTGCTGAATGTATGGCTGTTTAAGTGTGTTATAAGTTTACTTATTTGGTGAACAGAAAATGATACTACCCCCATCTTTTTGACATAATTGTGGCGTTTTACGACACTCACGGGAAAAGGAGCCTTGACTCACGGGAAAAGGAGGAGGAAGGGGAGCCTTGTTCGTAACATAGGCTATGAACGTAAGCTACATGGAACAATTCGTATTGTTAAAGTAATTAAATTCTTTATAAGATAATCGCGTCTGATCCCTAAGGATTAGGCAGGTGTACACTTGTACAAATATTTCACCAGTACTAAGTCTCAATGTGATAAGGGGCGAACCATTTGTTATTTATTGGACACAACCCTAATAAAACTATCTAGCACAACGTGGTTTTTAATCGCTTGATTCCACTCTTGTTAAACTTATTATATATTTTTTGTTTGATAGAATTAAGTTCTTGCCTTCAAAGTTCGCAGTTATGTCAAGACTGAACCAATAAGGCAATTTAAAATATGTGAAATGTGTTTTAAATGTCATGTCAAAAGCATAATATTCTTTATATTCTGCAAAGTTGCTTATTTTAAGTTCGAATCGGATTAAAGACAGGTATAAAATCCCTTGTAAATAAAGGCATGCTGTCAAAGAGGTGGTATGGAGGGCTTCGACATAACGACAGACTTAAAGTCTTGAATATCGTGCATCAGGGGCCACGCTGTATGAGACTGCACTAAACCGCCTTATCTCCCCTACTTGTTTAGATAGACGCCGGCTTCTTCCGTAGAATGCATCTTTAAGGAGCTCATAGATAAGATTTTATGTTGAAAATAATGTACATCGGCACAAATGGGGAGGAAAGTGTGTTGTATATTTCTAAGACGCTATTAGCCACAGCAGTTCAAGGGTCTTTTCATTGCATATGTAGAAATAGGGATGAGCCTTATAATAATAAAAGTTTTGTATTTGGAACACGAGGTGCGTTGCCAAGCGGGTAGGATTGTCGAGGTCGTGACACGGCGTAGTTGAATCTGCCGTCACCTCAGTGGTGCGGGTCCACTCCGCACTCACTGACCTACATCCGCTTTGGCACCGTTCACAATCGCCGCTTCAACTTAATTGTCCCGACACTTTGGCCTTCCTAACGACTGTGCTGCAATCGGCCGATTTAAGGGGCGTTTTGAACAGTGCGACTGCAACCCCATTTGGGGCGGGCGACATCCATCTGACATCGAGTCAAAGGCCGCATTGGAGATGACGTTATGCAAATCTTACCTTTGTTGCAATTCAATGTTTGTTAGCCAAGCACTTGTTCCTGTCAAAATCATAAAATAACACTGCAGTGGCATGCGTATCTACATAATGCATGGTCCTGTCGAATAAAGTAAAAATACGACACATTGTGAGAGTGCCACGTTACGGGAATATACAATGAAAAGAGGGAGGATTACAATTTGCCTTTGTGATGGCGTCGTCGAATTACATTAATCTGGCGTACTAGTGCCGAGGCGGCGCCGCAAGCAACTTGATTAAAAATTCTATTAGTTGAAAGGCACAGACATCTTCTTAATAGATAAAGTGCACGGCGCTAGTTGTGGTGACTTGCGGTTACGATCTTTGTTATGGGAGACGCGACATACTTGTGCTAACCTTAATTAGATTTTTCTACGCTATTATCTAGCTAGCTAGTTAGTACAATATGTAGAGGGGAAATAAGGAGAAGACGACTTGGAATGCTCGTAATGAGGATCGAGTTTAATGAATATCGTCGATTCCGTCTTTCTCCTTACAAAAGTTTTCACAGGTTATTGTTCGCGTCCTTTTTGCGTAAGAAACTGTTCGCACGCTGTATTCCAATTTCATTCGGGAGAAAATTCCATTTGTGACCCAATTATTACTTTCGCATTGGGACTAAAGGGGAAGTTTGAACGTGTAATTAAACGCCTCGAAGTGTGAATTGCAATTTCATAATGTAATTTCTTATCGCTTTTCAAGTACCCCACGCTATAAAGTGAAACAAACCTGCAAATGATATGGATTGTTAGTATTATATATACTGTTATGTGAGAAAAATCTCCCTTAACCCAAAGTTAACCGAACTTAATATATGCTCAAAATAACAAGCCGTTGTTGAGCAGCATAATGTTCGAGGCAGTACATTTGTAACAGAATTAAGCGAGGCATCGTCACCTTACCGTGGTAATTGTTACAGCGAAATCCGTGTAAAAACACCGCGACATCGGCGCCCCTCCCTGCCTTAATGAGCGCCCCGAGCGTCCGGGGCGTCCGGGGCGTCCGCTTGACACCTCAAGCGCCATATATCTGTACAATTTTTTACTTCCATCCTTTATGTAAGATACTCGATTGAAACAATGAATCGATTGCGCGATCACATAGTTCTTGGAAGAATTATTTTAATTCTAGATCTTTAAGTTTCAGAATTTTTAACTTCGATACAGTTTTAAGTGTTAAAACATCTGAGTGGATAAGAAAAAACCATTTATGGACTGTGGGCTGAAGTTCTGCAGTTTAAGGGTAAAATTAGCTTATATTCTTAGAGATCTGTTGATGTTACTTGCAAAACTATTTCTCCGCCGTAGTTTATTTTCAAACAGTAGGTACGTCCCATCGACATACCCTTAGGATTTTACCCGTCTCCAAATGTAACCGAGATTTAGACCGAAGCTATAAATGTGCCAATTTTCATCCCTATCCTCTGAGGATTGCGGCCTCCAGTTTTCGGAGATATACCTACAATGTTGTGTTTTATTAGCATCACTTTTGTACATACAAACCCGGAAGTTCCTACCTTTATCTTATGTATAGTATTGCATAGCCTTAAAAACTACTTCAAGTAAGTTACATTTCTACAAAATCTAACTTAAAAGTACAAGGCGGTATTTTAGCAAAACACGTCAGTGCGGCTCCCAGAGTTTTCTTTTTAGATATCAATGCGGACTAGAGAGCCAAATACACAGCAGCAACTCGGACAGCTCAGATTTACGAAGACTGCCGTTATCTGGAACCACATCTCCCGACCGGACGAACGCGCATCTCAAACACAAAAAGAATGCAACATATCCCGTACCATTGAAATCACAAACAAAAAAAAAAACAACAGGAGTGAAAACCGCACTTGCTTCCACCGCATACATAACGTACCTGCGCCGGACTCGTGTAGTTATTACCTTCGAGTTTAAACAATGATAGGGGACATAATACCAGACGCTTAGTAAAACGTTTACTAGAGAATTGTTCTTTTTAAGTACACAGACAACTCCCTCTGCAAGTCGCCGACATTCGTGTGAGCTCTTTGTAAATACGTAGACTTTATTTGAACTGTGGTGTCTGATTTACTTTCTGGTTTCGTGTACTGGGACGTTAACCGGGAGTTATGGGACTGTTTTATTACCTATGTAAATTTCTGCTGCGTACGTTGGTAAATACCATTGTTTTAAGAGCAAAATGTTTTTAAATTCTTTACACAAATATTCACTTAAAGAACCATACCTCCACTCAAGTTTGTGGGTGACGTCATGAGACTTCCAACAAGATCTCCCTTTACTTACTAGATGCTTTGAGAAGCGTAGATACTGCTCATAGCGATATCATTTATCAAAAATTGCATTGAAAATTCTTACAGGGCCAAATTTCTTACCAACAAGTTATCTCTAGAGTATTCGTACAATTTACTATGATGTTTCCTTGAATTTACAGAATAATATTGAACTTAGCTTCCAAATATTAACGACTATTAAAAAATTTAACCGAATTATTCAAAACATCTACTAATATAGCCAAACTAGGCGTTGTGAAACTGTGGTCAAAAGCTGTTTAGTTTAATGCGAACACGCATGCATAATCCGTATTAAGGGCTAATTCTCTCATTTTGAAATACATGCAAGAGTATTAATACACCGGCGTGAATATAGGGCCGTTGTTACACCAGTTACAACGTTGGAATAAAAATAAAAAAACTAAATATCTGTACCACAGCTGCTGCGGTCTACAGTCTGCACATTTATTTGTGTGACCATAGAGACATATTTAGTTCGTTGATACTATTCCTTTTCTTATTTTAAAACATTTTGGTTTTAGTTGAAACACAAACCTGATGTCATATTAAGTTGTTAAGAACTTCATAAGAATATTCGCAGAGTACCTAATGTTCATAAATACACATACACTACATAAAATTTTTAAGCAAGTCTATGTGTTATGTCGTAAATAAATGGGATTCCAGAAAAAATGTTTAATATACAATTTATAAGTACGCTTCAGATTCCAATCCCTTTATTTTTATTTATCGATTTTCTATCAAGTTGCACCAGGGCCGGATAAAAAGCAAAAATACAAACACGGTTAAAGCCCACGTTACTTCCGCCCTCAGACCGCCCACACGCTTTGCTTACTATCTGAAGCAGTATACATCACTAGCGATAGCGAAGTTAATTGAAACACTAGAGCATCAACCTTTTGAACACCTTTCACATTTGTCCCATGGGATTCCTGGCTGGTTTTATAATACTCGACGTTATCTTGCGTGGGTGTTTTGTGAGGTGTTATAGGGTTATGTCAAGAATGGAGGAGGCAAATTGTGTTATCCTCACAATGCTAGTGACGTCCAAGGGTAGGCCAGGGAGTGTAGACTCCCGTTCGGGATCTGCAGTGGAACGCACCGAGGCGCCCCCTCTGCAGTGTCGCACATTTCCCAGGGGGAAACTGAGATTATTTCCACTGACATCATAACACCTGTATAATAATAACATGATTTTCCCTAGATTATCAGCTCTAATAATAAGAAGACGTTGAAGAGACATTGTGAATACATAGGATAGTGTACATTTACAAACTGACAAACCCGTAAACATCCACAGCAGCGCATATATACGTAGGCCTCTAGGTTAGAATGCAGTCGTGGAAAAGCATTGTCACCATCACCACTCTTGGCGAATGGATTGGTGATAGCAGTGTTATTAGTGCATAGGAGGATCCCACTAATGCTGATAACTTTTAGTCACCTCTTGGGAAACCTATTAAAAGCTCCGTTCAATGCTAGAATAACAGAGTACTGCGAATGAAACTATATATTTTTTCTGCAATCGGAAAAACAGTAACAAGATTTCAGAATGAACAAGTTTATAGCAGTGTAGGCCAGGCCACGTTTCCATGCAAACAGTCGTTCGGCCGTTTACTTGTTGCGGTATTTAACCCTGCGATGCTATCTGCATAATACGGTCGTCATTGCCGTCGCTCGTCGTGCGATACCTCACCTCGTTATTATGGATTTACATTTTAACCGCACTTACCCGTATTGCCTATTTGCTGTAAATTAATTTATTATTATTATTACGTCGGTAATTATTATTATGTGTATTTTAGGTAGCGATAAAGTTTGGAAGAGTTAAACGGTTATTATGGTTGTTACGGAATTGATAGGATAGTGTATTTAAACATATAATAGGCTCCTGTCTACCGCGCAGTTCGAGCATTCCTATCCGGATTCCCACACGGATGATCGAAAGAACATCCGTGTCTCGTAATGAGGGCAGAGATAGTAGGTACTATGTACAGTCGTTACGTCTGACAACTAGTCTATCCTTACGATATTGATATCCTGCAGTAATTGGGTCGCGGTGGGTAGAAGGTAAACGCTCCGTGTAAAATCCTGTTATTCAACCTTTCATTAGACTGGAAGCTGACACTTGTTCTTGATGTAGGTATGCTTTTGAAAGGATATTCGTTTCGATTGGTACTTACCCACACGACAATCCACTGCAGAGTTGATTTATTATTCACATCAAAGTTTTTACTATAATAAATAGCAAGTCATGTTAGTGTATTTTTAATTGTTCTAGGACAAAATACTTTTCAAATAAATCCCTTGCAAGGAACAACGGCATTATCCCGATAAAGTATTTTTCCCGATCTGTTTACAGAAAATCTTTACAGGTTACATTAAGCTACATACACACTGCAATCCGGATTTAAAATTAATTATAAGATGATCAGGTGTTCATACAACACTGGCGAGGCTTGGTTCATTAGGTAACCAAACAATGAGTTCATTAGCGATGTAATTGCTGCGGTGTCCAGTCGTCGTTGGTGTCAACATATCCATGGTTCATCACGTGATTTGTGAGCAAATCATGTCTGTGAAATAATTAGCCCTCGTTTGTTCAACATGCTACTTAATATAATTCATTAACGGCCACTTGTGCTTAGGCAGTCTACAGAATAAAACACGACCTTTAGAGGAAGTAGCAGTGGTTCTATACTCCCTATATTATGCTCTATATTATCTCAATTATGAAAAAACTTTGTTGGCGTGTCCTAATGACATGACTAGCTTTAGGTATTGTTATATAATTTCTCTCTGGGCCTATATCCAGCAGTGTAAATTCTGTGGGTAGGTATCTCTATACGCACAAATTATGTAATGAGTTGAGCAATAATCATGACTCAGGATTCGTAAAGCAATATTAATTTTATAAATTTAACGAGCAATAAGGAACTCTATATGAAGATACTACATTAATTCCCTGAACACAATGAATATCACTGACAATATTCTATATACATGTGCCTTAAAGTTTAATTATAGTTAAGTAGAGGTCGTTGTTAACGTTACGACGAAACGGGCGCGCGCGTCACGAAAGGTTGCGTGCGCGCCGGTAGGACCACCTGCCAATAATCACGACCTATTCTTACACCGCACTTATAATTAGTTATACAATATAAACCTACTGAAATTGCATATGGTAATCTACGTCTGGTACATATGAGATAAGATTACTTAATATTTGTCGAAATAAATGATAATTACATTTGGACACACTTCCTGTTATTTTTCGTATTTTATGTTATGGTAACCAAAACCGGTAGTTTAAAATTTTATTATTTCATAATTATGTCACATCGCACTAGGGTTTCTTTTATGATTTTATAAGTAAACGTAACCGGTTTAGATATTTTGTTTTGTTAACAAGTTACTAAATATAAACGGCATGGTAACTTTAAACAAACAATAGATTCTCACGACCAATTAAACGAATTTTATTTTATACTGTATAGTTGCCTGTTTAAAATATGGTTATTATATTTCAATGGCCAATTCTTATGCAAATCATAAACTACTTAAAAATCCATTGCATAAGCCAACCATGAATTGGCATTAAAACTTTTTATGGATTTCAGCTGTTCATAAAAATCCTACGTTTTTCAGACAAACGAATATTTAAAATTTCTAAATAAATTGTCTAAAGTCTAAAGTATTTATTTTGCTTGATTCCTTGGACTTTAGAAATATTGCGAGAATTATCGTTTAAAAACGACAAATGAAGATCGGTAGTTGCACCAAATACCTAGTAGTGTACTTCCGAATTCATTTAATGTCATCTCTTTGAAAGAGAATAATCTTAATGATCCCGTCTAAAATACGGGACAACGTAGTCGCGGAGCTTTTCTAGTGTAACATAAATAGCTTAATGTGAAACTGCAGCGTGCTAAATAAGCTTTTCTTTGTTTCAGATCATATAAGAGAATTCTCATGCGGCAGTCTCTTCTACCGCACATTGTATTTGAATGAGGAGAGAAACACACTTTATGTTGGTGCTATGTAAGTACAATGCTTCAGATATTCAGTTTTATAACATAACTCGTACACATATTTGTTGTACAGAAATGGAAAATGTGGTCTACGGGTTCTGGGTGTTGAGAAGAGAAGCTTAATTTCTGCCGTTATATTTAAAATTTCTGTGATAGTATGTATAATTAAATGTGTAATTATTATAACTCAATGAGGTTGTTAACGAAAAGGATTTAGTTTTTTTAGTACGGAATCTATGTAGGTAACTTTAATGTGTAGAAATTAGGGAATAGGGACCACATAGAGAATAGTTTTAATTCCAGTATACAACCATAAAACCGTAGGAGACGACCGTAGAAAACGACCGTTGAAGAATATTTAAAGAAATATTATACAAAACAAATAAGTAGTTTCATCACAATAATTAATCGCAGCAACTGAAAAAGCTTGTATATGTATTATTATGTTGTTTTATTGCTAATTATTGCTCAAAACAGTCGAAGCTTTTTATCAGAAACCACAATATAAATACGAGGTTACAATTGTGGCTGATTAGTGTTGTTACCACAACCACTCGCCGTCATTTTAATGATTTACCCTGAGGAAATGGGCTCCAGACATGAAACCGTATTATCCACCAATTTCTGTCAACTTTTATTTGTTCTTGTTCGTTCATTTTTCTTTTTGTCGCATTTACATTGCAAAGAAAGTCTTTGTCGTCGCTAGTTTTGTAGATGCAAGACTTTTTATGCTCTTCTACAATTTACTGTTTTAAGAAGGTTTAGTGATTGTATCCTTTATTTTGTCGTTTACTAACTCATAATTATTATTTTATTCATTACTATTTTCCCAACTACATTGGGGTCGGCTTCCAATCTAACCAGTTGCGGCTAAATCAGTATTTTACACGGAGCGACATCTGACCTCCGCCATCCAGTTACTGGGACATAGCTACTGGACCTTTATGGTTAGACTGGTTGTCAGATTTTTTGGACTGCTGACATCCGTAACGAGTGTCATAGGCCTATTTTCCTCTATCTGAGGTCATTGGTCTTCGTATGACAGCCGAGACCAACTGATTAACGTGCTTTCCAAGATACGGAGGGGTTACAATGTGTGAAAAATGGTCACCCATCCAAGGACTGACCGCGTCAAGCGTTGCTTAACTTCTTAGGTCGACAGATCTGCTAGAAACCCCTCACTTTGTCGTTTACAAAATATATTCTGAACATAATATTTTTAAACACTACATTTATTGAGCATCGACAACGAACTTCAGAACGCAAGTCCTAATTAAGAAGTCTTCGTTAATACCTTCAGCTATTAAGAACTTTAAGATGTTCTTAGTGGACTTTTTAAAGTTCAACTGGGCAGCTTAAGTTTCGCCTGATTCACAGTAGACGACCTAAATAATTCAAGTAAAGACCTCGGTTGCTATCGGAAAGTTAAACGTTCTCTAAATGATCATTAGTTCTTTGTTCATTTAATTTTAGCGTCGAAGTGGACATATACGTCAACGGGAGGGAACGGATTATTCGATTTGCTTTGTTTAATGATGACAATGCAGTGGTTGAGCGATCGACTGCTGCGCTACGTGTTGCGGGTTCGATTCTCGCACGGAAAAAATATTTTTACGTACGAACAATATGTCTACAGCTAGTTGTTACGGGTCTGGGTATATATGTACAAGAATATCTGTGTTTGTTAACACACGCACGATACAAGAATTATTCTTAGAGACGGGTTTTCATAAAAAAAAGAAAACAAAATGTACAGAACGAGAGAAGAAATACTTAGCATGTCTGCAGCTGACCGTCAAAACAGACATCCAAAAGTAAATACTTTAATTCTTTCACATATCCCAACGGAATGCTTTTTACTTCATCCAATTGATTGATTTTATTGATTGTTTAAAAAAAAAAACGTTGCCTCCACTAGGAATAATTCCTGTATCTATATATGGTTACGTTTACAAAAATATATTTCACATACACAAACACCCAGACCCGATACAACTATTTGTAGGTCATGCAAATATTTGTTCCGTGTGGGAATCAAACCCGCGACACGCAGCGCAACAGTCGATCTCTCAACCACTGCGCCAACCGTGCCATCGTGTGATTAAAGTAATACGCATACATGATATTTTTTCATGTAATTCCCCGACCAATTCATATTTACTTTCCATAGGCACGCGTGAACTTTTACCTTAACTCATCAAGTAGAGTGTGGTTTTTAACATTATGGTATTTAAATTATTTGAATACTACTTTAGGTTCTGAAAGATAGATATCAGGTTTATCAAATAAAAAGGTATTGATCAAATGCGACTACACACTCCAGTTTGCGATGTTTTCCTTCACCGTATATAAATATACCGACACTTAACAACAAAATTGAAGAAAATACAAATTATTACATGCGTTGAAACATTATTGAATAAAATTATTTATTTTCTAAACGAAACTTCTAATCTCGTGTAGTATAAAAATATTTAGATTGATAAAAAAAAAAACTTATTGATATAACATGTTTTTTTTAATTTATTTACTTATTTTACTCTGGCATCAAGATCCACACACATTCATATTGATTTAATGGATTAAAAATAATAAAATTTTACGTTCTCAGTACATTACCACATAATATTGGATTACGTAAGTCGTAACCGCTACACACAAGTACTAATACAAGAACCTCTATAAATCTTGTACTCTGAACTACGATACATTCTCAAATTCTCACATCAACTCTAACAAATGCGATGTGAAGTTCCATTTGTTTCAACAAATACTAGTTGCTATAAATTAAGACGCATGTAAGAAACACCACATATAACTTACATTTGTAATAAACTTTAATCAAACGCCCTAATAAATTAATTGTACTCAGGAAGACTAACGATATTAAAATACTAGTACCTACACGAATAAGTCGTCCATTTTACTAACAAAGCATTAATGTTAAACGGCTAACAATTCTGCATAATTTATACGATTCGTTGAGCAGATAGTGGACGCAGAAAAAAGAAAAAAAGTACGTTGTCTGTGCATATGCTACCCGCCCACGAGGACCCGGGCTCATTCAATTCAACGTGGATTGTCTTACTTTTGTTATTTGAATACGTAATGCAGCTAAGAAACTATTATTATCTTGTGCTTCTACTGCATTAAGGTTATTACCATAAACAATTTCATTTGAATGACCATCTTTGTTGCAGGGATCGTGTGTTCAGATTAAATATGACTGATATTAGTCAATCACATTGCGAGGTAAGTTTTTTTATTTATTGATATTAGTGAGAATAAGAGACAAATTTATGTTATTGAACCTGAACATAAATTAATCAAAGTAAACGAAACACCTAATGATTTCTGATAAATAGATAGCTTTGCGTTCAAATGTTGAAATGAATACGAAGTTTTTACATTAACGTAGTAGTGTAATAAGGATTAAGTTCTACAAATTCAGGCTCTGTCGTCTCAAACGTTTTGACTTAGTTCTCCTATTATATCACTGGCTTAGTTACTGAGAATTGCCTCGGTTACTAGAGACTGCTGCTTAACGAGCAAACCTCGATCCAGTAACAGTTAGACTTGACTGAAGTTTGATTGAAAGACTTAATTTTTATTGACTTAACCTAGCATCCTGCTTGTATTACCTAAAGGGTTAGACAGAGTTCACCGATGCCGTTATTGAGATCCATGTAATAAGGGGCGAGCCTATTTCCAACTACCGGGCACATTTACTAACACCGTACCTAGTGAAAATTTCCATAAAAAAAACTGAATAACACTTTGCCCGACCCGGGAATCGAACCCAGGATATCACGCTTAGCAATCGCGCTTGCGAACAGTAATTTTTATTGAGAGCTTTTATTTTTTTATTTGATCGTTCTCTGCTTAAGGATTATTTTTCAATGTGTCGTGTAAAGTATAAAGCATAGAATATTATAGAAACTGAACATCAATGTTAGACAATCTCAGAATTATTAGGTCGCACTAAGATTTGACTGAGATTCAGACTTTTACCGTAACAAGTACTCTATAATAGGTACCCCTGTATGTAGCATATTATGATATAACGCCACCCCAAAATTCTGAAACTATTTTTATAAAGTAAAAAGACCCACTTGCTTACGGCTGCTGAATTGAAAAGAACACTTTAATGGCACTACACTGAATTTTTAATGCATCTTGCTTTCACATAAGCTTTTTCTACATTTTCACACGTAAGTGTCACTCTTTTGACATTAAAACTCTTATATTCTTGTTGTAAAAGGATGTGTGCGTTTTATTTGCTACTTACACCAAGTACCTACAAGTCAGGTATCTCCGTTTAAATAAAAATAAAGTGTTATTTGGTAGCTATAAAAAGAAAACGAGTTGCTAGACTATTTCCAGGGCGTTGAATCAGAGCAGACGAGTATTCCGTATGTGTTTGTATGTAGTGGATTATATTTGTATCCTTCGTCAACTTTGGATTTCGCATGGAACGTACTAAAGCTTGTACAGAGAACATTGTGTGATTTCTTTTAAAATGTTGTTAAATTAATATATTGCCACATTGGTCGAGTGGTCTCAAGCGGTGCTTCTGAACGTCGTCATCCGGGTTCAATTCTCGGGGTAAAGTGTTATTGGATTTTTTAATCAGAAGATCCTCAGTAGCAGCTCGGAGTTTTGTCCGGTAATTGCCCCACACCCTGTTATATGGGACTTCATAGTAAAGTATCTACTCATCTGACTAATCTTTCAGGAAATACAAGCATGATGCTATGATGTTGAACTATAATAATAATAATATAATAATAATAATTTATTCAAAAATCATTACAAGATAAAATTATACAGAGGTGCTTAAATGTTAATTATATTCCTAATTCTTACGTGCCTGAACTAGGTAAATCCTGTGTTTCAGGCAAGAAGAGCTAAAACAGTCTAAAGTAATTAATAAACAATCAAAGAGTTATTACATAATGTTCAAAAAGAAAATAATCCTAAATTATACAGATTATAAATTTAAATAGGCTAATTTTTAGTTCCTAAATTAACTAAATGCTTAGTGTAGGTGAAAATTTGTATACTTAAATATATTTACTTCGGGACAACTAGTAGATTCTCTGTATCTTCGTAGGACATACTTTGAAGAGAATCCTTGAGAATTCTCTTACAATTAGTGTGATTCAGGGAATAAATATTCGCTATAGAGTTTAATCTATTATAGAGGAGAGGACCCAGGAACATGTAAAATTTTGATGTAAAAGCATGTTTTGTTTGATTTTGAGGACAGACTAGATCTTTACGTCTTTTATTTGTATGTTCAGTGCTGTATGGTAGAGCTGCGTGTTGTTTTAATACAACGCCCATTATAAATAGCTGTCTAACTGTTAATACTTCACAATATTTGTATAGGAGGTTAGTGGGAAAAAGGAAAGGTCGGAAAGTAGACACTTTGAGAATCGCCCTCTGAGCTCTCTCAATGGTTAGTAATAATGTTTTACCCGCTCCTCCCCATGTGGTAATACAGTAAGTTAGTAAAGATTGGCATAGAGCAAAGTAGACTTGTCTAATTATTTTTGGGTCAGCAATATTGCGTAACTTTTTAAAAACAAATATCAACTTCCGAATTTTGTTATTTAAGGCTTCTATATGTTGTTTGAATGAAAGTGTTTGATCAATTATAATACCAAGATATTTTATCGTATTTGACATTTTAATGTTGGGACAAACACATTGGTTATTTGTGGGACCTGTGCAGTGATGAGCAGACAATTTGAGTTAGTGCCACTTGATTTTTGCTTGTGCATCGAAAACTTAATGTAATTTGTTTTGTCACTATTTAGGGTTAGTGAATTTTGATGAAGCCATTCATTAACAACATTGAATCCGTGTTATGTTATTCCGATATACTTAGTTAAATGTAGTTCTTACCAAGCTTTTTGCAAACACTGACTTTCCATGAACTTTCACAAAGAAAGCTTCTAAGCCTCTAACGGTTCACTCAGGTAATATCCGCATAAAATACAGCAAGACATGTTTAACACTATTTTCAAGTAATATCTTAGAAACTGCATGACACGTGTGTAAAGTACATAACATTGTTACTAAATTAGCAGACACATGTTTTAAGCAATTTATCTCCTTAACATTGTCTCCTCATTTGAACATGTGCTATGCAAGTTTTAGAGTGTGCTCTCGCCATAGCCAAGACATTGTCGTACAAAAATATGTATGTGTAATAGACATTTTCTCTATAAAATATCATACCTATAAGCATAGCGTAAGGCAATTTAGGGCCTGTTTCACCACTTACTGGTAAACTAGCAAACAGATGAAATATCAGTCAGATAAATAATAGAAGAAGAGAATACTAGAAGGTGTCATGTTTCATCAAAATAGATAGATTTTTACCTATCAAACACTTATCAAACAGAAATTATGACGCTATTCTGTGAGGTAAATTGTAGATAGTCAATTAGCTAGATTATACATAAATGGATGTATATTTGGAACAATTTAGGTGAAAGAATACAATTTATTACAAAATAAACGATGATAATTACAAAGGTTTCATAATACCATGGCGTAGTTATCGACGCCTAACTCTGACTAAAACGAAGGCTATCGTTATTGAATTTATTTACAATACCCTTTACAAAAAATAAAACATTATTAATAATAATCAGTATTAGTGGTGAAACAGGGTTGTAGTTGGACGTATTGTTACAAATGTGCGCACCGTATGCTTTACAGCGGTGGTACCTATGTCTAACTACATTCATGGCTTTGGTCTTTGGGTACGCATAAGCAATTATTTCCTCAACATTGGCTCTTATTTTGTGACACTAAACTAATTTTAATTTCATTATATCTCTTTCTTACAACAATTATTGAAAAAAGTTAAAATATTTAAAAACTAGCTTCACCCGCGTTGTTTACGAACCCGTACATTTTTCCGGGAAAAAAGTAGCCTGTGTACTATTCCAGAATATAATCTACCTCTGTGCCAAATTTCATCCAGATCTGTTCAGCCGTTCTGGCGTGATTGAGTAACAAACATCCGTCGATCCATCCATCCATCCTCACAAACTTTCACATTTATAATATTAATATTAAGTAGGATTAGTAAGATAGTGGGATTGTGAACTAGTCTAGCATGTGGACTTAGATGTTTGATGATTTTCGAAAGAGACAAATTTAGTTTATAAACAACAGAATTAGCGCCACTGTCACCTTATTTGAAGAAATTGAACATGTGTTTGTTTTGCAGCGGGACGCATTATTGTTGGAGGCGAGCAACGTTGCGCGGTGTGTAAGCAAGGGCAAGTCTGAGCCCTTTGAGTGCAGAAATCATATCCGAGTACTGCAGCCTCTAGGAGACGGAGAGAGGCTGTACGTCTGCGGTACCAATGCACACAGTCCCAAAGATTGGGTGGTGTATGTAAGTAAATAGTTAATTCATAAAAAAAATTAATTACTAATTACAGTCTAGTGGTGTTTGGGTAAAGTAGTTATATGCTTATAAGGTGTGTTTCATCCTTATAAATGTAAATTCAAACGAAATGAGACAAATATAACCAAGCTATTTAAAAATCAAAAAGCTTTGATATTGCTTACTTATTTTTATTATACTTATACCTAAAACTTTTATCATACAAAGTAACGAAGATTTTAGTAAACTTTTTATATGGTTCTAGTTTAACTTTATGGGAGTACCTAGAAATGTTGATTAAGGTATTAATTACTTCAGCTATCAAATGCTCTATCCGTCAATGAATTATAAAGATAATCTAGTCTGCATCTGAAGGCTATCTGTTACTTGTGTTAACGATAACCCGTAAAATGGTTAATGGCTTCTATCATCATTAAGTTGTTCGATCACTTGGGATAGTTACTAATAGATTGGACTAGTTACTATTAAATGTAGAGAACTGTTCTATAGCTGATGCTCATTTATCTTTACGTTCTTAAATGCAGAATGTGTCTACTAAACAAAATCCTAAGTGTATGGGTTAGATGAAGACTCAAAAATAAATGAAATCCCACAAAAAACATTCTGTTAAGTGCTAGCCAAGTTTGAAAGTCGTAAAAAGAAGTGAATTCAAACGTTTCAAAGTTCATCATTCGACGGAATTTTATAAGCTGTGCCACGTTTTATAAGTCGTTTACACTTGACCAATGTGTAATGGGCCCAATTCACACAAGATAGCCTGAATCACATCGCTAAGTTGTCGCTTTTTTACCATTTTCCGGAGATGAATATGATGTATCTAATTGGAATTACTAATCCAAGGCTTATCCTTGTAACTAATTTTGTCTGTCATATGTTTGTAACTAATTTTGTCTGTCATATGTTTATGTATTCAAACGAAAAAGTACAGAACACAGTTACGCCAAGCTGTCACTTTAATCAGAGTCACGAATGTTTGTTAATAAGCCGTACATTTAATTAAAATAAATTATTATTTATTGTCACCCAGCTGAATCTTACGCACTTACCTCGACATGAGTACGTGCCGGGCGTAGGGCTAGGGGTGGCGAAGTGTCCTTACGACCCGGCAGACAACAGCACAGCCGTGTGGGTGACGGATGGCAACCCTGGAGGCCTTCCCACACTTTACGCAGGAACAAACGCAGAATTTACGAAAGCCGATCCAGTTATATTCCGCAACGATTTGTACGATTTTCGGACGGGACAGAAGAAGTTTAATTTCAAGAGAACGCTGAAGTATGATTCCAAGTGGCTAGACAGTAAGTTTGAATATTTATAACTTCATGCATGTACGTAATAAGTTAAGAACTTGAGAGTTAAGCCCTTGGACGATGGCTCACAGTTAAGACACGAGTTAAGCCCACGCTAGCTACCACGCTTAGGTATATATGTATTACATCCACATCTATATATAATTAATATGTCTTTTTATCATAAAAATACTTTGCGCTTCCAAAAAATAATTCAAGGTAGATACAAGAAATATGTATCTTAAATAGGTCTATTTTCGGAGTCTTCCGGTACTATTTTACCGCACACAAACCTTTCATTAATTATTGATTCGCTAGCTCAAATATATTTATAGGTATAAGGTATAATGTTTTAGATAAGAAATCCGCTGCATGCAAAATTCTAGCTCCATTTTATAAATAAACCTAGGAAGGTTCATTATATTAATCTGGATATTGGGTCTTTGTCCCTTATTCCGTACTTTCTTTTACGAGACTACGATAAAACCTATAGGTGCTTACTCTTTATCGTACGAACATAAAAGGAAATAAAGAAGAACCTTGTACAATGTCTGACCTGTCAGCTAAACGAGCCGAAATAAAAGCCAACATTTTTATTAGTTATTGGAAATGTTGAAAAAAGAAGATTTTATTTGAGACTTTTTCAGGATTTCACAATATACGCATTTGGTAATGAAAAAGACATCTGGAAACGCTCAAATAATGTCGTATTTCAATTGATGTGATTTTCATGTCTTTGTAACTGTTTGTTTTGTCGCAGAAACTAACTTCGTTGGCTCCTTCGACGTTGGAGAGTACGTACTATTCTTCTTTCGAGAAACTGCTGTGGAGTTTATGAACTGCGGGAAAGCAGTCTACTCGAGGGTGGCGAGAGTTTGTAAACACGATACCGGTGGAAAACATATATTAAGCCAGAACTGGGCCACGTATTTGAAAGCTCGGCTCAATTGCAGCATACCGGGAGAATTCCCCTTCTACTTTGATGAAATTCGTAAGTTGGTGTTGATTCACCTTTATTTATCTTTCAATTTTGAACGGTATATTCCAATAACAGTTTTGTAATTCAAACTTTTAATAGAAGGCTTTGATTTCATTGTAAAAGTTGTAAACTATTTTATTTAGGACGCAAGTTTGTAGTTACATTTAAGTACCTACTTAAATACTCTCAAATACTGGTGAATACGTATTTCGCTTCACCTTTATGGTTCTTTAGTTGGATTTCAGTTGAAAAGATAAAAGCTAGTAAGATGTACAGACTAACGATGCCTTTTATTTTTAAAAGTAACTCTAACATGTCTTATCCAGAGAGCGTGTATCAAATGCCGGGGGATACGACCAAGTTCTATGCTGCGTTTACGACGGGAGCCAGCGATGGACTGGTTGGCTCCGCTATATGCACTTTCACTATGGATGACATCCAGGAGGCGTTCGCTGGACGATTTAAAGAACAAGTTAGTTCACCGATTTTATTGTTTATTCAAACTCTTGAAATAACTGACCGTCTGTAATGTAACAATAATAAAAGTGGATTTTTGTACAGATCTTCTTCGTCTGTCTTGTCGACACGAGCTATTTATTGGAATCGCCCATGTCTTGGTGTAAAGATTAGTCAGTCAAAAACGATGTCAGCGAGGCTGACTGCAGTTTTGTACAGTGTAACAATAGCTCTAAATCATTCAGTCTCTTAAAGAAATATTGCAAAAGTTTAAGGGCACTTTTACTACTTACTGATAAATTAGCTGATTGCTTATCTACAAGTTACTTTTACTACTACTGCTAGCCTTTCACATCCCACTGCTGGATCTACAAGTTATTTGACTTTAATTGATCATTATCTAATGCGTTAAAATATCAGTTTCACAAGTGTTAGATAAGTTCTAAATCTTGCTGATAAACTGTGATTCTAATTTTAAATATTTCATTTTTCTGATATTTTATCTGTAAGTGTTAAAACAGGCAAACAAAGCAACTCACGGGCTTGCCATGTGACATATCGGGTGTCGTAAAAGGATGATGAGATCTATGTCGCGTTTAATTGAAAGATCCGTAAAGATATAAATAGGATGTCCTGCAGAAACCGCAATTCATTTATTTTAAATAAAATAGGGTACTTTAAATGAGTAACGACTGTAATTTCTTGCGAGCTCTACGCAGTGGAATTAAGCTTATGAGTACACTACTTATGAATAATTACACTATATTTTGTTCTTAACCGAAGCTCCTTATTCATATATGTTTTGCTACTAAAATGCTACATAACTGTAATGTCCTATTTTATGGTGGAAAAAGAAATGAAAGTACTGGTACAGTTAGCAACAAAAGTTGTTTAACTCTTGAGTTTATATTACCAATATTTTAAAAAAGAACATTGCCTATGTAGTATGTTATTTATTTAGTATTAATAAAGGTGCACCTAAGCTCTATAGCTATCACCAAACAAATTCAAATTTTTATTTGACACATTTAACAGAGTATAAGTTCGTTAAATATCACACTATGTTGTACTTTTGTTGCTGACTGTATGTCTTGAACGGATCGATACATATGGAAGTTAGTTTGTGGAAGTTATGATTTTAGGAGTTACTATTACGATGGCCATCACATAATTAGATTTCTCAAAAGATCACTCTTCACGTTAGTCTAATTTATACTATGATACTGTACTGATTTTTTTTTGAGTTGTCTCTCACTGTTAGCTCAGGGAGCTTTTACTGCTTAATCAGGCAAATGGCGAGACCAGAAGGGCCTCCAGCCGACATGACACTGTACTGATAATTGCACTTGTATTATATAGGCGTCTTCAAGTTCAGCATGGTTACCGGTGCTGAGGGCACGCGTGCCCGTGCCCAGACCTGGCACGTGCGTCAACAACACCGAGGCCCTTCCAGACAATGTCCTCAACTTCATCAGGTACGTTCACAAATTTATATAAAAGCTAGCAACTTGCGTTACTTTTAAACTTAAATGACGAGAAAATTAACATAATATGCAACAGTATATAGTTTTGTAAATGAGAATTTTTATTATCCTCATTTACTTCTGCTCATGTTGCTCTCATGCTTCTTCAACTAAACTAAATATAAATGGCACTCCTTTACAAGTCTGCATGATTAATAATGTACATTAAATTCTTGTGCACACTTTCAAGATATTGGTGATGTAGGGGTTTAATCTCGCTCTCAAGAGAGTAATCCGAACAAGGTTAGAGCGGCGGTGGCGCTAGTTTCACGCGTATCCTTTAATTGGGTCACACACTAATTGATGACGCGGTGCGAGATTTCTACTCTATTCTAATTTGGGAAACTAAAATAGGGTTGAGATATTTCGTAATTGACAATTAGGGATACAAGGCTCGTGAAGATTTGTTTTGAACAAGTGGTGCGCGCAAGTCTGTTCATTTGTTTTTTATGTGTTTTTTTATTTCATGGGAGCCAACCTCCCTGTGCTCATAAATATTAAAAAAAAAAATGGAACCTATTTTACCTATCTACTGAATTAATTTTTTTTTTTTTTTTTTTTTTTTTTTTTATAAAACATTGCCCCACACTAGGAATAATTCCTGTATCGTGGGTGCGTTTACAAACACATATATTCACATACACAAACACCCAGACCCGAAACAATTATCTGTAGATCATACAAATATTTGTTCCGTGCGGGGATCGAACCCGCGACACGTAGCGCAGAAAGCTAATCGCTTAGCCACTGCGCCAATCGTGTCGTCGTAATTGATTCGGCAATTTGAACGTGAAGCTGTAACAAACAGTTTTTCAGTTTTTTTTTTATTTGCTATTTTTGTTTAAAAAAAAACTTTGCCCCACACTAGAATTTCTTTTGTATCGTGGATACAGCTAATAAACATAACATGTCACGTGCACACACAAACAGACCGGAAACCACTTTCTGTAGATCATACAAATATTTGTTCCGTACGGGAATCGAACCCGCGACACGAAGCTCAGAAAGCTAATCACCTAACCACTACGCTAACCGTGCCGTCAATAAATTACATTTATACTATTTGTAGTGCTTTTAGAGAATAAAAAGCACTGTATGTTCGAAACGTTGGAAATTAGATCTTCAAGCGTTCCAATTGTCGCGTCCGCGACTATTTTAGTATGAGTTTATGACCAAGCCGTTAATCACGTAGCAGGTCAGCCGCTAATGGACAGGAAATCCTAGTGTTGCTATGAGTCTGGAGTTATTTGTGGATTTTGTAGGTTTCTATATGAATCTACTGATCGCAAACGTGTACAACAAGCATGAAATGCTTGCTTATAATGTTACTGGGTGATTCTTTTAGGTAATTTTGCTAAGTACACTTCTGGCTGCTTTCTTAATACAGGTGTCTTTGTAATGGTCGCAGACATGGCGGCTGAGGGTGAGATCCTGGGTTCAATTCCTGGTTCGGCAAAAGTGCTGCGAAATTGGGTTTTACTGTTAGGAAATTTTCTATAGAAGCCCGGAGTAAGACTCGCCTCCTAATACACGGGACCTATTAACGGCATCGGTGAAATGTCGGTGTACGAATAATCCTTATTGAAATACAGGAGTTTTTTATGTCATGTATGTCGTAGGTCTCATCCGCTGATGGACTCGGCTGTGCGTCATGAGGGAGACGCACCGGCCTTCTATAAAAGAGACCTGGTCCTCACCACCCTGGTGGTGGATAGACAGTTCGTGGACATGCTGGGAGATGACATCACGTACACAGTGTTCTATGCTGGGACTAGTAAGTGAACAATGATAATGTTACGTTTGATAATACTGAAATACGAATAAAATAAATAATGTATAGCTGGGTTAGAATCTTCTATTAAACTCAATTCTGTCATTTTGGTTAGCTTAACATAATACAGACAAATTCATCGGAGTCTAGAGAGCCTACGCGCTACAAAATACGCAGGTACTATAAATAAATAACAGTTTCTAGTACCTACTCACAACTAGATTTTGTAATAGTTTATTGAAAGATACATTAATTTGATGTTATCTGAATTCAAGTAACAGAAACTTGATATGTAAATCTTTAGAGGAAACTTATGTCAAACAATCTGTACCAACACCTAATATAATGATGTTGATGTTGCTTTATTACTCTCATAAACGCAATTAGCATTTAACACAGTTCAACACTTGTTGCGTAGGCGCAGGTGAGGTGTACAAGATAGTGCAGTGGGCAGGGGGCGGAGGCGGAGGATCACGCGTGGCGGATGTGTGGCGCGCTGCGGGGGATGAACCAGTGGGAGCGCTGGCACTTTCGCGCAGACTACATGCGTTGTACCTAGCCACTGACAACCGCCTCCGACAGCTACCTCTACGAGCTTGTGCACACCGGTAATTATACATAGTATATAACGATCATAATGATTACGCTTTTGATCCTTCGAGGTGGATTAGTAGCGCATTGTAATGAAAAAACCGGAGCGAGCAACGGAACTCACGCACCGGCTGCATGCGTTCTCGACACTGTATAATACGCGCCCGTCCGGTAATTAAACAAATGTATTTTTGGTCCTTCGTCTCGCGGAAACATTCTTGTCGTTTTGCGCGTCGTATCGCTACCGTTAACCGTCCTCGACAGCTGCTCTGCCACATTATACCAGTGGGGCACACCGTAATTACATAAATCTTATTATAAGAGCATTTGGGGTCGTTTGTGGTGAACATGTGGTAGGCGGGGGATGCTCCCACGCCGCCTGCGTATACCTTGCAACTGATAGTCGTATGTGTCATCAGTTGCTTATTGGTCAGTTTCTCCTATGAGCTTGCAAGAAATGCATATTTATTAATTTGAATAGGTATTTGATTTAATTTGGGACTTAAATGTGTATATTAATTTGCTCTACGATGTCTACTGTGACGACTACGATGACTTCCATTCAGCCAATGGCTGATTGTAAAAAGCGCTATAAAGTGTTTAGAATGGGTGTGGTATGCAGCCACTTCGGACACCAGTGGTAGCGGCCGCAAAATAATAAAGGAATGGATAATGGCAAACTACCCATGTCCATTAACAGCCACCACATCCGGAAGTCAAAGAACGAATGTCTATTAACGTGTGGCCGAAAGGCTTACTCTATTCTTTGAACGTAATGTGACAAAGACAAATGTGCTAGTCTGAGTTGAATTCTTTAAAATATTAAAACAAGTTATGATATCTAGTAGCTATTGCCTGAATGGTTTTTGTTGGGTTTTGAACGTTTTATTTCTCATGCAAACACGAACTCAAAAAAAAAAACACTATAAAAATAACATTTTTTTTCTTGAATCTATTGTTTTTGTTTAAACAGCTATGACAGTTGTGTACGATGCGTCCTCGATCCCTACTGCGGTTGGGACAAAGAAGTGGGAGCTTGCCGTCCATACAGTCCTGGGCTACTCCACGACGCGACCAACTCAACTCCATCGATATGCGAAGCCAGTGCGCCTCTAAAGACCGTGAGGGCAGGATATGGGCAGAGCGTCCACTTAGCTGCTTACGGGAAGACACCAGAGGCTTTAAAAGACCAGCACGTGATTTGGTTCCATCATTCTAGAGAGAAAGGGCGATACAAAATTAGTTATAAGTAAGTTTGTTGGTCTTTTTCACATAATTGAATCAAATAACTTTCGAGTGTCCTTTAATCTTTCTGTTTTATTCACTTAGTTGGGAGCGTGTTTTGCAGACATCAGAACGTGGCTTAGTGTTGCTGTCAGTGACAGAATCAGACAGAGGACGGTACGAATGTTATTTTGGCCCAACTTTGATCGCGTCCTATAATTTGGACATCGATATACACAGGTACAAAATTTATGATTAAAATATTAATTAATTGCTTGGATTCTTAATATCTAATTAAAAACATCAGATTCATTTAAGGCAAATTTTGATCATTTAATATAATATTTATACGATTAATTGGAACTTTTATACCGAAGAATCCTTGGCGGTTTGTCTCAAGCAACCTCTATAATATGGATGTTGTTGCAGATGTACTCAGCCAAGTAAGTCCCAGGAGTACAAGCAAGTGTATTCTGACTGGTGCCACGAGTTCGAGAAATACAAGAGCGCCATGAAGGCTTGGGAGTCGCGACAAATGGTAAGACAACTGTACATCTGTTAACTTCAACACGACAACTGTTATTCTCATTAATTGTGACGAAGTATAAAAAATGTTGAATAATTTATTTCGCAATAATAATTCATATTATTGTTGGTTCAGTGGCTAAGTGATTAGCTTTCTACGCTAAGTGTCGCAGGTTCGATTCCCGCATGAAACAAATATTTGTATGATCTACAGATAGTTGTTTGGGGTCTGATTGTGGGTGTACATATGTGACATGTATGTTTGTAAACTTTACCCACAATACAGGAGAAATCCTAGACTGGGACAACGATTTTTTAAAAGAACATAATAAAATTAAATATTAGGTTCAATCATAAGAGCTATTTATTCTTGGTCCGTCCAGCCCCGGCTCATTGACCGGTCCACACAGCGTGAACGATATTACTTCTGCCATTTTTAACATATCGGGACTAATGGAACTTGTCCATGTTCCATCGAACGCTCGCATTCCAACCTCGTTAATCTTGTTTTCAGAGTCTTTCAGGGTTCAGTACACTTTGTATGGTTAGTTGCACTACAAACTATAGGAAAGTGGCTAATTATATAAGTACAAGCTTTCCTTTTAGTGAATGTTAACGCTATCTATATTTCCTTTGACTCCCTTGTAAATAGAAAACAAGGACAATCTTGTTTCTTCAAAATCCATAGCAACACATACACACATATCCCCGAAGATTTACGCAGAGGTGTACAATTCTGCACCCACATTTCGCCGATGCAGTTATTAAGTCCCATGTAATAAGGGGCGAGCCTATCGCCATCAACCGGGCACAGTTCCAAGCTCCGTGCTGCTACTGAGATATTCTATACAGAAAACCCAATAACAGTTTGCTCGACCCGGGAATCGAACCCAGGGCCTCATGCTCAAGCGCGACTGCGCTTGCGACCACTAGACCAATGAGGCAGTCATTCAAAATTCATATTAATAATATTAATGTTTTTCGAATTATTAAGGTTACCTATGGTGGGAGGTTATAAACTGGTTGTAGAAAGATAGAAGATGAAAGATATGATAAAAAAATTAACCTTTGTAAAAGGTTGGCAAGTCTCCTCTCCTCTCCACGTCTTTTTACGTCTGTCTGTGTTTTGTCTCTCGTCATCACTTCTGGCAATCCTCGAAAAAAGAATCCAGATTGTCTCGCTAGCGTTTTCTGGACCTCCCTTACCTCTCTGGCTCCAACAGGCAAATATGCTCCAAACCATTTTAATACTCATACTAAGCAATTTTATCGTTGAAGATTGAAAGATAGAAAATAATAAAATACTATATAATTTTAAAATAGAATTTAATAACACTGAAAGCTTTTATAAAACTTCTCAGGATAGAACATAGCCTTAGGTACCTTTTATACGGTAAACATTTTGACGAACTACCTACATCATGCCCACGAATTTCTATGTATGTGGTTGTTAAAATTAATCACAGTTTAAGGCCCCGTTGTTACTTACAACTGTTATCAAATCACCAAACTAACGGCAGTGTTTTATTTCCAAAACTCTTATGCTTTATTACAGTCAATTTACTACTTTAAGTTAACAACTCTTGGAATGAATAGTTAATGGCATTATACTGCGTAATTACTTACATTCGTGTCGGACTTATAAAAACGTATAGAAGTTTTGGGCACTTTTAGGTATATGATAAAGTTTTTGTGTACATGACCTGGATATAATATTCGAAAGGTTTTAAACTTATTAGAAAGAAGGTCTAGATCCTTTATGTATCTTTAGCACCAAAAAGTTTGTTATCTCGTATGTAAGTCGAACCGCGTGTCTATCTTTTCGAGGGTACTGTTTTCACAAAAAACTTACTTAGTTTGCCCAAGAATCAAGAGGCTGTTTGTGTTTGAACCATAAGTCTTATATCGCTAGGAGCTTAACATACAATAATACCATTGTTCTATTGATTAATCTTAGTGATTAAATAACATAACGTACCTATAACATTTATATATCTATCATGTCATGTGTATAGAAATTATAGTCATTGTCAAGTGACTGAAACCACGTGCGCTACCTACCGATTGCAAAATAATTTAAATATAAATCCTTAGTTGTCCAAAAAGCCATGTAACTGATTAAAATATTCACAGTTTAAGTTCCTCCCCAGTCAGCATCTACAATTTCCTTATTGGCAACGATTTGTATCCCATCTCTCACTCAAAGACGTTCCCTTTTCAGGAAAATTTATTGATAGACATTGTGTATTTCAGCAATGCTCCAAAAGCATGAATGCATCGAGCCAGCAAAACAGTATGTCCAACGAGATCGTGGCCTCGCTGCGGTGATAGGGCACAGCTCGCTAGTGATTAATGAACGATTACACACACCGAGCCACGCTAACGTAAACTAGCCGATATTTTGCAGACGCTTCCCTCATGCCCTTACTATTGTATCGTTCCCGCACATACATTTTGTGAATTTTTCATTGAATGCAAAGGTGAGTTGAACTTTTTGTATATCAAGTTTATAAACCTAAATATTTCACCATAGATACTTAAAGTAAAGGTTAGTGAGGACCTATATATTCTAAAAAAATGAGATTTACATTCTCATCATGTCTAATCCTTGTAAAAATATATATCATTGTAAAAAAAAAACATTTATATTATAGCTACTTTCAAATATTGGTCACAAACATCTGAGCTGTCAGCGAAGCGTAACTTATATTAAGCACGAGTTCACTAACGAGAATCCGTAGTTAGGGAGTCAAACTTAAAGGGGAACGATAATGTAGTGAGGGGATGATCTGTTAAAATAGATTTGTTGTCCGTTCCGAAGACTGCTCCGTGATGGATGACTGACTTCTGTTCAACTTTTGCCCACAACTTCTTTGTTATTATTACCACATAAAGTATCGTATAGTTTATATTAGTTATAAGTAATCGAGATATAATAAAATATAAACGAAAGCGACTGAGTATGATATAGTGAGGACAATCTCGATCGATTTTTAGCGCTTCAATGAACGAGTAGTTGTACCGTTCGCCTTCGCAATGAAAATCTACTGTAAATATGTCGAAAAGTCAGATTATAAGGGTGTGAAGTCACCTATATAAAATGCTGTGATATCAGTTCATTGGATCATTGTGCTGGCGCATTAAATTGTGCGTTGTGATAAATTTATTTGCAAAAAAAAAGTATTTGACAGTTTAAATTCGTCATAGTACCACAAAGCACAAATTTAGATTGCACCAATATTCTACAAAGATATTTACAAACTTTACACGCCAGTTTATTTAACGGCAATGAAAAATGCGACAGTTCCTTGTGTTAACTAAGTTCATAAATTACGTTTAAGTTTGGTGCAATCGATTCGAAAGCCCGTACTTGACTAGTGAAGTACCTAAAATTTATTTATAGGAGGTCGTGTTCCCTAACTTTGGGAGTGTTTAAAATAAAGAGCAATACAAACGCCAACTTAGATGTAAGATATTATATTGTATGACGACATGCTTATTTGTACCGTATCAAGCGTTGATGCGTAGATTTGTAGTTGGATTATTTGTTTACAACTTGTGTTGAAGTAGCGGCTGACTGTTGCGTGTTTAACCACTGTTCCACATTGTAGTTATGCGGTTTAAGTTTCAAAAAGTTGTTATTGATTTGTTGCCATAAAATGTAATTTTAGGCCCGACTTCGGACTTCGAAACCGAATTTAATAGTTGGTCGTGTTTTTGGTTGAGTTTATAATAATCTCGCTAGAATAGTGCCTTGTGAAGCATGCTTACATTATAATAAAAAAAAACTTATTAAAATTTATTGAGTAGATAATATTTTTGTGTACTGTGAAAACAAAAATTGATGAACATAGTTGTTAAGTGATTCATTCGTAAAATAAAGCAATAACGTTCCACTGAGTTAATAGTCACCAGTATTATATAATAAATGATCTGCAGAGAGTAGATAGTGATTGTATTGAAGAATATTGTTAGTGTTTAAGATATGAAGACGTACGATTTATATGTCGATGTTAACGGGTGCCGAGCCTTGCTTAGTTTGTCCTCTGACTTGTTATTTATTGTTGTGCTAGCCTATAATGATTGGGTTTTGTTAGAGCGGGAGTATATGAGACGAGGGAGTCGATTAGTTAGTCTGATAATACCATATTCTTGTATCCTCTTTAATGCCACCTTGTATTAATCAAATGACGTACATCTAGTGTGTTGTTACTGCAGTTCAAATTATACAGTGTGGCATTGCAAGTAATTTTGCGTTTTATTTGTTTATTACATTATTTCTTTATAAATTAACAGTAATTCCCATTACGCAAATGTTATTGTATAAAAATATTGTAAATAATTATAAATGTAGAAGAAACGCTATAAAATATGTTTATTGTAAAATATATTATTAAGTTAAACCATAAGCGATTGTTTTATAAAAGAAACAAGAAAATAAATTATTTTAGATCTAAACATGTTTTAATTTTTATTATTTTTGGTACTTACTTCATTTTCACATGTAATTATATTATTGTGGCATAAAGCTCCTATAAAACTACCTAGTGGATCATCGAGTTAACTGTCCATCTGGAGTACCTAAGTTATGCAAATATCTCAGACTTATTTAAGCGAAGCATTGTCAACGACGAGTACGTGCGATATCGTATAGCATCGCAAAACGATGCAGTGCCGGAGCTGTGCTGCTACGCGCGTAGCCGCTTTGCTACGCATGTAGTTGAGATGCTACGCACTCCGTCGAGCTCCTATGTAAGACTTCAAAATGCTGATGTCTGCTGTAATACCTACGTGTAGTTGTGTGGATGAGTGCATCTTTCGCTGTATGAATAAGCGCTGCGGTATGGGCAAGATAAGTACATAGTGCGCTAAGATCTTAGACCAGCATGCCTGCTACGACTCAGTTTGATTTATATATTTCGGAGTATCATCAACAAAATCAAGGTTAACAAATGTGGCGCTTTAGTCAATGGAGCTAAACACTGATGGGGGAGTGATTCACTGTGTGAACAATGATAGCACGTTACAGATCCAGGGATATACGGGACGAAAATATTGCTTAAGTACTAGTTCAAGATTATGTATATGACACGAGCACTGTCTATGACAATGATCCCTTACAAGATCTCAATACCTAATTCGAGCATAAGTATGCTAAAAGGAAATTGAATTTTTCATTATATTTTGATTCCATCTAAGTGGTATTATGCCTGGAATAAGTTGTACCCAGACTGAGACCCAGAAACTCTTAAAAAGGTTTAACAATGTATTTGAAAAGCCTATATGAGAGCCTACAATTTAAGCGCTGACAATTCATAAGACTGAGTGAAGTGGAGAAGACATTCGGATTCTGGCAATAAGTTGGAATGATTCGAGAAAAAAGAACAAAAAATAAGTTTGTAGAATATTCCTCATTCAATATAATAAATCAGTTTCGGCGTGACTGAGCCTTTTTTAATGCGAGTCAACAGACTGCGCATTGATGACATAACGGATTACAGCGTCGGCACCAAGTGGGTTCGATACTTGATAATACCATTTAAATTACAAACGAGACAACTTTAGGGATTAAATTAATTTTAATTAAAATTCATAATGTCGGAACTTAAAGTGTACTTTCCTAATTATGGCTCTCCCAAAAAATTTACGCGCGATTATAACTGGAATTCTCAATAATAAGCTATTCTTATATCTTTTTACGGGCAATGAAACCGTAATTTGGGTATCGTAAACGGCGCCTGTCTTAGATTGGCGAACATCATAGAATTTAATTACTGAGGGAGACTGGAATAATTGGCGACTCGCCTGTAATGGCCGCGCTTTACGGCCAAATTAATAGATTTCCGCAACGGGACTCGCTGAACCTCTCCTGAACTCATTTTGATATTAATTGCTGACCTAAAATCAGCCCACTAATATACTTTAATAATTGAAATGGTCAATTAATTATAAATTGTCCCGGCGATAGTGATGTCCGTCGGTTATTGAATCGAAGAATCGAGATGTCCATTGATAAGATTAATTATTACCATTCTCTTTATATTTATTGAGTATAGAACAGATCTAGGTCAGCTTCATAGCTGCCTACAGCCTATAAATAATTCTATTGATGGGACAAACGGCGCCAGATTGACGAGACTTATCGAACATACGTACGAACAAATCTGTGGATATCGGAAAGTTAATTAATTACCTACACGAGCCACGGTTGAGTAAACAGAACAATTATGACTACTGACTGGAATTGTCAAAGGGAACGTATGCCTCGTGCGCCATTGTCAATGACTGTCATTTACCACAATAATTATGAGACAAGTATTAATTACCATATTAAAGTTTAATTTTTGAAAGGGCTATATATTGAACTGATTCTGGTAGTATGGTGTAGGTAATTCTAGATACATAAATGAGGTACCTATTATCATTTACAATGTAGATGCGACAAATAGTGCCATGTCCATAGAAATCCTGTATTATACAAATACCTATTGTTTTTACATTGGTTTCACGTGAATTTATTATAGGATTCGTTGACTCATAAATTAAAAGCTGTTTTTAAATACAATTTTATCGAGCTTAACTTTTTTTGCCTGAATTTCTGTTTTGACTTTATGAAAATGTGTAAATAAAACTTATTAAAAAAGTGTTTACAGGCAAGACAAATTAAAAATTTTACATGAACATTTAATATCTGCAATGTGTAAAAATAATTTGAATAACATCCCGTCTTACAACAGCTTGTACTTACTACTAAATTAAAACAAGGAAACTATGTCGAACTCATTTCAAAGTTTTCATTTTAATGTAATATAATTAAATCTTAGTGTGTTCTGGTTTCACGCAGTATGCTAACTAAACACAACGCCTACTTGAGTTACGTAATGATTAAAAAAATGTTAACAAAGCATTTTTGATTTAATTTTAATTTAAATTGGTTTAAACGTAGCTGACCTTGGCTAGAAGCCAAGCCAATGAAAAGAAGAAAAATATTACAACGTTATGAAAGTTTTCCATTCTTGTTATAAAACGTATCGATAACTGATTTAACGCAAAGCCTGATACTAGTTCGTTCAATATCGAGAGTAGAATCGATTACATTACTTTTCTATAGATTTTTTTTTAAACTTGTCACACACACACACATCTATTTGCTAAAACTATCAAAACTTATCATAACGCTTATTATAAAGCTATGAATAAATCAGAATAATATAAATATTTCTATAAAAACCATATGAGGTGTCTAACGGTCTGGATTATTTCAATTACATGTTGTAGATCCTCAGCTAACTCTTCTGACGACTTTCTTCACATGCCATTATAAGCGTTTTTGTTTTTAGCGAAGCATAATATTCGAAGGCATTTTCACCAAATCTCATCTCTTGAGACTTCGATTATACTTTGATCTTACATTTAGAATCCAACCCTACTCGTTTGCGTAGCAAGATTCCCGCTTGTAATCAAATTAAGGAGGGGGATATAAAGTTTAAGTTCCGTTTATCCCAACCATAATAAACCACATTAAACATCGTTGAGGTTTCAACGAATATGGTTTCTGAAGGATGGCTAACATCGGTTGGATAGTTTTTAAGTGATAATTAAGAAATGTGTGCAGAAAAGCTCTAAAAAGCTCAGACTTCAGTATTCGATCCCATTTGCAACATGCAAAACTAGTTCGTAATTTAAAAAATAAATTAAGTAATCAGGATAAACGTAACATAAATTAAATAATCTGCTATTAAAAGGGAAAGTCCATCTTAAGCCAACCTGTGGGAATAACTATTGAAACAATTTTGCTGTTTACAACCCTTTGCAAAATTAGTGGCGAACTTTTAATATATTTGTCAGATATTTGACCACTTAATATTCTCGCTTACTCTCTCACTTAATAACACGCAACCACTAATATTATCTGTTCATCTCTAGGCTTAAAATACTGCGAGCCTCAGCACGGCAGAATGTCAGAAAGCACCAATACTGACAACCTGGTCAGTTCTCTTCGAAATTTACCACAAGAATAAAAAAAATAATAACAATAGCTTAACAATATACACAGAAAGCTGTGAAGTGTTGAAATATTTATCTATAAAAGTGATGAGACAAGATTACTTACTTACTGTTACCCAGAAAAAAAGATTATGAATCATAGATGAAATTGTTCAAGCAACGCATTACAAATAATGTACAGTACCTTTGACTCCCGGTGAATAACTAAACTTGTATGTATGTATCTAATATAATATTTCACATCTAAGTTGTTAATGCTAAGCCATACATAAATAATAACATTTCTAATCCCATTACAACTAAGAACTCAAAGTCACTCCGATTCTGGAAATCGATATTCAAGTATGTTCCCATAACTCACTATGCTGCTAATCCGTTAATAATATCAATCATTTTGCCATGAACCGTGATACAAATGTGCGGGGTTAAAGTTGTTCCCGCACTGAGGTTATAAAATATGTTAGTGTGGAAGCTCCAATGGCAAATTGTGGAAATTTTTGGAACATCGTTCTTCATTTCAATTTAATATTTGAAATTTGTGTTTTTAACCGACTTCAAAAAAAGAGTAGGTTCTCAATTCGACTGCATGTTTATGACTTCAATATTCTTCAACTACTTTATTGTATGATAAAACATTATTTTTTGCTTTTTAGTTAGTGTTGTTTTTCAGTTTTTTGAAGTCGGTTTTTATTTTTTGTTATTTTATATTGACTTATGTCACTCACTTGCAATAAAAATTTCCGTCTACAAACACCATTTTCCGAGTTATCTAGTTTTATTCCATCAAAATAAATCTTAAGATATCTCAGTAAATCCTTTGTTAAACTAACATGGTTCGGAATGAGACGCAATACTACAGATTGCTGATATCCTAGTACTTCTAGCTTACAAGGGTATTTTGATACTCCTTTGACAAGTATCTATTATTATACATGCAGTCCTCACACTGGCCGCGAATCGCTGAGTTAGAAATATGAATATTATATGAATTGTTGCATAGCATAGCATCACGCCTGTATTTCCCGAAGGGTTATGCAGAGGTGTGCTTTTTGTTCACCCACATTTCACCGATGCCGGTATTAAGTCCCATGGAGGCGAGCCTATTATTGCCTTCTACATCAACCGGGCACAAATCCAAACTCTGGTTTGAAGTCTCTCTGCTACTGAGAATTTCAGAAAATACCAATAACATATGCCCGACCTGGGAATTGAACTCAGGACCTCTTGCCCAGCAGCCACTCATGCGGCCTTTAGACCCATGAGGCAGTCATATCATCATTAATCATGAAATAAATACTTAATTAGGATTTACTGGAATTTATTGGATTTCGCTGTTGATCTAGTAGGTTAGCACAAAAATTTATATTATCAGTAGTGTTTTATTTATATCTAAAGGAGTGAGTCTGTTAGCGTTTCGGAACTTTAACTCTTTTTGTTAAAATGCTGGCACGGTGGGCGCATGGTTGGCGCTATGGTTGAGCAAGGGTTCAAATCCCGATCGGCACAAATATTTGTATAGTTTTTCGGGTCTAGGTATTTGTGCCTATGGATATTTGTGTTTGTAAACGCACCCACGATACAGGAATTGTTTTTGATGTGGGACAACATTAAAAAAAAAAGAACAAAATGTATACCTATAGTTATTCCCCGAAGTGTTAAGCAGAAATGTACTACTTGTACACCTAGATTTCGCTGATTGAGTCTCAAGTAATAGGGGACGAGGCTAATGCCATTTACTGAGCCCAATATCAAAATTTGGGGTGCAACTGAAATTTCCAAAATTAATCTAAAAGCCAATAACATTTTGTCTGACCCGGGAATATAACCCAGGACCTCACACTCAACAGTCGATCTTTCGACCCCTAGACCAATGTGATAGTCAACTTATTATTTATATCTATATATTCAGCCCAGATTCACTCACTACTGAGTTGATCTAGTACTTTGGCTTTACTTTAGTTCAACTTTCTCGTCCTCTACCGATCTTATCTAAAAGATCTATCTACTACTTTCTCACGAACGTATTTGCAGTTTGGAGTAGGAATTTCTATCCGATTTTAACTAATAATAGACGTCTTACTAAATATAGATTAAATTTTAGAGCCTTTGCCGACCAAAACTCATGTTTCATGTTTTGTAGGCTGCCAATATAAAAGGCCTGAAAAATAAAAAAAATCATTTCTAAAAAAAGAAACATTCTTTTTCTTTTTTGGTTGAACAAATATCTTTACGCTAACTATTTTCTTCTTTTACATTAAATAAATGGAGATACATTTGGCGCTCATTAAACTTAAGTACCTTAGTAGTTTGTGCCATTTCAGCATCGACAACATGTGTACGTTTACAAACACATTGTTTTCTTATTTCTCTTGTTGCCCAGCGAACCGCATAAATTACCGCTTTCTGCGACTCGTTGAATACTGCTTTATTTTTTGTGCTAAGATCACCAACTTAATTTATAGCACAAGAATGTACAATTAAGATTTAAAAATATATTCCACTGATAATTTTGTGAGAGTATCGTCACAGAATCAAAATAAACCTAACAAAGCCGTCTTAGCAGTTAAGGCTCGAAGGCTGTGTCATCGTAATAAAATGCAAATTGACACAGATTTAATCCGGACTTATACCGCTGAGCCTAATAACTGTTAATAATCCGAAGGCGACAGAGCGCAACCTCGGCTGTGTCGCGATGTCACATGCCTTATATACAACCGATGTTTACTGGATTGTCCTCTATTTCATTAGGTACTTGTATTCTCTGATATCCGTTATAATAGTACCAATTTTAAAAAAAAAACATCACTCAAAACTAATTTATGACATGAACCAAATTTTGACACTTGCAATCCTTAATATATTATGTACTGCACATAATATTGAGAAGAGTAAAACATTGTTGCCTAGCTGTAACGTTACGAACTACGGTTTAATGTTCGATAGGTACCTACTTTGAACTTACGCCCGCCAATAGGCCGAAACTAGTTACTAAGTAGTTCCAACTTAATGTTCCTTTGCGAATAAGATATTGCTTGCTTTGATGATATAAGTTAATTATACTTAACAGCTACCTACTATTTTACCTAAATGGGTATTTTAGGTAACGTGTTAGTTACAATTAGTTGTATTAGGAACAATAATCGCATACGTTCTATGTTTAGTGAGCGAGGAAACTTTTGGTCCCTACGCTGTTAATATTCTCTCGAACCCGGCAACAGGCCCAATCGTAAGGAAGGGCTAAAATAATGAAATGTAAATTAATACATCATCTTGGATTAGGAGAGGATCGAGTTCTTTAATCCTATTAGCCCGACTTGTCGTTAACGATAGGCCTCTATTACAACATGCTGGCAGCCGATTATTAAAATCACTATGCTTTTTAATTGGGCCACTTCCGATGAAGAGACAATAACCTAAATTAAAAAAACAAATAATCGGTCGAATGTTTGACAGGCAAGATGTTAAATTGTAACAAACAGTCAAGCAAGTATTTTTATTTTCGTGCGAAGTTGAGCTCTCATTTCTAATGGATATGTAAGGCCTACTAATTAAACTTTTTTAATCTGAGCAATGGCAGCAAGGTGTCGACGCCTCGAGGCCACTCGCCCTCATCGAGATAGCTCTTTCTCAATTTAAGGATCTCGGCCAAGCCCTCTGATAAGCCCCAGATTTAGCGCTGAGCGAATTTGTTCGGGTAATTTACTTTCCAAGTTGCGAAGACAATAAAAGTTGGCGTGGGCTTTGCTTTTGAGTAGCTTTATTTTGTTTTGTGTAATGAAGACTTATTTTACAAGTGATAATTTTGTTTTTTTTTTTTTAAAAGACTCCGTGTAAATTTAGTGTAGTCTACGTGGATAGTTTGGAAACAATAATGAGATTTTGCAGACGCAATACATTACAGAGTTGGTCTGTAGATATGTACCTATTCGTAGACTGCAGGTAAGTGGGCAATCTCCGTTTGTGCTAGCTTGATTTATAGATCTAATTAAATACCTTTACGCAAACCATGAATTGTCTCAGAATCCCCGGTATTTCGTTTCCGTTTACCAATGTAATAAGTGTCTACGTACATATGTATCTACCTACAGAGATATGGTTATATTATAATAGTTTCATTATATTATATGTCTAGTCTACACATTTCAAACCTAACTAAAATAAAGATAGGATTCATATAATAAAAAGGATGACTAGTGCAATTTGCAGTTTTATGTCGATCTATCAACAAAAATAATGATTTCGTTCCAAAAATATCAGATCAATCTAGCGGTTGCCATTTAAATCACAAAACATTTCGTGAAATTGACCGCAACTGAAATGGGCGGCTGACCGAGGAATGTTTCCGTGTTTCTCTCGAATGTCACCCAACAGATTGTCGGGTATCGTATCGAGCATCTACGTAAGATTAAGGATGCGTGTCACGGCTGCTGGACCTGTCGCCGGCGACCTCATCCATCAACCCTTTCTCGTGGGTAAAAACTTATTTTATATACGGTCAACTAAACAGCTGATTACAGCGGTTCATCCATGAGTAGGTTTACTCAACATGTGAAATGATTCAGGTTTTAAATATACATACCTATACCGACAGGGTGAAATAGAATCTTTCATCATAACTAAATTTTTCATAAAATCGTGCAATTATGTATAGTGTATGAAAACTATGAAAATATTTTTACGAGTATATTTATTTTCACCTGTATATAATAGCAAGATTTGTTAAAATATATATAAATATTTATTATTATCTAATATAAAGGAACTTTTTACCTTACTTTAGAACCCTAAAAATCTCCATGTAGTAACCGTAATTAGACGGTGTTTAACTTTAATAAGGGAAATGTTAGCACCCGTAGTTAAATTTGATGTTTTATATCACCGCACTTAATTTCAGGGGGCATTCGGTACGGTTACAATGATAGGCGGGTCGGCTTGGGCGGGCGGCCCCTGCTGACTTGACACATCTCTTTCGGACCGTGTATATTGCATATTGGTGATATTGGACTCGACCAAGATTAGCTTCGGAAACGTCAACAATACAATGTAAGCAGAGAAAATCGCGTGCCATCGAAAAAAGTCTGTGAATTTTATGTGTAACGGATTTCTTTATTTAGAGCAGTATAATCTTGATCAAGATTACATGGTTTAATTTTGTGCATTCTGTTATATTCTGAAACAAAAACTGAAAAAACTTATAGATGAATGTGTTTCTACAGGATACGCAGCGTAATTACGTAAAAAAACGACAGCGACGCGACAGCAATCTCACTGTCAGCCAATACCTACATTATATGACACAAAAATGACGTTTGACAGAAGGTATCGCGCGATCTACGCCTGTAGCTACATCGGTTATTGCCGATCTTTGATATAAGTGTGATGAGCGATGAAAAAAGAATAAGTATTTGAAGGAATGTCAATATTTAAAAATTGAGTAATGGACGTTGAACGGAACGTTGGAGTTAATGCAGTTTCATTCCTGGTACACTATAGTACCTACCTAGACAGTCTCCAAAGACGATAGTGACAGCGTTAATTGTCACTTTGGGCAAGACCTATACAGCAGTTGTATAACTTACATTCCTCACTAAATGAACCAATAGGTATCGATATAATATAAAATAAATCATCACATTTCACATCATCAATTAAACAAAAGCAGAATGAGGTAAAGTTTAAGAAAGCCACGTTCACCTCATGATATTATTGTTTCAAGCATACTTCAGCAGTTAGGAAACTTTTATATGGTAATGAATACGCTGTGAGCGGAGTGGGGGGTGTCACAGTCACGTGATGTTCCGTGCACCCACCCGTGGATAACTGCCAATAACAGTATGTTTTACCCTGCCATTAAGTTACGCTATGTTGTATGTCTACGTGGCTGCGAGTCTGCGTCAAACCTGCAGCCACATTTAAAACAACCCCTTTTACTGTAATTACTAGATACCGACTAACTTTGACTCACGAACACACGTCATTTGTGATTTCGTATTTCGTTGGAACCAATTTAACACGCTAGTGCTATTTCTCTTCGCAAAATATAAGGAATATAAGGCTCCATTACGACTTTTACTCGTATTTGTAATAGAGCTGGAAACTTAACGTATCGATCGGCAATAAAATATAGGGTTGGTCGTAAAGAAGCCAATATTTTGACTAGCAGAGGCTGCGGAGGCGAATGTGTGTGTGTATCTAGAAGCGTTTCCCGCTATAAATCACCTCATGAGTGTGGAAAAATAGTTACAGCGGAAGATTCGGTCTGCAAGTGGGCATCGGCGATACGCTTCACGCCCAACAACGCTTGCATTTACATACTAGCCCGCAAAATTCCAATATTTACACTATATTATTCTAAAAGATTAACTTTTTTTCCAAGTAATTCTAATAAACATGTAAAATAAATAGGGCCCTATTTTGCAGTACTTGCATTGTGAATAATCGAAATAAAAGCCCCAAGTTTTCGTAGGCACGAAGTTTCTGAGTGTCTTCTCATGGCTAAGGGTTCAAAATGAATTATTATACTGTCTCATGAAAAAAAATCACTTCCCCAAGTAATGAAAACTTGAGCTGATGCGCTCGAGTGCTGGTACTCCAGTCCGGCGGATATTACGGCAATATATTTCAATTACACATAAGAAAAAGAACAAGTCGTTTGAAGTAGCTGAAAGGCCAGATTACAGTCTTGGAGGAAATAATAAGGAAGACCCCACTAACGAGCCAGGGCCGGCAACTTTTAAAAAGAATACGTGTGGGGAGGCAAGATGGTTGTTGAGAGTGATTAAATTGTATAAGTATTATTATTCTCAGGTACATCCTCTATGTGAGTGCTTGAAAAAGGTAAAAATATCCTTGCATTTGAAGCTAGATTATTGTGGCGCTGTGTGACTGTATGTTTCGTGACGAAATTAATAGTTATGATTGTGTGTGTTTCGATTCTCCTAATATGATTTATTTTGTTATAAGATTTCAAAAAATCGGTTGCTGATTACCAGACTAACGATTTTTTTAGTTTGGTACTTTTTGTGTGTATTTTTGGTGGGCAGGGAAGTCGGGCGCGGACGTAGGGTGAAGATTTGTGCGATTCAATGGAATTTAATTACTCGCTAGCGGGCCAGCATAACGACGCAAAAATATTTATGTTTATTGTCGAGCTAATGCCTGAATGTGACCGCACACGAACCGCGCGACGAGATGCGCTGAATGTTCCTTTAATTAATATACCTCAGCAATCATACACTGAAATTCCGCAAAAATTAAGGATAGATGAGATGGATAAAATTCTAGTAAAAAGTATTATTATTCAAAAATACATCAATTGAAAATGACAAGCGGTAAATAACAAAAATTAAAATCATAAATACATTCAATTCAATGTTGGTAAAAGTTTTGTTATACCTCCATTGTTAAACCTTTTTCTAATTGCTAAAACTACACCGCAATCGCATTACCGTTTTATCGGTTTTATCACAATTTCAGTAAAAAGATATAAAGTAAGAAGCAAGGTAAAACACGAACACACACATTCAACGAAGTAAAATTACCATAAATTAGTAAAATCGAACAAACGCCACACGGTTCATATTTATTTCCGGACTCGACAATTACGGTCATTGGAACTTGAGCGTGATGTTTCTACTACATTTCTCGTAATAGCACCACTTTTATAACCGAAGCGTAATGAAACTCGTTTAAATATCACAAAAGTGGTTGGATTACGGCAGCCAAGCACTTTATACTGCTTAATTACTGCCCTCGACAGAAATAATTGGGAACTTGGGGATTACAACCGGACTTTACAGCCGAATTAAAGATTCTGTGAAAATGATGAATTGAACTTGATTGGTTGGCTCGAAAAGAGTATAACTGATTTAGAATTGTCATTTGTCAAGTGATTGGCGTCTTTTTTGGGAGTTATTCATTAAGATTTTTTATTTAGCCAATAACTGAGATGGTACGCTGATGCCATTAGTATAGAGTGGATCATTAATTCCCTTAGCTGAATCCCTTAATGGCCTCTTACGACATCGAAATTGATAGGGTGGTTCTATCTAAAGATGGTACCTCCCCATGTACACTGCAATCATAAATGAATTTGAACGATACGCAACGTATAGAAGATGGAGAGATAAAATAAATTGGAACAAAATTATTTAAAAAACTTTTTGTTAACCTTATACCTACAACAAAAGCATTTTTTTTTAATGCCAACTTTTCTGAAGACTACTTGCTAGCTACTTAGGTGGCCGAGCGTAGGAATGCCTAATTGGAAACAGAACTCGGACCTAAACATTTTTTTTTCAGTATCTCTCTACTTACCCGTCTTACGGACGTTGGTGAACAATACGCCAACATTCGTTGTTGTACCGACATATTATCTACAGCAATCTTTATTTTTTTGTGTCAGTTATTCATTCCAAAATTATGCAGTTCCTTCCCTCTCCACTAGGGACACACTAGAAATGGTGATATTATAAAGTTCTAAAACAGCAATGGATCGCGTTGTCGGAATAGCTAGAGTTTAGCTAGATTTAGTTGATAGTGAGCCCGAACAATAGATTGAGTGAAATCCCAGTAAGCTAGCTGAATCCATCGGCCGAACGACACGACAGGACATCATTTTGTATTGTTCGTTAACTGAATGGGAACAAATGAGTTCATGATTTAGCATGCGATGTGTATCACATCTGAATATCGGATCGCGCCGGGCTTCGTTTGCGTTACGAATCAATAACTCTGTTAAGCTGTGTTTTCATTAGGGATTATTCAGCATTATGAATGTCGATGGTGCGAAATCAGTAGCTGTGTTATAGCTGATGACCGTTGTTATATTGATATTATCTTCATACAATCCCTTTTTGGTGTTTAGTTATTGTTACTATGAGTAGTAGAGAGATATTTGCCACCATTTTTATTTATCAGTTTTTATTAGGAATATAAGCAATGATAGCCTAGCGGACCGAACCTCTGACTTCGGAATCATGTGCGGATCAGAATTTGATTATCACTTGCGTTTACGGTGAAGGAAAACATCGTGTGGATAAAGTTCTTGATGGTGTGTGTAGTCTGCCAACCCGCAACGGGCCAGCGTGGTGGATTAAGGCCTAAATCTTCTCTCTCCGCAGTGGATCAGTAATGAGTTGAATTTATTTATTTTATTAGAAATATGTTTCGAATTATTATACATACTATAATTATATAGGTACCAATAATCGTAGATTTTTTTTTCTTCTGCGTAAATATCCACAGTAAATGTTACCATCAAGCATCTTTACATCGCGTATACTAAATGAAAACATTGGGATTGGCCACGTATCAAAACCGAAAAATATTCCGACAGTCAAATGGAAAGCGTTGAAATCTACCGTTTTAATAACGAAACATACGCTTGCAGGTATTCCACAAAAAAGTTTAGCTATTACCCGTTGGATGTAGTTGGCACCTATAGTTGCATCGTTACAGCTAAAGTTCACACCGTAAAATATTTACATGTCGATACTCTGGAAGGGTATAGTTACTAGTTAAAATTCTCCACTATAGACGCTTCACACATGGTTCCTGCTACACGTCAATAATTGATATGAACGACATAAAATTGTTACGGAGTTTCCACATCCCTTCTTGCTGTTACCACCTTTTGTTTTACAAACTTTGCGTGTTGGAAATGGGTTTTATGCTCAATAAATCTGTTACGCTCATGTAGTCCTTAGTAAACAGTATATAAATGCCAATTTTCCATGAGCTATGGATAATTATGTGCATATACTTAGCGTTGCTGCATTGGCTGCTTGTATTATTTTTAGTTTCGATCATTTTTATGTTTTATGACGTTGAAACGATCAACAAGTAATTTTTAGTTTAAATCTTACTTGTTTGGATGATGAGGAATTTTGTTTCGCATTTCCGTAAAATGAAAGATAATTTCCTAGAGCCACAGTAAATGGAAGACGTAAATATAACAAGGTTTTTAATCTCATTCTGTGTAAAAGTTGAGGACAGTAAAATTTTCTCCAAGTAAAAATAAAATATGGAACCAAGCCCACGTTTCAAGGTGACCTAATTACGCGACTCGAATCAACTGACACCCGTATAATCCAATGAGTGTTCGTTAACTTTAGCCTGTATATATCTACATCCACAATAAATAATTATTTTACATAGATATGTACCTACTGGGTCTGATATCAGTAAACCGAAGGCAGCTTGTTCATAGTTATTTATTTATATGACAGAAGAATTATAGAGCCTATGCGGCATTAAAATTATTTCTAGCATAAAATATTCAGTAAAGTACTTTAGTTATAAAAAATATTGGTTATAAACTTGATGGTAATATAAAAAAGTGTATTAGCAAAGAGAAATTGTTCGTGCGGCCAGTGGGCAGCGCAAACTGATTAATTCTCGGCCGCTGTGCGAACTCCAGAAATATTAGCTCCACGGATATGAGATTGCTAATTCCACTAATGCAGCGGACAAATATCGCAACTTCCCCTTACTCCACACTTGAATTTCAAACATTTTGCCAAAACTATTTTGCCAAGCAGTCGGAGGAAGCCAGATTTAATTCAGAAAAAGCATTCCAATTATTAGCTTCATTTGATCGGGCTATTTTAATAAAGTATTGGTTGAATATATCTACCACTATCGATACAGATGTTACAAGAACAGACAGTAGTACATTGTGTATCATATCAATCTGGCGAGCGAGGAATTTAATTTAAAAACTTTCACGTTACATGCATGTAATACTGATTTTTCGGAACGCATGAGAATTTCATATACTAAAGAGCGATATAAAATTGGGCAAGTAGACGTATTGTTATTGTACCTACAGTATAATACGTCTCATGCGAACTTGCGTGTCGCATCCAAATAGTCAAAATTTGATTATGATGTAATAATAGGAACAAAACATATGACTATTGCCTATAATAAAACGTAAACGTTCGTTGTTAGTACGAACTTCTTGTATTAACAATATACTTTGAACTAGGATTTTTTCAGCGGTTTACGTATTAAAGCATGCAAATCGAGAGGCAATAAAGGGCGGTGGTCCATTCAAAAGTTGTTTGCAATTGAAAGTTTAAAAACATCAGTCATACGTAGATCGCACCCTCACGCACAAGTGCAGTCTATTCATTTGCCGGATGGATTAATTTCCGCCGTGAGATCGTTCCAAAGGGAAATGCGATTGGAACAAAGTGTACGCGACTGGGACTGGGAGGGCGCCGATATTCCCATTTTATGTCCATTTTTGTAAAGGGTTAGAACCTATGGGCTTTTTATACCACACCGAAAGTATAATATAGCTTTTCATAACCTAGTTGATAGTTAGATACAGGCATAGGTATTATTCGTTCGGCCATATTATTTTCCCATTCGATCGGCATGTTTCGGGTATTGTTTTGGCGGAGCAACGTCATAACAAGTTCTTTGCCTTATTTTCCGTGTCGGGCCTGTTGCCCACCGAGATTTAACTTTATTGCAATGCCGGCACACTGCCAAAGCTGTACTGGATGATTATTATGAGACTTTTCTTATTCTTCGAGGTAGGAAAGACATGCTTATTTTTCAAATTATTATTTTATAAACTTAGGTATTTTGTTCTTGTATATTTTATTTAGGTTATTCCGCATTCCTATTTTATGTATGTGCTCTAACCGACATACAATTTCTATTCATTTCCCGAGTTAGGCACTTCGATTTTATAAATTTATGTGCGCAAGTTTATGATGCATTTTACGATGGCCTCTCGGTCAAACACGCGACTCCTAAGGTTTATGGTACTTACCTCACGCAGAGTTTATAACATGACTAAAATAAAGGTTACTGACAAAAACTCATCATAAAACGTCATACGATGAATACTAGACGTTTAAGTTCGTGTTTTATGTTTACGCCATTTACTGATACATATTTCCATCCCGTTCGTCATCAAGGGGAACATTAAACAAACCACTTTGTGTTATGGTAATTACTTGTGTAGACTTTCTTTAATGGACTAAGTTACAAAAGTATTTACACAAGGAACGTCTATTTGAATGGTGTAAACATAATTTGTGGACAAAGTTGTAGATGTAATGTTTTGTGTGACGATGTTGCTAACGTCGCCGAACAGATTTAATTAAAACTGTCACATGTTGTTAATTTTTGTAAAGAGTCACAAGATTACGCTTCGTAGCCATTACGATTAAGTTTTACACAAGAATTCGGATTACATCGGATTTCTTGAATTCCATCGAAATATATATTAATAGATATAGGATTCTCCTCTACTTTTGTATGTTGTTAGAGCTATGAGAATTTGAATCCTAGCTTTTTAAACGCTCGATCTTGCGCTTATAAATCTTATAACACGATATCACTGTATACGATTTTTATTTTACCAATAAAATCACTACAATAAATAAAATATGAGAAAGAATAAACAAACTAATGAAATAATAATTTTATCCTAAAAAGTAATTTCAGTACACAATAAGGTATTTTACAGTATGCCATTGATGTTTTTTTTTTTGCATAAACATATCGAAGAGTGTTCCCTAACTGTCCTACGTTGAAATTGAAGTCATGCTGTTGAATTTTAATAGTTATCATCCGTAACGTTTAATCCCGGGAGTTGCGTTGGACACGGTGTCTTTGCTAAAATCCGGCATACGCCGCTGATAGATGGCATTTAGTGCAGATAGAGTTGTCCCCCGGAGTACGTTTCGCTCCACGCCGTTGAACAAGTGCCAATGAGGACCGATCTCCGAGAAAATTTGCAAAAATAAGTTGAAATCGACTAGAAATGACTCCGTGCTTCTGATCGCTAACTCAACGCTCATTACTATTATTTAAAAGTTTTCTCAAGAACTATTTTCTATTCAGATTTAATTTATTTAGTAACAATATAATTAAATAAAAATATACATTTCAGTTGCCATGTATCGTCGACGGTCGTTTTCATGGCGTTTCTGTCGAAACATTATATAATAACAACTTCAGGTATGTTGTCTTCTTCAATCTGCAATGGAAAATTTAGCTTCAAAATTCTACATAGGAAATATCTATGGTTTAAAAATGAATACCATAAGAGTTAAATTAAAAGATAGATTAAAAGGTAATTATTATTATGTACAAGTTAAAAATAAAGTTATACCGCTCTCATGTGTGCATCCATTCTTCTTTGTGCCTCTATAGGAGAGGGCGGGTTATGTTGATGCTTGTGATCAACCAGCTCGACCCTGTCAACGACGTCGATGTTATATTTATTAACTTTATTTGTGAAAGTGTCCATAAATGTGATGCTCTCCGTTGTCGTTGGCTCCAAATGTGTCAATTTATATTTATCCTCGTAATATGACACCAGCTTCATCATGAGGACATCTCCGAGAGCAGCCTTTTGCGTGTTGTATATGTTCTGAAATAGAAGAATTAATTCCGTGTAGATAGGTATAGAAAACTCGGAAAAATTTCCTCTAAGTATTGTAATCAGACACAAATAATAAACTTTGAAATATGGCTAGAATATTTTTTTATAATAAATTTTGACATGAGCTCCAAAAATATATTAAATGTATTCACTAACTTGACTTCTCCGATGAGATTTGTACGGAGGCGTTGAGTATCGCTCATGATTGGTATGCAAATCATTCCCGCTTGCGCCTCCTTTCTTAGATTTGTAAACCATTGATCCCAAATCTTTTAGAAAGCCTTCGAAATCACCAGAGAATCTCACTACATTATCGTGTTGTATCTGCGTTAATTGATTACATTAATTTTTGGGATTGAGGAAACACTTTAAACAAATTACTTAAAATTATATGGATACCTGTGAACTTGATGCAATATTCAGCACAAAAACAAGAACAGCAGTTATCCACTGTCCACGGAACGTCCTGCTCATGAAAACAATTGAACTGAACAACATGTAGCATCGAGAGGGACTACCTTACACCATAATCGTACACAATTGATAAGGTGCTATTTCCTATTCTTGCTTTACGATCGGCGATAATCTTTTTTCAATTCTTTTTTGGGTTGGCACAGTTTTATGGCTTCGGGTGTTAAAATTGCATTATTGAAAGAAAGTAAAATTCTATCAATAAAACGCAGAGCCGGAGCGTACTGTCGCGTTGATATCGTATGACTAAATGCAAGTCGAGGCAAGGCGAAATCTGAGTGTAGGTTTAATGGTTTCGCCTTGATCCTGAGCGAGTCGGGAGCGCGCGCAGTTACACAGCTAGATTTATTAGTTCAATTACCCAGGCCCTGTTCGGAGCCGCTTCGCTTGCTTGAGCGCAGACGCCAACAACTAAATTCTGCTCAGGTTGCAACACATTCTATGTTCACCTTTTTTGCCTCTTTGCAACGATGTTAATGTACAAACCTAAATTAGGAACGCTTTGTTGTAGTTGAACAAATCTGACTTTTTATTGCAAGAATTAAGCCATTGTGCCAATCTTTTTGGAGATAGTCAATATTTTATTGTCATCATTTGGATTCCGGATGTTTGCACTTTTGATTTCAAAACATAAGTGCTGATAGCTTAATTACCTACTTACCTACTGGTATGTTCGATTGTTCGCAGATTTACAGGTTATCAGCAGTTTTAAACAGCTAAGGTAAACATCGAATTAAAACCAATCATATATCAAATGGTGTCAAATATCGTATCTTAAAAACAGCTGCACTTTGAGATCTATAAAGCTAACCGTGGATTAATATTGATTACATATTACTATTAGATCAAGCCGAGTTGGTAGATGGCGTGAAACGAAGTAAATAGAGATCCAGGAGTGAATGTAGACGAAACTTTAAAACCTTGTAACGATCTTGAATAAATGCAGTTTGAAGACAATAATCCAGAATAATCATCACTACATACAATATTATAAAACAAAGCCCCCCCCCCCCCTCGCCGCGTCTGTCTGTCTGTTTGATCGAGATAAACTCAAAAACGAATGAACGGATTTTCATGCGGTTTTCACCAATAGACAGAGTGATTCATGAGGAAGGTTTACGTGTATAATTCGTTAAGGATTTGTGTAAATTGAGTGAAATATGACGATGATACTTGAAGATAACGGAAAGAATCATGCTGGCGACTGGCGTGCGCCGAGTACATGCTCGACCTAACAGGCAGATACGACAGTACGCTAGAAAAAAATGAAGGCGTATATGCTCTGCTACTCGTGCGAAGCCGAAGTGGGTCGCTAATTTACAATAATTTAATAAAAAAAAAGCATCCTTGTTGGCAAATGTGTTAATTCTATGTTAAATTGCTTTCAAAGTATTGTCTCTTATTATTGATGCCTAATGTGTACAATATATTCAAATATCACAGATTGTCTCAACAACGAAAATATCTCGATTCTGATTACGTGTATCTGAAGAGAGTTGGATTCATATTTATTCATAGACACACATATGATGATTATAAAAATTGTTTAGGATATAAATGTAAACTCCATAGTCTAGTTGTTTAACGTTCGACTCCCATGCAGGAAGTTCTAAGTGTGAACCCGGCTTGCACCTCCATATTTTCAAAATGTATGTTCACAATTCTATAATCACTTGCGATAACGGATAAGGAAAAGATCGTGAACAAGCCTGCATACCTGAGAGGACCCTATAATGTTCTCGGTGTTGTGTGTAGAGCGCAAAACCGTACCAGGCCAGCATGACTATCCTGTATAGTGCAGTCACTATGGCGATATCCCGTCTTAATCCGTATGTCGTTGATATTCCTTTTATACTCAATAAGTGTTTTGCTTCATCGTTTGTCATGCAAAAGGCTAGGGAATGGAATTCTCTGCCGACGTCTATATTCCCCGATTAGTATAACTTAGGGATCTACCAGGCGAGAGTGAATAGGCATTATTTGAGCTTACGTGATCCATCTTCGGCAGCATTGTGACTAACCATCAGGTGAAGTGCTGTAAAACGTACTCAAATTAGAAGTAAACAAGTGCGAGTCGGACTCGCGCACGAAGGGTTCCGTACCATTGACTAGGTAAACTAAAGTAGGTATTTATTATTAAAGTAAAAATATAACTGAGTATTTTGTGAATATTTCTAGTGCCTACCTGTTACCATTATTGATATCGAGCAAAAAAGGGCTATAAAATTGCGTTTGTTGTAAGGGGGGCTCCCTTAAATATTTATTTTATTTTGTTTTTAGTATTTGTTGTTATAGCGGCAATAGAAATACATAATTTGTGAAAATTTCAACCGTCTAGCTATCGCGGTTCTTAAGATACAGCCTGGTGACGGACAGACGGACGGACAGACAGCGAAGTCTTAGTAATAGGGTCCCGTTTTTACCCTTTGGGTACGGAACCCTAAAAAAGAGAATTCTCGGATAGTAAAATTATATGTATGTATTTCATTATGTTGAATATGTATTTGCTGTAATGTTTTAGAGGTCCAAATTAATTTGATGATGACCGTAACATTTTATTTCTAACTTTATTAGTTAATTTACAAACTTTATTTCTGTTCATGTTAAAGATTTTCCACATTTTAAAATCTCACATGACCTGTGTAGTTTATTCGTTTCTATTCCATTTTCGATTAAATAAAGATTCAAGGTTAAGCCTAGTGAAGATTTCAGAATAAATTGAAATACCATATTAGAATTGCTCGGGGCCGTCAACATTTTTAAGGTATTCGAATAAATTTTCAGGTCACGTAAATATTATTCGGTTTTTATATTAGAAAACGATGATTTTGTTTTACGTCAGTTGTAACCATAGACTTAGAATTTCGCTTACGCTAAGTTGTAACATTGTGGCTCAAGTTGTCATCGACGACACGTTACTCGAAAACAGTTAAATAATTTGTCACCTCATATTTCGCGCCTCCTCATACGTTGCGCCTCGGTTGTTTGCTATTCGCTAAGATATTGAGTGCAGTTACACACACAAATTCTCAGTAACACGGTTGGCGTAGTCGTTGAGCGATTGACTGCTGCGCTACTTACGTGTCGCGAATTCGATTCCTGCACGGAACAAATATTTGTATGATCTACAGACAGATGTATGTCCATGTGAATATTTGTGTTTGTAAATGCACCCACGATACAGGAATTATTCATATTTTATATAAAATAAAAAACTTCGTGTCTTAATAATTTTAGTTGATGATTTACGTATTTATGTGTGTGTTTCAACATCACAGCCTGTAAATGTCGTGCAGTAAATATAGGCCAAAAAGACAACGATCAAGACCACTGTTAGATATTGATAACGCAGTACCTACTTGTGTTTGATTGCCAAATTGGTCTAGTGGTCGCAAGCAAGACTGCTGAGCGTGAGGTCCTGGGTTCGATTCCCAGGTCGGGCAAAGTGTTATTGGGTTTTTCTGTATGGAAATTCTCAGTAGCAGCACGGCGTCTGGAACTGTGCCCGGTAGATGGCAATAGGCTCGCCCCCTATTACATGGGACTTAATAACGGCATCGGCGAAATGTGGGTGTACAATAGTACACCTATGCCTAACCCTTCGGGGAATACAGGCGTAATGCTATGTTATGTTATGTTATGTTATGCTATTTCTGTTTATATTAGCTTATAGAAGGATGCTTCTGCACGCTAGAATGGTTGCCCATAGCCATCTTTTAAAACATTCACAAAAAGAGATGGTTTAGCTTATTATAAAGTCCGCTTACCTTATTGTTGAATAAAGGTTGTACATAAAATACCTTTCATTCCCTTTATTTAATTACACAAATACATAAACGGTCCCACGATACAGGAATAATAAAATGTAGTGTAGGGCAAGGTTTAAAAAAACATATTAAAATGTGAAAGAAACATGTTTCTGAAAAATAATTATACTTATGCAACCGACTCAGCTTTTATAGTAAAGTATAAAATCTTACAAATCGCAGTTATACGTTACATAGTTTGCTTTTTATTGTTAGTCGTTATTAATGAACAATATTATAACGCCAGTGTAGACAAGCGGAGCCGGTTGTGACCACAAACACCCCTGTCGATACAACTTGGCCAACTTTCAAATTTGTGGGTTGGCGCTTTCGGAGCTCGCTTATGTGCACTTAGCTCTACATACTAATTAGTACAAGTTAAGAGATTGTCGAATTACAAATTCACAAAAAAGTCTTCACAAGAAACTGACTGATTTTCACGCAAGCTTGTAAGTACCTAAGTCAGATATTTTCAAATAAAAGATGCGCATAAGCACAGACTAACAATGACAATAAATTCTATGTAATGTATTGTGATACTTCTGAAGGAATGTCTGAACCTCAACCGTTCTGTTATAACCCTTATTTCTTAGCTAACATTAATGCAATCAGCACTTCACTCTCACGTGTTTTCCATTGTACTTAAAAGTGCAAGCTGACATTTTTACCTAACTTGATTACTTCATACTCAATAATTATTCAGTTAGAATCTGGAACCAGTGCACAACGGTACTCGCACTCGGAACTATAAATCGGGAAGTCAGTGAGATCAAACTTGTAGTTTTTATATAATAAATTAGTGTTTGTGAATTGTAGTTTATTTTTTAAAAAGACTAACGGGGTCGGTCTCCTAACAATTGGTGTCAGAAGTGGGATACCAGAGAAGTCTAACGAAGTAGACACTGGTATCCAAAACCCGAGACACCCGTGATTGTCTTGTGACCGACAATAAGCCTTAGCCAAGTGCTAAGCCTGCGTCAGCTACACCTCAGGACGACGGTCAGCCTCCGCTGTATAGCGTGAGCCCGCTCCACAAACACAGGACGACGGTCAGCCTCCGCTGTATAGCGTGAGCCCGCTCCGCAAGCACAGGACGACGATCAGCCTCCGCTGTATAGCGTGAGCCCGCTCCTAAAGCATCACTGATCTACCATCTTCCCAGTTGGTCGACGATAAGTCTCAGCGTCAATACGAGCCCGCACCAGCAGCAGATCTAACTCAAACATCGAAGAGTACCAGACACGTGGAGGTTTATACACGGACAGCGGTCAGATTTCACAAGAGCATTTGCCACGTCACACCGCCTGACCGTGAAACCGAGTTCCAGTAATGCAAGCACATCAAGTGATTCTCGTGTTACTGTGAGTGTTTTGTGATTTTTATTTTACTTCTTTTATGAACTTTTGTATTTTATGAACCTTACTATTTCTTTCTAAATCCGTACTATCTTTGACTAGATATATTTTACACTGTTTTCATATTTCATTAGTCCAACACTTATAGCAATCTAATGCCGCCTAAATTTGAGTCTTTAAAAAACGAGCAAGAAAAAACAGAAATGTCTGAAAAAATTACCTTGTCAGTTTTAACTAAATTTATTAAACCCTATGATGGGGATAGGGAATCACTTCCTGCATTTTTAACAGATTGCGATAATGCAATGTCCCTAGCTACCCCAGATCAACAGATTGTACTTAGCAAATACGTCACGTCACAGCTTCAGGGAAAAGCCCGAGTAGCTTGTAGCCTAAAATCTTTCTCTGGGTGGACTGAATTAAAAACTTTCCTTAGGGCCACTTTTGGCGAGAAAAAACATGCGACGCATTTATTAGCGGATCTACAAAACTGTAAGCAGGCCACTTCTGAAGACGTTACTAAATATTCTATTAGGGTAGAATCTCTACTTACAAGAATACAGTCAGACATACATCATAGCTGTAGGGACGAAAAGGAACTTCCCGGTAGGATTGCAGCCATGGAAGATTTGGCACTTAATACTTTTATTTTAGGGATCAATTCATCTATTTCTACCATTGTAAGGTGTAAGAACCCGTCTACTCTTAATGAAGCAGTACAGTATGCTATTGATGAGGAGAAGTTATATAATTTAAGTAACAGATCTAAAAAGCATTGTTCTATTTGTAACCGAAGCGGTCATATTGCATCTGAATGTTTTAAGAATAAAACCTCAAATAATTCGCAATCTCGAAACGTATATCATGCTAATTCGAATCCTAATTATCAAGCTAATCCTAATTCTAATGTAATAACTTGTAATTATTGTAAACGTGTAGGTCACACGATTCAACAGTGTCGTAAGCGACAATATAATATGCAACGACGCGAAAATGCGAATCAAGCACAACGTGACTCTAACTCGCCACGTGAGAATCCTAACACTGCAGTGCATATGTGTGATATTAATGAGTTAGACTGTCCCGATCCTAATAATGATAATTTAAACTAAATAACATTTCGGTCTCGTGTCTGCCGAAATGCTATAATACTAATGACACGCAATGTTTTACTATTTCTCATAAATTCTCTAAATCTCAACCTAATCAGTTGAGTCTTACTAACTCTAAATCTCAACCTGATCAGTTGAGTCTTACTAAATCTAAATCTCAACCTAATCAGTTGAGTCTTACTAAATCTAAATCTCAACCTAATCAGTTGAGTCTTACTAAATCTAAATCTCAACCTAATCAGTTGAGTCTTACTAAATCTAAATCTCAACCTAATCAGTTGAGTCCTACTAACTCTCAATCTCAACCTGATCAGTTGAGTCCTACTAACACTAAATCTCAACCTAATCAGTTGAGTCTTACTAAATCTAAATCTCAACCTAATCAGTTGAGTCTTACTAAATCTAAATCTCAACTCAATCAGTTGAGTCTTACTAAATCCAAATCTCAACCTAATCAGTTGAGTCCTACTAAATCTAAACCTCAACCTAATCAGTTGAGTCCTACTAACTCTAAATCTCAACCTGATCAGTTGAGTCCTTCTAAATCCAAACCTCAACCTCTGTTGAGTCATACTAATTCTAAACCTCAACCTCTGTTGAGTCCTACTAACTCTAAACCTCAACCTCTGTTGAGTCCTACTAACTCTAAACCTCAACCTCTGTTGAGTCCTACTAGCAATACTAATTCCTCCTATGATTCTACTATTTCTCGTAACAAAATCGATCATCAAGTATCATCAAATAATCTACCAATTCCTTATTCTAAATCATTAAACACTAGTGTTTACGAAACTTCTAAATCTATACCTATATTCGAAATAAATAATTACAATAAAAAGGTGTCCTTACCGCATACTTACTTAACCACACCCTATGCTCTGGAACAATTGTGTTTCCTTATTGACACAGGATCAAGTATCAGTCTTATAAAAAAATCTAGCTTATTGCAAATTCCAAGCCTCTCTCCCGAGATAGTAAAATTAAAGGGCATTAATAACTCAGAACATCCAGTTGAAACACTAGGTACATTCCAAATGGAATTCAATTTACCAAATCAAACACTTAGTTATAAATTTCACGTTACGAATGATGACGTTAACTTACAAAATTATGACGGCATTATAGGTAGTAATTTCTTAAATCATTTTAAATCAAGTATCAATTATTCGTCTAAATCTATGTCCATAAATAATTGTTCAATTCCAATTATCTATACGGAACCAATTTACATTATTCCTGCTCGTTCTGAAGCAGTTATCGAATGCACGGTATCTAATTACTCGCCCGACTTTTATCACAACAATGAAGCTCTCGTACTAGATCATACCTTAGGTGATGGTATTTATGTCGCAAATTGTATTGTTTCAATAAAACCTAATAGGAGAATTAATGTCACTGTTTTAAATACTACCGACTCTAACATAGAAGTTAAAGATTATCATGTCGAATTGACACCTTTTGAACATAACCATTCAAGCTCTGATTTTTGTCAAATTAATTCTATTTCTACTACTAAATCTGATCGAATCAATGAAGTTCTTAATCTAATTCGCTGTTCTCATCTAAATGACGAAGAGAGAAAATCTCTCATTGAATGTTGCTCTCAATATACGGATATTTTTCATATCGAAGGTGAACCTCTTTCCTTTACAAGTGCAATTGAACATTCCATTAATACGGGTGATGCCCCGCCAATCCATGTAAAATCGTATCGCTTCCCTGAGTGTCACAAGGAAGAAGTTGATTCTCAAATTAGTAAAATGTTAGAACAAAATATTATTCGTCCTTCTAATTCGCCTTGGAGCGCCCCAGTATGGGTAGTCCCAAAGAAATTGGATGCTTCTGGCAAAAGAAAGTGGAGATTAGTTATCGATTATCGCCGTCTCAATGATGTCACCGTTTCTGAAAGCTATCCACTGCCTCTTATCAATGATATTCTTGACCAGTTAGGTCACTCCAAATACTTCAGTACTCTTGACCTTGCTAGTGGTTTTCACCAATTAAAAATGAACGCCATGGACGCGTCGAAAACAGGATTCACAATTAGTACTAATTCAAAAATGTCTGGGCACTACGAGTTCAATAGAATGCCTTTCGGGTTGAAAAACGCCCCTTCTACCTTCCAACGACTTATGAACACCGCATTATCAGGTTTACAAGGTATACATTGTTATATATATTTAGATGATTGCATAATATACAGCCAAAATTTACAAGATCATATGCAAAAATTACGATTAGTCTTTGATAAATTTCGTCAGTTCAATTTAAAGTTACAACCCGACAAATGCGAATTCCTAAGACGTGAAGTTACTTATTTAGGTCATATCATCACCGATAAAGGTGTTTCTCCAAATCCTGACAAAGTCAAGGCCGTATCAGAGTTTCCAATTCCCAAAAACCCAAAAGACATAAAATCTTTTCTAGGCCTCACAGGTTATTATCGCCGATTTATCGAAAACTTTTCAAAAATTACTAAACCACTCACTGCTTTATTAAAAAAGGATTCTATATTCGTTTGGAGTTCTGAACAGCAGATCGCATTCGATATCCTTAAGAATAAATTAATAACCGCACCGCTACTTCAGTACCCTGATTTTTCGCAACCATTCATAGTCACTACAGATGCTAGTAACTACGCTGTAGGCGCAGTCCTATCCCAAGGGATTGTTGGAAAAGATAAACCGATTGCATATGCATCTCGAACCCTTAATAAGGCCGAAGGAAATTATTCTACCACCGAGAAGGAATTATTAGCCATTATATTTGCCGTAAAAACCTTTCGACCTTACCTGTACGGTACTAAATTCAGAATAGTTACAGACCACCGGCCACTTGTTTGGCTTTTTAATTCAAAGGACCCAGGTGGCAGACTCATTCGCTGGCGTCTCAAACTTGAGGAGTATGACTATGAAATTATTCACAAACAGGGTCGTCTCAATTCTAACGCTGATGCACTATCGCGTTGTCCAGTTAACGCTATTGATGTTAATAACTTAAATAATTCTACCTATGAAAATTACTTTAAAGATCAATTTACCAAACAACTTTCTACTTCAAATACTTTGATTGAAGAATTTACTGAAGCTTTACATTTATCCAAATCGAATTCAATTGCAATTCCAGTCTCTTTAGACTTTGATTATTCTATGCCTCACTGTGAGGAAATATTATCACGCCTCGATAATTCCGCTGACTTACTAAATTCCGAACGCGAGCCTTTAACTATTCAATGTATAAACGACAAAAATAAATCTTACTATTTCTTATATACAAAAGTTCATCATTACGAGGAAACTAAATTTAAAGATGTTTATAACTTATTAATTAAACTTAGAGATATGCTTTTAACCAATGACTCAAATGTTACAGATCTCGCGTTACCCGATTTCTCTGATTCATTCTCGAAACTAACTTACATTAAGATTTATAATATGATTTCCTACATTTTCCATAATACTAATATAAAAATTCTTATATATAGAAATCAATTAATTTATCCAACTCCTGTCGAAGTTCCTAAAATATTAAAAGAAAACCATGATTCCGCTATCGCAGGACATCTAGGATCCAGACGAATGTATAAACGAATTAAAGATGCCTATTATTGGAAAGGAATGCGCTCTGACATAGAAGAGTATGTGAAAAAATGCAAATTATGTCAAATTAATAAGCCATTAAGAAAATCGAATAAAGCTCCAATGGAGATAACTTCTACTTCTACTAAACCATTTGAACGGCTAGCTCTCGATATCGTAGGCCCATTACCCGAAGCCGGTTTTCAAAATTTCAAATTTATACTAACTTTACAAGATGACTTAACTAAAGTTACTAGTGCTTATCCTATGGTCTCGGCTACAAGTGAGGAAATAGCCAGAAATCTCGTCCATTTTATGTCTCTTTTCGGTTTCCCAAGATCTATCTTAACTGATTTAGGTACTTGTTTTACATCGGATCTATTTAAACAGCTAACAGAAATTCTAAAGATTAAAGCTCTTTTTACTACTCCTTATCATCCCCAAACTAATGGAGCACTTGAACGCTCACATGCTACATTAAAGGAATATTTAAAATCCTTTGTTAATGAAAACCAAAATGATTGGCATTGTTATCTATTTACTGCAATATTAACCTACAATACTACTCCTCATTGTACTACTGATTATACACCTTATGAATTATTATATGGATACAAACCAAATATTCCAAATTCCTTATACGAAACCACTGGTAATACCACTTATAATGAATATATTCGAGCTCTACAATATAGGATGCGATTTAGTCGAGAAAAAGCTTTACAAAATATAATCAACAGTAAGGAGAGGTCTAAGCAATATTATGATTCTAATTCCCGCGAAATAACGTATAAAACTGGCGATATGGTGTATTTAAAACACCATCATAGACTCCGCAAAGCCTTATCACCCATATGGAAAGGTCCTTACAAAATAGTTAAAGTACACAATAAACATAACGTAACCCTACAAGTAGGTCGTAAACATATTAAGTATCACATCAATGAAATCAAACCTGCTACATCTTAACCTTTGCCATATGTTTATTTCCGGAACGTTAAGTTATGGCTGCCGCGCTGAATCCAGTATCATTCCTATTTTACATAGTCCTGGAATTTATTTTGAACCGACAACTAATATTAATTTTTATAACGATTACTGGAAGGTTATTACCCATGTAGATTTAATATCTTTAGAACCATATCTCGATAAAGTTGAGAAACTGCTGCACGAAACCTTATCTCTCTGTACTAAACTTCAATCACAGGACTTAATCCAATGTAAAGACATTTCTAGTCCAACAGAAGTGCTCATACAATCTAGCTATATCAAATTGCAATCTCTTTCTCATATTATAACTAACCAGCCTATAGATAGAGTCAAACGGTCTCTTGAATTTGGTGGCGAAATCCTAAAGTTTTTCTTTGGCACATTAGATGCAGATGATGCAAGGCAATATGATGCCGCAATTGAATCTTGTCGTAAAAGTGAAACAGAAATGTTCCACTTAATGAAAGATAATATACACGTTATCAAATCAACTATAAATAATTTCAACTCAACTATTTACAAATTAAATCAAAATGAAATTAAATTAAACACTCAAATCAATAATATGAATGAAATCTTAACTCAAATTACGAAAACCGATAATTTACTTCTTTATTCTGCCAAGATAAATAATTTATTAAACATAATCGAAGGTTCTTTACTTGCCATTTCTAACCTACTAGATACTACTCTTAATGCTATCTTATTTTCTAAAGTAAATGTCCTACATCCTAGTGTGATAAGTCCTTCAAATCTTTATAGTGAATTATCTAAGCATAGTACTCAAGTAAACAGAAGGCTGGATTTCCCAGTGCCTTTAAATATAAATAATATTAATTCTTTAATTGACGTATCCCGACTTAACTCTTATTATTATAATAATAAAATTATATTCGTGCTGCAAATCCCGCTAATAACGCCCAGTAAATTCATTGTTTACAAAAGTATACCATTACCGACTCCTCACGATGAGTCACATTTTAAGACATTCGCCTTAATTCAACCTTCAAGTACTTACATTGCTATAAGTGATGACAGGATGCATTATTCTATGTTAAATAACTTAGATAACTGTAAGGTAATTAATTATAACTATTCTATTTGTGAATTAATATCAATATTTTCTAGCTTAGGTAACCCAAATTGTGAATCAAAATTGTTAACAGAAGTAACCTTGTCTCTACCTCCTGAATGTAATGCTAAATTGTTATATGGTCAAATTGATATTTGGCAAAAATTGCAAAATAATAAGTGGATTTATGTTCAATCTGCCACAACTAAACTAACTATTAAATGCGATGAAGATATGAAAGATTACTCTGTTGTTGGCACAGGAATTGTTAAGTTAACAAAAAATTGTATCGGTTTCTCTAAGACTATTCATTTATTGCCTACTACTACTAATTCCTTTTTAATTAAGTCTCCTTTAGAAATAAGTTTTGATATAACTAATGACGATTGTTGTAAGAAGGACATATTTAATAATAAAACTTTGCCACAATTGTCGCCAATTAATTTAAGTAACATTAATCTGGACTCTCTAAAATACGCAACACATAAGATGGATAATTTAGAAAATGAATTAAATAATTTTCAACAAGAATCTCATTTTATTAAATATGCTCCTTATTATTCCACATTTACTTGTTTTTTAATTACATGTTTATTTTTATACATAGCTTATAGGTTATACAGATGTTTTAAAAATCAGAGATCTAATCATTCTGGATGTTGTGTACAAATTTTCAATCAGTGTAATAATCAAAGAACAGTCAGATACCAATCTAAAGTGTCAGACTCTGTAGAAATGACTAACTCTATTCCAGTATCTGAAGATGATAAGAAATCTATAAAATCTTTGCCCGCATTGTGCTCTTCTAACAGAAATCTAAACTATTGATTTACATAATCTTGTTCTTTTACTAATTTAGAACTTAAGACTTTTGTCAACTAACTATAAATTCTATATCTAATTTTAAGTTATATTTTACTAATTCTAGATCTTATATTCTATATTTTAATAATGTACTTAACTTCTATTTTATTATTGTGAATGACTTCCTGATTTTTCAATTTAACTTCGCTTTCTAATTCGGATAAGCTTCGTTTTAAAGGGGGAGCTGTTATAACCCTTATTTCTTAGCTAACATTAATGCAATCAGCACTTCACTCTCACGTGTTTTCCATTGTACTTAAAAGTGCAAGCTGACATTTTTACCTAACTTGATTACTTCATACTCAATAATTATTCAGTTAGAATCTGGAACCAGTGCACAACGGTACTCGCACTCGGAACTATAAATCGGGAAGTCAGTGAGATCAAACTTGTAGTTTTTATATAATAAATTAGTGTTTGTGAATTGTAGTTTATTTTTTAAAAAGACTAACGGGGTCGGTCTCCTAACAGTTCGTACTCAGCAAGTCTATTGGTCAAGGTTAACGCGTTATCAACAATTAATAGCACGCATCAAAAGACTCCAATAGTTAGGGCTCGAAGGTAAATGCCTACCAAAGCGAATGACCAGTCTTTAGGAAGGTCACTTCAATAACATAGTAATATAAGTGTGTAGGTAATAATTAGAGTGAGCATACAATACAAATGTAAACATACCATACAATATGGTATGTTTTCAGATTACATGCATATCCATGTAGATATTTTCATAAAAATGTGTGGCATATTGTTTTTTGTATTTTTCTCAATTTCGGTTGTTTGGATATCGTAGGTTGTTATGGTCAATAGACACGATTTTTATTTAAGATTTTTAAAATTAAATTTTTCCCGCTGTGGTGTTATTAAAAGTTTCAAAATGTAGAAAAATTTCAATATCAAAACTTTCACAGTACAAATTCTAAACAATATATAGCTCCACCCCGTATATAATATTTGCAGTATATTATTGTCCCATTGCTGGATGCTGGGTCTTCTCAACATGAAAATTGTTAAAGCCTTGGTCCACCATATTAGCCTATGGGAACACCTAACCGAGAGTCCAAAAACCTCCCAATGGCGTGTGCAGTCTCAACCTGCATCTTTGAGAAGTTTTTGGTAAGGTATTCGGACATACCCCATGATGTCTTTCTTCATTATTAAGGCAAGTGATAATCAAATTCTTATGACGTATGAATGCAACAATTCAAAGGACTCAAACCCTCCTGTCTTCAAACCAAATGAGTTGAACGTTTGCTTTCCATGCTTGATTATTAATGCGTTTAAACAAATATTATGTAATAAATCGCTTGTGTACATTGGAGTGACGTGGTCGTCCTGCATGATCTATTGTGCACCAATTACGTCAATTACACATTCTAACATAGCTGAAAGGCGATTAATTCAATTGTTGATGGCAATTAAGCAATATTTTATTTTAACTAGCTATTGTAACTTCGATCGCGTGTTACGAGTTAATAAAAAACATTGTACTATTCATTTTATAACATGAGATTTTCTTCAGCCTATTTAGTTACTAAATAAAACAAAAGTTAGGTTTTTTTTGCTAGATTTTAAGAGCAGAAAGTAGTTTAGAACGTATTAAAGAACCATTTCTCCTAATGTTTCCACTTTTAATTTATGAATGGCCTTAACAACTCTGATTAAGGTGAAACTAGTCAACTTTGCTGAAACCACTGTGTACTGAAGTCATTTTCACCGTAAAAGCGTTTGGTGTATGTGGCTGGATAATAACTTATACTGGTATACAAAACCTACAGAATAACCTACTACCGTCCGTGAAAATGGCAGGAAAACGAACTACGCAAAATACCTAAGAAGTCACATACAGATTTGAAACCCTATATGCTCATTAAACAGCTCAAAGTAAAGTTACTGGAGGCATCACATCCCATGTTATTGTTGTCAGTGTTCCCAAAGTTTTACAGCCAACAAGCACCAACTCCGCGCCGACAATTAAAACAGCTATGTTACGTGCGACTAAAACTGTTCTAAAAACATAATCCAAGTCATTTTATTGGCACTTACCACTACGCTGCATGTAAGGAATTGCACCAATAAAATTGCAATAGTATATTCCTTTTATGATATGAAACGAAGTATCTTATTCGTGTCTTGTGTTAGTCGTGTGAATTCAATTTCTTACCGGCTCTTAACAAACTTATACGTATTATAACTTACCCATGGAAATATATGGACGTACATTAATACAGAGAAATCCGCTTTAGTGAATGTACATACGGCCTGCCTTTGATTAATAAATCCCGATGAGAATTTGCAGCCACGGAATATACATAAGTAACAGCATAGGATTTATAAAAGCCGTAAAATATAACTGTAAATTATTCGCTCATATATAAGTTGAAATAGGTTTTGCTAGCAATAATCGTATATTCTACTTTGGCGGACAAAATATGTATAAAGGTGGTCACTAAACAATTCAGGTCAGCGACTCGTTATATTGATGGAACGGGTCCGAATGTGAGATAGTGTTCGCGGGCCGTGCCGCCCGATAGCCACCCGCGCTCATGAATATTGGAGCAGCGAACGCGTTCGCTGGATCCTCCAGATTCCGTGCCTATATCAGAAGCTTCATACCTACACCTTCCACATTGTTTCCCATGCAATCCGTAGATATAAGTACGGGCCGCACGGACCTTCGTACTTCACGGTTTTTGTTTACGCAAAAAGTTACATCTATGAATATTTTCGACGTCGTTTCGGGATAGTAAGGACTTAGTTTATCTTTTTCGCTCAGGAATGGTAATATATTGCGGCGAGAACTTTTTGCGGTTTAGATATTTCGGCTGACTATGAAATAGCGGACGACCCTTTCGGGAATGACGACGAGAAATACGTAGTAAAAGTTAAAGTTGAAAGGTTAGAGTTGAGTACGTGATGAGTTAGATATATTATTCAGTTTGGGTGTGCAGTGCGACCGCGGGGCGGCGCGGCACGGTCTGGCAGGGCTCGCGTGTCGGACGGGCGCAAGCACTAAGTGGTGTGGCGCGACGATAATACGTCAAACCGCCGACTGCGGTTCACCCACCCCGTCCGGCTAAAATTTAATAGTACTCCACTACGTACCTACGCTGTTATCTCTACGGGTAGGATAGCTGTGTCAAGAGTCAAGACTTCACGAGATGTGTATTCTACTAACTACAAGCTCAACTGTTCCTCTAAAATGTCTTAAAAATACATCGTCATATATCCTTACCGAGACTGTTTAATACTAGAGAATTATCGGAATACGTATACAATTTTTTCATATAAGTAGTTTTATTATTCCTAGCCAAAATTGTTAACTCAACAAAAGGCATTATAAATTAATTTGCTACATGCAATATGCTATTGGATAGTGGTATTTTAACTTTTATTCTATTACGCACTTAAAAATAACGCACGTATGCAGCAGTTATGTGACTATGGGTTACAATTCCCAGCTGCAAAATGGCGGCCATTGACGGCCAAAAATTTAATCTACCTTTCAAATCCACTCAGATAAATTTTAACACCGACGCGTTTAGTTCGATATGTCGGTTGAAAGGTTTACTGGCGTTATTTGACCGACAGCTCTATTTGTCCAAAGTGCAAGCCATCCGTTTGGCACGTGACAGATAGTATGTGAACTGGAATGATTACTGAAACGGTATTACTTAAATAAGGAACTTCCTCTCAATTTTTTATCAAGTTACTAGTAAGAACTGCGTTGCTTGAGAGTGTCTAAACAAAATACTAAGGATTTTTTAGATTTATTAAACATTACTTTACATAGCATCACGCCTGGATCCCCATGGCTAGGCAGAGGTTTACCTACCTACGTAGATTTCGCCGATGCCGTCATTAAATCCTATGTTATAGAGCCTATTGCTAAATATCGGGCACATTTTCAAAGTCGGGGCTTCATCTACACCTTTCCCGATCCTGGAATCGTATCCAGAATTTAACCATATATCAATGATATGTTCTTAAGGATAACTATAATATTATTAATAATTTTTATAATGAACTAGCTTCCGCCCGCGGCTTCGCTCGCATTGATTACGAACCCGTGCATTTTTTCGGGTCACACGTAACGCCATCTAGCGTCCTAAAGTAATTGTGACCATTGAAAGTTATTGTTCTTTCCCTCAGGAACAGTACTTTTTTCTGGATGAAAGGTATGTCCTTTTCTATACCTCTGACAACGTATATGAAAAATTTCATGATGATCGGTTCGAGGTTTAGGCGTAAAAGGTAACAAACAAACAAACAAACTTACTTTCGCACTTATAATATTAGTTAGGAAGTTAGGATACTAATGCAGGAATGAACCTCTGCCCACCCTTTCGCGTGAGCACACATATCTTCCCTCGGGATCCCTTACTAACCTGAGTGGATCAATTTGTGCTGAAAACCCGTAAAGATTAACGTGTTCGTTCGAACCCTTTAGTAACCGATTAATGGACGTTATTCACCTTAATTAATCTGCTCTCATTTGCGGGAAATGCTCTAACAAGATGAACCATTTCAAGATAGTGATGTATATATGTAGAATACCTTTGTGTTGCATGTCGTATAATGAGTGATCCGATACGTTTGTGCGTCGCATTGGTGAGATGTAATGGCTATTCCAAACTACTATTACTACTACTGAGAATGTTCTAGTAAATTCCAACAGCAATGTGCCAGACCCGGGCATCGAACCCAGGACAACACGATCAGCGATGGCAATAATGACCAAAGAAGCAGAACCCTGCTCAGCAATTTAAATGAATATCTGAATTCAAAAAGTACGATTGTAATATTTCCACTTCAAATTAATTTTCCAAGTTCCAGATAAATTTGAAGTGTACCAAAGTCAAAATCCACTCTGAATTATTTAGACTGCCTAAGTAATATGTATTATAAGTAATACTGATTCGCATAGTTACTAAATTAGGCAAGTGTGTTAGACATCTGAGATAATAACGGTCCTGAGTAAAAAGTAATTACAACGAGAACCAATTTAGTGTTTAATTAAAAATATATAATTATCAAAAATGTATTCTTCTAAGAATACATCCTTGTAATCATTTAACGACAAAACTTTTTAGTATCAAAAATGCTTTTTTATATATTTGAGGAAGGTTAACGAGCTTGTAGAACATCACTTACATCACAGATGGTAAGCTATTAGGTACAATATTTTCATGCATTTTGGGCTTACGTTGATTTGATTGGTGAAATAGTTGGTAGTAAGTGCAGTATGTAATATTGGTATATTGATTGCTTAAAGATATTTGTAATCAGTAATAATAATAATCAATACAATCAAAATGTAATCAGCCGTGTTACTGAGGTTGCACCGCTATTCCAGCTAAAACACGGGCGAGCCTTTTTGATTGTATGTTGACGACAAAGTGTACAAATTTTGTCTAGTGACTCTAGTCTATGCTGAATGAACGATGTTTGAATTTAGAAACGAAGTCACACGTAATGTATATATATACATATATAATGTAATACGAAAGAGTTTCTGAGTCATGATAAATTTGGCTGAGTCAGATTCTGGTGACATAAAAATAAAAACATTACTCGGGCTGCAACTAAAACTTTGGTTAACCTTTGGGTTTTATAATTAACAATTGTGATTGTGTTAGTTTGTGATAATAACAGTTGCAACAATTACTGATGTAGTTTGTTCTAACTGTTAAACTCTCAGGGCAAGTCCGAATTGAAGTTCAAGTTTAAACTTAGCTGCAACTGCAACCTCTACTGATTGCTTTCTCTCTCAAGTTACAAAAGTCTAATTAAAGTAATGAGCCGATAAAATGTTCTATGCTATTAGATTGTGATCTGTTAAACTATTTATCATGCGGTTTTCTAGGAGGGGTTCGTTTCTTTCATTTGTTTGGCTTTGACAATTATTTAGTTTGTATAAGGGCCTTTAATCAGTAGTATAAATTGTCGTTCTCTTCCGTAGTCAACACAGTATCCTGAGATCATCATAATGATAGACATATAAATTATTCTTCTTTAAAAGTTTCCTACATTTTAGTTCTGTAATATTTTGTATCAGAAAATGGAACGTAATAATTTGAAGTGACATTATCTTTCTGTTTCGCTACCGCCTTCAACTCCGTTATAAAATATCTATAATGTTCCCGTGTTTTCTTAGATACTCGTATATTGTGATTTTAAGTTAGACGTATGATTGCATTTTGTGTATGAAAGATTTTTAGATAATTTTGCGCTTGGTTAAAAACTTGATAAACGGCAATATAGAATCGGTTTGTATTATTATATACTAGCGGCCCGCCCCGGCTTCGCACGTGTGCAATTCATGTGACAGCAGAACTCTCAATCTGGACGTCACATTTTTTTATTGAGATTTTCATACAAAAATACCGTACAAAATTTTGACTTTTCCGATGGATTTTCCAAAAAAATTCTTTCATACAAACCTTGTCGTGAAAATTACAAATACAACAAAAAAGAATTAGCCAAATAGGTGCAGCCATTCTGAAGTTATGAGCTTACATACATTTTTCGCAATTGATTTTTATGTATATAGAAGATTTAATCTGGGTTTCTAAGTACCAATCTTATTAATTTTAGTATAAAAATAAGTTTAAGTCTACTTTTTAACGGCAAAACTACTAGGCAAAGACTTTCTTCGAAGGTAATAAAGAAAAACAAATAAAGGATTACGCAGAACTTGATCCTAAACCTTTAAACAAAAGCCACTTCTGGGAACAAAGGGAATCTAACTAGAATTGGTGTATTGTTGCTAAAGTCCCCAATAATGGGAGAGAGAAGCAAAATATCGCGAGTACAATGTCACACATGTCATCCATTGTCTAAGATATTAGAGTTACAATCAATCACGGGTGTGTCCGTGACATGTACGTAATTAGGAGCAAACCTACGGGGGAGCCTGGCGCCTATTCTAATAGTGAACTTTCTCGCTGCTTTCATGTCGATGCGAGATTGCTTGCTTCGAAACTATTATCAAGATTAGAATCTATGTATTCTATTCAGTCTATTGTTAAGTATTGGTTTCCAAAAATGGAACAGAATAGATGAGGTAAATGAAAGATAAGCTCTATAGAGGTCGTTTTGGTAGATAGAGGTTGATTAAGACTACCATTGCCTAAATAAGGACAAAAAAGATATTACATAGACAGTTACTCCACGAAATGATTGCTAGTACTGCTGTAGCACTAGTTTAAACTTAATACTTTCTATATCATCAATGCATAGTTAATTACAGCTTAATTCAGGACACAGTAAGCATATCCTAGCATTGTGCGTAGCCATTCACCACATAGGGAGCTCCCTAAAATAGAGTTGAGTTCCAAGATATTTGATACATGTCATCAGATCAAACTGCTACGGCTCTTTCTTCAAAAGGCTATTCTAGAGGTCTACATCACACATGATATTAAATAACTGAACAAATATTTGGGTTCCATCATAAAATAAAGGTAACGAAATGAGATGATTCCAAATAAGTACTCGTCACTATGTCATGGCAGAGGATGCTGCGACATCCGAGGGTCGCGTTTCGTCGAGTAGACGCACTCCGCCCTCCACGCAATGTTAGACGTTCAGATGATAGACGTGCTATGTTTAAATAAACTCTAATTGGCTTCCCGCACTTTTCAAACAACCAAAACTTTAATTTTCTACGGAGATAATATTAATATCTTAGGGTACAGACTGAGCTCATGCGCGAAGGTAAATAAAGTGATAAACATATTCATAACACCCTTTTGTTTCAAGGGTTGTTCTCAACAAATCCGAGATACTGAACAGAGTTCAGTTGTACGCCGTGGTCATACCATATCGAGTTGTTTGATTATCTGCAATTTGCTTAAAATGTAAATGATTAATTTTATGGCTCGACGCTTTATGCCCATTGAAAAATTGAATTTTCGTCAGATATTGGAGGCGGGTACTTTCGATATACTACTATAAGGTATCGATTTGTTCTATGAGAAACTATATTACGCACTACTTAATACCGTATTTATTTTTATAATTTTATAGTATTTAGTAACGATTGTCTATTATTTCGTGCTTATCAGACTAATGCAAAACTTTAATTTCCTTAAGACGTTAAACGTTAGAGCACGTTTGAAGCAAATATTTACTGAATCGTACCATTTTAAGTCCTCTGTTTGTTCTGTGCAAATTGAAGACACTTTGTATAATATGAATAAGTTTGGTGAGAGCTTCAAAATATTTAGAAGTTCTTTGACTTCTACCGTATCTAATCAAAACTATCTGGTCGTTTACTACAAGGCTAGTCTTCTAATCTCAGATATGTCTACAAATGTCTAGACTTCTCTAATAAAAATATTTAGGAAGAAAGTAGGTACGAAAAAGCGATTTTAATATTGTTGCTTTCTATCTTAATAATTCGTAAAAGTGCTCCGTAAAGATAATAGGGTTCGCAGATCGTGAATCTTCTTAATTACCAACAATGTTGAAATTAAGCTTTTAATGAGTTTTAATTAACAAGTTTTGGAACGTAGCGTGAAAATACTTAACGATTGCCGCGAGATAATTTAGACAATATCTTATGGTAAATTAGATACTAACGAAATAACAGTTATAAAACGAACTGATTTTATTGAAAAATCCTTCTTTTTTTCTTTAAATACCTACTTTCACTGTTACTGGAACTTATCAATATTTCATACTTCTGAAAAGTGTCCATCACAATGGTCAATTTTATTAAAGACTACCCGCCTCATTCATGAATTTACGGGCGTATTCTATAATAGGTCCAAAAGACGTAGGTATAGTAGATAGAATTGGTTAGGTATTCAGTAGATAGCCTTAGATCGCGCCAAAGGTAAGTTTACCACATACAGCTAAATGTGTTTTATCGCGTCGCTTAAACTTTTTCAGATTGAAAGAATTATAAAAGCACTATCCAATTAAATTTATGTTTTTGTTGCCGCAAATAAATAATAAAACCGAATTAATAAAATTTATTTAAAATAACTATAAACTCATTTTAATCAATTCAGAATCGTATGAAGCAATTACTGGTTGTTTATACTTGTAATTACAATTTGCGACCGCATTTAATTAATTATTAGTGAATTAAATAATTTCCATTCTAAAAATATACAGCCTTTATTCACTGAAAGGATAGGTAAAATAATTATACTAGGTATTTTGACACCATTCCACTGATGCCATAATTGAGCTCCATTTAATAGGGAAAACACAATTCTAATCTTTGGCCAGATAAATCAAAAAATCTAATTACATTTTGCTAGACACGAAGATTGAATCCAGGACTTCACGCTCGGCAGCCACGAGAAATAAATATAGGAATGATGTAACATAATACTAATAGATATATAGTTGGTGTGGACAAATGGTGCGAAAATGCTCTTTTATTGTACAGTTGGTGCCCTACATTACCTGACCCGCCTAGAATTTATCATATAATGTCTAGGGAGGTCAGGTAATGTAGGGCACCGACTGTACATGTACAAGTCTACTAAACAACAATAAATTGACTAGTTCGCTCAGGTTCGGCAATAACAGACAATGTTAAACATCTCGATGACACCGGAGCAGAGATATATACAATTTATGCGGCAACTGAGCCAAGTACCCTGGGCGAGGGTCGCATGTAGGTCACAGGAGTTGGCTGCCAACCTGCCTCCGACTGCTGCAGGTGCGATCTAGGAAACGATGGCCCAATTGGACTAATTTCGCTGATTTTACCTTTTCTTTATTCTTCTTAAATTCTTCGGAAAATGTTACTTATGCCCTTTGTCTGAATTTTTTGGTTCTTACTATGTCGGCCAGGTCAAGTAACTATGTACTAAGCTATAGGCAGGAATTAATGTAAAAGAACCAACATTTTAAAATAATGAACTGATATGCGAATGGTTGCTCATATTTGTTTTGAGTTCTTGGAACGAACGAAATAATGATACTCTCATTCCCATATTCCTTTTTGTTGATTCTTTATTTTATTTATTTCATTTCTGTGCTTAAAGAAACAAATCTACAATATCGGTATTTACATCCAATCATTTTGTTCCAATTAAAAGTTTATGATTAAATGACTGTGTTCTACACTTCGATACATGGATAAAAATAATTCTATCGACTTTCTGAAACGTAAACATGAATTGATTCAATTCATTATTTGAATAACTACGTTGATTATAAATATGCCTATCATGGATTCAATAGTTGATTAGCCTAATTACAACAGAATACTGAAATATCTGACATTAATCAATTTGTTTTGATTTCCCTAATGAGTGATGGGAAACTAAATAAACAAGGGTAGCGGCAATCGGTAGTAAAAGTGAAGGTAAATTATACCGCGCGTGTCTCCAGGACGGGTTGAATGTGGACAAATTAGTAGCAATTTGCGTCGCAACGTACCGCTTCGGACCAAATGTGAATATCAAATGAGTGTTTAAGCCACCCATTTGGATCACTCTCGGCCGATGCCAATCATTTCAAAATTGATGCTTGCGGCTTTCACTCGATGACTGTTAATTATCGCTAGTGCTATTATTCCGGCTGTGGTTGATTACCTGTTTCTCATATTTTATGCACTTTATTCTGATGTTATCGTTTTTAATAAATATGTGTCTATTTGTTCACGTCTGCAACCGTAGATATGTAGGAGTGAAGCCATTTAGATAATACGTAATTGAAATCGTTTGGACAACAACAAAATAGCTATTTAATAACGAAAGAATTGGTGTAGAAGAAGTTTAATTGAACTTATTAAAGAAATGGCGCTCGTAATCACCTCTTCAAAGAATGCAGAACAAGAAAAGAAATTGTAACTTTAAAATTGTAACTTCTTAGTCTTTGGCGCGACTTCCATAAAATCTTTTAAAAAGTCCTTTAAGTTCAGCTCAGAATAATATTATAAGACGGTAAATAGAAAAAGTTACGATACTAAGCTAAACTTATATCTACAGGGAGTCCCCGCAACGTCTTGATTATGTCTCGGCCAGATTGAATACCGGAACAAAGGGTCTTATTGTTATTCACCCCTGTAGTCGCTGTGACAAACTATTTAGGCGACGTGGCAACCCTTAAACGACGCTGTTGATTGTTTTCTGCCAAAGGTTAACTACCTGTGCAAAGGAGGTGTTCACAATCTATTGCTGTAGCCTGTACAGTAGAGCCTTCAGGCAGTATTAAATTGTTGTAACTGAGCTCGTCTCAATTGTTCGTCTCTGAATTGCGTGAGCCAATTTATTGGGTGATACTTATTTGGATTGAAATGTGAACTATATTTAAAAGAAATAACCACTTTACCTTTATTTTTATTGTGTTTTTATTATTTATTTAATGCAATGAGATCTAGAACCTACCTTAGCTGACAAAATACTAGACTAAAGAATGTTTTATCGACAACTGGCGAAATCACAATAGTATTCAAGAAAAACGTCGCGATTATGTTGCCTTTTAAATAGTTAGTTTTTGACTAAAACCACAAATTTGTGACAAACATACGCTTATCAGTATCTCTATTATGAGTTTTTTACTATTTACTTTCATCATCATCATCATCAGCCAGAAGACGTCCACTGCTGAACGAAGGCCTCCTCCAAGGGAGGGATTTGCCATAATCCCCACGCTTGGCAGGCGGATTGGGGGATCGCAGTGGCTCACCGATTAGTGAGAGGACGCTGCTGCCCATCCTCCGGTGTCTGGCCGCAGTTTTAGGACGTACCCGGGTCACGGGTCAGGGATTAGAGTCGCTAACATGACATCTCTATAATACAGTAAATAGTAAATCAAAACTTTACTATGACACATATGTCACATAAGCGACTCTAATCCCTAATGTAACCAAGTTAAGAACTAAAATCACTATCATGAAAATTTACTTTACTATGATAGTAACTAGTAAGAAAACTCGTGATAGCGGTACAGGTCCATTTCTACTGACTTTGGAATACAGCGTAAATGTAATTAAGATGATAGAACAAATATGAATACATTATTTTCAAATCCAGAAGGAAATGTAAAAAAGAACAATTACCTAATATTTTCTTCTAACTTCATATTATGTTTGTTGCCAAGTAACTCTTTATTATATGTAGTTATAATGATTTTAAATAAATATACTTCTGTGTGCACTTTCTGCTCTGTTTATCCTTTTAAATCATTAACTAACTTTGTACCTGTATAATCTCAAAAGGTGATTGGTATCGTATGTGATATATTTCATCTTTAGATTTGTTGTATTAGATCGAAGGAGCTGGAGGGAGCCAAATAGAGAAGCTGTAAACTTGATTAGGGGATTGAAAGAAACAACAAACAACGAAAGAAAATCAAGGGAGCAGACGCCGTTTGCTCTGGTACATACTCAAATACCGAGAATAAATTCCTTGTTGAAAAGGGATACAAAGACGTATTTTGTAAATAGAACGAGAATGTCATCCGAAGCGGCATATTTTACAATAAGGGAGCGTATGAGTAAAATAAATTACTTAAATCGTGTGTCAGGTGTCGCAGTGAGACAAACATGGCGGTCGGGAGGCACTCGGTGCGACGTCTGCACGACACGGCACGACAGACGCAGTAATTGCACCACACCGGTTTGTGCCCGCAATAACTAATCTTTCTCTTTCCCTCATTTTTTAACGGGTGACATTTTATTTTGCGGCTGGTAATATTACGTCACATACGTAGGGATGGTTTGCTCTGTTATTTTGTTGTTGTTATTCTAGATCAAATTATGTAAGCAATGGAAACTACATAACATCAGTAAATATTTAATTAATTTTCGTCCATATTTGGAAATAAATCTTGTTTAATATAAGTATGAAAGTTACTCGAGTACACATACAAATCATAAAGTAATTAAGCAATATTAAAATCCGCTAACTACTGCACATGTATTATATTTCGTATTACCTATATGCTACATCGGATAATACAATACATACATACATCCCATACAATTTTGTTAACGGTATGGTGACGTGCGCTCGATGTGGGCGCACGTTTGCTGCTATAATAGGCTACGCCAGTCATTGGAGAGCACATCAGCGAGCTGAACAGCCTAGCTCCCAGCTACGGCCGGACCGGAGTCACTAACATTGTTGCTATAGCCAAATACGGTTGTGGGGCTATATATATATATATGTGTATCTATACACATAGGATAATTACTGGCTACTTATAAGATGGTGAACTCAAGCTTTACTGTCAAGATTCTGTTAGAAACACCGCCTCTCTGCCGGAAACTACACAACATAATAATACATTGCAAGGGCTAAATTGTTTTGCAACAAAACAAAAAATAGCTTAAAAATCTAAATTGCTAATATCAAACAACGCACGCAGAACCATCTCAAGACGCTAACATTAAATTGATCGCGCGTAAGAGCGAATAGTAACATAAAACCGAGTAAAAATCGCGATCGGTTGCGTAAAGTTGAAAGGCGGATAGGGAAGACTGGCTCCGACGACCCTCGGCGTCCTCGAACTTTGACAGTTTATATGAGCCGTGTAATGGCGCCTTAAACTAAATAAAGCTTTGCATTTGGCTCGTGTATCGTAACCCCCGCTACGCTTGCTTTGTCTCCGCGACTAGATTAGAACTTGCTCCACCAACGGATCTTCTGTAGGTAAGTTTATATCCATTTTAATAAATTCCGTTGCTCGCTCTCTTTCGATTTTCTATTTCGAATGCAGAGACGTTTTGATATTGTTTCGCTTTAAGCGATACTTGATACGCCGTAGAAATAATGAGTACCTTAGAGATACAATCAGAAACAGATGAACAGTTGATTTTCTATTACTAAAATTATTTAATTAATTCTGATTTTTGCATGATATTGCCTTGGTTCTATAAAAATCACCGAACACATTAATATACACATACATTAATACGCACCGCAATAATCTCCTTTATATGCTAACCGTGACTGGTTTATATAAGCACATTGAACATTTAATTAAAACATTGTTTTAGCACTAATTTTGTTAATAGCACTGTGATGTTCATTCAATCATATCCACCCTATCAATTCATGTTTGCAATGTAATCAGACTGCAATATGCCGTTGGTATATACATATAACTTATTACCTACTCAGGTTTATACGAACTCTATATATTATGTTCCTGTATATAGTAGGTGCGTACGTATGACTAAGTACGTAGATAGGATGAGTGATGTAGCTGTCATCGCCTCAGGCAGCTTGGACTGAGTCCAGTCCCGAATGCAAATTCATACCAGAAATTGACTCGGTATGCTTTCCAGGCATATTAGTGCAAATTTCGGCGGATTAGCTCTGGCTACAGGCATCGTGTCGTGGCTTTGTGTATGTATGTTGGGTGCCAGTGAATTTTAGTCGGCTGACTAATTGAACGGTCCCAAATATGAGTAATCAAAATTCAATATTCGATTAAATTAATTAAATTATGTATGTATGTGTAGTTTCAGTTATAGGACTATAAAGGAGTTGTCAATATTGTAAGCCTACCTACTGTCATTCGACCTGCTCACTGACATTTTTATAAAAACTTCGACTTCATAGCCGAACTTTACAGAATAGCAAAGAATAGACCACCGCTTCCCAAAGCCGTCGTAAGTTCACGGAATTTCAGTTAAGTTCAATAAGCTTAAAAATCGCACAATACAATTTTAATAATCACCAATTTGCCTAAAAACTACAAAGATCAATGAAGTCTTCAGCGAACCGACTAGATATTAATTTATCTTTAAATTTTTTTGAGAAGGGAATTGTTGCTACGACGTAGCAGTGACATCTACGCTAGCTACGCTGTCGTAGCCGATAAAAATCAGTGTCACAATATCTTATCCTACTTCCTATTCTATCCTACTAATATTATAAATGTGAAAGTTTGTGAGGATGGATAGATGGATCTTTGTTACTCTTTCACGCCAGAACGGCTGAACGGATCTAGATGAAATTTGGCACAGAGATAGATTATAGTCTGGAATAACATATAGGCTACTTTTTATCCCGGAAAAATGTACGGGTTCGCAAACCACGCGGGCGAAGCCGCGAGCGGAAGCTAGTTAATAATATACACGTCAAAATATTTAGTACCATACTGTTCATTAGACGTGTATCAAAATGTTGCTTAATTTGCATTCTAATGGACTACACATGTTCTTTAACACTATATTAGATGTTTAAAATAAAATCACCCATTTAAAAGTACCCATACAAAAATAAAGACCGCTGAATTGTGCCTTAACCATCTATTATATTATCGGTGGACTTCCACCAAGGCTCAATAACCTTATTTAAAAGGCCGTGTGTATCAAACTCACCTAATGTCTAACAACGTAGCTAATATTTGGCTATCAGTGGCACTTAACTGCAATTGGCAAGACCACAACGGACTCCACAACGCTGCTATCTGTATTCGATAAATGGGAGATAGAAATCAAATGGAAACTCGAAATAGGAAACTGTGCGTAACATAAATTGTTTAGAAATTTTCAACAAATAAACAGCACATAAAAGCATATAAAAGTGTATTTATTGCCAAAAATATAGTTTACGAATATTTTGCCATCCTACTGGGTTTCTATTTCTTTTTAAGTATAGGAATAAAGTCAAAAGTCACGATGCTCCGGCCGGTGACTTATTGTTATTTTCATAACTGTAATTTGACCGTGAATGGCGATGGCGGCAGCTTTCTGTTACTCCCAATTCTATTTGGAAAGATTAGGTGAGTTAAAAAGTTTTCTTTTGTTTTCCTTTATCTTATTTCAAAGACGTTCCTTCTTTGTGATAAAAGCAATTTATTTGATCCCACGCTATTTACTGCCATCATTAAGTATAATTTGAGGTAAGTACACATTTTAACTGTATGTTGCTCAGCACACTGTAGATTCCTTTCTTTTCCTTTGGATATTGTAAAAGGCAAATAAAGACTATTATAAAGGGATTTGCATTTATGAAAATTATCCAAACAACTAGAGTAGTTTATTAAGCATATTCATTTATGGACGTATGCAAGACCAATTTTTTCCATAGTTTTATTGTGGCTGCAATGTATAACACTTACCGTCTGTATATTACTAAGTACGCTGAGTCTGGCCTGAACCTGGAACTTACATAATAAAAATAACTACGAACACCTTCCGATCACATTGACGACACGGTTGGCACAGTGGTTGAGCGATTGATTGCTGCGATACGTGTCGCGGTTTCGATTCGCGCACGGAACAAATAATTGTATGATCTACACATAGTCGTTTCGGGTCTGGGTATATGTCCATGTGAATATTTGTGTTTGTAAACGCACCCAGGATATATGTAGGATTTATTCTTAGAGTGGGGCAACATTTTTTGAAGAATCATGAATAAATACTAAACTAATTAAGTAAACCAAATCATCTCAAAAGTGTAAATATCGCTGTATAAACGTAGATACATTATGCAATAAGGAGAAAAACAAAGCAATTCCGATTTCTCACCGGAACTCTATGCTGGCAAACATGATATTATGACGTGTAAGAAAACAACGCAATATAGCATGTTTACATGGGATTCTTTCATATTTGTGTTGCTACACAAACATCAACTTAATACAGTCTACTCGTATAATTTGTTTAATATCAATAAGTTAAGATTAATTTTATGTTCGACTAGCTTTTGTACGCGACGTTGTTCGTATGGATTTTGAATATTTACCATACATAGTTCAGTATCCAGTTGCATTCAGTTTGATTTTCATTAGAAAATGTAGCATTTGTTACAACGGAGATGAATTTAAATATAGAGAAAGAATTACATTAAATCGTTTCGTAGTTCAGTGGTTCAGGTGTAAGTTTTGACGATAAAATATGTAATGTATAGGTAACGTATGTCTCTAAATTTAGGAAAACAGCATGCACGTGCCTTTTAATGAATTTGTATAGAAAACACGCGCACAATATTTTGACAATACAAATAAATTAAAATTATCCAAAACTAACATTTGAATCTCATGAGATTACAAAACTCACAAACAAAATCATATTTTTCATAAAACGTTACCGTATTAAAATATTGATATAGGTAAACATCAATAGGCACAATTCTTAAGAATTCAGTTGGTAACTACAAAAAGTGATGTATTGCCTGTGTCTTTTACGGCTCAACAGCTAAGCCTGTGTCATCCCGTGGGCGTCGTAACAGGCTACTAAAGGTTGGTTGAGGGTTGACGACCACCCTAAAGGTTGCGTAGGTTAACGGAACATTAGAAATTGACCGTACCTACACCGGCGATCAAACTGGCTGTTTATGTTAAAAACAGTGCATAAAGAAGTCAATATTTTTTTATGTAGGATTTTATTGAGATTTTAATAATAAGATGCCCGAAAATATGGCAAATAATAAAAATTGTATACCCACAATAGATTGACGCTACTATTAATAGGAAACGAATATACTGAATATTGGTGGGAACAATTCAAGACTCCGAGCTGCTACCAAAAATGTCTAACAGACATAACTAATAATACTTTGTCCAACGTGGGGACTGAATCTAGGACCTCACGTTCAGCAATCAGTTACTAAATAATGTAAAGCCAATAAACATCGGCGGGACACGTCCAAAGCACACACACCTTGCTCACACAGCGGGAATGTCGCCGTCCTGTACTTGGGGTTAATGGTGCGTGTAGACCGCCCCGATCTGCACGTGAAAAATGCAAATAATATTGATTTGAACTATAAATACTGTAATACAATGGCTTCTTTATTCAAACATGCAGAAATTTTCTCTTTATACTGAGGGATACATAGAAGCTTCAAGCTTAAGGTGCATAATTTTTGTATATGAACTGTCTGTCTGAGAGAACAGTATGTATAGATAAAAGCGTGCGCACGCCGTAGTCAACACTACCTACTAGTTAGTGAGTCTAGTCTTACAAAAAACAAGTATGTCTAATAGATGATTATTACATATCTTCCCTACCAAATACCTTGAGACAATTTTAGCTTGACGTGACACGGTAGGTCCCAACAGGTTGAGGAGAAGAGAGGCAAAGAGCAGATGCGCGTTTGTTTCATTTGTTTTCGTCACGTCATCGATGCCAGATAAAAAGTGGCCAGTATCATACGTAGCAGAAACAGACATATTTTTCTAAATGTGAGCATCTATTCTGCACCCTGGTATGGTGTTTCTCCATTGAAAAGGGAGGATCCTCGGACCAGGCAAGGTGGTTAGCCTGGCTGGTCGAAGCCCAACGTTTGATGTCGGACATTCGTATATGTGTTAGAATCGTTGTAAACTCTCATAGTGCGAAAAAATATTTGTATGATCTACAGATAGTTGTTTCGGGTCTGGTTGTGTGTGCATGTGACATGTATGTTTGTAAACTGGACCCACGATACAGGAGAAAATCCTAGTGTCGGGCAATGTTATTTTAAAGTAAGTAAGTAAATATTCCCAAAATGTGCTTTAGTAATTTGCTGGATATATACACCTTAGTGATGCTGATTCTACAATATTGCAACGTGAGCAATAACCAACAAAACAAAGCACTAGTTATCTCCCATTATACCCAATCCAAAGACTATGTACCCAATCCGTAGACGCCAATTACCTATCCCATAATCAAGGAGATTCGCGAAAGGGTTCGGACGGGCTCAATCAAACTTTAGCAATCATCACGCCTATCTAATCTCCAGGGTAACAATGTAACCGGGATTGGATCCTCCGTGGACCACATTAAGTAGTGCTTTATTTATGTGTAATGATAACAGGACAAACCGTAGTTTGTGTGCCTTTTATTGCGGTTCGTAATTATTGTATGATCATTTTGGTTGACACTGTTTATTAGAGTTCGAGAGTTCACGTGAAATTAATTTTGTTGTATAAAGGAGGTTTCTAGGAAATTATTACCTTATGACAGCCTCATTGGTCTAATAATCACAAGCACGAATGCTCAGCGTGAGATCTAGGGGTTCGATTCCCTGGCAAAGTTTTATTGGGTTTTTCTGTATGGAAGTTATCAGTAGGAACACGCTGTCTGGAACTGTAAATGGCAATAGACTCGCTCCCTATCACATGGGAGTCAATAAGGGCATCGGCTAACCTAACCTAACCCTTCGGGGAAAACAGGCGTGATGCTGTTATGTTTATGTTATCATTACCTTATCTGTGATCCCAAAATCAAGACAATGGTGATTGGGATTGTGCTTGACGAAGACAGGTATGTTTTACAACAATAAAAAAATATATATATTGAACTTGTCAAATGCAATAGTAAATCGACTGTTATTGGGTCGCCGGTATCCGAGTATGGATTTATAAATTAAGTGATTGTCCATAATATTTATAGCTATTTCCTAGTGGAGATTGGGTTGAGAAAAACGCTTCTCTAAGATCCGAAATTGAAATTTCAAACTAACTGCTTTACTACTGTGTTTTATCCATCAGTAAGAATAACATATCCACAATCCATTGCATACGGCGTGTTCTGATACGCTTTTTATTTCACAAGTTTATTTACTCAACAACAAAGCCCGAAGTTTTTAGAGTAAGCAAGGATTGTTAAAATTAGTTCCCATATTCTACAAAACAGTGTAAACTCAGAGAAACAACATTCATTCAAATCCCAGTTTTTATGTTTCGAATGATGAATGAGCCCACTGAATATGAAGCACAGACTTTCTATATACATACTAGACAGTTTTTTAATTTCCGGTGGCCTGGTAGCATCCGCTACGAAAAAGTGTTAATTGAATGTGAACGCGTGTTTGCGGAGATAGGTACGGATCTAAAAAACGATGTTTCTGTTGTTTCATGAATAATAAATCAACAAGCGTTCGAAAACTCATGCATTCTCCACGGCTTCGCAAAATAAACCATGAACCGATATCCGTAGGTGAGGAACAAACACTGTAAGCGCTATACGGATGCAGATTTTAGTCTTCTCTTGACTTATTTGATCTAAAATTGTAAGCAAGATTTTGTCTTTGACTATGAGCATTTTAACATTATAAGAGATGCCGTGACTGAAGAAACATATGACAAAAATCATGAACTTACTAATTTCCTCATGGAAATCCCATTATCCAGAGAAGGTTACGTAGAGCTAGCATTTGAAGCTATCAGTTCTAATGATTGCCTTAATACTGTTTATTTATGTAAAATAGTGAACCCTGATACCCGCCACATAACTGTTATGTGTTTCTACATATACACAGCTAATAATATCCTTATCACATAATTATATCGAAGGATAATGCCGTGGCAAGGATAACTGTATCCCTAAATGAGAACGAACCGTTAACGGTTACTGTTATAGAAATACGACTAGTTGGCGAAACAGGATGGCAAAGAAACGGGATGTTTGAATAATTCATGGGATGAACAAATAAAATGGATCCCACAATCAAGCCGGCTAGGAAATGTTTAATTGAATTGTGATGTCGTATATAAAGAAAGGGTCAGTTAGCGTGAAAAGTAGTCAGGACCGGCTGAATCGACTGAATAATCTAGTCTAATGAAAACCTAGTCGTAGATAATGGATTGGTTTGTCCAGAATGGATGTTAAACACGGCTAGGCATGGCCCAAAATTAAAACATAGGGGTTTAAAAAAGCTCTCCTAGCTTCTAAAAATAGATATGTGATTGATGTGTAGTTTTTTAAAATACGAATTATATATAACATATGCTGAACAAAGGCATAAAAATAAATTAACGTAGGTATTCCTGAAAGCTCTCGGGTTCATAGTGTTTTTGATAAAATTAGTAATTCAATTTTGCTCAATAATATTAACTTCAGTCGCCAACAAAGGTACTATACGCCAATAAAGGTCTACCAAGTGAATTAAAAAAATATGAACCATGTTCAAATTTAATTACTGGTGAACTGGCAAGCGAGTTTTATACAAGTAAGTCAAAAATTGATCTCTTATGATCGAGTTTTAATCTTTGATGCGGATGTCGTTAGTTCGCGACAGAAATCTAAAAGCCGATTACACGAAAGTACCTACAGCCACATATGTACATGAAATGTTTTCAGAAAATCATGGATGAATTGGAGTAATATGTTAATTGTAACGTCATATTGTATTTATGTGAAACCGTATTAAAAATCTTCATCTATATCTAGGGACCCTGTATACCTGTCTCTTTGTTCGATTGTACATTACTGATCTGCTACTACGAGACTTTGCTACGAATCCCGATGTAATCTGCAGTTTCATCAGTGAGACCAGTAAGTGCAATTTTTCTAATTCCATTAAACAAATGGATGTTTGTATCTACCCCGTGTCTTGGTGCCGGGTGCGAATATTTATATCCTAAGAATTTGTAACTAATGGAGCCTGTCCAAGACGAGACAGCGGAAAGATGACAACAATGCCCCCCAAGGGCAAGCCACTACTTCTTAGAAAAACGGCATTAATATTCTACACCGACCGGTGGTAGCTGCTCTTAACTTTATAGGACATCTCGCGAATTGAAGTACGCAGCCAGACGAAGAAATTAACTTTTTAAATTAACCTTTTCACTCGCTCGGTTGGATGAAGTAATGGAGAGGAGAAAATAAAATGCCACCTATGCGTCTTTATTTTGATTTGGACTTGGACATTCATAAAACTTTGTGAATGAAGAAATAAACAGTTTTAACTTTTGAAAAAAAAACACTCCTCATATTCTTAAATAAATCTAAATACGCAATATGTACATATTGTTTATATTCTTACTTAAACACAATTAATTAGTAACAAGGTATTTCTAATACAAAAGTACAAAATAACCACACCATAATCCCCAAATAAGTCGGCACACTGAAAATCTCGTCGCGCCATTTTCCCGAAACGATTTTTCAGGAAGCGTTCGTCCCAATAAAAGACAACATAAAAAGCCGAAACCCCTAAATATTTCCCGCCAATTGATAGGTATATACAGCAAAGTGGGAGAGCCAACAACAGATTTATAGGGCGCCAGAAGAGTGCGTGCTTTAATAAAAAAATCGCAAAGGTAATTCGCACGACAAGTTATTACGGAGTAGAAATATATATGGCTCTCATATTCTCTTATGCATAAACCGGAGCAATTTTTAGTCTAGTACGCCAAGTAACGCGATGATTTATCTTTTCGTGTGTTTAAAGTTTCGACTTCCGTTTTTACCATTTTATTTTATTGTTAAGATACATTAAGTGGTGGTAAGATCGCTCTGTTTCATGACATCTAATGAATGTCAATATCGTCAGATTATGGTAGTAACGCAGCTTTTGAATAATTCGTTATACAGTTTCTTTTATATAATACTGATTTTTTCATATGTTCAGGAGGGGAAGAAGCAATCATACTTTAAAAATTAAATTAAAATATGATGCCGGAATTAAACTTGATATTTCTTGTTTATCTTCCTGAGTACCGGTTTAGTCGAGGTCAACGGCGTGTCGTGTACCCGGCCGTCCGGCGTTCGGCGAGCGTCCGACTTGTTCCGTAAGTCAAAACTGTCAGGATCACGCGCGGCCAGGCGCTGGGCGGCTGGGCGGGCCGCCCCGCCCATCACATTATTTCACAACAACCAAAATGCCTTATAAACTCACTTTTAAACGGAGCTTGTTTATAAATATTTTTATTGACATGTTGTAATTGGGTCAAGAAATAATTTGATGGAAAAAATGTATATTAAAAACGACCACCACTCTTATTTGAGTTTCGTGGTTAGATATATTGAACATTGAAATTCTTTTTGTCTTTGTTATTGTCGCAACTTAGCCGGTAATTACTATTCTGCCAGTATTTTATTTATCGTGGTTTTTGATTTCAGAACACCTTCAAATGACGCAAAGTATCCATAGAAAATCTATTGTTTGTGGTCTACGCAGGCGCCCACCCATTTAATCACATTGAAATTCAAATAAAATTATACTCCTAAACATTTAATTTTTTTAACAAATTCATACAACATTTCCCTTTTTTAAAATTAGTAACATATTTACACACCGCAGAGTTAAACCCTCTGGCATATGAGCTTACCAATGTTATAAAATGTTAATTTTCTATTAGGACAAAGTTCGGGCGGCATCGACACTGCGACCCGCGCCACCTCACCGACACATCTTCATTAGCTGCCCGTAATGTTACTCCGGGGAAATAATATTACGTTATAACCCGCCTCTGCTGTACAATATAGTTTCACAAAATAATGTAACTGGTGATGGTGAGAACGTGAATAACATTTAACCCTTCACCGATCAGTTGACAGAATACTGTATGCTTCCTAGAACTCGACTTTTTCATCACATCATCACATCATATCGTGCTTCAAGGAACACAAAGCTATTTATCAGATAAGATTGGCAAAATCGGCCCCAATAGTTTACAAAAATCTCATTTAGGTATAATAAATAATCTATCCCTTAATTTTAAAATATATTAGGGAAATCCATACGTACATTCTTAAAGTCATAAAATCATAACGGATTTTTATAACGGAAGTATAAAAATCCGAGCAAAATGCCCCAGTGGAACGAATGACGTAGGGTAGATATAGGCACTTTTGAAAGCAGAATGTTTTAAGTTTTGGCCGGATCCGCTGTTGGCAGGGGATCCAGATAATGTCACCATAACAGATTATGTCTTGGCACCGAACAAGCACTAAGAACGTTAAGACATCACAAAGAGGTTATATGTGCGTATTGTTTGCATTCTTTCTACATTGAAATTATACTCTTAACTTCGCCATAAACTTGTGATGAATCGCAGGATTATTCTTTGATATCTTTTTATAAAAATGTTTTCTTTTTATTTCATTCTATATTACTTTTCATTTAATTATTATGTGATATCACTAAAGAGCTGACAAGCAACCCACTCATCATGTACATAAGTAAACAGTGTAGTATTATGATACAATCAACTAAAATTATGCATTCCATCTAGTTAAACATCGTTATCCGCACACCCACCTACTAATGTGCTACAGATGTCGCAGTATCACATATGTACATAGATAATACCAAATAGTTATCGCTACACCTGCGAATACCGCCTATAGTAATTGAAGTAATAAATCCCGAGGGAGGCAAATCACGACTTATTGCCTCCACTTCCCGCGGAGACGACAATTAAATCAAGCTGTAAAGGCAAGTCAAATTGATGTAACGCTGTTGTAAGTAGGTCACACCTGACCACTCGACTGTCCAGATTCATTGCTGAATAATAATATAGAGAATGTGTGGCGAGGAGAAATCGGAAAAATTACTCCGAAAAAGTTTCAATTTAAGACTCAGAATAAGCATTATTCCATTTTTTTTCTCTTAAGTAATCTTAATCTTTTCCTTTCTTAAGTAGATCTATTGTTGTCCAGAAAACTAGATGCTACAGAGGAATTTGAGAGTAGCCTTTGTTTAGCAATGGACTTTGATAAGTAAAAACAGTACTTGTTTAAAAATAAAAAATGTTTTCTAAAAAGTTATCAAGATCGGAACAGGAACTGTTAACCATTTAAAGATAGCTCTAAAAAAGCATTGATAGACTAGTGGTTCGACACTCGCTTTCCATGCAGGACAGTCCAAATTCAAACCTTGCCCGCAACTCTTACTCTTCAGATGATGATCAGAAACTGATTATCACTTGCGTTACCGGTGAAGGAAAACATCGTAAGAGAATACTTGAGTGGATTCCATAAAGTCCTAAATTTCATCTTGAGAAGAAAACCCTTGCCCAGTAGTAGGACAATCATAGGCTGAAAAAATATCTCACTGCTCTTCGGATGAGCTTTCACAAGGATTTTTTTTTAATGCGTTGTATTCAAATTGTACTTCAACAAGATATAGGTGGTCTTGGACATATACCGTCACTCGGCTAAACTCTTTTCGTGAATCACGAATAAAATGCACGAAAGAAAAGAATTTCACAATATTATTTCAAAATCTCGTTCCATTCCCTGTTCCATGGAAGAGATACCACGAAGATAATGTATGCCAGTTGAGCATAATCCGGTTAAGTGCAAAAGACGCGAACGCTTCCAGGTGCGCGGCCGGGCAAGACCGCGTATAATTGAGGCTATAAATCCGGGCAGGACGACTTACGTACCGGCCCGGGTACCGGCCTCGCCGAGACGCGACAATTAAATCATGGAACACCACTAATTACAAGACATTTTATTAGGCCATTGGTCAAATATATTTCGGTAATTTATTTAGAGGTGTTATTTTGTTTTTTCGGTTAATTTGATAAATATATAAATGGCGTTTGACGTTTAACTTTACATCATTATCAAATTATTAGTCTGACAAAACAATCAGGCCAGAAAAAGAATATTATGTATCTACCTACCTACCTCTGTCCTGTATATTTTATAAGTTGGGTACTCAATCAAATTGTCTTTGAACAAGCGTATATGATAATCATGTGACAATATGCGTGAAAAATTAAATGACTATAAAATTTTCAAATAAATGCTGGAAACCGACATAAAGTCATGTGTGCTATAAAAATGACGTTATTTTCGGGAGCTGGTGTCGGTGTACGGCATCGTAACCCTTGATGTTGCTCGTAACTTGTTTATAGTAGCGCCTTAAATTAGAAAGCGGTAGGCATGCATACATTACAGACGAAAGAAACCTACAAATACCATCCGAGATTAAAATGTAATTGCTTCTGTGTATCTTATCTCTGAATTCGCAATAAAGACTGACGCTTCTAATAACGGATTACAGGTATGTAACGTCGAACGTTGAGGAAAAACCGGTTCCCCTTATAAGAAATCCTTAGACAGCCTTTTGGCTCCAGATTCTTTTTCGACGATAAAAAACAAAGCTTTATTGGTTCTTTTTGGCTCACCTTCGTCAACGTCAATTAATAATGCTAAGTTTATCTTAACACCGCACCGTTAAATGAACTTAAGGACTTTAAAATGTAGATCGATCGTCATAGCAGGATGCAAACTTTGAAAAACGATCCATGTGAAAATTGTTATTAATATACCTTGTATTAAAACCCTCATTGAATGCTTTATTTCAATAGCTTAATAATTGATGGTATTAACGCTTAAACTAATTGGTATTTTGTATTGTTTGGGGTTCGTTAATTTTAATATACTGTTTAAATTACGTAGTTGATCTACTGTTTAACTATTTAACCTTAATTGTTGATTGCAAAATATTTTTTTTCTCAATATTACGTACCCTGTATGAAGAAAAATAATTACTCATTGGAGGAATGGAGGTTTGAGTTCTATTAATAGTTAGGCAAAGATAAACATGAAATATTTTTTCGCATTACTTGCATATATCTTGTTTACCTAAAAAAATTCTAATACATAATATGTATATAGACTTGTGGTAGTTTACATACCGGAAGTATACATTACAATAAAAACAATTTCTATAGCGTTTCGGAAATCAAAACTCTCACCCATCTGTAATGAAACACCACTTTGAGGAATCCTAATTACACAGGTTGTTATCATAAGGCCATTTACACGCTCAACCAAATTTAATGGGCCGCCTTACCTGGTTCACGGAGGTCCACAGGAAACTATACCCAGGGGAATGTACCGACCATTTCAGTAGACATTTAGATATCGTTGTAACTGTAATGTGGCTGTAGTAATATGTAGGGTCTGTCGTGTAAACAGCCATGCATGCCTTTAGAATGTACAGGCCCTAAAGCTGGATGTCGTTTGTGAATAATTTGATGTCTTGTGTATGAGATCGGAAAACTATATAGCTTGGCTCTTGTTACTACCAAATATAGATGCATTTTCTAATATTTTACAAACGAGTTAGAAATCAGGTAGGTATCAAAGGTCTATCAATGTAACCTAGTGTAGGCCTATTTATATTATCATAATTATGCTCATTGACAGCCTTTTTCTACCTCCTCTTGAATATTTGCCTCTATATTTCTATACTAAATGATAAAAAAGCCATAACCTTTGACTATAACTTCAACTTAAATGAACTACGTAATTCTAAATTGGTCTGCAACTATAGTTCTATAAGTTCTTGCGTAAGACAGATAAAAAAGCCTTAAGTCTTATTTTAGATAACCTGAGGATTCCTGAAGTGAAATTCGTAAACGTTTGAGCGAAGTATCTTAAGGTGTCGGATAAAGAGAAGTCAAGACGAAGTCAACTGTCCTAACTTGCAAACTTCACCTGTTGCCGAAGTTAGGCAACTATTCCAACGGGAGATAACATTAAGCAACATTATTATAGTTATTGTTATTTTTCTGCCACATTCAGTAATGATATTACTTGAATGATTTATGCTATAACTTACTTTGTGCCGATTGACCAACCATGAATCTCAAGGGAGGCATCTTAATATGTTTGGCCGTATTTGACGCCCTCGGGGATGCTGTGCGGATGGTCAATATTATCTGTGCGGTTTACCGCCGACAGCTTAGAGTCATAATCTGAACAAAACCTTGACATACAAATGTCTTGTTGGGGGGAAACATAGGGAGTTATATTTTATGATGAAAACTGAAATAATTTTAGTTAGAGAGAGAGCATAATACTACTAACTGTTTCTAACACATTATGTAATCCAATTATATTTCATTCCGGCCAAATGTTCTATTTCACAATCAAAAACAACATGTAGGTAGCGAAATGGTCGGTAGTCGGTTAATGTTTAAGATAGAGAGGTTTCGAGGAGCGCGTCCGGTTTCCGGCGCAGTCCCTCCGACGATTCAATTTAGTCCGGCCCGCGACAAACTCCATTGATTGTTTCGATATTCCGGTCACAAACGGCGGAAACTCTAACAATTTTTCTAGTTTTATAAGGACAGATTTTTATTATGTTTAGTTGTTACACGCATGAGTATGTTCTATAAATAAGTAACTAAATCATGTTCAGAATAATGTTTCCTTTCGCAAGGAAAACTGCCGCGCGAATGAGTACCGTAAAGCTTGTATCTTTTATTATGAATTCAAAAGAGGCTATACATACTTAGGTAGCTTTTTATTTCTACTCAAAAGAAATAAGCTTTTGGAATTAGACCGAGTCGAGGGAAAATAAGACGTATTAAGTGAAAGCATTAGTGCACTTCTTGAACAACTTCAAGACAAGTCGTCCGAACAAGGTATACGTAACTAGTTATATGAGTAGATATATGTTTTATTGTTCAAGGTTACGAATAACATCGTATATGCTTGCGTTTAGAAATACTTCCAAGGACAAGATTTATATTATGTTTTATATTTTATGACTGCCAAAAACTAAGCTATCAAAGAGTCAAATAGCCGTAATATCCGTGTAATTTATAACATGAAATAATCGTACATTTTCTATTATTTGAACGGAGCAATTTCTTTTATGTCAATTTTACAGCTTTGTTCGTTTCGTTTCGGACAAACATGCTTTCCAGGTAATCTCGGAAATTCGTTGGAACAGAATAAATGTGAAAAGTTTGTGATTAAATAGTTCAACGTGAGTTTTGCTTACCAATGACCTAGCTATAGGTACCATAACATAGTTTATTTTATATCCGGGGAGAAACAAGTTGTCCCCCACATACGCTCGCTTTCCGCCGGCGCCGTACAAGCACAATAGACAGAGCCTTCAGTGATTTAGTTTTATTGTCATGCACCCTCCACTCTCTGCGATATGCAACTAGATTATTCCAAAGCTCAAACTGTTATTTCAATATATGTCTTCTAAAACTCACATTATAAATGTAACATCATACCTATGTAAATTCACGTCCAAATTGGGGTTATGACTGTATGAAATCTATTTATTCGGAAAGGTGACGTTTGATAAAGTTGTAACGATGTCCCTGGCACTCATCCGTGACGAGGGATGATAAAAGGGTCATAGCGCAACCTTCACGTGAGTACAAGCGGTTTACCTCGCATTGTAATGTGCCCTCCGCGCTGGCCAACTCCTTTGAATAGTAATTTCATAGACGCCACCCCTATTATTAAGGGTAGTATAACCCCGACTGCTAGTCGCCGTCTCAGCGGGTTAAACAGACGAAGAGAACCTTCAAATTAGATGCTTTGTGCATTGCAGTCGTTTCGTAAGCTACTGTACCATTTTGTCAGCTACAAGTATCCTTTTATCCTTGCTGCAATATCTGTCTTGATAATAATCTAAAACTAGAAACTTGCAGCTTCAAAACTATTAAAATGCGAGTGTTTGACAAATACAGTTTTAGAATATTCATACAAAAACGGGTAGATGTATCGGGACCGTCATAAAAATTGTTCCGCCGAAATCATAAAACGATCTGGCCGTCGATGAATCGAGGCTGTTAACCCATATCGCGTGAAACGGCCACCACTCCATCCGGGGACGATCTTTGGGCGAGACGTGACCGAACGGCCCAATAAAATCTTTCCGAAACGTTGGCTGGTTTATGTTGTAAAAATTGTCGAACGTGACGGAGACGAACCGGTGATCCGGCGGCGATCGACCTGTCCATGCCGCCGGAAACTGAAATGCTGATACAGACACTCGGTTTCGTGTTTTTCTTTATTTACGCTGTATAGAAGAAATAAATACATTTTTCAAAGAGGATCTCACGGTATCGAGTTCAAATATATTTCAACAATACTCGTAGGTATGTATATAAAACATGAGAGAAACGAATTTACTTATCTAATCGCAGATTTTTTAATGATATTATTTCAAACTGAGCCTCGAAGCTCCAGATAAAATAAAGCTGGAAGTTGGTTGGTAATAATTGTAGAGCTACGCACGGCGGGCCGTGGTTCGAAGACATTCCGATGGCGGATAACAATAAAAGTAAATCATCGGGAAGTTATCTATCTCCGTAGCTGGCTCGGGAAGCGAACATGTGCACCAAATGTATTACACGGGATAACATGTTAAATGGTGCAGCGTCAATGACTCCTACTGTTCCTAATTTTGTTTCCTCTTTTTCTTCAGTATTTGTTTCGAGTCTCTAATGTGGATTTATATGTGCACGTGTGCTATTTCAATGGAGTGCTCTTAAATCGATGTTCACTAAATTCAATTTTATTCAGCCCATTTTAAAAGTTGACTCGGATGGCAATCTTTCTAATCGATGGGTGAAATTTCTTGATTTTTTCCAACCGAAATGTTTAGTCTCTAAATAAAAACTGGCAAATCTATTCCGTAATTTGAGTATCCATTATAAATGGTCAGTAATATAAATAATGGTTGTTCAAATCACCTAAACTTCATAACAAATGTCATATAACTAAAGTAAAATTAATATGGTAACAAAAAATCCAGCCTAAATTCAATATCAGCCAAAGTTAATAAAGAAATTTTATTAAACCAAAGTTTGGAAAATATCCTTAATTTGGGACGGTAGAATCTATCTAGATTAGGGCTTCGATTTAGTAACAGGCCTCCGAATATAATACTTCATCTGACGGGCTAATGAGACTGAAATGATCGATTGTTTATCTACCTGACACAGAGGGCGGCAAATTTACGTTGAGCGATAAAAATATCGAAAATGTCATGTATATGGTATTTACAGAGGACGACATTTTGCAAATTACCGATCCCATTAACTTTCCATTAGCGATAATTGGGGCTTGATTTAAAGACATTTATTTTACCTAAGAAATTCAAGTGACAAAGATTTTAAGTTGTGTTTCTTTGTAATGATAATTATGATGTCTTGTAAACGAAAATTGCACATGATGCAGTAGTGAAAGACTTCGGTATCATCACGTTAGGAGATTCTTCCCTTGCGTGATAAAAAGTAACAAGATGTATAGAATTCAATACAAAATAGGTACTTCTCTTTTGGAAACGAATTTCTCCAGTGTACAGAATATTTACAGGAGGTGACGTAACGGCAAACAACGCAAGATACAGCAAACATCACTGTGTAACTAATACAGATTATATTTAAAAATATCCCGTCCATTGATTATTGCAGATTACAAGAAAACCTCGAACCAATAGTATTCATTCGTCTTATAAATCATATGTAAATGTTACACTGAAAATCTTTTACTTTTATCAGTATAGAATTATATAATACCAATTAAAAAGACACAGACAATAGACTAAAATTAAGCGAAAAGTTAACTTCAAAGCTGTTTAATACGAAACTTCCATTTCACGAAACAAAAGGAATTGGATTCCACCACGGATCCAGCTAGGCAGATATAAATGAGTTGGTCAGGTTTAATTATTGCCGAAATTAATAGTTAGGAGATAACAGCGCTAGTTACGTTTTCTTTCTCTCATAAATAACGTGAGGCCGGTCGGGTCTCGTCGATAGCTTAATTCAATCTTGGCTCCCCTCGTCATCGCACAATATGCTTCCACAAAGAATTGTTAGGTGATGAAACGCGACTTTTCCCTTCCACCTACACACAAACATGTCTATTTCGCCGATGAATTATTTCATTGGAATATTTTGATATTCCGTATTTTTCTTTCCTGTTTTTTGTATTGTCTTTCTAAATGGGTTTCCATGCTTACTCGTGTTTTACGAGTATTAGAAGAAAGGTCGTCCCGACAAGATTTTGTATCAATAATAAATCATGATTTTACTTACCAACATTTTTCAATAAGCTTTGCAAGAAGAGAAGTGCCTTTTAAATAGATGGTTATTAACATTGCAGATGAACAGTTCACTGCAGGGACGTGTGCTGAATGATTAGTCACGGTTCTAGTGAAATGCTAAATAATATTTGCATACTAAAGTCGTACAAAATAAATTTTAATAAAACTAGTGAACGATTGAAAAGCCACATGTCAGCGACCAGACAGAAATAAAAGAGCTTGTTCTACTACCAGTATGAAATATGGGGCCAACTGCATGCGGGCTTGGAAGCCAGGCGACTCTTACTCATCTTCAAGCTACATTGAACTGCAAAACTTTAAAGGCTAATAAGAGTTTTAGTAATATATCACCTTTGAAGTTACTTTGAATATCGGCACGATAACATATATAAGGATGCAGATTTTTTGACACCAAATACCGGTAAAATAATCAGTATTCTTGATAGACAATACAAATTGAAAACACTTGGTGTCAGAGGATTTATTAATGATATCATTTATTTTTGTTCTGCTGACAGTAACATAGTTTTGGTGGTCATCGTTTAGTCAGGGTTAAAGGGGACAGGACAATATGTGACTCATGTATTTTGATTCCACCGAGTCATCTCGTTAATTACTGATCGGGGGCACAGCGACATGGATGAAACATGCGTTCAATGAATCTTTGTGTATGGAAACTGAAAATTTGATCGAACGAACGTAGGCGGCTGAATTACGTTTTTCCACGACATTTTCACGGTCATCACTATCGTTAATTGCGGTTACGTAATAAAAGTTGGCTTTATGTAATTGAATTTGTAATTTTCTCATTTTTATTGGGTACTTATTTGAAAGTTAATTATTATTTCTACCATTAAAATGTTCACAATCTTATTTTTTCTTCAATAATAATTCGTAGTCTTTACAATAAATACTTAGTGCTATCAGGAAATATTACCCAAAATCTTCTCATAAAAGCTATTCTATTGCACCTGTACCATTAAACCTTACACCTCGAATTCGTTATCTACTAAAGCAAATGGATTCATTAAAACGGGAAACGTATTTGAAACAAAATAATTTACCGTAGAATGGGAGTGCGGGATTTTCTGAAATCAAATGGCCGTGTCGACGAAGCCTTCGCGTTTCTTATTCAATTTGAAGCGAAGACGGCACGGCTCGGGGCAACTACTAGGCCGAAACAAGTCTGGGTGTAATCCCTCAAATCCAAATTAGATTTTCTTTCACTGCCTCTCAGTATTGACAGGTTTCCGGCATCGGGCCTCGTGCTCCGTGTCTCGACGCGACGCTCGGCTTAACTTTTATCCTTGCCATACCTCCGTAAGACTGCGAGTTGCGACTAATTGGAAAAAAGTAGACGACATCGAACAAATTAAGTTGATAGTGTCGGATTGGCTTCATTGTCGGCGTTATTTGCAAACCGATTGGCGTTCGAAGAAATCGACCGTTGATTATACAGCGATTATGAGAATCGAATTCAACTAGAAAAATGAAGAAAGAAGATAAAAAGTAACTAAAAAATAATTATAAGATAAAAACATATGTAATATGATGATAATAATATTGATAACATACAATGTGATATTTAGTTTAAATTAATGTTTCCATATATTAGTTCTATTTTATTTCTATTCTACTAATTCCCTGGAAGGAAACTGGACACATTTGGAAAAGACTGGTCATCTTTGGCACAGAACAGAACGGTCTGGATATCAAGGGAGAGGCCTTTGCCCAGCAGTTGGATGTGACAGGCAACAGTAACTTATTCCCTTAATTAAAGCGCGGACAAGTTAAAAGTTAAAATAAAATAGGTACTTATCGCATAATTAATTTAACTTTACAAAAAGTCCCTAGCATAATAAATTAAAATATAACACACACAGAGAAACATGACTAACAAGCAAAAATATTTCTAGCACAAAATTAAATTCGTACGTGTATAATTGGCTATAAATTTTCATTGAACAAATTTTAACGGGTAGGTACACGAAAATGAAAAGGCGTTGTTACAAGAAGAAACAATAAAATAAACCTGCGGTAATGAATAGGCTGTACAAATATTGGGCCAGATTTAACAGGGTGTAAGTCGATAGCGGCGCAGGCGATGTCGCGTGTGGCCGGCCGCTAGCCGCGCACGCACCGATATAGACATCACTTACAATGCCCTACACTTGTATAAAATAAATATTTGATCAAATTAATACGCACGCGTAAGCCTAATTGCTCGTTATAAGCTGAATGTTCCACATGTTTGTATATATCTTCACACGTTTATTTTTTGGTGTGTGGAACGACAAGTTTCAAACATACTGATACATAAATTGTGATTTGTGCTATCTTTTGTTTTTTTTTTTTTCTAATTTACCGTATTCGTATAATAACATGTATTTCTCTCTTTTGTCTTTTGTTTCTTTCTTTCTTTCAAAAGTGGTGGCGCAATCCGATTGTCCAGATACACAACGCAGTTCCATAGTTTTGAGAATTTTGATTGTATTAAAAGGATTCGATAGGCAGTATTTTGGTAAATCCATTTCATAAAAAAATAAAACCTAGTACTAGCTAACAAAATAAATACCTACTATATATAAATAAATTCACCTCTAGAACAATAAATTTAAAAACACGTTAGGTAAAGAATTAATATCATCAATCTTTAGTGTGTCGTTATTTAAAGACAAATAAAATAAAGAGCGTATCTAAACAAATCCCGTAAAACGGTACGAAAATACTCGTATTTTTGCAGAATTTATACGCGTTTCAGTTCGGAAAACAATTTTCGTAAATAAATTCTCTTTTTTACGATCCGATATAACGAGTTCATTCTCCTAAAGTAAGGGTCGCCTGACATGCATCCCTCAAAGAATTAAATTGAATATGGGAGGAAATTACACGGGTTCATATCAACGCCGTCTCTTGTTCCAATCGAATTTCCCTCTGAAAACAATGCCGAAACGGAAATTAAACCGATGTATGAAAATAACTGAAATCTTCAAAATGGACGCAGATTTATGTTTTTAGGTGTTGAATTTGTTCGGTTTTAATCAGTTTTCGAATTGTCTGTGGATGAAAATTGAACATAAATCGTTGATTGAGCTCTAATGTAGTTGCTTATTAGAAATCGGAGTAAGCAAAATTAATTTTCGAAAAGCCATTACCTCGCATATGTTGATCGAAATAACGATGTATCTGACAGTGGAATAATTAATTAATATTTTACAAATAACTTCATAAAACAAATTTATGAAGGGAATAAATTAATATTATAGTGAGACCAAGTTTCCAGTATGTTTACAAAAGATCGGGTGTTGTTCAAGCTAAGTGATTGTAAGTGGAGGCGAGTTCTGGCGCCTCGCCGGAAGTCGTTCCCACGTGACGGACGCCGGGTGCCGGAAGTGACGGCGGATCGCGTTCCTTCGTTATGTCGCCTTACCATCACTCTCTGGAGCCTTTTATCCGAGTCTGAATTCAATGGAAGCCACACTTGTTTCTGCGAAACTGAGGTGAATTGAAGTATTCGTTTTGTATTGATTCGTGTAAATTGTATCTTCAATTGCGGAGTGAGCAAATAATATTCTTAGTAAATATTCCCCCTTCTCTTTTTGGGAAAAGCTTACAGAAACTATTGGTAAATACATTTCTTTTCAGAGACTGCAGATAGACGACGCTTTTTCTGCTTCATTGAACTACGAAATAAATGTGTTAAATATTTTAATTAATAGCAATATGTTATTCTAAATGAATGTGCATTTTTATTCAGCGTCTACAGCAATTTCTTAGATAGCTGTTTCAATTACGCTAAGATGTAGACACATCAGGGATTTCACAAGATATGTGCCTGTCAGTTTTGCAATAATACGTTATTTTTCATTCAGAATATATTTCGGTGTTAGACTTAAACATTTTTGTTATTAACATGATTATTCAGCGTGTTAAGATTGCGTGTAATGCGTAGAAAAAATAGGTACTTTCATAAATAATTTGTCGTTGATATTATTTTTATTTTAGTTGTGTTATTATATCTTTCACAAAGAAAATATAAAAAAACGATTTTTTCTATAACGTGTGTAACGTATAAGACTACATACAAGTTTCTAAATATACGGACGGGGTTTTATTAAAAGCTTTTTTCTTTAAAAATGTACGACACACCGCAAAAAAGTGACGAAATTAAGTAGTTGGCACTGACAAAATGTTGAGTAATACGGGTTAAAGTGCGTCGTTGTTTTTGTAATGCCTTTTCTTATGACTGGCCCTAACGATTATTCCTCCCATTGTGCGCGCCAGGACGTTGCCAAGATCCCGCGGAGAAAGAGCTAAACTTACAAAACTTTCCGACTTGTTCAAATGGCCGGCTTTTGTTCGAGAGCGACTTATTGTTCGGGACAGATTGCTGGGGATCAGCACTGTGCTCCACATATATTTTTTCCAGAAATAACATCTGTTTTATTGATTTGTTTCATTTGAACATTTGGAGGGTTTGAAGTATTTCGTTTTAATTAGGTAGTTCTAAAATATTTTGTCGGAATAATAATACATGAAATTGTTTCCTGAAGAAAGTTATTTAATTTGTATCTTTACAAACTTGTGCAATTTTTGTAATTATTAAGTACTTTGGAACTTGTTGTTGTTAGGTACTTTGGGACATATCGACAGTGAACTGGCAACATGTCATATCTCAATTTTAGGAGGATTTTACTTGGTTATACCATTCTACATTTTTTCATACCCGGCAGAGCTTCAAAAAGCATATTTAGCTTCAATCAAAATTAGACGCCAATATATCTTTTAAAAACTATAAAGTAACTTTCGACCGCGTTGTATGCACAACGTGATCGATAGTTTCTTCTTAATCCTGTAATGTTGTCAAAAATGAGATAGTACCAGTTGCCAGTTCACAGTCGATATATCACTTTGGAATTATATTTATTTCATTATCTCGGTTCTGAAAAGTATGAGAGATGGGATCGTAACCTTTGAAGATTTAAGAAACGAAACTTACACTTATTTCCAAATCATTCAAATTCCGGCCCTCTTTTATCAACCACTAGAGCACTTCAGCACGCTGATTGTACAAATAATTAATTTTAATAATAAGTAAAAATTTGTTGTTCTTCTATCAACTTCAGTCTATGGTGAAACCATGATAAAATACGTTTTTTTTTCCTATACCAGAATATTGCACACTGTGCGTCGTTGGCGTCTCGCCGTCGCCGTCACGGGCCGGTTACGGCAAACCGACAAGGATCCCCCAAAGCTAAATCTTTACACACTTTACAATACTGCTGCCCTTTTATTAGCCCCGTGTTCATAGCCGGCGCAATTAATTAATGAACTTTCAAAATTATTCTGTGTACAGTAGTTTATATTAGGGAGGACAAAACGCAATCAGGGTTATGACAGACATGAGAAACCATAAAACTGCGGTCACCAGTCGCCATAAAATATGACCGCCTACCTCCTCTGTTATTATCTCGACATTATCATTATTATGAAAACAACTACCTCAATATAAGTACAAAACTTTAATGTTATGAGTTATGAAGTAATATTTTCATTTAAAGTGGTACTGAAGTGGCTCGTATATTTTTCAAATGTAATTCTGTTTTCTATTTCACCTTAACAGCCACATTGATAAATAGACACGTTTTATGATACCTCGTGTGTCAGTTTATTATAAAATGAAATAAGTCCCCGTCACCTCTTCCTATCGGTATCAAAGAAATTTACATTTTAACAGCGGGCCCCAGTCACAATGCTGTTCGCGATGCGCTCAACGATATTTATTCTTGCTTATAAAGAAAAGCGTATTATCCCATATAACTCCGAAACGTGTAGCAATATATTCAGTAATAACGAAATAATATGTTTTGCGAGATAGAATTCATATTTCATAAGCACTCATACGCATAAGATATTACAAGTGAGTGGAGCTTTTCCCTTTATTTCATAGTGGAGATAAAGGGTAGCAGCCGATCCGAGGGAGCCAACTGACTTCGTGTCAGACTCCTCCAGATTCATTCCCCAACATTTGTGTCACATAATATTTCACGGCGGGTGCGACTAAATTTTATATGCATGAAGACAACCGGATTTTATTCGGACATATGGAGGCAGTTTATTTTATTTGAGCGTATGCCGTATACACTTACGTGGCCATAAATATGTTATTGTAATGTTCCTATCAGGCCTGCAATATAATTTTATCATACGACATCATGGTCATACAAGAACAGAAAGAACTTAATAAGTTATTTAGTTCGCGAGACTGTCACGTTATACTTTATAATTTTATGTTATATCTTGGAAGGCATTTAATATTTTATAGTAGCGTCAACTTTAGAGACGCCATCACTACAACAGTAAAGTGAGTGTATTAAACGATATTACTAATTCAATAGTTGGTTCCAACGTCTGTAAGTGTTACGATGCCTATAAAAAGCTCATTTGGGCCCCAGTTTAATGATCACATCTCCGACACGTTGTGAAGCCGCAACACGGAGCTGTTGCTGCTGTATTATTAAGAACCTAAAATTAAATATCATATTTTACCTTAATGACGTAATTCGGTGCACGCCTCTTATAACAAAAACATTCTTCTAAATCCGGCGAGATTGTATTAACATAACCGCTTTGTTAAATGGAGTCAAGATAATTTGTGGACGAAGTTCGGCCTGTAATACCTCGCAAATTGCCGGATAAGACTGTGTGAGACAACTGTTAGTTTTAATTAAACTGCTGGTTGCGCTCGCGGGGAGTCCTCGGAATGAGAAAATTATTCTAATCTTATAAGCCTGTCGGTGGCCCAGAGCTCGGCTCGGAATTAATATCATGTGGGTCGGCCCGTTCACGCGCCCTACGCCGCCGCGCCACCACATTCGCAACACCGTTTTAATGGTACAAGGTGCGCGATCCGAACATGAAAACCTACAAGGAACGTAACTCTTAAGGCGATTTGTGGAGAACGTCTGTTCAATTTAATGAAAAGTATAAAGCCACGACGAAATCACCGGAATGAGATAATCTGCGGTATCAATTTGAGGGGAAACGTGGCAGGGTGTCTTGGGAGACGTATTTCATTAGACGTCGCGAGCCCGGTCGCGGATGAGCACCTGTGCTTCTAGCAAACGGCGGTACCTACTCCCTGCTCGGTGGTCACGTTGAAGTTTTGAAATAAAATTAATCCTAACTTTTAATTCGATGTCTGCGAGTAATGGCAACATTTATTAATAGTAAAATATTTTTTATATCGAAATGCATTTGGAACTGCACTTATAGTAGATAAGTACTTCAAGGGTGATTGTCTTCCAACCACGCTATGCAGAATTATTGCTAGCGTAGTTTAGTGAGTCGGACCGCTTGTCAAACTTTGGTAATTTAACTTCAAAACAGGTTCCTGTCGGTGTACCAGAGCCGAACATTTGTTCCACCGCATTTGGGACGAAGCCTGCTCTATGACAATAACATCAAAGACACTTCGATTGAAAATATTGTGCTCGCTCTGAATAGGAAATTCAATGTAGCGCTTGATCACAAAGTTGAACATTGAAGTACGTATTATTACATTATTTATATAAGTATATGATTATATGATAGGTAGGTAGGTACTGTAATTGTATAAACTCTAACTGTCCCGTAGGTACAGTATAGATTTCATTAATCTATTTCTAAATATTGAGATCTTTTAAGGACAGCATCAAATTTTTGGGTACCTTTTATTATTGGGTACTTTTTAGTGCTATGTTAACATATATTTTATTAAAACAAATGTTCCAAAGAAATACGGTTTCGAAATTGTATTTATTTCTCTTATTCGTCCGTGTTTCCCCAACAATATTCGCTACACAATACCTTTAGAATCTTTGAAATTGATCAGATTTATTCAATGCCCACGTATGTAATGGAATGTTCGAAATGCTAACACATTTTGAGTCGACCGTATCTGTAATATATAAGCACTAAGTTCGAATTTAATTTCCCTTTGTAACCAACAAAGTGGGACAAGCGCGGACATCTGCTATCACACAAAAGTAGTTTCAACAAGGATCCGTTTTACGAAGGAGTAACATCAAAACAGTAAAGGGCTGTTTCTTTTTATTATAAAATCAAAAATATTCAGTATAGTCAAAATTCGGTATTTACCGGAAGATACCCGGCGTAAATTATATCCCTGCAAAATCTTAGAGGACAGAGGTTTTAAGGTATGTATGTATATAATTTTAACAACAAAATCTTATAATCAGCCAGCTTAAATATGAAGAGTCCCGATTTGATATTTGGTCCTCACTTTTTGGTCCACCCTGTATGATAATCATTTTAAATGTGAACTCAAGATAGCAATATCAGGCGCTTATCGATAGCGTGCGTGTTGCAAAAGTCAATTAACTGTTGCTAAAGTCTTTGTGGGCGAAGGAATCTTGTAAGAACCACTTATCGAGCAAACGCCCACCTATGGGCATAAATATCTCTCGTTCAATGCTTTGCCTCGCCTTGTCACGCTTTCTCTCTTATGTACGCATCATAATCTTATTTTACGTGAACTTTACTGCTAATTGTTTGCCAACAGACTCTTCTCATCATTCGAGGCTTTTACGCGTCTCACTTGGAAACTATAGTCTACAGTCATTTCAATAATAAACTGATTAATTAAGACTGATAGAACGGATACTGGCACAATGTTACGTCAGGTTATCCCGCTGTATCTAACTTTGATTAAATGCCATTTTTTATACAGAAAAATAAATTAATTACTTACTGTTTTTTTTTTACGGTGTACCAAACTATTGTTTATTGTGTAAGATATGCCTTTTGTTTTGTGGGCTCTGAGTTCGGTAAACTTTTTCAGGTTAGTATAGAAAGGCTTTTGTTGACGCTTTGGGCGCAGAGGGTAAAAGCGGATACATGGGCGAACCTTTTGTCATAAACCACAGACTGTGAATTGATAATGCTTGTATAGTATTTGTTGTTTCGTGCTTCTGACCCCAGTGTATACACACGTAATGATTTAAGATTTGAAAAGAGATAAATTGTAATATTAATTAAACATTTCGCTGTGCTTGGATGGATCTGTATGAACAATCTATTTCTACTATAACGAAATATTTGCGTATTCACATAACACACATCTTTGTAAAATAGTTGGGAGCTTGACTATAGATAGGTAGGTACTTAACCGGTATTAAAATTTAAAATTCTTATTCAATTTGTGTTACATAATGTATGTGATAAATAATATAATATAATGAATAATTCGTTCATCATAGACACAAAACTTCCAATATGGTATCGCAAGCCTTACCTAACATCAATCCCCATACAGAATGCGCAGTTACCTGTCGCTTTTAAATCATATGAAACAATTTGTACAAACAAAGACGCGGTCGCATAAATTTGTTTTACGCAGCCCTGCAACGTTCGCCGAGCGACTAATTAGAACATAAATCTGTCTTAATACAAATCCGTACTTTTTACGAGGAAATTTTGTGTTCGTGTGAAACTCTAGTGGTATGCTCCTGGTAATGTTTTCACACGTCTACCGTCAACCACTCACATTTTTATTCTGAACTTAACAAAATTGTACGCGAGCGCACTCGTTCTAATTACAAAAGAATTTAAATACTAGCGCAACTACTGAAACGAAAATTTCGCATACTGGGTAGAGGTGTTATATTGTTACATTGTAGAAAATGTAGCATTTCACTACATTACACAGACATAATTTCAAAGTAATGGAAACGAAATAGTTTTTCTCCAAATTCTTCGGTGGTTGTATGTAAGTGATAAAATCAAACAAAGATGCACTTTGAAGAAACTTAACGTAGGTACTTGTAAGTTTAAGCAATGTTAAGTCATCAAGATTATATTTTACGATCGTCCAGTGTACTTACAAAATCATTTTAAGGCTATTCGGTATATCTTTTTGATGTATCTATGAAGATTTCAGCAAACGAAAGAAAAATATATTCCGAAATCCACTTTTTCTTCGACGTTTGGACTTTATTATTCAACTTCCCAATAACATATAAGTTTCTTGGTAAAATTTATATTTACAGAAGAAAAGTTTAGTGATGCGCATTTTTTCATCAAGCTAAAACGTTGTAAGTGGTAAGTATATTTGTCAATAGGTAAGCAGAGCATTTTAATACGATGTATGTTTTATATTCAGAGCACATGTACACGAGCGTGCGTTATTGCAGCGGGGTGGGATTTATAGCGGTGCTCATTTTAAAAATAAAGCTATTCCTTCTAAAATATTGTCATATCTGCTTTAAATTTTTCACTTTATACGCCCCGTAGGCCACATTACAAAATTTCAACCGGGTAATATGAGTGAACGCGTGAATTTTTGATTTTAATATTATTGTCGCTTCTCTTTTAAAATTCTACGACTCGATACTTTAAATCCATATTTTATTTTATAGCTGTCCAATTTTCTGTGTTCTTTTATACTACTCGGTTTTATTCTGTAAAATATGAAAAAGGTCTCTTCAGGTTTCCACCATTAATTAATTTGGTAGCCTAGCCCTTTTGTACGGTTAAAAAATACTATTAGTTGCCCTAGCTCTAAAATCGTAAATAATAAAAATAAAACAAATAAAATTTTAATACGCAAAATTTTATCAAATTTATGATCATGTTTTTAATTCAAATTAAGTAAGGAACAGATAATAAAGATCACGACTAATTTTAATAGGTATGTCTATGAACAACGTATCGTTAAAACTAAGTAGCTTGGTAAACACGGCTCGAAATTTAATTTTTAGTTTAATAAAAAGGACGACCATGGGCTACTAGTCTTTTTAAATTAGATACTCAAGAGTTACTCGAACCGAGTTTCTTTTGGATACTTAGGTAAATTAAATGCGTTCATCACATTAATGTTCCAATATGGAGTAAATTGAGTTACCTACTCGTCTACATATTTCTAATTTGCACATGTTCTATATTAAGTGAACTACCTACATTATATTTGGGTAATCAGAGTGCGTTTTAACGTAGCCAGAAGTTTATGATTAATTTAAAATGGTTATATTAATTACGGCACGTAGTAAGTAACGTCAGACAATAGCTAGCAGCTAGTTATTATTATCGCAAGAAACATAAAAGGGGAGCACGTTCTGTCGTAAAGCGTCTAATGTTTTAATTCCTGTTTACTTATTTTGTTTATTACACTCTCTTCATAAAGGCTGTGCAGGTGTAAGTGTTCTCACGAAGCAATTAACGTCCAAGTTGAAGGGTTGCTCTTGAACCTCAAAAAGGAAGCAAAAAAAAACAGTAATGTGGTCTTAGCCATTATTTTGTTGTTCCAAATGTTTTTCTCTCAAGGTATGAAAATAACGGGTAACCTCATTACGACTTGGCCGTAACTTTTAGCTTTGTTTTACACCTAAATATTTTTGTTATTTTTCTTTTTGGGGCTTAAAAAAATAGCGTCGTGAGCTCGAGCCGAATTAATGCCGCGTGTCATGAATTTCTGTAGGAGGTCATACAGCGACCGCGAAGTTAGCGCATGCAGTTGTGGGAGCAGGCCATAACTTTGCACGCAACATTAAGTTAGGAGTTGGGACGCAGGCGCGACACGAGCTCTAATGGGAACTAGGCATTGTTCCACTGGATAAGACTGCTCTTTTTAATCCATGTTCTTGTTCCTCATTCCACGACCATATTTATTTTATGAAGGTATATTTTTAAATTACTCATTACTTAAGTATGATACAAACAAAAAAAAAAGATTGGTTTCGACCAGTTTGAGAAAACTAGAAACTATGACCCAAGTACGATTAGTAGTAGTAGTAAGTATGACACAAATAATAAGTATTATTATTTGTGTATACACAAAACATAAATTGAACTAAATACATAATTAACATGTATAAAACAGAGATCAAAAGTTTACTTATTAGAGAATAAAACTCGAGGACTCTGGTATTACAAAATTTTAATGTATCGTATAAAATACGTAGTATTACATACATACCTACTCATATATTTTATAGCTAAGTTCGTTAAAAGCAGGTACAGAGCGATCGTCTTTGCTGGTAATGTTGTCTTAATTTATTCAGAAGCGAAACGCGATCCCGACCTAACAAGATACATTAAGAAAATTAACGTTTGACTCAGTTCTCTCTTTTGACACAAAATTCCTTGATTGGCCTGCTTACGTAACAGAAATTTGATTATCGTGTGTGCCATAAAAATTAGAAATAGGATGGAGATTAATTATATTTTTTTTCTGGAGCTTTTCTCGTTTCGGGAATAGTTAAATGCCATATAAAAATATACTGAATTTAGGATTCAATTATTTTTTTCTCCGATTGCGGGCCTGTTTGAGAGTAATCTTTTATTTTTGCTTACCCTAGTGTGTTTCAAAATGTAATGTTAACAAATGTACGATGTTTGAGTAGGAGCAAGTCGGCTATTTTGTGTGCTGGTGACATTATATATACTACAGGTGTTCTGAGGTACTTATTGAATTACCCTGTGATATTTTTTTAATATAAATTTATAAGCATATTGAAGAAAAACTATATTATCATACATGTATAACATTAGAAATAACAGTACCTACGCAAGAGTAGAATGCTAGACAATGTTAAAAGGCCGACATCTTTTACCAAAAAGTAAGCAAGTGGTCAGAAGAAATACACAACGAGGTAAAAAGTGACTCACCGCCTCAAGCTTGAAAGTTGTGAAAGAAATATGAAATAAAATAAAAGTAACATATTTTGTCACATCACTAGGGTCCGATACTAGTGTTGTTTTAATACGTAAAGTATCTACTCGTTCTCCCTTCGATAATATAGTTTTAATTTAGCACTGCAGCGATATGGATCATTGGAAATTCCTCATTGCATTTTTAATGAAAATTTATCGGCGATAACGTAGTTATCGGAACAATATTAGTTCTGCTCTATAGGATGAATAAGCTTTAAGTTATATTCAAGTGAGTGGAGGTATCAAAGTAAATTTCAAAATAGGTGATACGTTAAGATTAGTGAGTGTAACGAAACAGTCTGAATCCCGACGGGCTATCGTTTAAACTAAGTGCCTATAATTCGCATCAGTTTGCCCTCTACTGCCGTGGGGAATCGCGCTCCAACGCTCTGAAACATTTCTTACATATAAAGGTACATAAATATGTATAGTAATAGCTCACCTTATTCTAATTTTAATGAATAAAAAGATATGGCATCAACTTGCAGAACCCTGCATATAGACATATATATCTGTAATTTTGGAAGCAGCTCCCGTCTAAGGATAGTGAAAACTCACGTCATAAAAACCTACCTATAGTTATATGACGCAAGGTATCAATTGACTTAAAAAAACATATTTCGAAAAAGCTTTTATCTATTCAAAAATTACTAAAGTGGTTTTGCATTGTTATTCAGCCATTTATGTGCAATTTTTTTTATTTACTTTGATGAATGTTATGTTTTGTTTTAGTGAGTATTAAGGCTGTTAAACTTTTGATTGTGTCTACTTTAAATTTTTCGTTTTTTTTTTTCTGTGCTTTGTGTCATGTCATGTCATCAATTTTTAAATTTAATCTCTTGTTCCGTTGCGTGCGCGTACCTATCGTATTAATACTATTGTACAAAAAGCGGGGACCAGCTGAAAATCAGTGCTGTGCTTATACGCACAGCAAATACTGAGCAGGATTCCTTGCCGCACATATAGATCCTATCTATACTATGTTTGTTTATTTAATGTATCGTATATTGTATGGCAAAATAAATAGTTCAAATGTTTTAAATGGTATCGCTAAGGAATAAATCCAACTTGAAAGAAATTAAAAAGGAGACAAAAACAAAGCGGAGGACAAAGTCAAAGCAAAAGATATATGTTGAAACATGGCATGATATAGAAACTGAGTCTTACAAGAATCTCGTTCGGTTTTGGACGCAGTACGGTGATTACTCCTTGATTATATAACAGCGTCGGCCCGAACAGGGAATTTTAGTAACTTTAGAACTTTTATTATTAAAAGTGTTTCAAACTTACTCTTGGTTTCGTTGAGTCTTACACGGCAAGAAGGTTGGTGCGCATACTTCGTTCTTTATGAAAAATACAAGCATCAAAATTTAATACACATATAAAAATTATTCTTTGTCATCCCAGGGCATACGATGCCTATAATAGTGACAGGAGTGTTAAAAATGGGATGGCCAAGCTTTGAATTGGTCATACATTACGATTTTTCATACGGGTAATACAGTGAACGCATTCATAACCAGAAAAAAATACTGTATCCAGAATCTGTTCTGAATATATCCTTTAATGAACAAAATAACCTTTGACTCTAAAAATCAACACTTTTATCAGTCTCCCGATGTAAAAGCCCTCAGTGGCCGTAAACGCGCTCACCTTATCCGCAAGCGTGTGTATATTAGCACGGTAGGTACATGTATGCGTTTATCGAAGGCTAGGGGTAAGTCCGACAGGGGTGGCCGGCAGTCGGCCGGTTTTATTGGCGTCACTAATGAGTTGCTAATTCAATTTCATGGACGCAGGGCCTGTGACGCGTCGGGGGTCGCTCGCGGCTCGTTCGGCCGGCCGCATACTGACTTTGGCTTTAAACAGTCTTGAGCTCTTTGTGTGATGTTGCTTAAGCATATGACCGTCTACTGTTTTATTCGTTTCCGTAAGTACGATTTTATTTCTATTACTGTGCAATTTTGTTAATAGAGAAGAGGATGTTAAATAAATGTTGGTAAAGATACATTTCATATAAATTTTCCTTCTATGGTATTATCCTGTTGACTCATACTTAAAAGAAATATATACCTATATCCTATATTTTCATTTGATTGGTAATCTAACTTTACAAGAATTTGCGCAAAACCTAGAGAGAAAGCTGTAATATCGAAGACTCATCAAGAAATATGTTCTCATACCCTTAGCAACGAGCAACTTCCTGAACATAGTACGGGATAAAATTTGATTGATTTTTGGCCTTACCTACTTAATTCGTCATAAAAAGGCCTCGCAAATGTTATTCGCTGGGGTCCGCAATTGCAACGTCAATATTGAAAGTGGCTCAGACTTTACCACTGAGGCATGAGGTATTGCAAAAACTTCCACTGTTTGGATATTTTATCATAGTAAAAACCAGTACGTACTACTGTATTTTTTACGTATTTTGTAATAAAAATACGCCTAGATATATTCTACTTAGATTCCTTTGACTCATGCACATTTATTATCACTTGTGAGTTTAATTTAAACATGAAACAATATAATTAATTTCTCTGCCACCTTTATTTTCAGACTAGTTCGCACATCCAGAATTTACACTTATTCAACTGAATTCATTTCACAACTCTTTCAATTATGTTTTCAATCTGTATGTCTTACCGTCAAAACTTAGTAAAATAGCAACGTATGTCAGGTCTCATCCATTAACTTAATGCGGTCAATAAAACCATTGTGTTCCTGGTTTATGACGATCTGCTCGTTCACTATCCAAAGAAAGTTGGCGGAAAATGAAGGAAACTTTTGACTCCCCCGTACCAAATCATTGTGGCGAAAATAAATAACCTTTTTGTCTAATAGGTAATGTTAGGAGAAGCTTTGTGCTGAAACTCTTTCAGTAATAACAATAACCATAAACTCGTTTATTTATTTTTATCGAATTCGGGGATTTTTTTGGAAATATGTGACGTATTTGTACGAAGATTTCTAGTATGGGGGAACGAGGTATGGTGTTCCTCCATTGAAAAGGGAGGATCCTCCACCCAGGCAAGGCGGTTAGCCTGGCGGGCCGAAGCCCAACGGTTGATGTCGGACATTAGTATATATGTTAGAATAGTTGTAAACTCTCATAGTGCGATTCAGGGTTTGAAGTTGTAGTTTCGCTCCGATAGATGGCGCTTTACTTTTTGCCATGTTGCGAGTAGTTGTCGCTACACTAGTAATAAAATTAGTAATAACATTTCTTTGAACATTTCTCGTTGTAAATAAACAATCTTACACTATTTAATCTATTAGACCCTTCTCTTTTCTCCCCCTAATATAGCCAACGGGTGGCAAAATTATTTTAAGGGTGAATCTCTTAATCGCGTTCATTTTAACGATCCCATATTACAGTCAAAAAATGCACATCTATTAAACAAATATTTAAGCTCAATGGTGTAATGTTTTATTTAATTCATCACTTATCTCAAGCCTGTAGATGTGAAAATATCTATAGCATAGATCGATAGATCTTTGAGGTTGAATAATGTAGTAGTGCCGAGTCTTGAATGTATGTCTTTTCTTTACATACCAAAGCCCGTAGGTACTTTTTTACTGCACTTGTTGAGCCATCCAACCCGATTCTCCTGGAATTTATCGTCGATAGGTGTCACAGGCCACCAGAAACACACACTGAAATCTCTAACAAAATGAAAGAGTTATCTCAATTGCAAAAGTTTAATGTATCCAATCGCATGTATTATATATAAACTATTTTTTTGATCGAAAAGAACGGCTACTGCGTTTGGGCTCTTGAGGAGATTTTTAAATAATTGGCATTATTTGTGTTTACAATACTGCTTCATTTCGCTTATGAAGGTACCTAATACTATGTTTGCATGGCATAACTTGTAGGAAAGGTCACTTATAGGAACTTTATTGCTGTTGAAATTAGTATGTAACCTACATTACTTTTATACAATAAATAACAATAAAATCATAACAAGTTGTGACGACATTTGTCAATTGTTTTTATTAAGTTACGTCTTGTTGTAAGTGTTCATAACAAATAACAAGTATCGAGAAGTCAATACTACGCAACTGTCAGTTCCGTTGAACAACAAAGTTACGCCGGAAAGAAATAACACACTTTAAAGTTAGTGAATTCAATCGCTGGAAGACGGCAACTTTGGACAATTGTTTTCTTTCAAAGTGTTGCACTTAGACGAATTTGTAGAGATACTGTGTATCGACTCGCTCCTGCCGCTTTCCTACAAAAACTACCTCAAATGGATTGCTGTAGTTATTCTTGTACGAAATACTACCTTGGCTACCGGCTTAGAGAGTTTACGAGTATAGTTTGGAAACAGTTGGCTATACGCGGCTAAGGCAAGTTTAGATTATACACAATAGTTTCAGACAACATATCGACTGGTACTTAATGTTAGATGAGTTCGTTCACAATAAGTGTGATAATGTTGTGATTAATGAAGTCAAAATAGAAACCCAGAGACGATAGTCGAAGCTGCAAATAACTCTATTGTTTTTACTAATGGTAGGCAGAGGTGGAGGCCGAAGCCCCAAGAAATGTGTCGAGTCTATTGCAATCTACTGGGCACAATTCTAAATGCCCGGCCCGCTTGGCCTGCAACTGATACTGATATTTTGTAACAGAAAAATCGCAATACGAGTTTCCCCCGATATACCTACCTGTTTTACAATATTTGATTAATCAATCTCAATATTCTCAAAAGCCAATAAAAATTGCAACTAAATCATAAAATGTTTATATCAGTCAAGGTTTCTAAACACAATTTGCTCCACGTATTCCAGCTCCGAGTTAGTTTGAAGCCTGTCTATCGTTTACAAGCATCATTAAAGTTAACCAGTAGGTACTCAGCTCTATGTAAGTTGTGCAAATTGCGCGGATGATAAACAACTACCCACGTTTTAACTTCAAGTTGCTCTTTCATCCCCAGAGCAATTTTAGAATCTACATATGTAGATAGGTTATATTCTTTTATTTTATTTTGTGACATACTTGTTTCAAGTACGATTGTGATGGTAATTTATCTAGCACGAAAATTTCATTTCAAGATTCATATGTTCATATTCAGAGTATACCTAGTAACCGGACCACGAACAATATGAACATTTAAATCCCACTTGAACACGTTACGCAAGAATGAAAATGAAACATTCTTGCTAGATTCTTAGAAACCATCTAGATTTTTTTTTAACTTTTTAACAATAACACTCCTCACGAGGATGTTTCCCGTACCTAGTTTAAGTAAAATGTCTAGATCCGGGACAAGTGGTTACCCGTAGCGAATATAGCCATGAGATTAGCCACTGCGCCAATAAAGACGTCGCTTGTATATACTATTAGTAAGTTTATGAAGTCGTTATTAACTGTCTCCTTCGAATAATAAATTAGTGTTTTTTAACACCTTATTAACACCTTATTATTATTGATTTATCAATCAATTTTCGATACATACACGTATATATAAATATATTCAATACTATTCACCACAAACAGAACAAAAAACTAGTAATAGTCACTTATTCCGCACTAGCCGACGTACGAGAATAATACAAGAATCTGTCGAATGCAAAATAGGAGAGCAAACAATTGTATGCGCAGGCACCATGTTTCAGTGCCAAGAAATAATCTCTTACGTGACATTAACATACATCATGTGTAGAACAGCTGCCAAAAGTGTCTGCCAGAGGTCCCGCTCCGCACTACTTACTAACTAAAACAATATTACTTAGCGGAGTTATTCTGGCGCATCGCTAGAGTTTCCCCAACTAGAGTCCTCTGACTTCGAGCGACAAAACCGCGGCATAATCCGCCACTTGATGACCTTTAAACTTGAAATTGAAATGTTACTAGTTATTAGAATGTGGTTTTCAGAAACAAAAAGAGAAGAGGGGAAAATAACATTAAGTACTACCTATTGAAATAAAAAGGGAAGTTGTTAACCTAATTGGGCACTATACTACGGTTTTGGTATTTATGAAGTATGAATGTTGTATAAGATATTAACAGAAATAATCTTAAGCATTGCGGAACTTAACTTTTTTAAATCGACGAGAAATTTCACAATGTCACATAATAAGGTGACTCTGCCACATAGTTTCCAGAACTCTATTCTACCGCAATAACTAGCCTTACGTAATATTCATTATGTACTTAGTAGCAGTTTGCATGCAACAGTTCGCTTGCATAAAACGCTGGTCGCTAGCATGTGCACGGTCCCTAAGGCGGACAATAGTATGCCGGCGCCATTGACCCATTTATGTAAAGGTATACATTCGGATTCTGTGGTATCATCACGGATTACATCCGAGATCCCGCGCAAATCTCTATTTTAGGGGCGCGATCTGTGCTCACCCAAACTGGGCCAATTAGAGCTTACTCGCACTAATCAGAATATCGATGGTGCTATTTCCTTGGCTGCGTTGTTGTGTATTCGGCTCTGGCTGTGTGTTTCAGTTATACGTGGAGCTCCGGTAATTCACGTGACGTAATCGTTTTGCGAATGTTGAATACGTAATGTTGGTTTTAGTTCTGTGTTGCGCTGATTTTGATCGTTGTAGTGACCATGATTTACGAGTCGATAAAGAAAGATTACCTAACCTTATCATTCTTTATCACTTGCTCTCGCCTCGTCGGACTCATCCGTCAAGTCCCAAATTTAACTTCTGATTCGATTATGTAGGTATTATAAAATAAACTATATCTTAGAATAGTTTGAAATTGGATTTGTGCCTACTCTACTCTACTATATCGCGAATAGAATTTTTTTCAACAAAAAATTCTATTAGCGATAGTTCCAGTATAGAAAAATTACTCTCATATCTCGACTGCGTCTTACCACTGTTGCATTTCGGATGTATAAAGTAAAGATGCCTCTGTCACATTAGGAGTATCTTTACTTTTACTATGACAATTCGGAAAAAGGCAGGCGAGCGATATCTGGCATATCTTTTTTATACATTTCGATTTTTACATTATTACCTACTAATAGCGCCAAAATCACCCCCATGAAACATTGTTAGATTCGGCGATAGGCTCGCTTCATATCGCATGGGACCATGCACAACACTATCGCATACACTGCCACATATTCCTAATCGAAGCGGAAGCCTGATTCTCACGCCAAGTCAATTTTATCCGTGTGAAAACTTTGACACAAATATGTAATCCACCACCGAAAATAAAACCTAAACATAAAATTATTGGCTCAGAAAAATAATGGAACGTAGTCGTAACAACAAACTGAAACACTTTATTGAATTTACAGAACTTCGCCGTTCGCTTAACAACAACGGGACCAGAATTTCAAGGAGCATCAAGATTTAGGTTCGGAAACTATACAGAAACCTATAATGTTTCGCAAAATATAGGTAACTACATATTGTTTAGTAATTTATTACATCCATTGTTACCTACATTTCACATTGCAGCAGAATTGTATTAGCAGTTACCTATACATAATTATGTATTACTAGCTGTGCCCGCGACTTCGTTCGCATGGATGTCGGAACTTAACAATGTATTTTTTAGTTAGACCAAATGCACTTAACCCTATTTTTTTCTAAAATAAAAGTAGCCTAAGTTACTCTTTTTACATCAGCTACCTGCAAATAAAAGTCCCGTCAAAATCGGTCCAGCCATTTCAGAGATTAGCCTATACAAACAGACAGACAGACAGACAAAAATTTAAAAAAATGTTATTTTGGTGTATGTACCGTATATATACTCATATGCATGTAGTAAAAAAAACGGTTATTTCAATATACAAACAGACACTCCAATTTTATTTATATGTATAGATGTATAGATTATTTCTACATATATTACTACTGTCTCGTTCGTTACTTACTTTCGTATCGTTACTATTCTTATTGTTACTTTGGCAGGCAGAGGTGTAATATTGTATACCTATATTCCGCCGTTATTGATTCCAATGTAATCGGAGCGAGTCTATTAAATCTTTACATATTTGTTACAAATTATGGCAATTTATGACCAGCATCATTATCAGCAACGCTCAAAGCATATTGATTCCGAGAAAATATCGATAACTTTTTCACTTAGTTATTACATAATTAGATAAAAAGCGTTTGACATAAACAATTTATACTTACTTAGAAATAACCTCAAACACATCTCCAGTCTAGACAACAAAACAATATACGCTCGCCTTCTAAACGGATAAATAGAAAAAAGCAAAAAGAAAAATAAGGTAGTACGTTATTTACTAACTAAATAGGCAACGTAATTATCCCCCGAATCCCGGGCCAATTCCAGTGTTTAAGAAAGATAAACGAGAAGGAAAGGAAACTGTTCTAACAAAACTTGTAACTCACCCCAACTCGGGTGAATTACTTAACTGCTACCTGATGAATGGGGTTATTGGATTTAACTTTAATTTAGATAGTTATCATCCTATTAAGGCTTAATCTTTGCGTTCATTTGGGCTTATGGCGTAAGCTGAATATTAAGCGGTATCTATATTATGGGCATCAGTGGGTACGTGAGGATCAAAACTAAATTAAGGTTTATCAAAATTATTGACGTTTTCTTGATGAATCACGTAGTCCTTATAATACGAGTTTATTTACAGTTAGTAGGGTGCTAATGATACAGATGATATTTTCCTAACTGAAAACATAATGGATGAGACCTAATATTATCTTCATCCCTAAGACCCCTAACTCCGAAATTATTTAGAAACTACTAACTACTACTAAATAACTTTGATATCTACTACCTTAGTTACACAAGCTCGTACGTAGGCATACCTCTACGGCGTAGCACTACGAACCCAGCGAGGCTCTGTACTTGGCTCTGTACTCAGGTTGTGTGCTGGATCTGCTAATCTCAAGCTTAGTTCTTCTTCTGTCGTGTCGAAAAGGAATTTTTTAACATTGGAATCGGAGTGTTAACGAAGCTAACTGCCCAGGGTGCGCCAGATAATCTCAAGTATTCTCACTCGTGGAACTTCTTTATTTGCACCCCAAGTCATGTCATCGTGTATATCATCATCATCAGTCTACCCGCCTGTTCCCCAAGAAGGTATCAATTTAGTCCGCAAGATGCGGCTAAAATACCGATTTTCTCTCTACTCCACTCGTACCTAACTACTGGGAATGCTGAGGTTAGATCACTTGTCGGGTTTCTGACCGCCTGTGACTGCGACTATAACACCACACAAATATCATTGCTCTCTAACTGCGGAAAAATGTGCATGAGTAAGTACACACCCATCCATGATATCTGTGGACGAAGTTAATAATATTTAATTATCACTCTCGTAGAATATATTTTTCTGTCCAAAGTAGGCTTATAACTTCATTCCGGGCCGCAATTACATTGCAGTTTATTTTTTGCCGAACGGCCTGTGTGGCATTCGAGAACATTTCAACAACTGCAAACATTCGTCATTAGTTAACATTATTCATTCGGATGCCTTGTTTTTCAACGTCTGCCTTTTAATGAAATGCCATTGAACTTATTTAGGCAACTATTGTTTGAAGGAACCTTGCTTCATTCAGATGCAAAGTAGAAGTTCTTTAAAATTTATTGTCACTGTCCTGAAAAATTCTGTACGGCAAAGTCAAGTTAATTGGGTGTGGTAATTTTCTAACGGCATAGAATTTGAATTTTGCAAGCTAATTAAAGTTCTAAAATTTGATAAAGATTAATTATACTTTTGGGATTTAAATATATTTAAGCTATCTTCGATACCTAATATTTTGCTAATTCAGATCGTAGAACTTTTGTAGCCACAAGGAGTGAGCAATTTAAAATGAGCTTTTTTCTATACCTATAACTCAGTTGGGGCAGTTTTTAGCATTTAGACTAAGTAGATATACAACAGTGAGTATTAGGCCAAAAAGATTACTTGAACTATATCGTAGGTTACTAATTATATTTACCTACAACATAGGTAAATATTGTGTTCTTGCCTTCTTGCTCATAAGTAAAACGTTTATCAAACAGAACACAAAACGCCATACAATTTCTATAGCACATGTAATTTCCATGCGATCTCTCCGTTTGTAAATAAATGTAGGCAATATTCATGTTCCCGAGGCCTTATGAGGCGAATAGAAATGCCATCGTAGAAAACAGGCGTCGGGACAGGGACGAAGCCACTCTAAGTTCCTATGTTGCGTACGTGATTACTCTCTAAATATTCCACTTTATTGTGCAATCCTCTCCTTGTCATGTGAAGAAGCGAAGCCAGGAGGAGCCTGAATAATTTAGTCGGTCGGCGGCGGATGTACCATTTATCCAAATTGTCGTCTCCAACGTGGAAGCAGGGGCGGGAGTTAAAAATGAACGAGCTGTCAGTTTCGCGTCGGGCACACACCGATTTGCTCCAGAAAAATTTGTAACAGCAGAGAAGGGTACTATTTATGTTTGTCGTTTTCAGAGTCAATTTGTGAGCAATCCTGTTTACGTGTTCGCATTAGATAGATGTTCGAGTTCATCATTCATTTCATTTCATTTCATCACTTTAACCAGCAATCCACCTAAAAATCGTTATTCTATCATTTATCTAACCACATTTATAATAGTTTTTTAGGTAACATGAAAATAATTTATCCGTCCGCACATAAAATTCAATTGAAATAAGTAGCGTCAGTAATAATTTTGTCGCATTGGAAAGGCATTTTTGAGTTAAGTCCAAATGTCGAACCACTTTCGCGTAAACCATAATTTAACCTAACTAATTACATAAACCTACGTAGAAAATTAAAAGCTTTCTTGTAATGCAGGGATACGTGGGCTTTATTAGCTTCTGTGGAAACGAAATGGCTCATAATTATAGCAATATTTGAATTGGCTTTTCCATAAACAGCAATCGCATGTTTAGAAACTATTCGAATGCGGCAAAATTATTATTTCGGTGTCTATTTCTATGTACAAGTTGAAATAGAATAGTTTAAAGTCACAACATTAACAGTCGTTTTAATGCTTAAAAGTTTTACTCGACTTATGTAATCAAGATTATCTAAATAAGGAGCGAAAACTCCAACAATATCTGCATAAACATTGGGTTAAAATGTAGGCTTCGCCAAGCCAAATAGCTATAACTTTTCTATATCATATACCTACGTAATTCCTTATAAAGTCTGTAATATAAAAAGGTACAGGTTTTGTACAGCGGATAACACTATTGCACCGACATAAAATTGAAGGAGCAGGTAAATCAAATAATAAAGGAAAATTCGATTACTGTCCCAGGTCAGATAGCCAAAGATTTCTCGTGAAAAAGAATTTCATTTCGTTTGTGAGGAAGTTTAAAAGTAGTAAATAGATAGGTTTATGTACAATCCGTACCTAATACTAAGAATGTATACCTATGTTTAAACTGTGTTGAAACATGAAGTCGTTCGTGAAGAATTACTGCAGGCAATCCTATTAGGTAATATATGATAAGGAGAAAGGTTTAGTTTCATGTACTTAAATGGTTTTAATCTGTCACTGTTATATAACTGAATTTTGTCAATATTCCAGGTACCTAATTTAAAAACAAGGTTACATGTCCAAATAATTCGTTGGAACCATTATTAAGTCGGGCAGTCATTTTGCGTAAAACTTCAAACAAAAAGTTGGTAATCTACGTAATATTATGTAGCTCTATTACAGCGTCTAAGGATACATTATAGGGAAAATAAATGTTATAAAAACATGTAGGTTGTTATAAATACCTTTTTATTTATTTATCAGTTTTAGTAGTATTTTGGTATTTGAACAGAATACAAGCTTTTTAATACGGATAGGTACGAGTAGTTGTTTTGACCTTACTAGAAGTTTATTAATTTAACTATGTAGGAATTGCAGAGGGTATCTGATGACTGATGGGTGATTCTAACACTGGATTCGAAACTAGGTACGGTCGGGGTCTTATAGAGCTTAGAACACCTAAACGCCTACAAGAGAAAGAACATAAATAAATAAAGCTTCACTATTAAGTAAATAGCTAGCATTTTACTTTGCTAACATAAGGCAATTGCATTGATTTTCTTTAGAATTGCCTGTAATTTAAAACCATACCTGTTTGGTTCTGAAATATTTACGTTGAAACATTGCATGTCAACTTACTTACTGACAAATTGGTTTCAGCTGAACTCACAGCAAAGTAGACCATGATATTAAATAGTTAGTTGAACGCTACGCTTGCCTTCGATACCTTTTCATAACTTTTGATTGGTACGTAAGCGCAGTGGCTATGTGGATCGCTTTCTGCGCTTCGTGTGGCGGTTTCGATTCCCGCACGGAACCGAGGCCCTAGTGTAAGTTTCTTTCGACAAACTCGATTTACTACATCGAAGGAGTTCGGCTCTCCTATTGGTCCGTTTCGTGCTCCCCACCAATTGGAGCGCCGAACGCGTTCGATGCGTTAAATCGAGTTTGTCGAAAGAAACTTACACTAAGGCCTCAGGTCCGGGTGTGGATGTGAGACGTATTTTTATAAACTGAACTTACCATACAGCAAACAGTGTGCCTCCCTAATTACAGTTATGTTAGTCCAATCCCAAGGCCTTGTTAATTTTGATATCAATCGTTAATTTGAAACTGTAAAATAATATCTTATTTAGTTGTTTGATTGACCATTAGTGTACCTAACGGTGGCAAATTGTGCTGTAGCTCATGAAACAGTTTGTGAACAGATCATACTATGTAACTGATTTTGTTATATGGAATACGGATAGTGTGTACTAAACATATATACAATAGTATAAAGCCTCTACTACTCGAAGGGTAAGGCAGAAGTGAATCTGTTGTAGACCCACATTTCGCCGACGCCGTATAATAGGGAGCGAGCCTGTTGCTTTATACAGGGTACAATTACAAACTCCTAACTGCTATTGGGAATTTTGAACGGAAAAGTCCAAGAACACTGTCCATTCTGAATCGAAAATTGGGACCTCACGCTCAGCAGTTGCGCATGCGTCTACTAGACACAATATTTTCCGGCTATAAGGACCGTAATACAGCAATCATTAGTGTCCGACCGAAGGTTGATTTCTGGCCGAAGCCGATTAATCAGCTATCGCCATAACCAGAAACCGAAGGTTTAATAACCCTAAGAAATTGTTTAAGATTCGCTAAACTAAACAAAGTAGGTGTTTAAATGCACGTACGAACTTGTTTTGATTGGCGACGGCGCAAGTCCACAACACAGTGTGACCCCACAGTGAGGGTGTGACAGTTCGTTGAATTTTGGCGCTTGATAGAAACCTTCGTCTTCGAACCACAAATTACCTTCGGCGAAACCTTCGAAGCCGAAGGTTCCAGCGAAGGTGGTATTTTTGGCCGAAGCTTAGGACGGACACTCGTAAATACGAACTACTTTCAAAAAACTATTGGTATGGGTTACACAAAGCATATTATACTGTAGCGACTACTACTCGCAACATGGCAAAAAGTAAAGCGCCATCTATCGAAATGAAGCTACAACAACAAACCCTGAATCGTATTAGGAAAGTTTACAACGATTCTAACACATATACGAATGTCCGACATCAACCGTTGGGCTTCGACACACCAGGCTAACCACCTTGCTTGGTCGGAGGATCCGTGGAGGATCCTCCCTTTTCAATGGAGGAACATCATGTTCCTCCATAATACCATGGGTTAAACTAAATATAATCTGTACAGCCCAGCTTACCAGCACCAGCCGCGAACAGAACGGTTAATTGTAAAATCAATTGTGATCATAGAAAAATTACTATGTTCACTTTGTCATGTCTCCAAAAAGTATGTGAATCTGGATCCTTGATTAATTTCGTAATGGTTATAAAGAAAATAAAAAATAATAATAACAATGATACTGTTAAATTTTTATTAATTTATTTGTTAATACATTAATACCAAGGCATTAACGGCCATTTAAACTAGAAGCTAATTATGTAAACGACACTAGCAGCGCTCAATGTGGTTTTGCTAGCATTTCTAGGGAGGACATTATAAAGTCAAAATCGATGTGACTGTACTAAATATGGAATTCCACTTTTCAAACTCAAAATACTTATTTTAAAACATAAATTGTAAATACAGTACGTTTTTAACTTTGTGTTATTTCGAACATTTTGTAGTCACGGACAGTTGTACAAGCGTAGTCATTTTGTTATAAAAATGTACTGTTCAGTGACCAATAAGGCTAAACTGGTAAAGCTAAACTTAAAGTTATTTGATAAGTTGGTTCTGACGTAAAAGCATCTTCGCACTGCACTAAAGTGCAATTAATACAATAAATATAAACAGAAGTGGTCAAACCTGTATAAAATTACATAATTATCAGATTGTGATATCTGATAGTTTGTAAAAATATATGGAAAATATACGCGTCCAAGACGCATTTTTCTTCAAACTAGACAGCTTTCACTGAAACAATATCAGGCGACCCACTTCTGCGTATGTTCATTAGTGCTAGCATCTAGAAGGTTTTAGCAAGGACGACGGTCGGGTCCACGGCGACGCGGCGCTGCCTTCAGAATGTTGTCCACGCGTAGAATCATCTCAGCGGCCTCCGATGCAGATAATAGCACCTGACGCTTTACGACGTAAGACTCTGTGATGCCCAGCTTCTTCATGTCACCAACGCGGCCGTTTTGCATGTCTAAGGAATAATAATAAATAATAAATTCAGTGCCTCATTGGTTCAGTAAACGTAAGAGCTAACATTGAGCAATATTTTATTCGTGGATATTCTCAGTAACGGTTCGAAATTTGGAATAAATATTGTCGCGGGTAGATTGCAACAGGCTCGCCCCCCTACATGGGATTCAATAACGGTATTGTTACATTAGTGTACAATTTTACATATCTGCCTAACCCTCCGTGGGATACAGGCGTATTGTGGTATATTACGTAAAGTTTAGATTCAAATTAATTTACTAAACCGTGAAAGAGTCACCCACATCGAATAAAAATAACCTACAAATAGTTCTTTGGACTCCGGAAACCACGGAACAGAAATAGGGGTTTTATTATGCTAAAAGAGCATACTAAAACCTTTACAAGTAACATCAGTAACAATGTGTATAAATATTAGACTTACCCAGCCCAAAGGTGGTCTCCCCCTGCGCGTGATGTGCGCGTAGCCGTGAGATGAGGTCGGCAGAGTCGTAGCCGGCGTTGTCGGCCACAGCGGACGGCAAGCGACGCAGAGCCACGGCAAATGCCTCAGCTGCAGCGGACTCCTTGCCCGCTGTACGTGCGGCAACACGGGAAACAGCTTCTGCCATCAGCATTTCGCTGGCACCTACACCAGGTGACATGATTAGTGACACGGATACAAGTTCTTTTTAAATAACCAAATACTAAATTCGCGAATTTTTATGACCGTCAACTGTAAACAGTAAAACAAAAAAGGTTCAATAACTCACCTCCACCATAAACAACTTTAGGTTCCTTGACCGTCGCAGCGAGCACGCAGAGTGCGTCGTGCAGCGAACGCTCGGCTTCGTCGATGACCTGCTGCGTAGCGCCGCGGATCACCACAGTGCATGCAGAACCCAACTCAACGCCAGAGAAACGGATCAGGCACTCGTCACCAATAAGCACCTGGAATAAGTTATTAGGCCATCAGTTTTTCTGGTAAACTGATAAATCTCAAATTTATGTTCATATAGCTGTAGCAGCCATAGTGAAAATAATCCTATCTCCTTTCCCAGGTCCTGAGCTATGACTTTGTAAAATCTCAATATGATCAGTTAAGGTTTAATAGTGATGAGATAACAAACAGGCACACAATTACATTCGACTTTATAAGAATGTGGATGGATGGGGTTGAAAATTCATTAAAAAAGAAAAGGAAGAAGAATGTCCCTTTAGTAGTACAAATAAGACTAAAAGGTCATTAGTACGTTAAACTCAAGAAGGGAAAGACTTGGGAATTGAACAAATGAACAATCTAATTTGAACTCATAGCTGAACAGTTGTGTGCTTATCGTGTGAAAGTAACATGATGTCCACCCAAAATTAAATCTTAAGCATACACATACCTGTTCAATAACTTTGCAGTGTCCCAGTTTGACTTTCTCAGGTGAGTCGAAAGTGGATACGATTTCACCGCCAGTCACGAGGGCGAGTCGCTCAATACCGTCGAAGTCAGCGTGCTCGATCGCCATCACGCCGGCGTCCGCGAACAACTGCTCCGGGTAGTTGTAGATAAGTTGCCTGGAGATTGAGAATATAATTATTTTTTTTTTTATATAAATCTGTTAATATTATGTAGCCACCTCATAGACCAAACTTTTGTGAAGTTTAACTGGTTATTCAAGTACAGTTTTAGCTTATCCTGAGCATTATACAATGCTAGGAATATATGTATGAATCTCTCCTTTGCTAAAAATTCCCTATTTCTGTATGAAATAGAATTTACTAATTTTTCCAATTTTAACTTATACTTTTTTGCTTTTAAAATATTGCTACTTAAAAAATAAAAAGAAAACAAGATATACAACACAAGGAAATAATTTAAAATAACAGTTTTAAAAGATTTATTTACCTGTTGATGAAGACATTGCATTTGTGACCCAAGATCTTATTGACTTTGTCCTTCATTTTCTCTTTCTCTGCAACTTCCAGTTCTGCAATCTTGGCCATAGAGTCCACTTTGATAGTAGAGCCAAAAACTTTGATCTTGTCTGTGTCCATGGGTGTGTTAGCTATCAGGATGCTGGCATTCTCAATGCGCTTGGGTTGGTGCACTCCTACCTAATAAATAAACATTATAATAAAGTTATATTTCTTTAGCAAAAGTGGTCTACAATTTTTGTAACTAAATACATATGTCAAGTAGAAAAACATGCCTCTTTATGAGAAGTATTCACTACGATAGTCATTTACTATGATATTTACCTTCTTATTTAAGAGGAAACCTTCATCCAGGAATGATTCTTCCAGAAGACCACCAGAGATTTTAATAATCTGAATAGCCTTCAGATTGCCAGAGCCCTTAAGTCGGAGAACAGCATCCACAGCCAACTTTGTGAAATGTCTGTAATTAATCAATTTATTAAATAAACCATTTCAAATATACAATTTTTATAGTTTTATTTAAACATGTACAATAAACTAAGCAGATTTCTACTATTAAAAGTAGAAAGCAAAAATAGTCAATACTACATTCTAGCCAAATTAATTATTAATTCTTCGGGGAATACAGACGGGATCTATGTTATTTCCAAATTTTATCATTCAAAATATTTATTTAGTATAAAAAATGTTACACTATGTTAATAGTGATCAGAATGTTTCATAGTATTCTAAACATCTAAAACAGATTGATGTATTTTATCACCAGTTTTAGTTTTTTTAGACCCGGGTACGTCTTAAAACTGCGGCCAGACACCGGATGACGGGCAGCAGCGTCCTCTTATTAATCGGTGAGCCACTGCGATCCCCAAGCCGCCTGCCAAGCGTGGGGATTATGGTACCCCCCCCCCCCCCCCCCCTTGGGGGAGGCCTTCGTTCAGCAGTGGACGTTTTCTGGCTGATGATGATGATGATCACCAGTTACTTCAAAACTACTCACTCTTTGTGGTTAGCCAGAATTTTGGAGCTGAGTGTTGTGCGAGCAATATTCTCAAGGTCAGCACGGAGAGCAGCTTCATTGAAATTCTTCTCATGGTCAAAACTAGCATCAGAAAGGGCTTGTTTAGCAGCATCTACTGCAATACGCCACCCAGCAATAACTGTCTGTGGGTGCAGCTTCTGTTCAATCAGCTTCTCAGCTTCACGGAGTAATTCAGCAGCTAAAATTTAAGTGCATGAGTGAGTTTTGTGAAATAAAGGATGTGTTCTTGAAAGAAGTAAAAAATTCAAAACACTTACAGAGTTGATTAATGGTTTTAGCATTTTAGTTTATTTTTAACTCAAGGTCCTAATAAAGAGATATTGCACTCATTAATTATTTGTAATAATAGACTAGGGTTGCCAACCGTCTTGTTTTCCCAGGACATGTCTTGGGTTGTCCTGGATAGTTATTAAGTAGCATCCAGGGCTTTTTTAAAAGTTCTTTTAAGGTCCTGTGTTTTATTATTCATGTGCCACTACTGCCTCAAACCTTATGTTTAATCATCGGCATTATTTTGATAATTGAATCCTTCATTTCATTTCTTATATTATATAATTTAGTATAAATAATTTCATAAAACATTGTAATTGCTATTCACAGAGTTTCATTGACATTGTTTTCTTATACTTTTCTTATACTGCATCCTGTTTTTAAACTGAAATGTCCTGGCATTTCCACTTTCTAATCCTGGTTTTCAGAATTTGGGGATGGTAACCCTATAATAGCCATGAAATGAAAACAAAGCATACAGATATACATATTTACATTAGTTGGATACCTACCCAAGACAGTAACAGATGTGGTGCCATCACCAACTTCTTCATCCTGTACTTTTGACATGTCCACCAAAATTTTTGCTGCTGGGTTATCAACGCCGATGGCTTTCAAAATAGTAGCGCCATCATTTGTAACCTCAACCTACAACATATATCCAGATATATAGAAAAAAATTAAGTAACAGAGCCATTGTCTGTCATTAAAAAGAAACGAATTCATCACGAAATATTTACCTGACCAGCGTTCCTGCCACAGGACACAAGGATTTTATCCATTCCTTTGGGACCCAAAGTACTTTTCACCAAGTCTCCGATGGCAATGGCACCAATGAAGCTGGACATACGAGCCAACTCGGATTTTTCTTCTTCCGCTTCATTTTTTAAAATTCTGATGGGATTGAGCGACACCTGCACAATAATTTCATGTGATCAAGACACACGTGCAACGGGAACAACGGTTCGAACTTTTCTAGATTATTCACGATTCCTTTGAACTTTCGGTTACTGATATATTGCAAAATCTTAGTAATAACACAAATAAAATATAGTTTCTTACCATTTTGGTTTTTCTTTATGCTGTTACTATCAAATGCTACAATAAAATACCGGTGTTGAAAATTCTATAAACCCGAACAACCAGAACTAGTCAACTGACAGATAGAACGCGGTGTTACCACATTCTTTATTAAGTATATTGGTGTTGGTACAAATTATAGAACTCCCCAAACTTGGGCCAAACAGTACATTAACATTAGTGAAGAGTGAAGCAGTATTAAGATCAACGAAACAATTTTGACGTTACGAGTACGTTTTGTATTATATGTTGTGCCGTAGCGGTGGGCTGTAGCATCTTTTTTGGATAACGAAACGCAACTGTCTATCGGATATCAATAACGGTTATTAAAACGCGCTATCCTGCTATCCTGCTATTGGTCGCTATTTGTCATAGCGACTAATAGCGGGATAGCGGGATAGCGCGTTGCACATCAATGAGCAACACGTAATATGATGGTGAGGTTTTGATGAGCTTTTTTTTTTTTTTAGCTTACCTATTTACTCAAAATTCATTCATTCATGATGAATGAACGGCTCCGTGAAGTTTTGATGACCATTTTTTTTTTTTAGCTTTCACTGATGCTCAAGATGCTCAAATTTCGCGAATTGTCGTTGTTGTTCCAACATAAGCAAGAATTAATGGATTTTGGTGGCCCCGTAAGATTTTGATGACCTTTTTTTTTTTTTTTTAGCTTCCCTATTTACCCAAAATTGTTGTTCGTGTCGTCTCTTGGCGAGGATTCATTAACGACTCCGTGAAGTTTTGATGAGATTTTTTTTTTTTTTTTAGCTTCATTGATGCACTTCCATTTCATTGGATAACGAAACGCAACTGTCTATCGGATTCTTTGGATGTTAGCTACTTTAACGTTAGCATGTTAGCAGGTTAGCAGGTTAGCACGTAAGCAGGTTAGCACGTTAGCAGGTTAGCACGTTAGCAGGTTAGCACGTTAGCACGTTTTTCAAATAACCTGCTAACCGTTATTATGACGATAGCTCGTTTCAATAACGTTTAAGTTGCGCAACGACCACCGCTATTGTGCCGTGAGTATTGTGCTAGTCACTATTGACTATTCTGTTTAATAAAATAACAAATAAGATCCAAGAAAAGAATAAAATGAAAATATTCTGAAATGCGTCAGTTGTTGGAATTATCGGGGACTATACGCTTTCAGTCGACTGGACTGAAAACATGATAAAAGCTATTAAGTTAGACTGGATGTGGAAGTATTTATAAGTTATAAGTGATCAAACATACAGAAAAAAGTCAGTTTATTATTGTAGATTTAGATGAATTATTGCTTTGGATGGTGGTTAAATGGCACCCATGTAAAACCCGATTTAATGCTTAGCCAAATACTTAATCAAATCCGAAATGTGGAAACAGTAAAATGGTAAAAAGCTACGGCCACCAATGTTGCCCCTGCTAGTGGCAGTAATGGTAATATTTTTTAAAAAGGTATTAAAAATATGTTTTGGGCATTTATTAGCATTAATTGAAAATTAATAATCAAGTAAAGTAAAAAATCAAAATATTTTTATGTATTTAATAGCACATTCTATGTGCGAAGGTAAGGATAAAAAAAAACATAGACAACAGCGATTTCAAAAGGCATCACACGGTAGGTAATGGCCAACGGACCAATCACAGGCAAAAATTTTATCGTGAGAGTTATCTGATTGGTGGCATGACGATCAAACTGATTTGTAAACGTAACCATAGTATGACGTCATGAATGTGTCACGCTGATTGCATTGTTCTGTCATTCGAGAATCGCCGTGCCTTCGCCATATTTATGTTCGTGATTCACATAGAATATTTTTTTAACAATTCGTTTAGTTATTGAAGTGTTGAACTTTTTCAGTGTTATTTTTGTACAAAAGTAAATATCCGACAAAATGGAAGACCAAGGAGGGAGTTCAGCGCCTAGAGTAAGCGATAAGCGTTTGGCGCAGACTCAGGCTAAAGTGGATGAAGTTGTTGGCATTATGCGCGTCAACGTCGAGAAAGTTTTGGAGAGGGATCAAAAGTTGTCGGAACTAGACAATCGTGCAGATGCTTTACAGCATGGAGCAGCACAGTTTGAGCAGCAGGCTGGCAAACTGAAAAGGAAGTATTGGTGGCAGAATTTAAAGATGATGTTAATTATTGGTGCTATTGGGGCAGTTCTACTTATCATTATTATTGTGTGGGCAACGTCCGGGTCGGGCGGCAGTTCAAACCCGCCTCCGCCGGTCACCCAGGCTCCATCTAATACATAGATAGTCATCAAGCACACTTCTACTGTAAAAAACCTTTAATATGGATACTTATTAATGCTGCTCTATATAAAAAACGCGAGATTGAGACCAAAATGCGACTGAACAGTATGTAAGAAATCTATATTTTGTACTTCAAATGATTGTCTAATGCACACATATTTCTATTATAAGATACAGATCTTGGTAAATGTTTTGATATTTTTCTATAAATTGTATTTAAATATTAACAGTTAAATATACAATTAAGTGAATTCAATTCACTCATAAAAGACTTGTTTACAAATTGTTATACTTCTAAAAATAATATAAATGGAGAATTTTAAAACATCAAGTGTTGCTTTTGCAAACCTTGTAATTTTACAATATTTATAATTGTAATTTATAAAGTGGCCAACTATTGTACAGATTCACTTGGTGATAAGTAGTATTAAATATAAAGATTATTATAATGTTGCAGAGCCTATTTATTAGCTGGGTTGACACAAAGTACTGATATTTTAATTGCACGACTAAAATGTGTAATAACACTTTTATATGTGATTGTACCTGTTGCTTATTATTGGAAAAGCAAAAGCCCCATGTAATCACAGTTGCAAAAATTAAAATATATATTAAGTTAGATAAAATATGTTATTCAAACCCAGTTTGTGTAGCACTTTGTATAAACTATTTTAAGAACTTATTTCACATTAGTTAAGTTCTTAATCTGTTATTCAATAATAATCAACATTCAGGATTTGATTTTAGTATAATATGCTTAATGTGAAATAAGTGCTAATGCACAAAATGTTTAGTTTTAATTTTCTTGATATGTAATTAGCACATTTTGTCAGTCTGCATTGATCATACTATTTAGTTATGTTTGATTAGTATACTTCTATGCATTTTCAAAGTTTATTATTTCTAACGGCAGTTGGGACCAACATTGCGCTTTAATTGCACAGCATCCAAGGCCTGGTAATTAATTGGGTCTAGACCATAAACCCGTTTGATGTTGTATGCAAAGTGTATGTAATATCATAATCTTAGTTGTTTTGTATTCTATAAGAAATAATAAATATACATATTTCTTCAATATTGTATCATTTACACTCATGTTAAACAAGTATTCAGCACTTAAAATTATGTCTTATCACATGGCTATGCTTAAAACTCATATCAGATTGTAGATTGTGATAAGGAGTCTCTGATTCACTCAAAACAATATTCAGTTTCATGGCCTCAGGTATTTAATTTGATAAATCTAGCTTAACAAATAGTGGAATGATGTTACAAAACTAATACTTCACACTTTAGTTGATGGTGTTAGGGTGTTGGTGTTATATGTTGGCATTACAAATTGATGGTATCTTCAAAGCATAAAAGCAAAAATATTAAATCCAATTTATTACATGTGAATTTAGTTCCCTATTTTGTCAACCGCCGAGATACTGGGTATAGCCGTGTAAATAAGCACTTATAATAAAATCATACTTAAATCACCCAAATCTATGGAATAAAAAGGTTAAGGCCTAGTTTTTCTGATGTTGGCTATCTGATACGCCAAGCTGTAAGTTTCCATCGGTCATTGTGATTCGTGCAGTAGTAGGTATTCAGTGGCTAAGGCCTAGGGTGCTATGCCCTAATATGTTGGGTATAAGGAAATACCTAACTCACAGTCTTAAATGAAGCTTTGCGTAATAACAGCCCATACTTGTAATATTACTACGTAATTGTATTGAAACTTGAAAATATTTCAGTGAACATCATTTAAATAAGCTCATGTTTAAATGTGTCTTGATTAATCTCAGGAACTTCTGGCCTGCGATAAGATAATAAATACCTAATGAATAAAACAACAGTCGGTCAATGTAGGCGTTATTGAATTTATTCATGCTAAGTCTGACACCTACGTATTGATAACGCTTTGTCTTTATATGGAGTTGTATCCAGCGTGTGCACGCTTGCAAATTGGATTACCTAATCATACATATTTTTTATTAAATCATAATCTGTAGGTACACCATATATGGACATAGTGATTCGTGGTATTGGTGGTAACTTGTCTCTCAACAATTATGGACTTAATTTATTACTATTTACCAACATCAATAAATTGTAGCGACGTAAGGAAACGATAAATAGGTAGGTACCTAGTGGAAACGGTGACGTCTCACTCACCAGTTAGAGACCTACCCGAAGCATTTTTATGCCAGCTATTATATTTAAATGTTGCCTCAATATAAAACAAAAATATTTTATTTAACTGTACACGTTAATACACACGTTAGTACACGATAACCCAGAACGGGCAGGGACAGGTGAAGGTACCTACTTGCTATATTACGTGGTACACCCACTTTTTGTCCATGTCGTTATTGACTACCATGTAAAAATAAGGACATCTACAGGACAATTGCAAACTTCGGATTTTTAAAAATTTGCTTATAATCAAATCCAAGTTCACAACTCCACCTTAGTATCGCAGAAATTACTTCTGACTCGGCAGTAGCGCTTGCTATCAGTAGAGCATTAGGGCATTTCATAAAGATCGAAAGAGAAGGTTTCTGATCTATAAGTGTGACCTTATATAGATTTCTCGTTTATAGCTATATTAGTTTATAATTATATTCATTACATAGAAAGTAGTTTCACCTGAAGTGGTGACCCATTGGTAACGACAACTTACCGAATCGAGGGATCGTTTCTAGGTGCACATGCTCTAATTAATGACTCGATTCGAAATTTATACCTATGCGCGTAATTAATCATCACTGCTCTAACAGACAGTCAAGGAAAACATCACGAGGTCACCGAAAAGTGTAAAACTAATATTCAAAATTTGTAGAACATAATCAAAAGATTAGCCTCACATATTCATGGGAAGTCTAAATACCCAAAAACACTTTACCCGACCCGGGAATCGAAGCCAACCCCTGACCTCACGCTCAACAAACGCATAAGTATGAAGTATCATATTTATTTGTGAAGACAACATGAACATTTAAATACCAATTTGCCTTTATCTATATGACTTTTCGGATCAGTAGGAACATTAACATGTTATTTGTTAGTCTGACTTTCCGCAGATATCGTTGCAGTGATGTTAATTTCTAAAAATAAACAACTCCAAGGCAACTCCCAAGTCGGATGATTTATACGAGCGTGCAAATATGTACGCAAACGATTTATCTTCGCACATCTAAGTACATAGCAACTGGGGTGTGATTAATATAAAAATATTCGGTATTTAGACTAACAATGGAAAACAAATATAGTAAACAACTTTACTACCTACACACATCTGCTATTCAACCATAAACAACTCATTGATGAGTCCTATGAGTACTTACATTATGAAACGTATTAGGTACTTAGGTAGGTATAGCACAGGTACCAATAACATACACCTTTCTCTCCTAGGTATATAGAGTATTGATGTATGGATATGACTCAATAATTTCAATGTTTGTAGATAAGTAGGTGTAAAAAGGTTGGCGTAACTATCATTACGAGTACTGAACAAAACGGGAAATGTCACCATTCATACAGTTAATTTATATCTTAACGTTCGTTAACGCTTCCGGGGAGATGATCAAGCCTTGTTTTAAAATTTAAATAATTACCTAAAAGTATAAAACAGGTTGATATTCGTAGTAAATTCTTTCTTTAGACCAAATTTTCAGAAAAGTGTGGGTTCAATATAATGAATATATGTAGTATCGTGCATGACTGACATGTAGAGAGACACATTGAAGGAAAATATCTATTGAAATCTCATACCATGTAGGCACAAAGCGATGAAATAACTGCACGCGAACACATACGAATAATGTAACAGCATGGGAAGCAATTTCATTCATGATGAGATGCCCCACATTATTGAGCGATGAACTAACCATGATGTCACTCAATTACATAGAGACAAAACTTAGTAATAAAAGTAGTTAGATCTTATAAAGTTATATGTATAGGTACGGTTGGTAGGTAGCTACCTTAACAGCATTTTCCTTAGGGCTCATGATGAAAACCGTACTCGTTATAAATAAGACCTCTCCCAAACAGTTAGTTACCTGCCTATAACAAAATTTCCTTGTTAGTTAAAACTGTGTAGTAACAATATGTTTACAATGGCAATCGGTGATCACAGCATAAATAGGAAAATAATGGCTACAGTCGTTGCATTGTTAAAACTGCGATGCTTTATTAAATTTCCAATATGAATACATTGCTCCGCTGCAATTTTAATTAATCGCTTTAATTCGAAGACAAAAAAAAACAGCCTTCCAATGGGCACAATTTCAAACTTTTTGAGTTTTGAGTTTTTCTTTACTAAAATACATGATAGATCTGGCATATCTCAGAATCGAAACGGACGCTCACCTCGCGGATAGCAGCCGCGCATCTGCTAGAGTCCTTGTTTATTAAGTATTTAATTGTATAGTTTGAAATTAATTGGTGGTAGTGTTATTTATTGACCAGTAGTTTTTACCAATCAATCCGAGTTGCTTATAAAACGGTATCTACTCTTTTTTGTATTCTCTATTATTAGTAGACATCCTTCGGCTGTTAATTAATAATTTTATTGCTTTTTAAGTACCTACAAGTCGCATCTAAAGCATTTGCTTAGATGTAGGCACAATCTTTAAAAGTGGAATCAGTGACGTCATTGCCCTCTTTTCTAAATGTTTGAAGCAATCGGGCCTTCTGACGTCATAGTTCTACGCAATCGTATCGTCAAACTCAAAACATTTATATAAGGACTGGTATTGCTTTGCGTTACTCATGTTTTTGTGTGGGTAGTCGTGTAAAATAAACCCACAACTGTTGCATTGCTGGGCACGGGCCTCTTCTCATAGTAAGAAGAGTTACACGCTGGCTGGCAGGCTTTTTATTAGAATAGACACACTATCGTGATTATTATAAAATCCAGATAAATCAAAATATTTTGAGTACCTACATATTTAGAGTAGTGGGTACCTACGCGTACCTAGGTACGGTACAAGAAAAATCTTAGTCAGTTCAGGACTTAGAGGGTCTTAGTCCTGAACTGACTAAGTCCATAATCATTCGAAACCATTAGGTCGTCAGGGTCACATACCTATTAGAGATTATGAGGCACCTTAGCTAGGTTGTTTCAAAATGTAGGTACATATCAAGTTTCATGGGAACAGTGTTAGCGTTGTGTAAATCGTATCGTAGGCTTATCTACTAAAGCTGTTCTATATACATGGAGTTTCACAACTTGCAGTTAAATTATCGGTGCCTAAAGTCTAGGTTTTATCCTTCCCTATATTATTGACTCTACATAATAACATAAAATATAGGTACCTACCTAATAAAAGTGGGTCGTTAAAATGTTTTTTCCCAGATCATTCATACGGCTTACCTACGTATGTAGAAAATGAATTTAATTATGATATTTCAGTTCCAGAAACAAATTATTTAGATACCAAATAAATATAAATATAACCTCATAAATACGTCAACCAATACTGCTGAGCGTGCCCGCCTGCTGGCTGTGGGTGAGTGGGAATCGGGCCTTTGGCTACAGGCATTACCGTCACTCGACGTAGGTACTATGCTGAGTGACACCACCTTCCGGATCGCTACATGTCTCCGCCTGGGTGCTCCTAGCGGAGCTCCACATCGCTGTCAATGTGGTGAAGCAGTCGACTGCCTCGGACACCATGGCCTATCCTGCAGTAGAAGCGCTGGTCGAATAGCACGTCACGCTAGCATTAATGACATCATCCGTCGTGCTCTTGCCACCGCCGGGGTGCCTGCTGTCTTAGAACCCAATGGCTTGGCACGCGACGATGGGAAGAGACCAGATGGGATGACCATAATGCCTTGGAAGTTGGGTAGGCCTTTGGTGTGGGATGCGACATGTGTCGACACCCTTGCGCCATCCCACCTTCTAAGTACGGCGGGTTGTGCTGGGGCGGTTGCTGCAGGAGCAGAAAACCTCAAACGGCGTAAATACAACAACCGCATTGGAAATTATATGTTCGGGCCGTTTGGGGTTGAAACATTTGGGCCGTGGGGTCCGAATGCTCATCGGGTTTTCCCTGAAATCACCAAACGGTTGGTCGACTCTTCACGTGACAAGAGGGCTGGCCTCTACTTCGGTCAGAGAATCAGCATTGCCATACAACGTGGCAATGCCGCCAGCGTTCTGGGCACTTTTCCCGTTGACAGCGATGTGGACGAATTTTACGATGCCCTATGATTTCTCCCCCTCCCCGTTTATAACAGTTTGTACTTTTATTTATATATTTTAGCTTGTATATATATTTTAATAAGTCTGTATTTCCGCCTGTAAATATTTTACATTATTATAAATATTGTAAATACTTAAATATTAAATAGATCAATAAATGATACCAGTTGTAAAAAAAAATTGGTATGAGAACTCTCGGTAATTGTCACTATCATTACTGGGCATGGAATTGTATGTGATGTCTAAGAATAAACTGGACATTTGTTATTTAGAAGCATCGTCGTTAAGAAGTAGGTACCGAATAGGCGTGATGGTTATCCATAGCATAGACAAATTCACACAATGTCAATTTTTGTAGACAATGGTTGAACAGTAATTTAACAACATAATTGAGTTTCACTTGTATGAATTCATACCCTATGCACCTGCTGTCCGTGGCCGCTATGTGAAATCATGCGCACGTATCGAGTATCATCGAAACTTTATAGGCTTGTGAGGAAAAATGCGGAAGGCGGCGATCTGATCGCCTAGCCAGGGTTCCGCTTTCCGCTCTGCTTGCCACCAGTCTTGTCAGCGTGATGTGACAAAATGGGTATAACCTTGATCTTACAGACTAGTTTCGTCACACTTAGTTATACAATACTGAAACAGCCTTGGCGTAGGTAGTAGACGAAATATGTGCTGCTTGTGATTTACCTATTTGCATGATGATTAGATGATTGACGCGAACTGAAAAAATTAAAACCTTGTTTGAAATTTTAAAAACGAGAAATAAGATAAACTGAACAGATGAAAGTCTGGATCAGGGTTCCATTTGCTTTCGATACGGACATGATATTGTTACCATGAAGATGTTTATTAAGCGCTCTAAAATGTGTTAGCATGTTTACCTACGTATTTGCATTGGTGACGCATTGAAAGTTGAAATCAGTCTTGTAATCGAAAAATAAATCTCTTAGCACAACGTAAGACTGAAGTACGGATTCGACAAAAATTACATTGAATGAAACAACTGCCACAAGCCCTAATTAACTTCTAGAACTCACCTCTGACAGGGCTTATCCTGACACGACTTATTTCCAATAGTAGAATATTTTTTAAATCAATTTAGATTTTCTCGTAGTTCACACTGTCAAACTTCAGATTCAAATGAATTAAGGTTCCTACTTACCTACACTTTTCACACAACTAATTTGACTTCAAGCGATATTTTTTAGAACAGCTTTGAACCCGTAAGCGTAGTAAACCATAATACTAGTACTCAGTACTACAGAAGGTATACCATACTGTACCTATAGTTATTTTGCCGGGTCAGTCTGGGTTTCTTTGCAGAGACATAATCTTGTACGTGAGCTGGGTTTGCTTGAGTCTAATTTAATAACTGGTACTTATTTCCTAAGAAGATTAGGTACCTATAACTATTCCGTAATAGAAGGTATTCATTGTTGAAAGATTAATCGGTCACTACGTAGATTTATAAGAATGCAATAAGACCTTTTAGGGTTTCGTTTGAAATGAAAAGCATGTGGATCTGCGCTACGAAGGATCGTACCGAAGATCCTTATAAAGTCTGTCATCATTAGTATGGTAGGTGCTCGCACAATTACGTCACGATCTTGAGTCGCGTTCTATTCCTAATCGGTGTGGTCATTCACCCGAGCTTATTAAAATTTCATCAACGTACCTACCATCTTCCGTGGATCTTATCTGAAGAACTGTCAATACTTTTTTGCGTAGACAACAAAAAATAATTAATTATACTATTTCATGTTGTATTTCTGCTTCTCACCATGGCGGGGTGTGAATGACCCCTAGGTTTATCGCTTTCATCAACATTCCGACCCAGACAGCTCCGTGCAGTACTAGAATAGCAGTAGGTAAGTAGTTGGCACGTTATTAGGATTTGACAGTAGCACGTTAGGTACATTCCGAGATAAAGGCAACATTAGAAAATTCCTCATAAGCGTCTGCATCTACAGAAATAGTTTTGGATACTTCGTCAATTTGCTACTAAACACGCTTTACGGATTTTATATTGTTATGTCAGGATAAAAGATAAATTGTAGGAGTTCAAGTGAGCCAGAGCGGAAGGAGCCAATATTGTATTCTAAGGCGATGGCCCGGGAACCTGTTATTCATCTATGACGATGCACATTAACTAACATGTCCAATCGAAACCCAAAATAGACATCACAGCCCCACAAAATATAGCAATGCCGTCACCCGCGACGACGCAAATGAGAGCTACGTAAGATAAAAAATATCGCCTTTATTTACACTCATTATAAAGCTAATCTATGAGCGATAATGCAAATTATAATTCTCATAAAATATAATTCTCTTTTGTTTTTAACGCCGCATTAATGTAAGTAGGTAGGTAATGACGAGGAAATACGACTACTTTTTGTTTACCACCGTAAATATAAAATATGCATCATTGTTTTTGAAGACGATTCTTGGACATTTAATGTGTCATTGATATAAATAATTATAATTAATTCATTAGCAACGACTGCCTGCTAATACCAGCATTAGTTAAAACATCTCATGGACATCTTACAAAATTACGGAGGGAATATTATTTGGTAGATATTAAGGTACATATAAAATATCGTGTGAAAAGGAACGAAGTCTAACGCTGTAGGAGGGTTTACAGTTGTAACGCAATAGTGCATGCTATGCTAATGAATGGAGCACGATTGCATTATATCACGTCTAGCCTTAGACTTATATACTGAGATATACCTATAGGTACATATACATAGGTAGGCAACAATTTAATTTGTCGTGTCATGGCACTGCCAGGCGCTATACCAAAGTTATTTTAACTTTCCAAACGCTCCACCCAAAAAGTGTTTGTTAGTTTAAGTGAACGCTCATTGAAATACTAAAACTTAATATTTTTCAATCCAGTCTTCTCCAAATTAGAGTAGGTAGGTACTACACCATATATTAATCAAGCTTGACCAGCGGGTTCACTTTTCTGACTGGTGAACTGACCCTAGACTACAAAGCTGCAGTCTAGGGCGACATCAGACCGAACCATTGGCATTACTGATGAGCAATCTTGACACTAGTTTCAGAATCCTAGTATTTGGGCTGGCAAGAAGCATGGTTATCCTGCCATCAATAGGTTGTAAACTCGTTTGATCATGACCGACCTTGCCTTACTTGGACGCCATAAAACTTACATTTCGGCATAATTGTAGGATGGAACTATAATTTATTATATAAATATTAAAAAAATACTCCCTCATTGGTCCAGTAGTCAGCGTGAGGGGGTTCGGTTCCCGAGTCGGGCAAAGTGTTATTGGGTTTTTCTGTATGGAAATTCTGAGTAGCAGCACGGAGCCAGACTCCATGTTGCGATCGGTAAATGATAATAGGCTCACCCCCTATTACATACTTATTGTTAGTAGAAATGTGGCTGTACAATAGTAGACCTCTGCTTAATCCATCGGGGAATACAGGCGTGATGTTATGTTTAAGTAGGTTTATACATATTAAAATTTGTTTGTTCTGAAGATATTGTTTATTAGGCTAGCTACCTTACTGGCTGGATTAGATACCTACCTACCTACTATAAGTCAGATTATTGGTAGCTTAAACATGTATTATGTACACAATATAATTTATTACATCTATCTAACCAAAGATAACATTACGGACGTTTTGATAATTCAAAGATTTTGGAACAACAATGTTTCCAAAAATAATGTTGACGGCTTTCAACCGTCAGTCGGCAGATTAGTTTCCTGTGGTGAAAGAGCTGTCGACGTTTATAAATGGAGCATTAAGTGTGGGGTAGGAGCATTTTCGAGGGATGACTAGTGTTTCGACTGTTGAGTAAGCTTGGAACATGTGTGGAGCTCTAAAAATAGATACCGATTTGAATTACTGTCTGACTGCCATAAATACAGTAACCAATGAGGTGATTATGGTTGCCATTTATGGTAAAAATTATAGATCAGATAATTTTCTAACACGCATTATCTATACGAGTTAACTAGCTAAATTAATTCAAAATCTGGGTCAGGTTAAGACATATCTTTTTTAATTTACTCGAGTTTGGTTTCCTATTTTCAGAAGTAATTAAAAGCTAGCAAGCTTCCTTATAATATTATGTATATTTGTTTATATTTACAAAGGTATAGCCTGTTTTATATTACTGCAACACAACCTTGGATGAATTCCTGGTATCGAAATAGTTCAATTCAATATTGACCGAATTCCTTGAAAATATCTCGCAATGATTGAATATTGACGTAGGAGTAAAGGCATGAGTAATGTTTCCTATTTGTAATGAATACACCGAATATTATATACTCACCTACTGGTTAACATGGACATACTTGGATCTTTTTGTTTTAACTCCCTTGAAGCATGTCAAAGTTCTGACTCATTCAAGGTCTCCTGGCGGCTTTCATTACAGCCGTCACCCTAAACGGGCTTTTATTTATTTGGCCATTGTTTTAAAGTTCTCATTGCTTGTCATTGGGAAATTCAAGATAAAAATCTTTAACCAACAATGTGGAACGAAACTGTATGAAACAATAAAGAAATTCCAAATATATCAATCTGAGAGAATCTCAAAACGGATAGGTAATTTCCACCGTTACGTCAAATTAACGTCATAAGGCCAAGGTGACCAGCTAGTGTTTCAAGATCATTATTTTATCACCGAACCACCTTTTTTGCTATGCTAGACGAATGTGTTGTACCTCACAAAAATATCGCAATGAATAAGACAATCGATTTTAGTTATGGTGTTGATTGCCATAAACAGAAGAGACGTATCCAGATGAATGATTCAGCAATCACATTACGTAGATGTTGCCATCAGTCGGTGGTAGCGCCTATGCATCACACGGTTTACGGCGAAGATGCTTGAGTGTGACCCACGGTATGACCAGACGTGGAATGAGCGAGAAGCAAAGTGTGGGCCGTGGGCCGAGTGACGCCGAGCGAGACTCGACGGTGTTCGAACGTGAGGCTATTTAAAACTGTGCGCAGGCCCCCTGGCGCCGAGTCGACGACTAATGATCAGTGCTGCCTTGTCTGCCGTTGAGTGCGTAGCGACACTGTGATCCGTGTTTACTTAAGAACGTTTCAGTGTTTGTTTAGTTTCACGAATTCCACATTACACACATCGTTAAAATGGCTGACAGTGGTCTGAAAAGGAATATCCCCATCAAGCTTGGTGACTTTTCTGTCATCGATACTGAATTCTCCAGCATCAGGGAGAGGTTTGACGCCGAAATGAGGAAGATGGAAGAAGAGATGAGCAAATTCAGATCAGAACTCATGAACAGAGAAAGCAACAACTTCTTCAAGAGCACAACTAGGTATTTATTAATTTTTAAACATAATTATTATTGCAATTTAATTTAACCTGTTCTTTAGGTTAGCAATGTTTATGCTTATAGGACTTCGTATAGTGAAATTTTTTATATAGCCTAGTCCATAAATTTACATCTAGGTAATGCAATTAACGCATGGATTTGTAATTTTTCTCAAGTGGGTGAATAAACCGAGTTGTCTTATAGCTAGCTATATTATTATTCCGTCCGTAACAGTTACGTTGCCGGGCCTGTTTTCCTAAAAGGGAATCTTGAATTAATGAGTTTGGTAGTTTCGCAACACAGTCGCCCACCTCGGCCGTGTCGGCGACTCCAAGAAAGTTTATTCAAAAGGTATTATTCGGGATCAGTCCGCGGAACGGCATCAACTGCAGACAACACAGTCGCCTCCATTTAAAGCGTGCAGCGATACGTAAGCCCGAGGCGGGATGATGTCATAAATAGAAATAGCGCCGGTTGCGCCGCCTCTGAACCAAAGAATTTTGTTGCTAAAACACAGAAACGCGTGAAATTGTAAACACAAATGTGAGTGCATAACGAGGGTTTATATAAGAGATCCCCGCACTATGAATGAGCTATGAACTAGTTACGCATTACGCAGCCCCATCGATGCGCGTTGGAATGAAATTTTATGGTAACTTAACAATGCCAAGGTTTCTCGAATAAAATAGTCACAAAATTAGCCGAATTGTAGCTTTGTAAATTTGAAACCGTCTTGAATATCATCAATGTCGAATGAACAATTTGTCTCAAAATTGCAAAAAATTTAAAAAAATTAGGTATTTAAAAAAATTAGTATTTAATTTTTAGGTACTTATGTCCGGAGGTTAACGCTAAAATTAAACAATTAAGTAAACATCTATGTTGATATCGCACTTTGGATCAATTCATACGTAGGGAAAACGCCTGCATACCTGCAAGAAAACCGGTTTACGATTGTTTTATCAACACGCGGCGTGCAAGTTAGGTATATAGTTTGGTTGGCGCAAACGCTCTGAAATTATGTTTACGGCATGAATACATGACCCACTTGGAGCGAGTTGGTTTTCAGCCGCAAGTCTAGTGATGCAATGCCAGCCATCACTCAGTAGCATTCGATAGTTTGGACCGCTGCGTAGGACTGTGGGACTCGTCAACTTTAATTAATATTTACACATGTGGGTAGCCCAATATAATTTGTATACGCAAAAATAAACAACGTTATAACTTCCTTCCACAACGTCATTAATATTTTTAGGCTCTTGCTCAATTTCATTCAAGTGTGGGCTTACTGGTCCGCCCAAGTACCGTGGTTCCGTGTGGGTTGTTACAGTAAGAACTGTTTGGACATATTTGGTAGCGAACACCTTCATAATTAGCAGAATGATTAAAATTAAAGCGACATTTTTTCTCATTGTGTGGTCCTTCTTGTGGCCACTGAGACATTGACGTCATTTGTTGTTTGCAATGTCTATAATGTACAAAGCTGCGATATTTATGTATGACCACATATTTATTGTAGTATGTCTTATCTTGCTTAAGTATATGTTTTAAAATAAGTAAGTATTAATACTTATATTGAATAATAATATGGTAAATATATTTTATATTGTTATCGTATAGAATTAAGTGTTTAAGAAGTTTGCTGAGTTTTATATACCTACTATTTTATAACGGTTTTTTCGTCTCGATGACCATAGTCATCGATGACGTAAACTTTATTGGTTTAATATTATAATACTCTCGTAAAAATTATCTCTGCTTGATTTGATCGTTAGCATATGGCGATTGACTAGGGTTGTAACTTTTTTTTAAGTAGTAACCTTTTCACCAAATTTAAATTGATAATAGCTTCCCAGATATCAGAGAACTTAAAGCACCAGATGCAATTACGATGCTTGTTTATTCAATTTAATCAAACTTTCATAATGCAATAACTTTCCTTCGACTAGTCAAATATGTTCTTCTATTTAAATGGATAGAAACTTTTAACCTTATCGCTTCTTCGCTTCGAAGACGCACAGTCAATACATTTATTTCCAGTAGATACTTTAAACAAAAGTGGCAATCCTACTCCTACGCTCAATTAACTTAACAGCCGTTTGTTCCCCATATTTGTTGGCCCAACATGTAAATAAGTCATTCAACTTACAGATATAAAACTATTTATAACTGTAAATCAATATGAATTTATAGGTGGTGATGGATTTTTAAGACACAGAACTTTACATGGCAACGAGATATACCTATGCCCGCCCTTCTATGAAAACTTCAAGACAGGCGTAATTGCCAGTCCTGCCTCGTAGTTGGATGCACCCATTTCTACCCGTGTGGCCCGCGGTGTTTTTATGTTTTACTCCTCTTTCAATAATGATGAAATTTAAATTAAATTATAATTTGTCCATCGCTACCTTCACAGTACACTACAAAATCCTAATACCTATCTACTTATTATCAGCTTAAAACTAACAACAAACGTTGCTTTTTGCATGTCTTACAATTTCGAATCTGTTTCCTCCGGAGGAGTAACCAAGTCGTCGGAGAGGTAAAAGTCTATAATATCCATATCTGTGTATGTTATCAATGTACTTATTTAGTATGTAAGTAACAGTAGTTCAGTTCATGTATGTATAGTATGGTTATAATACCTATGTACGCATTTAATACGGTTGTTGATATAATTATTCATTTACTTATGCTTGCAGTAGACGCGCACCTGCAGGAATCATTGTGCAATACTAACTTATACTTAACTTAGTACTTACTTAAGTATTTATTCAGTTTATTACGCATGTATCTGTTAGTACAAGCATGTCATCTTCTTATACAAAGTAGACATTGTTAAAGTGACGATGGAAAAACGCACAGTCGCGCACACGAACAACATAATTCGGATTCCAAGGCGAACTAATAAATGTCCTTTTGCTGAGTTATTTAGCGGAAAATCAATTCTCAGCGTCGTATGAGTCTGAAGGACGAGGAGCCATAACGCCGATGTTTGGTTGTAGGATTCCGTTTAATTATTTAAGTTGTGGGTTTTGTCAGAACTAATATTTTTTTTGTACCAATGTGATTATGTCATAATATCGATACTAGCGACCTCATCTCAAATAAATTTTTCTGGTCAGGCTACAATATCATATTTATTCCAAAAGATTACGAGAACGTAGTCGTAACCACAAACGTGACTAGAGTAACTACCATGTGCAATTATTAAAAAACACGATGGATTAAAAGAAAAATCACGATTCACGACCTTACCTAGCCGTCGTAAACTAAATGCTTTTAGCTAAAGTTTGTTAATTCTTTGTCTATTCTTAAGATGTTCCAATAGAAACCGTTTCGTTAGGTCCTAGGAAACCGTGCAAATGAGGTTTGTTGGCCGTGATTGTTCAATTTGAGCAATCACGGCTAACCAAACTCATTTCTGCATCTAACAAACACAGCCTTTGTTGAGCTGCACTCTGTGAGCCGAGTTACAATCACCGAGGTTAAACAAAATAGGAAGTGCATTCTAGAGAATTAATGCAAAATTATTAACAGGAAAAACAATAAAGTTTCATATACCAACGATGACAATATTTCATTAATTTTTGCTGCTTAGAATGTCCTTAGTATAAACATCTAGTTTATTAAAGCTATTTCACACTTGAAACATTTTTTATACACTTGTTAATTAATTTTGTAAACCGTGCTCGTACGTTGTTGGAATTTGTTTTGTATTCAATGAAACCTAATCCGTTTAGCATTGAAGTTATGTGATTAAGCTGGTAGATGCGGTACACCACATACCTACTTATAACAAGTACAGTGGATCAAATAATTGGTTACAAATCTTATTTGAGTGTTCTTCGCAAACACCTAGCATGTCTTAGAACTCTTAGAGCTAAGTATCAAGATTCGAAGATTCATTTTGCTATCTTTATCTTTATATATGTATATGAGATTGTACGTATCAGAGAATTTAGCTTTATTTGATTCATCATCATCATCCAAATCCCGACTTCACCCACTACTGGCAATCTCTGATTATGCCAGTCTCCACGCTTTTGCGCAGACATATTTAATTAAATAGAAAAAAAAAACCATAATACACAACATTTTATTGTGCTACAGTACATAAAGTTGCGAAGGTACCACCCACTTGCACAATTGATCACAAATTACGTCGATACAAGTGCCCACTCTAATATCGATGAGCTCATTTTGTTGACAGTGACCTTGTATCTGCGCTGATGACTTGAGAATGACATCAGCTGTTTTGTTGAAAAACGTAAAATATGTTATGTTATGCACCGACTGAATTGTTCATGGGTCATCGATTTAATGCTTGGTAGTGACATTAGTGAGTCAGATGACTACGCTACAGTATGATTCCTTATATGGAGTCTAACTACAAATTACAAGGAATGTTTCACAGTACAAAAAACCGAAAAGAAATATAGTGAAACAGACTAGCTAAGAGTTAGGATTACACATTTCACACCAAGCACAAGCATCCGTTCATGAATTTGTAATACATTTTAATTAAGATTAGGCATAACGTTCGTTTTGGAATGCATGTTAGTTAAGTACCTATCGACTACAAGAAGGCATTGTAGATTAGAGTACCTACAACTATAAGTAATAACTTATTCTTTACATTTAATTAAACACTCGTCAACAGCCACTTGCATGCAAGCCACGTTAGTGGATTAGAATTATAATAGAATAGCGTGATACTATTTCGCATGCTAGTAATCACTTTTGCTAGACTGAATTTAATAGCAGCTAGTTTTGTTATCAGAATTAAATTCATTTTCAAATAACTTTGTTTTATCAGTTTCAACTGAGTAATAAACCTATAAGAATCGATATTATACCGTCAACGATCTAGGGCTACTGTTGTATGGCTATTGTAAAACTGGGTTTTTAACTGGATTAGTTGGTAGCGCTAGTATCTAGTTATTATTCTATGCATGTACGTGTAGCTAAGGATGTTCTACTTAGATATATATTCTCGTTTCATTTATGTAATGATATGTATGAAGAGATAAGCTAACAACTACAACGTAAAAATATATACAAAATTGGATAGCTACTCGACTAGACGAATAATCTCTTGAACTTTAGATGTCCTTAGTTGAAATTGTACAGAGACGACGAATGTCATCTGTTAATCAAATTATGTGCGAGTAGAGCACCTACTTCGCATTCAACATCTACCTACACGATTGTCAACAAAAGTCTACTTTGCTAAAGGTTATCTTTCAATGTCGCCATTTAAATCATACATATTATTAATATTATTGTCTACCTACTTACTAACATTGCAAATACATTTGTCCCACACTGTATGACTCGAATTCAATTTAATGCACGAAGTAGAACTATTGGTGGCGTATTTGGGATTTGGAGGTCAGCATTACAACTACCAAACAAAATATTACCTACCTACATCAGATCTAAAACAATGTTTTAATAAGGTGCTTCAAAACGAAGGTGGCGCCACTCCCATAAAAATATTTATCTTCTAAAATAATTAGTTTGTTTGTCACAACATCATCAAATATTTGTGATGCCCCGTCGTGTCGTAAACGTATTTTATTGCGTTAATATTTCAACCAAACGAACTATTTAAAAGAATATATTTATTTTCGGGAGCGGCGCCACTTTCGCACTAGAAATTAGGAAGCGATTTATCAAACGATGTTGAAATGAAACACTACAGTAAAACCCACACTTGGAATGTACAATAGACCGAAACTTTAAACTTCCATGTTTGGTAGTTACGTAATGGACTCCCCAATACAAATTGAGTGAATGTGTAACTAATATAAGGTCGTCCACAGCAGCACCACATCGTCACAGCACAGTGACAGCAGACAGTTGGCAGAACCCAGCCATTGGGACAGCCTTAACTCGCCCCTGATCCAGGATGAGGGCGACGGCAAGTCACTGAAGCTCCGATTCGATGTTAGCCAGTACACTCCTGAGGAAATCGTCGTTAAGACCGTAGACAACAAATTATTGGTGGGTATCTGTTACATTAAATACTTATTCCTAATTATAGAGTATGAGCAAGACAAGCTAAAGAGGGCAACATGTAGTCTTCTGTGCCTTATACAAAGCTCGTAAAAGCTAATAACTTATTGCAGTGTTATTCTTATTATTTAAGTAGTACTGGTTTGTTTTTAGTATGAGGTCATATTTAATCTGATTTTGATTCCATTGTAATGTCTTCATTTACATTACAAGGCTATGCTTGCTACGCTCCATTTAAGGCTTCAGATTCGATTAGGCGTAGGCGGGGTTCAGTTAAGAGTAAATGCAATCTAATAACGTCTATTAAAATGAGCTTATAACGTTGATTGAAAGTTGAAACGTATTTGTTTGAGGTGAACGTATTTGAACAAGATTAAAATATTTGTGGGCGTGAAACAACTGCAGACGGTCTGAATACAGTGATTATTTAGTAGCGAAATATTACTGTACCTAATAAAACTAAATTCTCAGCCAACGCTCGTTAAATTTATAACAACTAAATGGGTTCCAGTTTGAGCAATTTGTTCAACTATACTTTGTAGCACTGTGTAAGATACCTACCGGTGTAGGTTTACACAAATATTTGGCAATGGGGCGGTTTATATCTACACAATGTTCGGTTGCCGTTTGACGTCATCACTGACTTATTTCAGTCAGATTTATCCCAGCGCCACTGACACGTTTAATGACCGATTCTACCAGAAACATAACCGAGACACAAGTCGGGTAAATGTAGCTACTGTTTCGTTGTTATCTAGATACAGATAAAATCCAGGCACAGTTATTATAGGTATACAGACTGCAAACAGGTAAAATGTGATATGACATCGAACATCATTATCATCACGCTAATAATTAGTAATACCTACGATACGTAACTATACATTGACTTTCTCAATGGGCAAGATATCAACACTCCTTCACTTTTATTTTCCGTCACGGTCGCGGTTTAATGAAGATAAATTACTTGCGAAATAATGAAGCGTTTATTTACGTCATATAGTGTAAAAAATTGGCCGAACCATCTCAAAGCAGGCAGCATGCCAACATGAAAGTGTCGCTTTTGTGCACACAAAATACAAGTATTCAGTTATTTTTTATGATCGGGGTCAACGGAGTCGTAGCGTCTAGCCAAAACATAAATTCTTAAGTGTCAACTGTCAATATCTAACAAAATATGTCTCGCATTTCAGGTTCACGCCAAACACGAAGAGAAGTCTGACACAAAGTCCGTGTACAGAGAATACAATAGGGAGTTCCTGTTGCCCAAGGGCACTAACCCCGAGGCCATCAAGTCCTCGCTGTCGCGGGACGGCGTGCTCACCGTAGAGGCCCCGCTGCCTCAGCTGGCCATCACCGACAGGAACATCCCGATCCAGAAGCACTGAGCGTGCGCCACTCGCTAGCCGTCCGACAAGACAGCAGCTATTCCATAATACTGTTAATAATTTATTTTAATTTACGTTTTATAAATTTAAGAGGAGCAATTGGCGATATTTATTTAGAATCTTCAAGAGAATCTCAAAATTTATTAACACCGTAATCATTGTATTGGTCAATTAGTATTCTCGAAAATTCCAACCTATGTTATTGAGCACAGTTTGCATGTTCAATGTTGCTTTAGTGACATTTGCTTTCTCGATGAATGATGGAGATGTATTCAGGCAATTGTTGCTTTTGTTTTTATATTGGGTATAACGATGAAGTTTTTTGTGTCCTATATGATTAGGTAGCTCTAGGAACACTGATATTACAACATGGCCTACAATAATTAAACTGAGCTTACACCTACGTGTTCACAAAATATTGAAACGATACAACTTGTACTTTGATATTATTAAAGGCTATTGGGCAAATAGGCTATGATGACAACGACGATTCATAAAGTGTCTTATACTTATATGTACAAAAGTCCATTTTGCTTAACACTATCTGCAATAAGCAGCTATAACAAGCACGTTATAATACACCAATTTAACAGCTTTTAACATAATACACATTTATATTTTAGTACAAACAGTTGTTACGAATGTTTTAGATGTCAATAAAATATAAAAAGCTCTTGGTTTTTAATTTATTATGTTACCTTTACGAAACATAAACGTTTCTTAATTTTATCAATTTTATTATCATGTCTTTCAGTTTATCAAATATATTTTTTTCTACATATACACAAACAAAAGACACAACGTAGTAGGTCTCTATGTAGTAAAAAATAATAAACAATGACTTAATTGAAGTTCAATCTGATGATTAAACACTAAATGAGGAAACGATCGTTGATTACTGATAAATCGGAGTTACCGTCCTATTATGTTTCTGAAGGCGCATGTTTCTTGCAAAGCCTAAAACTTAAAAGTCCTATATAACCAACCCAGTTAAACCAAAATTCCCCATATTTTTATAAAAATAATAGTTGGTTGATTATGTCCTACATAACCACCCAGTTAAATCAAAATTCCCCATATTTATATTATATAGTTAGTTGGTTGATTGAAATTCCGTCGAACCCGTGTACCTTAAACCAAATTATTATTATTAATAAGTTTCCTCTGCCCTGACCCCACGGGAAAGCAAGCATGACGATTATTAATCCACAGTAGACTGTAGAGTTCTCTTACTTTAGATTTAAATCATTAGTTTCATTCATAAACAATCGAACGTTTCTGTGTGACGTCAAGAAATATATACTAAAATTCAATGCACACCTACAAGAAACCGTTAATGCAATACAAACTCAAATCACGTGAACATGTTATTGTTCAATCACATTGGGAAGGCATTATTACCGAGTTTAGCCACATGGCTTCACGTATGTAGAATAGTAAATGGATAGTGTTATTATTAACAATCCAGTGTAGATCCTATGACACGTTTGGGCAGACCGGACGATGACTAAGGCTAGCCACTCATTGCGCAACTATTTGTGCCACAAACGAATAAAAAGGTCATTGTTTAATATCGCGCCTGACAACTGTATACACATAATTACAAGAACACTTCATAAAACATGTTTATGTGTAGTTGTTCATTACTGTATAATGACAGAAGAAATTACTTAGTCCTCAAGATGACCTGAATGAAAATACCTGATAAAATTAGTCTTAGTATAATGCATTTTCACACTGTTATTCTGACATATGAGTGTGGACATGTTTACGAACCTGAAATACAGGTCGAGGAGAGATATAAACTGTATAGGTGAGACTATACTTGTGCCACTTGTAGTGTTTGATGTAAACAATACTGTATGCTATTTCTAATATCAAGCAGGCTTGGGGCCTATATTAAACGTGCATCGGTGCTATCTATACTGTAATGACAGATGAGTTAGTAATACAAGCAAGTTCTTAGGACGATAATTTTCGGGATTATGTTAAGGGATTAAGGTTTGGTGACTTGAACTCTCAGTAATCTAAAAAATTCTTAGCAATAAGATTGTAGAAAAATTGTAAAATTGTAGGTGAAAAGGTTGAAATTAGCACAGATTATCTGACTTGCATCCGAAATTGGCTCCAACTTCCAACCAAAGTATAGAAATTAGAGGCGCTTGTACATTCAACATAAGTGATGGTCAGTCGAATTTCAAAATTGGTGAACTAAATGCCTCAAAATTAATAATAAATATGATTTAACATCAAACTTTTGACCTTGACGATGATTGTACGGCAATATAAAACGCTTCGAACTGCACCAAACCACGCAAAATAAATATTAGCGTTGTGTGTTTTCATCGGCACCAATTTATTACGCCTCATCTGTCGGGCGGCAATGTGACATCGTACAGCAAACACTCACTCCTGGCGCCACTAGATTCGATTAGTAAACCTCATAAACTACGACAAGTAGCTGATATGATCTGTTGTTTCTGCAATTCCCAGAACAAGATGGTAATCAAATGTTTAATGCAAATGAATCCGCACCTACTGTATTTTAAGTAGCAGGACTAACAGTATGGTACTTGGGTAGGTATTAATACTAATTAGTTATTTTACGCACTCGTTCTTTCCTTTAGTTGATATTCATTTGAAAGTGTTAATCATGGATTTTCCGTGGGTAAATCAAATACCAAGGACTCTTAATCACTCCGCTTGGTGATAGTTGTAATGTGTATTGGATGATAAATAGATAGTTAAAAGCATGGTTATTGTAATTTATGTTCATTATAAAACAATCGAAGGGAGGAAGGGTTATTGACGTAATGTTTGTTTAATGACACTAAAGTCGCGATTCCATTGCGTATGTTCTTGCATGCAGAAATGACTACCTACACATTTGCATGCAAGTTCAAATGTACCGTCCCGAACCTGCATTTTCATGCAACCTGATGTAAATTTCACTGCTATAACAGTATCAGCTGCACTTTGGATAGCAGACCTTGCATATTGGAAACGCAGTTTCATTTATGACCCTGCAGTCTTGGTAAGATATATGCCAATTTAGGTAAAATATACCAAAATACTTTTGCAAAATACCACATATTATTCTTATTTTTATCGACCGATGACAACGCCCTATTACCAGTATTACCAGATTGACCAACTTGGCCGACGATTGCAATCTGCTGGCAAGAGCAATATCAATAAAGATTAGATACGAAAAAAAAAAACAAAGGTAATTGACTTTAAGATCCCGGAGCTAAAGCTGTCATAAGAACTGCAACGAAATTAATCAAGTGTTTTATTGGACAAGCGAGTGTGAGAAAATGTCAACGCGCATTTTTGCGCGCTTACGCGACGAATATTTCGGGCCATGATTGCGAGAAAAAAGGTCAAGTGCAAAGTCAGTTACATTTTTATGCGTCTGTTGCTACATAAAAGAAACCGCTCTTAAAATTATAGAAATATGTGCATTGATATTATAGATAAAATCTGTTAACGTAAGTAAGATATTTGAAAATTATGTAGTTACAACATTCACAATGTACGTACTTTTAGCAGAACGAACTCTGCTCAAACCCTTAGGAAATAGTGGGTCAATATAAAGATGCATATATACAGCAGCATAGAAATATGTCGATAACAAAACAAAGAATCATGCAACCGTGCAACGCATGAATGCACCGACAAACACACCCACGACGCATCCTAAGTATGAATAATGGATACAAATGACATGCAATTAATTATAAACGAGCTCTAATTAATGCCGGCCAAGTCCCAAATGCATCTAACAGCAGGTGACAAGGCCGGCAGCAGACTGGCAAGTGACACTCATAATTTTCAATGTGCGATGTGATGTGTCATGATACTCGGCCGAATTAATAAAATACAACGGGAATAAATTTGATATACACAAGTCGGCCGAATATGCTGTTTAATAACATCGTTTATTTTGTCTTGCAATGAAATTAATGGGTTTAGATTTTAGATAGTGCTTGCTCTAGATACAGCATGTCCATGTTTTAAGGAAACCAGAATACTGATTAAAATTAAATTCCAGTCTAGGCCCTTGTCATTTGTAATTGTGATACAAGTCTGATTAAAATTCCTTGTTCATTAACGCATACCGAAGTAAAAACGCACCGCAATTTATTGTTTCAAATGTTTGAGCCATGAGATAACGGTTATTTGTGAACATGCGACTGGAATTATTGAAAGTCAACCAAAATAGTTTTTTCTGTAACAATGTGCCCTTCAGAGGTGAATCTGTTATTGCATATTCAAAAACAAAGCGTCACGAGTTAAATCAAAACTGTTGAAAATATATTCACAGGATAGAAAATAATTTAACAAGTATTTGGCAAAACTGCAATGATATTTTTTATTGTTGATGTTATTCATTTCTAAAAACATCATTCTATGAAATTGAATAAGAATGAATGTCACACTGTAAATACGAAGAAAACAGCAATTTTTTCTTTCTTTTCTTTCTTTATTAAAAAAACGTTGCCCCACACTAGGATTTCTCCTGTGTCGTGGGTACAGTTTACAAACATACATGTCACATGCACACACAACCAGACCCGAAACAACTATCTGTAGATCATACAAATATTTGTTCCGTGCGGGGATCGAACCCGCGACACATAGCGCAGAAAGCTAATGGCTTAGCCACTGCGCCAACCGTGTCGTCTAATCTAATTAATCATATATACCCAAGTATTATTATAACTATGCCATCATATCCTAAATTCCGCTTCGTTATAGGGCTCCTTCTGATACTTTGATTCGATTTGATCAATCATTCAACTCTGCAAATCGCTGACAAGACGGAAAAGACAGTTCGAAATTTCCCGTTGCTATCTAGCCCAACTGCATACTTCTAGCGACTTCTTTGTATGTCTGCCGCACTTCTTAGCGTGTCGGTGGCAAATTACATGTTGGGCCCGATATTCCGCCACGCAGAATACACTTTCAGTAGAGCATTGTGCAGATAGTAGGGCACGTGACGCAGGATGGAAGGATGGCCATTGTTATTCTAGTAGGACTCTCGTTCAAGTCTAGTTTCGTTTTTTCGATTCAAGCTTGTGATCGGGTTGTTGCAATGTGTACCTACTCTCCTTTAACATTAATAAACTATCCACACCAGTCCAGTATTTTGAAGACATCCTCCAACAGTTCCACAGATATAAAAAACACACAAATGATCACATTCCTAACGCTGGGATCTTTTGACCTCACATCTGACAGACGACTGAGCGGATGGCATCAAATGTATTTTATTAATTATATATTTTTTTAATGTTCACGGGTATTAGAAGACTGTTTAAATGCGTTGCGCTTTTGAGGGAAGACACGATTTGATAACTGATCTTTTTTACACGAACCGATTGATTAACGCACCGTCATACCCTGAACACCGGTTGCGTTAAGACGAGACGTTTATAATCGTCTATTCCATCCGTTCTGTTTTTATCTCAAATAGAATTCGTAACAAAAGTTAATAATTTAGGAATATTAAAATAATTAAACATATATAAGATAATCAACCAGTTTAATAAGTACAATACCGGATATTCTCGCTATAATAGTACAACATTTAGAAAATTACGTATTTTCTGAACAACCCTTTTTATAAATATCTTTGTTGTAAAGCAGAATATGTAAAAAACACAAGTGCAACATTACAAAGTGCAAACATAAACTATATTCTTATTTTACTTTCGTTCGAGCCATAGAACGGTGGGATGGGCAGTAGTTCTAGTTTCTACAAAACGATGTCCTATTGCGTTTATTCATATGCCATATTATCATAACATACAGACTAATAACAGTTCCGAATAACTTTTCTATAAAATACGTCTGTTTGTTACCGTAATATTATAAAATTTGGCGTTCATTTGACGTTTGCTTTTTTTAGCTTACGTGTCGTTTTATAGCGTAACTTTGAGCCGAACTAGTATTTTTGTACGCCATCGTTAAATTATTGACAAACAACATAGCATCACGCCTGTATCCCCGAAGGGTAAGGCAGACGTGTACGCCAACATTTCGCCGATGCTAATTCATTTAAATAATTGACTTGATTGAAATTCTGATTACACCCAATGACTAAGCACAGAAAAATCAAAATAACGCAATATGTTGCTATCAAAGTATGTATAAGTAGACGCTACTGCCCATTTTACTGTTGCAGTTCTAATACTAAATAACAATAATGAAAGAAAAAAAAAACATTTATTTTTTCATTAAATAGGAGAAAAAGTTTTTAACATTATAGACCATCAAACCTAGAGAGCAGACGACCACGGCCTCGGTGACGTAACCCAGAGCTATGTCCTGCATTGTCTTATCTTTGAGCAGATCAGCAGGCTCCGGGTTGCTTTCAGCCACCTGAAATAATGCGAACAAAAATTAAATATCTATTCAATTCATCTGCATATATTTTTAGACTGGAAGTCGACCAGTTCCAGTCTAAGCAGATGAGCAACAGCCATCTGATCTCCGACACTCAACCAACCGGTTGCTTAACGTGCTTACCGAAAGCACGGAGGGGTCTTGATGAGTAAAACTACCCATTGGAGGACGCGGTTATTTTTCCTTACTGTTATCATAATATATATATAAGCACTGACTGTAATGCATATGATGATGACACTTGTTCATTTTTATAATTATATAGGCTGAGCAGAAGATGAGTAGTTGAGATGTTCGCACTATTAGCAGTTTCCACAAAACCTCTATGCATGTGTGGCCATCGAGGTGTTTTTAGTAGATAATAAGACCACACGCACCATCGGATCTGATTAGAGGACTTCTAAGGTTTCCATATCGAAAAAGTATCGTATCGTATATCATTAAATGATCACAGACTCGCTTTCTGTCATATGTATTTTTATAACCTCATAAGCGGCAACCTGGGCATTTTAATATCAATAAACAAAATATTATATTTTATATTTTCATTATATTTTCCTTACCTTGTTTAGTATGATTTTCACTCTTTCTGATGCTCTTCTAATACTATTGACATTAATGATTAGTTTTCTGGCAGCATTGTTCAAATTTTCCCGTATAGGTGAGTCGGGCGGTTCAAATTTAATTTGATCTTGGATTTTATTGTATTCCCGCAAAGTGTACTGGAGGGTCGCTTCTATTACATATATTTGATGTAGATGAGATCCCAATGAAGTTAAATAGTTTAGCATACTGGAAAACGAAATACACAATTGTTTAAACACTTTGTTCTACATCAACTTTTAATGGGGTAGGTAATTTGGGAACTAAAGGTGCCAATGTAGCTTGTACTACTGCACTTTTATTGGTTTACGCCATTGATACTAATGTCAGTGCATAAGTACCATCAGTCTGCTTTAGTTTTGCGTTGCCTTGCTTTTTAAGTGTGCATCATCTTTGCCATAGCTGTGTATGCACTGGAAAGAACCTTCAGCAGTGAAGTGACACTTGGTGTCCCACACTATACTATACTATACGCACAAAGTAAAATACGGCGATAGGCAATACCACTAGTGAGAGAGGTCTAAGTCTACAGTCTACAACCCACTAGCCCATAGGGCTTTGCCCAATAGAGCTTTTAGAATGTAATCTCCAATACTGTGATGGGTTGCTAAAACAAAAGGTAATGTTTGTCCCACGTCTACTAAGCAGACTTGATTAGTGGGAACCCACTGGATGCGGGTAGCACAGGACCGGTTGATGTGGCGATGCTTAGGGAAGGATTATTTCCAGCAGTAGACGTCTTTTGGCTGAGATAATGATCATGGTGATGATGATCATACATTTATAAAGAAATAGGTACCTAAAATTTTCTGGCTTTTGTGCAGTCATTCCTACAACTGCTTTTATTTTCCAGTTTCTTTTGTGGAAGTTGCGCAGCCCACTTTTTAGTCTTTGTCGTTCGTACGGCAAATCCATGCCCATTTTAATCATATCGTTTTCTTCTAAGAGCAGAAAGGTCCTTAAATCCATACCACTGTTCATAAAGGCTGTAGTGAAGTTCTCAAGATGCATGCCATATAAGAGATGTGGAATTTCGCTCCTGTAATCCGGCCTGAAAACAAAACCGTTGTATCCTTTTAAATAAAGCTAGGTCGACGCTCTAATAGGTCATATAATATTTATTTATTAATATTTTCGCATTATTCATTAATTCGCAAACGGTGAAAACATTGTGAGACGTCCTAGAGCCAAAAAATCGAGAAGTATTGACTTTCATTAGTCCGCATCAGTGCTGATATCCGCACCAGGTACACAGAGTGGTATTAATAGGTAAACTATTTTAGGTTTACACCCATGAAAATCCCATAAGGGAATAGGTCAAAAAGGGAGCAGAAGAAATGTAAGGAATAATTTATTTTTACTACCTTTGTCCTTTTTTGATTCCTGGGTAATAATCATGCCAAGTTGTCATTTCTTGGAAATACGTTTCTTCATTATCCTCCGGTATTTGAAGATATTTTTTTAATATTTCAACAATGTTGTTATATTCATGTAACTCTGCAATATCTAAAGCCGATCGGTTATACTTGTCAACTTCGGACATCCTGGCACCTTGTGCTATAAGAATTTCTAATATCTCCGGTTGATTGTGGTGAGCTGCCCAGAATATAGCCTGTAATTAATTAATTAGGCAATGATTTAACGTGTATTATTATTGCACATAGGAACATAGAGATGGAATTAAGAATGCCAGACGAAAGATAGTAATCATTGTGGCAGTATGAATGATGGTGCTATACAAATAATCAACCCGGCACATCGCTTTAGGTGCGGTGAAGTAGTTTTTATGTGCGGCGCTGCGTGCCGAGGGTTATGCGCTGTACATACGACGCCGGACAGCGGCACCGTAATGCTTTGCCCCCATGTAAGTTGAACTTCCATATAGGTCTATACAACACTGAAGACCATACGTAGACACCGCCAATAAACCGTAGGTATTATAAGAGAAAAACATTGTGTTAACAAGCATCCTTTTCTACCATACTATCCAGTATCCAATCCTTATTTATTATACAGGATCACTTGCATTACCCCAAAGGTGATATAATAAATATAATAATAAAATAAAAATAAACTGTTCTTAAACACGTAACTATAAAAAATCACTCAATAATGCATTTAGTAATTGTGAAAATCAATGTTGATTGGGTATCATTGTCTGATTCATATCCTAAAATAGTGCAAGTGACTAAAACACCTTCCTGGTTTATTCTACCTTTATGGTAATAGAGTAAACACATACTCACTGTCCATCCTTGAAGGTCCCTTATTTCAATATTAACTTTCATGTCTATTAGTTTTCGGACCACAGCAACTCTGCCACAGCCAATGGCTTTCATGAGAGGAGTTTGTCCATAGTTATCAATACAATTCAATTTACATTCCTTTTCTATCAAATCAGTCACAATGTTGTAAATTGCCTCATCACTTGCACTGCTGTTGGAGCAGGCTGTCATCACTGGGGTCATGGAATCTGAAATATGGAGTTACAAGATTTATTATGCTTGTCACTTTTTTGTCATCATTGTCGACAGGCCCAAAAGGGCTGATTTAGATTCATAATATTATATTTGTGGAAGCAACCACTTAATTAATTATGACTTTAAATTTTATTATCATAAAGTTTCATATTCAGCTGTTGGATATGGAGATTTGTAGATAACTTTAAATATCCTATCTATTATGACTATCCTTTCTTGTATGTTTCAAGTTGACCAGAAATTGCCAGAAAAATTGGTTAAGTCTGTACTTATATTACTGTAATAATAATTGCAAGCAAGATTATTGACAATGCTATGAAATGGCATTTTAACTCACCAGCACGATAATTGGGGTCAGCACCCTGGTCCAATAGGTATTTGACAATTTTATCTTGAGCATGAAAACTAGCATGCATCAGTGCAGACCAACCACTGTCAAGTCTTACATTCACATTGTTATTTAAACCTGAAATGAAAAGAGCAAAACTTTAGAATATTTATACAATAATTAAAAGTGAACTCATAAAAGATGTGCAGATCGAGTTGATATGTGAGGTCAAGCAACACTTGCTGCGGTCTAACCTTAGAATATCATGTCTTCCAGTATTTTTGTGGCAGAGATCAAATGGCAGTCAAGCTCTTTCTTATTTCTGTGATTTTTATCAATGGAAAGACCTTTTCTTAAACAATCTTAAAAATATTTATTTGTACATATATTAATATTAAAAAGTAATTTGTTAACCATGAGGACTTGTATCTTTTACTCACGAGTAGTGACAATTTCTTCAACCTCCTTTAAATTTCCATTAATAATAGCATCTTGTATATCAATTTCAATCTTTTTTTTATCATTCTGTAGTGGTTGTTGATAGTAATTCCTATGCTGTAACATATTTTTTTATTATGAAATCATTTGTGAGAATTAATTTCCAAAACTATGCATTTCCTTACAAGTCAAATCTCCCTGAATATCCATTGAATTAAAAACATATTGTCAAGAAAATATTTATTTAGTGGTAATTAAATTAGTATCAAAAACAAGGCAGAGTTAAATCTTCAAAGAGAAATTTTGATAACTCCACATTTACCTTGAATCCTTTCCCTAATTTCTAATGGTAAATTTGTTCGTTTTACGATCAAAAGTACATTACATAAACTACATTTTACACCCGCTGTACTGAACTGCTGTTCTAATTACTTGCAGTGCAAGAAGACTACAATCTGACATTTCGAACGTTTCGAAACTCAGACGCTGGAAACAAACTACAGGGTTGACCCAGATAAATATATTGTTCTTTTGCTGAACACCATCTTTTGAACAGACCTAAAAAAAACTAATACAGTTTTTTTTTTGTATACCTAAGTCATGAAATATTTTGCAGACGTACCTAAGTAATTCGTATTCGTATTGTATGCAGGATGAAATATGTTACAATATACATGATTATAGATTAGAGAATAAATAAATACCGGCTTTTCATAGAACCCATAGTCCTCGTCACTATCTGAATCTGACTCGCCCCCTGGTCTGCCTGGCATAAAATGAGCCATTTTAAATTTTCACTCCAATTTATTAAATGTTATTTGGCTATATATAATCTAAAGATACTTTGTTTGGTCTCACTCCTCTACTGTTGTAGGTTAGTTTACACCATTTCAAATTCAAAACAAAAACCAAGTAAAATGACATACGCACAAATCATCCAACGAATGTCAATTGTCAAATATTGACTATTGTCTTAGTCTTCTTTCATCTTTGGTTATCATTATGTCACTTCGTAAATTGTTGCCACATAAATTCAATTATAGAATCTTAGATATGAATGTATAATGTATTTAGATATTCATAAATATTTATATATATTTTGTTTTTTTGTTTTTTTTATAAGGTTTTAATTAATTAATTAGCATAAGTAGTTCGTTTTAATTATATTGACTGAAAACAGAGTTACAATATTTCAAACATATAAGTATATATAATTCAAAATTCAATTTTTTCTCTCTAAAATTATAACTAAAATCTTGTTTTTATATGGTTATTTATTCAAATTTATTTAATGCCACATATTCTGTGTGACCATTTGTGGCAGGTTTTTGCAATTTAGGCATTAGCTACGTACTGGCAGACTTCGAAATATTCAAAATATTTTTAGAAATCCAATCGAAGGCTTCTCGTTTTCTACGACAGCGAACAAATAACTAAAACGTAATTTTGTTGGTAAAATACCAAACTGGGAACTCCTGTGACATTCCTGTGCCCTCTGCTCAGTAGTAGTGGGTCATTGTCAAATTTTTGGCGAACTAAACGCAACCGTATTTCCGATGACGAAAACGGTTGCAGAAAACGGTCATCGTCGCAACTGGTTTATCTGGTAATAGATTATTGACCTTATTTCGTTACTGAAAAGCTCACTTTTCATTGTACTATTAGAAAACTGTTTTGCGACGACACGAGTGTGATAGTTGAGTCATTGCGTTCTCGACTGTATTTTCTCACACGTAAAGTAAACAATCGAATTAAGTAGTTCGAAGACTGGTTTGTGCAACGAAGACTGTTTGGACGTAAATCTAGGGTTGCCAACCGTCCTGTTTTCCCAGGACATGTCTTGCTTTTTGAGTGTCCTGGGTTGTCCTGGATAGTTATTAAGTAGCGTCCTGGATTTTTTAGAGACTTCTCGTAAGGTCCTGTGTTTTATTATTCGCGCGCCACTACTACTTCGAACCTTACGTTTAATCATCGGCGTTTTTATATAATTGTATAACTGAATCCTTAATTTTATTTCTTATATTATATTATTTAAATGAAGATAATTTTATAAAATTTTCTTTTTTCTTAGTTAGCCAACCAGAGGGTGGCCTCCTTTGGTTGGCCAACTAAGGGAAAAGCCAGTCCAGCTAGGATTTAATTTTTACTAAATTAAATCTAGGTATATATAGATTAAACTTGAAGTCCTTATTGGCAAGAAACTTTATTTCAACATTGGAATTCTTGCCAAGATTTTTGTCCCCATTCACCAATAGATCCCTATGGTAGGATACCTAGGTTTTTTCTTTTACGTGATTTGATAATTATTCTGTTGGTTTATGCAGTGAAATAATTTATATTATGGAAGAACGACGTACAGTGTTTGTCCATTGAAATAGGATTATCCTCCGATCAGGTGAATCGGTATTGCTTGACGGACCGAAACCCGACGGTTTATGTCGGATATTCGTATATTCTTGTTACAAGCGATGCAAACTTTCATACTGGTGTTGTAAGATTTTACGTTGTCGCTCCACTTCAACAGATGGCGCTGTGATTTTGATATGTTGCTAGTAATCGTTACGGCATTTTTTTTAAATTAAGATATCATAGGATCACTCCTATATTCCTCAAAGATTTAGACAGAGGTCTACATACATAATACATCCACATTTAGACGATGCCGTTATTGACTTCTATGTAACATGCGGCGAGCCTATTGCCATCTACCGGGTTCAGTTCCAGACTTCGTGCAGCTACTGAAAATATTAAATTAACTAAATTTTCTTCAGATCTTCAGTTGAGATCTCTTCGGGTATTTAATCCACTAGAGCCATGGGTAGACATCGGTTTTTCAGATCATCCTATAGCTTTTCCCCACAACAATTTTCCAGACCAGTCACGCTAGTCGAATTCGTTAATGGTGTATTCTGTCATTTTAAATTATCTTCCCCGTCTGATTCTGTGATAGAGTTTTAAATTCTCTGAATTTAGCAAACACTTCGGTCTTTGATTTGAATAGGTATCTAAATGTTCTCCTGCTGAAATTCTCTACGAAAATCAAATAGGTAGTATGAAGGTAGCGATCCTAAAGATTTTACTTCCATCGTGCCCGCAAAATCGGACGCACTAGTCCGAGCAAATTCTTTGCAATCTTACCGTTCTTCTTCATTAAATTGACGCACTTGACACTGTTTTGTGCTAACTAGTCTATAACATAGTCCATTCGCCATACCTTTTATATTTTCCATCAAAGGTCCACTCAAGTGCCCTAATCTTCTGTGCTATAAATCGAAAGCACTAGAAGTATCTATCTGAAAATAACGTAAGAACCATTCTGCTTCTATATCTAAAACATATACTCTTGTTTCATTGGTGTGGTAAACAATGCATTACCAGCAGCGGGTGACATCATTTTTCTTGTAAACTTTACAACAATACTTATCAACAGGAACAAAATCATTGTACACTGAAACATCTCACTGATAGTGTATTATTCCCTCCTCTTGATTTCTAATTGGCATTTATTTTGCTGACTGCCGCATTGGAGCGACTGCTGAGCGTGAGGTCCATTGTTTGATTCCCGGGTCGGGCAAAGTGTGATTGGGTTTTCTGTACGCAAATTCTCAGTAGCAGCACGGATTCTGGAATTGTGCCCGGTAGAAGGCAATAGGCTCGCTTCCCTATTACAAGGGACACAATAACGGCATCGGCGAAATGTAGGCGCACAATAGTACACCTCTGCCTAACCCTTCGCGGAATACAAGCGTGATGCTATATTATGTTATTTAAATGCTACACATTTCTTGCGCGTCTTGTCTTGCAGCAAAATTAGTAATAGCAGCGGCGCGATGCTACTGCTACGTCGCAGGCGCGCTGCCCTTCCCCGCGCTTCGTTCCTCCTTGCCGACGGTAGTGCAGTGCCGCGCGTCCCTAGGCACTTATTTACACTGTGCACATTGTAGTTTTTAGTCAGTTTATTTTGGTATGTACACCGTATAGTACGCCCATTGGCAAAGACACGCCTTTTAGTTTGGATACACTCTGAAAATTGTTCGCAGCTGTCACCACTTTTGAACTCGTCTTCATTGTTTTCCAAGTTATGGCTATTCCATTCACTCATCACCATCGCTAATATCAGTTATCATCTCGACTTTCTTTTTACGGCCATTTTGAGTTGTAGCACCTTTGTTTACCCGTTCTTCTTCTTATTTAAGAGCCTTGCTCTTGTCGGTGTAGCTGATAAAGGCCTTTTCATTTTTCTCTCTCCAGTGCAGTCTCCTTTACCTCTTGTTTCCCCTAGTTACCTATTTTATGCATTGCATATACAGTGCCCTCTTTCTTCACACAGATTACATTTCACCACATTCTTGGTGTTATCATTCCTTGATATCAGTGTCGAGTCATTTTCCATTGTGCTTAAATACATCCACCGCCACTAGCCTACATATGTGATTCAGTTCTATCTATTGCCCTGTTCACGTGTTCAGTACATTTTCATCCATTCTAAGCTCGGTCTCTTCAACACTTATGCGTGTTTGTTGTGTAATAATATAAAACAATTTTAAAATGTTATTTGTTTTTTTTTTATTTCTTTGGTAATTATGATTACTGCTAGAAAAAACAGACACTTCATTTATAAAATTCTCATAAAATAAATATCATAAAATTTATATATAAATATAAATTTTAAGGTAACCTACAACTGTACGACTATCCCAACTTGCTTGACCTGTATTCTCCTATTATTATTATTATACTTATTATTATTACCTATATAGAAAATGTAGAAATAGAGATTTGTTTAAGAGAAAATACTAATTTCAAAATATCTAGAGTTTATCTAAATACTCAATAAAAGGAGTTTCAATGTCTAAGAGTACATCAGTAATTCTATGTGAATAGTAGTGTGTAGTTACAAATTGCGTAGGGTTTAGTTATTGGTTGATACTGATAAAGTTGTGATGAGAATAGGGTCAGTTTCACAAAACATTTATTTGTGAATATGTGTTTGTTAGTAAAGGGATAAGACTAAATCTTTACAGAGCTACTACGTATATAATTAAAGCACTTACCTCATATCTTCATACACATCATTTGGTAGTCTGAACAATGGCTGGAGACGGAGGCATGGGTCCAAGTTTTCCAAAGTTTCTTGGAGGCCCTCCAGCCGCTGCCTAATCTGTTCAAAGACAATTAATTCTCCCATCAAGCAGCGCCGCCGTAACAGATTCTGTCGAAATCTTTTCGTTAGATTGCTCCAAGGCATCACTGGGGTGGCATGTGTAAAACCAACCTAGTCTGAATATTATTCGGGTAATTTCGGTTATTCAAGGTATTTAATAATGACAGTTTAACCGTTGAATAGCTTCCGCGGTAAGTAAATATACTCATAGCTACCGCAGATTACTCTATTAGCATGGATTCACGTTTTGTCTATTGGAAAAGTCTATTTTGTATGAAGATGTATACGCTTTACGCATCTTCATACTCTATAGTTATTTTCACTATAGGTACTACTCTATAGTCACTTAGCCTGTACATTGTGCGACACTCGTAAAAGTAGAATAACAGTTGTCACAAAACTACATGTGGATAGGTATTAGTAATATTTATAATCATATAATAATGTACAACTATTATCACTATTGTGATAAACGTACTTATATTCTGTATCTTATAACGTTGTTTCCTTTTTTTAGGTATTCCAAATGTAAAATTCCGAAAAGTTTTTATAATTTAAGTTACTCAAACCATTGCTAGTGATAGTAAGTTTAGTGGCCTTATTACCCTATTGGGTCACTAGGATCCCTATAGATAGTAGGGTAAGCGTGGTTTCTATTACTGGTAATACGTAGATAGATACGAATGACGTTGTTGCAATGCACTGGAATGCGACGTTTCTTTTTGAGTGGTACTACGCCTTAAAACGAACCAAAATCACCGATTCGAATCACACTGGATCAAACCTGCATATCAGAAGTCAAATAACATGGAAGATCACTTGAACGACGGTTGACCAATCAATTACTGCCGATGCCGACGGAGACTCGTGAATTCTAACCCTATCTGTTGCTGTAGGTACCTATAACTGTTAAAGTGCATTCACTTGTTGGCGCAGTGGCTAAGCGATTAGCGTTCTGCGCTACGTGTCGCACGTTCGATCCCCGCACGGAACAAATATTTGTATGATCTACAGATAATTTTTTCGGGTCTGGTTGTCTGTGCATGTGATATGTATTTTTGTAAACTAGGTGTTACGGGTGTCTATGGGCGACGGTAATCGCTTACCATCAGGCGATCCGTCTGCTCGCTTGCCGCCGCCTATCGCATAAAAAACTGTACCCACGATACAGGAGAAATTCAAGTGTGGGGCAACGTATTTAAAAAAAAAATGTTCTTACTAATTATATTTCGCTTTAGATGTAGAAGTCAACAGGAATACTAGTAATGTATTCATCCAACATTGTAGTTAAAATCTTAATAAAAATAATCCTTTTTCGACTAAATAAAATAAATACGGGTCTTCAGATACAGATGAAATTGAATAACTGATGATTATGAACTTAAATAGGTTTTATGAACATAAAGGAAGTTAACGTTTTTAATATCTAATATTTAAATAATATAAAACTATATCTATCCAAAAAAATTCTTCTATCGTGTCGAGACGAGCTAATAACACATTTGATTGGCACGTGCGGTAGTGGAAAGATTAACCCGTCGACAATGGTGACATCGAGGATGTGTGCCCAGGATGCTCCAGACGTTCTAATGTTTCGTCATTTGTGGAGGCTCTTTCCCTGCATCCCAATCTTATTTTTTCTTGAGAAATCTTCGTCTATATCGGTTGACTTTTACTTGTCTTTGTTCAGCTGTGTAAAATTTTAAAGTTGCCTTGTTTGCATTTGCTAGTGCAACTAAATGAGCAGTGGCTGATTCAGGTTACTATTTTTTATAACTAAACTAGCGACGTTTTTGAGGTTTTCTTACAAAAATACTATGCAAATTTCCGACATTTCTGTAGATTGTCCAAAAATGTTCTTTAATACAAACCTTGTCCAAATCAGTCGAGCCGTTCTCAAGTGATGCTCCGTCATACATGTGGCAATTTATTTTTATTTATATATAGATAGGTAGGTAGGTACCTACCTACCTACCTGTGTAGGTAAGTTAGTTATTTTATATTTGGATGATCTACGACCAATTAAAAAGCCTTGTATCTGGAGAAGTGGATGCCTACTTACGTATCTTTGAAAACAAAAGCAATGAGTCCCAGTCAATTTGAAGAAACTCGAGTAAAAAGTCTGAAGTACAATTCACGAGGTTGGAAGTTATTCTCCGCGTCGAAAGGTAAGGATAATAGGCAACAGTTCCAATTAGACGACGAGGGCGTTTGTTAACATTTAATTAACGTCAGGGAGCTATTGTGTCGGCGGCGGCGCAGACACCAGAGCCGAGCTTCGTCTTGATGAGCTGCAGGCACAATGTTTCCAATTACAACAGTTTTTTTAGAACACTACATCGCCTCCGTTACACTGAGGAACAATGAGTGACTCCATTCTTATGATGATACGTTGGTAATTAAGTTGTGGACAGTTGCACCCAATTCCGCAATACTTGGGTATACCTATATCGTTTTATTAGGTATGTCAGATAGTAGATATAGATGCCTACATAGGTATCTACTTTATTACCAAACTTTTTGGTAGATGTCACAATTTTGTAAGATTTCATATTTTGGTTCTCTTACTATGCCGATATTTTCATAGGTATTCGTAGGTAGGTATATTCTTAAGTCATGAATAAATCTGACCTAAACATTGGTCCAGGCTAAGCTGACACAGATACCTACCATAGGTTAGATTAGATTAGAAATTCAAGTCATATTATGGTCATATTTTATACCTAACTAAGATTTGTAATTACCGCTATTTAATTAAACCACTGTCCGGAACTTTTTTTACAGTGGTTAAGTAGATGCATAAAAACTTTATATTTAGGTACAGTGCGTGTATTACATGTTGATAAAAGAACTAGAAAAACTACGCAGACACAAGTCACGAATATATGTACTAATCGTACCGTAATTTTTACTGGTAGTCGAAGAAATTTTTGTAAATGTAATAGGGATTTTTCTCGGCGACGTAGAAGGTAAAAGATTTGATTTATCGTAGTCGGCTGGTGAGGCGCGCTGACCACCCGGCAGCAGGGCCGGCCGCTCGCCGCTCGCCGCCCGCCCGGACGCGTTATTAAACTTTTCCCCATATTAAACATTCCGGAGACGAATACATTTTATTGTTGCCTCGGACCGACGTCAGAGGCCCCTACAAAGCGAAACTCAAAGACGGCAATTGCGAAATAAATTGAAAGCAATTTGATATTGCGTTGTAAGTAATAGCCGTCAGAACCCACAAGTCTGTAAGAGACATTTTGTATGCAATTTAGAAAAATTCAACGGGTCATTTGCTTGTAGCTATTTGGTTGAATGCTTGACTTGGGATTTATGATTTACTGGTATTTAACTGACGGACTTCAGGACTTCTGAAGATTTTGTTATAAGTTGTAGATACATAGAAAACGGAACAATATCAAAATCGGAATAAGTGAATAATAATGTGATTTAATACATGCTCTGAGTGTGTACACTGAGTTATACATTTATGTATATAGGTATAGATAAACCATCCAATTAGACGCCGGCTTTGTTAACTTTTAATTAACGGAGTTGAATAAAGAATATTGTACTAAAGTTAAAACGGCTACGAAGTAATAGAGCTCCTACGTTACACTATTTTTTCATGCTGTTAAGTTCCGTTCTAGACATAATTCATTCCTATTGACATAATTTAAATCAAAGCGTTTTAGTATAATTTATACTTTGCTAATTGCTTTGGGTCAATGTTAAATTATTATTACTGTATTTGGGGTGCAAGGAAGGAGCTAAGATATCTAAGATCTAAGATATCTGAAATCACCTGACGCACCCTGGGCAGTCAGCCTCGCTACCACCATTGCTGACTGGTTAATCTTTCCACTCGATGGACGATTCCAATGTTTTAGCTCACGTTGGCTCGACAGAAGAAGATTATGGTAGGTATTAAATAGTAATCAGTCAAAACATTTTTGTACAATTATTTGTAGAGTTTCTAACACGCTATTTAATATATGAATTGACAACGTGAAATTAATGAACTATAAGCACTTGAAGTGGAAACTGTGCTTTATGTGGCTATGTTGGTAGACATATACCGAAAATGGGAGCGCAAAGGTTTCTGTGAAGTGGCCATGTTTCAAAAGCCTACCATCAGTTGTCGAATTGGCCACCGTGGTGAGTTTATCTGGTAAGCGTCCGGCACCTCATTTTGTCTACAATATGTGACGGATGGTATGTATGGTACGAGTTTGGCGGGATAATTTACGCAAATCCACGTCTGAGCGCGTATTTGCGTGACGATGGAAGATATAGTCCTTGAGGCTTTTCACCAGGTATAAGAAAGCGTAGTTATTAAACACAGATAGGTGTAATAAATGGATGCAATTGTCTTAAATCTATCTACATTTAATTGTTTTTTCGTGCCAGTCCATCTTGTAGACGTCCTCATCAGACGGCGCGCGGGCGGTCTAATCCGAAATCTCATTTCCGACGAATAATTGTAGGAAATAGAGCGAGCCTCTCCAGCGTCGCACTAAAAAAACCCCTGAAGGAAGGAGATACAGGTTATAATATAAATTTGCCCAGTTAAATATTTTATAACCCATCAAGTGACGTGAAGTAGGTATAGATAATAGAAAGTAAATTATTTGAAGGTCACCGGTGTCCGAATTCATGAATTATATTATACCCGATGGTATATTATAACAGAAGAAAGAAAAATTTATTATAAAAAAATATGAGAAACGAAGGTACGATATCCTAATTTTGTACTAAAATGCGAGTGTTATAGAAACTCTTATGCCTCCTCCTCATTAAATGTCACATGCACACACATCCACCGAAACAACTATCTGTAGAATAGATAGTCATAATATTAATAAATAGTAATAGTAGATAGTAAAACTTGTATCACAACTTGTTTGTGGGTGTAAACGAGGGGTTAAAGTTAAGTTAGATAAAGATACATAACATGTCATGAGCACCGTTTAATTGTTATACCTACTGTCACATTGGCATTGGGTATTTACATGCTAAAAAAAGTAACTTGGAATTTCTCTTGTATTACATACTAGCTTTTGCTTCTTACGCGTGGAATTTAGAACCTGATATTTTCCTGCGGTAAAATGGAGCTTCTATTTTAAGTTGGACCTCTAGCATTACATCGGTGAAAACTGCATTAAATTCCATGCAGTAGTTTTTGCGTGATGCGTGTACAAACATACAAACAGACAAAAATTATAAAAGCTGATGTTTTGGCTACTGTTGCTTTAGTAAAGACCTAGTTTTTGTCCAATATCTATAATATACAGACATCGGCCTGTTATAATTTTATTACATGTATAGATATATTAATAGCACGTCGATAAACGATTGAACTCCTCGCCTGGAAGAATTAAAGTTCATGATTGCATATAGGTAGATAATAATAAAAACTCAGAAACTGCAGCAGTATGATCGTATCTCTACAAACTCCTACTTATCCCTTTACGAATACTTAGGTTCAAAAATGGTTAATTTGTTTAGTTTCATTTGTTAAGACACACACGGAGCCCGATAACGAGACAATAGATTTTATATTATGTCTCATTTGCATCACTTGACGGGTTAATTGAGTGTCCAAGTTAGTCCATTGTTACACTAATCAAGTTCCCGTATGGTATTGCAACGTCAACAACGATAAACAAAGGCTGCCTGCACCCAATTATATAGAGCTGATAGAACCTTGTAAATTTATACATGAGTGTAGCAGCTAGTTGTATAAGTTACCGAGGACCATTCGCTAAGTGATTGGATCGGTCCATTATCTTGTATCTGCTGATTTCTTCAGAGCACTCCAACTCTTTTGATTCACTCTAAGCAATGAATGTGAATGTGTGGTATTAATCTATTTTGCTATGGGAAGAGTATAAAAGCCATGCTACGATAAAGTCAGCAGTTATAATGAAATTGTTTTCTTATCCTGGCATATGGATATGCATGTATTGAAGTACATTGAAACCGATGGTATGCCTCATTGGTTCGGCTGATATTAAACATGGTCTTCGATAATATTAAAATAAATTTTGAGGAACATCATTGCTTCTTCAAAAAAATATCTAATCTTAAAATTACATTAGTTTTACAGAAGTTTTTAGCAGTTTTACAAATTTTCAGTAAAGTTGGCGTATGTAATGAAATCTGAAAATTGTTTACCTTAATTACATACATGACAATACCTATGTCCCATAAACGAACTATCTTCATTAAAATTTTCTTTATTTACTACCATTTTCAGTAAATAAACGTTACACCTACGTATATCATGTTCTTATTTTAGTAGTTAATTTATGTGCATATATATTTATCGCTAACGTAAGTAGGTACCTAGAAATATTGTAAGGAGAAGCGGGAGAGTTACGAGGTAGACTTATGGCTTCCATTCACTGGAGGAGAGATAATGCTTGCAGGCAATCACATAAGTGGATCAAATAGCTGTAGTCCATTTGGATAATGAACTAGCGACTGTGGAGCCTCGGCGAGTTCTCTTTATTGTGCACTCGTTCATATAACTAATATTAACTATTTATTCTTTATGTTAAGATAAGACTCAATGTTCATAAATGATAGAACGAGATATAAGACAGTCGATGCCTATTTTCAAATCAGGTATTCGATTCGTGTTGCAATTGTTTACTGTTAATCATGCGCCAATTTTTGCCGGCAAATAGGTTTTCAGAATGATAATAAAATATTCTCTGCAGTTTTTTGTAATATTGACGACACGGTTGGCGCAGTGGCTAAGTGATTAGCTTTCTGCGCTAGGTGTCGCGGGTGCGATTCCTGCATGGAACAAATATTTGTATGATCTACAGATAGTTGTTTCGGGTCTGGTTCTGTCTGCATGTGACATGTATGTTTGTAAAACTGTACCCACGACACAGGAGAACTCATAATGAGGGCAACGTTTAAATATATATATTTTAAACTAGCTGTGCCCGCGACTTCGTTCGCGTGGATGTCGGAACTTAACAATGTATTTTTTAGTGCGTAACCCCATTTAAAAAAAAATATTATAAAAGTTACGTGAAGTTAAGAAGACTAAATGCACTTAACCCTATTTTTTTCTAAAATAAAATAATTTTCTAAAATAAAAGTAGCCTAAGTTACTCCTTATTACATCAGCTACCTGCCAATAAAAGTCCCGTCAAAATCGGTCCAGCCATTTCAGAGATTAGCCTATACAAACAGACAGACAGACAGACAGACAAAAATTGTAAAAAATGTTATTTTGGTGTATGTACCGTATATATATTCATATGCATGTAGTGAAAAACGGTTATTTCAATATTACAAACAGACACTCCAATTTTATTTATATGTATAGATAATTAAATAATATATAATAATAATATCCTCCTGACCGATTTCGGTCACGGCGGCCAATCTCACCGGAGATTAGCCAACTACGCAGGAGATATTATAGAGCACAAGTGTGTGCGCAAACACAGGTGCTCTCTCTATTCCTTCACTCTCATAGTCCGATGGGACGGCAATCCGACACGACCGGAGAGAGATCAGGCGCAGGACCAACGGCTTTACGTGCTTTCCGAGGCACGGTGTGTATTCACATACACGAAGACCCAGACCCGAAACAAATATCTGTAGATCATACAAATATTTGTTCCGTGCGGGAATCGAACCCGCGACACGTAGCTCAGCAGTCGATCTCTCAACCACTGCGCCAACCGTGTCGCCAAATAATATATATAAAACCGTGGAATAATATATATATATATATATATATATATATTTTTTATATATATATTATTTAATTTTAATTGAAGTATGGAATGATTAAATATGCAGCTAAGTGTAAGTCTGTCAATGACGAAACGAAGGAGTGTTCAGAATAACAAACGTTTTTTGTAAAGGTCCTTTAACTATGTAGGTATAAAGATTTTTTTAGATTTCTTATACAAAAGCAACTGATTATTGTATTTCATTATTTTTATTGTAGTAAGTTATTACTAAATGTCAGATGTGTTATGTCGTATTTAGGTATCAACTGAACAAATTATAATCATAAAGGTCATAAGGATAAGTAATTTATATCTTGGGTAAACAATTATCTCCTTGTTTCTTAAAATATTGAGCAATTTATTGAACTGTACACATGTGGAAACCCTTGGCATTTATAGTATTTTACGCGATAGGTATAATTAAAATCCACCAAAAATATATTTTATTGTCCTTAATAAGTGGTTAACTGGAATCGTAAGGTTTCAATTACAGTGCAGTTACTTTTTAACATCCGTAAACATATCGTTTATGTTTACGTTCACATAAAAGAACGTTCTCAGTAATCAGTTTATGACCAATTACGGTAAAAATATCATTATTGCAAACATTATGGAGCAATTTATATTGTATAACATTTATAACAAACATTTTTTCTAATTGTTATTATTTTTTTCAGTTCTTTTTTTGAACACTATCTTATCGAATAGTGTCAAAAATTAAATTTAGACCAAATTGTTTACCTTCTCTGCAAAAATTTAACAGCAACTAAACATCACTAACTGTAGTTGAATATCGACGAATACCTAGAAAGTACTCGAGTACCTATAGCTATAGTGTACTCAAAGTGGTATCTGATCAATCCATTATCGTAGCCGGTACTCTGTCCAGGAGCTGTTAGGCCCGGAGTTGGCGACACACATTTTCCATTTCCCCCCTTGTCCCTACACCGGCCCAGTTTCGCGTCTTCCATAATTCAATCCATACCGAATTCATTGTGTGACGATACTACTCCATAGCACCTATACACGTGTTTTATTGACCTAAGGAGTTTTTATTCATTTATCGCAAATTATTTCATATTCAATTTATTTATATAGGTTTTACATGTGTTATTATACAAATTTGTTAAGCCCTTCAGCATGCAAACATTACATCACAAAATAATAATCATACATTAAAATCCATTAGACATTTAAATCAAATATTTATACACACACCTAAAGGACAATACATTAAAATAAATATTACAAAATTTTGTCTGTCAGATAGTCTGTAACTGAGTCGTAACAATGTGTATTTTCTTAACATTAATAAGTAGGCAATAGGTATCTACGTTACGGGTTATTTTAAGGTAAAAATATAGGTACATAATTGATTCTTAAAAATATACTTATAAGAATGCTCCTATTTAATTAATATATATCGAAATAATTTTTGAACTAAGGCGTACGAATTCATTTACTACGTGTTTGGAAGAGACATGATATATCTAAAAACATATACCAATTCATATTCTAAACTCGAATTCCGTGTCATATTTACTTGATAAGTTATTATATTTTCGTCTCGTTCTCGTCGAATAAATATGATATCGTTAGTCTTATGTAAATTTTATTATGAGCCAAGAATATTCAACAACGTCCAGTAATCTATTTAAAGATTGAATGTCGAGCGACACAGATATGCACTTTGCTTTGACTATTGTAGTCCGGTGACATTTCTGCGCCATTTCTACACTGGAAACGGAAGCAAACGTATAATGGATATGCTATGGATATGTCTTAATAATGTCCAAATTGAAATTATGCTTCTTAAATGGTAGAATTTAAAATATATTATTTGTAGAATCTCTGATACTTACTTTCGTGTGTTTATTAATACCTAAATGTTTGAAGAGTAGGCACAATTTTGACAGAAGTAAAAAACTGCGTACGTAATGCTGAGTTTATTATATACTAGCTTCCGCACGCGGCTTCGCCCGCATTGATTCCGAATCCGTGCATTTTTTCAGGTCACACGTAGCGCCATCTAGCTTCCTGAGAAAGTTATTGTTCTTTTCCTCCGGGATAGTACTTTTTTCTAGATGAAATGTACCCTATGTCCATTTCTGTACCCCTGACAATGTATATGCATAATTTCACGATGATCGGTTTAGTGGTTTAGGCGTAAAAAGGTAACTAATAAACAAAAAAAACTAACTTTCGCATTCATAATATTAGTTAGGATATTCATATTTATTTCGTTTACCACATCCAGCACATTGTTTAGTGCAACACCCCTGTGCACTAACGCACTAGTAGTGTTTCCTTGATCCAGTCTATTTCGGCGAGATCCATTACCTCGAGAGTAGCGGCAAGAAGCAATCTCATTGAATGACCGTCTTTACCCCCAGCCCCCCACACATCGGCCCACTCCCACTGATCCACGCCAATCGGTAAATATGCGTGTTAAATATGTATGCGCTGTAAGATGCTCGTAAGTGTATTAGATTTTGCTTGCTTTTTCATTCTGTCAAGTAACTAAAAATATCCGTTCAATTTGCTTACGCATGCAACACACGCACCGATTTATTGCTTCGCGAAAACTCGAAAAACCTAAAAGTATTAGTAGCCATTCCAAATTTATCATTACTTTTCAAGTTTCGAAAGGTTGATTCCCACCGTAGCGTGGGCAGTTTGTTTATCAAACAAAATTAGAGACTCGCATTTAATATTGCAGGATTGCTGTAGATATGAAATCCATTAGTCTCTATTCAGAGTACCCAAGCACAGCATTTGTTTAGCTATACACCTAAACACTTGGAATCTATAAGTCGTTGGCTGCACAAGGCTTAAGTAATAACTTCTATCTGGCAAAAGCGAAAACTTGGAATGCACTTCGCACGAAGTGACTAGACTTTTCCATTAGGGGCAATTATCAGGCACAACAGAGAATCCCGTGCTTTCACCACTGAGGCAACCCCATCCCGGCGACGGAACCTGTTAGAGATAACGTCATAAAGTCGCCGATGCAGAGCCGGACTAACGTCTTTGCTGTTGCGACGCCCTCACCTCGGGATAATGGACCGCACTCCCTGTGTACCACCCTGTCCCCCTTTTCAGACGCGAATTTGCAATATTTACTACCCAGCTTTGAAATAAATAGTTTGGATAAATATTTGGAGATGTATTTTGATCCTGAATGTCATTTTAGATTGAAACTTCTTTTATTATGACCAACGTGCTAAATTTTTAATGTAGACCGGTGTGTCCGTTTAATATATCTTAATTTCAACTTCAAAAAACCGATTTTGATGAAAATTTAGAAAGATACCTGAAAATGAAAATGAAAACTTCACGCAGGCGGAGCCACGAGCAATGCTTTTATGAATGTAGCTGCATGAAATTAGTTATTTCTTCTTAATTTGGTGTTATTCTACATGCCAGTGTATCAAATTACAGTTTAACGAATCGTTTCGTACCGATATTCGCAGTTATTCGCTGTTATTCTGATTTCCCACGAGAACCTTAAATTCTCTAGGACTATTACAAGCAGCTTAATTTTTTCGAATGCTTCTAGAAAATTAAAAATTAAAATAACAGTTCACTTATTAAAATTGAACTTTTCCTTATGATTTCAAGTTGGTAACGGTATTACTAGAAATGTGAGAAGCAAAAAAAAAATCGGAATATAAATATAATATTTTCGTTGGCTCGTATGCCTGTTAAATAAACAATAAATTTACACTATCCATCAGCTTTTAGAGATGTCCATGTATAGTGATGTTAAATAATCGGCTCATGACAACGCAGGCTGCTAATGAACTAATGGCGTATCAAACATCCCATACGCTCCCCCTCGGCCTCTCGGTTAATGGAGCAACGATGGTCCGTCACTCTACATTTGACTAGACGGCTCTCACGTCGCTTCTCGGCACTTACCTAATGCTGTGGACTTACACACTATACTAACGTGCCGCTGCGATACATATCTACAGAACAGTACAGAATTTATAACTAGTACTTATGAGGTATATAATGTTGATATTTTGAAGTTAAGTTTTTTGAGAAATCAACAGATTCATATATCATTTGAGAACTTTGGAATCGTTGATATTTATTGTTCAGACTAAGTATTGAAAAATTAATTACTAGAATAATATTAGGGTAATTAACATTTTATCATAAATGCATTTTATTGGTGTAAAGTTTACGCTCATGTACACTTCTGAAGTGTACATGAGCGTAAACTTTTAGATTAACAAACAGACAAAATGTATTCACATTTTATTATTACCTACACATTTCCTCTCTTACATCCGAAGGAATCTCAAATAGTAAAATCTTTTTAGGCTTATGTCCAGCGTTGAGTGGGTCCACAAATGTCGCTAAAAGGCTGGACGTCATTGTTTATCCGGGCAACATTAGGCGGGTAACCGGACACGCGCGCTCTGAGTGCGCTACAAGTATCCGCTTTCAACTCATTACGGCTCGGACGTGGTGCGTGGGCTGCCAACCCCCTCCCCCCACTCCCGGCCATCTTTGTCCTTCAATCCCTCTTACAATCTTCGATCCAATTTCGAATACCCATACATCCGTCTAATGTTGGATTCCGCGTTTGATTAGATGACATTGGATGGCACATTATTTTGGGTGCGAATTGTTTGCGATACTGTAAATATAATTTATACGTTTTGATGCTTTTGACACCTGTTTTGATGCACGTGTGTGTGTACATTTATTTATTCCGTTTGTGTTTTTCTTTACATGTTTGTTTATCGTTAAAGTTCCAATGTTTACAGGAACGTATACATACGTCGACTAATAGTTCCAATATTTTTTCTTTTAATCGGTTGTATGTTTGGTAAATGATATTCGCGCAGACAAAGTTTCAGTACGAAAACTTAATCAAGCAGATTTATTCCAAATTAACAATAAAGAAGATTGCGACCTCATGTCAGATGTAATCGCAAAATAAAGTGACACAAGTATCTTAATCAAGTGTCCATTCCCGGGAGTTAGAGCCGCCGGAGCTGTCCGTTATGGCCGATTCCGTATAAAACTGGACTGGCGGCGGGTTGTTCGTCCCGTGCAATAACAGTTTCGACAAATTGAGTCCGCTGACATTGAAGCTGGATACGACATTGTAACCGACCGTTAATACACTTACATGTGAGCTAAATTAACTGCATGCAAATCTTTACGGCAACTGCGGAGAAGGCTCTGTTCATCATTGATTAAAAAGGATGACTTCACTTTATCTCGAACATCAACGTATAGAGATATACCTAGAACCAGATAAAATTAACGTCCCACCTACGACCACAAGTAAATAAAATTAATAAAATAGTTTGTGAAAGTAATTTTATGAGAAAAATCATGTTGCGAGTTGCGGTCGCAGCGAGCTTACCGACCGCAATAACATAACCGTTTGGACAAATTGTGGCTCACTCGGGCTCGGATTAGCGGCTTTATGGTACGATTCGCGTATACAATACCAGCCAGCTTCCTGATAATTGATATCAATGCGCAGCGTCCAGCAGAGAAAGGAATTAAGCGCTCATTTATCTGTGTTTCTTTTTATTACGTCGCCGCTTGACTCCACAAGGCTAATTGAAGAAGGAATTGGACAGATTGCAAGGATGACTAATCAAATTAAAGGACGCATACCGCTTACTCTTAGTACTGTTTTGGTGGTAGATTTCAAGTTTCACGCTTCGCTGCCTTACGATCCTGGGTTAGATTCCTCAGTCGGCTAGTGTTAATGTGTTTTTCTGTATGGAAATTCTTAGTAGCAGCGCGAAGTTTGGTACTGTACCTGGTAGATGGAAATAATATCGCCCTCAACGACATGGAACTCAATAACGGCATCGGTGAAATGTGGGTGTAAATATACACCTCTATCTAACCCTTTGAGGAATAAAGGCGTAATGCTATGTATTCACAAGTTTATTTGAATCAATGTAATTAGGTTTTAAATCCGCTATTAATATCCCATTCTAAAATATTTATTGACTTTAAATAACGATTTAATCTGAATTCTTTAGAATCAAATTGATTACACCGCAATAAAACTTAGTTAATTAATATTTTCGTAAACTTTCGCTGTTTTGTAATCAGCTAATTCCATTTAAATCTTAAATCAGATAATACCTACATTCAAACAGCGAGCGTAAATTAGTTTTTTCTTAACACAAGCCATTCTGAATAGTAAACAAAATGAATGGGCCACCCTAAGCAAAGTTTAATCCGTTTTTATTACGAAGAAAAGAAGTAATTACTCTACCCTTAGCGCTATAGAGGGCTGGAGCCCGAGGTAAAAATTTCCATAGATTTATCATAAGCAAATTAAGTTTATAATTAAAAACAGGAGTTTTGTATAGAATTAATTTGAATATGTAAATAATATTCAGCATGTTGCTTATTACAAAAATCTGACGCTCCGTCTTCTTAGAGTCGGACAATGGCGGAATACTCAAGAAGACGAAGTAGGTGAGCGAAGCCCTACATCTGTTTGCGACGACATTAATTAACGTATTTACAAGATCATTAAATTAGGTAACATTACAGAAAATAAATTGATTTATAGGAAATGTATCGGGGGACGCGTAGAGGAAGAGGTGGAGAGGCAAGCGCCGCCCCCACAGTTGTCCTCCTCTCAGCGCCCTAATTATTCCATTAGCTGAGCAAATAATGATAAATCAACTGATTAGTAGTTAGCTTAATCAATAATACACAAAGTAAATTTGTGATTGCTATCGAAGTACTGAATATCAATTAATAGTATTATTGATATTTTTTTTTGCAACATACACGTAACTAATTATGTAGGTAGCTAACTAATTCTGAAAATTCTCATGTATCGATTTAGTATGAAATACAATTTTATTATGTTTGTGAAAGCACTTGGGGCGTCACCACATCCACGAGAGTTTCAATTAGATTTTATTAAGAATTCAATTGCCGTTTTAGGGCTGTCCCTATTCAATATTCATGAAGAAAAGTATGACTTGGTCATTTCCGCATGTCACATTCTAACAAGTGGTTACGAAAATTGGAAACGCATTTAGATGTTCGGTAGAGTCATTCGTCCACGGTCAACACTCCCATCCCGAGTGTCGGTGTTATCACTTCATCAAGATACCAGCGAAATCAATTTAAAGCCCGTAATGCCGCGTGGACTCACCTAAGAGTCCCTAAAAGTCCCGAAGGCGGGCGTCCCTGCCGCCCGTCTCGTTCGCTCGTGCCCGTTTATAAACGGTTTTATTGCTTTCGGAGCAACCGAACATTATTAAACTTTTCCAATTTCGATTTATCACGTAGCTGTCGGAATTTAATACCGCCCTACCTTCGGCGGAGGCGATCGCCCGCCGCGTGATTACAATACACGTCGTTAATAATACGAGTTGAGTGCGGCGCGACTCAGCTGACTGCCGGTATGACAGGACGCGACCGCGGCGACCACCCCCGACACACACCCCTTCATACACTCTTCGGTGTGCTTAGCTATTCTTGTTAGTTCCAACTCCAAATGAACCTGATTTAATTATATATTCGGTTAATCTTATGACAACAAGGTAATCATATACCGCACAATTTCGAAAGTTGTAAGGCGGAGCTCGGACAATCTGAAATATTATCAATATACAGATAACAAAACCACATTATAGTCAGTCCATAAAAAATCTGTTAATATAATTTAACACTCTCTGATTTTTACCTATTTCTGTATCTCAGAAGTTAGCTGCGAATTTGGTGTGCGTATTGTACATTCGCAACAAAAACCCAATAGACTATTTTTATTAATTTATTTTAAACATCTAAGTATCCCGTTTCCGTAGTCTTTACGTCTCTCGGGTTGAGCTGACCTTAGTGCGCAGCGATTTATTGCTAACTGACACAAAGATCGTGTAACGAGTGGCTAGTATAGACGTAGATACGTTTATGAACATACATAAAATATGTATAACAAAGCCATTTCTACCATGCGATTTTGAATTGTGGTCAGACGCGTAGGACCGTCCTACGTAAAGATGAACCTCATCTCATAACGGAAAATGAAATTGAAAGTTAAGTAAAAACTACCTCAAAAGATAATATCAACAGCCACAATATAATTTAATATGAAAACCGTACCTGCTTTACATATCTGCAAATATCATAACAAAATAAAGTCTCTAATATCGGCCTGGGTTAAAATTATGAAGCTAAAACTGTAGGTTATTGAAAACGTGACTTACATTTTACATGGGTTTGGCATGTAAGAGATTTCATTCAGAGATATACAAGGTATATGCTTGTATCATAATAACATGTATAATGTAATTGTATCGATATTGAATTCAGATTCCAAACAAAAAATTATAAGTATTTTAATGAAGTCTCATAACCAAAACTGAACAAAAAAGGAGTTTTGTTCGTTGAGTTAACCTTGACCATTATGTTACTATATTATAAATATTCATATCTTTCAAGTTTGCAAGAGGTTTTTAAACTATCTTCCTTACCTATACAGAGATAGAGAGAGGATTAAGGAAAAGGAGCACGAAAATCTTGCATCTATGTTATCAGAAGATTATAGTACTTATTTGCAGAGTACTGCAAGTACTTACTACAATCTGTTAATAAATTTGCTCACAGCAGTAACAAAAACGTTACAATATAAAGTTTTATTGATTTACATTCTTGCTCCACTAGAAATAAATAAAATAATATAAAATAGGGTGTGTGGTGGTAGCCAGAGCATCGGCGATCGCGGACTGCCGCGGTGCAATCTACTCACATTCATAGGGCCAATCAAGCACCGACCCACTGCCATCCGCGCCCCTTAGCTACACCCCGGTGAGGTGCGGACTCAAACTTGCACTTATTTAATTTTATTAGAATCATAACAAATACAGTGTGCTGCTCGTATGAGCTAGAACTAGCACAAGCTAGTGAGAGCATGAGCGACCATACACAGTTGCAGTGCAATCGACTCACATTCATAAAAACAATCATGCACCGACCTACTGAAATTCACGCACTTTAGGTACATCTCGGAGGAGTGGACACTTGTATTAATTTTCATTTAAATTAAAGACGTAAAAAAAGATCGTAAAAAAAAACAAAGAAAATCCATCTGTTCAAAATAATGAACACCAATTGTTAAACTAAAGGCTGCCACTTATTTGATATTTTTGGCTGGCCCTTTTTTGGACTAGCTTTTTTGTCCTGCTTTATTTACTTTCCAGTCTTCCTTTTATTATAATAATCAACTTAAATGACTCAAATCAATAATTGCTCTATCCCTTTCTATCGATCTGTACCCCCCAGGTTCCTGAAACTAAAGAGTTACGTCGCTTTACTTGATACCAGCCATGACTGTGATCACTAAGAGATGTTTCACAGAATGTAATTGAAACCCACTGAGCTCGAGCAATCAATGTGTTTTGATTTAAAGGCTAACAAGTAACAAGCAAAGTAGAAGGCGTCTCGTTAGATCCGGCCGATGTTAATGAGGCTGACTCTTATTAAAACTCCTTAGACTCATTCTATCTAGTTAACTGTTCCCAAGTATAATAAAGTTCGTATACGTAAGTGATATAATTTAACAAGCCTAGTCTTCTTGTTAATAGATGACGGCGATATATTTATTTTCAGTCTCTAGGCAAACTATTCTGGCTTCCTACTGTCCAATTTGCAATTTTATTATAGAAAGAGTATGCATTCATTTGGAAACAAATTCAACGAGTGGATATTTCGGAGATTAACAAAATTTTATTGTTATAATATCTTTAAAAACACATACATATTTAAGCATAAATGTTCTATAAGGCACTATGTTAAATAAACTAACCGAATGTATTTTTTTATTTCTAAAATTAGTACATGCCTTTCAATTTATATTCTATTTGTATTCCAGAGTGGCAGACTTGAGAAGAAATTATTTTTTTATAATATTGTCTATTCAGGGAGGTATTTATCTTTTTGTGTTTGCAAATAAGGATGCTAGGTCATTTTTAATTTCATTATAACATCCTTGTCTTCTATAAACTGCTCCTGCTCTCACAAGCAATGTTACCAGATTAGATTCGACCATGGTTGGTGGACCTTGGTTTAAAATAGCACCTTCCGTCCGATCGGATCACTGTCTCCGACTACAGAAAGAGCTAATTTTTATGCACTCATATGCTACTTATTCGTACTATTCATCTAATAAAATATTTTTAGAAGTCTTTCGAATCCTTTGAGAAATTGCGTGATCTAAGCGTATTATAGAACAATGGAGTAGTCAGTTGTTTTAACAAAAAAAGAAAAGTTTTAGTTTCAGTAGACCAAATACGTCCCTGTGTTCAGAGCTCACGTACGACCGCTCGTAAGTTCAATGGAGGTGTTGATTAAAAATATTTCCCATGTGCGGCGTATAAGGCCCAATTGGGCAAGCAATCAACCGCCCGCGCCCTGCCCGCCGCTAATCATGCGCGCTACTTGCCCGGCTTATTGCAAGCTTTTCCTCCGTTCGTGTGTACTTTTTATGTCTTCATACACAGGTACTGGGAAGACAAAGGAAGGTTTATTAGTTAGAATAGGATGTAGAGGTACGGTGTGCGGTAAAGATATGTGAACACTCGTTACTAGAACGGCTTGATTGACATGCTAAATTGGAAAAACACGAGTTTTGAACTGCGTTGAGTTTTGAACAGAGGATGACCACTTTAATTGTTATCTCATTACAAATTGGAAAATTGCACGTTTTTCTGCTACCTTTGTATGGTTTTTTCTGAAAATGAAATAAAAACTAATTAGACGCAACCAATTAAACCCATAAAATAACCATGATATAATGGTTCATATCTAAAATTGTAGGGATTCGTTTAGTGGAAGGAACAGAAAAACAGAATTAGATCGAGCAACAATACGTTATTAGGTCTCAAAATACTTTAAAACAAAAATGTATCTAATGAATGGCCGTGTTCAAAGCAGCCGAATGTTTGCCATTGCCAGAAACGTTCGGCATCGACAAAGCGTGTCTGGGCTGGCAAAAACAACCACTTTCCATTCTTGGAGTGCGTTTAATTGGTGCGCTATCTTGAGTGCGTTAGTCTCTCATCCCATTAAAAGTATAGCTCGAATAATAAATAGGCACGACTTAAATTGGATCATCTATGCCTCTTTAAAATGTCTGTCTCTTGATTTCTGGGTATAACATGAAACTGTTTCAAAATATTTATGCTAAGTATATTAAAATCAATTATACGGATAACTAATCATCATCATCACACATCAGACAGGAATACTTTTTGCGGTACCTATAGCTGTAAAGTTGGATTCAATCATCTTTTTTCAAGTCTATGTACATTTGCTTTATTGTTTCCAATACTTTTGTACTATATACTTGTCTATAACAGGAAAATAGACAGCAAACGTGTGAAGAAACGATTGATTTAATTACTTTTCAAATTGAATTCATTTTTATCAAGACATTTCTTTTCGCTGGCAATCTGGAGCTGCAATTTTCAATGCCTTATTCAGACTGCCTAACTACCAACAATCGTTTCTTACAAGAATGATGACAGCGTCGTCTGAGACTAAGCAGGATGGCTTTCTTCGTTTTTTTCCCATTGATCTAAATTCATGAGAGCGCGCGCGCACGTTCGCGACCGTCGCATGCGCACGAATGTCGCGCGCGGTGCAGATTCCGAGCTTTTTGTGCGCCATACTGTCTAACAAGATTGAAATAACTGCTTGCCTTTGAACAGGGGATTTGATTACTTCAGAGAATGAAACAAGATCAAGAATAAAAGATGAATTGCGTTAATTGCTAGTTATTTTAGTTAATCTTATTTCTGTGTGTAATAAACGGAAAGTAGAAAGCCATTTTCTTAAAGATTCTTCACAATCATAGACCAGCGATTACTATCTTGTTTATGTTCTACAAAATCTATAATATTTCCACAAACTATATTTTATATAATAAAGAATATTCTGTCCGAAGAGACTATATCTAGGTAATTCTGCAGAGAAGGGTTACCTAATTATATCAAATAATCTTACCACTGATATAAAAATGTATCGAACTAGACTAGAGATTATTACGTAAGTAATTCATTAGAGAAGTAACAATAAAAGAAAAAATTACTTTCAGGAATCTTGACGTTTTCTCCATATCTACACTTATCTACGGGAAAGATTTTACTTCAGATTTCTACCAAAACTTAACAGCTCAAAAGTGACTCCACAGTTTTCTAGTGAGACACCAGCCGTTATTCAATAGTTAGGTATACCTGTTGCGGAGCACAGTTGTCGCAGCCCTACGTGATTAGGAACCGTTTATTTTATTGAAGCACCCACTTATTGTTGATGCCGCCGGTTTTTGCCTCTCCATTCCCATCTCGAGTGCGCTTGCGCAGTGCCACGTTTTATCACGGCATTCAACGCAGTAACGTCGGATTTAATTAGAAACTCCTGCATTTCGACTCTGATTCAGTTTTTATAAGTTCGCTTTGTTTAAGTGGAAACAGAAATGTTGATCTCCACATAACTCGTTAACTATCTGGATTGGTTGTTCCCTTCTGTTTTAATTTAGAGTATCGTCCGTGTTGAATATTTAATAGCAATTTGCCTAACTATAAACTCAAAGTTGGAATCTGCTAATGAATTTTTATGATGTGAAGTTTAATATTAAGATCAAATGAATATGAAAGCTGTACGACACTAGTAACGAATACTCAAAGACTGTATTACAGGAAAATTTCAAGTGACATTAGTATGCGGTGTATGTACATAAACTTATAGCGACCATGGCATGTTGTGTGTCTACTTTGCAGTGTTATTAAACAGGATATATGTTCATCTTGTTCTGGCTGCATTATGAGCTCGGGTGGATTCCTGGCGATCTCATAAGACTGCCTCCACATCGCGGCGCCGAGAACCGCTGCAATATTGCAGTGGTCAGTGCTTAGCTAATTAAATTGGATTAGGTACTAAGTTTAATATAGCATTCGCTTGCAAATGTGATTTTCGTGTATAGGTGTTTATGTGCATTTTAATATATGATTTTAATTAGTTTGTAGTGATTATAGTAGTATTATAATGATATAGGTAATTAACACTTTCGGTTCGGCATTCTAATAAAGATATTAATTAAATTTTCTTTTGAAAATTATAACATTTATAGTTAATATGGAATTAATAAAATATGTTAATATACCTAGATATGTATTTAAAAATTATTAATTTATAGTGATTTTTCTATAGCAGGTAAAGGCAAATATTATGCATTACAGTTTCGCTTAATTAAGAATCTGTTTAATAGGCAATGAAAATAAGAAGGTTTGCAAGAAGTTTACCTACTTACTTAAATGTAAGTAAGTATTATTATTATTTTATTATATCTTTTGAGCATAAAAATAGTTTTAGAATGGACATTATATGGACAAAACATATAGACAAAAATGTATGTGTATGCAGACAAACTAAGGTTGCGCCTACAGATTCACCACCCACGTAGACGTCAAGTGAAAATATATTTAAGTACGGAATATTACTTTAACAAAATCGCCAAACAACCTCGCGGAGATAACTAGTATATTATACATCCGAGTGCCGGCGATTCTAAAATGAGTCCAATCATACCATTAAAAATACATATAAAGCAAGGATATTTATTTTTACGACTAATAAATTTTGGCGTAAAATAAAAAGATATGAGGACATTTTCTGAGCTCGTTCTTTCGTTTTAACGATTTCACTTCTGGATCCATAATACGAGTGATTTAATTAACAATAAAAGTAAAATAATGTATGTTTTACGATGAAAAAAGTAATGCAGTATTGAATAATTCATAATTGGGTAGGTATTAGGTATTCATGTGTTTGAGTGAGGTCAAATCTTGGATGACGAAGATTGTCGGTCAATGCGCTCACTCAGCTCCTTTATAGCATTCACTCTCTTACGGAAGTGTTTTGTGACGATAGAATAGACAGGATCTGACCGAAAAATAAGTAGGACTACGTATACGATTATTCATTAAAAAAGAAAAAAGTAAGTCGGAGGTTTATAAAAAAATGTGCCTGGTTTAGCAGTGATTATCCAATTAGTTGGTACAGAAAAATGTTTACTTGCAGGTGGGGGTCAACGTAATCGATAATACATTTTCAGTATTTTTCAGTCAGATTTATTTGAGTTATATTTATGTAGTGAGCTTTCAACCCAAATTGCGTTGAAACTTTTGCTTCAATTTCTAGATTACAGTGCTTTTCTAGATAGATAGATAAAATGAAAAACAAGGTATGAAATCGAAAAAATCAATTAGAGCTTTAAATGAAAATTCTTGCTGAAATCGTATCCACACAATTCCAAATTATCGCAGCAATACTTTTAATGGATCTTGTGAGTTTTTGCCTTTATTTATACGTTACGATGTGCGCATAATGGATCAGCAGACGAACACTTAGTAGATATGTGATACTCGTATATTATTGGCATTCTACTCGATTCGCGATATAAAAACACGTAATCGATACAATGTTTTAGGGACCACGCTTATTAAAGAAAGTCACTAAAGTGTTTTAGTAATTCCGTGTGGAATGGCCAACTCGTCATGATACGGTAAGGTTATTTCTAAGTATTCCATCGCACACAATACATGTCGGCTGTAAAAACAATTAAACTTGCACAATGAAAGCGCTACACATAGTGCTAAGCGCCAACCCATTGTGTTGCTACGAGTATTAATCGAATAAGTCGGACGGCTTAGGGTGCGCTGTGCAAATGCTGTGCCACTGAATTAATTCATTTCTCAAGACTTTATGACTACTTCTTTCTGATTACTGGAATGAAAATGCTGATATTAAGTGTCGGTAAGTTGAGTGGTAAATCGAAAGCACGAATCCAACATTCTAGAATTGAATTACAGATTCCTCGGTTAGTATTTGATGTTTGATATATACGAGTTGTAACTGCTACAGTTAATTCCACAGGTTCTCAAAAACAAATTTACCGAATGATAATAAACGGATAAAGTAGTTAGTGTTGGATGTTCTGTGTCGGATACACAGCGCAGCGTTAGTCGGATAGGTCGGCCCAAGTGAGTTAATTAACTGGGAGCGTGTAAGGCGACGCTCACGGCCGCTCTAATTGCGCGATTATTCCTCCGCGACGCCTAACTGCTGGATGAAATTTAATTAAAGTTTGTTGTTCAAATAGATTTAATTAAAGTAATGTTGTAGCGAGCGGCGCGCCGACGCCGTCGCCGAGCCGCGCGGCTCAATCCGCGTGAGTGCTGCGCAACTTTTCTAATTCATTACTTCTGAAAGCGTTCCCGTGATGCCGAGCACTCTTAATAATTTGTATTGTGTAGTTATAGTCGCTCCACTCTCCAGCTCCTGCGACTCGCTCCGCCCTGTTCTGACCGGACGACACTTTGATATCTCGATCGTCTCATGAGTAGCCGCCCAATTACACTAATGGATAGGTTCGATCTCGTCATTACCCAAATTAAATCAAACTCCGTGAGCTAAGCATTAAGTGACGCTGAAACAGAACGCTCGTATCGATTGAATTATCATAAATTTTAAAATTAAACAGCTAGTAGATATTTATCCATTAGCGAGGCGGTAGTGCCATTGAAATTACATCGAAATGGTCTCTCGAATACAAATGTATCGTTAAAAGCCACATTAAGATAAAAGCTGTACGCCATAACTCTTATTAATTATTAATAGTATTGTCAATTAAGATGGAATAGCATTCGGAAGGCCTGAAAATAGGGAATGATTATCTATCCAAAAATAACAATCGTTGCGACGATTCGCGGCCGTATTGCCGTAAGCGAGGAACGATGTTCACGTCAATTACGGCTAATGGAAAACTTAAATTATGATAAAAGCTAAAGAGCTCGCAGCGGATGCTGCGTGTCCGTCCGCATCTCTTCGACCTGTTAATGATGAGCCTGTCTTTTCCTCCTTAACAGCCTTATCCACCTACATATTATTATACAACTAAGGTACCTACACGCAAGACAGTTAACAAGACGTTCCGTAGATACACGATCTGGATATTTTAGATTATGTGTTCGTGTGAAATGAAGAATCAAGCACGCCACATTAAATTATATAAAAATTTATGAGGTCACCTTTTCTTTAATTAACTTTTCAACTAAAGTTCATTCCATTAGTATTTGCTCGGCGTGTCGCCTTGGTCTGCTTCGTCATTTGCAAGCATCCGTTTCATAAGTTCATTTCATGTTTTAGAACTAGATTTTCCTAAAAGGCTATTAGCGGAGTGGGCGTCGCTCGATTTAATGTCGACTATCCGTTACGACACCCACGGACATGGGGTCTTATGTTCACTGATTAGCCGGCCAACAGGATGCATATTTTATAAGAAGATATAAATTTTGGGAAGGCTACATGAACCTGATTCTAGAAAGATGGACTTTACCGTCTAACGTTCCTTTCACTGTCGTGGTCTCAGCATATTTTTTTTTTCCGTTATAAAATTCTCATCTTTAGAATAGCATAGAAAAAAAACCTCAAAAAACTCTACCGCATCCTCTGTACTAGATACAAAACGAGTGCAAGTGCAGGTCCACGGGCGGCGCTGTCCCGTCCCGCCGACCCACAAAAGCTCTGTCGGGCAGCTTTCAGCCGATTACCCGCGACGCGGAGCCTAATTTGATTGCCGCCCGCCATCAATTACCTCACGACCGCCGCAGCTTTTTATTTACTGGCCAGCTTTCGCGTCATCTCCTACGACCTTTTGATTATACATCAAACATAAAGATTTATTAGTTTATTGCGAACAACTATTGTGAACTTTGTTGCTGTGTATATCACCGAAGATTGATATGTGATATTTGGGAAATGATCGTTGGGGGTTCGGTTATGGGACGATCCTAAATCATGGGGTACCGTAAAATGAGTATTCATGTTCCTGTCGCCGTAAGTTAAGACAATACTATGAATAGATATATGAATTTGTCTTCGAAGTATACTCAGTGCCGTTTTGTGGAAATAAACTAGTATAAATAAGCGTAAATATAGCTACGTACGTTGTGTTAGAACTACTACACTACATACTAAAACTTGTTTCCGTTAGATGTTTTGTTCTCACTATATTTTTAATGAAAATATTATATTACTAGTGTAAATGGCATCGAGCCATATAAACACGAATCACACTTTCTAATTTAATTTACACTTCTCCAAGCAATAAACCTATAAATATTGCACCGATTGTTAAAATATTCAGTAAAACTTGTTTTAGTGGTAGACGTGATGTTGTCACTCCGTTTTGGAACATGAGAAGCAATCATTCTGTGCGAGCGTGATGTAAATAAAGAGTGGATTGCGTTGCGTTGTCTGCCAGTCAATTTCCTTGATGAACTCACAATTACGGAAATTGGAAGCGCCGCCGCCGACCGACGCCGGCGTGCAGTGCCCGCACACCCCGACACACTCGCCACCACCAAACTTTCAAGTCAAATTTAACGCACACATAAAATTATATTTAAAGCCCTGCAAGACGTGACTCAATTCAGAAAAATACCCATAACATGCAACATACCAAAAAAATAATTAAACGCCACAAACGGTCGGTTGACTCGATGTCAATTAAATTCTTGCGACGAGGAGTCCATTTCAAAAGGTTCACTAATGAGAAGCATATGGGGCTCACGTCTCGGAACCAGTAGTCTCTGTGTACTTTTTGTGAAGACATAGTCGACTCTCCGAGACGGCCGACACCTATCCTTATTGAAATCTTTACTGGGCTCATTGTTCTATTCTCAATTTGGGCGTCCTTGCAAGTTTACGCATCTCTTTCACGAGTAAATTGCTCTGCTCCGTCGGAGGAGTCATAAAGAAAATTGCTATACAGTTGATAAATAATTTATCTGAAAGCCCGCCCCAGTCACCGAAACGCGCCCGGGGTAGCACTGCGTCTACTTCTACCTAATATTACTTTCCTTTTGTACAATTTTGCAACAGGGCCGTTCGCACGTTCCCTTGCTTTTATGGGCAATAAGTGGAACGCAATTATATTTATGGAGGAAGAATGGTTAGAAAACTAATTTTACCGAGTATTATTTTACGTAACCTATGTTAATCGACCCAATGAGTTGACGTTTATTAACATACCTTCAATTAGATATATGGGATACCAAATATATGATTATTTAGGTTGCCAAAATTATATTTTTTATTTGAATTACAAACGAAGTACTATGAGACTTACTGAACCGTAATTATTCATTATCAAGCTTACAGCTTTTTTCATTGTAATTGGATTTAACGCGATGACGTAGCTGTTAATTGGGAAAGTTAGGTATTCAGTTTCTGGAGCAGTGGTGCTGGTGCCTAATTAGTGTGCGCAGCGGCCTCTCATTACGAAGCTCGGTTTTAATTACCCGCACGAACAAACTTAATATGGCGTTTGATTCACGTTATCGTCAGCTCTCTGAGAGTATTTTCATGTTATCTATAAATGGATTATACACGAATTATCTAACGTAAAACGTAACATTCTAAAAGGAAATGCGACAGTTCAGTACGATGTGTAGTTCAGAAATGTGTAGTTTCTATATTAAAAATACTTTAGTAGCCTCCACTGCCTGTACTAAACAGCCGTCAACTAATATAAGGGACTAACTACACAACACGAACGCAATAGATGAAACATAATAAAGGTCTATTACACGGAATTGTTAATCCCCATCCCGCGTGGTAGCGGTTGTTTATTCAGCTGTATTAATGAACAGCCAGGTGGATTACAGGGCAGACGAAACGTGGCCTAATTAGAGAGATGCCTGTCTCGCTCGCCGGCGAACATGGGACCTCTGGTGGGTACACACGCTCACATAGCTCATACAGAACGACCTTTTCATTATTAAACTATCTAATCTGTTGGAAAGATATCTTGAAAGAGTTAATTGGCATTTATGGTTGTTAATGAAACGGAAAGGAAACAGTTTTAGGACGATGATATTTTGTTCAGTCTATTTCTGGCTTTAGTTTTGTGAGTTGGAGTACTTTGATTACTCTTGGCTACGAAAGAAGTATTGCAGCGTAGCAACCGTGCATCTGTAGCGCCGCAGCAGCGCTGCAGTTAATCAACAAATTTGATTTGAAATCTCTTATTTAAGAATCTTTAATCAAATTAATTTAAGAATCTAAATCGAGTTTTAATAGGACCGGTGTAAACAAGTTAGTCTTATAAAGTACTCGGAAACTATCAATCTTTCAACCTAAAGTTTACAATGTGGGCCCCAAATAGATAGTTTCCGATAATTTTTAATAGATTGCCTATTACTGTGTATACCTACATTAATTTTAATGAATTCACCATATCTAGATTTTAATGAATATGCTAATTTATAATCACTTCAATTTTCTATAGGCAGGATGTATTATGAAAACGAAGCATAATCAACAGTCAAATATTTTTGTTTCCACGCGTATTTAATCAGACTAAGGCCGTTTTTTAAATGGTCAGATAAAAGTTATTTATCTGTTATTTCATTTGAATTTGGAACAGTGTTTTATGGGCATAACTGGGGAATTAGTTATTATATTTGATGTTTATCTAGCTATAGAGTAACTATATTCTACAATTAGTCAGAGAATGCATTTTTATTTTTGACACTAATGCCAACACCTTTAAAGATTTATTTTAACATTACGAACCGCCTTCGCCAACAACCCCAATTTTGATTCCGTAATTGCCACTGGGACAGCAGTGTTTTCATATTCATGGGCCCTTCTTAAATTCGTTCAAATATATGTTTTGCAGAATCTGAACATCTGCTGAGATTCACATGAACTGGAAAATGTAATAAGTCGTAACTCTTTGATCAATTGATCTCTTAACGAACTAGTTAAACCTCTTTACAATTTCGTTACATAAATAAAGTAGGTCTCTTCCATGATGGTGCATGTGGACGTATCCGTAGCGAACTGCATTAATAGTCAATAAACAGCAGTCTCCGGTGTCGAGTCTATAACATGTCAGTTGACGTCGGCGCAGCGAAATCAATTAGGTTCGTTTGCGAACTGCTCCAATAAATACTGCTATCGTTAATTAGAATCAATCGTGGGATTGCGTCGGGGACTATTCTGAAATCAGTTTGCGTGGCGTGGGCGAACGGCTCTACGGTGACAGCAATTGGCTTATTAAGAATCTAACAAAACGCAATAGCCTCTAGCTCGCTGAGATTAATTTATATTGCTGTATCTCTTTGTATTTGTGAGTGATCGATCTTTTTGTTACGCGAGCTGTTTAATCAGCCAACCATATTGGTTATTGATTGTCTGTACTCTCTATGGATTTATAACGTAGGCGTTGTGTAGAATAGTTAAGATTACACATTATAGAACCAGATAGACCACGTTTTTATTCGTTTCTTGTTCTTGCTTTGAATTAAAAAGCAATATCTGCCATACCAGTGTCAATCGTATCGCAGTCGATTTATTGTCATTAACGCAAAAGCGCGTCTACACCATGATATTTTTATAGCTCGTAAGTTAATCAATTCTTCACGCGTTTTCTTGCCAGGAAATCAAAAGAGCTTCAAGTGGCAAGAAAAGGAGAAGCATTGATGCAATTATGAATAATGGATTGAGTTTTGATAGAGTGCTATTACATCCTGCACTTAATGCAATTATTTCACATATCTACAACTTTTATTTCCGCACGGCAATAAAGTTCTCATAGAATGTACATAGAAATGGGTTTGTTGCTAAAACATGACGTAAATAACGAACGGAAGAATAAATTAAAATGATCAATGCAGACATATTTTACATTCATAAACATTTAGGAAAATCTACAAAAAGTGATATTATACTAACAAATATCATGTAATTACTACGTTACCCGCGGTCGCCGGTCGTCGCCGCGGTGCAACGGTGGTGCAAACGCCGATTAATCTTTCCATTTGCATCGATTTGAATACTGATTGGAATTATACGAGTAGTACAGTCGAGTGCAATCGGCCGGTCACGCCCGAGGCGTGTTTACAACACGCTCGCCACGACAGCTTTACAACTCCGACGTCCCCTTTTAATATTTAATCTACTAATTAATACGAGTGTTATAAAAATTCTAATAAATATTCCTTAAATAAATTAGACGTTAGAATTTTGTAGCTGTAATAGGATCATGGTTAATAATAATTTACGACATTTTATGACTTATATTTCTCGAGATAGGTACCTGATACAGCGTTTGAATTATTTTGTTGGAACTAGCATGAGTATTTAAATCACAAGACATAATAGAAAGCAGCATGACCCTTTTATATTCGTCATCAATCATCATCAATTGAACTCTTAGACCCTACATGTTTATTTGCATACTTCTATTTACATAATCTCGTTCTATTTTAAATCCAATTAAATCGTAACTGACTTCAATTGATTTTATCGCAATTAGATAAACATGTACATCACATAAACCTTTAACAAACACAATATATCCATACACTATTGAAGTATGTAGAATGTTTTATAACCTTGACGCCGCCGCCGTTATAAGAGGAACACGGCACATCCGAGCGAGCGAGCGAGCAATCCCGACAAGTAAACGAGATGAGACGGGATGGTAAAGCCTTCAGCGTTATCTGTAATTAGGATCGAGTGCCGGAAGTGTCGCGGAGACACTGGGAATATCCGGCCCGTTGGCGAACGCAGCCTGATACCTAATTAGTCACATATACGAGGTAGAGAGGAGATAACGACGTGATCATTATTAATTAAAATTAGATTGACGGGGATTTACATCTCAATAATTAAGATGCAAAAGCTCGAGTCTTTGAATGTAATTATCATGCAATTTAATCAAATTCTAGTCGGGCGTTTCGTCGGATTAGCAATGAGGGTAGACATTTATTCGGGAAAACTAAGAATTTGACGTAAGCAGAGTCGCGGACGCAACTATTATGGGCGTAATTATTATTTATAGAAGATAAATAATAATTACGCCAGTTAGAAGTTCAATAAACAGAGCGGAAGTTTTGATCAATTTAGAAAATTATAATTATAGACGACTCATGTCGTTACAGTTTTATGGTTATGGAGCGGGCTGTGGATAACTGCAGGCGTTGCCTCGGGTGCTTTGTGGTACATGAACATAAGTTGACTATGACCAAGTGGCTTTACAATTAATGTTATAATAAATTAACATACCTTGTAGATTTCGTAGATGCCGTTATTAACTCGATTAAACTCACAAAAAAGCTAGAAAAACTCGTCATCTAACGTAATGTAAAAATAATAAGAATGAGTTTTTCTTACTCCTCACGTGACAGGTAGTACCTACAATAATTGATGTGCGTAAATCTGTGACAGATGCTCGTGCACATGTCATTATTACGAGCGGCCGAGCCGATCGCCGAGTTAATCCGGACTTGACCGACAACTTTGTAAATTAAATTGGCTCCGCGCAACGTCGTCGGCTCCGTGAATTGCACTTCTTATGGTCCCCAGTAATCGCCAGCCCTGTATAAATGCTCCATTAAAAGTGGCGTCAATTACATTAAAACCATATATGTATCAAGTTAAATATATAATGTAACTGGCAACGTTCTCTAATTAAATGTCATGTGCATAGCATTTTCCGTATAAACAATCTTGTAGAATGCGAGCAACAGTTACAAGAAGCTAAAGAGGATAGTTAGAAGAGAAACAGAAAAACTAAACTGATGGTCGTTGACATGGAATTGTAATAGACTTTAATAACGTGTAACGTTACTAAGAAAAACCTTTTTTTTTGTTTGGGGAGTTGTATTGTATTTTAACGTTGCTAATTTGATTTTAATTTACTCTTTACTATGGACAATTTCAGGACAAAAAGATACAGCAATGTTGTTCAGTTTTTCAAGCACAAGCCGTAGTACGAGGGTAACTTTTTATTCCCTGCGACAGAGCATTTAATAGGTCAGTAAACATGCTGGGCTCTTATGGTAATTGATAATAATGTTAAATCTAATAGCATCATTTCAATCTACGAGGAGAGTAGCGTTGTTTTAATAGTAGTTGCGATTTCACATAACAATAATGTTAGTAGTTTGATAATAATTATTTAATAATCTTAGCCGATAAAGTTTTAATAAGCTAACATTTTCTATTCCCCTGTCAGCATAAAAACAAGGCATACTACACCGTGACCGTCCGTGAGGAATATTTCCAAGAAAATGCGTCTCTACTTAGTACAAGCAAGAAGTTCATTAAGTAAAACATGAATCTTGATGAAAATTGCTTAATGGTAAGTTGTAAGATTGGCGCCAACGGCGGAACACAGTGCCGAGGCTTTGCTCCGCTCTCGCCCCGCTCCTGCCTCGCCGCGTCCGTCTCGTCCGCTCAAAGAGCCTCAAGTGGCAAAACGTGCCCAGTAATAAGAAGCAAGTTATTCATTAGTGTTTTGAGAAAAAGTTATTAGTGTCGACAAGTCATGCGAGGCGGCGGTGCGCATGCGTTTGCATTTTTCTCCGCAATTTTCTGGATCAACATGCAGATGATAAAATTTGCATTTAGTTCACAAGGCCCTCGTTACTGACCACTATAAAATTATGATTATGGCGAGCTGACCAAATTTATTTGTAAAGCATAAAATTCATTTAACATAACCTGTACGTTGATTACTAAAACATAAACTAAGGAACGAACTTATAGGTTCGACTGTAAAGTATAAAAGTAAAAAGATAATGTTGTATTGAATCAAAATAAGATGCTAAAAATACGAAAAATTACAAAGCTTTATAAAATATAAGAAAGCAAATTCTTTAACGTAGAACTTGACCGTTTCATTAATTGACAACATGGTTGTGCCGCGTTAATTAACGAGAGAAATTGCTCTTTCTGTAATGAGAGTTTTATGGCCAGCGGGATACTGCGCAGAGCTGGGAAGCTGCAAGACTCATAGCGCAATTTGCTGTCCATGTTGAGCTTGCTCCTAATTAATTAATACCTACATTCTACATACAAATAATTGTGCAGGCTTTTTGTTCTTATTAAGGTAATTATTTTAGCTTTTCTCCACGGTACATAGTAGAGTCAGCATTTAAGTTGATGATGTTTTTGTTTAATTAATAAGTAGGTAACCATATTATTAACTTATATATGGTACAAGTTGTAACTGTAATTTGTAAGAGTTGATCATGACAGCATTCTTCGATAAGTGGTGGATATTGTGATAGTGTGAAGTATATCTATGTTGATTATAGTATGAGGTTTACTTCCACAATATAAAAGGTGTTGGTTAGATAGTAGGTACTTTAAAAGCTTAGATTACTAGAGATCTTTTACTAAATACTCGTTAAATTTTTAATATTCTGTGTTTTCAATCGTATAATCTAGATTTAAAGAATTAAAACATGTGAAACTCCTATTTATGGGGATTAATTTTTTTACATTTTAAATCTTTTAAAATTTAGATACTTTCTTAATAAAAAACCTCAAAATTTTTTATACTTACTTTTTTACAATGCAAAGACAGTACAGAAAAAAGGAAGTCATTCCGACCTTGTGGAGTTGGAATAGCTTTAAGTTATACTTGTATAAAATATTATGAAATCATTGTTGTAGAGTACGACATAAATAATGGAACGAACAAATAAAATCATTGGGACCGTTCGCTTTATTGTTATCTAAATGAATTTATTTTGTTAAATACAGAGTGGGTATTCACAGTTTAATCATAATAACCCACAGTTAGAATTACTTAAATAAATTAAAAAATAACAACTTAGCCTCGAATGAAGCAATAACCATAAAACCAAAGTGGGTTACATTTCTAATAACAATTATAATAAAATTTATACAATTGTGCTTATAATAAATTAAGTCAAAAATAAGAGCAGAAATACAAACCGACTTACGTAACCAATAAAATACATAATGTTCGATTAGTGAGCTCACAAAATAAATGGCCACTTCACACCTGTAGCTCTGATTAACACGCGGCTACGCGAGCTGCGACGTGAAACCGGTTGCAAATATACAGCCAGACGAGATTTCCGAAGCGACCCGATCCTATTATTCGGCTAACGAAGCCAAGGGTATCCCTTGATTATTAAAACGAACTTGGAACCACCCACGGCGGCGCCTCCCGAGTGTTAATTGGGCCCCCGTAGACAATACTAATAAGGCCCGTCCGCGCCTCTATCTGTCTAATTAAACGCGAAACTTGAGAGTAGCACCCTCGCCGACGAGGGCCTGTTTGCCCAACCTCCTGAATACACTGTAATAATACCGGCTAAGCGTGTTTGAGTGGCTCTTTTTCGGATCTCTGTAAACCCCCGTTTAATTAGCAGTATTATGCGTCTGAGTGTCGACTACCGGCTTGTTTAATTAAGCTAAGTCAGTAACAACAATCCATTCTTGTTACAGATGGTTTATTTGCCGTTATTATGAAATTGTTTATTATGTTTTTATATCAAGCTTACCGCGTTATCGTTTATTGGATTACCTCATTACTTTGTTCTTTAAGGAGCAACATAATTATTTCAGAGAAAGATAGTTAAACGGAACCATAAAAGATGCTGATATGAACGATATAATACATGAATTGGAAAGAGTGCGTGAGCGCATTATAAATTTTACGACAAACAAAAAGCCGTAACGCGATTAAAGAGAAAATGTTTTTATATAATGTTTTGGTCATATATTAAATCTTTAATAGCTGTCATCATTTTTTTAGACTTAATAAAATGCACATTTTTAGCAACTACTTTGTTTGCAAATTAAACAAGGGTCAAATGATACATGAAGTATTATTTGCCCATTACTGTAACATTATACAGGTTATATATAATCAAAATTATAACAGTGAAATACCTTTCTAATTCAAACGCCATAATCGGCTATAGTTTCGTACAACCACATAGGTAGGTATATGGACCACAAATAAAAGGTCCTATCTAGTCCTAAGAAGATAAAATTAGTGTCATACTGGCCGACTGACCAATTGTCGCCAAAAGAGTGGATAATCAGTCAATCTATACAAATAGGGAGTACTACACAGTGTAGGATGTAAATTGTTGGCAAAACCTGAGTATTACTCCTAAAAAAAATTGGCTACCTATGGTCTTGTGACGTGGATAGAACCTAGCTGAAAAGACGGAATATAGGATCACGATTCTTTATGGACACATGGGCGGTGGATCAGTTGTCCTTATGGACCTGGCTTGCCACTTTTGGGCTTTGCCTGCCCCCGTACTGGTAGCCGATTATTTATGTGCCAATGGACTTATTAAAAATTGTTGCCTATGGCAAACTTCGTCCTGTAACCCAAAGGCTGGGTACCATTGTATAGACGAGAACATAGTTTGAGTCGATTGAAACTGTGTAAGAAACTGCGGTTTGCCGTGTAATATATTATGTATTCTAAGCCCACATTGTACATGTGGTAAAATGTTGTAGTGATAGCGAAAGTATGCATGAAACTAGTGAGTTAATAACACAAGTTGGTCGTGTGTATAAATTCCGGCCGACACTGACACAAGCCGCGGTGTAATTACACCAGATAGTGGTGTTATGCGCTTAAAACTACGCAATAATAACTAAGGTACCTACCGCTACTGCCTAAGTTTTCTAATAAACGCGGATGGGAAATTTAATAGAATTCCTTTTACTGGATTGCTGTTAATGGAGTGGTTGACTCTGTTAACTAATTTTGGAGGAACAACGTTCACAGAAAAATTGTCTTTTAACCCAATTTTATGAGACATAAAAAAACGAATAAGTACATATAGTTAGGTATGTGATGATTTTTGGAAAATTTAACATTCTTTGTAGATACCTGGTAGATAATGCCTATTCGTAACCAATTAGCAAAAGCATTGGTAGGTGTTATTTCTAAACAGATATTATCTTAACACCTAACGCCACTTTATTTCTAAAACACTTCTACATTAAAGCATAATTCTTATAATGGCAAAACTCATAAAATTTTGCTAATGGATCAGGCGAGGCGATGGTTTAAAAATATCCATCTAATCTGGGAGTCGATTTAGCTAAAACATTTCGGATCCGTGTCCAACTGCGAGTGCTAACGGCCACAGGAAATGGGATGTGCCGCCCTGTTATGACTACCCTACATTTGCTAATAACGTTGCATTGTCGTTCGACGAAAGAGCGTGGGTTTAACAGATTGAAATGTATATTGTTATGTTTAAACATGTACTAGTTTAAACATGTTGATTTCGAAAATGGTTAATCGATTTTGCATGTTGGATCTTAATCTACATGCGGCGAGTTTAATTACGTTTCAAAATTGAATACAGGGCAAGATTAATGAATGAATGAAAATTATATGGATCTGCGCATGGTTTTGCAATTTAGTTTTTGTAAACAATTTATTTGTTGAAGGATAAAAAAAAACTAATTTGACATTTTCGGAGGTATTAACTTTAAGGCAAACAAAGATGCAAGGAATCACTATTTAATATTGTTTTAAACGTTCAGATATATATATATATAAATATATGTGTAATCAACTAACGAACTTGTCGGCAAAACTGAGCTTAAGTGCTCCAAAAAGACCATTACTTACTCGAAGCTTTGTTGTCGGCAATCTTTGGCTGTTGACGGCCCTGAATGGGGAGGTGGATGGTATTTATTCAGCATTAGAAAGCATCCACTCTCCGTTGATGCGTCACTGACATATCCGTTAATGCTTTTTCCATTTCCCCGTCACTACGTCCCCCTACCCACTTACGTTTGGTATGATAGTTTGACCGAAAGCTTCGTGATTTCAGCATGACATGTTGAAATTGAGTTCCGAAAAATATCCGTAGGTACTTTATTTCTGTTTTTATTTTTGTTCACCTTTTAACACGTGGTAGTACACTGGCTGTAATAACAAAAATGAAAAGTAGTTGTTGTGTAGCAAAGCAATCAAAACTGTAATTCGCAAAAAGAGACAAAGGGAATCAAGGGGCGAGGGGTGTACCCCCTAGTTGCATAGCCCTCCAGTGGTTGCCCGCTGCCCTTTTGATTGCGCATTATTCCCGTGTTTATACAGTTAGATCGCTTTCTAGATTGTTGCTATTGTGATAGCGTTTTTTTGTTGGCGCGGTTTTGAAGGGGGTTTTAATTAAAAATGTTTGTTGAGAGTGCCTGAATGGTTTCTTTCGTTTGTAGTTGTTCATGTACAATTATACGTGTATTTTACTATAACAATGTTTTATTGTTTACAGAAACAAACACGAATATTAAAACTTCTGAGATCTTTGGAACAAGTTATTAGGAAACGTTTTTGAAGCAATAAGCGCCAATTAAACAAAAAAGTAAAGGTCTCACCTTTCTAATTGTGTAATGGAATGAAATGTACTTTAAAATTATGTTTTCAAAAAGTTTGGAAATTGTAACGTCTTGTTGCGAATTATTGTATAAAAGTTGCTTGATCCAAAAATTGAGGAGGCCCGCCTATCTGGTCCAGCCCACCCACGACGTCGTCCATTCATCTCCCCAGCGCATTTATACATTACTCACGGCTCAAGTATCCGATTATATAACACGCAAAATTTCAATTACAACTTGTAATTAGTTTTTCGAGAGTTTTTCTTTCAGGAAGGGGGATGTGGAGGCGCGTGCGAGCGGGATGCCTGCATGACTGCATCTCTGTCTCTCGGGGTGCACTGCAACGCTTTGAGTAATGTCCATGCCACTTATTTGATTATTTTTATGCAATCTGCGCAGGAAAATGAAGGATTTATTTCATGTATGCGTTCGTTGTTAATTAATTTTCTAAAGTCTGAAATGTTTTGTAGCCGGTTTATTAGCTTTTTGAATCTCATATTAATTAGTTATAAAAGTCGAACAATTTCAATTAGTTTAGCTCGTACTGAAAAACTTTACATAACTATTGTTTCCAATCTGTATGTAACGTGCAAAGTTTTCAAATTATTGATTGAAGCTTACTAATACCTAAGCTACCCACGATTTAAATCATTCAAAGTGTCGACGAAGTACTTTAAAACTAAGTGCAGTATAAGTCACGAAAACGAAATGAAGTTGTTTTCATGAACTATGTTACACAACAGAAAACGTTGACGTTGTACAGAAATGACCCTTTTCGTGGATTGGCAGCGTCGTCGCTGGCCGCTAATGCACGGAAGCCGGGCCATGCGAATTAATGGCAAGAATAATGGCGATCCCATTATGGATTGCCGCCAACATACTTTAGCCATGAAAAGAACCGAAAGTTACATTTGCGATACTCTGAATACTGAGCGCTCTTGGACCGCCCCCACCCCGCACCACCGCCGACGGGGTGGCACAGCGATTGAAGTGGAGTAGCATTAATAAACCCAGATATTGTTTGGATGATTGTACAAATTAAATAAATGTTCCTTATTGTTTGATGTACTCAGACAATGTTTAATGCATTTGGGTTACTCAGTATCTTTTTCTTGAAGTTGTTATAATTAGGAAACAAAGCAATGAGGAACTGAATTTATTGCTGCCTATTGTTATTTATGGATATACCAATGTATGGGAGCATGACAATTCTAAATTAGTTTGATAGTTTAAGCTTCGTCTCTATCTACATCATTGTTCTTTTGTCATCGTCTTTCATGTGAAAGTTTTAGAACGGAAAAGTCTTTTAAAACTGCTTTCAAGGAAATTAAAGCATTAATGGTCGTTATATTTAAGAGCTATCGTAGTGCGATGTGAATGGAGTGACAAGAGGACGCGACGAGTTCGTGGCGACTGTAGAACGTTAAGTAGAGGTGTGTGTTTTTCTGTCCGCATCAGTGCGCCGCCTAATGTTGCCATAGTCCCGTAGTCCGTTCCCTCGTAGCCGCCTCGTAGCCGCTCCTTAGCGACGCCGTGTCGTCGCGTCGCGTCGCCGTCGTCGTGCCGTCGACGCTCCGCACCTACAGGCCCGCACCAGCGCGCCACTAATTGGCAATTTGTTCGATCCTTAGATCTGACATAATGATGCGAGTTCGTTTATTTAAATGATTCGACGGAAACTTCTTACGCCTCACAATACACTCGTACACGTAGCTTCTTAAATAAATCAAGAGTTAATGGCCCATTCACGACTCGCTTACGACGGTTCAAAGTCTTTAGTCGTTACTTGTTAATTTAATTTTTGTTATAATTGAACTTTCATCAAAGTTGTTGTTGTGGCCGAGACATTCAATAAATAGTCGGGTGAAAATAAAGTGATCACAAAAAAATGAAATTAACATTATTCTCAATTTACTCCGCAAGTGTACCAATTAAAATATTGCTGGAACATTCTGCTTGCACATATTTATTATTGATCGATGGTACATATCACACCTTGTAAAAGCAATGCATCCATAAATAGAATCAATTTATCAAGTGTTGACGCGTGTATCTTATATGTTTTAGATCTCAAAGTGTAGTTAGTATAAGTGCATACCCGTGATAGTTTTTGCGTTATGATAAGTGATATTTATAGAAAAAGATTAGAATTTTCGCTACACAATATAATTTGACGGTAACATCTGTGAAATTGAATTCTAATACAAAAACTGCAGTGTCTTTGTGGCGTAACTATTTATAACTTAAAAGTTCTTCATTAATCTGACATTTAGGAGTATCTACCTATACCTACTAAATAAATTCTCTTACGTATCATTGAAAATGTCATAACTATCAGTATGACTACCATCTGACTACTAGTTAGTCGATATAAAATGTAATGTGTACTGATATGTAAGCAGAATTATGGTACCTACTCTAATCTCTTGCGTCTCAATAAATTAACTATTCTGCGAATACTTAATTAATGCTTGCGCTAATGTTTTGTTAATTATACTAAAGCAGGCAACGTTCACTGCATGAACTTTATAATAATCCATCGGTCGGCTTAATGACCAGCCGCGGCGCTTTCGTTAATTAAACGCAAACAAAGATGGCTGACTTCACTTAGTTATGATCAAACACATTAGCGAGGATTTGCTCGCACTTATAGCTATTTCCTCGAACCAGATCTTGCTTGAATTCATTACTTTTGTAATGTATTTGTTCAGATGGGACCTAGTTTTAATTAATTTTGGAAAGTCCCATATTTTCTCCATACATGCCTACTTGTATTGACCCAAATTTTTAATTAATATAGAAATTAAGTAAATTCTCGTTGAGTGTTTGTATTATGAGAACGGTTTGTAGCGCTTGCGGGTGCACCACTCCGTAAAAGTCGATTACGACGGTCATTAGTCTTCAGTGCGCGGACTAATTAATACAACGTTTTGAATAAAGCTTAGGGATAAGATTCCTTACGGCGTCGACGAGAAAAAATCCAAAATTTAATTAAAAAAGTTTAAGTGAGTTTTCACGGGCCAGCGTTCGCCCCGAGGCTTTCAATCATTTAGGCAAATTCTATTCTTTCTGCAACCAAATTCTTTACGCATCGCCTATGAACTGTAATTAACCGCTTTTAATTCCAACCGATACGTAGCTTTGTGCCTTATCGTAATTGAAATTAACTTCCTCAATAAAATGAGGGAAAGAAATAACTGCATACTTAAATTATGTATAATACCGAATTGCATTGCGATAATATCGCCTTAAAAACCTCTATAAAATTTGTACATAAAAATACTGAAAATATTTATTTAATAAAGTACAAGTGTGACGTATGATAATCCTTTATATTGTTGAGATAAACGTGTGTGACAACAACACAAACACGGCGTCAGTCATTACTGCGCCTGCGCCGACGCGACGTCCGTGAATACTTGGAACCAGCACACATTTTTGTGAGCTCATTAAAATTACATTACAGCTCTTATTTAAACAGCAAACAACTAAACGACGCTCGTTAATGCGTCTCGTCGTTGAGACTTTTATGGACAGTCCCACCCTGTACAAACACTAAAACATTAAGGTTGAGAGTGATACACTCCATTAATTGTTACTCAGAAAGTTTATTTGAAATTAATGAATGCCAAAATATTTGACTGCTATTTAATTAATAATATATAATATAAATTTAATGGGTTTAGCCCACAATATTAAATAAATAGCAATTTCTAGTAGATATCTTGAACAAAGCATGGTCGAAATGAAGCCGGATATAAGAGATTTTGCAATAGGAATATTTGTTAATGTGAAGTTTCTTCTGTCTACCTACACAATAAGTATGGGTCAGCAAGAGCGACTGTTGTTATTGATTCCATATAGCATAAAATATTTCGTGTAACATTTGTTCTCCATATTGTGTAAGTGTAAACTGTAGGTACTTTCTGAGGTATATGCCATGAAAGCTGGTGCGCCTGGGGTAACGTCACCTCAAGTAAGACCACTGCTTCGAGCAGGATTGGAGCATGCTACACTCACTTACACTTTCTGCCTTCAGTCCTAGGGCACCTTTAAAAGATACGGCATTCCTGCTTTGGAAACAATAGAAAGATTGCAGGTTTCAAGGAGGGTGATGCGATATACATGAAGTTGTTAAGCTCGCTCCAAATTCTCTCGCACGTCTCACTCATTCTTAGCTTCGTTTCAGGTAGTCATTTGTGCGCTAGTCACTTTGGGTCACAATAATATTAGGTGCCTACGCATAATAAAATCGATAATCTACGGTGATTTACCTCGTAGCCCGGCTATGGGCCGCGCGGCCCACATTACGTCCATCCATAAGTAACTCTTATTGTCTGATGCTTAAGGTTCAGAGGATCTGTCACCATCCTTGACCTTGCAGCCAAAATGTTTATAGTTTATAAACTTGCAAACTAGATACCGAATTTTGCAGTTTTTATTCATCCCATAGCTACCGCTATAGACCCTGAAGGATAGAGTTTATTTTATATTCTTATTTGAAGCACTGCTCTAGGCACACAACACCAAGTTAAGGGAAAATGTCAAGAAATCCATATTTATAAGATAAATATTATCTTAATTAAAACGATATGGATATCTTTCACGCTAACTCGATGTACCAGATGATCATGTTACAATGTTATCTGGACAGATCCATTAAGTTTACATCGTCAGCTCACTCAATGTCATGCATCGCACTGCAGCTTTTAATCTTCCTCTGTTGAGCGTGAAATTCCGCCATAATTGGAATGGCCCACCCAAATTGAGTCATTGGTTTTTAATGTTCGTATGCTGATGTTTAAGTACGCCATTTTTAAAGTACGTAGCTGGTTTTATAGGAATTTACCTCTTTGGAACTGTCAAGGTGGCAAACTTAACTGCCTTTCCTTTTTATAGAAACTATTTTATAGCGTTTGTAGAATGATAAGTAGAATACATAATAAGGCTTAAATAACAATCGATTCGACTTTGTTTCCGTCCGACAAAGAGAATTAAAATGGCGTGTCCATAAGTTTCTACGGAACGTGTTTATAGTCGTTTTTTGTTTGACAGCGTAATGTATTTTTAAACGAATTTAAAAAGATGTTTATTTCGATGTAAAGGCCTCTGGCCAATTAGCACAACGAAGCACCCTCGGAGTACCTGCGGAGTGCCCAAACACCTCTGCACAGCGCATGAGAATTGTTTTAAGTGCTTTTCACGAACGGGGAATATTTGATCGGCAATCAACTTAAAAGCTTTGTTAATATAATAATGTACACTGACTTTTTGTTACGTATCTGTGTGTGTGGATATAATATTTGTAGTGATTATTGACGCATTGAAATTGGAAAAACCGTGCCGAAGTTAGGCTTTCACTTTTATCATCTTATTCTGCACTTAACTTGTTGCCCGCCAGATTTAGGCACATATTTACATATTCCGCTTGATCCCATATTCCTAAAAGTTATTTGCACATGCGATTTAAAGTATGATATATCAGAGATGAAGACAGGAGTGGGGTAAAACAAAATATAAACATTCATAATTAAACTTTATTCAGGAAGCTAATGAAACAACAAAATTAATCATTAAATAAATATATTTATTTACACGTTAACGGCAAAATGAAATAATTATTCTGTCGATGTTTATGAAGTTGAAAACATTGTTAAATCGGTTTTATGGTAAGTATAGTATTAAAAATTCATGAAACATTTTACATTAGCCAATAGTAGGTACAAGTAACGACAGTTCACTTTTTTTACATAAATACATAATTTATCGTAGAAATCTTTATTTTACATTAGGTATTCTATCTTAGAAAATTTTAGCATTTATCTACATAGAGGTTTCAACTTCTTTTAATATTAAACAAAATAAAAATTTAGCTTATCATCTGTCTTTCAAGATTGTTACAATTTTATGCGCGAACAACATTCACTGAAGCTCTGTGGCGGAAAGAAATAGACACACATCTTATTGATAAACGTCGTTTGCTGAATAACTGCCTGACATGTAGCGAACAGGCTGTATCTCAAAAATAAGTGATTCTCATTATATATAATCACCCACGTACATACAGCGCTTATAAGTAAGATGAGTGTTTACAAAAATGTTATTTAAACAGTTAAACGTTTATATTTATACAGAGGTTCCTAACTAACCATTGCACCACTTCAGAGTACCAAATATATATCACTATTAATCTACAATCTTAGCTCATTTGTGTAGACTCTTATTTAGAAAACCCTTCTACGGAAACTTATCTTTGGTAAAAAAAATAACATTAACATACGTAACCAATCAAAAGTAAATTAATAAAAAGTAAGAAATTACCACAATTCAATAAAACTTCATACCTTGTATGATAACAATATTTACGTTTAGTACATGTACATACATACAATCCATAACAATGAGATCGATTTTATCAATTAATATTTTTAGTGCCTGGACCTGAATCGTTGTATCACGACAAAAGTAGGATCGATAAACAATCCGCTCGTTCACTACCGAGGGTGAATCTATCCGGTACATCGATCGGAATATATTACCGATAATACTCTACTCCCTAAGTAAAATTCAAACTAATGTATTCAAATAAAGACCTAAGGTTGTGGGTACGTAATGAGCATTTTATCCATTGTCTTATTTATTGGTACGGAGCGTGTCTAAATTGGCTAAGCGCAAGATGTGGTACAGGAGGTACAATAAAGTAGAAGCAAGAGCGCGCGCCCTACCCACGCGACGCTGCTATCTTAACATGTAAACAAGTGCTCAAATCGTATACATAATGGAAATATCGTGTTCTAACAACGTTATCGCGACTCATCCCGGACACTTTGTAAAGTGGCCACATATCCACGACTTGTTCGCTGCGCCCGCCGCCCGCGCCCGTACGTCGCGCCAAGCGTGAGCGCTGTCTAGTCTAATGTACTCTCGCGCACCGCTTAAAATAATATATTTCTGACGTCTTCGTGTAGTTCTGCACTTAGCTGGCTTAACATTGAATACCTGGCCACCTCACACTGTTCAATAAGATATAACCTTAATATCAATTATATTTCGAGATTTCATTTCAGATTTTAGGTTTGCAAGACTTTATTCTGAACTAAAGTATAAAAATAAAGTATTACACTACTCTATTTTCTATGTAAGGTAGGTATTTGCAGGGTGATGGCTAGTTTGTATGTGGGTGAAGGAACGGAACGTCACGCTAGTGTCTATAAGGGTGTCGTCAGAAAGACGTTCATCATTGCCGAAGGTGCTCGCCCCAACGCCAAGGGCTCGCCGGCTGCCTGCACGCCTCGCCAACACTCAATGGGGCTTTACCTGAATAAAAAGATAACGATAAAATTAATTATAATTATGCCTTGACTTGATCAAAAGTTTTACTTCTTTTACGATTATGCCGTTTGTCTTGTAGGAAGACAAGGCATTAGCCATGAATTATTGAAGAATAGGTGTAAGCTAATAATATTGCCTGCAGGCGCTACTGTTTACCGGGGCCAACTTTGTAGTCCAAATACTCCAAGCCAGCAACGCAGCAACGATATTGCAATATGACTGTAGTTGCCATTTGGTTATCAAACCACTTATCTAGTGTACAGTAGGTAGGTACTAAGATAGTGGCGTCGCTCATAATGTTTGGTCCCTTCGTGAACCATTGTAAGTGGACTCTGAGAATAAGTCAGTATCAGATTCAAAAGAAGTAGAGACTCACCGAGGCGAGATGTCGGCGTGGCACCGTCGGTCATCGCGCGGCATCGCACACGTCGGGGTCAGGCGGGCTGCCGTAGCCGCTGGACGCGTCATCGGCCCCCGCGCAACCGCCACCGTCCTTGTCGACCAGCGCCCCGCCCGCGGCAGCACCGCCACCGCAGCCGGCGACCCCGGCCACGTAACCACCACTAGTCGGTGACTGCTTGGGATAATTAATATAATTTTAGAGATAAAAATAAAAATGGGAGTTATCATAATTATGTGATAATACACAATACATGTCGGCCTAGACTCACAATCCCAATAGTGAGGGGGAATGAAACGTCACATGTCACATGCATCATGCTACGTACATTTTCAATAGGCGCCTATTACTTATACGATATTCCCGGGATTAGTGCACATGAAGAGCGTGCTCAAATTGGGAACGGAAATTGGGAGCGTGCTACATTTATTTACCACGGTGCTGTGATAGGTCTATGGCAGCAAACCCTAGTTATTTACGTTTATCGTCTGGTGATATCAATGCTAACGGATTTAGGTGGGTATAAAATGAATTGACTTCAGGGACCACGGAATAAAGGCAGTGGGACACTAGGGTAGCACATCAGATTAGATATCATAAAGTATGGCTATGATTTCTTTTATAATTCACTTACGCTCCCAACAGAAGACCGTGCACGCAATCAAAAAGTCGATTAGAAAATGTCTCGCGGCTGAATGGGTTCCTCCACCCGCGCGACTCATAAAATGAAATAGATTCCCCCACATTCGCATTCCGACAAGCGTTCGTACGAGAAAGATTAATGATCACAAAAGAAACATAATAAAGTGGAGATAGAATCTCCCACTAACAGTGTCCTTGTGGGAGTTATTTACTCCGCCGAGTCGACTTTTTCACGTGCCCTTTATTCCGAATGGAGACGTTTGAAAAAATATATTCGTTTCAGCTATAGTAAAATGCAAACACAAACACGCACTAAAACTATGAAGAAGGTATAGATAAAATGATCTTTTATAGTGTGCGTACATAATAACTGAATTCGTATTAAACCGATAAACGTATAATAATGTAGATGGTATATTAGTCGCAACGTAGCAACGCAAAGGTTGATAATAGCGCTAGTTTACCGCTATTACGTTAACAATTATTTAGTAGGTGAGTACGAGTATAAGTGGTAGGCGCGATGCAGGCCTGCGGTCCCACAGTCCGCATTCGACCACGTCAGCTTTTCAGCTGCGATATGCAACGTAGCCCAGTCCGACTGACCCACGTACACCCACGACGGTGGGAACCGACAGTACGCGCGTTTAGGATAATTATACAGCACATGACACAGCGACACACTACGGTTCTATTCGAGACATGAGAAAGGAATTTAAAGTTTAAATAAACGAGTTCACAAAGAAGCTAAATGGAGCTGTTGACATCAATGAATGGGGTCAATCAATAAACGGTTGCTGTTGTAGATAAATCCGTTCATAAGGAAAGCAGTCTAGACATTATTGAAATAGTCGTGCCATAAATATTCACCTGATGTGATCGTCCAGCGGCTGTCTCCCATGTAGAAAGGTGAATACGATACCAGCCTGCTCTGACTTATTAAATTAATGTGCAGATCAGAAATTGGTTATCACTTGCGTTAACGGTGAAGGAATCATCGTGAGGAAACCAGCTCACTTGAGAGGGCTCATAAAAATTCTCGATGGTTTGTGTAATGTACCAACTTGAACCAGGTCAGCGTGGTTCCATGTCCGACAGTGTTTAGCTAAATTATTTTAAATATTCACCTGTAGTCCGCTTACTTGACGGCGAATGTGCGCAAGACCACTAGGGTTGGCCGCCATGCTGGCAAACACCAGCCTCTCTTCGTAGTCATACTCGCACAGGATCTTGTTGTCACACAAATAGAATCTGTCACCTACGCAGAACCTGTGACAAAATCATCAGCTTGACTCTATGCTTTTTGAAGTTGAGCAAATTAGAATTTATTTAAAAAAAATATATAATATTACCTATTTTTGATTACATTGTTTAGAGGTTTTAAGGACTAATTTAATAATTTGTTTAAAATTTTCGTCAATTGTCGATTTTTAGGTTTGTCAATTTGCTGTGTATGATATGTCGTGGGGCTCATGACACCCCCCCTACCTCTCTCGGACCGCCACTAATTCTTAACCAGCAAAACATTGCAACTTAATTTCGTTCTTCACCGAATTCCCTGGCATTAAGTTCCAAACTCACGAAATTCTCACAAAATTACATGCCTGGTATGACCGGTTAAACTTAGGTTAAATTCGTGAGAAGCCTATATTTCCTTATAGTAATTTAAACGCAACTACACATAATAAATGTTTTATGACGTCTCTTTCTTACCTATGATTGCACTGTTGACAGGCGAAGCATTCTAAGTGGTAAACGAAACTCTTTGCTCGCATGACCATTTCGAATGCGGGAATGACTTTGTTGCAGGCCACACAGTTGCCTGTGGCACCGAATAACCTGTTAAAAAATAACAAGGCTATAAACATAAAATACTTACGACTTATAAATACCGAAAGCACTTTACGTTTAAAGTCTTTTAAGCGTATAAATGTGTTGTCACTGTAAATTGGAGTTACCTAAGGTAGTCTCTTTTGCAGAGCATGAGGTCTGCCTTGTAGTATAGTTTGGAGCCGACTTCTCCTAGACGGCAGTCGCAGCAGCCGCACTTGAGGCAGTCCTCGTGCCAAAACCGCTCCATGGCCTTCAGAAGGAATCTCTCGGTGATGACTTTCCCGCACTGGGCGCATAGCCTCGCGCCCCCTGTGCTGCCTGTAACGGTGCTGTTAACGCTGAGCCCATACTTGTTGTCATCCTGTTGACCTGTTAACAAAGTGTAGAACTCTTTTAACCATTTGACGTGCAACACGGAAAGTCAATTATGAATGGTATTTATACAGGTATGCATTTAAGACAGAAAAGGAAAAAGTAATGGTTTGATTTAATGATTCGCTACGTTGTTGGTACATGCCAGTAATTGTTCGTAATACGCGTCTTTATGGCATTAAGCTAGGCTCGATTGTTTTCTACTGTGTAATTGCGTCAATTAATGCGAGCAAAGGCGCGCCGCGTGACATGCAGTCGTTGCTCGCTGACGTCATTAAGATGCGCATACGCATTTTTCTCACACCATAAAAAAACTGCAACATTGAAACATGCGGACTCATTATGTGCATTAACAGCACCCAATAAAACTTTATGAAGCATTTGCGCCATAAAAGGCTAAGCTACAATTCTTATTTCCTTTTAAACAAATAAAGTGTTACGTGTACATGTTTCGAACGACTGCACTGTATCGCATTTAAAACCCACATTCGGTGCCTACGTTGATATAAATAAATAAACCTTCGGACATTTAGCAAACAATCAGTTCCAATTTATCGACATACGGTCCACATAATAATAGTGCGTACGTCAAACCAATCAAGGATCCAATTGAAGGGGTAACTAGGTGGACATAACTCATCGCAATCGATCACTTGCGCATCGCCGCCCGCCGCCGCCGATACGTCTCGTTTATTGGAGCCGACGTCGCGACAATAAACTTAATTGAGGTATATTAATGACGGCACTTTAATAATAAAATAATAAAGATGACGTACGGCCTCCGGGCGTCGCTATTCGCAATTAGTAGTACGGTGTGACGCCGCAAGGGATAGTCGCAGAGCAACCGAGCCGCCCCCGTAGGCTCCACATTACCTTGCGTAATCTCGAAACACACATTGGTATAACTCATTCATCCTCTTTTAAATTATATTACTAAATTAGCACCCATGAAACTTCTCACATGCCAACTTTACAGAATTACCCGATGGTAAAAGTAATATAATTTCCGGTAACTCGGCTCAGACGCGCTCACGCGAAGCGTTAAAGGCTAATCAATTCAATCCCTTAATGTTCTCAGAAGGTATGTAAAAGAGTGGTAAGTTTTCGTCGTGGTAAAAAATGTACCGTGTAATGTCGGTTTTACCCATTTTTACCTGAAACGATTTAAGAATCTCAGTATTTGTCCTCGGAATGCTGCATGAAGGCGACGCGAGGCGTGCGGTTACTGGCGTGTTTTGACCATTTCAGGTTATGCATGTTGTTAATGCTGTAATTATGGGCACTGCACATTGCTCTAATAGCCAGATCGATTTTATCCATTTATTCAGTAAGTGCTCCATGTTTGCATATATTTTAGTACCTATTTATTATCTCTTAATTATTATCTCTTTTGCATTAATATAGGTAAAAAGATGTTAATGTGAGTAGTACGAAAACATATCGTCATCTATTATTAATTCGTTAAGTCTATCAGTTTGCGAGAAGCGTAGATAACGCGATAGCTACTGTCAAACATCATTTTTGTGTTATATATTGACCGAAAACAGTGAGACTGCTGTCGCATGGCTGTCGCGTTGCGGTCGCCTTTTTTAGGTAATTAGGCTGCGGGTAACTTATTGGTTAACGCCAATTATGAGAAGGTAAAATAAAACCGGTGTCCATACAACACATACAAACAAAGCGGTATGTTCCGTCAATACCGTTGAATGTACCTACCGTCTACCTATACCTCTATCAAGAAACAATAAAAGGCGCGTTAATAACGTGGCCTGTTCATAAATATCCGCCGGTGGGAAGGCGTTTCGTATTATTTTCGTTTTATTACCTTCGGCTCGAGAATTTGATAGAGACTTGGCTACCGCACTGCCCCGGCAGTATAATTTCGCCGACACAGCCGGTTGCCCGCCGCCAACGTATTAAGGCGCCGAAATGAAAAGAAACCCGGAAATGGATGAAAAGTAATTTATTTTAGCGCGAGTAGGGTGACAATGGCATACAAGTTGATACACGGTTTTAAGTAGATCTTATACGTATTTCTCTAGTGTTGAATAGCTTAATCAACATTCGCATATTTATTATCTTAAATTAAATCTTATGCAGATGTCTTTCGCGCAGCCATCCATTACAAATCCATTTGCTTACTACTCTATGAGCAAACTGCTCACTCCTGCCGCGCCGCTGCGGGACCCCCTGACGCACTCCTGTGCTGCTCTAACGCAATATTAATTTTCTAATTTCGCTGCGAAATTACTTCTAAACATGGGATCTAATTGGAATCCGTAATGGACTTTCGTTCAGAAATCCTTTCTTAGCGACGAAACTCATTTCCGTTTGTTTTGGAAGCTCGAGAATGCGGAGCGTAAGTTATTACCTGTTCGCACTTCAAATGAATTCAAGTTATAAGGTCACTTACATAGATATTATGTCAACTAAATTGCAAACAAAGACAACAGCATCATAACTTCAAACTTGAGTCTGTTATTGGATAGATCGAGCGCCATTAAAGAATGGAACTAGTTTCAAAGAATTTATGATCTTGGCTTGTGTTATGGATTTTTCGTCCTCGGTCAAAGCTAAATAATTTTATTATTTATTGTTTAGTAAGTGGCATTAACAATTGAATTTGTTTTTTTTTATGTGATTTTCCTGTATGTACTTAAGCGTAAAGCCGTTTTTACAAATTTTAATTTATTAATTTTATTATAGCATCAATTTTAAAGCATGCGTGGTTTTTGTTATTATCTAAACAACAAAAATTTCTAAAAAATATGATGCGCGTATGGATTAAATAGATGGGTAGTAGAAATATTTTTTTCTAGAACGTTCAATTTTGTCAACAGCAATTTCATGAAAATCAAACTTTTCGGTACAGAGTTTAAATGTTGATTTTACTCAAACATACATAACAATGCATGTTCACAAAAATGTGATTAACAGCGGAATTTTCAAAATAGTTTTCTTTAACAATGCTCTATAAAAACTCATACATTCCTTGAGTTTAATTAATGGCAGGTTATTAATGTAATTAGTAAGAATCACGAGCACTCTGGGTACATTCCGTGTAATTTATAATCATTCATTACGTTTTGCAATTAGCTTGCCATCCCTATATGTTAACGTATCATGGCTTACATTGGCCATGCATCATTCTCGGAACATTATCTCTACAAGGTTACGTAATAAATGAACGGAATAAATATTTGCATAGATTTACACCAATGAAGTGCTGGAATTATGAGAAATGGTAAATCTTAGTGATAGGTTAGTTTAATTGCTTAATGCAACAGTTTCAATCAGTAGAGACATGTAAACTGCTACATAAGCTGCACCTATGTTTAACATTCCATAGTTGTATTGGTAAAGCATCTATAATTTTCAGTTACAAATGCAATCTCGCACCAATAAACACATTTCGTAAGTATGTATTATATATACAGTTTGTTATTAAACTCTTATTTATTAGTACGTTACAGTCTTGAACTTGAACAAAAGAGTCTACGCGACTGCTTCGCTAACTAAGCTACTTCAAACAGATGCCAAATAGCGTCGTAACAACAGCTTTGGAAGACATTTTTTTGTGTTGTGTCTACATTTTAGCATGAATGATACAGCGTTGAGACTTTCGGGTAAGTATGGGTCTCTGTTTTTCTCCGTAGTGTAAGAATAGTTTTCTCCTGACCATACTCGTACGTAAATGTTCATTGTATCAGGGACCTATTGTCTTCTACCGGGCAAAATTTAATAAATTCAAATAAAGTCTTAATAAAACTTTACGCGAATCGAACCCAGGACCTGACGCTCAAAAGCTGCGCATACAACCAATATAATAATCAGCCAGTCCCAAATTAAAACTCTCAAAAATAAATAATTGTATGTATTCGGCGGATAAACTGAACATACTTTATATTTAATGAAAATTCCATCTAACGCAAACTTAATTGCTATAACAGAAACCGCTCATTCAATTTAATTACGAAAACAAATACATAATCATGTGGTATAATCTAAAGTACAATACTAATGGATTTGTATAATGATTGTGGTTGCAGCTATTCTAAATGGTCATACAATTTATTTAGTTTTAGTCGTCGGTCACTCATTAAACAATAGAGTTGATTGCGTTGTTGCGATATCCATTATGCGGGCCGTAATTAGATTTAACCAAATGCGGGTTTTGCATTAATGGTGATTAAAATGTAAAAAAATAACGAACAGGATGTTCGCCCTGAATAACGTTACACACGTTACTAAATACACACGATAGCATCTATTGCGATTGTTTAGAAATATGTTTTCATCGGAAAAAAATCGCACGACTTTTTTGGGATAACATTATGGTCGTTCCCTTTGTTTATCTTGTACCTACAGATACAACTATTCGTATATAGCCCTACGCGAGACAGTGCAATTGTAGAAAAAGACGAACAAAATATGAGTTCGCCGTAATCGATTTGATATTTTTCCGGACCAGTAAATGTGCGTGACATAAACAGTCCAACAAACCCAATACTCCATTTTGATACTGGTGCTAATTGTCTGATGTTTAATTAACAAAATTGGTCTTATTTATATTATTGTCAAATATTGCCCAACCTATTCCAACAAACCCAATTCATTATACTGCATCCTATTATTATGGTAAAGTAATCGAAGTCGTTATGGTAATTATTGTAGAATAATGTTTAAAGTAAATCTCACTAGTTGCCCGTAAAGCGGTGAATAACGAGGTGCAAAGGTGAAGGTGCAGACGCCTTATTAAAATTCCAACTGACCTATGGCAACGGAACGCACCCTGCAACACGCCACCCCTCCCCTATTGCCACCATCGTTAACATTTCCGTTATTAAAAAAGTACGAGACTTTGTCATCACAGAAGTTAGTTTTTTTTTAATTAAAATTATGAAATTGATATTGCTTTTACCGTGCTCGCTTCCCAGCTCAACCTTGTGAAAGTTTAAATTAATTTTTGAATTAAGCCTAATGGCAGTGGTAAACGATTTCTAAGGAAAGAGTTTTCAGCAATTAAAATTTCAATTATTTGATGGCAGAAAACCGTATCCTAATTGCTTTTCATTACTGGTATAAAAAGAGGCTTGCTTAGCTTAGCAATTTGAGAAGATTAATCAGCATCTACAGGAAATTGTTGTCTAAATAAACAGATTTAATTATGGAAATTAATGGTTATAGCTTATGTACATAGTTTCATTATGGATTAATGCATGTTTAAGCAAAAACTGAATACAGCTATGTAGAAGAAACGTGTTTATTTTCTTTTAATTTCTTGCTGTAGCAGAGCTTCAAACAAACATCACATCACTTAGCACAACAAGCAACGCAAATTATACACGATAGAAAATCTATTTCGCAGGTTAATACGAAATTGTAGTTATATTTGGGCTAGTGTATTTTTTCATTTTGTATAGTAACGTCTCGGTCGCAACTTGCACTGGTTGAGGATATTCTAAAACGTAAACAGTTTTTAAAAGGATTCTAAGATCAGTATAGAAAGGCATTTCATCCTTACATAATACGATCATATAAGTTATAATAATTTCTTGTTTATATTCGGGACTCATTCTCCGCGTTCGTTCTATAGCGTTTGCTACCGCTTTAGTGTTGAACCGCGTTGTTCTTAAAGCGTATCGATAAAATATTATCGACACACTTATATTCTATTTTATAATTGAACCATTATGAAGGAATGCCTGACATTGTCAATTTTTTATAAATTTGAAGTCATAAAATTGGGGGCAAGATATTTGTTAAATGAAGATTGCCGCTCATTACAGTTTACTGTAGGTAGTTAATGAAGTGGAAAATGACTTAGGAGTGCATAATTTATAATGAATCGTTTCCAGTTCCTTCATTTTATTACTTAAGTACACAATTCCGGTTTTAACTATAGAAAGTAAACGGAACACCCTTTGTATCCTACTTTGATTAACATAAAAGGTTTGTATATGAACAGTATTATGGAAATTCATCATGCACATCACTGATGATACATCGTATCCCAAAACGACAATCAAACGTATACAAAGTCGAGACAATCTACGTCGTAAATTATTTTCTCTGAGAAAGGCTCCGGGCGAAACTTAAGCCTGACATAAGTGGGCAATAAACTTCAGCCAATTTGGAGATTCGCATCTGGAGGCTCTTATTAAAGCCCGAAAGTTAGTCCTTTTCATCCATCACTCGTAATACGTGTGTGAGTTATTGTATGAAAAATTGAAGAATAAATTGAGTCGCTGCAGCAGCGGCGAGACATAAATCCCAACTGAGCCCTCAATATTGTTTTAAAGGGGAAGTGGCCATAAATTTTATCAGGGCCGCCCAGAGCAGCCGCGGGCGCCGAGCCGCTCCCGCCACGCCACGCTGCCGTGCCGCCTCGCACCCGCACTGTCTCCGCAATTTTCCGCCGTTGCCCGTACTGCATTTGATGCTCATGTGAATTTGTTTTGTTATTTCTGAAGAAATTGAAATCTTCCTCATGGATAACTACGTTACGTGAAATATGAGGTAATAACCACGAGTACGAATTGGCCAATGCGGCACTCTCCAACACCGACGCGGCGGTAGTAAATCGACGAACAGCAACGTGTTTAAACTATTTAGTATTTCATTTAACATGAGATGGAAAGTCTAAATAAGAATTTAAAAAGTGCACTGAGTCAAATAGAGTTCTTTTTTAATTAAATCGAAATCTAGTGGGTCTATACAGTTCTAGCAATTCTGTTACAATTGATCTTGATCAGATCTAAAAAAAATTACAAAGAACAAAGACAAAACCACTGATAAAGCTAATAAAGTTTTTGTGAATGTTATCGATTGCCACTTCCTTTCCAAATTGTTTCTTTCTACAGAATACATGAATTCGTTTAATGCTGTCATAACAAAAAATCTTCAGTATTTTATATCAGCCATCAGCCGTTCAAGAATACGCAGACTACAATCAGCAATACTGTAGAAAAACATACTCCGTACAAGTTTGTGGGGCACAATAAAAAATCGCTTATTTTTATCAATACGATCTGGGTGTCGGACATTTCGCATAAATGTGATATTGCAATATCGTTCGTCCCCTTTTTAATATCGCGACGGACGGTACTGGGCGGTTTATGGCACAACCCTTCCCGCGTTTTATTCGCGACCTGTTTGTCCTAATATTATGAAAAAATTGACGTCGGCAAAACGAAAATGTCTCGGCTGCTTATATTTTTTGTTCCTTGATTTACTTTTTGTGTTCATGTACATATTTATTTATCGTACCTCTTCATTCTGCCTTTAATATTTATATCATGTATCCAATATTTGCAAGACCGTTAACAGATCGTAAACACGGTCATTAAATAAAAAATCATATTGTGTGTAAATAAATATATACTTTACAATAACAGCGCTATTAAAATATACAATTGTATTAACAAATGGATGCTTCACATAAATAAGACAGCTTATCATGTTGGCAGCGTTCGCCAATTACATTAAATAAATTTTAATTACAGAAGACAGTTCTTTACTTGGCCTTTTGAGGCCAAGTTCACCGTTATAGTAAAGGAAGAAAAAGATTGCAAACATTTTAAGCAACATTTTGCGCTGCCTTACCTAATTATTATCTACTATGAGATGAAGTATTTTTTTATTGCCTCAATTTACAGACTCTGTATTTAAACTAATTCACATTGTAACGAACGCAAACGATTTTTAACGGAGCGGATTTATTTCGTTACCTGAATGATTTGAATTAAAGATCTAAATACTCACTGTTGGCGCTGTCAGGTTTATGCATGGCCGGGGGATCTCGAATCATGGCGAGATCGTCACTTGCACATCACACAACAATACTTGTGTCCTGAAACAATGGCATATAAATGTCAAAAATAATATCAATGATATTTTATTATTTTGTCATCATCATCATTCAGCCGAAAGACGTCTACTGTTGGACATAGGTCTCCCCCAAGCATCGCCACATTGACCGATCATGTGCTTGCTATTATATTGTATCAAGACATTAACAAATCAGATCTTATAAAGAGCACTAAGGTAAGAAATTCAATGAATTGTAACATAAATAAATTATATGATATTGTCGATTGTAAATTGTTATGTAAGGCATAGTAATGTAGAGTAGTTAAGTGGTAGACGTGTTTTTTATAGATGGGTTGTTCAGATGTATGAACCTATACAATTAAAATCTGGATAATAGTCAAATCGACTTTTGATGAACTGGAACCTGACAATAAGCAAAAATGTATGCTAATAATATCCTGCATCATGCTGATTTAAAAACAAGGAAAGTGTAAAGTTTAGTATGGAAAATACAACATTGCCATTCCTAGAAATAATTGACCTGCTAGACCAGAATTCGTCACGAAACGAAGTACAAAATCAAATTCTCGAAGTCACTTTGTAAGCACTTAAGCCCGTCGCATGCACCTACATCAATGTGGCATGCGAAAGATGTCCTTATTTACAAAGAATTCTACCCAGAATTGGAAGGTACGTAATACTGTGAGAGCGAGCTCCAGCAGCACGCGTCTAGCTACGAAACCTCATTAGAATAAACGATATCCTCTCCTTACGTCCACTCCGCGAGACCTTATTACTCCGACAAACTGCCGTCAAACGGTACCAACCAAGCAACAAGCAGCCTATCTAAAATGCGCTCTATAAACTACATTCTACGGTCTCCTTTCCAATATCCGAACGCAACTGGAGCTTCACATAATAATTTTCTGTCTTAGAAATACGCTGTAGAGTCGAATTTCAAATGTAACATGAATAACAAACGCACTATCTGGCGGCATTATTCCGTGGAAGGTTGAGACGTCCAAGCAAAGCTGTAAATTGAAACTTGGGGAGGCACTAATATCTCCTGCAGCATGTTTCGTGCGCATATTGGATGTCATCAATTTTCCAACTACATAATTAGTGGAGTGGTAATCAAAATTACTGTTACTTTTTTTTAAATCATATTCTTGTTGTGTGTGCAGTAAAAATAAATGATTTTACATAAACAAAAAATAACAGTTTAAAAGGTTTTAGACATTTCAGACATAAGATAATAATTCAAGTTTGGAGACTACAAAGCGACCACCGAAAGAGACGACTCATAAATAAACTAAATGAACTAGGAACGCGCACACAACCGTCGGAAGACTTTAGAGAAGCTTCTTTATCATCTAGCCCAATGGCTGCAATGAACCGATCCATCTTATGAATACTTTGAAACGATTTATCGGCTTCCGGCGGCGCCGGCGCAACGTACGAGCATCTTTAGTACATTTACTAGACAATACTGATCTATTGACAATATATCTTCTATATCGAATACGATGCATCCTGTATACCTACATAGTCAATCACCAACTATGCCTTGTACCTATAAACGGGTAGCTGTTTATAGTGTTGTTTTGGCAGATGTTCTCCTATAATTGTTGTCTTCTACAGTACAAATCTTATGGTCCTTTTATCAGTAGATTTATAGCAAATACAGATACCTTGTTTAGGTTCTGGTTTGACCTAGGTCAGGGAAAAAAATGATGCCTGACATTGACGGGGCGAAGACCGACAGCTGATACTGGGACATTCATGTCTGATTTAGAATCTTTGTAGGCTTTCATTTCGCTGTATCACTTCCTCCCAGACCGGAGTTCGACACAGCTGAAGAGTCTGGAGGTTGTTTGCCAGTGCCAATGATGGTTCAGTATGTCGGCTCTGAGCGTAGTGATGCTGCGAAGTCCGTTAAAAGTCGAGGTTGCGCGTAGTGGACCATAGTGATCGGCACAAACTATTTACCGCTACTGTCGTCATGAATCAAACTATTTCGTAGATTTTCTCCATCTAATATATCTGTGTATTAGGCAAAACAAACTGCTATAAATTCCGGTGACACCTGTTATTCGGTGAATGCTTGGCATTCGGCGTATCCACAGAACACCGTTATTCATGACCACCATTGATTGATCCCTGCCAAGCATCGGGCTCTCGTCGTACATCGTCGAGCTTCTAACCTTTCATTACAAATCGATCACCTTCGATATCACATATATAGATATATATATCCATTTAAACAGGAGTATCTTATTTAAAAAAATATTAAAAATAAACGTTATCAGTCAAAAATAACAGTATGTTCACGTTATAAAATAAACCAGAACATGCTATCAAACTTGAGTGGAATGAAAAATTTTTATAACCGCATCGAAATTCCCATCAGCACCTGTTACAAAGGCGGCTATCAAATTACCCGCGACATATCCGCGGAGCGCGCTGGAGCGAGCACGCCTCCATCCATAAATACGGTATTCGTTATGCATTTCTCATATTCATGAATCCGTTTTATTGGCCCCAATAAAATATGAACATCTCAGAATGGATATGAGAGAGCGGGCAAATCTAATATGGATTGCTGTGCGCCGGATTCGGTCCGATCGGCGGGTGGGGACGGACAGCTGCGCCGTTCTCGGGCCACACCAATCAGTTGTGCTGCCGTTTAACAATACCTAGAATATAACCACCCACACTGACAAAAGCCCTTCTTTATTACATCGCAAACAATCGCGTCTTGTCGACTTACGTGACAACAATCACACAAAGAATGTACCATCCCCTGCGGTAATCTGTCGCTACTTGTAGTGTGAGACTGACAAACGATCCCTGCGGCGGCGCCCAACACATAATGCGGAGTTAAAGGACTTTGCCCCACTAAACCACCTGAAGAAAAGGGCAGTACTCCGTCGACGTGTCAAAAATTCAACAGAGTGCTGGGATAAGTGGAATGGATGACGGGCGTCGCAGAACCGGATAAAATATTCTACGTCAAATCGTACGTCACTGGCTCTCGACTTGTTCTCGCCGAGAGTACTTCGCGGAAGTCGATTATTTATTCGCTTTTACGTCAACCATAATACGGCTCTTTTGTGCCCTTTCCGATTTATATGCGCCCATCGGAGTGTTTTATAATTCGAGAGAAAGCCACACCGTATAGTGGCTAATTTTATTCGGTTGTTTGCTTGACAAGAGGTAGGCGCATGGTTGAGAAATGCTTAGTCGTATACCTATACTGCTCTTCAACAACATCTTTTATTGTATTTATCACGAAATGTTTATATTCGTACAGTAATAAAGCTATCCATTAAATCGCTAATAGCGACAGGAGTGTCCGGAAGGAGTCCATTTGTGCACTGTACTGAAGGAGGGCGCGTAGTAGTTGACTATCTTTAGGTAGTTCCATTATGATTATGTTATCAATGCGATCAATTAAGTAGCATTACGTTAAAATTTACCCCAGCCATCAATTACATGGCAGCCGGCCGTCGCGTCGTCAAACACTGCGCGAGGCGAAACGTGGACCTGCCCGATGTTCCTGTGCAAGAATAATAATCATCGTGAGCTGAACAATATTACCGAATTGAAAGAGTTATAGAAAAAATATTATTGATATGAATCAAACCATTTTGATACATTAGTGTTAACGTAATCTGTTAGACACTCCCTTCTGACTCCGGCCTGATCGAATTCATTATTCACCGGAGGAGAGCAATTAAAGCTCCACTAATCAATCTCAAACTTCAGGCTGAGCTGAACTCTAATCAAGAAAACTCCTATTCTGTGAAAGCTTTTCGAACAAAATTTAACTTAATTAAAAATGTAAATTAAATTCCTAGTCGCGTCCACAAGCATGACGTCGCCGGGCCGCCGCGCGCCCCGCACCGAGCGCTCGGGGCTTTTGATTGCAGCTAAAAGGTTTGGGATTAGTGCGCGAAAGAGCTTTCAGTGCATTTGTAGAGCTTTTAAGTGGGAAGCTTTCGCTTAAGACACTTACATACAATGTAAATTTTATGTAGATAGCTACCTTGTGAGTGTATCTTAGCATGTTTTAAAACAGTCCTTTCATTTAATGCTCTAATACAAAGTAAAATTTCGATAAATACATATAATGGACAAAAGTGGTGTTATCGCTAATTTTGTTTGTTTTAGAAGTGTGTATCTGCAGACAAACAGCGCTAAGCGAAGGGGTTGTGGGGTGTCTGGGGAGGCGGCCAGAGGGAGCGGGCTCTGACCAAGGAAGTTCGGTGTCCGGAAATAAACCGCCCGTAAAATTGTCAATTCCGAGGGAGCGCCGGCGCCTGGGCCCGACAATTTTGAAGCGTGCGGTTCAACCGGCCCGCTGAGCTCTGGCCCGATTCAATGTTTAAAAGGCATCTCATGTCAGCACTTTATTTTGATATAACTCCATGTTATTAAGTAGGTTAAGTACAAACAGGCAAGTATAATATATGTCTTCTCTCTTGAGATTGGAATTAAAAAGATGCAAGTAAATACTCGTAAAATATAGAGTACGTATTGCAGCTCACGCTCTACACGTCAGCAAAATGCGCATTGCCATCTGGGTGTGCGCCAAAACAATCACTGTTATTCAGTACTTAGCTGTGCGATACAGTAAATTACACAACATTGTTTCACAGTCATTAATTCAGCGATTTCGCGATTAAAATTTAATTACATCCAACTGTCGGTACACACAGTCATCAGATAGAGCGTAGATTGAAAAATGTTTAAACGCGTTAGGGAGTGATGTAAAAGAAAATTGGGCAAGATATATCACGAGGAGCACACGCAGATAACACACGCATAACCCATCCAATCACAAGGAGCAGCGAGCAGAAAGCTTATTATCGGGACGCGGCGTTGCGTCACCCGGGTAATGAGGAGAGCGAGACGCGATCCTTTGGGGCGGACACGGGACGGACGCGGGACGGACCGGACTCGGACGGACTGCACACGTGCACCCATCCAACGTTACAACCCTCGCGCTTTTGAACTGAGATCATCGCGACGCTCATCCGTGAAATTGATTCTCGAGAAAAGGAAAGACTAAAAGATAAATAAAAAGGAAATAGGAAAACACAAGCTAAGATTTGGCGTGAAATTGTTTTTCAGCACCCGGCCGCCGCCGACGCGGCTACGGCGGCGGCCCGGCTCGGGAATTTCCCAATTACTGGGTGTGAATGTATCTACTTGATTACGTAATGGATACTTTGAACACCCAACTTGGAACGTTTAAGTATTATAGTGTTGTACCAACTCTATTATGGTACCGAATAGCTTATAGGTACCTAATTTTACATTTGAGCCTCTGTTTAAACAAAATGTGAGATATTTGATTATTTGTTTTTACTATTGCATAATAACATTACAAATTAATAATAAAGCCTTTGAAAAACCCGCCTATTAGCTGTATACGTATAAGTAGATACTATAACTATCTAACGGATCGGTCGAATTGGGATCTTAAAACACTGTGACATCTCATCCACTACGTGATCCATTTGCCGAAGTAAGAAGCAATCTCATTCAATACCCGGCCGCCCCCACCCCTCGTCCCGTGCGCCTAGGGTTGCTAACAATGCGATACTTTGTGCGCGCCCGTATCACAGAACGCAATAAAACTTTACATTCCTCTTTAACTACTTTCCTGTAGTTATCAGCGTGTGATACGAAATGGGGCATAAATACAGAATTGTTTGTTGTTTGAATTTGTTCAGCTAACTTAATAGGGTAACTGAACGTAATTCGATCAAGTATAACACAGCTTGTTTATTTTTCTATAATTGGCTAACTTTACATCAATAATCTACATTCATTTCGTTCATATAAGTCGTTTTAGATTAGATATGTTTTATAAGGAAAAGAGTTCAAAGAAAACGGTCACAGCAAAACTTTTTCAATAACTTCTCAGAATATTCGGTATATAGAATAGATTCTGCGAAAGGCGATCACCGTCAACCCTAACATAGTAGCGAGTATCGCTTTCCCGATTGTATTAGATTCAGCTGCCCTTTTCATCTACATGTCGTTCTCTCTTTACCTCTCAAGAGGGTCGCAAGACTAGTGGATATGCCGCGGACAGAGCTACGTTCCTTATAAACCAACGCCCTTCAGATATTCTTTACAAGACATTTATATCTATATTATATTCACAATATATTTATTTTTAGGAAATATTACTAATATGTAGTTCTTATGTCGATACATTTTAGAAATAACTAAATGCAATTTATCCATAAATTAATTTTATTTCAATTTATGCCAAGCACCTAGCTAGTCGAAATTTAAATATTCTTATTCATTTGCATTGATTTCATTGATTGCAAACGAAAACACTTTTAGTGTAAATGATTTTCGTATAAATTCGATCAAGAATCGCTTTTGTCCGGCATAGCTGTCGCCTATAAGCCTGTGATGGAATTTAGATCACTATCGGGAGGTCACCATCGGCGCACAAAAACTATTTTCATCTAAAAACTCATCTATATTTTGTCGAAGAACTATGAATATGATTATCCACACCATTCCAAAGGCTATCATCCAATAAACCTGGTAGGTACCAAAGGTATCAAATCTTTTTCGTCCGTAGTGAAATTGAATATTTATCCGGGTAGTATCTCTATTCCGGAACAATTTTTATGTAGGGGGAATACAATCTCAAGATATTTGGGAGGGCCACTCCACGAGGATATTGGCAAATACCTTGCCTACATTACCTTTATTGCCTCGCGACGTTGCGTGCCCGATTTGATCGTATCTACGATTATTTGCGTATTATTCAATGTTTCTAAATGTTATTCGACTTGAACTCTAATTCGTTATTCATGAAGCTGATAACAATGAGTAAGGTTTAATGCAATATACATCATTGTCTGTAATGCACTACTATTCATGTTTATTGTGTCTAATTTACATCTAAGTCTAATTAAAAATATTTGCATGAACAGAACTCATTTTCTGTACGTTTCTTTAGAGTTCAACTTACTTAAATGTTCTTTAAATTAGTATTTATTAAAGTCGTTCATGACATTTTCGCGTTGTATCGTATTATAAGCATATATTTACAATAATTACTGCTGATTGTGTAATTATTTAAAATGTAAAGGGTCGTTATGTCATGACATTTATAACGGCGGTAATTTCCTTTATTTATAATATAGCATGTTACTAAACCTTGATGCGATGCTTTCTGAACCGCTACACTCGCACAAAATTAAAAGCAACAATGATTATACATTGAGGTGCATCAAATCGAACCTCCTTTAATCTACCCACGACACGGGCGAGGCGCGAAACCGCCGGTTGAAATGTAATTTGCGCAAATTAAGCCGGACAGTCTGCATAATTTAGCACATAAAACTCGCCGCCATAAGCCGGACACTTATAATTGAGTGGACCGGACGTAATTGTGTTTCACGCCATCATTTTATCCACGACATACAACTTATATTAATGTCGGTATTGATTAGTTCCAACAGTTTTTGGGTCTAAAATGAAAATGTGCGAAATCACTAATGAATGCTTTGTGTGACGAAAATTATTATGAAACCTTAGGCAGCCAAGTTAATTTCAATGAATCTCTTAATCTTTTTTTGTAAAGTTTAGCGAGAGAGTGGAGGCTAGTTCTGTTGTTTTGAATATTAATGAAACCTAACAACCAATCACATTTAACTAGAACTTGACTCGTAAAAGATCCTATTTGTAAAAAAAAGTATTACTGTATAAGGTATCGACATAATTAAAATTAATTGGATAAGTTCCTAGAAGTATTTAACAGTGTATTTACATTAACCTACCTAGTGTAAATCCAAACTTGATTATTCATTCATATAATTATTTTAAATGACTTGGGTATTAAGAAACCATTCAATCAAAAGCAATAAAATTATTTTGCCAGCAATGATAACATTTTAAAAGGGCACCTCTTAATTAACATGACAAGTTTCCTTTAACTTTAATATTATTGTCTGCATTAGCCTACACTAGCGACCACCCGCGGTTTCGGTCGCGTCATTTTATATTACAAAATAATGATATAATCATTATTTTGTAATATAATTCAGAGTAAAAAAGAGCAAATACATCTTACATTTCGTCTATATGTTGGTGTTCCGTAGATTTGTATAGTATAACGGCCCTATTCTATCCATTCAAACAGTGTACAAGAGCCAAGTTACGAGTAGACTGGGTATACATATAATTCAGCTTATAGATCGCTACTTGCGGTACAGTTCCCCCACATAATTGTCATTGTTACACGTCGTTGTAGATTCAGTGATAATGTAGCTAATTAACGCTGAAACGAGCGCGCTGATTGTGGCGCTGTTACGTTGACTTAAGCTGCAATAACTTAGCCCGAGCGCAGTAAATAAGTGTTCGTGATCGTCGTTCACTAGGTATTTTAATGAGATTTAATAGCGGCGGTCTGTCAGCCGCCCGGCTAGGCTCCGCAAGCAACGCTGTCGGCTTTTAAGGCCTTAATTGGTTCCGTACATGTATAATCCGCTTAATGGTTGTTTTGTCGGACAACACACAATAACAAAATCCGGTTCCATGGCGATAATGCTGATTGATGTGAAACTTTATACACTTGTCACTAGACATTCTTCTCATTAGGCAAATAGGCTATTAAACAGAAATGGCTACGAGACTGACATTTTGTCTACATGACGCATCGAGCGATGCAAACCAGTATTTACATACCTTTACTGAAACCTCTGAAATAACAGAATAATTTAATGGCTTCATTAGACAGGTGGCGTTGGAGGCTAATCGTTATTTATAGACAATAAATTGTTATATTCATAGTGGTCGGAGCGGAAGGCGCATAAATTCGACGAGCGAGTGTCGGGTTGACACCTGTGATTGCATTTACAATGCTAATTCACGGCACAATATCACGTCATCTGCCGCCGCGCTTCACGTTTTCACAATCGCGCTGACAACACACGCCCGGCACCATAGCATGCCGCCGCACCCAAATATTTAACTAATGTCACCGCGCCATTTTACTATTCACAACCTTTTTACAATATTCAACTTAATTACGTTATTGGCAGTGAACCAAGCGCGTGCAAATGGCCCGCAACGACGCGACCGCAGCGCCCAACAACATAATATCCGATATTGACACAAACCATGGAAATGATTGATGATTTAAATTCATTATTAAAAAGATAAAACGGGAGTGGGTCGTTACATGTCGAGATAAGCCGGCGGATAAGCGGCCGCAATCCATTATCGAGCAGTTAATTTATAATTACTTTCTTCCATTACGCCGAACGAAAAACGTGGTGATTAACTCAGAATCGCTTTAACGAGCACAATGGGTCGACGTTCAATTAAAAACCCTTGTCGAATGTCGACGGCTTCGCAGAAAAGAGGAATCGACGCTGACTCAATCTCGTATACATGGAATAAGGAATTACTCGCGTGCGGAAAGTTTTTAATTAAATATTCACCCGTTTTGTAATTAAGACGCGATTCAATTGAGCACAATGGAGTTTCGTGCGGCGCTTTCGAAAGAAATCGGAGACAGCTTTACGTTTTAATTTAATGCTTGCGGTCACAAACAGATTATTATGAATGTTCTATTAAGCCTCGTTGTTGTTTACTAATTAATACGTTAAAGAGCTTTTGAATCTTCTTGTCTTATCGATTCATTCTTATGATGCTATGATCAGCTTAAAATGATTATTGATTGTAATGTTGGAACAGATTGTGTGATCCTGAGTGTTACTCGATTCAAATATTTTCTCCTAAGTAAAGCTTTTGGGGTTGTAAAGGCGCGCCCGCGCCACGCACCCTCCTGCCTGTATACGACACGGCGGTACACATGCCGCATTTGAGCGTAATTTAAATGCATGCACATTACTCGCGAACGACGCTCCACACAATACCTTAATTTATAATAAATAGCTTTATTACATGACCAAACTCATCAAAGTATTTTTTTTAAACGGCAACTTCATGTTCTTAACGAGCGCGTTAGTTTAGGTTTCAAACACAACAAGTTTATTAAAAATACAGTTTAAATTTAAGTTTTTAATTATAAAGTATTAAGTAGTTTAGCAGACCACGTTATTTTTCTATCAGACTTGAAAGAAATGAATAGCAAAAGTCTTATTAGATGAGATCATTAAACTAAAACAGAACTTCACCTAACTCCAACTGCCTTTCCAGACGATTGTAAATTATATTTCCTATTAAATGATCTGCGGGATCTGATAAGATATAAATTTAATAAAAGTTTCTCAAAGTAGTTCAATAAACGTCTTAGTTATCTCTGTGTAATCCCCAAACGACCCAACTGGTAATCTCCTAGACGTTTAATTTCGCCGTTTTAAATGAATCGCAGATCGCATATCCCGAAATCCTTCCTACGATTGGTTTGTCCGACCGCGCGTATAAATTCTTAAGGAAAATCATCTGCAGAATTCCAATAGCTGGTTGCTGATGTCCAAAATGGTGATATATCGTGGCTGAGATCGTTTTGGAGCGCCTGTTTATGAGATATTTCATATCGTGCACAATTCTTCGATCATTTATCATCACTGATTTTATACCGACGCGCTCCTTTTGGAAAAGCATGCAAAGTAAGATTTTTGCAATATATGGGAATGAGATGATAAGCGTATAAGTAGTTGGTATTCTTTAACCTTAAAAGGCGGTTATCTACTTATATTTGCCTATATTTCGAAAGCGCCTAAATCAACGATAACAAAGAACTACGCGTACCTAACAATCATACCCCTGTACTTATGTTCCTCAAAATGTCACCAGAAGCCATTAACACGAACAAGAAAATATTTCTTAACCATGTGCTAATGGTCCATACAAAATGTGATGTCGCTAATGAAACAACTTCGCCAAAAAGTATAAGTGCCCGAACACAAAACACCACACAAATTGTTATTAAAATAAATACATCCGTCATTGTAGCGTCCTAATTTAATATGACCTTATTTAAGTACAAAAGTTTCGAGGTTAGGTAAAGGGAGTTATTAGATTTTTTAAGTATCTGATGTTTTTGGGAGGTTGTACGTTGGTCGTAGTGTTTCCGATATGTGGAAGATGGCTCGATATAATTACAAATGTGGTGCGTGTCGCCACGTGAGCGGTCGACAGTCGGCGCCGAGCCTCGCACTCGGGAGCTCACTTGCTCCATAAACAGGTTTCCGTATTTTTCAATCAGAGAGCTGTCAAAGCGTTCTGACACCCTCATCCCGTCGGCTCGCACTCGCCGAGCACCGAAATTGGTTTTCTACATTCAATCCATACAAAGTTTAATGTTATTCGTTCGCGATATCACCGGGATGCTGCCGATGTTTACCGACGCGCCAAATCATATTGGATTTGCAAACTTTTGTTTGCGGACTTTATTTCATTTCACTGTTAGTTCAGGCCGAGAGAATGTAATTTTAGATATTGTCCTCGTCTATGTTTTGAATATAAGTCTCTTTTATATTTGTATTCTACAAAGTTGAAGATTTTATTAAAAATGCGCAAGTCTTTTCGATTCAGATCTTGAGTAAGCTCGGTTTTCTTTGCCAAGAGTGCAGGTTACAAATTAACCACGCCGGATATATCCGCGGGAGGAGAGTAGAGCACCAATAGAGGCGGCTAACGGCTGGAGTGTGCCCGCAAGCGTTTATAAATTGAAGGGCTGGTACCTGCGGCTTAATACACCGCCGTTTCCGGTTCATTTCCGGGCGGCGCGCGCGGCTCCGGATATTGCTTTTAAGGTTGCGCCGCACGCCATCGCTCGCATACACACGCGCATTATACGCCACGCTACACGCTTCGCTTCTCGCTACCCACTTACATTTGCACCTACATTACGAATCAATGCTGACTCACATCACACAATCTCTGTGTCAATCCGGAGCCTTCTATTTTTAGACCATCAATGCCCCAAATTAATATGAAAGAGCAATTTTAAGCTACCAAGAATTAGTATTAATTTAAAATGTAGGTTCAAAATGAACGATCAGAAGCTTTACAAGAGTTGCATTAAGAACGTCGGCATCATTTCAAATAAAAATACGAGAAACATAATCCCTTGGAGCCGCTCCGGAAATTAAATTTTCCCTTAAGCTTAAAGTTTAATTAAGCAATATCACGCGAGTGCATAGTGGCCAATGTTGAGGCGGAAAACGTAGGGAGAGTGGGTTCGCATCCCGGCGGCGCGTCCCGCAGGATATGCGATTTGATGGACAGTCAATTTAAGAGCGACGCCGAAGCGGTAACTGGGTGCACTTTCATTTACACGCGAACAACGAACAGAGAGCGCACAGCACATACATAGTTACGAGAACGTTGATTTTGGTTTGATAAATACAGACTTATGCAGAATTTATATATGAATTTTATAACACATTAACATTCTGTTGAAACACTCTTATCTAAAAATCGAACGATTAACTTGAGAACTTAAATATCAGTCGTTAATTTAACCGTATTGTTAAGTGCAAACAAAATGCCGATCGACGACAATGACATTTCAAATTAGCACAAAAGCGAAATGCACAAGTTACAGTTAGCTACATATAATCCCAACTAATTGGAATCGCTAGCTGTTCTTGGACACATTTGCAGCTGTCCAATAACGGCGAATCTACAATTTTAAGAGCAAAAACATTAATCTGGTTCATATCGCAGGTGGCGCCGACGCAATCTCTTCCTGCACAGCGGCACCTCCACGCGACTTAGGCGACACATGCTCTTTATTAATTATGTTCTACTTACACCTCCACACTGACGGTTGTGAATATTGGATCATGTGGGAGTTACATCACTTTTTTAATTTGGTATGAATTCTTGATTCTGTCGGACATGGCGATATGAGCATATTTTTATTGTATTGGTGTTTTAATGGTACGCATACTGGATAGTCAAGATTGAACTATTTTAAATCTTATAAGACTAAAGTTTCGATAAGTCCACGTTCAAGCGAAAAAGATAAAACAAATAGGTACTTAGCCCTAAAATAACATATAACTACCATAACTTGGTATTAATAATTGTATTCAAGTAAATTAATGGAAAAGTTTTGGCCTTTTTTTACATTCAGTTGAAGTAGCGTCCTTTCATACCTGGCGCAGCCTGGCGATTTTTTACCGTAGCGGTTACGCGCGATTACGCACGTGCCTGCGTCAAAAAGTTGCAGCACATATCGGCGCTACGCTCGCGTAGGTGAGAGGCTACATTCGTAGCAGTGCCTTGCGTTGCAGCACGTAGACGCTACGACTGCTTGTGGAAACAGAAGGGGCGTCGATACGCTATCCAAATCGCCGCCGCCGTTTCATTACTACTCGTATAAGATTCAATTAATGTCATCGGTAAAGAAAGGCTAAAACTTGTCATAAACTTTGCGTGTTGTAAGTAGTAAACTTTATGGAAGATTAAATGAAATCTAATAATGCACATTTTTCCTTATCTAAAAAAGTTAGTTACAAGTTTGACAAGTTGTTTCACTAACCTTGCCCAGTTGAAACAAGTTTGTCATTTGACAATTTTAATATGATACAAATGTTGATGGAAGCAACCGCTTTCATTAACAAATTGGACATCATTATACATAATATGACTGGCACACATCTTCAAATAATTCAACACCATTAACATTTTTATGTATCGCCTCAGGGTACAATTAAGGCTCGGTAATTTCTTGATTTGACGTAATATATTGACAAGCCCAAACCTAAATTACATTTTATGACGTGTGAATTGAATAAAATGTCTAATGTATGTTTCGTGTTAATTTTTTTATACCATTAATGATTACCATATGGTTCATTAAAGCATCGTGTTAATAGACAAAAACGTTCGAACAATATGTGTGACTATAGCTACGAATTATATGCATGCGGTTTCAATTAGAGGCGGGTATTACGAAACTTCATAAAGTAATTATATTTTATTACGAACATTATTTATAAGTACCTACAACATGTTGTTTTAAAATAGTGTAGTAGATAGATACTTTTTCATTTTAAAGCGCTGCTTCATAATAACATTATGGTCAGAATTAGTTGCAAACATATTATATAACAAGCAAGATTAAAGAATTACTTTTAAATTGAAATCCTTAGCGGCCGTACGAAAAGAACAAAAATAAAAAACTTTTATGTATACATTTCAAATATTAAAATTCGGTTAATACTAACACTTAGAAAATTAATATCTATTTGTGAACATTAGTAAGGAAACTGGTGTTATCGCTCGCCCTGATTCGACTGCATTAAATCGTTTCCATTACTTTAAGTAGAATTCGATGTTTATGTCAAACGCGGCGGCGATAATATCGCAATTTATTTTATTAACACATTCAGTCTAATGGGAAGGTGGTCGATACGACGAATTTACTCACCAGTTATAATAGGTGACAGAGTTTTAATGCATCGTGTGAGCAGGGCATAATTTATGTATGTACACAAAAGCATTTACATAAGCATTCTATTTTAGTTCAAAAGATTACGGAGTCAAAGAAAAAAGATACGCGTGTAAAGTATCTGTTAATTTATTACGTTTTCAATTAAGTAGGTAACGTCATTATAATTTAATCGCCTACCTACGTCATAATTCCATTAAATAGGTATACAAATAAGTACATTTACATATATATATGTATGTCATTCTGTCAACGTGGCGTTAATAAAAGCTTTTGCGTCCAATTCAGCTCGAGTATATTTAGCAATATATTACAAATCTCTCAAAAGTTTCTCCGCATACATATTTTATAATATATTATTTACGGAATAGCTGCCCACTCGGGTTAAAGCGGATTTAAACAATAAATAACGTTGTGAATTTCTAAATCCATTCTCACGATTATATCGGGGCTTCTCGTATCAATTGACAAACTGACAAGTAAGTAAGAGATTATATCGTGTCGATATACTTTGTTAACAAAAGTGCTATAATTTATCCACTGTTAAATCAAAGTTGTAATGGCGGGGTAGAGTAAGTGCTATGATTTACATAAATGTGGTGCATGCAGACTTAAACTGTTACTAATAAATGCTGAATGCGGCGCCGTCGATGCGGGTTAACTCAACTCTATATTCTTAACCCTTGAATAAAAATCTCATATTTTTATCCACATATACATATTAAACTGCAATTGATAGAGACGCATTTTAAATTTCCATGTTTAAGTAGATTAGACACTCTCTTCCCGACCAAATATACCCTCACGATCCCTTTTAATACGATAATATGCCTCTATCTTTCGTCTGCAGTCACACACGACCCTTGTGTGCTAATTGAATTTAAGGAATAAAATCCAATCGCCCCGATTCTTTATTATTCAAGATCCAATTTGGATAAGGTCTGATCGGTCCGAGGGGCGGGCCGCCCGAGAGGGGCAGCCGAGAATAAAATTGGTTTGTCACTCAAAACATAAGGTTATCAGTTTTGATATGAATGTATCGGTTTATTGGGAGCTTGAATTTTGTCCCAAAGTAAAAAAATAACAACATTATATCTGGTTAACCCTGCCATCTTTAGTCTGAAGTTGTCGAGTGACTAAATTTATTTTTAAAACATATTTGTTTATATAAATGGAAATTTTGCGTAAGTACATTCGTGTGAAATATTCCATTTTATCACCGTGTTAATGAATGATGTTACAAGGGAGTTACAGTGAAGCAGTGTAGGGTGTAATCAGTGCGTCAACGTTAGACATTATTTACGGCGCGGCGCGGGAGGCGCGTGCGGCGCGCGGATGCCTTTCGATCTGAGATAACAGCGATGACACAGTGCTATCGCCGACACACAGCGATTCCACCGCACCCCTATCCCCATACACTACCCACCCTATACAATAGTGTTAGAATAAATATTTGGCTTCAAAATATTGCAATCAAACCATGTGCGTAGGTCCCTATATTAAAATAGTTTTTATGTTAATCTCGTTATCTTTCTTATGACTGTCTAATCCTTTATTTATTTGGATGAAAAATTAACATCAAAATTTAAATTAATGAAATTGAGCACAAGGCACACAAATATAAATGAATTATTAACAAATTTACTTTACAATAAACAAACAAAATTCACGAAAACTATAATAACTTGTTTACATTTAATTAATGTCCTTTTCTGTATGAATCGTTGCAAGACATGTCAACAAGCCGCTACGTAGCTGGATTCACGAAACTAATGGCAAACAAACATACTACGGCTTTTATTAGTATGTGACGCACTGATTGCTATCGCAGAAGATGGATCGGGGTAAATTTACCCCTCGCTATGCACTTCTTAACATCGTAGGTACGTAGTTTCTACTTTTATTGCTGTTAATACCTGTACAAGAAGGTTTTATTATTTTGCTTTTGTTTATAGACTTTGAAATGTTAGCACACATAACGATAAAAAATAATCAAGTGTTTGCTCAATATGAACAAACCCAATCTTTATGAAAGATGACTACGAGCTATGTTAATTGCATTTACATTTTTATTTGTTTGATGAATATTCTGTGCTCATAATAATTAATTGATGGGTTTGTTATGAAACAAAGTTAAATAGAATAATCTGTTTCGAAACGTATCCGCGGCAATCCGTATGAAAAGTAAAGAGATAATGAAGTTTTTATACAAAATTAAAAGTATGTCAGATTATATTGGTTTGAATTTTTAATTAGATAAGTTAATGGTTGATTCTGTGGTACATATTTAAATAAAAAAAACGAGTGAGTAAAAAAAATCTCTTCGCAGAAAATGTAAATTGTCGTTCAATTTCTTCATGTCCTGCGCAACCTCCGTTATTCTCGTAAGAACCGAAACAATGTAATCTGCGTGAACAATCAGAAATAATACAGTCTCAGAAACAATCTGCGCAGACGTTGCGAATGCATTTAATTGCCTAAACAGAGTGGATCACTATGCGTACCAGAATAGCGTGCAGAAAATCAGTCTGCCGAAGTGAACAATAACAATTAAATAATAAGCGACGCAACTGAAAAATTGAATAGCTCTTCTTAATTAACGTGTGAGCTTCTTCCGTTATTGAGTGATATAGAAATGTAAAACACAAGTAAAAGTAGCAATTTCTTGTTTTAAAACGTTCTAAACTTGATGCATAGCGCAGGTCTATTGAGCACAATCCATCATACCCCAGCACTAAGCTTCAAAGTACGTTCAGGTGTAAAGCTGGCAACTGACAAGAGTTATATAGTTGAATATGAAACGATCATTGAAAGCGCGGAAATTAAATAGCCGCTCATATCCGGGCGGTGAAGTGTCGTGTCGAGCGTTCAGACAGCCACTAGTACCATGCACCCACTTACTCGTACCTCCGATACTCAGGTCGGAACACAAAGGATAAACTACATGCTATTTTTATACTAGGCTATTATAAGAACTAAGTATGATGTGGACCTATTTTCTCGGAAGTGTTTACAAAGTGCATCAACCTACCTACAAACGAGTTCTACCAGAGCTCAAGCGTAGGCACTATAGGACTCTCAATTGGCATGGTTATTTGTTAAGCTACATGCTTTTTTATGCTACATAATTATAAGAACTATATTAGATCTGGATCTATTTTCTCGGAACCGTTTACAAGGTGCGTGCGTTTATGATCAATTACCTACAATCAAGTTCTACGAGAATTTTTTAAGTGTAGAAACGGGAGGACATTCCGGCGTAGTTTTTTTTTTTAATTATAAGTTTATGTATTATTTTTGCAGTAAGTAATAATAAAAATTGTATAAAATAAGTGCGTAATCTCTTACCAACAATTGAGCGCTACGTGTGCGTAGGCTTAATACTCTGACTGTCTCAAGTTATGTGATAAACTATTCAATACTATTTTATATTAAGTAAAAGTTATCTATATGTAGATGTGGAATTATTTTCTAGGAAACGTGTACAAATTGCATGCTTACTAGCAATCCAACGCTACGAAAGTTGTTATGCCTAGGCCCAATATGATAAGTTACGATTTTTTGTATACTAAGTAATTTTAAGAACGATACTAAACAGCCATTTTTTCAAGCTTAACGAAGCGTGTAAGTCGGTTCCTACAATGGACTACTATGAGAGCGCAATATGCGCATGCGCAGGCTCATGTTCTAATTAACGTAGTTATTTGTAAACTACGTACATAAAAGGTCCTTTTTTATTCTAAAATTATTCGAAATGCAGTTAATATGACGATACATTGAACATATTTCCTGGGAAATGTTTTACAAAGTGCATATTTGATCGATTACCGGCGATGGAGTTCTTGTAAGAACGCTTTTATTATGAGTTTAAAAGGGACTCTAAATAATTGACGTGGTTATTATTCCTTCAACGATAAATACAGACTATTATTCAATTGACTGATAGCTTTGACATATTTTCCTTTGAACTTATTAAAAAATCGTTTCCTACAATCGACTTAATACGACAATAGGTATGTTTCTAATTACCTCGGTTTCTTGCAATCGATTTCAAAAATAAAGAACGTTTCCACTATACGCCTTAACAAGGGCTTTAACAACCAATAACCCTCGCTTGCACCCTTAAACCTAATAATAAGAACAGCGTAGACGATAAAAGCTATAGTTACATTGTCATTATAAATGGTTTTGCTTTGTTGAATGTTTACGTTTAAGAATGATTCTTTTAAACATTGCCTCTCTATTTTTTTCTTCTGTTGGGGGAACAGTTTAGAAATTAAAAATAAATATCACATGCACTACCAGTGCCAAAGACCACAATAATCTTTAGTTCATACAAATATTGGTTCTGTATGGGTCTCGAACTCACAACCATTGTTTAAATTAGGCAGTCGATCAAATAAAATTAGTCAGGATATCAGAAGTAACTCATAGAGGTCCGTATTACGTAGGGTTGCCAACCGTCCTGTTTTCCCAGGACATGTCCTAATTATTTCAGTGTCCTTGGTTGTCCTGGATAGTTATTAAGTAGCGTCCTGGGGTTTTTAGAGTCCTCGTAAGGTCCTATGTTTTTTTATTCGCGCGCCATTACTCCCTCGAACCTTACGTTTAATTATCAGCATAATTATTTTATAATTTTATCCTTCATTTCATTTCTTATATTATACAATTTAATTGAAGAAAATTTCATAAAACATTGTAATTGCTATTAATTGATTTTCATTGACACTATTTTCTTATATTTTTCTTATACTGCGTCCTGTTTTTAAACCGAAATGTTCTTGCATTTCCACTTCCAAATCCTGATTTTCAGAATTTGGGGATGGCAACACTAGTATTACGGCACGCTCAGCGGTACTTTACGAGAACACTTATTTGAGTCTGTAATTTTGTACAAACACGTCGTACAAAGCTGCTCTAGTAAAGATCAATGCACAAAGTACAAGTTTATTCTGTATCACTACTGGGTGTCATACTGCAATACAGATATAAGTACTGGACATAATTGCACCATAGCAAGTAACAACTTATAGCCACTCTTTAACGACTTCTAAAGTAAGTTTCTCTTTGAAACGCAACAATAAACAAGACAATTGTTTACTTACTGTAAGCTGTTGCTCATAAAACATTAATTAGGGTCTGTTATCATAATAAGCGGTTAGTCCACTATCGTCTGTACTGTAGTGCATGGGCGCTCGGTATTATAACGCACGCATGCGCAATATGCGTGAGATGCCAATCAACCGCTACACTCCAATCAATTCAAACCGATGCTAATGTTAACGCATTTTTTTCCTAATTGGACTAACTAAATGTCTCTAATTATTTGTTTCTTGCGTGAAAAATATAAACAATGATAACACAATACTAATGTCATACAGATATCTAATTATTGTTATTATCTTAGTCATAGTTTTAATTTGCCTTTTGTGCTACTACTTAAACAATTGCACATAAAAAAAAGATAACTACTGAAAGAATAAAATGTAAAGAACTTTGGACCGCTATTATTTAAAACTAATCGACATAAATTTATAAATGAAGCTCATTAATGAATTAAAATGAATAAAAACAAAACAAAATATCAATGAACACGAACAGATAATAAGCGATATTCTAAGTTCGACACTGATAACCCCCTGTAATTTATTAGATAAATAAATTATGAAACAGTGAATATGTTAGCTCTCAGATTTAGGGCCTCGTATAGAAACGGGTGTCATAAGAGAGCGTGGGTTCTGTTCTGGATATTTTCATGTTATTTAAGAATATTAGTAAAATCAATCGATCAATAACTTAGTAAATATAAGAATGTGAAGAATACAGCTGATGATTGATGCAATAAGAAGAAAATCATTTAAGAGCTCGAGTCTCATGTAGATCTGTGTACGCTTTTTATGTCCTGAACGATTCAAGACTCGTTAGCCTAATAGTATCCCTTTCAAGCGAAGTGAACGGGAAATATCGCCAGGGCACAATCTCGTCAGACGCCATTTGATCTTAGCAACAAAATATTTCTCACTTATAAAAGTAAAGACATTGGCAAAGCGTCTAGTGTTCATGTGGAGTTGGAGCCTATTACATGTAATGACGATGAGTATACATTTTAGAGGAAGGCTCCTGTTAGTGTAGGCGAGCCAATTAGAAGTGTTAGGAGGAGGCAAAGCAACCCCGCTCCGTCCCGCACCCCTCAGCTGTCCAATTAAACTCACTCTCGCCGGTGACGACGGCGCACCCGCCGCCGACGCCGCCGGAACCGAGTACCACCTTGTAATTGCGTAAGCCACTTCAAAACAAACCTCCGCTTTTTTGCACCGACGCTAACAATGGAATCATGTCAGACACCACAAGAACACCCCTCCATTCTATTCTTCTACTGTGTAACTATTGAGTTGTTAATTAAATTCGCACAACATAATGGCCACTCACAATCCGTCACTAGCGAGTCGTTATTACGCCTACATAGAGGTGATTTCGGCACAACCCACGGTTAGCGATCCGTACTGATGCAGCTTCTTGTTTAATTACAACAATAGTGGCCCCTAATGAGAGTTTGCGCTAATAAGCACTGCAGAATGTAATCAACATGCTTCGCCGGTCTAATGAGTCGAGTTCCTGGCAAAAACAAGCAACGTCGACATTTTACTGAAGATTAATTAGGCGCTTTACCTATACGGCAAGTGAGATGAGGTATCCCCAGTTGCGCCGGAAGGCCCCTGTTTCTAACCTGTTAGCTACTTAAGCATTTTTCCTGGAAAGTGTAACGTTAAAAAGCAATTGGTATCGTACCACGTACGAGCACCGCCGGACTACAGCGATGTACCGCGAATCAAAGTTGTTTGTGCGCAGTATGACAAACATACGTAGAGCGTCCGCTTTTAAATAATTGCTATTGACAACAAAGTACACAGCCCTGGTAAACGTCGTTAACTTAAATAAGTACGTTTGATTACGTCGTAGCTAGCTACCCCATTAAAACTTAACGAGGGGCAACCCCGGGGAAAATAACTAACCCAATTTCCCTTTGCCGGGAAATCATTAAAAGTCTTAAAAGGGTCTTTTCATATATTTTTTACCCTGAAGCGTACGTGCAAATAAACACATTTTTACATACTCGAACAAACAATTCTCCTAACGAGGCGGGAGCGTAACGAGCGCGGTGCGGGCGCGGGAGGTGGCCAGCCGAGCCGGGCCAGCAACGCCGCGCCCGCACCGCGCTAATTGGAAGGATACGTCCGGAAATGTGTCTCGTTACACAGTACACGAGGCGCCTACCTGCCGCCGTGAACACCTAACGACACTCCTGATTTATTTGAACCAATACATTCAAATTGACAGCCGAAACTCGAACGGAACCCGACAATCCACGCCGCATAGCGTCTAAGCGCCATGTATCCGTGTGAAAATGACACCAGGAACAATAACAATATCAACCAACTGACTGTAAGTTATTAAGTATGGTTTTAGCATTTAAACTTCCAAATTAGTGCAACTCGTTTCTACAAGTTGCATTAATTTTAAAGACATTTAAATGTTAAAACCAGTTGCGGTCACAGGCTAATTGTTGTGACATTTGTGACTTAAGGTGGATGTGGTAGCGCTGCGCCGGCGGCGCGGCGGCGCGCGGCGTGGGCGCTACTTTCTCGCTTGTGGAGTCGTCCTAAAGGTTAAGATAGACATACTTAACTTTTGAGATACAATAACTTTCGTTAAATCTTTTATATATTTTGATTTTAAAAACTAAGGTACGATATGGTTTTTGTAAAGAAACAAAACGTAGACCCTAATATTATGTATTTTCTTTCTAGCGACAATAAATATCAATTGAACGTGTATCAGTTCATTCAGCATTCTCAGGGATTTCGTGATGGACTAATAGGTAATTTAATTAATAGATTTCCCAATTAGTGTTCACTGTATAATTAATGGATGTGTGCTGTATTAGCGTCGGATACAATCTGATTCGAGACTCGTCGGCAATTACGGACGACTACAAAATACGTCGAATTCCGCGTAATTGCTGAGAATATTACGGCAGTGAACTTAATTGTTCTCGACTTAATTAATTAAGCTTTTGTTTGAAACTAACAGCAAAGTGTAGACTTGGCAATTCTAAATTGGATCTTGTAATTACCTTACCCTCCCTTTTGCTGAAACTGTATACCTACTTTCAATTATGGGCCAAGCTTTGTTAATGAAATCAATTATAATTGGGACACAATGAAATGAAGTCTATTCGTGCCGTAGAAACAATCGATTATTCATTAAGTAATTTACTCTGTTTTCATACAAACAATAATAGGAGAGAAATAAGAACGTTTCGCAATAACTGTTAGAATAAAATGATAAACAAACGAATGGCGTTCGGTGTTCATTTCATGTGTCGGTTCAGTAGATTGGTGTGTTCATTATGGAGAGTTTGCTATTACGTGGGCCGTCAGAGAATCATTACGGATGCCTCTAATGAGAATCTCTTGTACGCCTAATAATAATCCTAATCGACATTTCCAAGGCTGCTCCGGGGGCAGGTTCTAAATAAATTGTTTTACTGCAGATATAATTAATGTTAATTTTTAATGTAAAATTAACTATGCACGCATAGTAAATCGCAATCAGTGCGTTTAATTAAATTCATGTAATGTAACTGAAAATTACAAGTGTAATTACGTGTTATAATAGTTGATATTTTTATTTTTATTTTAGAACAGCATAATTGCTTTGTCCTATTTTAAATACAGTCCAACAAATATTACAAGCTAGAGGGGGTTCCGTGTCCATTTATGAGAATCCTTTAATATGCTAGCATAATACATTATAGGCATTGGTTACTTGATAGCTTTTAGACAAGTGCAAAGAAATATAATAAAAAATTCTTTCGTGACTAATGCCTTTTGTAACATAATACAGACGCTACTTAATGCATATTTATTTGCAATTTAGATTATAATCGTGATGTAATTAATATATTTAAAAAAGCAATGTTCATTCGCAAACAAAATATAATTTGTATAAAGAAATAGGTTTATCTTTACAGAATAACATCTTCTATCTATTAAATTGTAATTTATATTCGGTCAGCGTCATAAATATGTTCACATTTAAATCTTATTATGAAACTTATCTATTGAATTAGGTTGCGAGTCGACTATTTATAATTTATGATGTTCGAGAAATTAAGTTTCAAGATAAAAGTAGAGATTATTAAGTATTAATTATCTCAGCATCTTGAATTTTACATCTGTGATATTTGGGCATTAGATATCTTACTAGCTATTTAATTACCTATTATGAATTAACAAACAACCAAAACTTTCCTTCATAATGTTGGCGTGAAAACTTGCAAGTAACATATTATTATATCATCTTAAACACGGTCGACGAGTTAGGGGGGTTGGCAAGAGTTGGGGGCCTCCACAAACTTTAATTAAGACACAATAATTAAAATAACAAGCGACGGGCGTGGTGGCGCATCAGTATGCGGAGTCGTGGGCTCGTGGGGCCGCATACGACACCTAACTAATCCACTGGACGCATACTCCGGTATGGTATGGAGGCCCATTGTCTATGGACCCCTGTGCTTTGACGCTTCAATCTTGATGAAAATCATATTGCTACAGTCTGAACTAATGCTGCGAAGGTCACGTGATTGTGTTATGAAAACAAATCAATGTATTATATTGTTTGTTTACCATTGAGACTGTGCAGTTTAGGAACAATAAAGCCTTAACTCATTTAAAAAATGGAGATGTAAATAATGTTTGCGTTTATATAATTCTAACCGAACTCGATAACGGAAAGAGTATTCGTATTTATAAAGCAGCATCCGAAAAATCAATTGGCCCTACGCAATTTTTCTAAAACAGCGCACTTTTACAAAAGCGTAATAAATTAAGCAATTATCTGTAGCATTGGATCTTCCAATTACAGTGAATGGACACGCACTCTCGCCCAAAATATATCTCTACGTGCGATAACGTAACGCACACACACAAACATTACCGTCAATGAGTTAACTTTCTCGTTTCAAAGCGCACACTCTACCTAATTGGTCACTGAATTAGATAATAACTGTCAAGATGAATGCAAGTTATTTATATTGCCTGCGAAGCTCATTTAATTAAATGTATGTACCTATTTAAAGTATTAATGAATATTTATATCGGAAGGTTTTATCTCGAAAACTTAATTAGGTAATCATAAAGAAATCAAAACAATTAATCAATTCAAACAAAAACAGTGCATGATTTAATTTGGCAGTAAAACGAGATATATGAAGCAAAACGAATGAAGCGCCTGTAAACAGTAGTTACCTTAAATTAGATTTTCCGATGAAAACAGGAAACAAAACATATATCTCCAAAACTCTTGTCTGGAACCACGACAAACAAATCCACAGTCAAGATATAGAGCACCAAAATAAATTGATACAATAGATGTCCACTCTAACAATTGTCACTTCTGAAAGATTTATAGCAAAATTCGCTTTTCTAAGTTAAAGTCCGAAAACGACAGGTCGCCGGTAACGTGTCGAGCGTGAGATACTATCCTCAGACCAGCGGCGGCCAATTAAAATGATTTATTAAACTTCTAATTAAACGACAGGGGAACGTTTATACGAGCAGCTCGGCAGCTCGAGTAAAGTTTGAAACTCGGAGGAGGGAAGCCGACACGTACAGTGTCGAGGAGGACTCGCGGCGAAGTGAGGCGAGTGCGAGCGAGTGTATGGGGCAGGCTCTGCGCGGCCCGCCGGCCCAGCGCCGCCCGGCCCGGGGTGGAATGGAACAACACTCTAATATAATGACAGGGTCGGAACACTTTAATACTCTAATTGAAAAAGTATACTCCGACAGCTTTTAAGTGTAATTAAGGTTACGCTTCCACATTGCGACTTTACTGACTAGAATTGCTGATTGTCTATCGATGATCGCGTTTGTTTAGATTGAGGACATTTGTGTTATGTATGAAATGCTTACATCTCAATATGAAGTTAACATGTTCTGTTAAACTGATTAAGAATGAAGTGTTTATAATAAAATAACTTATTATAAATATAACGAGCATTCTTATCATTTGAAAGTTAGGACAGAAATTTATACTGCAAGAAGTTAGATTAAAATAATTAGTGTAGGTACATCAACATCCAACCCATACAGAATAGATATCGGTACATAATGTAGTACGCTGATATCATATAAATGTTCTTGGAAATCGATACCTAATAAATGTAATCGGCAAGTGCGTCACGTCCCTCTACTGCTACATAGGTAAGAAATATCACAAACACAACCTCGCTAGTGAATTCCGGCCTAAATTCAATTCCACCCCTTTTCTGCGCGCCCGTTCGACTAGGAAACCAATCTTCTTTACATTCCCTCGCCGACAAATTTATACACCTCCATACATCGTGGGTAATGGGAGGCGGCGGTGGCTGAGCAGCGGCGGCGGCGGCGGGCGGCGTCGGCGACGATGCTGGCCTCCGCCGCGTAAATTATTAAGCAGTCGCTGGCTGAGATGACCCGCAAAGAAACGGCAAGTGTATGTCCAGCGGCCGCGCCGTCGCTGAGAATTTAATTTCCACGGCCCGCCCGCCCTCGTCGCCATTGTCCGCCCAGTATTTCATTACGGCTCGAGCTTTTCTATTAATAAATCACTCTTCGCCTCCACCGTTTAATTACGTCCCGGATCCGGCCAACGTCTGATTACACTTTCATCGAACATCTAATTAGGAGTGCAGTCGAGCCGTGCCGGGGTGGGAACGTGTGTATTCTTTGTTCCAGAGATATTACACCCGGCCTATATTACACCGCGAAGCACTGCCTCCCCAGCTAAGTTCGAAATGAACGAACTTTGATTAAAATCGACCGCTTGCACTGCTGCTAAAGTATCAATTTAAATGTAGGTAATGTCTTAACATTCTTCTCTTATATGGTCGGCTCTCAGGCATTATATCGGTACAACCTTGTGTTTTAATATTGAGTTAAAAGTCAATAGGGCTTTATATAACACTGATATTGGTTGCCTATACACTCTTGTTGAAATCGGATAATATTAAAAAACTAATAACAATAAAACGTGTGTCTCTCATGTGTGGTTCAGAAATTTATTAGTTTATGGGGTGCTTCGGTGGCTGAAATGTTACTTTCAGCCCAAAACTCCAAACTGCTTTGAATGACCCTATAAGATGCATAAGTAAACATAATTGTTAGGGAAAGGCTGGCATACATATGTTTTGCGTAGTAATGAGAAAGAACACTGTAGTGGCAAATATGACGTCGGTGGTTCAAGACTTTTTTTAATTTCCTGAAGCGGGCGCGGGTGCGGGCGCGGCGGCCGGCGCGGGCAGCCCGCCCGTTTAACTTATTGCCACGGTTAACGAGAATACGCCGTTGTGTGCCGGCGAAATTGAAGGATTTACTCCGCGTCCCTCCTTTATTAAACGTATTGCACACTCGCCCAGTGCCCGTGTGTGCGTGCCCGACTCTACACGCAGTATGCCGAAATTACATTTCACATGAGTCGTAATAACAAGGGCGGGCGTAAATCACTAGCATTATTAGTTTCTCTTGTTACCCGTGCCATTTGTCACTTTATATTGATGCCAGAATACCGTTTTCGAAAAAAAGTTAATAAAGCATTAAAGCTGAACGCCGATAACTGTAAATCAAAGTTGATAAAGTTCTCACTTAAACTGGGATAATCGATCAGTGTAAGTAATCGGCTGAGGGAAGTAGGAGTGGGAGCATGTGGGTGGTATTTTATATTACACATTCATAATATATTCGCAAGTCGATACCATATTCATGTATCAGAAGTTATTAGAATCACAAATGAGGGTATCAGTGGAGCAGCGATTGATCTTGGTGCAAACAATAGGTTTGGAAGCTCGGGCGGCGCGGCGTGGCGGCCTGGCGGGCGGTCGTGACGAACGCAGCCGTGCGCAAGATACTATATCGCCGGACTTCCTGTAAGCTGAGCGTATCGCATCGCTTAAAGTTTCGCAATATACGCGCACCGAGCCCGCCCTTTATTAAAAACTATTCTCACATTTTTAATTAAAACTTGTGTTCCCCCACTAAAACTTTATTTAAGCAATAAAGGCGGCGCAATTAGCGGCGCTGTCCCCGCCGGCGACTTCACCTACTTTTCCTTTGCTTTAATGAGTGTTTTTTAATAAAGCCGGAGACTGGTGCAAGTTTATTAATTTAGTTTAACTCGTGTCACGGCACCGGCCCACGGTATGCCCGCCCTGGCTCGCACGCTATACCCGTACTTTTTAATTTAAAGCTCAACTACTACAGCTTAGGTACCTTCGTACCTGCTAAATATAAGTTGTTTATATTATTACCCTATTTATACGGGGTGAGTTTAACTTTTACGAAAGGGTTGAAAATGTTAAATTACAGAGGGTAGGTACTGTATTTAACATTTGTTACATAGGTTCTAATTATGATTTCTCTTCCAATAATCTGCTTATAGATAACGAAATTGCTCTAAACACTATGCGAACTTAATAAAGCCATAAATGTGTGCTCTGACTTACCACGTACCTAAGTACATTTTTATGTGTAAGTATGGTTTATCTTCGGCACATTAATACTTAAAGTGCGGGAAAATCTGTTTTCCGAAACGTACATTACGACTCCAAAGTAACGATCGTTGTCGAGCAACGAACTAAAAGCTTGAATGACGTGGAGGGTCGCTGCAACCCCCTCCCCGCAAGTGTTCCGGCCATAATTACATTCCCGTGTCTAACAAATGGAGAATCGGTGTTGATTTGTGTTTAGCCGAGCACGCGTCCGTGATCCGCGCGGCCCACGGCCGCTTCCCGCGTACGCCACGCTGACGTCCGCGCCGCGCGGCTCTCTCACCGTACCCACGTGTGAACAAACATACTCGTACTACCAATTTCACTATTCAACGCGTTGTCAAATTAAAGTCGTTGTATGTACGTCAGCATCCTGAATAAGGCACTACGATGCAGCTAGATTTCCGTTAATGCTATTGTTATGTATTTTTGTACAGGATAATGGAATCAAAATTTAAAAAGTACGAGTTCCTCATTGTCTATCCCATTAGTTTTAACGCCGTTTTTGTTAATATAATAGACACAATTTATTTGAGTTAATTAACGAATATATAATAGGTAGAGTTTAGAATGTGGTTTTAAAATAGCTACACGTTGAATAGTTTCGTGCGAAGCGAGTAATTCCGCGCACATCGACTAAGTGAAAAACGAAGCTCGCCAGCCAGCCTAAAAGCTTCGCGGTAGATTGCATCAGCACACGGATTTTCCATTACGCGGTAGTTCTTTATTACGAGCCTCGAGAACCCAGTAAAGGTTGATGTTTTAACAGGCTATTTTAATTAAATAAACGCTGTAAATTTACCCTATAAAACTTACCAGTCAACAAAATATTATGGCTTTATTCGATCGTTCTAAAATAGCTCTCGTTTACAATCAATAGCAGTACATTATAATATAAAATGTTTCACAAAATACATAATGGTGGGGCATCGGATAGTGGCGTTCTGCGGAGTCGGAACGGGGTCGTTTGTGCAATGGTTCGCACGAAGCGGGCAAGGAGTCGTTAGGGCGGTCGTATATCCTCGGATAACCGCGAATATTGGCCGCACTAACAATGTGCGTCTTTATAAGTTTTTAACGAGCTCGGACGATATAAATTATGTGTGGTGCGGGCAGTGGGTCTCGTTATCTCGCTAACGGCGCACTAGCGGAAGCTTAATGTACCGAGAGCTTTATTGTAGCCACTTACGGCCAGCGCACTGCAACTCTAACTAGTTGTACAACACTATTGTCGTCTCGTTATATTACTTTTAATACAAAAAGTAACAGCGTATCTACAAACGAACTAACTACTGTGGTTATGGGAAAAAAATCTGTGGTTAAGGAGATACTACTAACAGAATTACCTAAGTAACAAAATTGTATACTCGGCATATATTTTGAAATACTTAATTAAAGCGGCCAAATATCCAAATCAACAATTCACTCAAGCTGTAATACGGAAACCATTAAGGGTGGTTGAAAGTTAATAAGTAATAGGTACAGTAATTGCTAGCCAGGGACGCATTTAAGTTACCCGCTGTGTTTATTATAATAACCGGAAGCAGAGATTAGCGAAAGCGTTCGGTATATTCTAGACCTCCGAGAAGTGCGTAAATACAGAAAGCACGTTTACATATGAAAACGTTTTTGGCATATAGCCATAGCATGGTTCAAAAGCATATAGCAGACAAACAACGCAGGCAACTTTAATTATTAGGTATGGGTATGCAATGAGTTTTAGGGCATTTTGGGGGAGGAAAGAGGAGGCAAGGAAAGAGCTTCCACAAGTGATAACCCTGAGATCGTCTGGCGCACCCTGGGTAGTCAACCTGGACACCATCATTGCTGACTAACTTATACTTCCACTACGGTAGGAGCGACTCCAATAGCTCTTGCCGACACGACAAAAGAAGATGACTTTTATCATCCGACAAGCTCAGACAAGTCAACCATTTTCTTAATCAACACTTTTAGGTGCTAAAGCCTACAACTGCAGAACAAATCGCACACAACTTTGTCAAAATGTTTAAGATTATATTTAGGACAATCGAGGAAAATCATTCTGTCATATCCCATTTACCACAAGTGATTGATGATATTTTTTTACAGCGTTTGTACTACGTGCTCTGTGTTCTGGCGTATTCCTTACTAAAGTTTAGTGCAAGCAGGTTTTAAAGCCAGAACCATCACTTGATACACATTTTCGTTTGCTGACAAAATATCTGGTTGTTTCTACTGGTAGTGGAATAACCTTAAACTTGTGTAAGCCCAATTAACTCAGGCTCATTTTATCTGATCCAATTCATCCTGGTTACCTAATTAGTCAGCAAGTTGACTAGAAATATCACTTACCTACTTGAATTTTTATGCTTATTATTAGTATCAACGATCACTCGATCAGCATAGTTTTATCTGAACTTAGACGTTCACGCACTACAAGTCACTCAGAAAGTAAATTAATTGATGAGAATTAAGTACCTATGTGTGCGCTTGATGTAAAAACAACCCAGCATTATCTTACAAAGTATGTACATACAGGCCTGACCGCAGTTTAAAATAACACGCAACTTAATTAAGTCTCTATCTTATCTGTCCCACTAAATAAAACTTTAATTTAGCGATTACTTTAAAAAACTAAAGTTTACCAAACTAAAGTTTTACAAGTTAAAACCATCACCTACCTGAAAGCAAATTCTGGCACTAGGCCATTGCCCAAATAGGTTGTAGCTTTGATAAATGGATAAAAGTCAAACAAAGTATTTCGTAATTGGTCAAGCTAAAAATATCAGCGACTGAATACGTCACTGGGCTGTCCCCTGAGCAGGCTTCACGACGAAATGAAGGCTACCTACCCTGCAATTAGTGCTTTACGGTATTAATAAAGAAATCCCTTAATTCTTCCTTAATAAAAGAAATTCTTAACGTATTTGGTGCCAGGAAAATTCATTAGCATAACTCAGGTTTCCCTGACTTGCGTTATTAATACTCGACGGTAAATGTAAGGAACTCATTTTACACAGGTGTTAGGATGTTAAATTAAAATTATGGTATTTTAGTTAAATATTACCCGTAGTAGTATTATAAGAGCACGTCTAAATACCTTAGCAGGAGATCCAGTCGAGACTCAGAGAGCTTTGATTAAAAATACCAATTAAGATTACGAGCTTTTTATTCCACTTGTAATCAAGCAGTTAATTAGGATTTAGCGCGGGCGGTGGCGCCCGGGCCGACCCCTCTCGCTAGTTACCGACATTTTCATAATGATAAAATTAACGTTCTACATAATGAATTTGAATTACAGTCTATACACAAACGATATTGGCTTTTGGAAAGCCATCTAACAGCTTTATATTTTGACGTTTCATCTTAAATCGGAGGTAGAGCAGTAAATATGTAGGTCAACTAAGTCACTGTTATTTCCTCAGAGACAATAACTTCTACTTGTTTTAAATATAGGAACGAACATGAAAGCCAAGACATATCTCTCCCATTTTAGGAGCGGCGAAGTAACAAATCAATATTTGGAGTGAGTGCTTTTTCGTGCTATGGAGAAGCTTTTATCTGGACAACGGTCGGATGGCAGCACAAACAGTCGGAGGACAGAGACATTCACTTAAACATAAAGCGCTCTATCTGTCCCTACTCGTTACGTCAACTTTAGACTTCGATTTTATTTTAATTATGTTTTTAGGTAACATCATTAGGCATTGTCGAGACGACCTAGCGTAACATTTGAGATAATATCTAATGTATGTTATTTTATGCCAATCCTGTCGGGGAAATAAAGATGCGAGAATTAAATTAATCACTTTGTTATGTTTTGCTAATTGTTTAATGTTAATTAATGATTTGCATTTTTTTGTTATTTATATTCTTTAAGTACTACATGCTGTAAACATACAATTTAAAAGTTTTTATCAGTTTCCGATAACTTACAACCAAGGAACGTTTTTTATATAGAAATAAACAGAGATAATATCAATCACCACAAATAAAAAACTTCTCAAACGATTAGTAAAAATAAGAAACGTCAATGAATATTTACATTTCTTATCAACAAATCGTTCAATCCTTTTAAAAGAAATTAAAAGGGCCGGAAAAACATTTAATTAACGTTGCCAATGGTATAGTGAGGTTTAACCAATACAGACTAAGTGGAACTTTACCGCAAGCGTTAATTATTATCTGCGAGGAGTGCTCTTTGTTTAGTTGCTAACTCTAAATTAGTTTTCGAAATGGATCATTCACACCCCGGCAATCTCCCGCGCACCCACCCCGTTCTTAGTAATTGGAACGTTCTGAGATGACACCACTCGGCTGCCTCTAATCAGTTAACAAGAAACTCACTGTACACTATTGTGATCTGTAATCACATGCCACATATCACGCGGAACTTCAACCACTTGATTGTGAACCCATCCCCTGTTTTGAACCTGTGGGTGGCGAGAGATGAGAGTGGACTTCAATGTTCTAGGGAAAATTAGGTGAAGGTGAAGAAAATGTGAATAGGAATTTACAATAGCATAACTATGCTTAAGATGATGATTGTACCTTTACCTGTTTAGAATTAAGTTAGTAAGGTTTGATATTTATTATTTCGGTAAACAAAGATATTTAAATTTCCTTTAGTCAATAATATGTTCGGGCGACGGAATGAGTGCGGCATGACACTTACTAAATTTGAATGTTGCTCAGGCACAAAACGTTACTGTTTTGTTTCAGTCGCAGCGAGGGCCGTAAGTAAGCACTTATCTTTACAGTTCCTGCATTAAGTCGTCAACAATTAAGCCTCATTAAATTTCATTAGAAGAGCGGTCCCGCGAGTGGAGGCGCGGGGCGGGCGGCCGGTCCGACGCCGCTTAGACGGATAATCTCCAGCTGTCAGCCGCTAATGCGTTTTAGAGTACGTAATTTGAACCGTCGAGATCGGTGGTAATTAACGGCCGCAATTAAGCTAAGTGATTATTAGTAACTATGAGCGCAAAACTTTAGATGCACTCGTCATGACCACTCATTCAACCAGCTTAATTGGAATCTATAGTGAAAAGTTTGTCCAACATCTTCACAACACGCAATTCGTTCAAATATAATCCTAGTCCAAGCTTTCAACATTACTTACGGTTACCAAAATAAATCCCAGGTTTTGATTTTTTTACTATTACAAGTGAGATGTTTCAGCTTTCCAATAAAATGTAATTTAAGTGAAGATACACATGAGAGCAGAGTGAAGGCTTTACGTCACTTCAATTTTGTGTTAAAAGTAAGTGTGCGCGCCTCAAGTAACCCGGAGGCAGGGGTAATGTATTCCCATATATACATAAGTGAAAACATTTTAAGAAGCTCCACGGACCCACTGCATCACCCCCGGGGTTAGGGCCTAAAAGCACTATCTCGGAGCCAAAGCCTTACAACTCTTCTCAAATTCAACTTACTTTGCTCTGTGTAGAGGTGCCCGTACGGATGTTTGTACTGTACCAAACAGTCCTGATACTTTGCATTTTTATAACAACTCCGAGTTTTAATAACGATAGGCACGAGTATCCTATAATATGAAGTGATCATTATACTGTAGTAATACTTTAGTATCATATAAATGTAGCATTTCAGAAGACTGAGAGATATTTTTTTTACAATAAATCACTTTGTTTTCTTTTACCTTTATAGAATAATATAAATTATTATGAACACGACTGTGCGATGCGTTGCTGTTAGTTAATAAGAGATACAATTCTGATTCCAATAGCGGCACATTTTTAATAGTGCAATAGTACATAATAATAATCATCATTTATTTTCCAATGAAATTGTACATAATATGTACATTTCCTTATAGACTAAGAATGTAATTTACAGTATAACAGTTATTGAAGGAAATATTTAAGTTGTGGTCTCCACACTATGTCGAGCCTGTCTCGTGAAGACGTTAGTCTCGCATATTACATTTAAGCATTCCAGATTTGATACTGCATGATCATCATTTTAACTTAAAATAAAAATTTGGGATTTAAAGAAGGTCAAAACATTAAAATGAAATAGTAAAAGATGAAATTATAATTCAGAGTTTGTATGCACGTAAGTGTGTGACTGTATGTGTTTTTGGGTGTGCGTGCGTGCGTGCGTGTGTGTGTGTGCGTGCGTGGGTGCGTGTGTGTGTGCGTGTGTGTGTGTGTAATAAATAATTCAGTTTCGGAATAAGACTGAGTAAGCAACTATTTCCGAATCAGCTTCTTTACTTGCTTAATCCTACAATATGGGTATTCCGCTGACTGGAGAATTATGTCATGATGTTTTTGAACTATTTTGAGGATCTACAATTGACGAACGTTAAGCACTGAGGTTTGATTGTATAAACATACTGTAGGATATCTGAAAGGTTTTTTATACATGACTTTCAGTATCGATTGCTGAGCACGTTCTATTTGTATCATAGTTATGGTACCTACTCCGCCCCACACAGGTATACAGTAGCTGATTAACGATTCACACAGCGAGACATAAACGAGGTGTAGAATCTTTTCATTGTCCGAACTTCGTAAGAGCTTCATTACATAAATTAATTTTCTAATCCGCTTGGCTAACAGATCAATGTGGATTGAAAGACGTTAGCCAATTACAACGCCTAAAAATTTCAGGCTGTTCACCTTCAATGTTTACATAGATTTAATGTTCAATGTTAATCATATTTACTATGAGCCAGTCCTCGTAAAAAAAGCTATTATTTTTGTTGGCCTATTCGTAGGGTATTAGCATTACTTTAAAACTTAAGTTAACATTTTTGTCACAAACTCAGCTGATCTATTAGCTCAAACCCATACAATGTTTTGTGCTAGCAAAGTCTTATTTATGGATCTACTTAGAGGACGCAATAGCAGCTGCTAAACAATGAGATCCTGGGTTGGATTTTTCCTGGGTTCCATATCGGCCAAAAGTGTTATTGAATACTTCTCAATTGATGGCAATAATAATGGGTTGTAAGCTATACCTAACTTACGGCTTAAGTAACTTACATACAACTACTATTTTAAATATTCTATTTGAGTAGGTAGTTCTTTACTTGGTACATAATTCTATTTACAGGTAGAGTACACATATCAATATTTGTTAAATCCCTGAGATAAAGTATCAAATATATTTGGTTGTAGTATACGGACACAACACACGTAACGAATTCAAGTTTAGTGTCGCATAGGGCTGAGACCGGAGCCGTGGTTGCAATTGACCGCCGGACAAACCGCAGCATCACCGCTCATGCGGCTTCGCTCGGGTTAGATCCCCTACAATACGGTTCTCGCATTTACCCCACAAACATTCAACATTAACTCTCTCTTCTTCTAAAAAGCCGTCGAACGACAAAGTTCGCTTCCTTCACGTCACAAATACGCGGCTATGCTCGATTTCATATAAAATAAATTGAAAAGTTTTCGAGTTTAATTCCGTTCCTCAAGCCGCCATCAGTTCGCGCTCGCGGCGGCGTGGCGGAAGCGAATCTCGATGTTTTGTAATGGAGCTTTTTAAAATGGAAGTCGAACTTTTGTCAGACACTTTTAGCCGCGCCGGAGATACATTTAAGCTTTTTAACTTTTCCACTCCGGTAATGTATCCCACACTTTCCTACGTCTGTAGTGTTGTCGTATAAGTTTTTTTAACTGAGTAGATAGATGAAGTAGGCAACTTTTTTATTTATGTGACTCAGCTCGTCCCCAGTCGCTTGCAGTAATCCAACCAAAGAGCTTCTCTCTATCCGACTTCGGACTGGGTGTTTTTTTTTTTTTTTTTTCATGTTCGACGACAGTGTAAACATTTTGCCTACGATCCATTAAGTAAATGCACTCTGGCCGCCACTCGGCACTGCATTAATATTGCATTTCTAACTCCTCCCTACTGCCCCAAACCTCCACGATTGCGAGCCCTCGATGGACATTTACTACAGCAGGTTTTCAGAAACAAAGCTAATGGACAGTGTTTTACATATCGCGCGAATATGGGAATTATTAATTTACAAATGTCCATTTGAATCTTTTCTAACAAGTGTAACCGATTATGAACCCAGCCGAATGCAAGAGCGGAGGAAGTCTCGAAAAATAAAAAATCCGCCTTTACTTGAATATTTAATATCTCACACTGATAAGAGGTTATTTTTCTGATGACACATAGACACAAACAAATGAATTGTAACGAGATACAGAAAGCTTGCTGACGAATTCCCACGTCGTACTCTTATATCATCCTTACAAGGCAAGACACACAGCACCAAGTAACTCCTATAAAAGACGCAGCGTACATTTCTTACAAATTATATCAATCTCTCAAAATCAATAAGTGTTTGTAGCTAATGTAAGCGCTTAACGAGCCGCGAGCGGGACTCCTGAGCGGATCAGCAAATGGAGTGCTTCATGCATAATGTAGCGCAGACTGAGTGTTGTTTTGAAAAGCGTTCTGAATTTGTTATTTTCGTCACACCAGGTGATGCCCAGGCACCTCATGAAACATTTAACGACATATCGATGTACATTATGTTGTATATTCGATAGGTGTGACACAATATAATTATGTCGTACACTATACCTGTCATATAACAACGTAAGAAACTTTTTTTAGATTTCTTCTATATCTACAGATAAGTAATCACGTAGTAACCTTCCTTTTTGGGACAGAAGTCCCTCGTCTACCTACCAACATTTAAAAGATATTGAGCTTAAGAGAAATTGAATTCTCCTACGATAATCCCGGAATGAAAGTCAACTTTAAGAAAGGAGTTTCTAAAACGAAAGCTGTAAAAACTAACGAAAATGGAGCTATTTTTTCATCAATCGATCATGGTCAAAATAGTTTTCCAGAAAAGGCTCTTCAGCAATGACGACACTAGCGCCTTATTTATATCGCTCACCAAGTGGTGCACAGCAAAAGAGGGCAACTCATAAATATTTTCCTTTATAGGTAAAGGTACCTACTAACCTATAGGTATACACTTCTTTTTATAAATATCATGGCGACTTTGTATTTGATAATTATCATGACGACTTCTTCATTTGACAATTAATTTTATGTCAGCTAATAAGATATGCTGATTGCTGATTGACAGCATCAACTATCAACTCTGAACAACCAATCATATCATTCGACATGAGATTATATGTATGTGTAACAGTTAAATCAAATATGGAATGATCAACAGCAGTTCCTTCCAAGGAAATTACAGCACGATTGGCGCAATGGTTCAGCTATTTACTGCTGGGCTAAGTGTCGCGGGTTCGATTTTCGCATGGAATAAATATTCGTATGGACTAGCTACAGAGATTTGTTCCGGGTCTGGGTGTTTGTATATTTAATAATACACAACATACCGTACGCACACTTGCTTGTCATTACCACAATCTTGACAAGGAGATTGATTATTATTATATTAGTATGATGTTATTGCGCAGCAAAGGACTGTTGCCCGTTATTGTAGCAATAATATCACAACGATGGACAGCAGCAGGACCTAAGGGATTACGTACATGGCTTTTAGGTCACCCGTTGCAAAATAAGCGGTCGCCAAACTCCGTAACCTTAACATCTATCCCGGTATTATCTATCATCAATAGCTTTTCATGAGTACGTTTCACCTGGGTTTCTAATTTGATTAGATACATATTCATACATCATTATTATGACTGATTTACGGAACACAACCGCTAGACGGCACCAGTTGCTTTCGCTTATGAAAAACAAAAGTAAGGACCGTCAAAGAAAAGTTTATAACCGCATCCAAAAGCACCCATGATTCACTGCAAAGATAAATGGTAATACGAATGAGATGAGATTCTTAGTACGAGCTCTAAGCAGGAATCATCTCTTTGCCGTAAAGCGAAATTTCTATATCCTTACGTAACTTTATTAAATGATAACAGGAGATAACCGGCACCTCAGAATTAATTAATCCACTCAGAGATTGCATCTAAAAGCCCCGCTGCCCCCGCGCACCCCATCCCCACCCGGGGTCGATCCGTTTCCAGCCACTTAAACTTCACGCGGCGCGCTCCTAGCTTCCGTTTTAATTACAAAATTAATTCAAAATGTAATTAAAGTTAACAATAAGGCAGCAAACAATTGAAGTTATTTATGTTAGTTTATGCTTTATGGCGAGTACTGCTACGTTGGAAATGCGATTTACTCAAGAACCGAGTTGAATATGGTACTTCTATTGTTACGTCTTTAGCTCTACCGGTAATATAAGGCTAATAACACTATATTATAATGTGAGATAATTTCTAATTAAAAAGAACATATCAAGTTTTCCGGAACATACAGCAGAGATCGATGTATGAATCTCTGGCGCAATTTGTGAAACTGTTAAATTGTAGGGTGTTGTTAGTGGCACTCGTTGAGATGCTGCCTGCAATACTCTAGACATATTCCTTTGATCACCATTTACGACATCGATGGACACAGAAGGAGTGGCTAGTACGTCACCGGGAACTATACATTAACGGTAGAACTTAGAAAACAACTTTTATTTAGGTAAAGTATTAGGAGATGAGCCGCAACGTGGACTGATCCATTCGACGCCGACGTCGCTATACAGGCAATAAAGCTCTGTTGAAAAGCACTTAACAGGATTGATTCAGACCATTTACCATTCTATAAACAAACACAACCTTTCCATTATGGTAAATTATAAAACCTTTTAGCAAATCGAAATCGAAGAAAAAGGAGCGGTCTGCATTGACGCTATTGGATATTATTATTTAAATAGGTTGGTATCTAGCGCTGAATTAATTTAGTGGGTAGGCTAACTTGCCGGGTTATCTAATCATTTATTACTATGGCGAACTATAAAGATGGAGTTAATGACTTATGATTTCTACGACGGTAGATATTTAAATTATTGACGCTCTACAACTTTTTTATATCTAGATGCATTACTTTATTTAATGTTATATAACGAAGAACAAAATGGAAATACATATACCTATTATCATCACTTGTAAACGACATGCATGTTTTAACTGTGTGGCAAAATAAATGATATCAATAACCACCACGATGACCATTGAGGTACCTAATTATTAATGTAGTGCCTACTCAAGGAACCAGAAGTCGGTAACAACTATCACTTGTCCCACTTCTAATATCATTCAGTACTTAATTTTCGGAGACAAGGATATGAAACTCAAATGTGTAACGAGTACTTATTAATAGTTTTATCTAAAGTGCAGCGCAAATACAAGCAGCTATTCCGAACGTCAACATTGCGCCCGCACGCGGTATACTAAATGTTGCACCATTTCCTGATGTCTGCGACGCGCTTAACAATTACTACTATCCTACCTTATAATCACGCGTTATATAAAACCCATTACACTTCCCTCAGCCAGGAATGAAACCCAGGACCTACTTATCCTCGGTTGTTGCGCGTGCGACCACGTTATGTTTCGTTATTTGACGGGTTGTCAAACGTGACGATTCCTTTCCAGAAGACCTCATCTGTATTCCTTCTTTCACCAATTTAGCCTACGCTCTGGACTACTAACAATCAGAGTTCATTTTTTTTAATATAATTTGTCGATTGTAAAAATATTGTAGTAATAATAATGCAGAGAAGGTCCGTGCTCTTGTCATTACCTGTAGAAAATCGTACATAATACAAATCGTTAGAATTTTAGTAAGTCTTTTTCATAGATTCTGCCGATATTTCACCACAATTCACCGTGTGCTCAGCGCAGTAGTCATCTAAAGATGGGCAATCTTCTGAGGGACTCTTGCTCAAGAGCATAGGCATATGCTCAATATAGGTACTGCAGTCTCCAAGAACTGCATGATCCTTTTTCAAAGTCCGATCGTAATGGCAACAATAGGTAAACAAGCAGCATACTAGCGTTTTGACATCTTATTTGAGCCTGATAGAATGCATAAAGGTTCAAAGATGTTTATTTTAGCTGGTATAACGGCTCATTCGAAATGAGATAAACTGCACTTGCGATTCGAATGCATCAATTTAACAATCAAGCGAATAGCGCATCCACAATATTTTCTACAAGGCTTCCTTAGAAGGCTCCCTACCTTACTCTTATTACTAGTGTCGACATCTACAATCATTAGATGTTACTAAAACTGATACATGTGCAAAAATAGGCAAAAATTGCCAACGGTAGCAAGTGTAGCAACACTGTATCAAATGTCAATGTTAATTCAAAATTAAAATTGTCAGATTCGTGCGATATATTTTTATGTTTACGGTTTTGTATTAGAAACACATGTCGTTTTTTAAAAACAAGTCTTTGTAATATATACGCCGTCGTCCTAACTATTAAATAGTTCAAGGTCAAATAGTATAACAGAAAATGCCTACTACTAGGAAGAAAGTGATTAAAACGGTGTATAAAGATGAGGATAGTGAAGATGACGGTGATTTTAGTGATTCTGGCTCAGATGCGAAAATTTCTGCGGCAGAATCTAGCTCTGAGGAAGAAGAAGTTGACTGCGCGCCCTCATCCGGCGACGAGTTCGACAAGAAAAGCAAACTCAAACCAAAAAATATCAAAACACAAAGAAGAAAACCTAAGTTTGCGAAGACACTCATTAAAAAAATAATAAAACAAACTTCTGCTGGCAGTGAGAATGAAAATACCGATATAACACCCTCACTATTCTCCGTCAAGGACCTCACAGAGGCAGATAAATTACTGCCATCCATTCTTAATTTATCTGAAAGTGGTCAGTTTATTCAACAAATAAACATTAGCACATTTTGAAAACAGGTTTCTGACTGGTTTCGACTTGTTTCTAAATCAAACTTTTATTTCACAGATAGCAGCGATGATGAATCTCCAAAGGTTTCAAATAAAAGCAATATTTCTTCAGTCTTGGCTTCAGAACCTGACAAAGATTCATGTAGTGATAGTGATGTTAATATGGAATATAAAGATGTAAGTACCATATACCATAATTTATACCATTATTATTATGGTAAGCTTCATACCATATAGCCATTGAGTCCTTAGACATCCAATGACCTACCTACCTAACCTACTCATAGACGGTATCAATAAGAGGCTATGGCTGCTATATTGCAACTCACTTGACCATTCTACGAGGAAGTGAGTCTTCAACAAACAATATAATTATACTGGCTGATATGACTAGGCTACGGGATCGAATCAGTTATTTTCTAAATTCTAAAATAAACTTGCTAACTATTTCTTTATGATTGAAAATGACAATTTTACTTACGCATGCTGGTGATGTAGGTGAGTCGATCATTGTTTAATTCCATATAAACAATGATTTTTTTCCCCTTTTGTTGAAACAGTTCCCTGTGAATTATAACTTTTTTGGTTTTAAAATTATGATAGAAACTTACATGATCAATTTTTAATTCAAAAGTACTCAAATTAAGTCAGCACTTTTATTTTTATTAAGATGTCAACAAAAAAAATCATTTAATTACAGGTGTGGTCGAACAACATCCAAGATAACAGTGAAGAAATTGCCAAGAAGACATTCTTGGAGCTTGAACAACACAAATCGAAGATTGAAGAAACTAAAGCATCACTCCAGAACTATACTTTAAAAATAAACACTGAAAAGGAATCTGATGTGAAGGATCTATTAGCGATGGGTGAAGAAGTGTTACCTGAAGAACCAGGAATACTAAAGGTTAAAAAGAAAACCAAATCTAGAAGACAGAAAGAAGACAGTGACTCTGAGATGGAGGACTGGGAAGAAGTTAAAGGTACATTCTAATGTTTTGTTTTGTAGTTGAGTGCTATCAAAGAATTTTTTATGTGAATAAAGGGAGAGAATAAGGGATGTTACATCATTTAGTGCTAATAATGATTTGGGAGTACATCAACAAAAATTACAGTCAAGAATTACATATTTTGCATATAATATAATTTTAAAAAATGTTCAGTAAATTATTCTAAAGATAGTGTGATACACTGCTGTAATATGATTAGGTACGAAAATTACGTCAGATTACGTCAGCGTGTTCCGAGACTTATAATAATTTTCAGTTTTGTGTTTTATTTGATATTATTTCTGATGCAAATATTAATTTGATAAGAAAAAATACCTTTTTATAAGTATACTGAAGGATCAAAACTTCAAAAAAAGTTTTTTACGATATGTTGCACCACTTTTTATTCAATGGGGTTTATATATGTTATCGATCTCGACGAATACTATAACATTTATTAAATTGGTCATTATCATTCAAAAAGAACAATGAAAAAAAAATTACTTCTTTTTCCAATTTGTAATATTGATGTAATTAACAAAAAATTATGAGAAAAATACATAATAAACTTTGAAATTTTAGCTAACAAATCGCATTGGTTTTATCTCTCTAACAGGAATAATTAGTAAGATATAAAAAAATAAAATAAACCCCTCATACAAACTATTTTCCTTTATATCTCGGAATCACGTTAAAATATTGAGCCCTAATTAGCATATATGTTGTTCATACTTCGAAAAGATAACACACCAAAAGTTTCAGTATAGATTCGCATTAGGGGGCCACTTCACAAAACTTATTTTGCTCTACCCTTTGGCTATCTTTTCAGAATCAAAAGCAATGCCACAACAAGGGATACAACTTTTAGTTGCATTTCCTGATGGAGCCTGTAGAAAAAGTAAAAAACTTGATGTTGAGATGATGATGAAAAGGAAAATCAATCGAGTTAAGAAAGAGTATCAAGTTTATATGCATAAAGTACATGTTTTATGTTGGATAGGTCATGGCAATTTCGTTAGTCGTGTTTTGAATGATCAGGAGCTTATGGCAGCTGCATTATCCTTGGTTCCGTCCAAAGAGTGCTATCCTGGGGACAGGGTGGACATGAAATATATTGAACAAATTACAACATGGTACAAAGATAAACTAACACTGAAGCAGGACAAAAATGAAGATAAGTTTAAACCAAAAGCTCCACCTTTAAAAGCAGCACTACTGGATCAAATTAAAAACAGGGTTGTTACAACAAAAAAATACTTAGTTTTTATATTTGTTACCATGTTACGAGCATTAGGGCTACAATGTCGTGTTATGTTTAATTTTGTGGCATTGCCTTTAAAACCACCAACGTCTGAATTGTGTTCACTTGCTACAAAGCCGAAAGATGAAAAGGCAGCTACTAGTAATAAATCAAAGCCGCCCACTGAAAAGAACGCGGTTAAAAAAGATGAAAAGGGAAAGCAAAATGCTGGTCCTAGTAAAGCTAAAGCTAAAAAGCAAAACAAAATTGTTCAAGTAGATGGGAATGATGATGACTTTTTTTGTAGTGATGATGAAAATATTATGCAAGTAGATGGAAGTGACGATACTATCAATAGTGCAACTAGAAAAACAAGATCTGGCAAAAGAGCAAATCCAAATGAAAATAATTCAGAAAAAATTGAGGAAGAAGATGTATCACCACCAAAAATACCTAAACAAAGTACTGGTCGGGCATCGCCAAAGCCCACTACAACAAAAAATGAAAATAAAAAAGTCGATAATAAAAGACCACAGAGGGGCAAAAATACTAACGTAACATTAAAAGCTAAAAGTGATGATAATGCAATACTAGAATTAAAATCTGAAACAAATGGTAAAGAACCTACTAAAACTTTAACTCGTAGACAGAAATTAAAAGCCGAAAGTTGTAATAATTTATCATTAAAAAAAGATAAAAGCCCAGGTAAAAATAGTGCTAACACTAGAAGTAGAGTGCAGAAAAATAATAAAGATCTGACGAACGCCGATAGTGAAAATAAATTAAGTGTACCGAAAATATCTGTAACAAATGCACAAGATGTATCAAGCAAATATTTTGAAGATACAGCAACAACAACTAAAAATGTTAGCAGACTATCAAGAAACCGTTCACAAACTGCAAATCATGAAACTGTACAAAGTACAAATAAAGTAGAAGCTAAGGGAAAAGTTGTTAAAGCAAAAACCCGAACTAAGAGCGCTCCTGCCGCTGCTGTACAAAAGAGTAAATATTTTGAAGGTAACAAGTCTACAGAAGGTACGCCTAAAAGATCTGTAAGACGGATTAAAGAAGAAATAAAAGCAGAGGACAGCCTGAGAGTGAGCCACAGAGATCTCGCAAAGGTCAAAAAAGGCAAAAATGATGTCACTAATGACCTGGTAGATATTATAAAGAATAGAATTAAGGAAGCTAAATCAGAATCACAGAAAGGGATTGTTAAAGGTTAGTAAAGTACAATTTATTAAGAAACAAAACGGTTTTTTAAGAAGTTTTTCTCTAATCCAATTCTTAAACCTTCAGACTTCGTAAAGGTTCAGTCACACCCCAAGATCTACTTTATTACTTTAAACAAAAATGAATCCAGATCTTATGGTGTCGTTGACGTAACTTCACACTCCTAAAGAAAACTGTAATTATTGTTTTACTTAACCACTCCTATTGAACCCGAAGCCGAGGGTTTAACACCAATGTTTCTCAGTTTCATTGACTAAGAGTTTGTAATTAAATTAATGATAATATTATGATGTATTCATCTAAAAGAATAAATTATTATTTTCAGGAAAAATTAAGAAAGAATCTGACGAGGATAGCGATTATTTACCAGTGGAGGATCCTAAACGGCGCAACTCTGGAAGTGATGATGATTTCAAACCCACTAAGATTAGTCCTAAACCCAGCACAAGCCGTCGCATAGACCGGCGAGTGCTGTCGTCTTCAGTCTCGAGCGAGGAAAACAAAAAGAATAAGATTGATGTATGGTGTGAAATATTTGTTGAAGAGCTAGAGCAATGGATCTCTGTAGATGTTATCAAAGGAAAAATTCATTCTACTGGTGATCTTTATGTAAGTACACAATTGGTTTTGTACTTAGCAAAAACACAGAACTATTAGTAGTGTTGCTTACTGAGCTTTAACATTTCTCACTCTTTTCGATAGCTTTAAAAAATATTAAACATACATCGTGCGAAAAAAAGCCGGTGGATTATTTGTAAAGAAAACTGAAAATTTAAAGAAACACCCTAATATTCGTTGATTAATTTATCTACAGAATAATGCTTCGCACCCAGTGTGCTACGTGATAGGATGGGACAATAACAACTATTTGAAGGATTTGACCCGTAAATATGTCCCGCATTGGAACACGGTGACTCGTAAGCTTCGTGCGGAGCCGCCGTGGTGGGACAAGGCAATACAACCCTGGCTGGGGCCGAAGACTGCCAGAGATAGGGAGGAAGATGAATACTTGGACAAGATGCAATTAGAAGCGCCGCTACCCAAGAGTATTGCCGAGTGAGTATTGATAACATTATAGCACATTATAGATGGTTATAAAAATATTATGTGCTAAATCGTTATTTTCTAGGTAAACTCAAATTTGAGGATAAAAATATGAACTTACAGCTAATGTTTATTCCTCAATTTGAATGTGTTTAAAGTTCTACAATGTATATTGGTCCAATTTTCGTAGCCGTGACTTACGACTTGTAAGAAGTTAGTTGAAAATAGTAGTAATATTAATGATATGCGCATTAAGTTGAAAATAGTAGTAATATTAATGACATGCGCATTATTTATCATCAATGCTCAAAAACCATACCATATAGAAACATACCGCAAAGAAACTGGTATGTCCTAGTTCCAAAAAAACTGAAGACTACTGACATCTACCTAAACCCACTGGTCCTGCGCGTTGGACTACTACTCAGTCCCTCATTCATAAGAAGACTATGAATGGGAACAATGAACAAAGCAACAAACAGACCAGAGATGATGTACTCAGACATTAATCAACATTATGCATCTTTATAGATACAAGAACCACCCATTGTACGCATTGAAAAGGCACTTACTAAAGTTTGAAGCCCTCTACCCGCCTGACGCAGCAGTGCTTGGATTCGTCCGCAACGAACCGGTATATGCGCGGGAGTGTGTGTACACTTGCCGGTCCAGAGACACCTGGCTTAAGGAGGCTAAGGTTGTGAAACTAGGAGAGCAACCCTACAAAGTCGTTAAAGCACGCCCGAAGTGGGATAAGGTAGGTTATGCTTTGCTTAAAATAGGTAATTGAATCGTTCTTTTTGTAGCGACAGCGTCTGTTAGATTTCTTCAAGTTTAAATTTTTCTTACATACTTTTAAAACAAATGTATTTTAAACAAAGAGTAGAGCTAGATGCTCTAAGATTCTAAGCTGAACTATTTCATAATACGGTCAGCAATAAAATTATCTTAATTAGGATACTTATAAACTTAATAATATTTAGATTATTGGATGTTTAAGTACTTAAATGCAGTTATCACATTCACTTGTTCGGTGGTTGTAGACCCAATGAGCAGATTTGATATGTCATGTATATATCTGAATTATTAATACTATTATTTTTTGTAATGTTTATATAAGGAACTCAATGCTTAATCATATTTGTTTGCCGATTGTACCACTTTACAAGGGTAAATAATATCGTGGGGAAGTAGTTAGGGAATAACTTAACATTTTTAATTTCCAGCTTTCTAATAAACTAATAACTGATAAACCTTTGGAAGTGTTTGGACCCTGGCAAGTGCAAGATTACGAACCACCAACTGCTGAAAATGGCGTAGTGCCCCGCAATGCTTATGGCAATGTTGAACTCTTCAAAGACTGCATGTTGCCTAAAGGAACCGTTCATATCAAACGTAAGCAACCTGTTTTATGTTATCTTTCTAGCAACATACCTAGTTGGGTTTTTTATTAGGAAAAGTTTGTATATTGTGGGTGTGCCTATGTAATTCATATTATCGTTGGAATATTCAAATCTTTAATGCCTCAGTGGTGTAGATGTCCCGGGCCCATCTGAATCCAACCGCCCAAAGCAGCACTAAGTAGCGGAATATTGTCTGGTATATGGCAATTAGTTCATGGTGCCGCGCCTATTTATATCGGTGAACTGTGAATATACCTATGCCAAACCCTACGAGCAAATCAAACGTCATGCCATGTTATGCTATTTATCACAAAACATAATTATCAGTAGATCAAAACTTCAAATTCTAGTGCTTCCAATTAGTTATTGAGTTCTTTTTGGTCGAAAATTCTCTTGCATTCAATTTGGAATCCCGAAAAATAAACGGTCGTATCATATGCCAAGTAGTAGGCCAAAATAAGTAGTAATGTTCTTTCTCAACAACATTATTGTTACATTACAGTGCCCGGCTTGAACAAAGTTGCCAGGAAGCTGAACATAGATTGCGCGCCCGCGATGACTGGGTTCGACTTCAATGGTGGCTGGTCTCACCCAGTGTATGACGGATTTGTAGTGTGCCAGGAATTTGAAGAGCTTGTCACTGAGGCTTGGGTTAAAGTAAGGAAGATTTTTTGACATTTACAGGCAATCCTAAGCATCTATACAATGAAATATATAGAATGAAACTCTAAAGATTTCACAGATAAAGCACAGATTTCATTTCGTTCATACTAATATGTCAGTAAATACAGGAATAATTCCTGGTGTCGGGCAATATAAAAAAAACTGTGCTCAAGTAAACAACTAAAAAACTGTGATCAGAGTTTAGTATCGTTTTAAAATACGGATCTTCCATGCGGTCTCGTTTATCGTGTCATCTAGTATTTCAATCTATCTCGAACAGACACGTTGTTTTTAAATGCGACCGCTAAACACACAACTTTTCAAAGTGGTGTAGCTTGTGTAGCAATTTGAAATGGAAATAATTAAAACAAAACCTGTTCATTATTACTTCACATTATTAATTCGTCAATCAGACGAATGCACTTTATTGATACTTCAAACAAAAAATATTTGTATATTTTCTTTCTTTCGTAAATGAAACATATTTGAGGCTTCACATCTCTGCCTGAACCTAGAGTTTAATAACTGGAACTATGTAAACAACTATATACTGGTTGATAACATGGAGTTGACACCATGGTTGGCGCGGTGATTGAGTAATCGACTCGCAACGGGTTCGACTCCCGCACGGAAGAAAAAATTGTATGAGTAAATAAAAGAAATAATAGAATGCACATTCGTGCATGCGAATATTTGTATTCATAAACGCACCCACGATACAGGAATTATTTCTAGTGTGGGTCAAATATTTTATAAAAAAAATGTTTTAGCTACCATGCCACTTACGTCTCTACATAATAGTAAACCTGAAAAGATTTGTAAAGATGAACTAAATAATTAAATGATAATGTTTGGCGGTGTTTTTAAGTTGTTAATTTTATATCCAGGACCAAGAAGAACAAGAACGAAGGGAAATAGAAAAGACAGAAGCAAGAGTTTATGGGAACTGGAAACGACTCATCAAGGGCTTATTAATTGGCGAACGCCTTAAGTGTAAGTATGGGTTTGAGAAGCCCAGCACATCAGAAACCAGTAAAAAATCAAAAGGACCCAGATTGGTTGTGAAGAAAAAATCATGAGAAAAGTAGTTTCACTCTTTATTCATTTTAAGATTACATCACAAATGCATGAAAGTCCATTATAAAATAAAATAGCCAGTGATAACTGTAATATGATTACAAGTTACATTGTAAATAGGGTTGTAAAATTAATTGCATGTTAATAATATAAGTATTTTTAACTTTATATCGTTAATTGTTGTTTAATTAAGTTAATTTAGTTCATGTTGCCTTATCGTTTCTATTATATTTGATATTACTAAAATTAATACCCCTGCCTACCTCAATTGAATATACATCATAATATTCTGTCGATGATACCTGTATTTTTTATGTGATAAATTAAGCAATTTTTAATTTAATTAATGTGTTGTGTATCACAATTTCTGCCTATATCATGTACCTATTTACCGTTAATTGGTTTAATTTTACTTTAATAATAATATTAAGTAATTGATTTTATTTTACATTAATAATAATAAGTGATTGTTTTTATTTTACTATAATAATATTAAGTGATTGTGTTTATAGATTCCACAAAATAATTTGTTTTTTACTTGAAATTAAATTAATAAATGTCAATTTGTGAATGTGCTTTTAATTATTGTCGTTATTATATTTTGGATAAAGAAAACACTAAATCTCGAATATTTATTTAATAAAAGTTATAACTTATACATACAAATTTTGTTTATTATAATTTAAAAATAATTATGCAATAAGCTGCTTTAATCTTTACATTATCCTTATATGTGCTCATTAGATATATATAGCAAAAGCTCCAAAAGCGTAATATACGTAGATAGTTAGGATTCACGGTAGCACAGCTAGCGTACCTTGAGTAAATTACAAAATTATGTACAAAAATCTTTGGTGTATAAAAATATGTATAGACACTTCAGATCTTATACATTAAGATCTGGTCGGTCGAAACGATTACAATTATTTGCAATCTTATCCGCGTTTACAGGATAGTTTTTGTTTTACACATACTTTCATATCACAACGTGATAAATATAAGGTAT